>OU893345.1:6491479-7983200 GCA_918026875.4 Diatraea saccharalis | reverse complement strand
TGTGACATCGTATGGCGCACCGGGCACACCCGAGAAAAGTGACATTTGGATGTAGACAAAACGTTCTCAAGTTCGTTATGCTACGCAATAAATTTGCCAATGTGTAAAAGGAAATAAATTTAATTAGATTCACAGATACAATGATAGTTATGTTTTGTGCTACATTTTAATACTACTCAGAGATGTTTGGCTAACACGAGATCGGGTGGACAACGGACGCCGGCCCCTGATTTACGGTCGCATATTATTCGAACGCCATATATCACCGCTCACGACCAACCGGCTTATTCTAATGTGAATTGGAGATAAACAACGGAAAATTTCTATTTTAAAAGAATAATATGGCTTGTTACAGTTCTAGTAACATTTGCATAAAATATACAAACCTTTTATGGAAACATGGGGTATTTCACATTTGATATCATTAATTAGAAGTTGATAACATTGATTCAAGAATTATTTTATAAACGTCACTTTCATGATTTTAGTTTCGTGATTTAATAAATAGTTAATATCCAATATTTTTGACTATACGTAATATTATGTTTACTCTTTACATTACAAAACTGAATTTGAAATTACTTTAATTAAATTGAAGACACTCGATAGCGTTGTCAGTGCGTTCGGTCTGTGTTGCAGAAGTTAAGCAATTTTTGCAAGAACCGTTCAATCCGGTAATAGGATGGGTGACCAAAAATTTGTTATCTTGAGCTCCTCTATGCTTTGTTAAAGCAAAGCATGTTAAAGCAAAGAATTCACTAGATGGCTTTGCCTACGGGCAAGTCTGCAGATATCCAGACCTCATTAGCAGGACCATCGCAGTCATTATGTAGACCGAGGTCCGGCAGGTATATCCGCAGACTAGCCCGCAGGCATGCCTGTATAGTAAATTCCCTGCTTAAGCCGTTGGTCATAGTTTTATCTGTAATATTTAACACCTAAGGATCCATGCTAGGCCCCACCACTCGGGCCTGTAATGGCCTATTCTCCCAATTCATTTTGATTCGATGCCGTCTATATGAAATACCTATTCCCTGTGAAGACATTTGTAGAGATTTACTTAATAATTACAAAGACATGACAATTTTAATATAAGCCTATGCTACTATTCTTCTTAGTTACATGTTTGCAACAAGAAAGTGCCGTAAAATGGGTAAAACCACGGGAGTTAGGAGCTAACCCAGAACCTATTACAAACTTTATGATGTCGGGTCAGCGTCTTTATTGGCGGTCCAATTAAACTGGACTGTCCGCTCGGCCGGCGAGAACCTCTCCCACTGCGGTCACATTTCATTACATTTGCGGCAAATACCGCGATTACTTTTATGAAGGGATCCGCTACTTTCGTAAACGTTATGTGATTCTCTAGGGATACGAATTAACTGAGTAGCTATATTATACTTGAGAATAAGAACACTGTATAGTAGATTACTCGGTTTGACCACTCGACTTTTGGTCATTTGGGACTTTAAGGCGTTCTTACTTACTTAAAGTAAAACATATTACTTTAAAATGGTAAATTATGGAAATGTTACACCGTTGCCAGCTGTGATATACCAAAGTTTACTTGTTTCTACTTTTGAAATGGCTAAAATAGTGTCATCTTAGCGCTAAGTGTAAGTTTTTTTGACGTTTACCTTCACTGTCGATCGTGAGCGCGTTAAGATTTTAGTATGGAATCCGTTACAGCGCCCCTAGCGGTAACTACCAAGAACTACAAATCTCCATACAAATTCTTAACGCTCTCACTAGTGAACGCGTTAGAGTAAAACTTACACTTACCACTCTGACCTATTTTTGACGATATCCACATTTGACACATTAGTTTCGTCATCTCGGATGCCATTCCTGGTACCTACTTTGCAGTTTAAAATCTCAAAGATGGTATAAACTAAACTAAGTTGATATAACATATACTAAATTTAAAGACACTTAAACAACAACAAAAATAATCTTTTACGTTTAGCTTCATAGAAGACTATTGTCAACTCATGTTGATAAGATTTAGCCTATTCTACGAGTATACCTACCCAATCAAAATACGATCATGTATCCTCACTAGTTGCTTCCGCGTGAAGAGTCAACAAAATCATATCTTAAAACATAATTTGTGTCATTATTTCTGTCATAAATTTTTATATATTGTAGCAATAGTAAAAAAAATCGCCTAAAGTATTTGTAAGCAATAATGTCGTCAAGATAATACGACACAAGTAATTTGAGCCTGAGAAAAATCTCCTTATAAACGTAAACGTTCCCCGGAGTCAGGCATAATTCACGAATCAGCCATAACTCACAACCAATCAGCCATGAGAGATCGAGCTATTTCCCCAAGTGCATGCATTCAGCGAAGTAATACGTTCCCGCTCGCTCTATTACCCATATGACATAATGGCACCTTCGACTGATTGGATGAATTTCTATAGTGAAAAAAAAATCCCGATAAATTGGTATCAATTTATTTTATGCCGATCACGGAGATTTTAGTATGAATCAGGTTGTTTCGAAATAACGCTGACGACGATCACAGGTTTAGCAGTGTGTATCAGCAGTGTTTTAAACGTAGTGCTTTCATAGCATAGAGATTCATTGAAATTCTACGCTGAAGCTCTGTCGTGACTGTGCTCGATGACGTATCCGAGTCAAGTTTTATAACTAATAACTCAGCTAGCCTTAAATCGAAAATAACAAAACAAAACAATCTAATATCACTCCTGATTTAATACGAAAATACGTTAATAGGCAAATCATATTTTTGTACAACATGATATCCATCTATTGTTATGATTTTTGTTGGTCTTTCACACAAAAATTACGGGTTTGGATGTTACGGATGATTCTAAGCCTCAATTAATAAATGGCCTACTTTTTATCACACCAAGCTGTTCTGTAGGTATAAATGTATTGTCAAGTGTTTGTGTAAGTCACGCCGGTGAAGCCTCTTGCTGAAACTAGTAGGTATATATATGTAAGTACTTCTTAGAAACAAGGAAATATTTTTACATTTATGATACAAACTTTGATTGTATAAACTTTACCGGGTATTGGCAGTCGGCATTCTCAGTAAGTAAAGATAGATTGGTAGATAAAAGTTGGGATATTGAACAATAACTTTCTGTACATAAGTCATTGGTTATTTACGAAGAGATAACGCGGATATTGGAAAATATTATTTTGTAGCCATAAGACCAGTTCATATATTCACTCGATTGCCCAAATAATAAGTGTATGGTAATTATGTGCGTTCATATATCTATTTATGTATGTGAGTTTCTATAATCCACCATAACTTTTGAAAGACTTAAAGAATTTATGGGCTATCTTTAGTACCTTACATCATCCGGAGTAGCACTGGCTACATATTTTTTTCGCGACTTACGATGATGGCTTGAGACTGCGAGGAAGAGCATTAAATAGTAATTTTACTTTGTTTTTGTCCAGTAACGTATTAAAACTATATATTTTGAATCATGTAATGATTATGAATTAACGAAAAATGAATATAAAACTTAAAATTAATATTATACCACACACAATTCTAGTCATACTTAACACGGTACGTCAGATTATACAAATCTGTCAAATTTTTAAACCTCAATGATTGCAAATCATTTAAAAATTTAGACAGAAGGAGAAATTTGACATATTATGGTAGTCTGACGTGCACCCATGAGCTGCCATGTGTACAAAAATTGCATATATGTACTTTGTGATTAGATTTTCAGCAATTTGGTGAATATAAATCATACCTATATTTTTTTTAAATTAAATGATTGTTGGTGTAATTAATATTAATATAAGATTGAGCTAGTATATTATAGTTCTTTTAATTCGTTTAGTAGGGACAGTAATAAGCCGATGTTGATGAGGATGAGCCAGTGAAGGCTCCTTTCTACGAGTATACTAGTACAGTAGTAGACAGAGAAGAGTAACAAAGGATAGTCAAGGATTACCAGGCCCCGGGCTATAAATGGGCAGACTGGGCATTTGCCCAGAGCGCCAAATTTTTGGGGGCACAAAATAAAAGAGATAATAAAAATAAATGAGAGAAACAAATTGCCTTAAAAATATAATTTTAAGTTGTAATATTAGCTGGAAGTGTGACTTATGTAGAAATAAATGTCTACAGTTTTGTGTATGAAAGACGTGTTTTCTTGTTATTTCCTTCATAAAATATAAGTAACATAGATTATTTTACATTATAGTAATAAAGGGGGGCGCCAGTAGACCATTTGTCCAGGGCCCCAGTCACCTAAGCCCGGGGCCTAAGGATCACGTATCATCAATAGACGATCACCACTACACTGCGCAGAGTGTAGTGACTTTAGACGAAAAAAGTAATATTTAAATATGTTTTTAGGGTTCCCGTAGCCAAAGAGTAAGGTCTGTCACAAAAGTTAGATAAATAAAATTTTCACAGATGATGTATTTCTGTTGTTGCTTCAACAAAAAATACTAAAAACCGAACTAAAATAAATATTTAAGGGCGCTCCCATACAAGAAACGTAATTTTTTTGCTGTCATCAGGTTGTATTTGAGAACTGTGACAGTTAGATAATTGAAATCTTCACAGATAATGTATTTATGTTGCCGCTATAACAACAAATACTAAAAAATAGAATAAAATAAATATTAAAGGGGGTTAACATACAACAAACGTGTTTTTTTGGCTCGTTTTTGGTGTGAAACTCTTCGAGCGCGAGTCCAATTAGCACTTGGCCAGTTATTATTCATATTTTATTAAATCAATGTAAAAAGTCAGTTTATTTTTTTAATCATGATCAATGAGATTTTTATTACTTTTAATTTGCACCCATCTGAAACCACAGTCACTAGTTTACTTACTTCAAACGATCGGTAGCAGTAATAAAAAGAGCCTCGAACTCATCGACGAGCGCTGCTACTTTAAAAGGTTATAAAGGTTTCATTCAATTATAGTTCTATGACGTTGCAGCGATGGGTTCGACGACGACGTTGCTGTTTTTAACAGAATATAGCTTCTCTGATCACATTCGTAACTTACCACCGTGCTGATTACATTATAATTATTTTCAACATGCAAGGACCCCTTAATTTGATCAAAATCGTATCATCATCAGCCCCACTGCAGGTGCCCAGGCTTTCCTTATGGTTCAATGCGGATTGGAGAGTATAAACATTGTTGTACAAAGTATTAACATTTGCAATGCGGAATTTGAAAGTATTAACGATTACAAAGGCAGCCGGGACCAACAGTTTAACGTGCCTCCCGAAGCACGGAGTAGGTAGAGTTAATTATTTTTGGTAACCCATCCCGTGACCATCCCTTGCGAAAGTTGCTTAACAACAAGGATCACGTGCCGCGGCGATTATCCTATACACCAACGAGCGAATACATGTACTTTATACTATGCTCAAAATGTATCACACAATAATACTAAAAGCAAAACTAATAGTGGAAATTAATAGATAAGATCCAATAACCTGCTAGAGAGTATGCCATTTCCCGCACCCCTACCGATTGGCCAAATAGATTCGTGTCTATTACAGAAGGTGGAATGTATGAAACATCAGATACAATTTACATGATATATAATACTGTACAATTTAGTTATTACTGAGTATCGTTCTGAAATAATTCAATATTACAAAGAGATGAAGTTTCTAATTTTGTAGGTTCTAATTTTTAGAAATACTGATTTGATCATATTTTTTTTTCACCTTCGAGAAGTTACATTGTCTAGAGAAGTTATGTATATACCTATGTTGTAAACACGTTAATATAAATTATAATAAAAATCAATTATTTACTAATCAATGAGTTACCTACATTTTATTTAATTGTAATGGTTTTAAATATGGAATACCTGGCCTATTATAACAGATATCAATTGGTATTTTCGATTTCAATGCACGCCAACCTACAGTTTATATTCCATCATATCATCCGTTTTATTGTCGATTTTATTGTTATGTAATAAATTTGATCGGCCAAACGATATTTTTATTGCATTTCAGTACTGTAGTTGTGTAAAACTTATGACTCATAAAGACTTCTAAATAGGAATTGTAAAACAGTCTCCTCTTTGATAGAGCGAAGTTTTCCCACAGCTTACGAATTTTAGTCTAAAGTTAAATGGGTCTGTGTAATTTTTTTTTCTTAATAATCCTACTTCTTTTTTCCAGTGTTTTAAAAATAAATATAATTTCCAATAATAAAAATCTAATAATTACATAAGGCCCTCCTTGCTCACACCAACATATAAGCGCACATAAAACACACATGAAGCTATACAAAAATATGACAGACTGCATGTATTTTAGCAAAGCCTTAATGTCGTCCGAAGCCTACTAAACATGGGAATACGAAGCCCCATACCTACTAAACATGCGAATACCTTCACGTACCTCTGCGTTGGTCTACTGAATTGGTTTTTCTTTTATGTATTTGGCGAAATTTTAAAGCATTATTACATTTGCATTGCTTTTTTATGAAAAAATCAAAGACACAATCGGATCATGTAGCTCAATATTTAGAAACTTATTAAGATTCAGAAACTAATAGAAGTTTATTTTATAATTTGTGTCCCTTCCAGATAATATTGTACAGAATTCAAATCGCAAGGTTAGTAAAAAAAAACTCGAAAATATATAAATTACAAGGTAAGCAATCAAACTTAAGGCTAGGTAATTTCTTTTTTAAATTAATCATATCAAAGGTCTCTCTCTATTATTTTCCTTGATAAAGTTATAATTTGCAAAATAAGTAAAAAGCCTTGCTTACGTAAATTTGAAGCTACATACGTATTTATTTCGGTACAGGCAAAATTCTATTTCGTAAACACAACGTAATTCTTTCCTTTAGGAATAACTCTTCAAAAGGCGATGCAGCATTATCTTAATTAAACAGACGAATGCGAAGCATTAGCGCTCATTACTGATGCAGTTCATAAAGAGCCCTAGAGACGATCTTATGTTTAGATTTAAATTGTTATTATAATTGATGTAGATTTGATGGCACATATAAATTTTACGATTGTTACATAACCGTATTAACGTTAATAAGCTGAAATAAGAAATACGAACGATGAGAAAATGAAAAAGCCTCTACCTTTACATATTTTTTTTTGTTTTTTATGTTACTGCTTGATCTTCCGCACCGCCTGGATGGCTGGAAGAGATCTCTTAAGAGATAAGTCCCTTGCTTGTAATTTGCCTGCTATTGTTATGTTAATTTTGTTTTTTTTTTGCAAAGAGTATATATCAATCGTTATACGAATGACGTTAAGAAATCCAGTTTGTCATTCAAGCATTTCTTTTAACGTCTTTCTCAAAAACACTCAAACCTGTTGAACATAACAAAAATAAAAATTTTCAACAGACAAGTTTCGAACGCTTCAAATACGTGAATGTTTGACAAACCCCTCGAACAAGTGCCATCAACGATTAGAACGGTTTAAGTTAAACCGTTTGACCGTCTCAGGGGTCCTTAAGCGTTTACAAAGCCATCTCTTTCATTGTGGGTTTTTTTCTTTTTACGCTGCGCTTTTTCTAACGAGTTTTGATTTTTGAAAACTTCTTTTATTTGACTTTAACATTGCAATAAAATAATATTTCTCTTACATATCCCACATTTATTTTATCAAGAAGACAGCGTATTGGGTTGAATGAAAAAGCCATAATATTTTATAACAAATTACTTGCGAACTATTGCGATTCAAATAGATCGTATCAAGTCTCGTATATAATATTTACACATTTAATAATAATAATTATTGGTAAAAGAATGTTTTTAAATGAAATTGAGTGTTGCTTAGTAACGATTACCTTAATTATTTCGTGCAGAATACTTTATAAATTCAGCTTTTGGTTATTGATATAACTTAGAAATATGATATACACACATAATTTTTAACCATATTTTATTTAGAGTTGAGTTACATTTTGCAGCATTAATATTTCGGCGTCGTATTTTTTTCTGTCGCTTATAATCGCGATTGCTTGAGCGAGAAAGATGCGAGAGCAGCCCTGCAATTCTGTAAAAATCCAAAGCCAGTTGTCCAAATTCATTTCAAAAAGCGGCATCCGCTCAATCTTGAATTGCTAATAACGTTACGTGGCATAAGTGAATTGAGTTTCGAAATGACATAGGAATAGAATATCTGAGACACATATCAATCAAACAATTTGGTTTTGTATTTATATAAAATTTCTTCATTAAATGACGTGAAAGCAGACACATGAGTGAATTGGAATTCAAGTTTGGATTTTACAGAATCGCTCTGCAGGCCTGCGATAGCACGCCGCGGAATCCTCGAGTCGGTAAGTAATATGCTATCTTTCTCGTTCAAGCCAATGGCGGTTATGAGTAACAACTAGAAAAAATTCAGCGTTGATTTCAAGGTCAGCATTTTGACGTGAAATCTTTTGGGACAAACTTTTCTTTATCTCCATTTTACCTACACTTAAAATATAGGCACAAATTTGTTTATTATGTCTATGATTATTTAACGTATTATATAATACATTTGGCATTTAAATTGATATTCTAATAACTTAAAAAATCACTTACTAGCAGTAAGGGTTACAAGTATTTGAGAAGTTCAACACTCAACAGTTTCACAATGGTTTCAACTAGTTGATAGAGCAGTCTCGGTTCTCGGTAACCTGATAATTTATCAAATGCCGTTCAGAAGTTACATCAAACGATCCACCAATGTTGTTAAATAAAAGCTTTATTTAAAACTACTTCTCTTACTCTAAACGAGTGCTTATCGGAGTTTATAAAAATGAAGATTTACCGAGTGAATTATTTAAACAGGCTGTCGCCGTCCGCCTTTCAAGAAATAGGGTTTCATTTTTCTCAAAAGCTTAATTGGTTTGAAGAACAAAAGGCAAAAACAGTGTCACTCGCATCGAATTGAACTTAATTAAAATTCTTTTCAATTTTCTTTAAACTGTCACTGCAGATTTTGATAATTTCATTCACTGCATAATATTTGAGAAATTTCAAATGATAAATTACATTTTATTTGTTCAGGTAAATATTGCAAGTGAAAGAAATGTATGTCATTAATTTTGGGTAAAGTTTTACTGTTATTTAGTTGGATATTGAAGGTCGAGAGCATCGTCTCTCGATCATATGTTCACTCCACGAAAAAATACATCGATTTTTTTTATCTTCGACAACGCTTTTTCTTCTTTCCCTTTAGCATTTTAATATGCCGTAGGTTTCATTTTCAATCCACTCATTCGAATGAAACTGCCGTCAGCCCTACTCATATACGTAAATACATTTGTGTTGTTGCACAGTGTGTTTTTGCGAAGCTTTGACCAATGCCACTGAAAGAATAGTGTGTTGTTATAAAACATTCTACTAGCAACAATAAACCATTATATATGATATGTAACATTAGGCAGACTACTCAACATACCTATGCTACTTATCTTAAGTCAACAAATATTGATTTTCAACCCTTACATGGGTTGTTTCGTAAGTATCTAACATCTTTCTGTGTTCATATTTAAACCTTTTCTTAGGAGCTGTAGATTTGTTCCTTGGTATATTAGCTAAATTAATACAAGCCTTTGAAGACTAACCACGTTAGCTTTTCAAACAGATCAAGATGGCGGGACCAAACCTTCGAATAAAATAACACACATATCAAAAGTTAGTCTTATATGTACCGAAAAAGTATTGTACTTCTGAAGACCAAAGCAGTAGGTACGGCAAAAGTTCGTTGGTCCCGCTACTTTGACATCAGAGCGCCGGAGACATGTGGAACAGTAACTTGGAGGTAAGTAGGTAATAATGCATATCTCAATAGTTATTGTTACTTAAGTAATAAATAAAAAAATACAAATTAAGTAGATTAAAATTATGTGATTGAAACGTTGGCCTCGCCCTTTCGACGTGTATTTTTAGAGTTGTTAAATGTACGTAACGAATGAATTAATCTTAGTTTAAATTACAAATTGTATAATATTTTGTTAATTAAGTAAGGTATATAATTATTATTTTCATTTTAAAATGTAGTGTAGTGATTGGATGGTATTGAATGTGGCCATGGTTTCATTTCGAGTTATGACGTTATATATTTATAGATAGTCACATTTCCCCCGACTGATTTTATACTTCATTTCTCTGTTATTCACTATTTTAGTTCTTCCCGAAGAATTAAATTTATTTGCATTTGACGTTATAAGAAAAGGTCGTACCTCTAATGAGTCTGTTAAAAAATTCAGCCATTATACCTATCCCTTACTTCTCATCTCGTAATATAATTTGCAGTTTCCCCGAGGTAAAACAATTTAAAGGTACTCTCTCTTAAATGTTTTTACGCAAATAATATTGTGCTATTATCGTCTTTTTATTAACACCCCAGGGATGAGAGAGAGAAACCTTCTTTATAGATATTTAAATCAGCAATTTAGGCAGAATTTTTTTCTTCTGGTCGGATAAGCTTAACCGTCTTTTTATAGGGAAGTATCTTTAGAAATAGTTTATGGTTAATTAGTCATCCACATCAGATTGCCTCTCTATTGAAGCGGTGCGGTGACGAGCTATTGAAGTGGCATTCAACCAATGGAATTGATTTATTTCTGTGTCTCTTTTTGACCTCGTTCCAATAGATGGTGTTAAATAATAAACAAGAATCGATTTAAGATAGTTTTCATTCTAATATTTTTTTCGATTATGTTGATCTGTTGATAAAAACTAATCAATAGTCATATTATAAAGATGATAGTTTTGATTTTTTCATGAGTAAACCCCAAAGCTACTAGACCACTTTTAAATAATCTTTCACCCACGGGTACCTACTTCACATGCGAGTGACATAGGATATAATTTTACGCGGGAGAAGTCGCGGAAAACAGCTAGTAGAAATTAAAATCACACACATGATAATAAGAACAACTTTAAATTTTTAGTATATGTAGTCAAGATATGTGTATGTATTTATCGTAAAAAAAAAATTAAAGCTATATGTCGGAGAATATCTCCATCATCTTTGCGAAGATCGTTTGATTTAGTTTCTATTTTTAAATTGCTAGTTACTCGACTACTTAATTTTACTCGATTGTAGAGAGGGCGTGATCATCGATACTTTTAATTTTATTAGAATCGTAACACTGACTGACAACGAACTGTCGTTAACGAAAAGAAAGTTGCCGCCATTTTGGCAGACATTCTTTTTCCGATCGCCGAGGCGTAAAGACATCCGACGACATCACGCTCATCTCGTTATATTTTCGTATGAAAAATTATAAAATAGAATAAATCCACGTTGGTATACACGCCTGCAGTGTTATTTTAAAGATAGTCCCCCGATATGGACGATCTGTTTGGGCTTCGTAATAGCCCCTCTCTACCCGCCGACATATATAATATCGGGAAAAGACCTTTATTTCTCAGCGAGAGGTTTTTAGAAGAGTTATGTGTAAGACAGCGATAGATCTATCTATCTAGATGACTGCAGGTAACTGAGCAAACTGACCGCGTTGCACCATTCTGTTCCACTTCTTCTCGAATAAAATGAAAAGATGTGGCTTGATCATCTTTACATGCTTAAACTTTTGAACATTTTAATTTTTCGTTTATATTATAAGTAGTAAAGACTTCAAGTAGTCGAGTTTTTAGTCGAGTTGAAGTAATTACTTAAGCACATATTTTTATCCATCCGTCCATATCCATTTGTCCAATAGACGAGAATTTTAATGAAGTAAGAATTAATAGTATCCTAACCACTAATTTTACTTCATTGAAATTCTTGTTCATTTAAGAAAAATATATGCTTAAGTTATGACGTACAAGCTTTCATATTACAGGAATAAGTAGTTCTACGCCTTTGTTTTAATTTTTATTTAATTCTATATTTGTCCACATCAAAAATTAATTCCTTATGTGACTAACTGCCAGTTGAACAACTGTTCATTAAAATTGTGATTAGTTTAAAAAGACATTACCGAAACCTATATTCAAATTAATAACATTCATTATAGCTTAAAGTCGTTTCTAAAGTGGGTGTATATACAAAATATCTACAAGAGAATTGTTACTGTATTTGATATTCGAATAAAATTCGCTTGTTTCGAATCTAATCAAGGAAATTGATCGTTGTCTTACATCTGAACTGTGGAAATTGTGGATTGGAGTGCTTCGTTGAGGTTTCTTAGTATTAATTCTTGCGGTTACGAGGTTCAAATTAAGTTCAGCGTTTAAATGGTTGAAAACGAGTGTGGCTTAAGCTATGAGTTTCAGCTAGTACATTTTTAAAGTATTGTACTTGTTACAAAAAGTTGATACATTTATTTTTCAAGTTTAATAAAAAGGCATTGTATTGTCAAAACACATAGCAGCATACGAAATGTGTTTTCTTTTAAATAACTTAAAGTATTTTTAAGTATAATTATAAACGGATTCCTGCAGTTCTCCAAATAAATTTTAACACACTTATTATAAAACGAGGTCTAAATTTAGTATTTAGTTTAAATTTTTTTAATAATATTTTAAGGAATACATCATCCCAACAAAAACATAACATGTAGAAAAACATAACAAGTCTTAAACACCATTTCTTCTGCCGTAATAAGTTGTGAAATTAACGTAAACGAAGTCGAGGACATCAGAACCTATCTTTCTGTGCTAGCAGCATCCATCCTTGTCATCGATTTTAGTACCTTAAAATTTTGATGATCTATGAGTACATTTCTAAAATCTATAATTTTGTCACTGTTTAGTGACAAAATTATAGATTTTTTAACTAGCAAAGTACTTGTTCAATATCAATGTTATTTAGAAATGTGTTTGTTTCGTTATATGCTGCCTTGGTCACTGAAATTTGAGGCTTCTTTTTTACACCACAACAAAGTTACAGGCGATTAAAAAATAGTCTAAATGGCTTCGAGAAAAAGATGGCACGGCCGTGCCCTGTTTACTTTTTTGCTCGACTTGGCGGGTCCACTTCCGTGCCCCTAGATTTTATGACGTCTTGACTTATTTTGGTCGAATATATATTTCCTCCTTTTAGTAATAACATGGTAACAATAAAAAATATAATTTTCGTAAAAACGGTGTCCAATAGTTTTGTTTCACGTATAAAAGTAATGTCAATTATTTTAATTACTGTTTCGATTATTAATTGCTTCAATTCATCATACCTTTCATTTAGTGTGTGTTATACCTATGAGCACAGATTTATGTTTACGAGTATAATTTTCTATTGAATCATAAGATTAAAACTTTGCTTTATGGCGCTATCCTCTTTTGCCGGAGTTTAAGACACACCTAGAAGAGTTGTAGGTTTTGTGAATCGTTTATACCGACACATTAAATTTATAATGTCTAAAACGAGATAGACATTACGAGGCTTGAGTTGAATTTAACCTTGAGTTGAACAAACATCCATCAAACTTTTTGTCAGTTTAAAGCGAAATTACCAATTAAAATCTTGAAATTTAGATCGTTTATTAAAGTCGTCATTAGACCTTAATCAACGGTTGTGCAACCCATCAGTGTTATTAATAAACAAGGTTTAGCGTTCGAGTAAATTTAAGATGAGACTGCACTCAGTATTAGTCAAAATTCATGTTATTTTAAACAAAGAATTAGCAAAGGTTAACCTTGTACGAGGTTCTACGGGATTAACATTACTCATTAGTAGGTTTGCTTTTTATCTATATAATATAAATTTGAACTAATACCAAAATTGCAATTTTAGCGTAGATTTTCTCCGACGCTAAAAATTGTTTATTATTAGCACTGCATGTGTATTGTGTGATAGCGTTTTTAATTTAAAACAAGTTCTTACTTTAGTCCCCAATTTATAATAAAACAGTTTATGTCTATACTCGCTGCCTTCTCGCTGCATTTCTCACAAGAATTGTACCACACCGTAGTAATTTCTTATTTGGCATTATATTTTTGATTTAATTAAGCAGGGGGTTGATATGGTAGCACGAACGATCGCCGAAACTGAAGTTCTGACAGAACATATAGAAACCATTTGCCGGAAAATTCGTTAATTTAACACTCTCTTTAAAAATATAGAGCAAAGCACAATAAATTTCTATCTATTATTGTAAATATGATTTTAGATTTATATGGAAAAGAAGTTTAAAAGTTCACATATTTTGTAACCAGACCACGTCCAAAATCTACATTTCCAGCTTTGTCATCTTGAACCGAGTGTAAGTATAACAATATTTCAATTGTCTTCGTACAAAGCTATATGTGCAAGATATTTCCCCCCTTAAAAGCAATTCCGCTCTTTGAATTTTTCATCGTATTATGGAAGCAATAAAAGTCTTGGATATTTTATTATTGCCGCTATAAAGCTGATGAAGTTAATAAAGGTACAACTTCAATTATCACCACATCTTTGTCCTCCTACTGTATTTATGTTATAGGCGTTTAATATTTAAGGACTTTCCTCGGGGATTATCTTTTGACTTTTTTGTATCGTAAACTTTCGACTTACTTACTAAGGCCTGAAATTGTTTCGTGAACGCAGCCATAAATGGCTTGTGATATTTTAATTAAATATGATACTTTCATCAACGTTATTTGTAATTTTCTCTGCGTAATTAACTTTGCTTTATTTAATATAAAATTGTTTGTAAACAAATCTAAAGTTTAAATTATCTGTAAAGGTATTTAATTACCGGTAATAATGTCATTTTTATGTATATCTCAAGCCTTTATATTCAAATTGTAATATTTTACCAAATGCTGTAAAATATATAGTCTTAATAGTTTTTGGGATTCTATATCTTGAACGGAAAAACAGAACCTTATAGGATCACTCGATTGTTTGTCTGTCTCTAAACGCTTTGTCTACACCAAATCTCACTTTTCTCGGATTGAGAGTGATATCTCGTATTGGCGCACTCGAGAAAAGTAATATTTGAATGGAGACAAAGAGTTTTCGTGTTTGTCATGCTACGCGTGCAGATTATCTTCTAAACATCTGCACGTGTACCATAGAAAAATTCAAAAACATATTGTTTCCACAAAATTTTACATACCTCCGGTCGAGGGTGAAATGTTGTTGGGCGCACCTGAGAAAAGGGACAAGCAAGGAGCCCGCATAGGTAGACATACTCGAAAACACTTTATCTGCACTAAATGTCACTTTTCTCGACTCGAGAGTGAGATATTGTATGGGCGCATCCGAAAAAGGTGACATTTTGTGTGTGGACAAAGCGTTACATATTGATCAATTGAGTTGTCAATGTCTTAGTTCCGGACATCACTAAGCAAAGCCTTTAGATTTATTATACAATCGCTACGGTGCTAGTATAAGTATTGTGGTCATTTACGAAATTAAAAATAAACACATTGTTTTTTCAAATTAATTTAATCAATATGCGGCGTGCCTGAAGATTCCCTTTGTTTGTTCAGTCCTCAGTTTATTCGCATGTGTCAATAATTCTTCGTTTATATCAGGATATGCATCAAAAAGTTCTTTCAAACATGAAAACTTTAAATACACCATATCCACGACCTGTTTAAACAATCGTATAAATATTAATGCAAATAGGTATTTAAGCAATTTTTGATATGTGTAATTGAAATATTGACTTAAAATAATTTAAAGCACAGGTTCAAACAATACCTATTATGGCCGTGTAATATAGGTATATATTATAAATAAACACGTCCATAATATTTAGTTTTATTGTGTTATATTATTTATTAGCTAGAGTAGCTCGGTGTCGGTGGCGTAGCGCCGCGGCCCGCGATCGTTGTCGTTAAGCAACTTTCGCAAAGGTCAGTCACGGGATAGGTGACCAAAGAATTATTATCTCGAGCCACTCCGTTCTTCAGAAGACACGTTAAGCTGTTGGTCCCGGCTGCATTTGCAGTCGTTAATACCCTCCAATCCACATTGGGCTGCGTGGAGGGTCATGGCCCATCGTCCTTAACCATCCATAAGGAAGGCCTGAGCCCCTGCAGTGGGGACGTAAAAGGGCTGAATATGATGATATTATTTATTTATTTAATTCTTTTCATTACAAAAATTACATAATCTTAAGTCCCACAAAACTATATTAACCACAGAACAGATAAAAAGGTAGAACGATTAAGTAGGCGGGGTCGTGCGACCATCCATATGCCCAAAACGGTCATATGAACGTCATGTTACTTAAATTTCCAGTTTATTATTTGCACAATGTCATAGTGGTCTATGGTGCGTCGAAAAATACGAAAATATGCCGAATAGTGCCGTTATTACGAGTCGTTTGCGTAATGAAAATGTAATTCTGAAAAAAGGAGAAATTTCATTTCATCGGTAAGTAAAAAATATTGGTTATATAACAGTATATCAAGATATAATCACATATTTTTTTCCGTGAGATTGTGTCAGTTGTTAACATAGTGCTTGCAGATATCGATAAAATGCTATCGATAGTACCTAACCCTAATATTATGAATGACAATCAATTTACATGCAATTATAACATTAAATCTATTAAGATAAATAGTTAACAGATTTTTTTTTGAGATTTGTATGTTTTTGCTACATAATAGTGTTAATTTGTTACATAATAGTTGCCGCCAATTGTTACATAATAGTGTTAATTTACTATTAAATTTTGTAATTCATTGTGTAATGTGAACAATAAAGAGTTTTGTATTGTATGTTTCAGTTTTCCTAGAAACCCCGACATAAAAGAAAAGTGGATTGACGCGTGATAGAAATGGTCAATGGTTTCCTTCTAAAACTAGATACATTTGTTCAACATATTTTTCTGTAAATGATTTCATTAATATTAAATAATATGATAAATTACTTACAAATTTATAATGAAATATTATGTATTATATCTAATTTTCTGATTATATTGTCAAATTAAATGATATATTGGGATATTATTGAAATATAGTTTCAATGAGACATCTTTGTTATTATTTTCCATTCTTAATATATTGTGCTTCATATAATACCTAGTTAGTAAAAAAAATATGGATAATTAAATATACAAAAAAAATTAGCTAGGTATCAAAAAATAAAACTATGACTATATAATAGAAAAAAGGCTAATTAAAATTATAAAAATCTAGGCCCCAAAGGGCCAAATTATCATTACTGTCACCTGCTCTTGATATGTGACCCCGTTGCAGCCTACTTCTGATTAAAACTGACAAAAATCGCAGTTACATTGCTACTTTAGCAAGATAGGAATTGGTCTAATTGATCGAGCCGTTTCAAGTGAAAGTTGATTACAATCATTGTGAAGTGATTACATACATATGGTATTTATTTTCATTGGATTTTTTTTCGTGAATATGCGAAATGTTAAATTAATAAATTATTTTATTATATTAACCCATATATATATCAATGATTTTCTGATTATCGATATCAAATTGTGAATCACAGGGCACTTCACTATTTCAGTGTTGACAGAAGCGTAAAATTCTTTGCATTATATTTTGAAAAATTGTTTTAACGCAGATACGTCGTGCAATAACATTTTTATGTAATGAAACATGTATTTCAAATGTTTACACATTAACTAATTTAATATCCGCGCACAAAATATAACATTTAAAACTAACAAAAGTAATTGTGCAAATTTATATTATAGCTAGCCATACATTTTGTGTATTACTGTAAAATCACCTGTATTAATAGGCTAGTGTATACTAATTTTGCTGAAACTTTTGTAGCCAATGGAAGCATCGCTCTCTTTGTGAGCTGAATAGGTGAAGTTTTATGTCTGTGTGATATCTGGCACGCGCGGTCCTAGTACTAATGTTAGTACGTTATCATTCTAACCTTTTTATCTGTTCTGTGATATTAACAGTTTGACCGTGGGTGGTTAGCTAGGCTAGTCTCATTTTGTTTTACATTTAATGCTACTGAAGGAATATGCATCTATTTTTAAATTAAACTAATTTATTTACATACATGCTAAGTACAATAAGTGTTACAGGCTTTACGTTAAATAGTTCTTTAGTAAGTTGGAAAATATTTTTGAGGTTACTTCCAAGTCTAATATTGTCAGGTAAGCTATTTATTATATGGAACTCTTTCGTTTATTGTAGTAGTAGTATGTTTATTGTTCAGAAACGTATGTACAAATAATTAAAATGTTATTAATAAATATATATCAATATGGCATTGGGAATGATTTGAAATTTAGTTCTTTTTAAGAAATTGCAGTTTAACGCGATGTTTAAATAAAGGTGACATCCGCTTCCGCTTCGCATTCATGGCTTTGTGTACGCTCTCTATAACGCCTGTACGTTAGAGACATAGAGGTATTAAAGAAAGAGTAGGAGAGACATCTTATTAACAAAAGTCCTTGATTAGAAAGAGAGAGAAGACTGCGGAACCATGTTTATCTTTCTGCTGACGCATGAACATACTTATAAATTTACTGCTATGCTCCTTTTACGCGCTAACTACGTATGCGTGATTAGGAATAGACAGATAGGTTGCCGTGTCTTCTCTCTTACAGCTGGAGACCTGCTTCATCTATAAGACCTTTTTTTGTGTTATAGGGGGATTGGTTCATGCAATGTCCCTGCCACTTGTGGGACTCTTAAGGTACGTAACCGTCCGAATGCTACAAACCCCCTCTGATGCACCTTCACTTTTGAGGTAAGGGCGTGAAATCCAGTAGGAACTGCTCACATGCAGACCCCGTAATGTATAAAACCTCTATATTTTAGGGCTATTTTTAATTTATCTTTAAAGAAGGATATCTTTCAAAATAAATTTACTAAATTAGATGCACTTCATTTTATTTTCGTAATAGCTTCCTATCAAAAACTCTTCATTCCACGAACTTTCACAATTTAAAAAGGATCTCATTTTTTAATTAGGCAACACTATTTACCGTGCGGGTGTAATAACTGAAAGTGAATGGCGTATCGAAGAAAGAGGGAACCAATCCGAAGTAATCGTTCGTCGTTAATAGGCCTACCATCTTCTTACCGCCGCTGAAAAGCAAATATATACAATAAATCAGTGAAAAAGAATAGAAGTTTATGCAACTATATCATATAAGAAGGGGTATTAAAACACGAGAGTCTGTTTCACGATAAAAGGTTAACTCGTGTATTTTAATACCTAAGTTATATGCAGTTTCATACACTACTTTATCTTCACTCAAATTATACAAAGTAGGTAGTTAAACAAAGTAGGTAGGTTACATAATTAAACAAAGTAAGTAGGTTACAAGGAAGTAATTTATGTATGCACCATTTTTTTCACAGTTCGAACTGCGCATTTTTTTCATACTCAGCCTAAAACCATAGACTAGTTTAATGTATAAAAAAAGAAAGCGGTACTACAATGAGTTTAATTTTTAACTAGCTTTTGCCCGCGAATTTGTCCGCGTGGTAAAGTTACTTTGAGCAGAATTTCTAACGAATATTTATTCATTGTTTCCTGTGAAATACCTGAAATTAAGTTTCATCCCCTATTTTATCCCCTTGGGGGTAGAATTGATCAAAATCCTTTCTTAGGGAATGCCTACGTCATAGTAGCTTTATGCATGCAAAGTCTCAGCCCGATAGGTTTAAAATTGACAAAGTTTCATACAAACTTTCATCCCCTATTTTATCCCCTTGGGGGTAGAATTGATCAAAATCCTTTCTTAGCGGATGCCTACGTTATAACATCTACCTGCATGCCAAATTTCAGCCCGATCCGTCCAGTGGTTGGGCTGTGCGTTGGTAGATCACTATGTCAATCAGTCCTTTTGAGTTATATATATTTAGATTTTATGTATATGCGTTTATAAAGTGCGTATGTTTAGAATCGTCTTTTAATTCGTAATTAAAATTTTTCGATTTAAGTGTAGATAAAAACATTTTTAAATGCTTGCCCTGTAACACTAACAGTACCTAAAGTTGTTTTACAATAAGTAATACAAAAATACTAATTTTGTTAGTGTAGAGTTCCAACTTTATATGCGACCCCCATTTGGCAGCTTTTATCCTCAACTTTATGATTGTAATTGTGTAGGGTCAATATAAATGTTTCTAAAAATTATGTAACTCGCTTAAAATATTCGATAACTCTTAGTAAATATTTTTAAACAAATCCGTTAAATGTCATATTATTCGTTTAGTGCTTCATAAATAAGAAAGACGGCATGTCAGAAAATCCTTTAAATAAACAAGATTTTTTTTTTGTTTATAGTGCAAGCCTATTATTATTATAGTTATACTTATTACTTTGATTAAAGAAGAAATACTAAAATGACGATGACTGTTATTAATAAGTGTAGTATTCACTTGAGAATGTAATTGTATGTAATGTTACTATTTAAAACACGTAATTTCCATTATCGCACATATTCCTGTATTTGTATTCGTAAACAGTACAGATTATTATTACTTATTGTATTTTATTAATATTGTTAAAATTAAAAGATTAATATTGATCACTGCGTATTAAAAAGTATGATATTGATTTAATATGCAATGTTACAAAAGGGTACCAATTATAAAAAGTAACTTCTAATATCGTTCAACTATATGTTCATGTATTTCTAAAAGGTAATTATGATTAAACAAAAGATGGCAGAAATGTTATGCCAATGAACGGTGAGTCTGTATGAAGTCAAGTGTTTATCAAGTAATAGTGGTTTAAAACCATGCATCGTACCAACTTCTGAGGTCAGCCTATAAAAGAATATTTATTACCTTTGATCGATCTGCCATTTCTCTACATCGCCTTCGTGTATAAAAAATAAACATGGTATAATATCACCAGCTTCCACCACGCACATGCCTGTGAAATCAAATAAGCAGAATGTTTTTTACAAAGTGGGATTGATCTTCTTTTAACTTTTATAAATTATAGCTGTTGTTTCGCGATTCTGCACACTTTGTCAATCCCATACAATGTAGTTACCAGGGGAACGATTCTGTGAAAATTCCGAACCCGAATTCGAATTCACGACATTTAGCGTTAAAAAATCTGTTGGTTCCATTTTTGTATAAAAATACAAAACAAGCTTAATTGATTCATACGTTTCTCAAATATTCTATGTCATTTCGAAACTCACTTCACTTATGCCACGAAACGATATTACCAATTCAAGGTTGAGTGGATGCCGCTTTTGAAATGAATTTGGACACCTGAGTGACTTCGAATTTGGGTTGAGATTTTTATAGAATCTATAGGTCAAAGAATTTTTAAAATCAATCCAGTAGTTACGGAGCGTATTCTATGCAAACAAAAAAATATAGTTGCGGAAACAGCTTGTAGATAATAAAGAGACGATTATATCGAAAAAATCTACCATTTATGTTAGTTATATGTGCCTTAACGTCATAAGAATCTGATAAAGAAATATCAATTATAATTTAAGATTAGACTACACAAAAGAATTATACCTGGAAATAACACTGTCCTCTTAAATTTGGCTACCAGTTGCCGCTTGAAATAATCAGGAAGACCTTTGAAAATAGGTGGTATCGTCAAATGGTGCATATAAAGAGCACCAAATAAATCCTCACGAAGACAAGTCGGTGCTTGATCAAAAAGTTCTGGTAGCCAATTACCTACAATAAAAATAAAAAACAAACCATAGAAAAAGAAAGAAAGAAAAGTAAGTATAATGTTAGCACACACAACACATAAAATATTAAAAGCAAAAATGAAAGAAATATATAACACTCAATACAATGTACTATACGCCATTGCGTATGCCATGTTATGCTAATAGTGGATCCAGCACAGTATGAGCAGCATTTATCGTAATATCGAGATTATCGAGGTTTGTAATTAGATAAGCAGAACCAGAACTTGATGTATCTCCAGTAGTAGGGGAGCCCACGATGCTAAATCGGGATTTACTCGAGCGTCATAGAGACCTATTGGGTTGCGAAGCTTAGATGATAAAAAAAAAATAATGTCATATACTATATACCTTTTCATCGGTGGGGGAAGCGGCTATAGATTTTTAAAAATGTAAAAAAAACTGTTGTATGGACATACTCGAGCGCGTCAGATATTAATATCATCCATGTCCTACGCATTTTTAAAAACTGTCGTATGTTAATCTGATCGTTTCCATGATGGGGGTGGTTATACGTAAGGGTTGAAAATGAAAAAAAAAATATTTAATCGAGCGCGTCAGATTTTTTGAGGGGATGTCAAGTGAACCTAAAAAAAAAGCTCTCATATAATAATCTGACGATTTGGATGTGACGCAAACGCGTGACCATTATTAGAATGTGCAAAAAAAAAATCGCCATTTTGAAATACTTAAGCGCGTCAGATTAAGATATATATGGTTCATCTTTATGCCCCAGACGTGATATCTCATAATCTGACGATTATCTGAAGGGATTTATTTAAACTGACACTAAAAATTTTTTTTTTAATTTTTTCAAATCATTGAGCTTAATTAAATAGAAAGGCACCGGAGTTAGCATGCAAATAAAAAAGTGTATGTTTTTTTATGTAAAATATTTATATTTATAAGAAAAATATTATATAAAAATTTAATTTTTTATTAATTATCATCTTCATCGCTAAAATCATCTTCCTCTTCTTCTCTTAAAATAACAAAATAAGCAAAAACGTTGGAAATACGATGTAAACAATATCACGCCACGAACGAGTCTGTATCATCAGCTGTCATGGCGTCATGGCAATCGAAACCAGAGTGGGGATGGAATGAGAGAGTAATAGACAGAAAAAGAGAGAGAAAAAGTGATGCGGAGAAGGAAATATAGGTATCACGTAGCTTAAACGCATTAAATCTTATCGATGAATTTTTATTACTTCGGCTTGTGACAATCGTCAGATTATATATTTTTCGTAATCCTTGAATGATTCCCTTCAAAATAAAAAAAAAATTAGCCACGCTCGAGAATGTCAAAGTGACGTTTTTTTTTACAACTTTGTAGCCTTCCCTCTTCTTTACGTCACTCTCAAATTGTCAGATTAGAGGTATGTACACCTTTTAGCATGTAACTAGCTTACCTTACCTTAATCTGACGCGCTCGAGATTTTCAGATGATCAATTTTTTTTTACTAATCTGATCCTTCGTCCTTGCCGGGCGGCCATTTTTATAGGGCTCATACTTGGTCCAGGTACTTAACTGGGTACAAGGTATCCCCCTGTATATTAATCTGCCGCGCTTTAGTAAATCCCGAAATCCCCGCTTCGGCTCCCCTACTACAGCGAACTTTAAATAAATGAAACAAACGTAACAAACGAGGGAAAGTATCTAGAGAATCAAAATGCGGACAGTTTATGAAAACCCATGAGCTTCATTGTTATATATGGCGAAAATGAAAATTTTTATTGTCTGTCCGTCAGGTAGATTTGAAGAATATTAAACACGTATTTTTATATTTGGCAAAATCAATAAAATATGGCGATAAATTGAAACACGACGTTACGCTTTTGTACATTTTCTAGAAAGCTGTAACGTAGTGAACTCCTCAACTTTAAGGCCTTTTACCCAAGCTATTTCCTATAAATATTTACAGGCATACATGTTCATTCAAGTTAAAACGCATCTTAACAACGTCTTAAATAGCTGTCAAATTAAGTAGCGTCGCACCTGCAAGTGTAGCATGACAAACTCGAGAAACGCTTTGTCTACACCCTAATGTCACTTTCTCGGGTCGAGAGTGAGATGTTGTATGGGCACAACCGAGAAAAGTGATATCTGAGTGTAGACAAAACGTTCTCGAGTTCGTCATGCTACGCGTGCTGGTCGTACCCTTGTTAATTATCACAATGGCGGATCTTTGACAACTGATCACCTAGCAACCGTATTTTATTTTTTGTAACATGAGTTGGATTATTTTAAAAATGGATGTTATTGAAACCGATAATAATGAACGTGTATCAATATACTTAACACAAGCGTTTAAATATGACGCGTTTATATATACTTAGTTTAGCTTCGATTAGCAATTTTTATCGATTCGATGAGAAATTTTATATGAACAAGCTGTTTCCCGCGGCTACGCCTACGTAAATTATAGCCCAAACGTCAATAGCCTCCCGTACATGGAAGAAAGCATTTCTAAAATCAGTCCAGTAGTAAGTATCGGTGCTTATTCAATATAAACAAACATACCTTTTTTCTCTGTATAATATTAGAATAGATAGCACTCCAGTTTCTGTATTACTTAAGTTGATTCTCTAATTATTATATAATTTAGATCTCTGGGCAAAATTGAAGACAGGAGACATTAGACAGGGCTCCAATAATTTAACAAGCATTACCAGACGTATATTTATCGAAAGCTACTCATAAAAGTATAATAGATATAAGAATTAGTAAATTGATATAAACTGTCATTGTCGAAGTAATTGATATTAACTGCAAATTCATTTGGTTATTAAATAATTCTAGATCTTCAGCGTAGGGGTTCACCTCCTGTCATGATTCTGGCATGTAATTCTTAGTTAATTTTTATAAGTATAGCTGTTAATTATTACGTATACAATATTTTCTCTCCGATTGTCAGACTGAATAAAATTTCTTACCTTTTTGCCTCTGCCACAACTGCCTTGTGTACGCTTTTACAGAATCTAGCAAGGTTGGCGATAATCCACTTAGTTTCAAATACGTCAATAGATTGTTCACGCTATAGTCGTACAGATACAGCTCCCGACACTTGGTGTTAACAGCAGAGATGCACATGCTCGTAATCCATATATACACGAGAAAGAGCGCATATTTGAGAAAAACTGTGTAATAAACCTGATAGACGTTTAAGGGAGCCACCTAGATGAAGGAAAAATAAGTAAATAAATAATTAAAAAAACACTATCGATGAGGAGCTCGATGGTGTAGTGTATAGCGCGTTCGGTCTGCGATACGGTTGTTGAGCAACTTTTGCAATGGCCGATCATACGATGGGTGAATAAGATTTACTAACTAGAGCTCCTGCGTGCTTCGGAAGGCAAACAATGCCTTGGTCTTAGCTGTACCTGTAGTCGTAACATTGTTATTTTTTTTTATAAATATGTAGCAAGTGTCACTAGGAATGATGTAACGTTTATTATACATTAATATACGATAAGTATTTCAAAGTAATGGTAGAATAAAGTAACATACATTAACCATAAACATAATTTACTCCTTTTAGGGTAGTGGTTTAAAAATAAATTTTACGAATTAATAAATCACAGAATAAAAATAGTTCTTACTAAAAATTTATCAGAATCTATGAATAGCAGAAGGATAAAAGTGAAAGCAATGATGTAGTCATTTTTCCAATCTTTGGGCACAAGAAAACCGATTCTGTCTTCAGTTCCGTTCGTTTTAAAATTGAATGTAGCTCGACTGCATCCTGTAAAAAAGAAATAAGTTCTTAATGAAAAATGTTTTAAAAAAAGATGGGACTAGAACCCATGACTTTTCGCAAACAGGGCGACTGCTCTAAGCACTGATTCGCCCAGGACCTAATAAGATTGACAAATTTTCCAAGTACTTGTTACTTTATGGCTACTACAGAGCTTATTTTCGTCCTAAACAGTCGAAAGATATTATTTTTACAAATATTTAAACTTTCCATAAAAATGAAAAATTTTATCAATTTTGCATTCACAATGCTGAACCGAAACATGCTTAAAACATGGATAAGAAGCGAGATCGGCCTATAGTTTTTCAAGAGTGTCTTATTTCCCTTTTTGAAAAACAGGACAACCCCACTCCCACTCCATACGAAAGTATTCAGCCCCCGAGGCTGACAAAATTTAAGAGCGTCTGGTGGACTTTAAGTAGGAGGACTTTAAGAAGCTCTGCAGTGATTCCTTCATCACCCGCTGCCTTGTTGTTTTTAGTTGTTTAAGAGTCATTATAATCTCATATAGGCTGACGTCCAGGATATCTTCGGTATAGTGTCGGGTAAAGCTTGACTCTGGGATCTGTAGCCTTGCTTGCAGCAGGCGTTTGCATGGAATATAACTGTTTAATTCAACTACTATTTAATTTGTCCGATAACGGTTCGCATCGATTGAGTTCTATAGACTCATTCGGGATTGGTGCAATTCTAAGCCGGCACAGTTTTACACGCGGCTTAATATTTACGCCTGATTATATGTCAAATTTCCCCAATGGATTTTCACTTCTACTCTCAATTTATTAACTATTAAAATTGAGTGGACAAATTTGATAATGTTATATAACCTGCTGTTGACTATACATACAATAAAAGTCTGATAAGACATAGTGAGGATTAATGTCACGTATTTTATGTTATTTTTTTTTCCTTTTAGATTATAATATAATATACGTTTTGAAATAACCTCCATTTCTGTCACCTGGCCATGACCATTCGTTATAATCTATTGGTTCTTGAAATTTGCGTTGCTGTTCCTCCACGGATAAAGGAAATTTAGCGTCTGCAAAAATTAAGACAACTTAAGTTATAAACTTATTTAACTTTATGGACATCTTTAATGATATTTTTACTCTAAGGCAAAGAATATGTAGTAGGCGACAAGGCAAGCAGTGACCAGCTATCTTTGCTCGCTCGAGCCGTCTCTAATATTTACAGATTTGTGATAAATTTAATTTTACTATCGTAGGGGAAGGGGGCAAGACTTATCGTTTTGAAATTCTACATGAGGTTTCATAATTGTTATTTATTTTCCTGTGACGACATGACCCACAGGTTACAGTGTGTTTAATATTCAACTATCTATAGTCGTTGTATCTATCGTTTCACTGTCTAAACTTTGTCTCTTATCCCCAAACCTTATCTGGATTTTATACAGGTTGTTGTCTTCGAAAAATAACTTATCTCATTCATCATGTTTTGATTAGATTTGCGTTGGGAGATAATTTTTTTACAGCCCATTATTAAATTTTCTCCGATTTCTCATTTCACAGTATTCAAATTCCAAAAATATTTATTACTAGCATTTAGCCGCGACTTCGTCCGCGTGGTATAGTTTGAGTAGTATTTCTAAAAAGAATATTCATTCATAATATCGTCTAAAATATCTGAAATAAACTTTGATAATGACGATTTTCATACAAAATTTAATTTCCTATTACAACTTTTCGATACTATACTAATATTATAAAGAGAAAAGATGCCTGGACCTATTTTTAAAATTCTTTTACCTTTTAGCTACATTATATGCGGTGAACATAGACTATATTTTATTCCGAAAACAGCAAATAAAGACTTTTGCATGTATAATATAACTAAAGAATCATTAAATGATTCTTCTTGTCGCTGATTGCATCATATAATAAGAAACTATCAGAAAATTGCCAAACGTAATGATTGGTTCAATAACAATCAGTAATAATCACAACAACAGTGCGGCTGTACAAAGCCCTGGGAACAGGGGGCCAATTCTATTAAATAAATGTTATTTAAATCGAATGGAAAATGGATCGAAACCGAACGAAACGACAGTTTTTAATGGTTTTACTTTTCTACTAAGTGACATACGATACAATTCCAGTTAAAATAGAACTGGACTTGTATCGTATGTCACTTATATTCGATTTAAACAAAATTTATTTAGTAGAATTGGCCCCCTGGTTTACTGACAAGAATTACAATACGAAACATTATTAATAATCTAATTATATTATAAGTTTCATTAATATCATTATATCTGCGATATTAGAATAAAATTACTTTGATGTTCGACTTCAATAACATTACAAAAAAAAAGCTATATTTATTTATTTAAGTTACAGCATCAGCTAAACATGTGATTCACCGACTTATGTCCACACAAAATTTAATTGAAAACTGAAACCTACGCCAACGATAACACAGTTCAGATAAGAACAAAGGACGTTTAGTATCATCATCATCAGACCTTTTACGTCCCCACTGCAAGAGCACAGGCCTTCTTTATCGATTGGTTTAGGAGGATGGACCATGGTCCATGTGACATAACCCTCCACTTATCGCTATCTAGTACGAGGGTCAAACTGAAAGTTCTTAGAACTGGCCACTTATAAACAATATAATAAAAAAATAATTCTAAAATTTGAAAATATAACTCTTTGCCAATATTACTGAGTATATATTTCATTCATTTGTCATTTGTTTTACGATTTGGCGGCAAATTGAAAATTGTCTGTGTCTCGTCATCATGAATTTAACACGAGAAAATTTTCGTGCAATGATTTTTTATGACTTTCGATGTCATTTAAGTCAACAAGAAAGTTATGATAGACTACGATTGGCCTTTCACGATGAAGCCCCATCTCGTGCGACTGTTTACAACTGGTTTAATGAGTTTAAACGTGGTCGCACTAATCTCACTGATGATTTACGTGAGGGACGGTCTTCTACGGCGACGACTGAAGATAACATCTGTGTTGTGCGGCGTATGATAGAGACTGACAAAAGAGTGACCTATCAACAGATTCGGACAAGCTTAGGCATCGGTATGAGTCAAGTGCACAAAATCCTCCACGAACATTTAGCGGTCAGGAAGCTTTGCGCCCGGTGGATACCTCATAATTTGACTGAGGCTCAAAAACTCCATCGTGTGGATTGGTGTCGTAAAATGATTGAAAGATTTAACGGAGGTGACTCAAATGCTGTGTTCGACATACTAACAGGTGACGAAAGCTGGATTTACTGTTATGATCCTAAAACCAAAAGACAATCTGCTCAGTGGGTGTTTCCTTTCGAGGAGTTGCCAACTAAAGTGAAGAGAGATCGAAGTGCGGGAAAAAAAATGGTGGCCTCGTTCTTTGGAAGGATAGGTCATTTTGCAACAATTGTGTTAGAGGATCAAAAAACAGTTTCTGCAGAATGGTACACTACCAATTGTTTGCCACTTGTCTTGGAAAAAGTTCGAGAGAAACGACCTCGCAGTAGGATCCTCCTTCACCACGACAACGCCTCGTCGCACACCGCCAAGCGAACGATCGACTATTTGGCGACATCAAACGTTGAATTACTGGGTCACCCGCCGTATAGCCCCGACCTCGCGCCTTGTGATTTTTATTTATTTCCAAAAATTAAAGAAAAACTTAAAGGAAAGCGGTTTATGAATGCTGAAGAAGCGGTGGCTGCGTATCGCGATGCCATTGAAGAGACCCCTAAGGACGAGTGGGCAAAGTGCTTTTCCCAGTGGTTCCATCGCATGCAGCGGTGTATTGACGTGAATGGACAATATTTTGAAAAGATATAATAAAACTAATAACTGGCTAATGTAATCAGTTTTTGATTTTCTAAGAACTTTCAGTTTGACCCTCGTATAGCATAAATATTATCTTTTGTGTTTTCTTACGTAAATAAAATGATTTGTGCTTAATTTTTTCTAAAATATTCATTTAAAATGTATTTTTTCATCAATTATGTGTTCAATTTTAAATTTTTATTTTATTTTAAGATTTTTATTTAATTATGATAAATCAAACTGTAAACAATGGTTGCTTTGGTGACATTTTGATTGCCTATAAAAAGATACACTCCCCATTTTCATATTTTTATATGTTAGTTTAAGGACTCCCATTCAGGGTGGAATTTACAAAAATCTATTCTTAGATCAGCAACGTAATAAGAGGAAAGTATCTTCCAAATTTCAAGCCTCTACGACCAGCGGTTTAGGCTGTGCGTTGTCTGTCAGGCAGTATGGTAGGACATCTTTTATATATGTATGGATTATGAATAATAATACCAACAAATATAGTTATTGAATTTTTTTCGGTTTTTTTTTATCAATACATACACGGTCAATAATAAATTGCTTAAATTAGTCTTACTGATGTAAAAAAAAGTAATGAAAACAAATATTTTATTTGGTGGTCAACTCACCTCGACAGGCGACATATATCCAACCACAAGACATTGCATGCATTATAAGAAATACTATCATAATTTTCACAAGAATTGGTATAATACGACTCTGTTAAATGAAAAAAGAAAAAGGTAATTTATAAAGTTTTTAAGAGCCAGCACCTATCACAGTTAAGCACAGTGCAGATAATTTCTCAATAACAAAGCATTATCGTTTACGTAGTCGTAGACGTTGAAATAAGATCAGATAAATGACAGATACGTAATATGCTATTATTTTTTCTTGGATTAATTTCACGGACATGCTTTGCACTGCGCTTCAAAAAATATGAATCAATCCCTAATATTTTTTAATTAATAGTCAGTAAGTAATGATGTTATTTAAAAACATAATGAGCAACGATAACTGATGATAACTCTGAATAACGATAACGAAAGTAAACTTCTGCAAAGTCTAAAAGTTACCTATAGATGAGTAACCAAAAATTGAACATGATGCTTTTCTTTGCTTCAAAAGGCATCTTAAGCCGTTTGGTACCGGCTTTATATACCTCATTAATACTATTGTGCGTACTTTTTCATTTGATTTGATGGTGCTTCATTTTTTAAGCTGCTTTCAATTCAATAAAGTTGTAATTAAAGTAATGAACCAATAATAACGAGAGTGATATTTACCTTGAAACCTGTACAAAAATGAATATGAAACTGATAAAATAATCGTAGTCTCAATAACCGAGCAAGATGATAAATCCAAATCCTATTTGACATAACAGGCACAACAACGGATAGAAAATCGGCGTAGAAGCCCCAATGCTTCAACAAACGATAACTTAGACGTTCCTTTGCCAATCTATCTTTATATATAAATATATCAACCTAATTGGAAAAAAGAAAGATATTCATTAAAATTAGGATAAAATTCAAGGGGTTTAACGATTGAACATAAGATAGAGAGTTCTAAAAAGCTTCTGTGCTTGTTGGCGGAATTGGGCTGCAGTAATTCAGCCAACATTCTAGTACAAAGGCCCAGTAAAACCGTCTAAGTGTGTAAAATTCGAACCACCATACCTAACTTAACGTAACTATGATAGCTCTAAATAATATGTAATAATAAGTACATGGTCACATCATACTTTCAAACTTTATTTTGTTAAAGTTGGTGAATAAAAAATAGTACAAGATTCTTACCGTAAAAAATTCCGAAATTAGGTAAGCAAGGTGAATTATATCAAAAATTAATAAACACCAAGTGATTTTTCCAACAATGTCATTTGATACAAATCCTATTATGAGGACCATGACTGCAGTAACAGATGGGCATACGAACCAAGCGATGAACAAAAATTTTGAATACCAAGTTCCTTTGCGAGCTACCACTGATTCCTTCATCCTCTAGAAAGAGAATAAGGTTATTTCATCAGTCTTATAATTAATGCATCTGTTTTCTTCAACAATGACCATTATTTGCAATCACAATTTGTTAACAATCATATTATCGTAAGTTCCAACTATTATGGCGAACAGAGCAGACCAACCAATGAAAACAAATGACAGAAAACGTTAAATAAAATATATAACAAAAGTCTTGTTTCAAGAATCAGAAGGTGTGAATTTAAATGCATTTGATGTTTATTTTTATATAGATACTAGCTGTTGCCCGCGACTTCGTCCTCGTGATAAAGTTACTTTGAGCAACATTTCTAACGAATATTTATTCATTATATCGTGTAAAATACCTGAAAAAAAAAGTCTTATCCTCTTAGCTTATGCCCTTAGGGGTGGAATTTATCAAAATCCTTTCTTAGGGGATGCTTACGTCATAGTAGCTTTATGCATGCAAAGTCTCAGCCCTTAAAATTTACAAAGTTTCATACAAACTTTCATCCCCTATTTTATCCCCTTGGGGGTGGAATCAATCAAAATCATTTTTTAGAGAATGCCTACGTCATAGTAGTCTTATTTATACAAAATCTCAGCCCGATCGGTTTAAAATTGACAAAGTTTCATACAAACTTTCATCCCCTATTTTATCCCCTTGGGGATAGAATTGATCAAAATCCTTTCTTGGCGGATGCCTACGTCATAACACCTACCTGTATGCCAAATTTCAGCCCGATCCGTCCAGTGGTTTGGGCTGTGCGTTGATAGATCACTATGCCAGTCAGTCACCTTTGAGTTATATATATTTAGATTATTTTCCCGTGGGAATGCGTCATTTTCCCGCGGTAAAAAGAAGCCTATGTTCTTTCTTGGGTATTAAAATGTCATTTATAATATTATATATTTATAATAAATGTATTATATTTCCATATATAATATGAATATGGATATATATATATATATATAGATATAACTACCTGAGTAGTTGAGTTATACCTAAAAGAAGTATTTATAATATTTATTTCACTTACAGGCAGTAGTAATGTTTTCCGTCCACGTAAAATATATTCTATAGTGCTATACGGGTTTTCTTGGATTTCTTTCAAAGTACTCATATAATCATTTTTAGATTGGGAAATGTCAGCTATATTGGACCGAATCTAAAAGCGAAAACAGTTCTGTTATTTTACAAACAAACGGTTACACAACAATATGTTAATTAATAACTTCTAAACTTGCCTTGTTGTTAATAATATCTTGGAATTGTTTAACTGATATTTTTAAGACATCGGCGTAACCCTCAGTCTTTGCTGAAATACGTATAGGCCGTGGTTCACTGGTATCCAATGGTCCAAAAATACCACCCTGTCAATTGCAAGATACATTTTTAAATAAAGAAAAACCGTATTAGCCTCTGATCCAATTTAAAAAGGTAATGGCTATGGTAATGAAAAACTTTCATGATATTAAAATTTTGATATTCAAGGTATTATAATAAAAATATTGATTAAAATTAAACAAATCGGAACGGGGATGTTAGAAACTAGCTGGTAGTTGTCATATTTAAGAAGTTTTTATGAGATGTTCTTTTTATATAGTTATTATACCTAAACTTATGTAGTAATAGAATATTATTTAATTAATTTTAATTAGCTTTTCATTATAAAGTCTTCGCTCTAGTAGTTATAGCCTGATACAAATACGAGATAATGGAAATAATTCGATATAAGCCTGGAATATTTTTAATTAAGTTTGTGAGCTAATTACATGAGACTATATTTAAGAATTCATCTCATTTTAGCTACGCAAGGTATAAAAAAAACATCAAGTCAAAAAACCTTCATTTCCTTCACGCAAAATTACTAACACGACTTGTTTCACAAATTTTGCGACATAGCAACAATGAAAAGAACTAAAATCCAACAATTTTTTTTACAGGAAATAGTAATTTTTATTAAACTTTTTTTTTGTAGTAGTTTAATATGATAAAACTTTTATTTAAAGTATTTCTGAGTGGATTTTAATGATAATATTTAGTGAAATAGGTGTTTAACTCAAAAGCCTGCTAAATATATTTCGTATTATATTTTTGCTTCATAAATAATTATAAGGCTATCGGTATGCAATATTCCCATGGAAATTTTCATTGCATTCAAAACAAACACTTAACGCAATATAGTAATATCAATTGAAGTCGTATTTCATTGTTAATATTATCGATTTTTTCAAATATTTTTTAAATATTCATTGCCCGTGTTTTTGTAAAAATATGAGTTTCCAAATATAATATTAGGATTTGTATATTTTATGGAAGTAACATAAGCAACAGCGTGAAAATACGTAGAAGTCACTTTATATGTATTTTGCTTATCATGCCATTGAGAAATTAAAGGATTTTTTTTTACGAAAGAAAATGTCGATGGATTAATTCATATATTAAAAAGGAAATATATAATAAAAAAGCTGTTATGTTTTAATATTTGATCTCCATACTGAAAGATGGTTTTTGTATCAGGATATTATCATTTTGATCAAATTGAAATTTTGAAATCTGTGGTCTTCTACAAACCTGTGCCATCAAACAGTTCAATAATCTAGTCATTTTAGTCAAAATTAGGTAATCATCTAGAAGATATCCTAACTCAAAAATTAAATATGGTAGGGTGTGCACACATATTAAAATCTAAAGTCTAACCGCGCGCGGTTACGCGCGGTCTTCACCTTCTATCTCGATAGCAAGCCGTTGAAGACGGAGTATGCAACATACATAGACGGTAAACAGAAAAAAAATCTGTGAGATTTATGATTTCATTAAAAAGAATATTGTTTATATGATACTAAAAACACATTTGCTATCTTTAGTCGAAGTTTGGAACTGAAACCTTTTTAGTTTTCAATACATACATCGGTCGAAATACAAAGTGGATCACTATTCGAAAAACCGTCCTATTTATTACGATAGCAAACAAAATTAAAAATACAGGGTGAATTGCTATGGTTATCGAATCCGGTTTACTTACCACCCAGCATCCCAACAGTAAATACATTAATAGGATGGTGATGATGAATTTACTTTAGGCATATTCTTATTCAACAAGAGGAAGTATTTAAAAAAAAAATATTCCCGAAACAAACTAGATGTCGCTACGGCACGTTCTTGAATTCTCCATGACAACCTTGCCGGTTTTCTTTCATGTTTAAAAGTTAATTAGTTTTCAAAACTCAATAAACAACTCATATTCTATTTGTACTTATTCGTAATTGTATTGATATCTGAGTTTAGAACTTAAAATTTCAGTTATTTAATATGTTAGATAAAAGGAACGGAAATGATATCTTTTGTCCACTCGTTTCCTGCAAAAATCAACTTTTGCTAGAGTCGTCATCTAGTGGAGGTGCTTTTTTAGTGCTTTTGTTTTTTTTTTAAATACTTCCTTATTGCGCCTGCTTCAGGAATGTATTCTAGGACACTATGATATGAGTTATGAGTACAAAAAATATTCCGCAATTTGGGAGTCTTTTAATTTACTGATTTCGCTCGTATGTGCCAGGGTGTGGTAGGTATTCAATTTTATTGCATGCGGGATGCACCTGCAAGAGCTTTCGACCAGACCATTGACCAAGATTAACGAGTCTTGGTCGAAGACCCGCATGTGGAATTGAAAGAATCCTGTGGACTCGTTTCATGGATCAATAAACCAATGATAGTAAATAATTGACCAATAAAAATGAGCTTACAGGAATCATCCACCAATTCAAATGAACCATTAGACGTTTTCTGTTTTCAAGCACAGATTACTAAACTTCGGGGGAACCCAACATGCAGCTAATGACCAGTTTGCTAACTTGTCAACCATTAGGATTTACGAAAAAAAATACCTTTTTCAATACGGCCAACTGCTTCCCTTCCTTGCTGATAATAACATTACCCCGATGTACGATAAACAAGTTCGGTAAGATGTTCATTTCCCTTACAATCTGTTCTCCAGGTCGGAAGCACACTTGGAAAGCGACGCTCGCCAGTTGACTTTGGATTTGTTCACCAGCTTTGAGCAATGTGCCGAGAGCCGAAAAAGTTCTTGCCAAAATAATAAACTTTATTAGACATTTCCTTAGAAGATAAACTTTATTAGAAATTTCTTCAGAAGTGTAAAAGTGTGTCTCTTAAGAAGTGTTCGGATGGCACCTATCGATTTGAATTGAAGTTAGTAGTTAAAATTGAAGAAAGTCATTTTGGTCTTGAGAGTCAAATGTAGAACATAAATTAGTAAAATGAATCCGATGGGTAGTGAGTTACTATTCAAATAGATAATCTTCCGAAATTTTAATGTTTTTTTAATAAACGTGAATATAGTATTATATTTGTTAAAATATTGTATGTTCGTTCCCAATATTGCAATGTTATATATTAAATGCAATATAAAGTAACTACTCATATTCCGTGGATTTGTATTTTTACTTTTTATAGAAGAAGTAGCTTAAATCCTGTCGAAATATCACCCCAATCCTTTCGTTCATCAAATGTTCTGTACTGATTCCTTTTGTTCTGAAAAAAAGGAAGTATGTATTACATAATGTGCTCACATCATAACTATTTTGCTGAAGAGAATATAAAAGTTTATGAATATATAAAAGCTGTTTGTTGATTATACATTTATAGTAAAGGCTTATAATCGTTGTTTGGGCATAAATTACGTTAAACGTTTGGTTATAAATTAAACTCATTTACGATATTGAAATGCGACTTTAGTTTGAATTAAATAAATCAAAACACTGTTTACTTCACTGTTAACTACACGATGCTAACACATTTATAAGTAAGATCTTATAATACGTTATTATCTAACCTAACCCAAACCATATTAGGTTAGATTATATCATACAGTAAGCAGAAAACGGTTTTTTCGTCGACCTATATACAATGCAAGATCAAATAGATTATCATAGTCACCTTTTCCACCAATAACTAAAATAGGCAACTGCATTGCCAATAAGAGTTTTGTCAACGCGCTCGGCAGTCAGAAACTCCTTCAACTTATTAATTTCATGTTGAAAAAGAATGCCGCTACGGAAACTTAAAATTAACAAAGTGATGATGTAACACGACAGGAACCTAAAATATTTAAATACATATGTTACACCTGATAAAGTCAAAAACGTTGATGAATTCTCGAAAAGAGTTAAATAAACCAGTGCTACGAAAGAAGGCGCACTTTTATTTGCACGTTGTTAGGTGATTCTTATGTCACTAGTCCTTATAATATGTATAAGCTCCATGGTGCAGTGGTTAGGTCTGTGAGGCGAAAGTTGGGCAAATTTTACAAGAGCCAGCCACATGATACTAACCAAGTATGTACTATCTCGAGCTTCGTCATGATTCGGAAGACTCGTTAATAGAATATAATAATATTTATCGAAGAAACACAGTTACACAATTAACAAAAATAAAATAATTATAGTTGTGCATCAGTGCATCCGATGTTGTCTCCAAAACGTGTCAGCTCGACTTGTGTGGTAGATAAATCAAATACTTATGCATTAGTAAAATATTAGTAAAACATAGTCGATAAAACAGTTTCTTCAACGCCATTTCGAGAAGTAGGTACGAGTATTTAACCTAAAACTACGAGACGCAGTACAGTACGAGTAGTTTGGCATAATAGTGTGCTCGGTGGATGTGTTCGACTTAGGCTAAGTACACATGCAACGTGCATGAAAAGATACACGAAGTAGATTCTCCATTTTATTGAAATGTAAGTATATGTTATTATATTTCATCAATTTTACACTCGCAATGCTATATTAAAAAATAAAATAGTCCCTGGTACTCTAAGATGTGTTTTAAAAATATTTGAGACGAATACTACTTTCTGGTACAAAGATAACGTCACATTAGGAAGTTGTCATCATTGTTTGCATTAGTCGCGTAATAAATTTTTTCTTACAAAGTCGTGTCTATTGTTTATTACCATATCGGAGTTCGTCCGCTACATTCAATTAAAATATTGGGCTAAAGAAGGAAATATAAATAATTCGAACTATTTGTTCGATATGTTAAATCCTCGGTGTTTCATAGCACCCGGACTAAAAAGTCAAAGTCAAAATAATATTTATTAAAATAGACTTCTTAAAAGTACTTTTGAATGGCCCAACATTTTTCCCCTACCACTCGTACAGGACGTTTTTTCGAACGAGCAAGAAACTCACCAGCTCTAATGGAAGTAACGATATTCACAAAATCATGTCATTACCAGATCAATGCATTATAAATAGAAAGAAAAAAAACAAGACTATAACAATCTTAAAATGATAATATTATAATTTAAAAATGGAAAGAAGATAATTTTTAGATTTAATGAGTATAGAAGAAACACCTATCCAGTTGCTAGACCATCGTAAGTTGAAATATTCTTATCTGTTATATAATCAAATAATACTCTGTAACAAGCTTTTTAATAAATATTTTTAATAGTAAATTTAAACTGCATAATATCTCATTGTTGTATTTTGCTTGGGACCATATTGTAGAAGCGCACACACGAATGAATTATTAGTCACAGGCACCGTTAATTTATTTTTATATCTAGTATCAAAATTGTGTGCATCACTTTTTATAGGAAACAAAATAATATTTATTTAATCTTTATGGCGTAGAATAGCAAACGGCGCATTTAATGCCTAGGGCATTCTCTACCAGTCTACCAGACAGAAAGTAAGAAGCAAGATGTATGGCGATAAAGAAAGTAGAAGTACCTACAAAACAAAAAAAAACACTCATACTTAAAACAATAAACCAATAGATTTATGCATAAATAAATATTGATATATACGTATATTATAAATATTTATAGATATAAATATAACAATACAATAACATATATACTACATAATAGCGGATTAATGGAAAACTAAGGACTTTTTAGGTAGTGTTCATGAAATAGTCTTTTGAACACACTTTTGCTTTTGGCCTTCCGAAATTCTTCTTCTTAATATTCTTATTTAAGTTATCATACATGTATTGAGAAGAAACTTAAAATTTTTCCCTTAAGTAGTCCTTAATACTTAGATTATAAATTGATCTAATAGCTCTTTTACGAAGCACAAAAATCGTTTGTATGTTGGCAGCATTTGCCCACAGCAAGATTATATACGACAATATAATATGAAAGTAACGGAAGTATACTAATCTGGCAGTATCTAAATCACTTAACCTACGTATTATCATTATCGGATATGCTGCAGAGTTAAGTCTATTCGACAATTTATCAATATGTGGGACCCACTGAAGTTTAGAATATAGTGTTATCCCTAAAAATACATTGGTATCCACAAGGCATGTGTTCTTATCTCTAAAAAGAAATTGGAAAAAATAAAGCTTAATTGCAATTTTAAGTCTTTATAATACATCTGAAATTATGCAGTGGGCAATCTATATTAAGTTGTTTATTGTATACATAGAATTACGCCAGTTTATTCTGTGGGACAATTTAGCAATTTTGAAGTTACTGGTACAAATTTGGCATTTTGTAGTAACCTAACGTGCTGTCAATTGTACATGATTATTTCATCAAAGTATCGAGTTATCGACTAGATTTCTAGTCGATAACTCGATACTTTGGTCAATCAGTCTGATTAAGCAATCTATTATGGGGTAATTTTTATCATTGATAGCAATATTACGGATTTATCTAATAGATAGCATTAGAGCTTCACGCTGTAAGTTACGTCTAGAGAGTTATAAATCTATGGATTGGGTCATACGAAGGAAGAAGGTATGGCACCGCCATCTGCGAGCTTTGACCGGCCATCCAATATATGGAAAAAATATTAGTTACTATGTGTCTATGACTAAGTGGCTATATATATATATTATGTATGTAAACTTAGGGTGAACTGCCAGCTACCAGTCATTAAAATTATATTATTCTGATGATGCAATACTAATCCAGGATCATATTTTATTTTAACTATTGTATTCCCATTTAGTACCGCTAAAGGCATTGTAGTGTGTTACAAATAAATAAGAAAAAATGTTCTTACCAAAAGATGTATTGTATGAAATGTATAGCATGATATGAATAATCGTCAAAGTTGTTCATTTCAAATTGTCCATCAGATTTTATCGTCATGCTCTGAATAAAATGTAAACTTTCTGAGAATACCTACAATCATAAAAAAATAATTATCACAATGTTATTTTCGTCATACCTATGTCTAATCGTTGAGTTGAAAGAAACACGAGTCGTGATCGTAAAGGTCATGACTAAATTTTACGGCAAGTCCTATAAATTCATTTTGTTGACATGGCCAGGAATGCGAAGAGCGAAAGCGAAGCACATCAGTAGAATTGGCGAGAAGCTTGAACATCTTCCTTCGGGGACGCGTGCTTTCTGGTTTCTTGCTAAATCTACTCAAGGTAATTTCTGGATGCCTTCATTTGCACAAAGATAACTTCTCATTAGCCCATGGTGTAAAAGAGAAAGCCGATCTCTAGGCCCAGGAGAGCGGCTTTCTATTTTGCCAGGAGTCCTGGGAAACTTTTTTTGCATCCAACTCAACTTTGGATGAACGGGGGCTGAAACCGCCCACCATTCCGCGGTGCAAGAGCTCTATGCCAGATATCCGGTTTCACCAAAGCTCAGTGTGTACTCTCACTGGATATCCACAAGTCAAGTAGGCCCTATGGTATATGGTGGCCCTATTGTGCTAAGAATGGGCGCTCCAGAGTTGGCACCGGTCTTAACGCGCCTATTCCGGCTCTCTTACTCATCTGGCGTCTCCCTAACCCGTCCAACTATAGGCCGATCGCTATAACCCTTTTGCTTTCAAAGTTAATAGAGTCCATTGTCAATCACCAGCTCCTTCGGTACCTAGAGGATCGCCAGATGCTTAGTGACCAACAGTACTTAGATACCTAGAGGATCACCAGTTGCTTAGTGACAATAATACGGATTTCGTAGGGGTCGTTCTGCTGGCGATCTTAGTTTACTTGACACATACCAGGGCTAAGGCAATTGAAACAAAGGGGGAGGCCCTGGCAGTAAGTTTTGACATAGCGAAAGCCTTCGATCGGGTGTAGCACAAAGCTCTTCTATCGAAACTTCCCTCGTATGGGCTTCCCGAGAAATTATGTGCATGGGTCACTAGTTTTTTAGCAGACAGAAGCATTAAGGTTTTAATCGACGGTGAATGCTCAGACCTACTGTTATAAATGCTCGTGTACCCCAAGGATGTGTGCTAACACAAAAACTTATTCTTCTGCATATTAATGACATGCTGTAAATTATCGATATTCATTGTTATGCATGACAGCACGATGGACTCCAACTATAACGGTCGTGCAAATATTTCTCAGGAAAGCGTTATTGAGAGCCGGAATCAACTTGTGTCTGATAATGAATCTTAGTTAGAGGAAGTCTCGAACTGGAGGTCGACTTAATTTGGTTCATTTTAACCCTACTAAGACACAGGTTTGCGCTTTCACCGCCAAAAAAGCCCCTTTTGTCGTATCACCTCACTTTCAAAACAGTCCCCTAACTGCCTCAGCCAATATTGAGATACTTGGTGTTGAGATATCGAGCGAGGACCAGTTCCGTGATCGCTTAGAGGGTAAGACTAAATTAGCATCTAAAAAGCTTGGTGTGCTTAATAGATCGAGGCAGTATTTCACTACAGCACATCACCTGCAGCTTTACAAGGCGCAAGTTTCGGTTGTATATGGAATACTGTTCTCATCTTTGGGCAGGGGCACCCCAATACCAGCTTTTTCCTCTAGACCGCATTCAGCGGAGAGCGACTCGAATCGTCGATTGCCGGGACACTGCAAGTAGGCTTGATCCATTGGCCCTGCGTAGAGATGTTGCTTCACTGTGTATCTTCTATCGCATTTACTACGGGGAATGCTCCGAGGAATTGTTCGGACTCATACCTGCGGCTACTATCTGCCATCGTTCCACATGACAAGAAATCCACGCCCATCATTTGGATGATTAGAAGTCCTCAACTGTGCGTTTTTCTAGAAGTTTCCTGCCTCGCATAGTCAATCTCTGGAACAGTATGTCGCCAGCGGTATTTCCGAACCGATACTACCTTCAAACTTTGAAGCGTAGAGCATATTCTTCCCTCAAAGGCCGGCATGTAGCCCCTCTGGTGTAGCAGTCCATTTTCTACATTGATCCGAGCGGGAATCGAACTCGAGACTTCAGAGACGGCGACGCCTTGAAACCGGCGTGCGTACGGTACTCGGCTACGGAGGTCGCCTACGTTTTAAGACTCATTAAAACTACTAAGGGGTACTTGGATATTATTATGTAAAATCTTACAATATTCACAATGATTCTTAAACACGAGATTAATACCATGTATCGGATATTTTACAAGTTCCCGATATGTATATAGTTCATGGAAGCAAAAACGTCTTCAGGAATGGTTCTGATGTTAATGGTCATTAAAGATTAAAATTTATAATATTGGTATGTAATGTCCTTGTGGGAAGTATTTTAGGGGAAATAGATGAACAGTCTACTTTTTTTAAAGAAGGATTGAACTCAGCTATTCTGAAACACAAAATTTTATAAAACAATTATTTTGTTTGCAACTAACCAAGTGCAACTGGTCAACAGTAAGATTGCCATTCAACTTATAATAAGCAGGTACCCAGCATCGGTTTTGATATGTCATATAAGTTACGGCACCAGAATCATCGAACGTAAACTCAATACAATAATATGTCATGTAATGACTCATTCCTATTATTATTATTATACTCGCCAAATTCCATTTGACTATCTGGAAATGTTAAAAAAAGCTCTTATCCAAGTAGATATTTTATGGGCACTGCCCTTGACGGAGACTGAACGGTCTCGCTCTGTCTGGGCTTGAGTGTTCCTCGTGTTGTCGTTTGTATATATATTATTAGCATAAAACCAAGAGCTATTCTACATATAGACTTTTTGATTGCGTGTGGCACACATATACCAGTGGTAGGTGGCGTAGTCGGTCACAGAATGGATGACCAAAAATTATCATCTCTAGCTACTCTGTACTTCAGAAGGCACGTTAAACCGCTGGTCCCTGCATTTGCAATCGTTGATACTCACCAATCCGCATTGGGCCAGCATACAGGGCCATGGCATATCTATAAGGGAGATGCGAGCTCCTGCAGTGGTGAAATAAAAAGGCTGATGATGAATATGATGCTACGCGTGGCTGCAGCGTGATTATCAAATATTTTGCATGCATGTTAGTCCTGCAGCCTATATATGTGCATGAATATGCAAACATACAAACAAATATAAAATATCTGATGCTTATAATTATATATTATTATACCTGACGGTTATTTTGTTAAATGGGACTTACCAGTATATAAATGCTACTTATAGACGGTGAATCAGCAATATGATTAAAAAAAGCCATCACTATATAAAAATGTGAAAACTTGGTAATAGTATTAAAAAGCATGATGTCGTTCTCGGATATTTCCTTTGAAGATAACAATCGAAAAACTTCAGACCAAGGTATAACGCCGATAATGTCGAATAAGAAACCTCTAGTGAGATAGTTTATCAAGCACATACGCTTATCAAATATGATTATACCACGATCGTCGTAATAAGCAACCTTGAAACAAAACAATTTCAATACATATTTATGTGCACAGTAACTAAGACTACATATTCTCTTTTTTTGTAACTATTATCACCATTATTAAATGTGCTTTCAATATTTTGTCAGCGCCATTAGCCAAGAATCACGTATCGTTAATAAACAATTGGATAACAGGATGGATACTTACCAAAGTCTTGAAAATAATATCAATGCAGGCAATAGCATCACAGATGCCGCTAACTATCATCAGAGGTCGTCTAATTAAAACCCCAATCCCACCTGCGAATATATGGTTAGTGGTTGACTCAATGACATTCCAAGTATAAGATATACAGGCATCTAACAGAATTGGTTTTTGTTAATTTGAAATAGAAAATTTTAATCCTAACAATAAGACCATGGCCAAGTTTATCAGATAAAATTGTTTTAAATAAATTACTATCAAAACAATATGGTGGGCTCAACGTAGAACAAATTCTATCTTAAGAAAATACTTTATGATACCTGTGGTACTAGGTTTCGAAAGCACGATGATGATGATGATGTCTTTACATAATTTTTTTTCTTTGGAAAACATATAGTAACGATATAACTAGTGTAGTAACTAAGTATGATATAAAGTACATAGTAAACAGTTTTCGCATTAAGATTTTTGGAACGTTCATATCTCAGAACATTATTAAAAAATCGTTTTAATTCCCAAACGACAGTGCATTTCGAGGGGCATGAATAAAGATATTTAAGCTTTTTACACTTTATCATCTTTATTACATTTTATTTCTTTGATTATAACTAAAAAAGTTATCACTATAAAAATAATATTAACTGTACCCTTTCTGTAACACATATTTTAATATTTACCTTGAAGTGAAACACTTGCGATTGACACGATACATGTTATGGCTCTAAATAACATCCAATAGTACATGAAACTGAAAAATGAAATTGTTCTATAATGTCCACATTTACGAAATAAATGGTATAAACGGCTAATTTCATACGTATAAGACTTACAGGCAAAAACTAATATCATTAATCTCATCATGATTTATTACGTCAAAACTAGTGTGATAATTCCACGAAATTTGTTTCATCATGCGTGAAATGAGTTTCGTAATGTGAATTCGGTATAATTATTATATCCTTGCAAAATTTATACTTACTGAGAATTGGGAAATCTCCAGCTATTGTGTGACAAAACATTGTTTCCGGAGACTAAGGTTTCATCGCTCTTCTGATTTCTAGCAACGCGAATTACGTGAAGCATTCGATCTCTCACTCTCTTGAGATACTATTAAGAAATATTGTTTATCGTAATAAACAATAATTTTACAAACAATTTTACGCGTATTACCAAAATTCAAATCATTAGCAGTTATAAAACAATATATTTTTTATTTTTTTATTATAAAGAGGAAAGTTCGATTATATGTTTGCAATATATACAGGCTTCAAAAGTACTGGATCCATTTGAAATATGATTTCAGCTATAAGAAGCTACATCATATACGGGCTAAGAAGCGGGGAAACAGCTAGTCGTAATATAAATTGCTTTTCATTTGCAGTAAACATCAAAATAATAATAAAAAAATCATTTCACTTTAAAACTGACCTCTTTATGCGTTATTGCGTAAGATTCAAATAGATTTTCAAAAAGAGGATGGAACTCTTTCACACAATTTTCAAAATAGGACCCCTCATTTGGGTATCTCTTGATAATATTGAAGAAATCTTCAACTTTTAAATATATGAACTGGAATCAGATATTTTACATGATTAATAACTGTTAGAAAATTTCAAACCTTATTTGACATTAATTACCTCACATTCAGTATCGCAATAAAACGTTTTGAAGGATGGCCTTCTAAATATAACAGCAGTCACTGAAACCATTTCTCCTGGACCAAATATTGTCGATAGCAGATCACCTTGGTCATTATGGTATATGCATTTGATATGTCCCTGTGATTTAAAAACATTTTCATAGGATCGTTAAAAGATTACTTCCGATTTTCGATGTAAAATACTTACTTGTACAATCCAAGTGATATTTTTTGATTGAACACCAAACAGTAACGCTGTAGTATTTTTGGGCATAATCAGAAATTTCGCATTAAACGCTAATTCTCTCACAAGATTCGGATCAGCTCCAATGAAAGCCTTTGATTGACCAATTATTTTTTGAGCTACTTCACCTTGAACTTTCCAAAATATATCGAAGGGTTCTTTTTTCAATAGTATCGGATGCATTATATCCATTCCTCTAAAATATTTCCATTGGCAAATTAAGTATCTGTCAAGCCTTTTCATTAAGCCTTGATGGATTTTATGGCACTTGTAATGATTTTTAAGATTCGTTACAAACGTTTGAAAATTGGTTTTCTCCCTTCCTTTAAGGTATAGGCAAGGCACAAATATACCCTGAAAGGCTAAATACACTAAGAGAAATGCAAAAGCTTTGATCGCATCATAATAAAGGTAAACCATACTCCTTGGTTGATATTTCAGATATGCTACCGGCACACCTAGAAAAATATTCTCTGTGTTTCCATTAATTTCATTAAATGATTCCATGTGAAAATAATGTGTTAACATTTTCAACATCTGTGTTAATACTTCATCTCCGACGTATATTGTTATGTAAAATACGCAAAATGCCATCAGTACTACACGGTACATTACATTAAATACGGGATCCTTTTTTATATTCCACGCTTTTCCACCTTTATTTGTAAATAATATATATATTTTAATCAAACGATTGATTTGTGAAATATTGAATAAATCCGCATGACCGAGTAACAGTGTAATATGCTCAATCCAGATAGTAGCTAAAATATCTAAAACGAATTGCGGTCTCTTACTGTGTGTAAATAAAACTGTGGTAAAATGTTCAGAGGTATTATTCGATGTCAACATTGATATCCATAAGTCAATCGCGTAAATGAAGTCAGTCCAATATTGGAAAAATCTGAACCAGTTTGGTGTCTCGATTTCTATTACATTCGGTGGGTAAGTAAGTAAAACAAGAAATACAGTTGATTGCACAATCATATGCCACACTCGAATAAAAAATGATTCAGATGTTAAAATCCAAGGAAACTTTACATTAGCAAACAATGACTTTATATGTAATTGAACGTCACTGCATAATACTAGCTGTCCAATATATTTAGCGCAATGATAAACTGCATCCTCTGATGGCAGTTCGCATTTGATTTCATTTTCTTCGGATTTTTTCTTCCAAGTCATTACTGCATCTGATATCTCCCACCATCGTTTCTTTATCCAAGCAATACCTTCATCTTCCGATCTATCTAAGCCCCTTACATGTTGTTTACAAGTATATAAAGTGCGAGCATGTTTAATTTTCTCTTTGACTAGATATAAAATATTACGGCGATCTATAGGATACTTTTTAAGAGACTGTATAATATTAAATCTTGATAATGTCAAAACTTCGCAATAAGTCAAACAACGCACTATAATGTTTTTGTTGCCAGATGGTAGCATGAAACTGACGTCGCCAAATATAGTACCTCCGGTCAAAGAAAGCAATGATGTTACACCGTCATCGTTCGAAATCAACTGCACTATACCGGACTTTAAGTAATACATATTGGAGTGACAGTGAGGTCCAACGAAAAATTTATCCCCGGGTATCTTATAATTCAAGTGAACATATTCACTTAAATGTCTTTTAAATGATGTTGATGTTTTCCTAAGAGTTGGACTATGATAGAACAGTGGCCATGATAGGTCAAATCTTATGTCGATTCTTAGGGATTGAGGAAGTTCATAGATTATATTTGGTGTGTTGATAATGCCTTTGCGTTTTTTCCACATTAAATTATAAAAGTTGGTCACATGAACATGAGCATGTTTCGAAGGATTCCTTCTTTTAGTTTCGTCTATAAGCTTCTTTACTCGTGGATAGTACTCAGAAATTCTTTTGTGTACCAAAGCAAACTCTGAGAACATTTTAGGCATTATCACTTGTGCGAACAGTAAATAATTACCTATTAAACCGATACTCAATAAAAAGTATTCCACTACGGTAAATGGCCTAATAGGAATGAATTCATCTCCAAACAATATTGAAAGAATGTATAATATTCCATAAAGATAGGTTGTCAATTCTTCATCGGTGTCATTCTGAAAATTTTCAATAAATAGGTAACAATAGCTGACCAAGAGAACGTACCGTACATATCAATATTCTTATATGTTACGCTCAAAGATTGAAATCGCTCATTGGCAAAAAAATTGTTCACAACGTGTTTTGGCAATCACAGAATAACCACACAGCGAAACTCATGTTATGGATCTAATAGAAACGATCAAGATGCGCTCTGGTAATTGCAAAATAACCACATAGCGAAATCGACGTCGTAGTTGACATGCTATTCGACCTCAACATTCAACGTAACGCAACGTAACGTTCTAAACATTTATTGGTTAATCTAGCTTTTCCATTTTACAATAGCGACTCATTTCTGGCACTTCGCCATGACAGGCACCACACGGATATCGCTATGTGGTTAAACTGTGAATGCCACAACGCACCGTGAGCGTATCCTTAAAGAGTCGTAACAGGAATCGCTATGTGGATTTTTATTGTGACCACAATGCGTTGTGCACTATTATTCTCTCAGTGAGCGATTTCGACCTTTGAGCGTAACGTATATACAAACTTTATCCTAACAATAAGGAACACAAAAAAAATAATCAGCCGGTTTGGTGCAGTTATTCGGAAGATATATTTCGGAGATTCATTTTTACATATAAGATTATTGCTTTTATTTTGCTATAATATTAATAGATCGTAAATCATATACAAAGTTAAATAGAGGTATAGAAATCGATACATGATTATTTATGTAGAAATCGATACATCAGATTTAATGATTCTTTACCTGTCTCGAGGATTCTCTCCTCGAGACCACTAAAAATATTTTAAATATAAAACGTATATTTCAAATTTAAACCCTTTAAACCTTTGATAATGCATGTGATTTTTTCGTAAAACTATTATGAACGTGGAGTCTCACAAGCTCCTATTACAAAATCCAAAACAAACATAACTGCCTTTAAAAATATATTATATGGTAACAATAGACGAGTAGCCTGATTAATATTTTGATGGTCATTACTTACGTGATATTCATCGGAAGATGCTACCTTCTCCCTCGCCGGTAATAATACAACTAAAACAAAAGGCACTGAGCCGCTCATGATATCGCAGGGGGGGAATCAGGTAAAACTAAGAAAATGAAAACATCGAGTAGCCTGTGAAACTCCACGTTCATACTTAAAGGTTAACAACAATATTGATAATTTTTCTTACCTTGTAAGCAATATACTTCCTCCAGTCGTAAATTTCATGTCGACAGTTTGCGCAAAGTCCATGTAATGTTAGTAATATGAGGAAGCAACAAAAGAAGTTCGCACATAATAACAATACAATTGTGAAACCTGCTGTTAATTTCTTCAACGAATGAGTAGACACCATTGAAAAGTACTGAACAACTCTATATATCCTACAAATTGCAATTTAATTCATTGTTTTAAACAATAATTTGTTTTTTTGACTTGTAAATCTCAAACGATAACCGATAGTCAGATGTATGAACCTATAATTGGTCCTCCTTATAGGCTCATACAATTGAATTACCCGACATATTGTCCACATAGGGACAGTCCTCTAATGTATATAGGATTCTCTAAATTAATGCAAAACGTTTAAAATTGTGTTCATTACTTTAAAATTATAAAAACATTTTACAACCTTGTAAAATCCCTCAATAACAAAATTTACATAGTTTTAATAATAGACTGCTTTCCTACTTTACCTATACAAATGCTTATTAATACGTATACAAAATTATATGACTATTTATACGGCCTGAAGATTTTTAAAATTAGCAATTAATTGATCTAGTTAAACTTTTTCATTCACCGATATGTTAATAATAAGTAAACATAAAACATAATGAGGTACTGCAAAAATACTTACACAACAAACTCAATGAAGCTCAATATATTAGGCCAAAGTTCTACTGGAGGACAATTCTCATACGTCATCAAAGCAAAAAACGGGATCAAAGATATAATGTCAATCAAAAGAAGAAACGCGGGTTTTGGTAGATATTCCCTTTTCATTGCTGTCTCAGTTACTTGTCTAAAAAGGAATAAAATAATGATTTATTGATGTCACCATATAGGTTATAATATATTTTTAACTAGGTTATGTGTATAACATAAAGGTTTCTAAGTCCAAGGTAATTCCAAGCTATGTGGATCCCGCGCGAAAAGAACGCGTGCCTCAAGAGCGAGTGGCCAGTAGAGTGACCATAGAATACCTATAGTGACAATGTAGATATTTGAGCTGTGATTTGAAGTGGATTTTTCATTGTTTGGCACGAGCGTTTTAAAATTGAAGCCATTGATGTAGACCATCAAAAGATCCATGATCCATGCTCTATGTTTCGGATAGTTTGATCGCACAGTGTGGATGCGAATTTTGGTGAACGTCAAGATGGCGGTACCAAACTCTCGAATAAAAAATGGATAGCAAAATTTTATGCTATTTATGCACTAATTGCATCGTAAAAACTTGTACCTCTGAACGCTAAAGCAGTATTTCAAAAGTTCGTTGGTTTGAGATCATAGTGCAAGTCAGAACCAGGGCCTTCATTCGTTATAACCAGTTATCGATTCCATATTGTCTATGCATATTGAATGAAACTCCGTGGAAAACGCACTACTTCTCCTTGATATGAGCTGTCAATAATTCCACATTCAGAAATTGTGCCGAATGTCTGTAACTACCCAAGTTTGAAACACGATGGCGTTCTAGTTGCTACGCCCCTACCAGCGTTGACAACAACGTCGCACATTGGTAGATACAGCTTGGACCATATGGAATAGAAGGATTCAATAGATTCCTTACCGTGATGGTTAGGGCAAGATGTGATATTGACGTGGTTTTCGCGTGGGTCTAGGTGGAAAAGTAATTTGGACGCGGGCATATCAACGAAATTTGCTGTACTATTTTTTACGGTATAATTAGTACATAACACTAAATTACGTCATTTATTTTCTTTTATTTAAGAGTTTGGTCTTGACTTTCACGAATTTTGATGCAATTTTATTTACAGTGGTAGCAAACAGGGTAGTAAAGAGATTAAGAGAGATAGTAAGAGATTACGGTAAAACTTTAAACCCTTTTTCTTGATATTAGTAACAGAACATGTCAACAGTCGAACCATAAGTAATAGTTTGTCTAACCTAAGCTAATTATGTCAATCACGTAAGAAATTATGCAAAGGAATAGCCAATCACTGCGTCTTCATGTATCTCCAAGCGTAACAAAGGCGTGATAAGTGTACTGTTGTCGAATCTAAAGGTTTTTTTATTAGATACCTATGGATAATATGGAGAACAGTATCCAAAAAGTATATCATATCAACGATGTACATATAAAAATATTTTATGGTAAACAAATAAACATTTCGTTCCATAATATTCGAGCAGTGGACTACGGGGTAAATCGCTTGGATAGGACCCTGAAACCAAAAAATCTCGTTAATGTTAAACGATAATAACATAATGCTTTCTTATTATAATAATAAAATTAGAAATAATTTAATTTGTTCTTGGTTAATTGAAGTCCGAATTAGGTTTCCAAAAAAACAAACAAACAAAAATTGTTCGAAATAAATATCAATTATTTCGGATAATTAAACAAAAAAAGGGAAAAGTCTAATGTGGTATCTAAATAAGTTATTTTTAATGCTTGATGACTTTGTAGCAGCGCATCAATTCTTCCGTACGGAGCAATTTTCGTAAGGGCCTATCATTAGATGGTAACCAGAAAATCTCGAACTCCTCTGTGCTTCGGAATGATATTAAGTCATTAATTCCAGACTCCTATTCAGTCACTACACCTATGCGCACTTTCTCAGTGTGATTTGATTTCATCTACAAGGAAGGCCGATGCCTAAGCAGTGGTGGGTGGGAACATTATGATGGACGATTTTTAAGATAAATAAGATGGTATAGTATATGGAATATTCAATAAGAATTTATATCTTTTACTTTGTGTGTTAAGTTACAGGTAACTTACTAATGTACACTTGATTATGACGCTGAATAAAACAAATATCTTGAAGACGGGGTGAAATGGTAAGAAAATTATATCACTCCAACGGATTTGAGTTTCTTCTGCTATCTCGTCGTCTTCATCATCATCATCATAATTTTGATTATTATAATATTTACTAGGTGATATTTCCATAATACTTTTGTTATATAAAATTAGCTTTGGCACGTTATTTTCAAATAGCTTTTAAATTCTCTTCGAGATAATTTTGAGGAGAATATTTGAGGAAATATTTTTCATTGACAGCTATATTCATGCAACCAAAGAGTAAAAGTATATAATCCACTCTTCTTTTTTTTGTCATACTGGGTGAGAACGTTAACAGATACAGGTTGAACAGGTTTTCAATTAGATGACGTGATTGTGTCAATGCGCTGTAGGTCATGTCAATATAAGTATTATTCATATTAACAAGACCCCTTCATTTAAATTCCAAGTATCACAATCACAATTATTTTTCGATAGGGCTTCTATTATCAAAATATTTTTCTTCTAAAACTTATATAAAACATACTATGAATGAGATCAAAATATATTTTTAATATTTTCATTGAAATCAACAATAATGATTGGTTCAAACTTTGTTTGGTTGCCTGCCTGACTATTGACGTTTCAGTTTACAGGGTTTATCATTCGATGATGCTAGGAAAAATATCAGGTGTCACTTGTAATGGAGTGTTCCACCCTTGTGTTTAATAAAGAACTCAAAGGTATAGTAAGTAAATTAAAGAGGTTTTAACAAAGAGTAATAATTCTATTTCAAATACAAAGTTCCTCTATGGTTCCTGTATTATTTTTCTTTAAATGAAAGAGTCATCCAACCTCTACATATGCTATCACTAAACTTGCAAGAATTTTTGACAGATATGAGCAAAGCAGTCCATATTAAAGAAAAAAAAAGCAGGCATCAATTATATGTCTGTGCCATATTTTGGAACCGTAATAACCTAAGAACAAGCGAATAAGTATTTAAAGGAGATTGCTGAGTTTCTTTAAGACTTTGGTTTATTTATCATCATTATTAAAAATACACTTATTTATTTATTTATTTATTTATTTTTATTCAACAAAACGAATACAAATAATTTAATATATCAGAACGGTACAACATAAACTTACAAAAGTTTTTCCATGTACCGCCGATTCGCACTCAAACACATGAAGCATATAAAGGATGTTTAATTGTCACAATATCATAATATTTGTAGAAAATCAGACAAATATATATCCCAGACCAATAGGAGCATATTAGTGACAACGACATAGCTGCAAACAACGTGGTTATTATTATCATCATATAAGATGTAAATATAAATACATGAAAGTACGTGCTATATTTGTTATAAATAAATAAGTTAAGGTAACCGAAACATTACTTTCCCTACACAATTACGCATGCATTAGTAGTTATTAATTTATATTTGAAATTTATATTTATATTTTTGGGTAGTCTGTATCCATTACAAACAAACAATAAAATAGTGCTGATATATGGATTCATAGTCTAAAAGGGTCATGAGGAACCCAATCATAACTTTATAGTTTCAAAACTAATTGGTTAAAAAAGACCCGAGAAGATAGCAGCTCGAATGGCACAGACGAAGTTTCTTGTTACTCTGCGACAGACGAGATTGAGTGCAATCTGCCACGGTGCAACTGTGACGGAATTACTTACCTGTGCTCTGTATAAGGCTGGTGACATACACACATAAAACTGTAGGTTTTTCTCAAAAAACTTAAACTCATTAAAAACTTAAAATAATAACAAAATGTATGCCGAGGAATGAAACAACCTGCTTCCATTTTATAGTACTCACAACACATCAGATTACAAGTTGTAATCGCATTTATGTTTAACTATAGAGTAAAAAGTCAAATTTGGCTTGAGAAATTCGGATTTTTATACAACTTTACGTGCTGTCACCTGTTTTATCATTGGCATTTATATAAACTGATTTGAAATTTTGAGAGAATTTGTATCAAAAACATGGTTTTCACTCAATACAAGTTTGTACAATGCCAACACATCATCACATACCCACTTTTGCTAAAGAAACGTTACTTTTGTAAATAAGAATGACAAATCCAAGTCTTCCAGCTCGCGTAGCATGACAAACTCAAGAGATTCGAGAAGCTCGAGAAATGAGTCGATAGTGAGATATGCTTATTACAATAAGTAACCCTCGGTCTAGCTCTCATCTCTCGGTTCTTGGGTCTCGAATTCCGTTATATCTGTTATATTTGATATTCTGTTTATTGATAGAGATATTATGTGTTATTTAGTAGTATAACTTATTAAGTGTTATTTAGTGAAGATTTGTGAATAGATTTCATAATATTTTGACTTTGAGTAAGTAATATTAAGTTATTTTTTTTCTTATGTCATATTTATGCACCAGCCTTTATTTGTACCTATGTTAGCATGATGTATTTTAATCTTGTAGGAGTATTTACATGGCTAGTAAAACTAGCTACCATTGTGTGCAAGAACTCCTACCTAATATATGAATATTCTGCGGTCCCGATTTTATGAAGTAATAGAATTTCTCAATATCTTTCAGAATAAGTGGGTCGAGATGAATAAGGAGATATATAGAGATAACTTTGTGATGTTGATAATTAATCGACAGATGCTATTAATAGATCCCAAAAAGAGTGTAACGGTGTAATTAGGTATATGTAGTGGATAAATTACATTAAGCGATTTTCCTTTCATAGATTGTTACAATATTTCCTATAACTCCAGAAAATTTGACAAGGAAAAATTTAGAAGAATTACCTAAAACAAACCAGAGGACACTACTTCACAAAAACATACAACCATTCAAATAATATATATTCCTCACCTAACATACTATTCTTTCATTCTATTAGGAGTGGAGTTCACATTCAATGACTACCACTCTAGAAGTATGATCCCATATGACTATAGGCTTATTTAACGAGTAGTCAGCCGCTCAAAAAGTATTGTATACTATACTTACAGTACTTACAAGACTATTTAGGTAGCCTCGGGTAAAGGTGAATATAGGTAAAGACAAAGCCTTTAACCAACGTAGTAATAAGAGGAGAACGCCCTTAAATAAAAAAAATAATGAAGGATATTTTTCTTCATGGGAATAATATAAAAAAAAAAAATTGGAGCACATAAGTAGGGAAATAAACGGTGTTACGGCACACCGTTACAAGAGGTTATTGATTTGACTTGTATGCTATAATTGCATAGGAATATTAACCGCAATCCAAGTGTTGTAGCATTTTTGAGTGATATATTATCGATCGAATAGGTATATATATATTTTAAATACGTTTTGATCAATCTTCTTCATAAAAAAATGTTTCTCTATTAACTTACAATAATACTTGGACCAAACACCATATGAAAAAGTATTATCCTTTGTGCACTAATTACATTTTTTCTGTATAAGTGCTTAAATAAATAAAAAGAAAATAAGTTTTAGTAGCTAAAACTAATGTTACATTGATCAGCAAATTAAAATTCGTAGACGAAAAAAATATATGTGCGTTTTAACTATCTCAAATCTAAATTCAGTTGATAAATTACGTAATTCGATTAAGAAGATTTATGAAATCAATTTGAATTGTAAATCAGGTTAAGTGAAGTTTTACATTCGGAAGCAGCGAAATTCGAATACAAAATTAAAGTGTAAGTAATTATTTTAGCATATTTTGTTCTAATGCGCTTTTCTCGTGAACGTGGTTTGTTTTAAATTGACACAGTAATGGTTATGACGAATGTGCTGAAAACGCCTAATTGCTTTTGACATGGAAAGGATTTCAAAATAGCATTCGACTATATGATGTAAGGCTGCGGCCGGGATGTCGCGTGCAATAAAATGTCCATTACATGAAAATTAATGTAGCTATTAATGTATTCTATCTAATAGTATGAATTAATGTAGCTCGATGGCGTAGTGGATAAGCGCCGCGGCCCGCGATCGTAATCGTTAAGCAACTTTCGCAAGGGTCGGTCACGGAATGGGTGACCAAAAAAATTATTATCTCGAGCTACTCCGTGCTTCGGAAGGCACGTTAAGTCGTTGGTCCCGGCTGCATTTGCAGTCGTTAATACCCTCCAATCCGCATTGGGCCAGCGTGGAGGGTCATGGCCCATCCTCCTTAACCATCCATAAGGAAGGCCTGAGCCCCTGCAGAGGGGACGTAAAAGGGCTGGTGATGAAAATTGATGCAAAAGCACCAAATATTACTCGTAATATTTACTCGTAATATTTGTTGATAAACACGAATAAATAATTAAAATTTAACAAAGTAAGTAAATTTAATTTAAAATCATTATGGAAAATTATCGAGTAGTCGTTGCAGGTAATCCATACTAATGTAATAAATGCGATAGTAACTCTGCCTGTGTGTCTGTTACGTTTCTGTCTCTAATCTGTATTTGATTTACAGATTGTGGTTTGATGAAATTTCATGCACAGATACAATAAATATTGGGAAAGGGTAAAGGCTATTTTTGTCGTGAAATACCGAATTCCACACGGGAGTATCCGCGGGCAGAAAACCGCACTACTTTCCTGAAAGTAATTTAGAGGACATATTTTCATTAAAATAAAATATTAAAATGCTCTTCCATTAAAAAGGGCGCGTACACCAAAATTGCTACTTTTAATTTATTTTGTACCAAAAATAATAGCTAGAGTAATTGTTTGAGTAATTAATTTAAATTGTTGTTTAAGCATATCTCGCCATTCCCAATCTATCTCATTGACGGACGCAATAAGATATATAATAAGTAAGTTCTTAATATGGGTAACAAAATATCTTATTGTTTAACAATGTACCAATTAACTCCTACCTTTTCCATGTACATATTAGTATCTTATACATATTTTATACATGTTAGTTTTCAATATTCTTAACTACGATAATAATTAAGAGACAATTAAATATTTCTAAATACTGTAGAAACGTTTGGCTTACAAGCCATTTTTAACTGTGATCAACTCATTGTATTTCAAGTTTTTAAATTCGTCTGGTTAATTTTTATATATTATAAAACGCATATTAAAAGGATTCTTTGATATATTAATGTTTATATTGCTGCTGGCAGTCATATAGGAACAGCCGAGTTAGCACAAAACTGTAGTTTTACGCTCAACTTTCAGCCGCGGCCTTACCAAATCTCATGTCGGTACGGTTAAATGTAAAATTAAAGCTTAGTAATGCGCCCCTATGTGGAGTATGTGGGAGGTTTTCCTATGTTCTTATTATATTTCACGAGCTAGGGAAATCTCGTAAGCACTCGTAATTTTTTAAGTGAGCCTTTAAATACATTAAATGGGGCTTTTTGATAAATAATTATATGAAAATATTATGCCATACCTCGCTCAGCCTTCAATCGCTTGTATTACGGATATAAGGAGAGATTAAATGGGAAATCGTTTGCTAAGAATTAACTTGAAATTTTGAGGTACATATTATAATTTTGAATGATTCTGAGGTAAAAATATATCTTATATGTAAAATCATCCATGGTCTTAACATTAGATTAAAATAAATAATTAACGACGGAATTGGTAACGTGTTGCTATTCAGGTATAATTTATATTTAATTTTGTTAGGTGTATATTTATTTATGTATAAATAAAATAGTGAAAAGTGTTACACCATTTACGTATGTTGAAGACATTTTATTGCTTTCTTTTTCTTACTTTACTCTTTTCTAAATTATCTTTCTATTTCCTTACGACTGCACCGCTAAAGGAATATCTGGGGTACTTTCGCGGATCTGCTGTTCTGCGTCGTCTCCACGGAAGCTACGAACTTAAAGGAGGTTGAATTACGAGTGCAACCTCACCGCTGTTCGCATAAATGCCATGACGGCATAAAGAAGAAAAGTGTTCACTCATGTGTCATTCTCTATGTTTTTTCTACAACGCTTGAAAAATATTTACCAGCCGCATTAATAGTATATGAAAAGCCGCATAACGACTAAGATTCCGCGTGAGATCTCGGTTATTTACACGCCGCCTTACCAACGTCTATAACTCGAGAACGACTGGAGCGATTTTTTGTGTTGTTGGATTTGTCTTTGTCGGGAATTAATAAAATATGACATTTATCAATAAAAATAATTATAACATTGCTTCTAGCAAAACACCAGTGACACAACCACAGAACAGAATAAAAGAGATAGTGATGTGTTATAATAAAACGCAACTGGTAGAATACAACAAAACGCATCTGAAATTCTCACATTTCACGTAATATTATCTGTAGTTTTGTTTTAAAAAAGTTTGCCAGGTCTGCCAATAAATAAAAATAAAGATATCCCAAATTAGTGGCAAGAGCACTTGTTTTAAAGAAATCTGAAACAACGAATGAAACACAACACCCAGACCCGAGATAATATGGAAAAGCTTTTCTCTATATTGACTCGACTACGAATCAAATCCGGAACCTTGGAGATAGAACAGCTTGAAACTGACGTACGAACCACTCGGCTGCGGAGGTAAAGTCTAAGTTAAATTGCTTATTGTGTGTGTACGTTACAAACGAACAAAATGAGGTACAATCTAATTTAAAGTATTGCCTCAGACAGAACAGAAAAAGAGGATATCGCAATATCTAATGGAATAATAGAAATTATCGTGCTAGTGAAATAGCACATTGAATTTTAAAATTAGAACAATAAATATGTGCAGACGAGATCTAATTAAAATAAATTGTGATTATTAATAAAAATATTATTACATAAAAGTCAGTGAGCATTAAACGAAAATCAATATATTAGCGAAGTCGCCTAAAATGGACTAAAATAAGAACGTTTTTATTATTAATTTGTTATAAAACAACATCATATACTGGGGAGGATTCACCTAAGGGCTTAAAGGACTTAAGCCCAAGGTCCCACAGACATAAAGGGCCCCATAACCCTCAATAAAAATAATATACAATTCGATACTTTTACGAGGGTCAAACTGAAAGTTCTTAGAACTGGCCACTTATAAACAATATAATAAAAAAATAATTCTAAAATTTGAAAATATAACTCTTTGCCAATATTACTGAGTATATATTTCATTCATTTGTCATTTGTTTTACGATTTGGCGGCGAATTGAAAATTGTCTGTGTCACGTCATCATGAATTTAACACGAGAAAATTTTCGTGCAATGATTTTTTATGACTTTCGATGTCATTTAAGTCAACAAGAAAGTTATGATAGACTACGATTGGCCTTTCACGATGAAGCCCCATCTCGTGCGACTGTTTACAACTGGTTTAATGAGTTTAAACGTGGTCGCACTAATCTCACTGATGATTTACGTGAGGGACGGCCTTCTACGGCGACGACTGAAGATAACATCTGTGTTGTGCGGCGTATGATAGAGACTGACAAAAGAATGACCTATCAACAGATTCGGACAAGCTTAGGCATCGGTATGAGTCAAGTGCACAAAATCCTCCACGAACATTTAGCGGTCAGGAAGCTTTGCGCCCGGTGGATACCTCATAATTTGACTGAGGCTCAAAAACTCCATCGTGTGGATTGGTGTCGTAAAATGATTGAAAGATTTAACGGAGGTGACTCAAATGCTGTGTTCGACATACTAACAGGTGACGAAAGCTGGATTTACTGTTATGATCCTAAAACCAAAAGACAATCTGCTCAGTGGGTGTTTCCTTTCGAGGAGTTGCCAACTAAAGTGAAGAGAGATCGAAGTGCGGGAAAAAAAATGGTGGCCTCGTTCTTTGGAAGGATAGGTCATTTTGCAACAATTGTGTTAGAGGATCAAAAAACAGTTTCTGCAGAATGGTACACTACCAATTGTTTGCCACTTGTCTTGGAAAAAGTTCGAGAGAAACGACCTCTCAGTAGGATCCTCCTTCACCACGACAACGCCTCGTCGCACACCGCCAAGCGAACGATCGACTATTTGGCGATATCAAACGTTGAATTACTGGGTCACCCGCCCTATAGCCCCGACCTCGCGCCTTGTGATTTTTATTTATTTCCAAAAATTAAAGAAAAACTTAAAGGAAAGCGGTTTATGAATGCTGAAGAAGCGATGGCTGCGTATCGCGATGCCATTGAAGAGACCCCTAAGGACGAGTGGGCAAAATGCTTTTCCCAGTGGTTCCATCGCATGCAGCGGTGTATTGACGTGAATGGACAATATTTTGAAAAGATATAATAAAACTAATAACTGGCTAATGTAATCAGTTTTTGATTTTCTAAGAACTTTCAGTTTAACCCTCGTACATTAGTACTTATGAAAACAGTTTCTTAACAAAATTACAATTGATTCAGTTAATCAATATGCCCCTTATTAGTATTAGTCCAGGGCCACACAAATTCACGCCTTTGGTCACATATATTGCACATAATTTCTTAAAAAACAACCTCGAGCCGTCGCCGGATGCAGTAGCAGTGTTGTCACGTCAAAGTTTATATGAAATAAAATCTCTATTACCTTTTGAAGTAGTTATTGTTTGATCGAATTGCTAAGTTATGAATTTTTATTACGAGTATCAATGATTGGTGCGAGGCCGTTTTTATAATATAATAACACTACAGATCTCAAATAAAGTAACTTTTAGTTAAGGTACTGATCCGTAACAACAAAGGTGTACTGTAAAGGTTTATTTGGTTTATTTGGTTAAAACTGTAAAGGTTTATTTGGTTCAAGTTTATCCGATTTATGCTCGTTTTCACTACACTTAGGAATCGCCTAAGGTAAAAAAGCATTTCACCATTGACTAGCCTAACTAACGGAGTTAAGAAATGTCTAAAGTTGTGAAATATAAAGAAGTAGTATATGACAGGTCATTAATACGTCAAGGAATAAAAGAAAAAAATATTTAATTGGAATTAAACTAATCTGCTTAGGCAATTCGTAATATTAGGCGTTTCCTAGTTAAGCTGCTATGCCTTGTTCTAGGCTAGTGAAAATGGGTGTTAGTATCATAAAAAAGGAAATATGAAAAATACCATTACAATTAAGAGCCATCTTCTTTTTAAAATATTTAGAAATGTCATTTTTAACCTATTACCAAACCACCCTACAGCCAAACTGTTAATATAATTTTGTGGGGCTTAGATTAAGAAGTTTGTGTAATGGAAAGAAAATAGAGAATTCTTTTTTACCGCATGAGAACACACCCTTCAACGATCAGTGGCTTATTTAGACTGATCCGTCTGTCAATCTTTTAGGGCAAAGGATTTTATATAAGATTATTTCATTTAAGCTGCACTTTATTTCACAGTATATGTTTCCTGCTTGATTAATTTCAAGTTAATGATTTGTTTTTGAAAATTGTAATATCTTATAAAAATTGTAATAATAATGAATTTCTATTTTCAATAAGAGCACTGGAATAAAAATGGCGCGTATATCCAAAATATCTTACTTTAAATTACTTTTGTTATAACGTTCAAATCAACTGAAATTAGTTAGTGAAATTAGTTTATAATAGTGTTCAAAATGAATTTTTGTTCCATCGAAAAAAAAATATAACAAATATTCACTCTTTTTTAATTTTTTGTTGTAATGATACTTTTATATGAGGAAAATTTTAAAAAAAGTGAGCCACTTTGTGTAACCGAGCAAACTATGCAGCACGTTTATAACAATCGTGATAGTATGCGAGTAATTATTTATAAATCGATTTACCGTGCAATTCACAATTCTGTCCTTACATCTCTCATACCAATAAGATAGACGGCAATAGCGTTTTGACTTTACGCCTTCTCTGAAATACAGTGAGACGTTTTTTATTCGTGCCGAACGAACGTCGAATAGCATGTCATTTTGCCGACTGGCTAGTTTATTTTCCTTTAATATCGAATCTCAATCCGTGCTGATTGCAGACTACCAGTTTTGTAAGGCATAAAAAGCCGGTTGAATACTTTTTCACTTTGAAATCGAATGGAAGTGAGATTCAGATTTACTTTTGGATGTTGGAACTGGGCTTTGTATAATGGAAAGGCGAAAATCTGAGAATTATTATATCGTAATATTCTGTGGTATATGTTCAAATGAAATGATGTAATCAAAAAGGAATTTATTAACTTTTTAATAAAACTTTCGGAAAGGCTTTTGCGATAAGTTTTTAAACTTTTGTTATTTATGAATGAAATTTGTTGGGTGTTTTTGTTTGTTTAATGTTATAAAATTATGCTAAAGGTGTTTATATATATAATATTCAAGGAAGGAAGTTTTAGATATTTATTTGTGAAATTATCGTCATGTATAATTTTATTTCAGTTTTTATTAATTTGCAGTGTATGTATATACCTACTTACCTATATATTGTCTGAGTCACAATGATATTAATATGTCTAGATACACTATTCATACCGTAAAAGTGAAGCGACTACAACTAAAACGTTTATCTTAGTTGGGTCGTTCTTCATTCCAATACTCATTCAACTTCCGCCGAGAGAGTACAAAAACTTTCTCCACAAATACGAAGAAACGCAGTGGAAAAATACTACTCTCTTTCAAAAATACGGAAATTAGGAAATATATTACGTTCAGATTTAAATCATTAACAATTTTGACAATACAATCAATATTAAAGTTATTTTCAGAAAATAAAAATATGTAAAAAATTTACATTTAATCATTAGTGTTGCCATTGCAATTCACTTTCAATTTAAACTTAAAGTGAGCTTTTTCTTTTAATATTACCTGGCTATAATTTATGGAAATTTCTTGTTTTAATCACTACATAGTATAAAACAAAGTCGCTTTCTCTGTCCCTCTGTATGCTTAAATCTTTACAACTACGCAACGGATTTTGATGAGGTTATTTTTAATAGATAGGGTATTTCAAAAGGAAGGTTTTTATGTATATATACAAGACCACGCAGGCTAAGCCGCTGGCGAAATTAATTATATATAATAATTTTGCTATTGATTTTACTTTTTATTGAACATTATAAATATTAGTTAAATTTATATTATGAGGTCTTAGAATCTCGGTATTCATGATCCTAGTGATAGTTACTTCTCAAAAAGATGTACAGTCAACTGCACTCCAGACTATATAAAACTGACCAAATTTTCCCGCTCGATTCTAAACCTTGATTATTTGAGCGTAGAGCTCAAATAATCAATATGTCGGTTTTAAAATGTCGGGTTTAAAATAATCAATATAGCTCAAATAATCAATAAAGGTTTAGAATCGATATGTCGGTCAATATCCATTGCAGAATTTTAACATGTTGTGGTATCTAACGTGTAGCCATGTCGACATTAAGAGAAAATAATTCCAAATCAACAGAAATGAGTGTCAGGTCCTACCCCCGTTGCATCATAAAATGTGTGTCTTTTGAGTTTTTAGATTATATCGAAAATACACGAAATTTCGTTTTTGGAAAATGGAATAGGCCTTCATATTAAGTCCTATGATTAGTTACACAATATGACAGTGCAACTACATATTGAGTATTGTTGTGAATCAGTAATGGCTGCCGCAACAAAATGGCGGATGTAGGTATTATGTTTAATTCAATATTTGGTAAATAATTTTCGGAAATATTTACTGAAAATTATACATTTATTAAGGTAAAAACCAAACGAAGATTCTACCTGTATTTACCATTTCGCCTTTTAATCTCTTATGCCTCTTAGATCAGTGGTCCTAAATCAACAGAGCATTTGAAGGCCCAGATATCTTTTTTGTTAAAGATTTGAGAAAATATATTAGAAAATAATTTTCAGAATATAGTATTATAATATAGTTTCCATAATTTCCGCTAATATCAGCAATCTGATTAAATAACGGTTTCAACCCATTAATGTGCTCAGAGGGGGAAGCCTCACGAGTCCTAATAATTGTGGATGCAGATTTCGGTTACCTATCCAATATCTGACCTTTGCGAAAGTTGCTTAGTATTCACAATCGTAGTCTGCAGCAACTGCGTCATGGACGTCAGAATTGAACCATATACATAAAATATGTGTTTACGAAATCCATTCGCGAAAACCTAAATACATTCTTTTTCGTAACCCACGGGAATTCATGTTCAACTTGGCATTACATATTATATTTGATAAATTTTGCATTCACAATGCTATATTCAAGATATTCTTAATGGAAAATGCTTAAAAAATCCACTTTGTTCCTGTCTAAGAGTACCAGGAACAAAGCGGATTTGTATCACATATTCATGAAGTGGACACACACAAAGGTATAAAAAAGATAAATGTCGTGTATAAAAGATAAAGAGAACAGTTTAATTCTAATAATGTTAATGTAACACCTGACTATTATCTTACTAACTGTACAAAAGTAATTTCCCAAAATTGATAGTATCAGTGCGTAAGTATGTTATCAAATTGAGTTCCAAATACATTAGAGGCTATGTAAGGGTACCTTACAGAGGTAATATAAATGAAATGGTTATTACATTTCAGTAATACAAAACTACTCGGGAAGAGCTATCATTACCAACTCCCACAAGTATATTATTATTTATATTACCGTAAGGGTATTTGTAAAACTACGTTTTAACTAAATAATATGTGTTTAATTACACACTTTATTAGTATTTAAACAACAAACATTAATTCAGATGGATATTAGTTGTAAGACTTTTGATGAGTTTTCCATAGACAGTAATTATAAATTAATGATATTCAGACCTCGAGAGACGTAGATTAATTCTAAAACATAATAAAACTCTGAACACTAATAAGGTGGGAATATTATAGTTTCATAACAAGGTTTTATTTATAAACTTGCAACGTACAGGACCGGGTAAGTACACCCGACGCAGAAACTGAAAATAATAAAACTGTCTCCAGAAGAACTTTTAAAATTTAAAACTAATACTTATCTACATGACAATGAATGTTTTAAAGAAACTTCTATTCAATTCGGGCGGTTAATATTAATAAATCTACATAAATATAACGTATTTTAGTTTTGTTACTTTCGTGAAGCGTTTTCTATTATAAAAGTTTTCTTAGCACTACATAATATGGGTATCAAATGAAAGAAGAAAACATTAAAATATAGGATTATAAAATACCCATTATCCACTAAGCAAAACGGACGAAAAAACTAACTTTAAAAAAAGGAAATAAATTTTTACCAGCTCTGTAATTTAAAACAGTAAAGCCATCTAACACCAAAGGATATCATCACGCCTTATTCATATGTGTCTAACAAACTACATTTTCTATCTTTCCTCCTTGTTTCCTTTAGTAGTTCAACAAGCTTGTCACTTATTCAGGGATAATTTGGTAGGGCAAATTGAATCGAGTATTGGTTCCGTGCTCAGTTCCTTTACATTAACTTTCTCTCTCTTTCAGCTCAATTGCTATTGTAGTGCTATCTTACTCTAATAGAGTTTCCTTTCTAAGAGCATTTGTAACTGAATTGTTAACATCACTTTTATGTTATTTGATTTTTAACGTTAGATACTAGTGGCTCGATGAAATGTCAATGGTTAAGACCCGTTAATTCCTTATGCAATTTATCTTTGACGAGACTGTAATCCTATTAATATTATAAATGTGAAAGTTTCTTTGTTTGGGTGTTTGGATGTTTGTCGGTCAATGACGCCGAAACTACTGAACGGATTTTAATGAAATTTGGTATACAAATAGGGTCTTATCTGACTTAGATAATTTTTATCACACTAAATATTTCCCTAGGGTCCACGCGGGCGAAGCCGCTAGCGAAAGCTAGTTGATTATATTCTTGGGTGTTGGTTATGTTTAATGAGTATCATCCGGTTTCTGAACTGAGAATTTAAAGTTACGAACACCTCAAACTGTACTTAAACGTCACCTAATCAATCTAACGTAAATAATTATAATTAGTTGAAATTTTGTACTTTTCTCAATTCAGAAACCGGTTGTATAAGTCGTATCATACGAATAGGTACGTATTATTTATCCTCGAACAAAAATTCGTGAAAATTCGAATCGATTTTTTTTTTTATTTTTATTAATCGCGTCTGTGAAGATTATCTCTGCATCAGAGTCCAACCTCCTTTCTTCGGTGTACCATAAATTATTAACAAAAGCGTTTCTCTGGAGACTTATTGTGATTTCGAAAAACCATTTTCGGAGAAATAGAACGGGACTTAATTTTTCATATTATTCATATGAGTAGTAGCTATTTACCCGCGACATGTGTACTATGTAGATTCCCGTGGGTGAAAGAATTTTTGAAATAGACAATAAGTCGGCGAGTAAATAGCTAAGACCTCATGCGAAGCTTAATCGAAAATGCAGTTAGTGCTTAACAAAAATACAACGCGAGAGAACTCTACAATCGAAAGTACTTACCGACTTGTAAGTACCACCGCGATTTGAACGTGTGCCGCTGACACTCACCACGGTTAGTACGGTCTTCTGTCCGTATTTTATACGTATAATTGCGGAAGTTGTATTAAAAAAAATCATAAAGTTCGTGATAAAAGTCAGACAAAATAAGCAGATCAATATGTTTATCAAGCGTTGTGAAAAAAGACAAATATAATATTTCTTCATAAAGACGTTATGACGTTGAAGCGTTGAGGTTGCATGACAAGCAAACTTTTTTAGGTTCGTAGCGCCAGCAGCGGCCACAGAACAGCAAACTTGAAACCACAAAGCACACTCCTTTAGTTGTGTCCTTTTTGGGGAATCAATAGAAAAAGGGAATGAGAAAAAGATGAGATACAAAAGAAGTGGCTTTACCAATTGGTTCAGTAGTTTCGGAGTCTATTCAATGCAAACAAACAATCAAATCCTGTTTAATAAATATTTTATTTAATAACAGTTGTATTAAGTCTTTGTTTAATAGTCAGATTAACCTAAACGTTCCAACTACAAAATAATATTCTATACAAAAGTAACTCGAGTGGCAATAAATAGTATTTATTGGCAGACGTTCATTATAAACCGCTTAATAGAAAGAAACCTCGATGGTTTTCAATTAAAATGTGTATAATAGACACTACTGCTCTGTTAATTGGAGCTATTCAAATTCGTAAGCAGTTTGCAAAGGACCAAGCAGTATCTAGCAACTTACACTACCGCTCGTGGTTTCGATATAGTTAACTAGAAGGAAAAGTTTCAAATATAATTGTAAAGTCAGAACTGTCTTTATTTCAATTAATAGCACTAATGAAACTCTTATAAAGTTCAAATTTTTTTCTTACCACCAGAACTTCTTTCGACTGTAGAGAAGAAACTCAAACTTCAAAAAAATTTATGTTTTTACAACTATTTTGAAATCGTTTAATAAACTGAAAATATTTAAAATATTTGAGTAGAAGAAAAAAAATATTTCAGTATACTATTTATGTGACATCCATATTCCAGAGAGTTATATAGGTATCTAGGTTATGCCCGTTTAGCATAACCAACTCGAGAGACTCGGGAAACGGTCGAGACACTCGAGAATCGCCAAAAAAAGGTTCGAGAGTAAGAATGAGTGCGATTTATTTATTTCCTAAATACATAATTTAAAAAAATAAATAATTTCCAGTACCTTTATTGCTTGGTACAAACTTGAAACTTCTGAGTGCTAACAATGCTACAATAATTATTATATTGATAGTGTATCTTATTGTTGGTACCGAGACAAAAAGAACTTATTTGAAGTAAAATTTATATAAATCTTTTCATACTGTAAAACAAAGCTGCTTCCCGCTGTCTGCATGCTGAGATAATATACATAAGGGATAAATAAACTACCTAACGGATTTTAATTTTATTTCCATCAATATACAGAGTGATTCAAAAGGAAGGTTTATTTCAATGTACAATACAATAGCTAGTATACGGCAGTAAATTTGGATAATTACAGATCCAAAACGGTTTTAACCACGATGCATATTAAAATAAATGTAAAATAGTGACCATTTTTTTTTAAATTTCTTCATTCTATCAAATGCGTTCTTAATCAAAATAATAAAAACTTTTTCGATTGAAAACAAAAGAAATTAGTATTGCAAATATACGATTGCGTACGCATTTGTTTCATTTCTTATTTCTTTTGTCATTTGTGGCTTGATTATGTGCCTTTGATTTTGTTCCCATCAAAGTATCGACTTTCATATCACTTTTATATTTATCAAATGGAAAACTCATTTCTTTTACTTCATGATTCACACGCAATATTACTTATATTAAATTCGTATCTCCTGATGTAATACGATGTATACATATAATTTTATATCATATAATATTTCAGTTCTCAGTTCTTATAAGGAAAATAATGGTACTCTATTGTCTGTCTGTATATTAATGAGAGACTAATTTGTTCCAAAAAAAAACTACTAGACAGAATCAGGTGAAAGTTAATACATATATTATTATGTATGTAAGTAAGGGATCTAAAGACGAATGAGAGTGATAAATTTTAGTGACTGTGAGGTTTATAGCCACTAAAGCATTTGTGTTTAAAAGTTACGGGTGTGGGCCATCACCATCACCAGCATCTAAATGTCTCCACTACTAGGGCACTGGTCTTCTCTATAAATGGAATAGAATTGAGTAGAAAATAGAGAATAGCTCATAATCTACAACTCGGTGAGGGTTGGTGATCCAGAACTCTCGGCTAAACATGCATTTCGAAGCACAGAGGAGAAGAGAGAAAATGGAGGAGAGAGAAGAGAAACCTCGAGGTAGTAAAGTTTTAGTCGCCTATTTAATGATTGGCTCTTGCAAGAGAATTCCTATTGATACCTGATATCACGCAGTCACTTCGATTCCACTCGCTGAAAGTGAAAGTTGTTTTTGTGAGTTTACGGTAAATATAAAAACATAATAGCATTATAATGCGTGGCACGTAACGTAGGGAATTATGTATAATAACTAAATGGACCAAAATAACATCACTCAAGTTCATTATCTATGAAAACGCGGAGAGTATTTAAGCCTACTAAAGGACAAAGTAACTTTGCTCTTCTAAAAATACTTCTCCATTTATAGATATGCCTCACAGAGTAGTATGTGCGTAACATACCTATAAGTTATGTTATCGCAAAACAAAACTTTTTTGTGTGATGTAACAAAAGATTTTTCTTGTGTGTCGAGTGAGCCTTTTCGTTAAATACCACAATATTAATTATAGTTTCAATATGAGCAAAAAAAAAAAAATAGTTGATAAATTAATAAGCATATATTTCTTTTTTAAATTCAAAAACTTTTTGACTTATCTTTTAGCGCAAAAACTTTTGAAGCGATCAAAAACGCTCAGGCTAAATGAGAATCTCCTCATTTTTTGGGTCGGTTACAGCTTTACTACTGTAGCTAATGAGTTTGAATTATATTTCAATAGCAATCAAACTTGAATTATATTTATTGTCATAATATACTGAAAACTAAATGTGTCCACATCTAACTATGCATATATCGCACACCTAGATCTAAACTAAGACAACTCAAAAAACTAATGTGGAGGTCTGACCATATATTTGTTTACGTGTCAGGAGCGCGACCTATATTGATTCAACATAAGAAAGCTTAAGTTATCTAGCGGCTCATCCCCGAACATTTATTGAATCTGTTATGTTGGATAGATGCGTATGATCACCGAGTATTTGAATATTGTACGTAGTTAAAACTCACTCAAATTTTTGAGTTGTCTCAGTTTAGATCAAGGTGGGCGATATGTACTAGTATTATATCTATCTATACATAGTATAAGACAAAGTCACTTCCCGCTGTCTGTATCCTGAGATTTTTTAAAACTATATAACGGATTTTGAATACGATTTTCATCAATACACAAAGTAACTCAAATGAAAAAGTGGTTTATATGCATAATAGGGGCCAACGTGGGCGAAGCCGCTGGCGGTAAGCTAGTAATATTTTCACACACACATATATATATATATATATATATATATATTGGATGCCATAATTACGACCTTAGAAATAAACTAAAGCATAGAAAATAGCTGTCTTATAATAATGTAACTGGATTTGCCATTACGAGTAAATGAGATAGCAAAGTCACTTGTTTCTTATTTAGTAAGGTTTTAAATAGATAATACCTTTTTTGACAAACAAGTAATGGTTTAATTTAAGCTTTTATTTAATTAAAAGTAATAATAACTAAAAACCGTACATTTTAAATTAACAAACAAAGATTATTGATTTCATTTGATATTATGTCATGACTTTGTTATTATTTTTTTTTTTGCAGTAAATCTGGTATTTTCTTACCTATATAGGCTACTTTCTAATTTACTACTAACTATTTATGTATACACATTTCTTATTTTATATTTATTTACAATATACATTCACTATATCTAAAACATAATTATTTACATTATCTATAACTATTTAATATCGATATGCGTACTCACTAGCGAGTAATAAGCACGCATGCGCGACCAGCGAGACGCCGCGCCGCGCGCATGCGTGCGTAGAGAGACGCGAAAAAGGACTGTCATTCGAACTACAACGCGGAGTGCATGTAATATTTATTCTGCCTTTTGCTTTTAATATTATAGTGTTTTTGCTTGTTTGTTTCCTATTGCATGTGTATTAACTGTTTGTGTTTGAACTTTTCCTTCCTTACTTCTGTATTATATGTATAAGCTGTTTATGTGGATGTTGTTAATAAACATTATATTTTATCACGTAAGTTGAACAATCATTTTCAACCCTACATATTTATACAAGATTAGTGGTACGGTTAACATCATCTCTCTACCATCACCACTAAACATACATTTTTATTATTGCTCTGGTATTTTCTTACATACATTTTTATTATTTTATTTTTGATAAAATCAAAATGTTGTTATAGTAATTACGTCAAGTTTAATTGTTTTGTTAAGTATCGTACTGTATTTATTGATTAAGTATCTTTTTTTTTTATGGGATAGGGGGCAGACGAGCAGACGGATCACCTGATGGTAAGTGATTACCGTCGCCCATGGACACCTGCAACACCGGAGGGGCTACAAGCGCGCTGCCGGCCTTAGAGGGAAGGGTTGAGGGGTAGAGGGAAGGGAATAGGGAGGGGTTGAGCCTCCGGTACCCTCACTCACACGACAAAACACAACGCACTCACTCACATTAAAAAAAAGAGTTTTCGTGGCCACAACCAAATTTATTGTTTTAATACAAACGAATAATATGAGGTTACAAACAGCTAAAAAATAAATGAATGGATACAGCCATGGGTGCCAATATGTATACATTGTTACATTTTCAAAATAAAGTAACCCATAAACTATACTTGTGATACTTTACAACGAACATTTTAATCAACGATTATAGATATTGGATGTGCCTCACGATTTTATTTTTATATTTCTATATTTCAAAAACGTCGTCTTTTATTATAGGTATTTACAATAATTTATAAATACATTGCATTGTCAGGATTTTATGTGAACATAGATATTTCCACAAAATGAATAGTTTATGGGTTAGGGAAGAGGGGGGGCAGTTTAGAACAGGGGCAGTTTTGAAACAATCGATTTAAGAACGCATTCTTCATCTTTTCTGACCTACTTAATCTTTTTAATTCTGATAACACCAAACTACACATCTGTCAGGTACCAACTAACGACAATATCAGTGACATTTTACAAAAATATTGCCGGTTATTTTACGAAGAAGTAAATAAACAAATATTTTTTTCTTGTAAGCAAATTTCTGAAAAAGTAAGTATTATTTTCGAGTTGTGATTATATTATAGTGTTGCATATATTATGGACTCAGTATTTACAAATATAAGATCATTAAACACAAGTTAGTTTGGGGCAGATTTGAACAAAATCACTGGGGCACTTTTGAACAAAAATATTCAAAAGTGGTCAAATTGCTTTTGAATAAAATGTTCAACAGTGCACACTAATAAAAATTTATTTTATAAAAATTAAGTACTTAAGTGGTTTAATTTTGTATTGTCTTTGCAGTCATAATGGTACGAAATTATAAAAAGAAAAAAGAAAATGACGAAGAAGATGCACAACGAGCTGTTTTGTGTGTTATCAACGACAGCATGAAACTGAGGACCGCTGCTGCAATATACAACATAAAACCAACTACTTTATTTTATAGAGTCAAAAATATAAGGAGAATATAACTCCTAAAAATGAAAAATATAGTAGCAAACACACTGTGCATCAAGTTTTCACAAACGATGAAGAGTGCATGCTGGAAAAGTACTTTCTAAAAATGTCTAAAATGAATTATGGTCTTATGTATTGTAAAGTGGATAAATAACAATTGCTATTGAATGGATGAAAAACTTTATGAAAAAAAGCACTCAGTATTATCTTTGCGAAAACTTGAAAATACCAGCCTTTCTCGCTCAATAAGCTTTAATAAACAGTTGTTTCTTTTTCATAATTATTTTTTTATAGCCATTAAGATTATTTAGTTTGTTTATTTTATATTTAACATGTTTTGAATTCCTTCCTAAGGCTTTTTGAAATGTTGTATTTTTTGAGATACTTATTTTCTTTTATTTTTTATTTATTTATTTATAATAGGCTCACTCTGGACCTCAATCTAGCCTAAAGACATAGATGAGATCTACGGTGGGACGAGCTTGCCCAGAAGCTTATGAATGTTATTACTTTTTACTATTGTTTCGCAATATCTTATTCGATCTCGATTGTAACTATAAATTTGTTACTCTTGTTCAAGACTGCCCCAGGTGGTTCTGAGTTTTATATAGTTTATACAATTAAAATTTATTTTACGAAATAAATGAAAGTGTACTATGATAGTATTAGATACAAATAACACAAATATACTGTTGATTATATTCTTAGTTACATGGTTTCATTTTATCATGGTTTTTCAAAACTACCCCAATGCATTGATGCAATGCCAAATGCAACCCCAATGCAATGCCCCGTGGATGGGGCACATTTGAACAAAATTGAGTTTAAAAAATAAGAAATTGTGTTACATTTAACAAGTCAAAATAAATAAATATAATTTTTGTTATGTAGTATAAGCCCCATATCTAATATTAAAATAAATTAAATCTTGATTGGTAATACCATACAAGAAATGTTATATTTTACTTAAAAAGTGTTCTAATGTGCCCCCTCTCTCCTACTTTATTTTGAAAATGTAACGATGTATGTACATATTTATTGGCACCCATGACTGTATCCATTCATTAATTTTTTAGCTTTAAGTACAATTATCTGCAACATTTTTCTGTTTACAATAAAACCGTTTAACTTATTTTTTTTTTTATTCAATACCCATATTGATAGGATTGAATATATTATCCGCCATTTTATAGCGGCGGCCATCTTTGCTTTTGATTTTGTAAAGTGCACTGTGTTCTACTTAACAAGCCCTTTCACTTGATACCCATATTGGTGGGATCGAAGAAAAAACTACATTATCCGCCATTTTGTAGCGGCCATCTTGAATTTTGATTTTGTATAATGAACTGTATTCTACTTAACATGCCCTTTCATTTGATATCTATATTGATGGGATTAAAAAAATAAGTTGTCCGCCATCTTGTAGCGGCGGCCCTCTCGGATTCAAAATAATATTGAATGTACATGATTGTATTGTCACCAGAATCAAAGGCGTATACCAAATTTCAGATCAATCAATTGACGCAAAGAGGGTGAAATTTCAATTACTAAATTTGACCCACCACGAACGAAACAAACGGGGTAAGCTAAATAAAACCGTTTAATAATAATAATAAAAAGAAAGAAAACAGGTCTTCGCTTACTACTTCAGCGTGGTTTCTATGTTTTAGTTATTACTCTAAGTTTACGACAATACGCGGCTCATCTTCCGACAGATAACAACATGACAATCCTCTTTCTTGTCTTTTATTATGTTTCCTAATCTAATCCTATTAATATTATAAAGGCGAAAGTTTGTAAGTATGGATGTATGGATGTTTGTTACTCTTTCACGAAAAAACTACTGGACGGATTTGAATAAAACTTTACAGCAATATAGGTTATACATCAGAATAACACATAGGGTACTTTTTACTGGGAAAACTTCTCACTCCCACGGGATACCGACTTCCACGCGGACGAAGTCGCGGGCGTCCACTAGTATTTTATAAATGAATTGCCGAAATGTATGAACGCGAGAATATCTTACGAACGACTGCACGAAATTATATGATTCTTTTTTATGTGTTCCTTATTGTCAAGACAAAGTTTGTATATTAGAAATTTATTAAATTCCTCAGTCGCAACTGGAGAAATAAAATATGGCGGTACGAAGTTTGCCGTCAGTTAGTAAACAGTAAACTCATTCCTTAACATTCGTTTTTAATTGCTTGTATTGTCACTGGTTCTCTGTAAATATCTATAGCAATCTTCTTTTGGCTTGTCAGAAAGATTAAGCAGCCACGTTGACCGTTACCGTATATGTCAGTAGAACATATGAATTTATATGACCTCGAAGGGGAATTCGGAAAATATCGATCCGTTCTGATAATTTTGATAAAATAATATCAGTTATGATTATATGTGCATCAGAGTTAGTACCAGGTCCTACCTCCATTGCTTATTAAAATATAAAAAAAATTGCGTTTCTTTGTCGTTTTAGTATTACGAAAATAGACAGAACATCGTTTTCGGAGAAACAAATTAGGCTTTCAGGTCTTATATTAATTCGTACGAGTCGAACGTAACATGCATATTATTCTTCTAATCCATTGTTTTGACTTTCAGGGAATATTAAATTGGTATCGAAATTTATATTTTCACAAGATGAACCAGTATATTTCGTATCACTTCACCTTTCCAATCTTCCCTGAACTACGACAGACAGTATAAAACATTAGAAATTTCGAATTATGGTAGCATATTATTTTGCTACAAATAAATCATTGATAATTCACAAATGTATTAAAGGATTAAGATTTGGATCTGTATTCTGTAAAATATAATTTAATTTCCTTCTATTCAAGCTCGCTAATCCGGTATAATACCTACTAATACTTAGAAATTTTGATCCTAATTGGACCGAAACAGTGCGAAATATTTTAACGCTTAAGTATTATTTAAATAAAGGCAACAACGTTAATCACAGAGTCAATAAGTATTTCATATCATAAATAAGCAAATGTTATAAAAAATGCGTTTTAATACATAAAATAGTACTAGCTCTTTATTTATTCGTTTTATTATTCAACAATTTATCATGTTGTTTATAAACAACTAAAAAATAATAAAACAAGTGCTATAGATAATATTATCTAAGAGCTAGAACTTTACTTATTACCACAATATTTTTGCATCCATATTACGGTAGCTATATGACGGTAAGGCTATCTTAGGAAACCATACTTTAGGAATCGCTTAGTAGAATAGAAAGTAGTGTTTACGTTAATTAATCCAGGCTGAGGATTATCTGTAAGTTTTTGATCATCCCGTTTTTCTGTAGTCTGGCCCGGATTCCCCGCAGATAACGGAGGGACACAAAAATGTCCCGTTTTTGAAAATTTTGTCGCCCAAATGATTAATTAATATTGCATTGGAACAAGTATAATAATAAAACATGTATAATCTAAACATAGTTTAAAAGAAAGTCGCAAAAATCCGTTCAGTAGTTTTGGAGAAAAAGTATCGAACACACAAATCTACAAACTTTTGCCTTTATAATTGTTAAGTATTATACTTACATTTATATTGGCAACACTGCCTCTAGTTCTCTCTGTGATTATCTGTGTCTTATTCTGAGCACTTTTGCCAAATATGGCTGACGGATGTAAAAAGTCCAAAGGTATTAAAATAAAGTTATACTGATTTGAAAGGCGTTATTATTATTGGTCTAATATAAAACTAACAATAATTAATAAGATACTGCATTGTATAATACATCCAAAATATACGTACTAGTAAAAGAGAAAAAAGGAACAGTTTTAGTAAAGTGGTTATATTTTGTGAATATTTTCCTTAAAGAATGTTGATTTGATTTGCCATTCGTTTAATAGCATTGTAGGTGACATGACACTTTAAGGGTAGACTCATAAACTTGCGGATTTACTGCCAACAGTCACTTCATAGTAGATTTATGCTATAGTAAAAGTGAACGGAGATTCACACCCAATCGGTCAATCTCTGATACCGACGCGCTTGTAATAATGACATAAAATTATATTGTTGTGGATAAGAACGGTCATTCAAAGTCGGTTAGAGTAGGTTGGTAATTTGGTCAACTTTGAGACGGAATTACATTTGCCTTAAATAAAAAAAAGCGGCCTTCAAAATCGAACTAAAAACAAAAGAAACAAGTTGTATTACGGCTTGCTAAACAAAATTGTCATTGCAATCAGGGGACTTCTCATATTACAAATGTTTCACAGAATAGTGAGGTTCACCCCGACCACAAAAGACTCGATGATGTAAATTCTCAGGGGATCTCCATGTGAGCTCAGTTGCGCTTGTCACGGCAAGGCTACTAGATGCACGGAGAGTGCGCGATCTCAATAAAAATGACACGAAACGTGAGTTTATATAATAAGTCGAGAAGATGAACGCCATTTTTCGCAGTTGTTTTGTAAATAAAATATTAACTGTAAAATAGCGGAATTAATAAAAAAAGTAATAGATGAGATGCTTTTTAAGGTTCCTTGCCTCTGTTTCCCGATAGTTTACTTAAAAAACTATTTATAAGATTGCGGATTTTTATACCATAAAGTTCAATAATAGTGTTCAAAACTTCTCGTAACAGACGAAAATACTTTTAATATCTTTTAAAAATAATATAGTATTGTTTTATTACTATAACTTGTTATACCTAGTTTTATAAAGAAGAAAACCCTAACTCTCCAATGCAGCGTAGGTATTTATTTTCAGGAATTGCTCAAGTTTCGTTACTCTATTATTCCGTGCTCAGGCTTTTCTTATGGATGTTTAAGGAGGATAGACTATGACCCTTCAACGCTGGCCTAATGCGGATTAGAGGGTATTAACGACTGCAAATGCAGCCGGGACCAATGATCTAACGTGCCTTCCGAAGCACGGAATAGCTCATGATAATATTTTTTTTGGTCACCCATCGCGTGACCGATTCTTACGAAAGTTACAATAGTGGACCGTGGCGCTTATTCATTACGCTACCGAGCTACTTTAATGAGATAATTCCTCGTTTTCAATTCAATAAAAGTTAAGACAGCAATTCTTAGCGTTACTCCAAATCTTTGACAGCCAGGGCATGCTCAGAATTAAGGAATTGAAACGATAGTTTCTTACTTACTTATGTAAGTAATGACGAAAAAAGCCAAAACAAACGTAAAATCAAAGTTCAATCCGTCAGTCATGTAGAATCTATAAACAAAGTATCTAAAGTACTCAAAATTTAAAAAGTCATTAGCTATGTTTGTTTATTTCACGAAATAAAAGAGTATAAGAAATAAAAATTGTTAAAGCAGATATTTTTACATTCATAACATGGAAATATATTTTTAGCAAAATTCCTGCCCCTACATAAGAAAGTAATTCTACCGTGAAAGGGAAATCAAAGCATGCATCTTCTAAAATGTAACCGTTTTTGTCATTTTCATTTAACGCAACAGTTTTGTATATACTACTCTGCAATAAAAACTTCATGGGTCGTTAAAATTATGAAACAACAATGCAGTTTCCACAATAGAGCTCGCTAACTCATTGCACTCAACCGGCTGGCCGCAGTCAGCAGCTTTAATTATATTCCGAATGTATTGTCGGCGTAGTTCACCCATTCAAATGAGAATATGACTTTTTGCATTAGAACAAAGCACATCAAGCGCAAACAATTATAATTGAAATAATTTAAAGTGATAATGATCCTCATATATAAACATTTTTGTAGCAATAATTGTAAAGCAAGTATACACAAAGTGAGTGATTTACATGAACAACAATATACAATAATAATAACGCTGAAGTGTTTGTTTGTTTGAACTCACTAATTTCAGGAACTACTGGTTCGAATTGTTTTTTTTTTTTAATTCGTATAATCCATTTTTCGAGGAAGGTTATATAGAATATACAACATTGCGCTGAAACTAATAGGAGTGGAACAGCAATGAAAATGTTGCAAGAACGGCAGAATATTTTACTTTTTGAGAGCTCTCCTGGCGTACGCTGCGTAAACAGTGAAAACTACACAAAATTCATGGATTATGGAATTGATCCCCTTTAAAAGTTCAAAAAGAAAGTTTGCGACGGCATATGTCTGTCTTATATCATATCCCTAAAAGATGCACATAAAGGGATGATAATAGAACCATATAAAGGGGCGACCATAGCTACCATTGTTTACAATTCGCTTTGTCTTTGTAATTATATTCTATGTTATTCTTTTCCAAATTCATATCATTAAATTATTTAAGCTGTTTACACAAGATTAAATAATGTTTTGAATACTTCAAATCAGAACAATCGTTGTCGCTAACTATAAGTGCATTGTTAAACGGGTTAAATGCGTTCATTTTAATTGATCAGGAAAAGTAAATTTCATCATTAAATAATCTGTTAAGAAATATAAGAATTAATACACAATATAAAACAAAATGGTTCCCCGTAGTCTGTACACTGAGATATTTTAGACTACATAACTGATTTTATACCAGTTTTTTTTTTCCACCGTGCTAAGGCACGATCGTCGGTGTTGTATCAATCCGAATTCGCAATGAAAGTTTGTAGGCTCGCCACGTCTACGCACGGCGTGATTACATCAGTGTTGTATGACGGTCTATGGGGGTTTGTAGACGACACCGGTAACTTTGTAAGGGACTATCTATCCTGAATTTATTTATATATATTTATATAGATTCAAAATAGATTATAAGTATACACAGTGCGCTGACCCCGAACATAACAGCCAAAAGGGTAAAAGGGTAATGTCATGATGAAAAGATAATTTTCTCTATTTAAAAAAAATATCGCAAAGTTCCTCTTCTAAATTTCGCCATTTTTCGATTGTTTGTCGTAATTGTATTGTTTTTTATAAGAAAAAATAATAATTATCAAGTATCGAGCTATATAATTAATGTAATGCTATATATTGATTGTTTGCTAGTTATCACTCAAAAAGGTTTTTTACGGAGTCGTTATCCTCTCTTATTATCTTTATACCCAGCCTTAAGAGTAGGGTTGCCAGATAGTTGGGACTTGTCTGAATGGTCCCTTCTTTTCGGAGAAAGTCCAGAGTCCTGAGAAAGAAGTAAATGTCCAGTTAAATTATTTAAATTTATAAATTCATTAAATCAACTAATCAATTGCTCGGTAGTGACTGATACAACCTAGAGATAATTCCATTATCTTTGTTTCTTAATCATCAATATTTTTATGAGGCGAAGGATGAATGTATCGATTTTTGTCCCGAGTAATACCAATTATTTGAAATTTTGCCCAGATATTTTAGTCTTCCCATCTGGCAGCCCTACTTAAAAGTGAATCGCCATTGTTCCCTGTTATCCGCAATCAAACTGACCTCTTATTACATCATAACCTTTTCTCTTTTAATTTACTTGTCCATGCATCTGAATCTAGATCTTTCCTTTTAATTTTTCACCTTTAAGGACGTGTTTAATATCCTTTTGCAAAAAGCATTTCACATCTTTAGTTTTCCTACCTAGAGCCTGATTGCTTAGCATATGTTTCTTAGTTGTTATTTTATCAAATACGCCATGCTCTAAATTTAAATTCGAAACACACATTTCTCGTTTGACTTCTTTATTTCTTCATGAGACACAATATCCACTTTCTTCTTCTCTCGCTATATATAGTTTATCTTTGGTCTTGCATTTTCTTCCTCTTCTATTTATAGGTTCATGTACCTGCCACTCAAAATTATAAAAGAATTATCATTTTCAGTTTGCACATTTTTAATCGTTTACTTTTCTGTCCGTCTGATCCTTTAATTTTTCGCCAACCACAAATAGCTTAAAATAAAATAAAAAAATATTTATGGACAATTGAGAAGCAACTCTTATAAAGAATAAAAAAAAATATTTTTACAATATTAATTTTTCAAACGTTATAACGAAAATTAACAAGTGCTCGAAAATTCTTTAGTCCTGTTTGGTCTCGAGTAGCTCTTGGTTCGGGTCTTACCACGGTCTTACGTAGTTTTGGAGGATTTTTTAACATTTTTCTTTTAATAAATACAGTGTAAACAATTTTTCCTTCTTATTACTCGTTCATAATTTAAACAAGCGGTGGCTGTATGAAAATCGTTTAATAATAGCGCCATTGCCATCGAAATGAAGTGAGCCTTCATAAAATTTCGAGCAACAAACTCAATCTTCGCCCGCCGCTTTACAGACTATGGATTCTGATTAAAAATTAATTAACACTCTTACTCGACGTAAGGGCATCGTTCCGAGTTCACTGTAATCACGCTTGCCTTGTGATATATTTAGACTAAATATAAAAGGTATCAAACTTCTCCAAAGAAACTTTTAGAAGTGTTGAAATATTAACCAAAAATAAAGCCGTTTATTTATTAACTTAGAAAATATTGACTGGATAAATCAGATAATAGAATCTATTCTTATTTTAAATAATAGATCGGTTATTTACAAAAACATCCATTAAAGTTTAATGACGACTTTAAGCTCTAATGAACGTTCTAAATTAGAAAAATTGTATCGGTAATGTCGCTTTAAATTAATGAAAATTTTAATGGAACTATGAATGCAAAATTGATCAAACGTAACATTTTTGTTTACCAAACGTAATAATAATTTTTGGCTCATCGTTGGAGTCCGCATGAGAGGCAACGACCACAATAAATATCAGCCACAAAAATCACCAATGTTAATAATCCATTACACCCGCGGACAGTAAAAACAAAATCTTGTAAATTTAACGTATTAAATTACAATTAATTTAATAGAGAGTCGTCTTTAAAGTACCTACTGTATTAAAATTTAAGTATCTTTTACGTAGAGGCGTCTTTATTATCTCCACATAAAGTCTAAGTCCGCGAAACTTGGTACGTGCATAATAAATTCCACTTAACAACCCTGTTAATTTCATAACTGCTTCCTTGTAATTTTAGTTAATTAACAAGGCATGATACAATATTACTTTTAATTAAGAATGAGGTACAGGATTTAAAGTTTGTTACCAAAACCTAAATCAAATTTAAAATCTAAAGATTTATAATATGAGTACCATCAGTTTTAACCATTATGCTCTCAGTCGAGATATTAATCTTCAATAGGAATCACCAAAATTCATTTACTATTAGAACATGTTTTCATTTTTATTAGGTTTATCATAAATTTCTGTGCGTTACTATGGAGATCTTCAGAGCTTCTTGAGTAGCAGTGATTGGCGTTAGTTAACGTCTCGCTGATGTATTGTGGGGTCATTGGTAAAACTTTGTTTTCGGAAGATTCTTTACCGTTGACCCATTAGGAGCAGGTACTCCTAAAGGCCAAAGCTGGCCCTTTTTAATTATAATTTAGTCTCAGAACTAGTCACCGAGTTGGCATAAGACTGTATTGTCATCATACGTTAATACGATAGTCCTGTAAATGGTGAATGTGAATAGTATTTTATTTTTTTATTGTTCGATACACGAATATATAGAAATTGAAGGTAAAATGCAATTGAATGTTTTCCTCCTCGTCACTCATGTGTTAAGAGGGAAGCTAGAACATCGAGAGCACGTTCGAGCCTCTTCAAAATTTGCTCAGAGTAAACACTTGTGTAGTGTGACTACCTAACTATAAAACGCTTATACGAGAGACCTCCTAAGCACCGGGAAATATTGTGTGACGGAAATATTAATAGAATTGATTATGAATGTGCGAATGAACGCATTTTTTACTTCTTATTTTAATATTTTTTTTATCTTCTAATTTGTTTTTATCTTCTAATATGAGCATGCATATTACATAAAACGATATAGCATATCGTCTGATTCTCGATGTTATCTTATATAAACATCGTCAGGAGATTGGCTAACTGTTACCTATAGTTCAAGCACCAAATCTATCTAATCTAGAGAGCTAGGCGTTTGCACCCCTGGCTGGCATCGCTTGGCGGAGAGAGTTACTGCCTCCTTTAAAAGACGACGGCTCCTGTTTTGCCCACATCCAGTGGCTTCCCGTGACCTTTATAACATCGTCGGTCTATTCGGTTGAGTGTCTACAAACTGAAAGTCACCCGGTACGCGGTTACCAGAACCTGGGAATGGCCATCGATTGTTCTTGATATATATCCCGCTCACTGCCTCTTGAGCAGAGTAACGTAACGGATGTTACGTTAGACCGGCGAACATAGGCCATCACCATTGTGTAGACGGAATGATCGCCTATAGTGGCCCATAATCGGCGATCATCATACATGAACGCCACTCTGTCGGTTTTTGGGACAATTATCAAAGGAAGTTTAGCCATGATAATGCGCGCGTCTACACAATCGCCGATCACTCAGTTCGTATTTATTTATGATACGGTGCGGACGTCTACTGTTTTGCCTGTAATCGATGCACAAATGTCGTATCCGAAGAAGACCTATAATGAACCATTGATGTTTATAGAATTATAACACTATTTGGAATTATCCACGATTTGGATTCATGTTCAGATGGCAATGAACAATTGTGAGACGGTCGCGTGGACGGCGCAATGATGGTTAGCGTTCAGCGTTTGCCCATCATCGTCCACAATGGAGAGGGCCGATTAGTTCTTATCCGAATGCATATAGAAACAGTCATATGCCCAGCGTGGGCATTGTATATAGTTGATATGATGATAATCCTTATAACTTAAGGCATTAATTTTGAGATGTCAGGCAAAAAACCCACTAAATAGTTCAAGCTATCTTATCAAACGTGAAGACGTCTCAATTACCGTACACAAACTCAGTTCACATTTTCCATATTACCTAGCTCAAAGACTCGCTTCCACCTAACTCTATCGCCAGTTTGATATGCTAAGATTAAAATTTAATCAACCGTGTAATCTCGGTTGCATAACTTGTGTGCTCACAAGGGTGAATATTAGAACCCATCTGCTAATATTTTTATTTATATACTAGCCGTTCATCACAGATTATTCTGCTATTGTTTATAAAGATAATTCTTCTCTAGACTATTTATTTTTGTCCATTTTTTTTAATCATATGTATTGTTGGTATATTAATTTTATTATTATGATCGAGCACAGTAATATATCAAGAATAAAGAAAAATCTGTATCATTGAGTTTGTTTGACCTGGTTGAATCCTGACATGCGAATCAAGGAATAAGTAATTATTTAAAATTTATTTATGCTATTTTTTTAATATTGGGATGGAAAGTGACTTCTTAGTCTAATGATATCATTTTCAAGTTTTCATCGTAGTCTAATGAACCCTGTCTCGATCACCAAGGACTGGCGAATAAACAGTAAAATATGTCAGTCTTCGTAAAACTTAAATCAATTATTAATCTAAACAGTTTTTTTTTTCATTAAATAGCACTGTAACATCCAACGTGCACATTACTATAGATAGGTTTACTCTTCGGACAATTTATGTTCAATGCTGGCTGTTAATATTTTGAATTTCCTGAAAATTTCAACTTTTCCGTATTCGAATTCGTGTGTTCGTGTTGTGCTGGTGGATAATCTTTCTTTCTGATCCAGACCGGCATAGAGTCAATATCTTAGCATTTAGTTATAAGTGATTCGATGTATGTTTTTCGCAAATAAAATCAAGTCTAATAGAATTATACCAGTATTTCATTCCACCATCCAGAGCTACTGCTGATCCCAATATAGAGACTTCGAACTTTTAAAAAAGAGAGAAATAATACTTATCTTAAAAGCGATTCCATTATTCATGAAACTGCTATTGTAGTCCGACGGGGTTTACTGTAGGTTATTAATTAAATGATAGCAGTCCAATTAGGCAACTTTCGTAATGGCCCGGTCATAGGATGGGTGACCAAAATTTTACTGTCTTAAACTCCTCCGTGTTACGGAAGGCACGTTAAGCCGTTGGTCCCGACGGCATCTGCAGACTCGAACACCCACTTATCCTCACTGGGCCCTGGCCCATTTGCCCTATTCGATTCGATTTGATTTCGTCCATAGAGAAGGTCTGTGCGCCAGTAGCCGGGACATTAATAAGCTGGTGATGACAACATAAAAAATACTTCGCCGTTGAAGATATATCGTAATTAAAGTCGGTGAAATACTCTGTAACATAACACTTACAATCTAGAATTTAAAAAAATCTAGTCTTCATAATTCAATTTCAAAGTGTGCTTTAACATACTATAAATATTTGCTTTAAACTAAAATAAATTAATATACAGAGGCTTTTATCTCTTGTGGTTGATAAATTATCTGATATTAATTGAGAGCTGTTCAGGTTCTGTTATTAGCGAAGTTTATCATGATTATGAGACAATTTTTGTAACGTTTTATCAAAAATTAATAAAGTAGTAATTCTCACAAAGAAAAAAATATTGATAAAGTGAATAAGAAATGTTTTATATTGATCTAACTTATGTATGTTCGATACGGATTCGAATGGTAAATGTTGTTTTCCTAAGAAAAAATTGGCGAATATATAATTGATTAGGAATGTTCAGTTTTTATAAGTATTTGTATAAAAGGTAAATATATACAACTCATTTATTTTAGCTTTAAGCGGGTACTATCATCTGTTTTCTAAAATTTTCGACAGCATTTTAAAAAGGTTTACACTCTGATAGCGTATAGATTCAATTTAATATAATCAGGTCATGTATTATTTAATATATGGTTGACGACTTCTACTTTGCTCCAACTCAACTATTTCTAATACCACAGAGTTGGACAGAGCAAATGAAATTCAAAATATTTATCAAAAATTAGTTTTAATACTAATAATCCATATACGTTTATAACTATTAAATTATTATATACAAATTGCCGACTAACTTTACTACTTTATTTGATAGGCTTACAACAAGTTTGTCGTGAGTACAACATTTAATATTTTGATACGGAAGTAATTTTTCGTAGATTAACATCTATCGGCCTAGTTAAAGTAGAAATAACGAGCTCTATGAGTTATTGCTCTGTTTTTATGTTGATTTAAACTGGAACGAGCTGAAAGTAGGTTTCACGTGTGGTGTAATATTTTTAAAGCTTTAACAAAATAGGTTTTATTTCAAAACTTTATATAGAATAAATAGTTTTGGCTATGCTAATCATCATCAGCCCTTTTACGTCCCCACTGCAGGGGCTCAGGCCTTCCTTATGGATGGTTAAGGAGGATGAGCCATGACCCTCCACGCTGGCCCAATGCGAATTGGAGGGTATTAACGACTGCAAATGCAGCCGGGACCAACGGCTTAACTTGCCTTCCGAAGCACGGAGTAGCTCGAGATAATAATTTTTTGGTCACCCATCCCGTGACCGACCCTTGCGAAAGTTGCTCAACGACAACGATGGCGGGCCTCGGCGCTTATCCACTACGCCACCGAGCTACCGGCCATGGTAATAAACGTTCTTTATCGTTGGAGTCTACACAATCATAAATTTTATTTGAATACAAATTTATTTATCCATCAAGTTCCAGGTTTCGTATTTATGCAATTTATATACAAATATTTTTTATTGTAAAAAATAGTTTCCGTAATGGTGAATCTTATTAACATTTTTTTTGTCTTTTTTATACTAATGTTACAGATAAAGAAGAAAGAGATGTCTATAAACGCGATACTACTGTTGATAAAGCTACTGGACACGCAATGGCAACAATATCAATTAAGGAAAATACTTTATTCTAAATCGTAGAAGAGTAGACTGATTGAAAAAGTACCTTATGTACTTAGTAAACTCTTAACGTCATATTTTCTGATAGCTTTATTAATCGTTACACTTCAGTGTCATAAAACTTAAAAATAAAAGAAGATTTAACAACAAAATAAACAAATACGAAAAGTATGTGGATGATTCGGCAAGTTTCGCCTATATTTTATGTCAATATTCCAAGTTGATTTAAATGATTCGTTTAGTTTTTTTTCAACGAAAATGTCAATAAACTGGAACTTCGACCTCTATGGAAACATATGGAATCGTAAACAAATGGTTATAAAAATATTAATGTGCAATCTTGCCAAGTATGCTGAGAATAGATAATGCTCGAGCGAGACTTCAATATCTATTTTAATGAGAGTATGGAGCCAGCATTATAATTTATAATTTTCTTAATTTTATTTATTTACAGAATCCACAACTCTTAATAATTAATATACATGTTTGACTTAAAATTTAACTTACAGCCAGCCAATTTTATAGATTTACATTTTTCATTATTAGGTAACAAAACGACAGTCATATAGCACGATCAAAATAAATCGATAAATCAATAAATGCTTCAAGGCGCAAATTTACAATTTTATTAGGATAAATATTAATAATAAAAAATAAGTACTTAAAATCCGCAAAAATTCTCGCCTAAAACTTGATCTGTTGACGTGGAAAATACAAATATCATGAAAGTAATTATTTTATATATAATATTAATTTTAATATACATAATAGTTGATAAGAGAAATAACTTTTTCACCAAAACGATATTAATCGTGTCATATCATCCATCGTAAAACATACTCAATGCAGACAGTAAAAATGTAATACAGTGGACATCTGCTAGTAAGTTTCATTGAATGACTATGAAAAACAGGAACGGCGTCTGTAGCAACACCTGGCATTATAACGGATAGGAAACGACTGCAACTTTGTCTGTTGCGCTGATAACGAGCCGGACGGTCTGTTGTGCAGTTTGCGCTTATTTTGCTTGCGCGTAGTTCATGGGTCCATGAGTTAGTTGACTTAGGAGACAGTCTATTTTATAATAATTTATTAAATTACCCATAGTGCTGATATATTGATAATTGTCGTATTGTTTCACTTAACTTCTATTATATTATATTTAGAAACCTTGAGACCTCAGAGTCGGCGACACCTTGAATTCGGCCCGCGAACCACAAAATATAGCTATATTCAATTTCTTAGTTTTAACACAGATACCAGTTATTATTAGTTTTACTAAAGCATATATCGACGATGGAAAACAGAAAGAGCGTATCTCATTAAAAGATCGTGACTAGATTAAGCTTAAGGTAATAATAAGCTTTTTTTTTCTTTCATCTTGCTCTACGCTTGTTGTGTTAAATCTTGAAACTGAAAAGTGTTTTTAAAAAGTGTGTTGTTTTATAGGGCGTAAGTGGGTATAAAACAACTATTTCAAACTTAGCAGAGATACGACGGGTGAAAGTTTGTTTAAAAGAAAAGCAAAAATTACATTTGCGGCATTCATTATTCTAATGTAGCGCTATTCTGTCACAATATTTTTCCAGTATATGATTTAGTTTTCTCCAAAATATTTTGAAGACAGAATGTACTTACCTACCATTTAAATACAGTAACAGTAGTATTTGGAGGCACATTAGTCGTCTGTTGTTACTAAAACATTGGTAATCGACATCCTAAACCTTTTTGCAGTTTTTGAACTGATTGAAAGATGTGTGAAAAATTTAATAAATTAACGCAATAACATTTTCGTATTAACAAACTTAATTCACAGAATAATTTCTTCGTTATGGTATTATTATTTCATGGGTTAAAAATTATGTTCACACAACGTATCGTTAAAAAGATGGGAATTAGTTTATGTTTTATTTATTTTTTTGGCTCTGGTGTAAAGTTGTGGTTGCCTGAGTTTAAAACCTTACATGGTTAGGTCGATTTATTTACTTGGAAACGTTATATAACGTATTAGAACTATACATGAAATCCAATATATAATGAAACATCCGTAAAGTCTAGCAGTTAGTTACAAACAAGAGTGACGTCTATCGCAACACCTGGCGTTACAATTGGTAGAAAACGACCAAAACTTTGTACCGCCGTGCTGCTAACGAGCTCCATTGTGCAATTTGTTCTTTAATGAATAGAACTTTAGGATGCTTTCACAACGCAATGTGCGATGAAACATTCATCAATCTGAAATAACTATTAGGTGATTGGACTTTTATATTTCCTATATTAATATAGTGATCATATTAGCATAGTTTATTACTAACTAGCTGTTGCCCGCGACTTCGTCCGAAGTTTGTTAATGCTAGTAATTATACGTTCCATCATTAAAAAATTTCGATATGAACTGCCGTTTCTTGTCACAACACCTTAAACAACTTTAATTCTCTACAGAAAGTAATATTTGTCCTTCAATAAGGTCAACTCTATTTAATTGGATTAAAATCGGTTCAGTGATTTAGGCGTGAAAATGTAATGGACTGACAAATTGACTGGCAGAGTTACTTTCACATTTATAATAGCAGGTCTGGGAAAAGTTTCTTCGCATTTTATATGAAAATTCAAAACATTATTTTATAAAGTTTGTTTACATTTAATTAAATATGCAGGTGTCATTTTGTCGATAACTTTTTACCATCTTATAGGTAGGAACGTGATCCAATAGAAATTTTGGGGCTTATTTATTTATTTATTTATTTATTTAATCTTTATGCCTATAACATAGCAATGGCGGACTTAATGCCAAAAAGGCATTCTCTACCAGTCAAACCGGTGAAGGTGTACAGAGCATTCAAAAGGCGGTATCATAGAAGAACAAAGTTACAATTTATAACTAATTATACCAACAAATTATATATAAAATACAAATATATACATACACATTATAAACTTATATAAAAAATACATAGACATACAAATATATATATATATATATATATATATATACATACTGATAAACGAAGACTAGGACACACGAATTGATTGGAGATAATATTCTCGTACTTTTCTCTTAAATACGAAACTGTTTGACACATTCCGGATATTCAAAGGAAGTGCATTCCAAAGTCTTATGGCTGTGAGGGTAAAAGAATCCGAGACAAACCGAGTATGGTGAGCAGGAGTTTGAAGTACAAGATTGCAACTGGAGCGAAGTTCCTTCGGATGTGAGACTCCTAAGAATTGAAACCTAGATTTCAAATACTCAGGAGTATGTGGATCGTAAAGAATTTTGAAGAGAGAACATACTATTCTCAAGAACCTGCGTTCACGGATGGGCAACCATTTCAGTTGATTACGAAATTCAGTGATATGGTCGTATTTACGTAGACCGAAAACGAAGCGTATAGTATTATTCAGTAGACGATCCAATCTGTCTAGAAATATTTGGTTCATGTTAGAAAAACAAACATCAGCATAATCAAAGAGGGGATGAATAAGCGCCTGCACGAGGACAATCTTAGTACTGAACGGAAGAAAATTTTTTAGTCGGTACAAAGCCCCAAGAGTGCCATTAACTCGTCTACTGACACTGTCCAAGTGCCCCTCCCAAGACAAAGTACGGTCAAAGACTACACCCAAGTTTTTCACGTTTGAAGAATAAGGAATTACCACCCCATTATATAACAAAGGCGGAGTTGCATTCATATTAAGTAATGAAATCAGCCTTGGACTACCAATAATAATAGCCTGGGATTTGACAGGATTCACAGTAATTCCAAAACTTTGAGACCACTCCCAAATTCGAGAAAGATTTTGATTCAGTTGCAAAATGACCCTATCCAAATTCTCAAGTTTATCTTGAGCATACGATTGCAAATCATCAGCGTACAGATGATAAGAGGTTGAAAGAGTAGATGTGAGAAAGTTTATAAATAAGGAAAAAAGAAGTGGAGAAAGAACGCCGCCTTGAGGCACACCAGCAATTAAGTCAACCCAATCGGAAAGCGATTGATCAACCCGTACTGATTGCTGGCGCCCGCGAAGATAAGATGAGAACCAAGCAAGCACAGAGGAAGAACATCCAAGCTGAGCGAGAAGAGCAAGTAAGACGTCATGGTCAACTGAGTTAAACGCATTGGAGAAGTCTAGTAGGACTAATACAGTAAGACATGTATCATCCATGCCATCACGTATATCCTCCACGATTTTTAGAAGTGCTGTAGTGGTGCTGTGTCCAGGTCGAAATCCAGACTGAAATGGGGATAGAAGCTGGTTGCGAAAAATGGAAGAGGAAAGTTGTTTATGAACTACCGCTTCAAGTACCTTTGACAGAAAAGGTAGAATGGAAATGGGTCTAAAATGATTCAAGGAGCTGGGGTTGGAGACTTTTGGAAGAGGGATAGCATAGGCCTTACGCCACACAACAGGAAATGAGCCGGAAGATAAGGAATAGTTCAGGATGAAAGTAAGTATAGGAATTATGGCATCAAGTAATAAGACAATCATCTTCCGACTTATGTTATCATAGCCGGTGGCCTGAGATTTAATAGAAAGAACTATCTTGCGGATATCGTCCTCTGTTACTTGAGTAAAGGTAAAGAAAGTGTCAGATGGCATAGCCGTGGATGTAATTTTAGAAATTGTGAGAAATTTAATATTATTGGACAGAGTTTTATTACAAGAAAAGTGGCGATTAAGATCATCAAGACCGAAGGAACATGAGTCTTGGCTTCGGGCTCTGCCGATGCCGATAGAATTAAGAAACTTCCACATTTCGGCTGGAGTTGAATTGATAACATTGCAATTAATGTAACGGCGTTTAGCTCCCCTTATCATCTGATTACACCTGTTTCTCGCATGTTTGTAAGCATCCCAGTTGGTTTCAGTACGACACCGTCTGTATACCCGAAAAGCTTTGTCCCGCCTTCTCATTGCGATACGGACAAGAGGTGTTATCCACGGGGCAGGTGGTCGTTTAAGTTTGACGTCTTTAATAGGAGCATGAATGTCAAAAATATTCAAAATCATGGTGTTGAAATATACCACCATATCATTCACTGAAGATGCGTTATATACAGGAGACCAATCGATAGCTTCCGCATCCTGTCTGAGCTTCTCTACGTCCACCCTCAGGAAATTTCTCATACGTACAATTTTAGGTCTATGTTTAGGAGATCTAACTTTATATGCCAGATAAATGAGATCATGTTTAGAAAAGCCAGGCGCAGATAATTGACCATGTTTGAGAACGTTGTCCTGAGAGGACACAATAATGTGGTCGATCCATGAGTCATTGGTAGCCAAATTGTGATGTGTAGAACCAAGAGGTAAGATGGAGAAATTCGCAGACTCGATTATTGATCGCAGATTCCGAGAGGAGCAAGTAGCCTTTAAAAGATCCGTGTTGAAGTCACCCATGATTATGTGATGTTTGTAATCTGTAAACGATTCGAGAAAAGATTCCAAATCGGAAGAATAGGGAATAGTGGGGGGACAGTAAATTACAGTCAAAAGAACCTTTACACCTTTGACGACGATTTCTAAAGCCAAGTATTCCATACAGCCGTAACACGACATAGAGGAAGCGACAAGTTTATACGGAATGGTATTTGATAAATATATTGCCACTCCACCGCCGCCTTTGCCGATTCTGTCATTGCGTAAGAGTGTGAAACCAGGAAGTACCACAGTAGCCGAATTTAAACAAGGCTTGAGCCAGCTTTCGGTCACCAGTATAGCATGCACTGAGTTAGTGGTAGTAAAGGTGTTCAGGAGATCAGAATAGTGACACGGTATGCTCTGGGCATTAATATGACAGACCCTCAGATAATCCGAAAATATGGATAACTCAGCAGCAAGGCGGGTGCTTAAATCATCATCACCTAAAGACGAAGTATCAAGAGAATGGTACGAGGAGTTAGAGTCATCTGCAGAACTATATTCGCTATAATCTGACATAAAAAACACAAAAAATAAATAAATATAACATACAATTAATAAATAATATTATTAAAATAAAATGAATGACACTATAATTTTAAATAATTTTCCTCCTGCACTCCTTGCCGGTTAGAGAGGTTTATAAAATATCGTAAACACATACAATTATTAGAGTGTGGTTTTCTCACATTAAAGATTTGTTTCAAAATTTAGCTCAGGCAGTAAGGACTAAATCCCTTTACATTTAGAAATATGAAAGTACAAAAAACAAAAACACAATTTGACATTGACATTTGACAAGAACACTTTTGATCGATATAAATTATAATATTTATCATTTTGTGAGTAAGCCGAGATTTAATTATAAACAAATACCATAAACTTAAGCTATGACGTAATTGAGCAAAGCGAGTACAAAGTGCTATAGTTACTGTGAGCAAAAACAAAAAGAACTGCCAACGCTAAAGGGTCACAAGCAAGCAAAATATGAAAATTATAATTATGCAATGTAACATGCCATGCTGCAGCAATAATATATAATAACAATGTGAGAAAAAAAATATATATAGGGAACTCACTATTTAACGATTTTAACAATGCGTTTGGACCTGATTTGAGCTGGCTTTGAATCAGAGCGAGCGGAACCCACACTGGACGCTCCAGCCTCCACTTCAACCGCCATTGCAGTGCCAGGGAACTTTTTAATAGCTGCACTTAACTCATTGTTGCAAGCGATCTTAAGTCGATCCCCGTTAGGAGTTTTAATGAGAATATTTCCATCAGCTGTCCATACATTAGACATCCCAAAATGCCTGCGTGCCTCGTAGAATAAAGTTTGCCGTGTTTTAGTGAGGAATTCTCTAAGAACCAGGGAGGAACCCCTTAGTTTGGTCTTACATTTCCACACAGTAGATCTCAGTGCATGATCAGTGAAGCGGACAACCACAGGCCGAACACGTCCCTTTGTCAGCGATCCAAGTCGGTAGCATGATCTAATGGATGAAGATTGCAATTCTTTGACACCCAGATGCTTCTGAAGTAGTGACACAGTTGTGGAACAAAGCTCTTCATCAGGTTTTTCTGGTACACCACATAGGAGAAGAAATTTGCTACGGTGTCTTGCTTCCTGTTGGTCTAGAGATATCAACACCTCACCAATCTGCTGCCTAAGAAGAGACAGAATATTCCAAACAAGTTGTTTGAAGGATTTAAACTCGGTGTTTAACTGGGGAACCTGAGCTTTTTCTGAAGATGATGACGAAGATGATTTTAGTTGGGTCTCGAATTCCTCCATCCTCCTCATCAAGGCAGACTCCAGAGACTTCTGTGTTTCAAGCACCGTTGCAATGTTGGTCATAATGAAATAATATGAAAGTGCAGTTGCTCGATATTTGTGAAAGTACAACAGTGTAGTGATGGCAGGTTAGTGCAAGCTATTTTGTTAGATACACATCACACTTATTATTCCACAAGGTATGAGGAAGTTTTATCTAACAATTTACGGTAAAATTTGGTTAAATAACTGTATATATCTTATTTTAAAAATAAATTAATTGAGAGAAACACTGTTGCTAATTTTGCGCCTACCGCCAATCATTATATAAATGAAACTACTTTTAATCGGTTTCATCGCGTTTTTATTTAGTTCGGACCAATTAATTTCCGTGTTCACATAAGACTTAGGTGTTGATTGTCTTTTTAAGAGTATTTCCCACAAACCAATATTATCTAACCCATTACAAGAATTCTTATTTCAAAAGGTAACTCATACGCTGTTGTCATGTCACTTATATCAATTAGCAATTCTACCTCCACCGATATGACGTCTTTAGAGAAATCGTACTCGTGTACAGGAATCTCAAGCACAATCATCAATAATTCAATAACATCAAATAAGCTACGTATACGGTTTAACCAAGTTGCATCTCGGATTACTGTATAAATAGTTTTCATATTATATATATCTAGCTGTACGAATAAGGGTGCGTTCATTCCTATTGTCAAGATCCAATAGTATTCAGATTTGCCCCTTTAACATGGGAATTATTAAGATTTAGCGTTCTCCTACAGCTGTCGCGAGCATGTCATCCTAAGTTAATATACAGAATGGGTCCTCCTTCACCTTACTGGATGTAGGTAATTTAATAAAGGACTTTCGTATTTCGATACGTATTTTAGTAGGTACCTATTTTAAATAAATATCTTCTAATCGAACCTTTGCTGCTCAAAACAAAGTTGTGTTCTGTTTAGTTATTTAAATGTTATACTCAATTTAAAGTTATTGAAAGTACAGTTTTGTCATTTAATCCATTAATCTGGACGCTACACACGCAAATGGTGCTGGTAGAAGAAAGTAACCAAATAAGGAATATAATGGAATACTAAAATTACTTTCTTACGACGACGATCATGATATTCAATAATGAAGAAGCGATTAGACAATAATTTTAAGAAGAATTTCAATATTCCACATCGAGGATCATATTTCATATTCGGTTACTTTAATTCACTTATGATATTCAACAAATAATTATGACTTTTTGCGATTGCGTTTTGTTTGATGTATGCGATATGAGGTGTTCACGAATTATGAATTGGAATGATAACTTTCTTTGTGTTTTAAATTTTTAGACATCGAAAAATTTTCCGGCTCTTCCATCTCTAAGATCTGCCACGAGCAGCGAAGTCAAAGTGAAGGCCTTCCTCATAAAACCCGATATGGAGTACTTGCGCGTGAGGGGAACGATCTGGGAGCCACCACAGAGGGCATCGGTTCCAACCCCACAACCACTCTCTAGCCTTGTCTGTATCAGATAGATATCGTAAACATTGTAGATTCACATTACTATGATAAAATTAGCTAGATGCATCTGTGCGAGTGCAATAGCAATATTTGTGTGCAGGAGTGAAAGAGATATGTAGTGGCAGGTTGTTGTACGAAATTCTTTCTATTTGGCGACCGCGTATTAAGAAAACGTAAGTAAATTATCAAGAATTTGCCTAAAATATCATGAAACAATTTTATTTGATCACGTTTATTTTCTGTCTACACGACAGTAATATTAGTTCTTTCATAAACATTAATAAGATCTCGATAATATGTCTGTTTGTCTCAATGATATACATTCTTTACGTCTCATTGCACTTAATATATTGATTAGAAATCTTCGAGCTTAAATTGGATCTATTTAAATGTGTATTATATTTATAGGGATAAATATGGTATAATGTCATGAAAGCCTAATATTATTATATTATGTATAATTACTAGGTATATTTTTTAAAGTATACAAAATATCTACTTCATGATATCAGAAATTAAGAATAAATTACAATTTCACCAAATCTAATAAATTTGAATATATCAATTTTCGATACCACGTGGAAGCAATTTGTTTTTATCTAAATTACTCATTTTCCTTAAATAAATCTGAACTAAATCATTACGCGGACGTGCCCAATCGCATTCAGTTTTATTCTTTCTACGAAGAAAAAACCGGCTCACGCGAGAAATATTAAGGTTTAGCGATCGGGAACAGCTGACGCGGCCGCGTGACTCCACCGGATAATATACAGGGTGACCCAGGACAACCCACCTCACCTCGCCATCAGTTGGCGTTATATTTTCCATATTACCTACAAAACTCGTGAAGCAAAAGAAATAGTCATTTAATCGTGAGCGATGATTGGAATAGCTCGATGCCGCAGTGGCTAGCACGATCGGTCTACGATATGATTATTATGCGACTTCGCAATGGCCAGTCATAGGATGGGTGACAGAAAATTTATAATCTCGAACTCCTCCGTGCTCCGGAAGGCACATTAAGCCCGGCGGCATCTGCATCTGTATTAATACCCACACATCGGTATTAGACCCGTGTGGTGGGTCATGGCCAATTCTTCCTATTCGATTCCATCCATAGGACATTAATATCAAAAATTGGGATGTTAACAGTAGCCTCCCAATTCATATACAATTGCATACTTTACGTTAGAAACGAGTAGCTCGGTGGCGTAGTGGATAAGCGCCGCGGCCCACGATCGTAGTCGTTAAGCAACTTTCGCAAGGGTCGGTCACGGGATGGGTGACCAAAAAATTATTATCTCGAGCTACACCGTGCTTCGGAAGGCACGTTAAGCCGTTGGTCCCAGCTGCATTTGCAGTCGTTAATACTCTCCAATCCGCATTGGGCCAGCGTGGAGGGTCATGGCCCATTCTCCTTAACCATCCATAAGAAAGGCCTGAGCCCCTGCAGTGGGGACGTAAAAGGGCTGGTGATGATGTTAGAAACAATATCAACAATTACATTCAAATAGTCATGAACACAATTTTAATAGGTACTAGAAATAAAGATAAACTTGTTTTACCGTCGTGCAGGCTAAATAAGGTTTTATTATCATTTATGGGTCAAGATATACACTACTATAACAAAATTCCTATGGAAATTTTAAATTTACCATTGCCTAATTTTAATACCCATATTAAGAATTGTCTACTCAGTAAAGGATATTATACTGTAAATGAATATTTAAACTACAAAACTGCTTGGTGTTAAATATGGCTGATTTTTCATGTATATTAAATTGTTTATAACGAAAATACTGTTTTACTCTTATATTTGCTAGTATTGTAATGGAAAGTGACTTTATATTTTAATGAAGTCATTTTTAAATCTTGACGCTCTGTATGAAATAAAACAGGGAGAAAAAAGCAGCCTCTACCGAGTTTTGATTTGATTTGATTTGAATATCATAGTGATCATCATCAGCAACCTTTTTACGTCCCCACTGCAGGGGCTCAGGCCTTCCTTATGGATGGTTAAGGAAGATTGGCCATGACCCTCCACGCTGGCCCAATGCGGATTAGAGGATATTAACGCCTGCACATGCAGCCAGAATCAACGGCTTAACGTGCCTTCCGAAGTAATATTTCGTAATAAATAATATTTCATTTTTATGTTCATCATATCCTAAAACATTTTTACTTATTATATATACATATATTAAACTGTTATAGAACATTAATTTAAATCTGTCTTTTAATCATCTTCGTAACTATATGTTTGTCTAGAGTTATATCCGTTATTTATTTATTTATTTATCCTTCCTTATATTGCACCTACTACCCCCACACTATCCATTAAAACTTCTTTTTCTCTCCATTGGTTGTCTGGAAGAAATTGCTGCACAGCAATAAGGCCGCCATTTGTGTTCTGTTTTTCTTCTTAATGTAATTTTCCTGTAACCTGTGTTATATTGAGTGCAATAAAGTGTATTATTATTATTATTAACTCTCTAGAATTAACAAAGTTTTTTAAAATAGAAAGTTAAGGGTTCCATATACTTATACTGTTAGGTTTCCAGGTAAGGAATCGAATGAAAACGAATAGAAAGAGTAATGCCAGCCTAGTGTGGATTAATGACTATTAACGACTGAAGATGCAGCACGAACCAACGGCTTAACGTTCCATCCGAAGTACGAAAGAGCTCAAGATAATAAAAATTTTGGTCACCCATCCTATGACTGGCTATTGCCCAATTTGCTTAACAACCGTATCGCAAACCGAGCACGATAACCACTGCGCATCCAGTACCTCAAATTTACCACACTAAAACGTTAAAACTTGGTGTTTAATAATAAATAATAATTCAAACCCCTAGGTTTACACTAGCAAACATACTGTAGGAAAGTAGCTGAATAAAGAATAGGGTTTTATTGTTTTTAGCTTGATGCTTGATGGTCTTTACGTAACATAACAAAAGATTTGTGTTTATTCCAACCAAACTCAATGTGTACAGTGTCAACAAAGCTTGTTGTGTACCCGTAAATTACTCTCAATATCGTAATGTTATATAGGAAATACAACACAAAGGAACACGGAAAGAAGTATAATGAAAATAGAGAAATAACAGAAAATACCACACAAAATAATTCGGGAGAAAACAGATATTATTGATGCCTTATCTTACGCACAGATATTAAAATGGAGATGGGCGGGCCATGTAGCCAGAATAACTGACGACAGGTGGACTATACGGGCCACAATATGGCCAGGACCAGAGGGGTTCAGAAGGAGAGGCAGGCCACAAACAACATGGGTTGACGACGTCACAATTATAACTGGTAGAGGCTGGGTAACCTTAACGAGAAAGAGGAGCACATGACAATCTCTAGAGGCCTTCACCCGAGAGGGGTTCTTGCTTATACATATATAAATTAATTGAAATCAGCGAATATAAGTAAAATAATTAATTTATTATATAAATTTTGACATTTCATTTAATAATCTTAATACATAAAGAAATCACTAAAAGCAATTTAAATAAATCTAATTCTTAATCAACCATGTAAATGGCAAGAAATAAAAGGCTTTTTTATTTTTATTTTACTTATATAGGAAATGCTAAAGTCAAAATAATATTTTATTTAATTTATAAAAAAATCGTCTATTATCAACTATTCTTGTCTGTTATCAATGAATCGTCTAGTGTTGTAAATGGATTCTATACTTTGAGCTCTGAAATTGTATATAGGTATTTTTAGCATGTATTAATATTCATGAAAAATTTGGCTAGACCACTACAAAAACAACCACCCGAGAAAATTCAATGAACCTGACAAGATTAAAATAAGACAAGCAATTTCATATTTTAAATTTTTTTCGTTTCCATGTTTACTATCTATATATTAGTCACAAATACATTACGTTAAAATTGTTATTGTAAAATACGTTCCTATTTTTTCAATATAGGTTTTAACACAGAACATAGAAAAGAGGTGGTTTTAATATTAATATCGGTTACACAGAACAGATAAAAAGGTAGAACGATTAAGTGGGCGGGGTCGTGCGACCATCCATATGCCCAAAACGGTCATATGAACGTCATGTTACTCAAATTTCCAGTTTATTATTTGCACAATGTCATAGTGGTCTATGGTGCGTCGAAAAATACGAAAATATGCCGAATAGTGCCGTTATTACGAGTCGTTTGCGTAATGAAAATGTAATTCTGAAAAAAGGAGAAATTTCATTTCATCGGTAAGTAAAAAATATTGGATATATATCAGTATATCGAGATATAATCACATTTTTTTTTCCGTGAGATTGTGTCAGTTGTTAACATGGTGCTTGCAGATATCGATAAAATGCTATCGATAGTACTTAACCCTAATATTATGAATGGCAATCAATTTACATGCAATTATAACATTAAATCTATTAAGATAAATAGTTAACAGAAATTTTTTAGAGATTTGTATGTTTTTGCTACATAATAGTGTTAATTTGTTACATAATAGTTGCCGCCAATTGTTACATAATAGTGTTAATTTACTATTAAATTTTGTAATTCATTGTGTAATGTGAACAATCAAGAGTTTTGTATTGTATGTTTCAGTTTTCATAAAAAAAAGTGGATTGACGCGTGATAGAAATGGTCAATGGTTTCCTTCTAAAACTAGTTACATTTGTTCAACATATTTTTCTGTAAATGATTTCATTAATATTAAATAATATGATAAATTACTTACAAATTTATAATGAAATATTATGTATTACATCTAATTTTCTGATTATATTGTGAAATTAAATGTTATGTTGGGATATTATTGAAATATAGTTTCAATGAGACATCTTTGTTATTATTTTCCATTCTTAATATATTGTGCTTCATATAATACCTAGTTAGTAAAAAAAATATGGATCATTAAATATACAAAAAATATAGCTAGGTATCAAAAAATAAAACTATGACTATATAATAGAAAAAAGGCTAATTCAAATTATAAAATCTAGCCCCCAAAGGGCCAAATTATCATCACTGTCACCTGCTCTTGATATGTGACCCCGTTGCAGCCTACTTCTGATTAAAACTGACAAAAATCGCAGTTATATTGCTACTTTAGCAAGATAGGAATTGGTCTAATTGATCGAGCCGTTTCAAGTGAAAGTTGATTACAATATTTGTGAAGTGATTACATACATATGGTATTTATTTTCATTGGATTTTTTTCGTGAATATGCGAAATGATAAATTAATAAATTATTTTATTATATTAACCCAATATATCAATGATTTTTTGATTATCGATATCAAATTGTGAATCACAGGGCACGTCACTATTTCAGTGTTGACAGAAGCGTAAAATTCTTTGCAATATATTTTGAAAAATTGTTTTAATGCAGATACGTCGTGCAATAACATTTTTATGTAATGAAACATGTATTTCAAATGTTTACACATTAACTAATTTAATATCCGCGCACAAAATATAATATTTAGAACTAACAAAAGAAATTGTGCAAATTTTTATTATAGCTAGCCATACATTTTGTGTATTACTGTAAAATCACCTGTATTAATAGGCTAGTATATACTAATTTTGCTGAAACTTTTGTAGCCAATGGAAGCATCGCTCTCCTTGTGAGCTGAATAGGTGAAGTTTTATGTCTGTGTGATATCTGGCACGCGCGGTCCTAGTACTAATGTTAGTACGTTATCATTCTAACCTTTTTATCTATTCTGTGATCGGTTATTTGTCAATTGTCATCCTAACCTCTCTAGTGATGTCTGCAAGCGTCTTCTAGCAATACCAGTCTAAGATGTACAGTTTTTTGCTAATTTCTAAAATTTGACTGGATTATATCTATTGGTTCATGTTATCAAAGTTTTGATATGAACGTTACAATTAGTGGTATTAAATCGAGAAACAAGTTCGTACTTATTTTATTAGTTTGACAGCTCTATTTTCTTTTGACAAAGGTATAGTTGATTAACTTGCGAATTCTCATTTCTAATAAAATAAAAGAAACACTTCAGATCAATTAAGGTTTTTGTTTGTTATTCTTATTTTATATATATTAATAATAATGTATGTTATTATTAACATTAAAATTTCTGGTACCATTTTTTTGTTCCCGTCCATCATAAATAAAGGGAAAGTTAAAGCAATTTCTGTAATTAAAGTTGTAATAACTGTAGTAAAATTAATCATAAAATCAATAATTACTACGTGCCAAAATGCAATCAAACTTACAAGGGCAACTTGTGTTTCGAAGCTATTTTCTATACTTTAACTGTTATTGATAGCAGTTGCCAAGAAACTTTTAAATCGATGTTCCTAGTCGAAGGCGTTGTCTACATGAAGATTTTTAAATGTGACCGGAGTCTTATTTGACATGGATGGAATGCAGAACATAAGTAACGAATCACTTTCCAAAAAAAATCTTTTGAACTTACATAATTTTTTTTTTCAATCTTTACGGCACATCAACTCCAGCAACTGCATTCATACCTAATATTTACATACTTTAATAAACATCTATCTAATATAGGCATCTCTGGTAGATCTCTGTGCAGAGATTGCCTGGAGATAGAAGAGGCGAAAGCTCACGTTCTACTATACCGCAAAGGCGTTGTAAGACAACGAATTGCACACCTGGGCAGTTCAAAGATACTACCGGAGAACTGTCGACATTAAAAACATAACGAAACTTTTTGGGATAACTTTGATGGTAGAGCCAAAACTTCCACTGTTGCCCGCAAAATAGATAGCTAGAATCGAGAAACAAACCCACTTTTAAGAATAAGATACCTTCTCTTTCAAAAGATTGAATCGATTCATTGGATAAACTTTGCATTTACATTGCTTTGTTGATATTTGTATCATACACAAATAAATTAGTTCATTAATCTTAATAACTATGTCCTTCACGGTAATCTTAGCTTAGAGAAAAGTAACAAATTATGAAATAGTATCCCTTTTTAAATTGTTTCGAATAGACAAAAAACTATTATAAATATGAATGTCAACATTTTACCTATACGATATAATTAAAATCCCAAAACAACTCGATTTAAATGTGGTAAGAAATCCAAGAGATTTCTTTTGAAGTTGGTTAAATGTCTACAACAATATTAAATCAAAAACATACTTAGAGCTTAGATAAGTAAACATTAAGAGTAATTACATACCATAATTAAAAGCCATTAATTTTAATTAGTTACTAGCACTCAAGTGAATGAGAGACAAATTTTATCCTACAATTAGTACAAAGAAAGTAATTGACATCAAATTTTAATAACGTCAGTTTCTCACAGAAAATAATTTTATTACAGATTCCATTTTTAATATTTTATTCGAATTTGGAGAGTACATTACATAAAATCAAATATTCGAATATCTTTATTGGAATAGAACTCAACGTTATTTAAAAAAATAAGTTATGAGTCTATTGTAGTAGTATTTATTTTATATTTTTAGCTTTAAAAATTTAGATGTAAAGGACTTTAAAAGATTGTTGTATATTTTCGGTGAACAAATTACGAAAAATTAACTTTACGTATAGACGGGTAAGATAGAAAATCGTAAAATTCTTGTGGCACAGAATGTGCTAGAGACCGAGGAACACGTAACACGTGGTCAGTAAACTGCCCTAACAAGGCATAAAGTACGGTGGGCTATCTCGCCCAACTAACATTACGAAAATCTCTCGCCGGGGTCAGGTATTGTGAAAAAACCAGCGTCGATATCACAACAAACCTCGAGGTGCCCGACGTTCCCGTTGTTACCGCGACGTGACCCGAATGTCCGAACCCCAAACGCTTGGGGATACTTCAGAAATGTTTCCGTTACGATACGGGATCTTCAACCCGTGCCGCGTTCACATTAGAATGTGCGCGTCAATGTCAGTTTAGTTTAGTTTGGCTAAAGGGTTAGAATATATTACAATGGAGTCTGATTATGTGCCCTGTTCTTTTTTTAAATAAGCAGCATAACTAGCGTTATAAAAATATAATATATGCGTTTAAAGAAATCACGCAGCGTTACAACTTGATGGTTATATTTCGAAATGGTTTTTTTTTTTATGGTGTAAAATCATAGAAATAAAATATTTAAGTATTATTTATTTTTAAAAAATGTGTCAGAGTGGAAATGGGTGCGCTTTCTGTTGTTACTCTTGTAAACACTTTTGCTTTGTTATCTGATATCATAAGTGGTTAATTTCTATTAATTTCTAACGAAAGCATTGTTTTATTTCTGAAATTAATGACGAATAGCCATTCCCCATTATCAACGAGATCACAATTTCACTCCTTATAACCTTCAAACGTTACACTTTAAAGATACAATCAATGTGAATTAGACTTTAGGAAATGCGCTCTAAGCCCCTAAATAGCTATAGGTAGTATCGCATCTACTAACCGTTTCCCAGATATTTATAGACGAAAATGCCGCAGAATCTGTATTCTTACGGCACAAGCGGTTATCTTAATGTTATGTTGTATCATTTAATGTATTCTTTATGTTATGTCCCTATTGGGGTTGACTATTATTATAAGAAAACGAATAGTAACTCGGATTCATTAATCAAATTTCACTACTGCATGTAAATTTAAATTCTTTTGTAACGGTAATAAAATATTTACTGACTGCGGTGTATCCAAAATAATCTCATAAATGTGAGGAAAATCCAGTTGGTAGCGTTCAAGGGATTTATTTGGTCGTGTAAAGTTTTTTTTTATGATACTTTATTGTGGAAGCATAATACAATAGTTACATAGTTCGAGATGTATTTAAATAACATTGTTCTTTACTGAGGTCAGAGATATTTGTTTATTGTTAAATTTACCGCCATATGTGGAGGCTTGTCATTTGCTCTTATCAAATAGTTTGTAAGGTACTTTGTAATTCAAGCAGTTAGCCACCCTAATAAAATAAAATAAAATAAAAATCAGTGTCTCCTCCGTGCTTCGGAATGTACATTAAGCAGTTGGTCCTGGCTGCATCAGCAGTCGTTAACACCCACCAATCCGCATTGAGCCCACGTAGTTATGGTCCATTTATCCTATTTGATTCAACTCCATCCGTAGGACAGAAAGAATTCTACTAATACGAGTATACTTTCCCACGCAGACGAAGTCGCAGGCATAGCTAGTATAAAAATAAGAACAAATTTTCATTTTAATCTTAAGGCTCTTTGGGTGAATTGACTGAACATTAATGAGAATACACTCGCAAGAAGTAAAAAATTGTTGTAAAATTTGCCAGTCCATTGGATTTTGGTAGCACAATAGTTAGAGCAGTCGCACGGATCACGAAATATTGTGGTTTCGAATCCCATCTCATACCTGGGGATGGTGGCTTTTTAAGCATTTTTCATTAAAATGCCGTCTAATAAATTTTCGAAAGTAGCGATTTCACTTATCTACCCTATCACACAAAGAAAGTTTACATTAAAAAAAATATAATATCTATGTTAATAAAAAACAACATTCTTAATTAAGAACTAAAATAAATTTAAGTATAATATTATGACTACAAGCGCATGTAAAGAGATGTGACATTGCTTGCCGCTGGCGTTATTTCTACTATACAACGATATTGGTTTGGTCGGGGAAAGATATTGCCTTTAGCTGTCAACGGCAGTACTTCCAACTGGCTTGTACACTTGGTTCGCCATCTAATCGAGCTAAACTAAAATAGCGAGGTTTTTGTATGACTTTATCTGACCATTCTCTGAAATCCTTTGTGTATAAAGTTTCTTATTGAAGTACAAAGATGAAATATAAAGTTAAAAAAAATGTAAATATTATTCCGTGCTCATCTATACTAATATTGTAAAAAGGAGATATTTGATTTCTTTTTTTTTTGTTTTTTTGTATTGAATAAGCTCCGAAACTACTCATCTACAAAAATAATTTTTTTCGGTGCTTCTCATTTTAGAGCTTAATTCAGTAGTTAGCTCGTTCAGTTTGCGATGTAAATATTAAGGTTACACGTGGTGAGCCCGGTTTAATTATATCTCTTCTAAAAAGTCCCGTAAATTGCTAATGAAACTTTTTCTATATATAACACGATGCTATCTGTACTTTCTATATGAAAATTGAAAGTACAAATAGCACAAGATGCAAGAGATAAATTATTTATTTAATTATTGTAATATTTATGAATAATCGCCAAATATTGTTATAATTATTTTATAACTTTAAGTTTGTTAATTTATTGCATGAATTGTCGGAAAACCCAATTTATATGTCACTATTGGAATATATGGAAAAAAAATTTTTTTTTTTCTATTCACCACTAACATTTGGTATGCTTTCGGAGGTCTGATATTCTGTGTCGCCTTCACGGGCATTACAAACTAAACATAGAGGTTGCATGTCATACAACCTAAAACCACTCAAACGCCATTATGGCTTTATGAAGAAAAAAACATGAATTGTCAGCATTCATTTGTCTTTTTACAACGCTTGAAAAAAAAAATTTCTGCCTATACATAATTATTTTTAACCAATAACTAAGAGCAGAAGTTAAATAGAACTGTGAAAAATATCAACAAGAACAGGTTCGAGTAAGTATATTTGAGTTATATCGTGTACTCTCTATTAAAAACTATTCTTTTGTTTTAATTCTAATTTTTATTTATAACTATTCATTTTGTTTTAATGCGGCCATTTTCAACTATTTACACACCGCCCCACAAATATGGACGACTATTTTTCGTCTCGTAGGGCTTTATGCAATGTCCCCGCCACTTGACAGGCAGCAGTGTGGGACTCCATCTGCACTTACCCACCAAAACGCTAGAGAAAATGCGGATGGCATAACCACTTAATCTTCGTGCATCTTCTCTTTTAGGTGAAGGATCTGGTATCCCACAGGAAGTGCTCCACAGCCAGCCCACGACCGATATAAGTGACCAAAAATTTGTTATCTTGAGTTCACCCTACAACGTTGGTACCATGACCATTTGCAGAATTTGATATTCACCAATCTGCACTGGGTCCACGTTATGAGTTATGACCAACATAAAAATCTTTAGTAATTAATGATCCGCAAAGAGGTTTGATTTGCTAAAATATCTATTTCTTTGCGAAAAAGGTTATACTATGTGCATAATTAAAACTAAATAGACAAATTTAAGTAGTATATAACCATATAAACTTTTTTTAATTAACAATAATGTAACTCGAATTATTGTTCTTTGAACAATACTACGTCACTAAGAGAAATTAAAAATTCAAACGCTTTTATAGATCGTATTCTCTTTGTGACTTTCTTCTCATAACGACATGATATTCCTGGAAATCGTTTTATATAAAAGACGTTTTTCATTAAATTGGCAATAAAACCTTTGTTTATGACGAAAAAAATTTCTACAACATCATAAAATGCTTTCGTGATTACACATTTATAAAATTTATTATTTATAAAAAAATAATAAATAGCATCAATATCGAATATAATTTTCTTTATAATTAATATACTCAAAAGAACCACCATCTCGAATTTAACGGGCTTCAAGTGCCTTACCATTCATAAACTGTAATTTCAATTAAATATAACATTGCTTAGTCGTATTATTACTTAATTTCATTAGGCTTTTTTATTATTACAATATCTTCAGTACCTTGGTTTCTTCAAGCATTTTTAATTTTAAATTGAACAATAGAAATAGATATTTCTTAGCATAGTAAATATATAACTTTAACCAGCTTAGCTTAGGCGGTTAAAGTTAAAGTTATGACGTTATCCATACATTTGTTGTTATTGTTATATTTGATAAAGTTTGCATTCACAATGCTCTACTGTAAAACTGTCAAAAAGTCATAAGTACAGGTACAAGGACATAAAAGAGTTATTTCCACAAATTCTCCCAACTAGTGATAGCCCGCCATGCGACGTGTTCAGTAAATCAACGAGCACTGCTCCGCTCGGTCGGGCAAAAACGGAAAACCATTTTACGGTCCATTGTGAAAGAGGATTTCGTTTGAAGCTTACTCGACCATCGGCCGGGCAAGTTTTACAACATCTCTGATGTAACGCGAACGCTCTGACGAAACTCTCTACATGCGCCATCTCGTGCTGATTCATCCTGGAGTCTCAGGAAAATAGCGGGCTCAATCGCCGCTTTATTCTGCTCTACAATAGAACGATAGCAAAATTCAAATGCACGAACATTGAATAAAAGCAGAATTTTATATCAACACTCGATATTATTTGACTTACACTAGATAATATTGAATTATTATCGTTATAATTTCATTATCTTGAACTCACCACAAACTCAGTCCAAAAACTTTCACAGAGCGAATGCTTTTGTGTTCCGAAAAAGTCTCAAGCGACTTTATATTCATAGTTTGCTTAATAAAATTAGGTTTAAATTGCATCCCGCCCTCGATTATTTGCAAAACCTATGTAAACTAGTCTGAATATGCAATACCCATAACAATTATCAAATCCACAGAGAATTATACTGCGGCCATGCTGGCCGCGGAACCGCGAACAGTGCTCCTCTGGATAAACGGCGGCCTATTTGAAATTCCAATTAGAAAGTTTTCTCATTTACTTGATTCAGGGCGTGGAGTGGCGGAAGGGCAACAATCCGCGCTGATTAGTCCTGGTCTCCGCCCAGCACCAGATTTAAAGGGTATGGTGAGCCGCATAAACTAATCTGTCATTGAACCCTTTGTTTGAATTATGTATTTTTACCCGATCCTCGTCAAAATACCGTAGAGCGCAAATTGGACGTCCATTAATATCTATTTTAAACCCTTTGGAATTTGAATAATTAAATCGGTGATTTTTTTCTGTAATTTTTAAAACTGTTATAATTAATTCTCCTCGGAATACCTTCATCTTTCTTTTTTTACGTTTATTACATTTTATTTTTCCCGAGTCCCTAAAACCGAAGGAAGTCAAATTTCCGGCAAATATCTCAACGTCTCGGGTGATAGAAATAACAAAATATAAATACTACGGCTTGTTACATTTGACGCTGCCCAATGCCCGCAAACAAATAAAGCTCGGAATACGGATATTACTGATTCAATATGCTACAAAAGTAGAGAAAAAGTTACATTCTCCCCCGGAAACTTTCGAGTTTTCTATACTACTATCGATTCGGCTCTGGGCCAATTTATTCAAAAAGTATCAAGCGTGAACCAGACACGGAAGTTACCCAGTCGAAAATTGAATTTATCAAAGTTCTCCGCGACAAACAGATAGGTACTTTATAGACTGTGAAAAGCAATTTACTTTCAATTGGTATCAATCGGTTGGATGAAAACCCATAATAAGTGAAAGCACGGATGAAGAATGCGCAGACTGAAATATTCTTTTAACAGCTTTGAATATTATTTGATATTTCAAGGGTAAGATTATTTAGATACTGAAAATATCTATAACTATGTACTATAAATTTATATAAATGTAAATAGATACAAAAGAAAAAAATAATTGTCATTTTCATATGTATCTATAGCAAGAATTGTGTGAACACCTTCTCGAAATTTTTCGGACAGAGGGATGTGAAGGACACGAAGTTTATTTAGAAACTAACTTTCTTCCCGTAACTTAACAAGCGTAAATTCATCCATGATGTTTTTGTTGTAGCTACCCGTAGGTAAATGAATTTTTTGATTCGGTCAAGTAGTTTAGGGCGTATTAAATGCAAATATACAATCAAATCTTTCCTTTTAAGGCTAATATGTTCATACAATCAGGCATTCAAAAATATTAGTACAGTCAAAAATATAATGCTATACAAGTATGCTATAGCATGAATTAATACTGCACAGAAACTTAAAAATCAAAGAAACATACTTTTGTCAAAAATACTTTTAGTATATTAATGATTGTTATAGAGGCGGGCTGTTTTATCTACGTTATTAATATTACAATAACGTATACAAAACTCCTGCGTTTTAGTTTACATACTTGCTGGGTTTTTTACAATTGTACAAAAGCTAGGGTCAAAATAATTTGTCGAATTTTAAAATAAAAATCGATCAAAATACACAAATACGCGAGTGTTAATTGCCCGTAACCTGTTATCGTGAGAGGCACTAGACGTCACCGAAGTCCTGGTGCCTCTCTGGATAATTACGGTGCGTCATGTCCCGTGACATATATGATCTCAACCGGAGACCAATTGCGTCCATTTCAATTAAATCCCGACATGAACTCGCCAGTTCCAACGAGAGCTTTTATTCATTGAAAGCGGTTTAGGAAAGCCCAATTAAATCGACCATTCATTCTATACAAATTGAACCAATTATGTGTTGAACTGACAGATCGATTAACATTTAAAATTTGTTTATGGAGTATTTAGCGTTCAAAACATTCAAAATTTTAATATATTCGTTATTTGTATAAATTAGTAACAAAAAGTGAAAAAATACGCATCAAATAACTTTTTAGCAAGCTTTTGTAACAATTTTGTATTTTTTAGGATTCAATAAAATAAAAATCAGTCATAAATTGATTATCGGTTACTATTGTTCAATAATTTCGATCAAAGCGTCAAGACGCCGTTCAAATGTTTCTAAATTACAACATTACATCTCTATGTTACTATTAGTTTTATGTTATCTCTATTACATAAAATCTAGAATAAGTTATATAATGAGGAGTTGAAAAATTAGCAAGAATTCTCAATCTCAAAAACAATTCACTGAATGTTTAGATTTGGTGTAATACTTTTGTTTCAGAAGTTGGCATGCTTTCATTTATCACAGGAGGAAAAGATAAATGAATGTGCCACCACTGGGCAACCCAGGATAATGTTTTAATTTTCATATTGCTTAAAAACGGCTACAATTTTAGGTCTTCACTTAACAACAAACATTAAAAACTGTATCATAATTATTTTAGGTTTACATTTGTCATAATAACATAGGAAAAGCAAAGCAAAGTGGTCGCCACTATCATTACCGGACCGAAGGTATCGGACGGTTGGCATTTAATATTTTAAATTAGTTAGTTCTCTGGAGGACATGTAGTCAATAACACAACATTTTTCTGTTCATGGGAAAAACTAGAAAATTCAATCAAATGACTATTTTAAAACACACGAAAGGCAACACAAGACAAAGATGTGGCGCGGGCGAGGTAACTTTTACAATATCAAAATATTAGGAAATCTTCCATTTAAAATATATAAAGCGACGGGGCGCTGATGCAGCGTTTCAATATCTATTCTATTTGTAAAATGGTCGAAGGAAACGATACGCCATCGCGGCGCTGGCGAAGCGAGGATACGAATAAGGCGCCAACTACATACATACCACTAGCTATTTATATGAATTTCTATCTAATACAGGGTTAGTTGTCTCCTCTTCTCTTTTCTATATTTATAGTTTACGCAACTTCCTGCCTACTCGAACCAAGATCTCCTTGGCGCATTCTCTAATTTTATCCAGTATCGATTACGTGGATGTCTGTTATACGGATTTGTCGGAAGAGCTTCTTAATAAATTGGAGCGTCTACAGAATGTTTGACCATGTGTCGTATTTCCGTTCTAAACTTAACTGGCTCCCAATTCGCCAGCGCAGGGACTTACACACTCTAAAGCTCGTCTTCTCTATTCTTTTCCTTCCCTCTTCTCCACACCACACACCAGCCCTTTTACGTCCCCACTGCAGGGGCTCAGGCCTTCCTTATGGATGGTTAAGGAGGATGGGCCATGACCCTCCACGCTGGCCCAATGCGGATTGGAGGGTATTGACGACTGCAAATGCAGCCAGGACCAACGGCTTAACGTGGCTTCCGAAGCACGGAGTAGCTCGAGATAATAATTTTTTGGTCACCCATCCCGTGACCGACCCTTGCGAAAGTTGCTTTACGACTACGATCGCGGGCCGTGGCGCTTATCCACTACGCCACCGAGCTACTCCCTCTTCTCCATCCTATCTTAAACAATGCTTCGCTTTTCGTTCTTCTTCATCACAGTGTACCTTGCGATCCTGCTCTAATCTCACCTTGGACATTCCTCGTCATTCTACCGACTTTTTCTGTTCCTTCACTGTGCATTCTGTGCGGTTATGGAACTCACTTCCGGAGGATATCAGGAAATCTTGCTCACTAAGTTCTTTTGGTGATAGAGTTAAAAGCTATTTCCTTTCCTTATCTTAATTCTATCTCCTTGTATATTATTTTTATTATTATATATCTTGTAACCTTCCTATCGTTGCAATCAATACCCCATATAATCTTTATCCTTTTTATCTTTTATCCTTCATAGATTGCCTGGAAGAAATAGCTGCTTAGCAATTAGGCCGCCTTTGTATACTTTTTTTATTTTATTCTCTGTAACTTGTTTCTGTCCTGCTGTGTGCAATAAAGTATAATATTATTATTATTATTTTATGACTTTAGCTAAATCTGTTATATTTTGTTTTTATATTAAGATATTTTTAATATACTAATAGAATTTCAATGAGTCACCAAGATTACGTCATCGCGAGCGTAACCTAGTCTTGCGAGATTGCTGATGTTTTACCAATAGCCCTGTATAAGATAAATATTACGTATGTAACGGTTAGTGGTATAAATGTAATTCATGCACCTTTTCACAAGTTCTTTAAATAATTATGATTTCATAGTCACATTTACACCCATTCACAATGCACGTTCGCCTAGAGCTCTCCTTTTCTAGTCTCCTTTGCACCTAACTCATTTTCAGTGATCATCATCATAATTAGTTTTCTAACCAATGAAATGACCCTACAGTAATTTTTAAAAAGGGGTTTAAAAAATAGCTTGCGCCTTCCCTAATAACTCATTTACATTTGTTGATAAACAAATGACCAACCAATTTAAATAAGCCTTTAAATCGATTTTCGCAAATGAAATGCTTTTTATATTAAACAGACATTTGTTGATAAATAATAAAACTTAAAACTATCGATACTTCTGTCATAAGCATGTCAATTTAAAGGTATTTATTACAGTAATACTTTGACGTTTTTACTTATTTTGTCAGCACCCATTTAAGTCATAAGAAATTTGTGAGAGATTAGACATGTGTTTAATTATGTTATACTAAAATAAAAACAATATAATTACGTTACCTAAGATACATCATCTTCATACACAAACTTCAGTCAGGCAACACGCGAAAAAAAACAAAATTTATTTTTAAACTGATTATTACTTATACAGCGCGTCCCCAAACTTTTCAAGTGTCATAAATATGGCAATTTGTCTCTCGAAAATATGAATTCAAGTTGCTTGAGAAAAATATTTGCCGCGAGTGGAGGCGACGGTCGCACCTGCTAGCGTTAACAACTTGGAGATTCGAGCATTTGAAACTTAGGGTAAGTTTTAAAATAATTATACAAACGTTCGTCCAAACATTTAGTTGAGAACTCTGTTTGCATCTGCTGTTTCAAATTAATAATTTTCTGTAGCTTCTTCATATTCAATTAGAATCAAAAATTAATTTTATAAAAAGTTCCATTCAAAAGTTTGAGAATGATAAAAAATTACATTGGTATCTACATCGAACAATGACAAGAACTTAGTTTTACACGAAGATAAGGGATCCGTAACATTATTATTTAAAAAAGTCACATTCATTGTATCAGAGCCTCTTTAAATATTTATTTATTTTATTCTGTTTGATATTTTTTGTTATAGCGTCAAATGAAATACAGTCTGGTGACAAACGGGCAGACGAACAAACAGCGAAGTCTTAGTAATAGGGTTTTTACCTTTTAGGTCCAGAGTTCATTAAAATATCAAATCAATTGTGATATAACAACTCAAGGCATGTCTGACTTTTTATTGGAGTTGCTTCGTACACCGAGAGTTCCTTACAAATATTAAAGATTGTTTATAGTTTGTCCTGTATTATATTTTATATGTCATCACACATATTTTACATGCCTTTGCCGATAAATTGGGACTATAGGACATGACCCACCAAGCAGGCTCACTTAAAATTGGGAAATATTAACGATAGCAGATGCCGTCAAAGCCTACGCTTAATATGCCTACTAGAGCACAACAGAGCTCGGGAAGGTAAATTTTTGGTCGCCCATTCTTTAAACTTTGTAGACTGAACGGCTTCTGAGCTTTTTCATTATGAAATAATAGTTACGTAAACTAAGGGTTCAGTAAAGTTTCATCCATTTCTTTAATTGTTTATTCATATCAAAAATTAGATCCTCAAAATATATCCTTTCCCTTGATATCTCACCCAACATAACTTGCAAGTTTTTAATTTTTCTTTAAAGATCTTTATTTTAAATACTCTGAGGATAATTGGCACGCCGCATCGGTTTTAAGGTGTCGTCATCTCTAAGGAATCATTCGATTCCTTGCTGAATCAATGTTGATAATTAACCTTTCTATTTCATCTAGTTCTAAGCGGCCGTAGCACCTACGTTATATCAGATTTCAATAATTTTATTACTAAACTATTTAAAATCTGAACAATTTACATGATGTAGTCTGTAAATAAATATATTTCTGACTCACAAATGTTGTACACCACAAATTATTCAAACAGACGAAAAACGGTTTCCATATATGATTCACAGAATTATATATGGAAACCGTTTTTCCTTTTGATATATGAAAAACCTTTAAATAAATAAGACGGTAATATGTAGGTGTGAACACATTATCATCGTAAATGACATAATAAGCGTGTGAGTCAAACTTCACTGGTATTCGATTTCAATGAATTATAAACAACATAATAGAAGCAGCACAAAAATTATGTCAAGCAACTTTTCACACGAAATTTTCTTTATTTAAAGAACATTGAACGTACAGTCAAGTTTCCAGGCACTCTCGCAATATTTTTCCCTCATGGTTGCATATTGAAGCATCAAGCCGCTTATGCAATGGACAGGGGTGTTATGTTTGAGTCGATTATTTTATTTAAGATAATATTATCATGTGATTACTATCTTTATTTGTCATATATTTGCGTCTGTAGATAGGTCTGTTACCCCAGACCTTCATAAACACAATCAAATAAACACGTTCAAAAATAATTTTACATATTTTTTTAACATCAATTATTCAAACACCAACCAGTGAAAGGACTCATCCTTCCAAAATGAATGAGAGACAAGAAAATTATCGAATGTGAGTCGATTCATGTTGAGCACATTATACAAAATATATGTATTGAAACTAGCACAGCCCCACCTACCCATAGCTCCATAAGAGAGACTGATTTCTAACAAAAGTTCGACATTTGTGCTCAATAAGTAGTTTGTCAATTGTTTGAGCACAAATGTCAATCAATAAAATCTCGGTCATTTTTGTGATGAGGCCAGGGTAGATACTCAATAACCGTATCTGTTATAATAATATTAGGCCGTTCTTTTTCAATATAATAATAATGCAAATCGATATAATATAAATAAAAGAATAATAATCATAGAAACAAATATTATAGGATGTCGTAAATGGGAGAAATAAAAAAATGAACAGGATAAAGATTTATAAAAAGTGCTAGAGACTTTACTCACTAATAAACAAGTGTCTTTAAACTAACAAATCCTTAATCTTCACATGTTTAACCACACCATGGATTTTAATATGGATTTCATACAGTTAATTACAAAGGTTTATACATACAATACAGGACTACGAAAGCCAAGTCACTGGCGAAAATCTAGTTATAAATATAATTTAATTTTTCGTCAAAAGAAATTTTGCGTATAACACCCTTGAGTCTGTTTCATAACGCTCGAGATGTTTGGTTATCCAGTGAATAAACCTTTTATTCGAGTTATTGCAGACAAGTAACTCAACGCCCAGATATTAAATAATGTTTTGATCAGTACTTAAATAAAAATAAAACACAGCTTTGCGAATATCTACTTACTTACCTCCTGATTCGTTTCAAAGCTTGGGAAGCTAATGCACTCGTGTTATTAATACTACTTTTCATCATTAATCTTCACAATAAGTTTTTAGATTGCTCCTATTATCGAGAAGCTCATCGAGAACAGGCTAAGATGGTATGAACATGTGATGAGTAGACCAGATGATGGTAACGTGGCAAAAAAAGTGCCTTTTCATTGCAATGCAAAAAAGAGCGAGTGATAGATGTCAAAGATAAAGAAAGACATGAAATATCATAGTCCACTCTCGTACTATTTTTCCATGAACGAAAAATCTTTTTTTATATAATTTTCTTACAATCGTATTCCTGAATATTATGTATGCATCAGCGGCAGCGTCAGGTCTTATTTTTGTTTCATCTTAATCATCGAAAAATATGTCTCTTTAAATTTATATTACCGTTTCGAAAATAGACGTAATTTCGTTACCAGGAAACCAGAGTAGGCCTTCTTATTTAGTATACTGCATTTTTTTTTTTTCAAAATAATGCTTGGACGTTTCCAAGCAATCCTGATCGTGTTTAATACATAAAAGAGAATTTATAGGCCTATTAAGACCCTCTAAAGTGTGGCCGCAAATGTGTTGGCCCGTCATTCAGTGAACCGCCAATGGCACAGACGAAATTACACTCCATTCTTTGTGTGTTTAAAATAAACAAATGCAAACTTTGTCCGCTCGTTATTGTCAATTCTGATTGGGATGATAATAATTCAATTTATTTTTAATGTCAACAGATGGGGTGTGGATCCTGATTCAATAATTTTGTGAATGTAATAATAAGGTTGGTTTAGTTAATAAACGATTTATGGTTAGCAAGAAAAATAGACCATATAAATTTCATTAATAAACAAAATTGGTGTAATGTGTAAGAACTGGCTGGTGATTTCACCTTTTTTTTGGGGACTCTATGTACCTTTTGCAATTGACCTTTTGAATATATTTCTTATTTCACTTTCGCTGTTTCTTAGATCATTAATATTTTTGCTTATGTCATAGCTAACCAAACCAAAACGGTAACTACGGATGTGAACTAATTTCTTTATGGTATAGCCAGTGATATAGAAAAAACAAATGAATATTAATTAAATGTGTCGTTCGTGAAATGAATAATATGATAAGTAACAATAAAATAATAATGTTTCAGGTAGTTTCTTTTACTTAATATTCATCATAAACTTCACTCAAATCACGCTTCATGAATCTTCAAATGTATTAAAAAGCATTATGTACAAAAATTATTCTGTTTCGTTCTGGCAGTGAATGTGATCAAATGGTTTTTTTTTTTTTGACAAATATAGTCTTACAAGAACGTCGGCTCAACGCTATTTGTTATATACATTTACGATCTTTGTAACTTATCATCATTTAATGGGAAAATGATATCTTATGCCGACGATACTGTTCTGATTTTTTCTGCAGCTTCATGTCAAAGGGTTTTTCTCGAGGCACAGAATGGTTTAAATCTGGTGTGCTCCTGGCTGTGTCGGAATATTCTTACCTTAAATGCTAATAAAATAATATATGATGTTTTCAATGCAAACTCCACACAAACGAAATCATAACCAAAAAATAATAGATCATGACTGTTTTTTTTATTTTGCTATTAGCTGCCCAGAATTATCAAGCGCTAAAACTATTAAATACCTTGGTATCACGTTGGATTTTAGACTCAATTTTAACGCACATATACAAAATGTAACAGCTAGAGTTCGAAAATTGATATACATTTTTAAAACTTTTAGACATCGAGTGTTTACTTGTCTTTATGTCAATCGTTGTTAACATACTGTACAAAGGGCTGTGTTAAAAGTGAGCAATTTCAGCTCCTTTTCGTTCCTAACGCCCGATCTTTATCAGTTATGTAGAGTCCTTTCAGTCCGCCAATTATTCATCCTGCATGCAGTCTTGACATACCACTCGAAACTTAATTTCAACGCAAATACAAGCAGCCTACGTCGCCATTTCACAATCAATTTGCCTAGGTTTAAGCATTCGTATGTTAATAAATATCAATTTTATTTAGTTCCTATACAAAAAGGTAAATAAATTTATAAACATTTATCCAATTTGCATGTCTAGCTGTAGGTCGACTGTTATAGAACTATTAAAAACTTTAAGCTATGAGGAAACCGAAAGAATTTTGAAATCTAATATCTATATTAGAGTAATTTTATTCTTATCTTCTACCGATGCTGTTATTGCCGTGGAGGTGAATTGCCGTTGTTCGACTTAACTTTCTTTGTATCTTGGTATAAAGATAAAATGATAATTCCACTACTCGCACACCCTCTCTCACACACTCACTCACGTCCACTTTTTACACACATAGAGGCACTCAAACTCAAATTTAAAATATGTTGATTTTTATGATTATTATTTTGATTGGTGTTATTAATTGTTAATTTATGACTGTTGAAACTAAAATGGATCTATTATGGATTTCAATATTTATTATCATTGAATGTTGTATACTAAGATCGTATAATGAGGAGGAGCGCTGGAGCCTGAGATTTAGGTTTAGTATATAAACCTCATTCAGGCACAGGAGCTACGCAATTGTAATATTGAGTATAAGCACATGTAAATTATGGAAAATAAATATTATTATTAAAAATATATATATATTGACCCAATTGGGAACCGGCACTCTCCAGGGCTTAGAGATGGCGACACCTTTAAATTGCTGTGGGATTCACTCGGCCACGAGTCGTTTAAGTTTATCTCGTGATTTCGTCTGTGTCGATTAAGTATCTCTAGCACAACAACAAAGTCTAAAACAATACAGAAAAAAAATGTTTTTTCAAAGATGGCGACACCTTGTAACCGGCATTGAGCTAATCGGCTACGAAGAGTTAAGCTAGCAACGCCACTTCCTTGGATTTGGAAATGGATTTCATCCATCTTTCATCATTTATCAGTTCGTTACGAAATATGAACAAATAAAGCCAAGTTACATAGTTCTAGAGACAGATGAGTCTTTGTTGTGTTACTCGGCTGACGACAATCCAGCAGCGCCACATTGTATATATACACCATGTTAATTATTGAGTAAAATGGACATTATTACTTAATTTTATATTCGATATAATCCACAGTTCAATTACGTATTATTATTCTCTAGAGTAGCTCAACTATTATAGATCTCAGTCTGCGTGTAGTAAGTTAAATTGAATGTCTAAGCTAGCGATCGTGGATTTAGCAAATGCCAGTATCTATTGGAAACGAGCGAGTCTTTAAGAAAATCCCTCGGCTTCGGCTGTCTATCATGATTTAGGTCAACAGCTCGTGACGTTAAGCGAACTTTTGAATTTTTCCCCTAATTTGATTTAGGTTTATTTGCTATATTTAAGTCTACTGAACATTGTTCGACGTTAAAATAATAAATTTAAGGTTAACAAGAATAAATCATCACAATAAATAGAAAATATTTAAAAAATATATGTTTAAATTGTGACGCATAATTTATCAAACTAAACAAGTGAACCGAAAAGATTCAGAATTCATTGATTTTTATGACGCGAAAGGTAAAGGAGAGAATAAACCTTTCCAAATAATTAGTGGTAATGATGTATAAACAATAGTATGAGTAGCTCTGTGGGGTAATGGATAAGCACCGCGGCCCGCGATCGTTGTTGTTAAACAACTTTCGCAAGGGTCGATCACGGGATGGATGATCAAAAAATTATTATCTAGAGCTACTCCGTGCTTCGGAAGGCAAGGCTGTATTTGCAGTCATTACTACCCTCCAATCCGCTTTGGGCCAGCGTGGAGGGTCATGGCCCATCCTCTTTAACCATCTTTAAGGAAGACCTGGTCCCCTGCAGTGGGGACGTAAAAGGGCTGATGATGATGACAAATGATGTCTACTGAATCATTTTGGTCCACAAATCTAAAAATATATATGAAATCATTATCAAAATACATGTATAATGTATTTCTTGATGAAAAAAAGGCGCCAGTGCGTTAAATGATTTCTAAAACCCTCTTTCGAACCTCTGCTTATTATTAATAATATTTTAAACACTACTCGAGTTTATAGTTGATTAATACATAAAAAATAACACGCGTATGCGTTGCTTAGCTGCTGAATATGTTTATTTTGTAATAACAATGTAATAATTTAATAAGATACAGTTTATTTATACCTTTTTTGGGGCTTTTTATAAATGAGGGATTCTCCTTAATTTCGCACAGATATGGCCACTATACTTATAGTCGCTATGATTATTACAGATTAAAAAAACCTCGATTCGATTAAATGTTTTTTTTTTTGTATGTATGTTTTACGATATATTCGTCAATGGATTTTTTGGAACAGTTAATTTTCGAGATTTGTATTATATCAAAAACTTTTGCGAAAGTTGTCTTTTTCAAAGTTCCTGGAATTTGTTAATCACCTATAGGATACATTGAATTATTCTTTACGTCAGTTTTAGTTTTGTTTCTAAGAAGTTCAATAAATGCCGTCTTAATTCAGCTTATGCACACAAAACAATAATGTATTGTACATCTTTTTCATTAATTGACGCAGTAATTTTTGAGTTTATTTTGCCTTTCAAAATCATTTGAAATGTCAAAAAAAAAATATTGAGGCTAAACTGACTAACGATTTTAACAATCACAAAGCTGAGGAGACACTAAAAGTTCCATAACACAGTCGCCGTTTAAGGAGAGTTGAAAAATGTCATTGTTATAAATTTTATCTGGATATTCTAATCTTTAATTACGTTACGACAGCTTTGCTCCACTCTATTTGAGCTTTTCTTTATTCCACTGATTTTCGACAATCGAATTATGTTTTCCATTTGATTTGGAACAACTTAGTCAATGAAATAAAACTTTTATTACATTTTGAAGTAGGTTTTATTTGATTGACCCCTTATGCAGTGACAGCGCTATGCTCACCAGCGAGTTAAAGCTGATATTATTACAGAATAAAACTGCAGAACTGATAAATTTATAAATAATATTAGCTTTTCGCCAGCGGCTTCACCCGCGAGATCCTGTATTATACAAATAACTTTTTTTTTACTACGTATATTAATGAAAACCGCATTAAAAACATTGTCTACTTTAAAAGATCTTATCGTTTAGACAGCGGGAAGCTCCTTTATTTTATTCTATGTATAGATGACATTCAACCCTGCAAAATTTGACGTATTTTTCTTTCACTAATATCGGAAATAAAAGAAAAACCATGATTATAATCACAGAAAACAGAAAAGAGGTTATAAAGGCGATCATGCATCCTTTGTACGAAAACCGATATCACCAGTTTTGCCCCACTTTTCGTCCACCTCACATCAGACGAAATATTAGACCAATTATACAAAAGATATGCACACACTTGCATTTTAAACATGCCAATCAGAACGCTCTAATATAACTATAACCAATCACGCTCAACCATAACAGACATCTAGAGTGCGTAAGAAACGTGTAAAATCCATTTTAATTTGACATATTACACTAGTGATTGACATGAAGTGATTTTCTATCGATATTGAAACCCAACAAGGCAATTAATTGAAAAAATAATGGAGTAATGCTTTCTTTATATTATTTTGCATATACGAGTATATTAAATTGTATTGATTAAATGTGATATGATCTTTTTTTTTTAGATATTCATGTTTTAAAAATCATGAAATTTTTTATGCTTGTTAATTAGTTGGTTGATTCAGTAAGAAATATATCAATCAACTCTTAATAATTAACTAACATTTAATCAGTACTAGTCGTGCTTAAATATTTATTTGCATATTTATATTTGTTGGTTTGTTTATTAATAATAATAGTAGGTAATTTTTTATGTTACGTTACAGATAAGATCGGCAACATCGCTTAAATGAAACTAGTAATAATCACAAAAAAAAAAATAATGTAAATAAATGTGTACAATATAAAAAAAAATACAACGAATACAAATAAATGCTATATATTATGTAATAAATTAATTACTAGTAAATTAATTTTCAAAACTCAATAAACAACTCATTTTCTATTCGTACTTTTTCGTATTTGGATTGATATATTAGTTTCGAACTTTGTAAATTTAAGTTTTTTTAAATGTCAGTTAAAAGGAACGGAAATGATTATCTTTGGTCCATTCGTTTCCTGCAAAAATCAACTTTTGCTAGAGTCGCCATCTAGTGAGATGCTTTTGAGTGCTTTCTTTTTTTTCTTAAAATAGTTCCTGATTATTATTTGGATCTCAGTGTCTTCATTATGTATTTATTTTTTCCTTTCTTGTTGTTATCTTTCTGTCATATTTGTAAACTGTATGTAAATTGTGTATGTGATGTGTCGCCAAATAAAAAACTTATTCTATTCTATTGGAACTTACCCCGAACGGATTCCGATGATTTAAAAAATATTGTTGTTAATGGTTTAAAATAATAAATCTAATTTTCTGTTACAATATGAGGAAAAAGTCCTTAAAACAATCCATTCGATTGCCAATTAAGAAATAGTACGTGCGTCTATTGATAACTGGCCTCAACGTTTTAAGGACTGTATTACAGCCAATGGAGACCACTTCGGTTAAGCTATATGTATATATAATTTTTATGGCTTTATATTCATATATTAAACTAACACACGATAATAGTATTAAATGTTAGGTTTGATAAAAAATACTTTATTTAACAATATTAATGGTCGATTTTTGACAATGTTGGCTCGGTGGGTACCGCACATCCTTGCAGTCCGTGTTGCTATCTGTCAGTCACTTTTGCTGCGACTCCGACGTAAAGAGTTTTTGTCAGATCTGGTTACTGGAGATGAATCATGGATTTATTACGAGAACGATACACGTTGTGCTTTTTGGCTGCCTCGAGAAGAAACGCCACCAACTCAACCGAAGCCGAGTCAAAAGAACCGCCGAAAAATTCTGCATTGCTGTTTCTGGGATGCGCAAGGCATACTGTTTTATGAGCTATTACACAATGAAACTATAAACGCTGACAAATATTCAACTCAGCTTACCAAATTATCTGCCGCTATCAAGAAAAAACGACGAAGACGAGTCAATGTAGTTTTACTGCACGATAACGCTCGACCTCACGTCGCATTTGTGGTTCGCCGGCAGTTGGAGAACTTGGGCTGGGTGACGATACCCCACCCACCTTATTCCCCAGACCTCGCCCTATCAGACTATCATTTGTTTAGAGCCCTGAAACAGCATTTGCGGGGTAAACAATTTAATGATTTTTCTGACGTAGAGGCGGAGTTGAACAACTTTTTCGAGGCACAGCCATCAGAGTTCTGGGCAAAAGGCTTCCAAACTTTGCCGGATCGTTGGCAAGAAGTCTTAGATACTAATGGTAATTACATCATTGACTAAACCTTTTTTTATTGTAATAATAATAAAAAAGTAAAACTTAAACCAAGTGTCTCATTACTTTTGTGCCAACCCGATACTTTCAGTTTGATTAATACCTCAGATTATATAATATGATTACTATATTACGTTATCAATTTTTAGGATTCCATACCTCATAAGCAAAAAAAACGAAGCCCTTATAGGATCAAAACGTTGTCGTCTGTTTGACCATCGCCAACCTATTAATGTCCCCACTGCTGGGACTTACCACGGGCCCAGTCCGTATTATTGGATATTAACGACAGCAAATGCAACTGGGGTGGACGGCTTAATGGGCCTTACGAAGCTTGTAGGAGCTCAAGATATTAACTTTTTGGTCACCCATCCTATAACCGGCCATTGGAAAAGTTGCTTAACAACCGTATCGCAGACCCGATGCGCTAATTAGAGGGCCGTCGAGCTTCGTCTGTCAGTCAAGACCGTTTATTTCGGGGTCAACAGATACTCAAGTCTGCATTCCTTTTAATCTGTGAAAAAACTGAAATTTTCTAAATTAGAATGAAATGAACATGCGGACATTTACGCTGCAATAAACGCATATGAATTAAATTGATAGGGTATTACTTGTTGAATTACAATTATAAAATTTTGTAAGTGACATAGTATTCTAGTCCAAATTCATAGAAAAATTTATATATTTATAATTAAATTATAAAACACAGATCGAAATTTAGTATATATTTAGGAACTGAATGGATTAGTACTGAATCTACAAGGTACGAATCCGACTCGGTTTCGGCCGATTTTATCAATAATTAAGAAAATTCAAAAAGTTTCCTTCATAAATATGTTCTATTCGAAGCTAAACCGTTGGAAACTTTGGTAAGGTTAGGTTAAAATTGTAATCAGATCAGTCTTTTGGAGAACATATTTATAGAAACTATGCCCAACCCTATTATATAAAACCTCACTAAAAATTTTGGCACTCTTGACCTATTTTTCCTGCATAATATGTACCAATATGCTTAATATTAATAGTTTTATGTCTTTGCTTTGACAAAACTTTATTTAATTTGTTATTATATTGTATAATAACTACCGCAAATAACTGCTTTTATCTCGACAAAATGGTTGCGGTACGTTTTCACATAAAATAAAGTTACTATGCATAATAACAATGTAGTTATTTCATTCGCGACAACTCAAGTGCAAAGTATAGATAATATTGTTTTCATTACAATAACTAAAGGCTTCAGAAAATCAAGTTCAGTTTCAACGACAAAATTGTGTAGGTACTTCTAGTATTGAAAATGAATCATATTATTGAAAACATAAAATTCGATTTTATATATTTTCACGCGCACTCTTCATTTTAATAAAGAGAATATTTGAATTTTAGTAGAGATGAAGGTTGGAGAATATCACCGGCTTGGAATCCAGTAATTGGTCAAATAATATCTCAATCCAGATCGCACATTGCAAAAACAAAAGATACTCGTACATTCAGTTCATACTGTAAATATTAAATCAAAGGGAGCAATTCGCTTTTCTTGTCAGAGTTTGTCTCGCTAGTTCTTCTCAGACAAGACTTCCAAATTTAGAACTGATGGTAGTTTACGGTAGCCAGGGGTAAATACTCTTAAATATATTTTTAAAATAATTTAATTTAATAAATGTAAACGTTTACATTTTTTTTTATATTTATGAATGTGTCTAGTATACCCCCGTATATGTAGCTTCCCGAAACGTGAGCAACGTGTATTATATTTATACATACAAATTATTGGAAACATAAAGACACATTATTAATTTTCACTTTTTTTCTAGTCTATTTAGTTGATTCAAAAATAATAAGGTATGGTCGATTATAAAATGTCGACTAAAGCGCTAAAGTAGCTTAAAATTTCATTATACGGTCCTTAAAGATTTATCAGAGTGGAACTGTTATTAAAATATTTGCTGGTTATATTTTTAATATTCCAGCGGTTGGAAACAGTGGGCGTTATTAGGCGACAGTATCATAATACTTTTCATCATAAGCCCTTTTACGTCCCCACTGCAGAGGCTCAAGCATTCCTTGTGTATGGTTAAGGAGGATGGGCTATGACCCTCCACGCTGGCGGAATACGGATTGGATGGTAATAACGACTGCAAATACACCCGGAACCAAAGGCTTAACGTGCCTTCCGAACCACGGCGTAGTTCGATATAACACTTTTCGGTCACCCATTTACTACATACTTAATACTTTTAGTTACGTAAAAGAAACGTTAACAAATTATGTTTGTACACCAAAATTACCATAAATAGGCGAATATATCTATACTATAATAAAAACGTTACTGATCGATGTCTGTACATCAAAGATATATGAAAAAAAAATGTTATGAGGGACATTTATAAGCGTAATAGAACACAAAACAATGATGCAATTAACCATCGAGTAGTTTACAGTGAACGCATATTTTTATCAGATTAGGTTCACGTCATCGTCGGGGCCAGCGGAGGTGGTTGGCAGCCTGCATTGCACGGTTTCGACTATCTGGGAGAGGCACTCGATTTACCCGAGCCTCTCCAATTTTCCATCTGCAAGGGGACCAATGGTCCAATACTTGAATGTCCTGGTGACTCGGCCATAGCTTGCCGGGTTTCATCTCCCATGAGAGGGTGTAGCGAACGGGTTTTGGTGGGTAGGCCTCTGGGGACCCACTGTGCAGCTCACTGTCGGGTTCACGGAGGAGAATCCTACTCACCCTCTGTTGCTTGCTAGGTAACAGAGACAATGTCAGAAGCTTTTCCACGACGTTATAGAAGTTAGATTCACATCAACTGAAGTTAAGAAAGTAAAGACAACTCGAGTTATGTATTTTTTTTTCCTTATTACTATTTTTTATGTTAATACTCTTTTTGTTTTTTTTAATACAAATTTCTGTAGATACGTACTTCAAAGTTGGTATTTTCAGTCTTCGCTGGAAACAATGGTTTATTCATTGGTCACAACACTCATATGATATGACGCGAGTCTAAAGGTCGGTTCAGAGTAGCTCGGTGGCATAGTGAACAAGCGCCATGGCCCGCGATTGTAGTTGTTAAGCAACTTTCGCAAAGGTCGGTTACAGGATGTGTGACCAAAAAAAAATATTATATCCAGCAACTCCAAGCTTCGGAAGGCACGTAAAGCGATTGATCCCTGTTGTATTTGCAGTCATTAATATCCTCCAATCCGCATTGGGCCAGCATAAAGGGTCGTGGCCCTCCTTAACCATCCATTAGAAAGGCCTGAGCTCCTGCAGTTGGTGACGTAAAAGGGCTGATGATGATGATGATGATGGCTGTTCAAATCTGACGGAAGCTCAGTTAAGCACCTCCCGGTTAACACATACTTATGTGTTAGTTTTTTTATATCATTAAATAAAACTCCACCTATCTTCCGTCAGACATGTACCGACCGACTTTTATTGACAAAGACAAGAGATCGGACGGAAAGCGCTCGGTCTCGGGAGACACCTGAAAAACGCGAAGCGTAATTAACTGCCCATTGCCAGGCTCATGCACTATAAAGTTGAATCTGAAGCATTTACCGTCAGGGACAATCTCTTGAACTCTCGGAGAACTCATACAATAAGCGTTTGATCTCAGGAAATTTCTGAAGATCGCATAGTGGATAACTGCTGATCGTAACATACATGCGGTATGGTATGAATATGATACTTCGGTCCAGCTCTTAAAAAGCTTGAACTTTGTAGTATAGAGAGCGAGAAAGTAGTTTCGACTATCGCTAATCGATGTTGCCTTCAACCTGCCTGTACACCACAAGCATACCTATATAATTAACTGTTAATTAGCCGCATAAAATATAACTGAGAAGGCATTTGATGGAAAAATATAACGAAAAATAATAGATCGTATACAATAACTAGACCGATAAACAAATAACATTTTAAGATTAAAATCAAAAGAAGAACAGCTAAAAACATCGTAAGTATCACAAAACGAGTATACCTAATCTACGATAAAAATGGTCAGACACAAGAGCAGAGAGAGAAAAGAGAAAAAAAAGAAGAATAACTATCGTAAGGACCGTTTATAGGGTGGATGACCAAAACTTTGTGTTCTTGAGCTCCTCCGTGCTTCATAATGCAAATTAAGCAGTTGGACCCGGCTTCATCAGTAGTCGTTAACACCCACTAATTCGCATTGGGCCCGCGTAGTGCGTGATGGATCAATAATCCTACTCGATTTGATCCCAACCATAGGAAAGAAACAATTCTTCTGATATACTTTACTACGTAGACGAAATCGTGGGTACAGCTAGTATATGAATAAAATACAATCTCAATCTAAATAATGTTGGAAAACATATAATTCCAGGAACTTCTTACCATCTAACGAAAAGGAAGCTATATTAAAACTTTTTTTCTCACAAAGTGACTAAAAACGCAGTGGTTATTTTGAGGTCACAAGTGGGCAAGGTCTCTCCGATTCGTTACTTCTACGGGACAAAAGTAAATGAGAATTGTCCTTAATTGGAATTGTAAATGAGTCTTGAGGCGCTTTGTTGTCGGTTGAACGCCCGCACAGCCATCTCAGTAGAACAAACTGTGATGATTTCATTTAAATTAATTCTAAGTAAAAGAAGGACCGCGGACGAAGACTTTGAATTGAGATGTCGGAACGTTTGTACAGATTTTATTCATAAGTCCGATAGTAAAAAAAAAAATAACAAACAAAAAATATGTATAGAAGCGATGGCAAATTAAAATTCCTTTTCAGAAAACTGAGAGCAGTTCGTAGCTTGTGAAATTGCAAAAAAATATGAAAATTCTTGAGGAATTGAAAACACCAGTGTACTCCCAATAAAATCTCAATTAAGTACGCAATAAGAATCGTTTTCAATTTTCGTAATGTCAATAATTTTACTTTAACCTGCCAATTTTAAACATATGAAAAATATTTACTATGTATTTACTACCTGTGAATTTGTACAGCCGTCAATAGTAAGATCCCGTGCACACCTGTGCTCCCACCTTCGTCACGAATGACGGGGGTCAGATACATTAGTCACAACTGTGCAAGACGTGTACGCCCAACAAAAAAAAACATGCGGCCCAAACGCTCCCAATGTCTCGGAAGTAGATACATGTCAGCTGATTACATTAACTCTTTTTTATTATTAAATAAAATATTATGAGTCTCTTAGAATATAAAACTCTATAAATGATGATGGCAGCGCTGATAAAGAACGCTGGAAAACTTTGAAGTGCAGGAATAACAAGGATTTTTCAATTTTTAATAAAAGGAGAAGGCACGATATACTCGTATAACGTCAGCAATATAATTATCACTTGTAAGTACACAAAAAAATAATACTTCTTTTATATATTTAAAAGTTTAAAGTAACAAAAACTTGTCTAAAAAGGTCGTCATCATCACTCTACTTACTTGATAAATAATTTACCGAGAATTTATATTATTAGGTCCTTACATATGAAATTGATGTTTGGTATTGGAGGAACAAAAAGTCGAATATTTTTTAATATAATATATTTATTTCATCAAAGTATAAACCATTGTTGTCTATGTACTTTTGCCATCTCATAGGTAGTTCATTGATTCCCTTACTAAAAAAACCATTCGGACGGATCAATAAAATCTTTGAAGGCGATTTGCACTGCCCCATCGGAGTTGAATGGCATGATTTGGTTGGCATGCCAGGGTCCAACGATCGCGATGAGCGATTCTGATTATCGTAGAGAATCCACTTTTCATCACAGGTAATGATTTGATTAAAAACCACTCATTATTGTGCCGGTTAAGTAATGTAACGCAGCAGTCGAAGCGCGTTTGCCGATTTGCTTCACTCAATTCGTGAGGTACCCACCTTTCAAGCTTTCTAATCTTTCCAATTTGCTTCAAGTGGATTAAAACAGTTTTATCACTAACACCGCAGTCTGCAGCTAGCTTTGACGTGGTTCGCGATAAATGAGCTTCCAAAATAGCCTTCAATTCTTCATTATTAACTTGGGTCTCCTGCCGTCCACGGGCTTGTTCTGCAGGACAAAAACTTTGAAACCAAAAACGCACTGTGTTTTCTTTTGCGATACAACCGCCATACAAATCATTAACCCTTCGAGCCGTTTCCGTAGCACTGGTATCACGGTGGAACTCGTACGCGTAAATAACACGATATTTCAAGTTTTCCATTTTTTATACTGGGTGACGTAAAAGAAGAAGAACAAACAGAAGAAAAAAAAAACAAATGAATGCCGTCTAACGAAACACAAATACATGTGTAAATGGCTGTATAAATTTGAATTTGGAATTCCCAGCCAAGGAGGAGGAGAAATTTGTGATTAAAGTGGCCAGTACGACAAAACGCCAATTTCATATGTAAGGAATAATATTAACTAATATTAGATGCGTGTATTTTCGTTTCTGAGAAAACAAGGAGGTTGAATGATCGCAATCTGGCAATGTTTTCGTACTGAACAAGTAGAAACGATTAATTTCCTTGGATGGATAATATTTCAAATCTGCGTCATTTTTGCATCATTTAGATACTGAATATTAAAATATAATAAAAAAAATCAATAAACATTATTGTTTGGCAATAGAGAGATGTATCATGTTATTTTTTTTATAAACAAATTTGATAGAAATAAATACTAATATATAAAGAGGTAATATTTGATTGTTTGTTTGCATCGGATAGGCTGAGAAACGATTGGACTGATTTTATAAATTATTTCACCTACGGATAGCCACATCATAAGGAGTTTTCCCAGTGTTGTTAATTTGATAAAAAAAAATGTTTTTAATGCTTGGCCATTTTGAAGTAAATTGGTAAATATTGTAAAATCTATCCACACAAGGCCACGATTAAAGTAATTTTCACTTTATAAATAAAAGATATAATGGAATTAATACGTATAGCTCAAATTTCCTTATTATTATTGTTTTATCACAAAAATAATAAAATAAAAAAAAACAATAAAACAATGAATGGACACTTGAAACTATTTAAACTCTACAAATTATATTAAAGTTTTATAACAAAGTAAAATAATCAATACGATATTAAACTTTGCTTTCACTAAAATTAAACATGAAAGTTTTAACTCCAACTTTACATCCTTTGATGTTGAACATGAATAAATGAAATTATCAGTTTTATGTAGTCAATTGTGACGGCAAAATGGTATACATTAGCAATCCTACGTGAGCTATTACGCTTTGACACTGAACACCTTACAATTCTCCACATAAGAGTGAACGTGCGAGAGAATTTAGCGAAAAAGCATTTTGTCCTTAACCGAGCTAAGTGCCTTGTCAAAACTTGTTCTCTTATGCTATTCCCTTTTGATTTATGACTCCGATATGTCAATTTAACGTCACTCACTATGATTTATATGGTCATTTGCACAACCTTGCTCTGATGTAAGTTCTAACGTACACACAGTATATTTGAATCTTCAAATTTTATATTTTAATCTTTATTGAGGAATGCAACTGTGATTATATCTTATATATACGTATTGTATATTTATAAACGATCATTTATTTTTAACTTTTTTGGGCAAAAAAAAGAAATTCAGACAATGGAAAAATTAAACAAGAAATAGCTAAGATAATAGACATTAAATGAATGGCATCTCGCTACGTCACAACTATGTAGACATTATACAAAGGCGTTAATGTCATGCGATTTTTCAAATCGATGTTTCACCGTCATTTATTGATTACGTAAAAAAAATACTTGTTTTATATTCTCCAATAATATATCTGCCAGATAGACAAAAAATTAAAACTTTATCAACATTCCTAGTTTCAAAATCATTGTAAATAATCCAAAGAGTTCTCAACAAAAATCAGAGAATCGTATGTAATTCAGATCTTCATTCACAAAACACGAGCCAAGTGCGTAAAAGAAATGTATCGTGCGGAAGCTAAACAGTATTTTCCATTAGTGCCATAAAAAGGCAACGTTTCGAAATAACCACGAGGCCGGGCCCATATCCAGGTGTGATAATGCGCAGTAACATTTTATAAGGGATCTAAATGTGAGCAGATGGCACAATGCGAATCGCACGCAGTACTCCACCAGCGGCCGCAATCCCCATTACGTTTTATGCAAACCGTCCTGGAATGATTTCAGTTGTACCATTTACCAAAACTGTGCCACTTTAACGGTGAATAGTTTAACATAGTTTTCTGAGGATTGTGATCTCTTTTTGCCCATACTAAGTATTTTCTGATCCAGTTTAATAATTCCGATTTAAATTATTACTGAATGTCACACGTGTTGACAACTAAAGATGATAAATAGCAAAATTTACTGTTGTTACTGTGTTTACCATTTAATCATGTTTAAAAATATATACATTATACCCTTACAATGTAATAAATAAACAAGGTTTAGCGGTGGAGTAAATTTATGCTGCGACTGCACTCAGTATTAGTCAAAATTCGTATTATTAAACAGAGACATAGCTAAGGTTAATTACAGAAGGCAGTAGGTTTGCTTATTCTCGGATTAATACTAAAATTGCAATTTTAGCGTAAATTAACTCTGACCCTAAACACTGTTAAAAAATATATCAATGGCAAAAGGCATGGTGCATTCATCCAGAACATGGTAAAATGTTTTTGTATCGTATGCCGCGTCTAGCAGATATTGATGAATTTATTAGGATATTCATTCTAACTCACTATAGTGCTCAGGAGTAGAGTACTCAAGTGTGTCGGGTCGTCATATTGGCTGCCTCATACGTCATGCTCGTCAACGAATACTGCCAGTGAGGATGAGTTTGCTGTGGACTACTTAATTTAGTTCTTTTTCTGTTATTATGCATATTGTTTTTCAGTTGTGTTATTAATTATTTGTATGATCGATTAACAAAACAAGTATCTATTATATTCATATTTACAATGGAAAGGGACTTCGTGATCTAATGAAAACACTTTTAATTAGAGTTATCTATATGAAATCAAAACGGAAGAAAAGCAATTTCTTGCTAATTCTTCTCAGTACAAAGGCTCCCTCCAGCCGTAGATTTGCGAACCGATGGAGTAGCTTTCGACATACACACAATGATATTGAATTTGTAAACTTATCGAATTAGGAACCGTCAGCTTTTTAATTGTTCATGCCAACTAATTATCACTTTTAAATTTAATGCCTCAAAGGTACTTAATCTACTAAGAGGGATTTTTTGGATAAAACCTGACTGACCAATTAAAAGAGCAAAGCAATGCTCTCGATTCCACAACCCAAAAGTATTTTTAACCGACAATTAGAGAAGTTCTCGACGAATTCGCTAGCGAACTCAGTTGCGTCAATTAAAGCTGCTACAAATTCAGCATTTTAACAAGAGTTTCGGTTCGGCCATTTGTTTTAGATTTAGACTTGCATAATATGCAAAGCGAACTGTATGGCCCATTGACTAACGTAGTGCAATAGCCTATATTAATCTAAACTCATAGTCAATTAGTCATACATACGTATAATGTCTGCGTGACAACGACTGTAAAAATGCATTTTGCAAATAATCATAATATTTTTTTATGTTCGACTTTCGTGGTTGAGTGGGTAGCACGCCAGTTTATAGATATTCTTCTCTCCTTCCCTCCCTCGGTCATCTCAGAGGTCCCGGGTTCGGTTCCCAATGTATAAAATGAACTTTCTTTATTATCTCGGGTCTGAGCGTTGTGGTTCCTTTATTGTCTCGGTTTTCAATAATACAAGTGCTCCATAATCTAAGCAATATATGATGATGATACAATGGAACAATGGAATCAATTCAAAAGTTTTCTTTTAATACATTACATTTATTTATAAAGTTATCTGTGGATTGCGTGCAGCTAACCATACAGCAGTCATGCCCATCTAAATTTTGCTTCGTTAAACTGTACGAAAGGTTAACAAGAAAAAGCCAAACAACTATAAGTTATTTCCTCAGTTACTATAATTAATGGTTATTTATTGTTCAGTTAAATCGAAGTAAAGAAAAGGATTTATGGATTATGTAGTTTATTGCAAATAATAATTATTATGAATTTAAACTCATTTCTATATGTTAAATAGTATATTCATTACGAGATAATCCCACAAACTAATAAAAAAATATTTGTGAATTTTATTAAATCAGTTTTATATATAGTAAATATTTATACAGTATTGTAAATTCCTAAGTAATAGCGTCATATAAATAACTAATTGTTTCGGATTCGGACATAGCTGAAGCTCGTCCCACTGTAGATCTCATCTATGTCCCTCGGCTAGATTGAGGTCAAGAGTGAGCCCATTGTAAATAAATAAAAAAAACAAACATTCGAATGTTTTCTCTTTGTTATTAGTATAGATAAAATTTATGCGATTAAACTAGAAAAGTAAGTATATGTAAAAGCTTCACGTAACTTGCAATTCAAATATATGCCGTTGTATGCCATTTACCATATTTTATGGTTCGTTACCTTGTTTTTATCATATTTATATGTTCTTCAAACACATTTCATAGCCAAGACCGACACGAGCGTTTTCTTTGTCTCTTTTCTTAAAAGCGTCTTTGAATGACCAAATAAACAATATAACAATAAGTATATAACATGACATGACTAAAAGCCACATGTAAAACACCGTAAAATAACCAAGCGAGTTTTTTTCTGATAAATAAAATACATATATCTTTTCCATGATAATCTATACTTATAATAAATCTTTAGAGAGGTCAATTCTGTACATGAAATACATTGCCAAAATAACTATCAGGGGGTGATTAGGGATCGATACTGATGCCAAAAATGCAATCAGTAAAATTTTTGTCTGTCTGTATAACCGTTATAGAAATAAAAACTACTCGACGGATTTTAACGAAACTTGGTACAATTATTTTTCATGCTCCTGAGCTGGTTGTAGTATACTTTTCATCACGCTACAATCAATAGGAGCAGAGCAGTCAAGGAAAATATTGGGAAAAACGGGAGAAGTTACTCCATTTTTTAAGCTTCCGTCGCGTGTGCAACCTTAATGGTTAAAGCTACCCAGAAATCATGTATGACTGAAATGTTCTACTTAAATTATATAAAAAATACCCCAAGACAGCATATGTCTATCTTTTATGGTTGACTCACAATAACACGTGTAACTCCCGATAGCTTAGCAGTTCGAAGCTTTCTGATTGTGTCTATTGTCTACTCTTACGTTTATAACACTCTCAGTCATCCCTAATTAAAAAGTTAAATCACGCCGAAACTACTGAACGGATTTTGATGAAATTTGGTATACAGATAGGGTATTAGCTGACTTAGATAATAAGATACTTTTTATCCCACTTAACATTTCCCTAGGGACCACGTGGGCGAAGCCGCTGGCGAAAGCTAGTAACGTAATATTTTTTTACATAGAACAATGATAACTTGGGTGTCTACTTCTACATACTTCGTAGATAAAATTTTTATATAACCTTCTTTAAGTAATTTACTCTTCAAAAAATCTTTACTACTCGTAATATATTAAAAAGGAATGATTTGATTTTTTGTTTGCATTCATTAGGCTAGGAAACTTCTGCATCGATTTTTAAAATTCTTTAACCGAAGTGGAAGCTACTTCATACGCGAGTGACTTGGTTATTATTCGCGTAGAAGAAGTCATGTCATAACAGCTACGAGTAATTATATAGTATTGAGTTTATGAATAATGAAAAAAAAATAAAATTACTTTGGCAAAACTTCCAAACAAACTTACTTATATTTAGGTAGGTAGTCTTTGTTTGTTACCACCAAACAAATAAATGTTGAAATTCTGTTAATAATGTTATTTAGTATCCTTTTTTAGTTATAGACTTGATCTTGTTAAGTTGTTTTCAGACAAAGTGGAAAAAGACGACAAAAGACTTTGATATTTGTAACGAGCTCCATACTAATTTTGATTCCGAATGGATCGCTCATAATGTCCGCGTACTCTGAGCACGTCTCAGCTTAAGCCCCAAGGCTTTGCCTACGGATCAAGTTGTTTTTGACGTCTTAGATGTAACCTTTTGAAACCTTATACTTATCTTTTATTATAAGTTTGCTGTTTGTTAATTTACATTTGCTGCATCAAAAATCACTTCTGAAGCAGAGTGACTTGCACGCCGGTTTCGAGGTGTCGCCATCTCTGAGGTCCTAGCTTCGTATCCCGGTCGGGTGAATGTAGAAAATGAACTATATAGTCTTGAATCTGAGTCACAACTGGTACATTCGCTGGTTCCAATACTCCATGACACGAGGTCATTTAACTTCTTGGAATCTGAACAATGTATGTTATGTTGTCTAATCTATCTCACAAAAGATATTAATGGCCGTTTATGAATATAATCCAGTTTATGTAGTCAGTTTTCACTTGTATATACGTATATTTATTAAAGTTTTTTCCCGTACAGTTCGTTTCATTTATTAACAAAATGTAGCTAAATTTAAAGTAATCGTTTTGCTTTTGTAAGTAATTACTTTTTACATAGAATAAAAACCACTTTCTTACCCTTCTCTACCGGGTTTTCGAATACATAATATTATTCGATCACCATAAACTATTAAAAAAGATACACTTTTAATTGATTTTACTTTATATTCCCCTACCTACAGTTACTGTTATGTAAATATGTATGCAGTACCTCAGCAATGCGTTCATTGCTTTAATAGAAACAAAGCGATTCCTTGGGAATCTTTTCTTATACAAGGAAAGATTCCCTTTTTTACAATTGGTAGGATTTCCCGCGAGATCACGACCAAAGTTGAGAGAAGCGCGAAGTAGGTTAAATATTTCTTTAAAGAAATTGTTACATCAATCGAACGTCTAATAAATTAAGTACATAATTAAAAACTAGCATACAAAATAACACCTGGATGGGTGAATGAAAAGAACATAACGTGACATAAGAGAAGCAAGTTAAATCGCCTACAATAAACAATAGTTGTATTGAACTTAAATAAAAGAAATAACTAAAAGTTAAACGATTTATGAAGCCAAAAGGAAGATGGTTGTCACTCAATCAAAAAATAAGTAAGAGACGTGATCTCCGGCAGTAACGTATGTCATAACAAAATAGTCCCTATTTTGTTATAATCTGAAATATGCCATCAAATTAATTTTCATCTTTAATATTGATAATTGTATTCTACTTTTTATTAAGCTTATCATTCTAAAGTGTTTTAATGAATTTTGATTATTTTTTGTTTTCGTTTTAATGGGTAGCATGTTGTATGTATAAAAAAATAAGTCTATTACTTTACACTTCAAACTAAGAAAGTGTCGTATATTTATCTGTTGTTTTGTTAGGGTCGGTGTAAATCTGGCAGAAAATCTCTCAAGCGTCATCATCACGGAATTATGCGTTAGTACGCAACTGATCATCCGTCGAACGTGCAAGATTGTTTGTGACCCAGATACCTAATTGCACAAAAGTCCATTAAACTTCAATGTTGACTTTAAACTCTAAGCGTTTTAAGCTCTAATTATTGTACTAAATTTGAAAATATGTATCAGTAATATTGTTTTAAGCTTATGGCGTTTAAGAGACATTTATACAGCTGCGTATAATATGTCGTATCTTATATTTGTCAGTTCCGGCGTTCCGCGACTGACAAGATCTTCTTTCTTCTTCATATATGCTCGTGTCGCCTTAGGGTAGATGCAAACAAAATACAGGAAAAAATTACCTTAATAACATATGTAAAGAGCTAATAATATTAACGTAAAAATAATATAAAATTAATGAATCGCGCCTGACGAATATAAAACAAATACCTATCCTTACATTTAATAAAACGAAGTCCCTTCCGCCGCATTTGGCCGGAATTGACTCGCGGGTCGTAATTTTTCCACCCCTGGTCTAGGTTTATAATTCATTAAGGTTTCGTGTAAATTAGCCGAAATTTTATGATGTTTTTTTAGGTATAGCATTATGCTTTTAAATATTAGTAGCACACGTACGAAACAGGAAATAAAATAAAAGTAAACAGATTATAATTAGCACAATGTCAAAAAAAAATATTTTTTTAAACTAGCTGTAATCCGCGGCTTCGCCCACGTAGTCCGAAGATTATCGGCGTCCTTACTACTGGGACAAAGGCCTGCCCAATAGATGGAACCAATTATGGAAAATCTACCGCTGTTTCTGTGGATAACTAGCATGTCTTTATAGAATATTTCATTTTATTGCGCATTAGAATAGCATTAGAATCGACACGCCCAGCAAAAATACAGTCAAATGTATTCTTTTAAAAAAATAGTCTTTTTTTTTGCAATCGTTTAATAATTACGCCGTAATTTTACTTGGACCTACATATTTGACTATTGTGCTTATTCTGGACTTAAAGGGGTTTTCTTTGTTTCTGCAAGATTCTATGACTGATCCTTAAAGCAACTTGGCGGTCAGCTTGTTGTTACTTTTTGAAATCAAGATTTTAGTATGTGACGCGAAATTAAATTTTACCAGCGGATATTTTACCTTCTCTACAATTTCTAGGTATCGAACGAATTTAATTTCATCCTCTAAGTATTTTATCAGTTTAGTACATTTTTCACAAACATAATTTAACGCCCCGCAGTTAAGTACTCGTAGATTCTAAAGTATCTCATTAAGAGTTACCCATAGGTATATTATTTTTTCGTCGGATGAATATTCTACAAATATCCATAAAAATGGTTACAAGATAGTCGCAGACTTTTATTTAGAACTTTTAACCAGGAATAATTTCGTAATGTTCGTTATACATGAATATTTCGTAACTTTCACCGTTTACGCAGCGCACGCAAGGAAAGCTTTTAAAAATTCTCCAGTTTTGCAACATTTTTTATTGCTGCTCCCTTCCTATTAGTCATAGCGTTATGTTACATAGCCTTTATCCTTCCTCGATAAATGGACTATGCAACGCTATAAAAATAATTCAGTTCAATCCAATAGTTCCTGAGATTATAGATTTCGAACAAACTCTTCAACTTAAGTATAGATAAAGTAATTGATTTTCACTTTTTTGAAATCTGTTAATTTTTTAATAAATAATACATACCCTTCATTCATACATAGAACTTTCTCCTACGCGATTTAAAAAAAAATCTGGACTTATTTAAAAAAAATGCAGCTTTTATGCATTTTTATAACTGCTTTGAAAAAAGTAACTGTGTTTAAAGATAAATAATATTATAAAAAATAATTTAGCGCAGTGCTACAAAATATATTTAGGCAAATAAAATGCATCTGGCACAACAAAAAATTGGACAAAAGCATCTGTGGATTGAGGAGCTCGATAGCGCATTCGGTCTGCGATACGGTTGTTAGCAACTTTCACAATGGCCAGTTACAGGATGGGTGACCAAAAAATTATTACCTCGAACTCCCCCTAGCTCAGAAGGCACGTTAAGCCTTTGGTCCCGGATGCATCTGCAGTCGTTATCACCCACCAATACGCACTGGGCTTGCTTGATGAGTCATGGCCCATTCTCCCTATTCGATTCGATTCATAAGCCAATACCTAATTATATGATTTATGAATTGTAATTATTATATAAAGTAATCTTGTATATTTTGAAAAAAAAATTTCTAAGATTTTCATTAAATATAGATTAATGTACTTTGATTAAGCATAGTACAAGAAACTGTGTCGAATTCCCCGGAGAATCGTGTGAAGAGGACTTAAGAAAATAACATTTTCTTTTATTTATCTTTTACTTTATTTAATTTTAACTTATGATGTTTTATTTAATTAAAACCACTCAAGAAAATGTTTATTAGAGATGCGCCGGTTCACCGAATAACTTAATACCGATTAGTATTGCCCATATTAAAGTCCTAATGGCTGAGACCTGGAAAGAACTGAACACCATGCTTGAAAATCTAAGTAGTGCATCTCAAACTTTTTCAAACTTCAATTTTATGTTAATATGGCAAAAACATTCAATAGCAATCGCTTTTAAGATAAGTATTATTTATCCCTTTTTTTATAATTTGAAGTCGGATCAGACGAAAGTCCCGCTACCATTTTGATTGCCTATAACTTTTCCCAAAAAGAAGATAACTGAGTTTGGTTTTCATAAAAAAATCTATTTGGTCTTTACAGTATTTTTCGTTACCATTGGAAAATTATATCAAACAGACGAATGATTTCTGTTTTCGAATTATCATATTTTATCAATGCTGTACTAGAAAATAATTTTAGAGAAAAATACTTTAAAAAACCACCAGTCCCAGGTACTCTAAGATGAAACTCGAACCCACAATCACAATGCCTATACCCTATGGGTTAAGGCTAATAAAAGAAATTAGGTATAACAAAGGTTTATCACAAAATTTAAAAAACGTAAAATATTATTTTCTATGAATTCTAACTAACTTAACACGAATTCGAATCCTCACTTACTTAAAAATTAATTAAACTTAAATAATTCATTAAATATTAGTTAAGTAAGTTATGTTGTTTTAGGCTTAGTGATATTTTCGGACTGTATAAAACACTGGCTGGATCAACCAGTTAAAATATAATTCTATAATTGTGTATGTCGAAATTACTTTTGATGTGTTTAGTTAATAAGTTAAGTCGATAAATAAATATTTTGTTAATAATACTTTTGACGTGACATTAATATTTTCGCAGTATTTATTTTTTTAAAGGTTTTTCCTAGAAATTATCTCAATTCTGGTCCATTCTATTTAACATTTGAATATATATAAAACTAGCTTTCCGCCAGCGGCTTCGCCCGCGTGGTCTTGTATTACACATAAAAACCTTCCTTTTGAATCACCCTATCTATGAAAAAAAACCGCATCAATATCCGTTGCGTAGTTATAAAGATTAAAGCATACATAGGGATATAAGGTTAAAGAAAACGGCTTTGTTTTAAATTTGTTATAAAAGGAAAATAACAGATTTTCATATGGGATAGGATAAATATTAAATTCTTTGTACAGAAATAAATTGAAGTAGACAATAAATTCATTGGAAAACTCATTATACTAGTTTACTGCTAAATTATTACAATGTGGAAGTATTTAAAAAAAAAAAAAAAACGAAAGTACTAAAAAAGCACCTCCACTAGATAACTCTAGCAAAAGTTGATTTTTGCAGGAAACGAATGGCCCAAAGATAATCATTTCCGTTCCTTTTAACTAACATATTAAAAAAAACTGAAATTTTTAAAGTTCGAAATTTAGATATCAATACAAATACGAAAAAGTATAAATAGAATATGAGTTATTTATTGAGTTTTAAAAACTAATTTACTTTTAAACATGAAAGAAAACCGGATGGTTGACATGGAGAAATCAAGAACGTACCGTAGCGACATCTAGTTTGATTTTGGGAACTAATGTTTTTTTTTGTAAAGGAAGTACCTCATTGGATTTTAGAGAATAAAATAACGAATAGATTTAAAGAAAAACGATTTGTATATGTCGTCGCCCGATCGTTGTAATGGCCTGATCGTGATATGCCCGGAAACATCGATATACGCCGACACTTCATGATTTGGCCGGCCATATAAAGATGTGCCCAATCAAAAATTGGGCAGATTGACGAGAATAACATTTTTGTCGATATTCAATAACACTCAACACTGGGCGGAAAGCACGTTAAGCCGTTGGTCCCGGATCTGCATTAGACCAGCGTGTGCGTGGTTCAATAAACCATCCTCTTTAACGATCCTTAAGGAAGGCTGAGCCCCTTTAGTGGGGACGTATCAAGGCTGATGTTGAACTTAAATAAAACAAAAACCAGGAACAGGTTCCTGAACAAACATGTATCCACATTACTTTTATATAACTATAGAAGGCATAAAGAAACACGGAAACTGACTCTCTTTAAAACCATCCCAAGAAATGGTTTAAAAGTATCCCTAAAGTCAATAAACAAAATCAAGAGTATTAAGTAAATATTGATACAAAAATTTAATAATTATAATTGATAAAGTAATATTTTAGTATTTTATTTATTCGTTTCTATACAGTTTGACATAGAAAACGGAAAAAATGGGAACTAAAATTATTTTAACTACTTACACCAGAGATTCCACACAACTGCGTCATTATCAACATCACAGAACACAGAAAGACGTTTTCCGTGTTCTGTGGTCAACATGACGTTCAATGGATTTCTATGAAAATTGTTGCCCTATAATAATACAGAGGCGCTCTCGTTTATTTTCTACTGTTTGTGTCACACTGTAACTACTCTAAGTACGCAAAAGTAAGACGGCATATTTGCCACTTTTTGGAGACTTTTTTTTTTTGCAGATTTTTAGGTAGTGTCAGGCAAATATAACATTTTTGAAACGGTCACCCTGGCTTCATTCGTTGATTATTGTCATCATCCTATTAATAATAATAAAATTTATTACTAATTTCTGCATCCATATGGTATTGATACCACCACTGCTAGGGTATAGGCTTTCCCTGAGAAAGAAATCGAATCGAAAGGGGAGAGCAGGCTGTAACCCACCACGCGGGTCCAGGGCATATTGGTGGATATTAACAACTGTAGATGCAGTTCCAGTAAGAGTTTAACATGCCTTACCTAGTGTAGTAGGTAGGTAGGTCACCCATCCTATGAATCCTTACGAAAGTTGCTTAACTTCTGTATTGCAGACGGAACGCTCAAACCATTGCGCTCAAGCTCATCAACTGTTGATATATGGGTTTATTATAAACTTTTAGTTTCACTTAGTTGCTATTGTAAATTACACTGGACCGCAAAGAAAACGGGTCGGTTAGAAAATCGTCAATATCTTGAAAACTACTTAACTTATTTTTATGAAATAAAAACTAAATTAAAGATTATTTAATTGTTATTTATTGAATATAAAAAAATACAAATTAAAAGTTGTCTATTTTCAATAAATGTCAAACGAATGAAAAAGGTAGTTTTTCTGACATTTTCGTAAATATGAATTGTATAAAGATGTGACGTTTTTACGCATGTTAGTATTTCGTGTTGCCTCCACGAGCTTGCAAAACTGCGGCTATGCGATTCGGCATACCTTCCACAAGGTTTTTAAGGCGATGCTGCGGAATGTTCTGCCATTCCTCGATCAAAGCTCCTTTCAATTCACGCAGCGTGATTGGCGGCGGATTCCGTTGACGTACACGTCGTCCCAGTTCGTCCCATGCATGTTCGATGGGGTTTAAGTCGGGGCTTCGTGCTGGCCACTCCATGCATGTGATACCTACTTCGTGAAAATAGTCGAACACTATCTGAGCTGTATGCGGGCGGGCGTTGTCTTGCATAAAAACAGCATTTTCGCCCATATCTACTAAAAATGGACCAACATAGTCATTAAGAATTTCATTCACATATCGTTCTGCTGTTAAACTGCCATTTTTTATCACTACTAGCTCAGTACGGCTTTCGGAAGATATCCCAGCCCACACGTGTATAGAGCCACCGCCATATGGTACTTTTTCTTCTATACAAGCTTGGTTATAGCGCTCTCCCGGTCTTCGGTACACTCTTTTCCTCCCATAGTGCTTGTATAAACAGAATCTAGACTCGTCTGAAAACATAACTCTTGACCAGTCATCCAGAGTCCAAGTTTCGTGTTCTCTGCTATAACTCAGCCTTGAGTTTAAGTGGTGTCTTTCTAATTTTGAGCCATTTGCAGGCCTTAATGGTCTCAAATTTGCTTCAGCCAGACGTCGCCTTACTGTATCTGTACTCAGATAGTTTCCTCCAGCTCGTAAATGGTAATTTTTTACCTCAACGGCCGTAAGAAATCGATTTCTCAAAATTGTTGACACCATATAGCGATCCTCCCGCGCAGTCGTGCACCTCGTTCGGCCTGTTCCTGGTCTTCTTAGGTTGGATCCAGTTTCATGGAAACGCTGGAGTATCCGCTGGACTGTGGAAAGACTCACACCAACAGTTCTCGCTGTATTGCGCTGACTGCGCCCATCTTCAAGCATTGTCAGGATCCTGGTGCATTCTTCAGGGGTTAATGACATGATGACTTCAGAATACAATTTTTGTATGACAAACACACGATATTTATTGTAGTTTTTATGTCAAAACTAAAACAAATGCGAAACAAATGCTTTGATTTTTTTAGAACTAAATTGAAAAACAACCATTATCTTCATTGCCAGTTTTCTTACACAATTATCTAAAGTAAATAAAAAGGTTATATATACTATGTTAAATAACATTAAATATTCTTTAATTGAGTTTTTATTTCATAAAGCTAGGTGAGGTAGTTTTCAAGTTATTGAAGATTTTCTAACCGACCCGTTTTCTTTGCGGTCCAGTGTATTTTGAGGATTTTGGCTTATATATAACTTGGTTGACAATACAATACTAATATGAAATGGAGCTGATCTAATGGTGGTACAAGAAGGTGTCTATAGGATCTGTTATTTAAGCATAGCAATCCTAATAATTTAGCTCATTTGATTCGTCTTCACAAGGATTTTGTAATATAATACTTCGATCAAAGATAATACCTACAGCTTGATGGTGGAACTTGCCATGGAAACTTCGTAATAAAATAACACAACCTTGTAATGTTTGACCACGTTTGATTTGTCTATACAAGATCTATGGTTCAAGATTACGAGGTCACGGACGGTCAAGGTGCTTAAGCGATGAGCGTTCTAAATCAATATGGCTATTATGAAAACTTTCAAAAAGCTTATGGTTAGTAATATCTATACTAAAAAACTCGGTGGCGTTGTAGTTAAGCGCCGTGGCCCTCGATTTTTGTTGCTAAGCAATTTTTGCTAATGTCGGCCACGGGATGGATGACCAAAAATTAATTATCTCTAGTTACTCCGTGCTCCAGGAGGTATTTTAAGCCGTCGCTCGGCTGCATTTGTAGTCGTTAATACTCACCAATCCGTATTGGGGCAGCGTGGGTCATAGCCCATCCTCCTTAACCACCCATAAGGAAGGCTTGAGCCCCTACAGTGAGGACGTAAAAGGGCTGATGAAAATGATAATATAAAACAAAGTCGCTTCCTCTTATCTGTACGCTGATATCCTTTAATTTTAATGCAGTTTTCATCAATATACTCGTATAGAGTGATTTAAAAAATTATAAATTTATACGTATAATACAAGACACCATGGGCGAAGCCGCTCAAAACTTGTTTTTAATAACTCTTATTATTAGCGTTAAATTGGAAATTTTAACTTCTAATAAATAAAACTATATGGCAAAATAAACACATCTTACATGAAAATTAAAACATTAAGAAGAGATAAAATAAATAAAAATCGGCATAATTGCTAAACTCCACGGAAAGCGTAATGAAAGAAGACAAAAAGAGATATACAGGCATTTACTGTGACGGAGCGGATGCAATATAGGAAAAATACAGGATAAAACTAGTTACTCGTAAATATTGACAATAAAATTTTAAAGAAAAAAAGAAAAGACTTTGCCTATAAATAGATATTATAACGTTATTATATTGAAACATGTCGAAATAAATGAATTTTATTAATAGTAATACAAGCTTTAGTACATTTGAATCACAAGCTAACTTAGTGTAGTGGATAAGTATTGTAATTTTGTTGTATGTTCATTGTAAAGTTGTTTTTTATAAAAATTGCATATATTGCTTTATATTGGCTATGTAACTAGAAGAAATTGCTTTTCATCAAGCTAAATAAACTCCAATGAATACGTGCCAAGGCGTGACATAAATCGGATATGTCTGTATTTCGAAGCGCTACGTCAGCACCACCGAGACATGTATGGCTGTATGCACAATCAATTTGGATCTAACTCGATTTGTGTCGACGAGTTCTATTGTGAATCATTAGATTAAAATATATCGAAGACAATACAACGACTGCTAAAATTGCTCGTATATCTCTAACAGAGGTGCTTTGCTATTCTGTTGAAAATCCTAGAATTCTTCGCCGAGTGTGGAATGATATTAAGCCTTTTTTCCTATTTGAAGCAGGGTTTATTTGATTGAACCAATATATTTTACATTTTTAATTATAAACTAACCATGACGTCGACTGCAAGAAAACCGTTAACTTCTAGTTGGCGCTAGGTTCAGAAAAGAAATACATGATTTTTTTATTTTATTACTTTGGAATAGTAGCTCTATTATATTTTGGCTCTGAAAATGTATTTGATAGCATAGATGCTATGACAGTCTGCGTTCGATAACGAATTCTATACTGTTTTGATAATAGAATATAACTGCTGATGAAGGAGGATAAAACACCACATTGATGATGCAAATTCCAAACAGGTGACATTAGAATCCTGACTATTCGACGCGTATATGTCTACGATTGTTCGACTGTTTTCATATAAAAAGAAATCATAAATTCTTTTCTTTGGCACGTTCCATTCCGATTGGTTTAGGTTAACCTTTAAAAGCAAGATGCTTTTATATTAATATCAAGCTTTGTAATTCCATAGGATCTTTTTTAGTAGAAAGATATTCATAATTCGTATAAACCAGGAAATAAACGTTAAAAAGTTGCAGTTTTAACCTTGTTAATTATTTATATCACTCTTCTCAATCAATCAATATGTTGAAGTCAAGGGAAAAAATAGCGAATTTCTTATACCAAATTAAAATCAGTAAACTCAACGAACGGTTAACTCAAAGCGAGCGATTCAAACTTCAGAGCTCCAGGTCTAATATGTACTGGTACTAGAATTGCGACAACGTAGCAACGAGAATGTTGTCATACAACAACTGTCCATAGGTTTCTCAACGTTAACATTAGAAATAATATTTGTAATATATTATATAGATATATTTTTGTATCTCCATTAGATGTTAACAATAACAGATTACACTCATATAGAATGACTTTTTTGATACGACCACAAATTCGAAATCTTCGTTCTAAGTCTCCACACTGTCCTCGTCATTACATATTTTTCAGATTCTTGAAATATCAGTATCAGAGTTATAATTACAGTATTACTTAAAAAGAACCTGCCACGTGCGACTCGAACTCGCACAAGAAGATTTCCGTACCGAAATCGAGCAAAAAGATCACGTTTGATGAATGGGAGTCCCCTTAAGTATGAATGATGGATGAATTAATGAATGAATAATTCTTAATTGTACATAAACACCAATAATAGGAAACAGTAAGACAAAGAACAAATAGTACAATCAGCGACCTTATCGCTGAGAAGCAATTTCTTCCAGGCATTCTGTAATGTAAAAGTTCATAATGACAGATAGTACTCCTTGACTAGGTTTTTGAAACTACCTACCGTTTGCGCACGTCTTATACAATATTTTCGGGTAATTGTTGTCGCCGAAGCACATTTTCATAATACTTACATACTCTGGTGCCATAAATAGTCTGTGGTATATTCATGTTGGTGTACTCTGTGGAAATAAAATGGATGCGCTCTGTTGAGAGCGCACTTTTTGTTCGGACGAGCAAGCGGTAAGATCTCCTCTGGTATTGCTGTATCGTATGATTTTTGTATATCTGCCTTAGTTTATAATAAAATAGATTATAGTGATTTCTTATATAAGAACTAGAATTAGCATTAGTGGTGTAGTAGTATGAAATAAATACGTAACTGTAAGATTGTGATTCGGTAATAAATGTATTCTTAATCTATATATTGGTGTTAATATATGTCCTTATTATCAGAAGTGGGATTGAAACACGCAGCATGCCGCGAAGCCGTAAGCGTACAAGGGCTCCCCGGGCCAGGCGAAGACCACCACCACCTTCGAGTTCCAGTTCGTCGACTTCTGTAAAAACATCGTCCAGCAGCGATGAAGAACAGCAAAGGCGAAGGAAATCAAAACGTGTCAGGCAAGGTTCACCCGCAGTAAGTCAAAACGTTATATTGTCTTCTGTTATTCCGGAGTTCGATCCACTAATAGATGATATAAGTATGTGGATAAATGTAGTAGAAGCTAATGCAAAAGCTTTTGGCTGGTCAGATTGCGTAATTAAATATCAGGCATTACAAAAATTACGAAATACCGCGAAAACGTGGTATGATTCATTACAAAAGACAGAAACCCGGTGGACCACGTGGAAGTGGAAAGACTGGCGTAGCACATTACGAGATACTTTTCTAATAAGTCGAAACATGTATAATCTGCTTAAAGAACTTATGCAAGCTAAACCAACCGAAGGTCAATCATTGTATGAATATTATTTTCAACAAAAGGGTAGAATAGATAAAATGCAGTTATCGTTTTCAGAACAAGATATTATTTCAATTATAGTAGGTTCTATTGGTGATAAAAATATTAGCACAGCGGCTGAGGCGGGTAGTTTTCGGTATTGTGACGAGTTATCATCATTTTTACATGGAAAAATTTATACATATGATTCGAAACCTTCACAAAAGCCTAACAATATATCAAACCGACATCCCGTTCGCCAACATTTTGTGGATAGAAAGTCGAATAATTATACAAATTTTGAAGTACCCACAAATGATTTCTCGAATTTAAGTTGCTTCCGTTGTGGCGAAAAAGGTCACAAGAAGTTTCAGTGTCCCCAAAAAGACAACGTTCAATGTAACTCATGTAATAGAATTGGTCATTTAGAATTAGCATGCCAAAGACTTATTAAAACCAAAACAAAAGTTGAAAAAGAGGGTGAAATAAAATTTATTATTTCACAAAATTCTAAAGAAAAGTTTTGTAAAACTGTAGAAATAGACGGTTATAAACATCAAGCTTTCATTGATATGGGTAGTAGTTGCACTTTGATAACTTCAAAACTAGCTCAAGAGTTAAATTTGAAGCCGCTCATATTGAACCCTCCGATTGTGCTTAACGGTTTTAAGAAGGACTCTACAGTAACTGTTTTTCAATATGTTAAAGGACATCTTAAAGTAGATAATGTGGAATTAATTATAGATTTTTATCTTTGTGATGACTTAGCTGGTTGCTCTATTTTAATTGGAAGAAACTTCACTGAAGACAGTAGCCTCATGTATACTAGGATAGGGAACACCCTTACTTTTAGTGCTGTAAGTCATGATCAAGTAACTTTGATTGAATCTTCCCTGTTTAAAACAGTGCGGGCAGATTATTCAATGATATTAACGGAATTGTTTAACCGCTATTCACATGTAATAGCTAGCGATATGATGTCTTTAGGTCAAACTACTTGCATAGAGCTAGATATCGAAGTACTTTCAAATAAACCTGTTTATCAGCGCCCTTATCGTATGTCAGAATCTCAAAAGGAAGTCACAAGGAATATTGTAGATGATCTTTTAAAAAATAATATAATAAGAGAAAGCAGCTCGCCTTATGCGAGCCCTGTTTTGTTAGTAGATAAGTCATCAGGCGAAAAAAGATTATGTATAGATTATCGAGCACTTAACAAAATAACAGTTAAGGAGAAGTATCCTATGCCTATTGTAGATGAACTTATTGATAAATTAAAAGGAAGTAAAGAATATACATCGTTAGATTTAAAATCAGGTTATTATCAGGTCAAGGTCAATGATAGGTCAATACCTAAAACTGCATTTATTACACCCGATGGGCACTATGAATTTTGGAGAATGCCATTTGGTCTTTGCAATGCTCCTTGTGTCTTTCAAAGATTAATGAATAATGTGCTAGGAAAGTTAAGATTTAGCGATGTTATATGTTACATGGATGACTTATTAATAGCTACGGAATCTATTGAAGAAAATATAAAGCAATTAGACATAGTACTTGGATTATTGCAAAGTCATGGCCTTACAGTAAACATAGAAAAATGTACGTTTTTAAAAGAGTCTGTTAGCTTTCTTGGTTATGACATTTCAAACGAAGGGGTCCGTCCAGGCAAGAAAAAACTTAAAGCCATTCAGGAATACCCAGAACCTAATAATATACATCAAGTTAGGCAATTCTTAGGTCTTATTAATTACTTTCGTAAATTCATTAAAAATTGCGCTCTCATATCAAAACCTCTTACTAAACTTCTTCAGAAAAATTCCTTGTGGGAATGGGGCTCTGAACAAATTGAAGCCTTTACTAATCTGAAATCCGAATTAATCCATAATGCATTGCTTAAAATATTTGATCCTAGTTTACCCATAAATATGTACACTGACGCTAGCCGTGATGGATTAGGGTGTATACTAACTCAAATAACTGATTGTGGCGAAAAGCCTATTCATTTTTACAGTAGACAAACCTCTAATGATGAAAAACAATATCATTCGTTTGAATTAGAGTTTTTAGCTATAGTCGTAGGATTGAAAAAGTTCAGACATTATTTGCTAGGTGCCGTATTTAAGATAATTACCGATTGTAACGCTGTTAAGCATACAATAAACAAGCAAGAAATAAACTCTCGTATAGGACGTTGGGTACTTCTGACACAAGAGTTCACGTTTGAAGTAGTTCACAGACCAGGCATACAAATGCAACACGTTGATGCTTTAAGTAGGAATCCTGTTATTAAGTCGTCTCGCCCTATCAATGAAAGCATATTGTCGATTTCTGAAGGTGATTGGTTACTATCCGTGCAATTACAAGACCCCAGTATTTGTGCCATTAAAGATATATTAGAGTCAGGAGAGGCCGAGAGTAATAAGAAAATATTTCGTGATTATGAACTGTTAGGAAATAAAGTGTATCGCAGAACAGAATTCGGACGGCGATGGTTGGTTCCAAAACCTTGTATTTGGCAAGTCATTCGATCAAACCATGATGATATAGGACATTTTGCTGTTGATAAAACAATTGAAAGAATACGCTCATTGTACTGGTTTTCAAAGATGAAAAAAATCGTATCAAAATATATTAAAAATTGCATAAGTTGTATTTATTATAAAAATGTTCACGGTAAAAAGGAAGGAAAACTTTTTTCAATTCCCAAATATGCACGACCTTTCCACACCCTACATGTGGATCATTTAGGACCTTTTGTTAAAACGATTAATCAGAATACGTACTTGTTAGTGATTGTAGATTCTTTTACCAAATTTGTCTTTATAAGTCCTGTTCGAAATACTAAATCCAAGGTAGTAATCAATGAATTAAATAAAATTTTTAAAGTTTTTGGTAACCCTAGACGCCTCATATGTGATGCAGGTAGTGCTTTTACTTCTAAATTATTTGTTAAGTATTGTATAGATAAAAATATTCGACATCATATAATAGCTACAGCAATGCCCCGTTCAAATGGCCAAGTGGAGCGTTACAACCGTACTATTTTAGAAGCTTTACGTGCTTCCAGTGGGAACACTGATAGTAATAAGTGGGACCAACATGTTTCTGACATTCAATTAGGCATAAATAGTACAATAAATAAGACTACTTCGGCATCACCAAGTGAAATCTTCTTTGGATACAGACTTTCTACTAACTCAGATAAGTTAATAGACTCAGATAATGAAAAAACCATTGATGTGACGTCACTTCGAAAAACGGTAAATGATAACATAAAAATTAACGCAGAAAAACAAAAGCAGGCATTTGATTCTAAGCGCAAAGAGGCTCGCATTTATAAACCAGATGAATTAGTTGTTATAAAAATACCCAGCCAATCTAATGAAGGACAAAGCACAAAACTTCTGCCTTTGTATAAGGGACCATTCCAAGTAAAAGAAGCATTAGGTAATGACCGTTACAAAGTCACAGATATGCGCGGAACCCAACGTACTTCTAAACACTACACGGGAGTCTCTTGTGCTGAAAATATGAAACCGTGGATTCGAATTGGTGACGAAACGGACGAATAGTACAACAAGGACGGCCAAGGATGTTGTCGAGGTAATAAATTAAAGTAACTTGTATTTATATATTTAATTGTTATTCTTGTCGAGTCATTTATTTTATATATTTTATTGTCAAGTGCATTTGCTTCGAACACAATTGTTGGGTTTCAAATGTTATTAGAATCTGTTGTGAAATGCAACTAGGGATGGACAGAGGCATCGCCTAGGGTAAACAAAGATTCTAATAGACTGACCGCTGATGGAACAGTCAAGTTTTGGAACGCCAATAGTGGTTCTAGTAAATTGAGCAGTTGTTGGAGCTATTTTGTTTAACTAACCGGCGATGGAATAGTTGAAACAAAGAGCTCTGTATTGATTTGTAGAACAAGGTCTAAAATATATATGCTTTACACCTATGTATTTGTGTGTTCTCAGCTGCTGCACCAGACTAAACCGCATGCCGGGACGGATGCGGGTAACAGGACGGCCGGATGTTGTCGCCGAAGCACATTTTCATAATACTTACATACTCTGGTGCCATAAATAGTCTGTGGTATATTCATGTTGGTGTACTCTGTGGAAATAAAATGGATGCGCTCGGTTGAGAGCGCACTTTTTGTTCGGACGAGCAAGCGGTAAGATCTCCTCTGGTATTGCTGTATCGTATGATTTTTGTATATCTGCCTTAGTTTATAATAAAATAGATTATAGTGATTTCTTATATAAGAACTAGAATTAGCATTAGTGGTGAAGTAGTATGAAATAAATACGTAACTGTAAGATTGTGATTCGGTAATAAATGTATTCTTAATCTATATATTGGTGTTAATATATGTCCTTATTATAATGCATTCCAGAGACGGGCAGCTAGTACTGTAAAAGATTTGTCAAGAAATTTAGTGAAATGTATTAATGTCTCCAATTTTATGTTCTCTGGTTATCTCAAAACTCGAGTGTGGGCATTATGAAGGAAAATAAAAACGTTCCTTAAGATAAGATGGCGAAAGTGGATTAAACAAATGAATGAAGGGAAACGATGTGCATTCCAGCGAAGACGAATCGGGAGCCACTTGAGTTTTACACGGAAATCGGATACAAATATTTATTTTGTTCTGGTTTTTAGTATTTATTATTGAAACGGCAACAAGAAATAAAATAAATAAAAATGTATTTATTGATACAAATAGTTTAACAAAAGTATAGTGTACGATAATAGTCGCAGTAGTTTAAAAAGAAAACTGAAGTGCAACCATTAGCGCCCACCTCCAGGTAGTAAATAATGTTATGTTCCTTATTCGACTATATTATTATAATTATTATTTGTAATAATTATTTGAGTTAACAGAACAAAATTATAACTTATAATATTTAATTTTTGAGTATACATTAATATTTAATTTTAAATTTATCTTAATTAATAGATTAATAAACTGTGTGTGTGCGTGCGTGTGTGTGTATGTGTGTGTGTGTGTGTGTGTGTGTGTGTGTGTGTGTGTGCGTGTGTGTGTTTTTGTGTTTTTGGTTATTGGTATACAAAGGAAACAGAAGGAATTCAGAAAAACCCATTCAACAGTTCCTCGATCTCTTCATAAGTGAGGGTATGAAGCCATTTCTCAACCACGATTTTACATTTTCGTAAGGTAAGACTGTAAATTTTAAGGATTTTATTGATTTTATTGTACAGTATGGGGCTCAGGAACTGATATTGTCGACTTGCCACGCTCACATTACAGGACTCTAATCTACACACTCTATCGGATCTACGCACTTGCTTGTTAAAGTTAGGATCATAAACTAAGCTGGTATGTTTACGCATCACAGAGTTCAATATGAAGGAGTGTCTAACTCTAGGTAAATTACAATGAGCATATAGCTCATTTGTTGGAAAAGAAAACGGTTTGTGGCACATAACTTTCAGAACAGCTCTTTGAGCTCTTTCCAAGCGTAAGAATGAACACTTTCCAGCATTTCCCCAAGCGGTAATGCAGTGCGTCAGAATGGAGTGGGCAAGAGCAAAATAAACTGTTCTGAGTGTTTTGAAGTCGGCGGAGACCCGAAGATTTCGGAAGACATAAATGAGTTTCCTAACCTTTGAGGTAAGTGATTCAATCTGATCATGCCAAGACAATGTGCTATCAATCATCACACCAAGATATTTTAAGCTATGAGTTCTGGTAATCCTAGCACAGCCGCAGAAGTCATCTGTGATATTTCCACATTCATGGATCACTTGCTCAAATGCAGAATCCGGCTGGGAAGCGAGTCTTGGGGCAAAGGTGATATATTTGGTTTTGTCGGTGTTAAGTGTAAGTAAATTTGCTGATAGCCACTCCGTGACTGCTATCAATGCAGACTCCGCACATGAACGAGCCTCCGACCAGTCAGTCCCATGAACCAGAATGACGGTATCATCTGCGTAAGTAATAATTTCGGAGTTTAACAATGACATCATACAAAGTTCATTTATGTAGATCAAAAACAATGTAGGTCCAAGGACACTACCTTGAGGTACTCCATAAGTAAGAGATATCGCATCACTAGTATGATCCTCAATTCTAACAACTTGAGAACGTTCAGACAGATAACTACAGAAAATGTCAAGTGCCAGGCCCCTAACACCGATTCTCTCCAACTTTTTTAATAAAATTGGTACAGAGACAGTATCAAATGCCTTCGATAAGTCGAGGAAAATGGCGATAGATTTTAGTTTTTTATTTAAGTTAGATGCCACACCATTAGTCAACTTCAGCACCGCATCCTCAGTACTTTTGCCGGATCTAAAACCATATTGGTTATCAGCTAAAACGCATTGTGAATTTAAAAATGTTATAAGTCTATTGTTAAGAATTTTTTCTAGTAATTTAGATAGTATAGTTAGTACTGATATAGGTCTAAAATTATTTATACTAACGTCTCCACCTTTATGTATCGGATGTACCAAAGCCTTCTTAAAGACTCCTGGAAAAATCCCAGATACAATGCAAAGATTAAACACGTGGCATATGATAGGTATCAGAACATGCTTAGCAGCCCTGACAAGCGTGGCTGAGATACCATCGCATCCAATAGCGCAATCCTGCTTTAGATCAATTATAAGACGCTCGATCTCGAAATTATCCGTATTGAGAAGACCCATTGAATAACAAGGCATATCAAACGATAGTTTTGATCCTGCATGGGGATTATAGCTAGTTGGTTTTATTTTAGCAGCTAGATTTTTACCAATATGAGCAAAAAATGAGTTAACAGTGTTTACCGAATTCAATGGATTATCATTTATAGATAACAGCTGCGAAGAAATCGTGTTTTTCTTTTTTAAATTTGTAATTGTTTTAATGAGCTTCCAGGTCGCCTTAGGATTTTTATTATATTTTTTAAATTCGGATCTTTCAAATTCACGTTTAATTTTCTTTAGTAAATTATTGCAAAAATTTCTGTATCTTATATAGGTAATTCGTAAGCAATGATTATTTGGGTTCCTTTTCGAATTTTTATAAAGTTTATCTCTATTTCTTATGCAACGTAATAACCCTGGTGTGATCCAGGGTTTCAAAATTCTGTTTCTACTTGTAAAGTTATTAGTGACAGAGTTATTGGTGACAATTTTTGATAAAATGTCAACAAGGTTTGTTGCCGCTTCCGTGGCATTATTCGTATTGAGAACTGATGAGAAGTCAGTTTTTTCAATAACTGATACACATGCAGAGATATCAGTACGCGTTGTAGATTTATGCTTTTTTGCAGTTTCAAATTTAATGTAACAAATAATAACCATTGGAGCGTGGTCAGTGATATGGGAATCAAGTATGAGAGTCATGGCTGGCTTGTTAGATTTTATTATGGCATGGTCCAGACATTTATTGCTACGCGTAGCGAAAAGATGACCTGGTAACATAGAATGCATTGCAGCTGTAGTTAGATAATTGTCACAATTACTATCAGTGTTATTCGGTAGAATGTCTATATTGATATCACCAGTAACGACAATAGACCTAAACGATTTAAGTGAATTTAGAATAAGATCAAGACTATTTGTGAAATCATTGGCATTTCGAATCGAAGGAGATCTATAGATTGCTAAAAGTGCAAGTTCATTACGAAATTTGATCATCACACAATCTGCATCCGCAATAGCAGGGTTTTCTATCGTAAACGGTAAATTATGTTTAATGTATACAACAACTCCGGCGTTTTGATTAGAGTGATTTGATTTAAAGGAGTCGAAATTTGGTATTTGTGGAATGTAAGGACATTTACTCAGCCAGCACTCTGATAGTACAACAACATCCATTTGTATTTTAACTCTATGTAAAAGAGCCAAGAGGTTATTGAAGTTGACATCATTACCTATACTTCTAATATTTACGTGGAATATTTTGAGAGATTCATTTATGTTATGAGAATATCCACCACACTGTTCAGGCGAGCATATAGCTGAATTGGAGACGAAGATTTGGTCAACATCATCAACTAAATTCAAGTTGTCATCCATACAAGAAATTGGTGTAAAAAGAAGTCAACAAAAAGAATGTACAGATCATTGATGAAATTGGAGTAATATAGTTTTAAGAGCCACAGATGAAGAGATAATATGTTTCCTCTATTTAAATCGTTGTATGTGTATATGTAAGAATGTGTGTAATAAAATGTATTTGTATGTATAGGTATATAATAGGTTAGTCTGAGTAATACTTTGCTTTTATAATAAACAATTATAACATTTTGTTGCGTGCAACATAAATACTTTTTTTGTCTATGATTTTTAATTTGATTTTATAATATTAAATATAAAATGTTCGTTACATATTAAAAGTCTATACTAATGTCTATACATAAGATTCTATAAATTGTACTACAAATTCAATTAATAAATATTTATATTACAAATACAAAGGCGTCTATGTAATAACCCAACCAGCCATCAGTCTACTAGATAACACAACCATACATCGTTACATGGTCCTTCGAAGAAAAGGGTTAGTGCAAATTTTTATGTGCAGTAAAGAATTTTTCGCTTCGTGCAGTACCTACTTACGCCGAAGAATCGAAGTAAGTATGTCATAAAAATACGCCTAAATACAATAAATACTAAATATGATACATTTCATGAAGAAAATACAAAGATTGTGAAAATTCTAATTCTTCATAAATTTGAAAAAGACGCCATTTTACGTCGTATCAATAATCAAGCATTCATCAAGTCAAATTTATATGAAGCAGGAAGAACGAAACGTTTCAAAACAATTTCATAGCAAGTTCTCCAATCGACGGGAAGAGCAAGACATCGCGTGCAGTGCTCCGTGCTCTGATTGGACGACGCCAGCCGGAAAGCCGTTCTTATTGGTTGCTGTATGCTTAGATGAGAACCCCGTTTGTTGCTGCAGTGAAGTTTGTGTTTGTGTTGATCGTTTGCTTCATTCCGCCATTTTAGTGCTTCGGTCGTTTGCTTTAACGTGTGAAAAAAGTTTATTATATATAAAGACACTAAAATTATAGAGACTCTAAAAATCTTAAATAGAAATAAGCAATTATGGAAGAAACGGGTAGGAAAAATGAGCTTGAGGTGTTAATCAAACAGCGTGGTAGCATAAAAGGTTCAATAACAAAAATGTATAATACGTTTTCAGACCTGTCGTTTGAATTACCTAAAGAAATTATTATTGTAAAAGAGGAACGTCTTCGATATTTGTTTTCGCGATACGAAGATCTTAACAATCAATTATTACATTTCAAAGACGTAAGTGACGAAGACTTTGACAGTGTCGAGGAAAAATATATGCAGACGTTGGCTATGATCTTAAAACTAAAATGTAATAATACAAATGAGGTTACCCAGATGAAAAGTACTCCAATTAAATTACCTAATATTACTGTTCCATTTTTTACTGGTAAGTACTGTGAATATAAAACTTTCATTCAATTGTTTGATTCTTTAATTGACAAAAATTGTAATTTAGATAAGATACAGAAGTTTTATTATTTAAGGGGATTTTTAAAAGATGAACCTTTAGATTTAATTAAGAACCTGCCTATGCTTGGTGAAAGTTATGATGAAAGTTTAAAAATTCTGAATGACAGATATAATAATGTATATAAAATTAAAAATGAACACCTAAATGTATTGCTAGACATACCACCTCTTTTTAAGTCTAATGCTGTTAATATTAGGCAATTTGTTTCTATTATCAAACAACAATTAGTTGCTTTAAAGAATTTAAATTGTAATGTCGACCAATGGGATGATATTATATTGTGTATATTGACACGCAAATTAGATTATATTTCTAATAAAGATTTTCAACTGGCACATAATAATGAACCTACTGTTAAAGCATTAATTGTATTCCTAGAAAAGCGTGCACTTGCACTAGAAAACTCAGAACATCCAAACTTCAATAAAGGTTCTACAAGGATGGTTTGTGGGTCAGTAACTGTCAAGGATGACACATTAGCTGCAGTAGCCGCTTCGAAGACTGCATCATGCTTATTATGTAAGTGTTCACACAAATTATATTCTTGTGCAAAATTTAAACTTATGTCTAGTGCTGACCGTGTGGCATTTGTTTCGAATAATAAATTGTGTAGAATTTGTTTGAATCTACATACAAAACCTTGTAGATATCATTTTAAATGTAATATCTGCAAGCAAAAGCACAATTCATTACTGCATGAAGAGATAGTTTCAACTCCAGTGACTTTGTTGTCAAACAATTTAAGCACACAGGTAATTCTACCAACCGCCAAGGTCAAGCTTGTTGCAGCAGATGGTACAGAGTTACATGTGAAAGCTCTATTGGACAGCGGAGCACAAATTTCATTGATAACATCAGAGTTGGCTGAAATTCTACAATTACAGTCAAATACTGTTGAGTCAGGTGTTATAGGTGTTGGCAACTCCATTAATAAACTTAATAAACATTTGTCAATTAAGATACATTCACTTGTAAATGATTTTAGTCTACAAATATCTTGTTTTGTTTTAGACAAGATCACATGTAAATTACCACAAAGAAAGGTTGATCTTACAAAGTTAGTTTTACCTCCCGAGGTTATTCTTGCAGACAAGGATTTTCATTTGCCAAGTGATATACATATATTATTAGGAGCTGATGTCTTTTTCCAGGTGTTACTACCCAGTGAGTCTGCATGCCTGTTATTGCCATCCATACAGCAGTCTACAGCCAGTGGTGCCACCAAAGATGTTCAACTACCTACACTTCTTAACACACAGTTTGGCCATGTAATAGCTGGTAACGTCACTTGTCCTGCTCAGGGATCTCAACAGGTTGTATCCTTGTTTTGTACAAAATGTGATTTTGACATTAATGAGACTTTAACTCGTTTCTGGCAAGCTGAATCAGTACCTGAGGTTTTCTATGAGAACTCTTCTGAACACAACGCTTGTGAAGAAATATTTAAAAAACATGTACAGTTAAGAAATAATAAGTTTGAAGTTGCATTGCCTCTTAAGATACCACTTAACTCTGTAAATGAAACACTAGGCGATTCATTATACCTAGCATTGAAAAGATTTCATAATTTAGAAGTTAGATTACATAAAGATCATAATTTATTTACTCTATACAAAAATTTTATACAAGAATTTATTGATTTAGGTCATGCTTCTAAAATTGATATTAATCAATATGATCTCAATAAAGATCCAGTCTATTTCTTGCCTCATCATCCAGTAGTAAGAATGGATAGAAAAACTACTAAATGTAGGACAGTGTTCGATGGTTCCATGAAAACTAATAAAAAGGTATCACTTAATGATATACTTTTAAATGGACCAGTAGTACAGAATGAATTGTTTGACATTTTAATACTGTTTCGATTTGAGGAATTTGTATTCATAACTGATATAAGACATATGTTTCGTGCTATAGTTTTAAATCCTCAATATTGTTCGTTACAAAACATTCTCTGGAGAGACTCACCAGAGAAAGAAGTTGAGTGCTTACAATTAAATACTGTTACATATGGACTAAAAAGTTCAACATACCTAGCAACTCGTTGTTTAATTGAGTTAGCTGAGAAATATGCTAAACAATTTCCTAAAGCATCTTTTATTTTAAAAAATCAAACATATGTAGATGATATTTTAGCTACTGATAGTTCTCTAGAGTCATTAAAGGAATCAAAAGAGCAGCTTTGCCAACTTCTCAAAATAGGAGGCTTTCAGTTGCATAAATGGGCATCCAATAAAGATGAAATTCTAAACGATGTTCCTATAAGTAAACAATATTTTGATGAAATTGATTTACAAAAGAATAATGTTTATTTGAAAACTTTAGGTATCAATTATGATATCAAGTCAGATTCTTTCACGCTTTATGCACCTAAGCATAATGGAGTTCCAAAAACTAAACGTGAAGTGCTTAGTTTCATAAGTAAATTCTATGATCCATTAGGTTTAGCTGGACCATTAATAGTAAAAGCCAAAATAATTTTACAAAAATTATGGCAGGCTCGTTTGGATTGGGATTCTGTTTTGCATGATGAATTACAAGTTCTTTGGCATGAGTTTTATAATAGCTTAACTATAATGAAACCTATTCTCATTAAACGCTACACAAACTTAGCAAATGCACAATGTATACAGTTAATAGGGTTTTGTGATGCTTCAAGCTATGCTTATGGTTGTTGTGTCTATTTAAGGGTTATTGATTGCAATGGTCATGTGAAAATTTCTTTACTATGCGCTAAATCTCGCGTCAACCCTCTCAACCAAAAATATACTGTTCCAAAGCTCGAACTTAACGCTGCATTGCTTCTTGCTAAGCTTATAAATCGTGTGCATAAAAAGTTATCATTGAAAAGAAAAATAGATGACACTATATTATATTCAGATTCACAGATCGTGTTAGCATGGATATGCACAAATGTTGCTAAATTAAATACTTATGTTGCTAACAGAGTGAAAGATATATTACAGCTTACAGATGACTACAATTGGGCATACGTCAACACCACTGATAATCCTGCAGATTGTTTGAGTAGAGGTGTGTTGCCGCATGAACTTGAGGATCACCAGTTGTGGTGGAAGGCACCAGTTTTCCTTCATGATATTCAATATTCAGTGCCAGATAAAACCATCACTAAAGTTGATAATCTTCCTGAGGTTAAAAACAATAGTTCTGAGTTTTCAAGTGTGTTGACTTGCACAAATACAGATAACAATGAGCTATGTTTAGATTTTTTATATAAATATTCTGATATAAATAAAATGCAAAGGGTTTTAGCTTATGTGCTTAGATTTTGTCACAATACACGCAATATAACAAAAACACTTTGTCCTTTTATAACGACTTCAGAATTGAATAATTCTCTATTTTTAATTTTAAGACATGAACAACAATTGTACTTGAAAGATGAGATTAATTGTTTAAGAAAAAATGGTACTGTAAAAGGTAATCTTAAAGCTTTGCATCCTTTCATTGATGATAGAGGTCTAATCAGAGTTGGTGGTCGTTTACATAACGCTAACATATCGTATTCACGAAAACATCAAATTGTGTTACCTAAAGATTCTATTATTACAAAATTAATAATAATAAATGAACATTTAAAGAACATTTTTAAATATTATTTTAATGCAACATAATTCACCTGCATAATTTAGTCACCTTATATTTTGTAGTTTCTTCAGATCCATTTCAGTATTTATACGAATATGAGAGGAACCGTCTCTTTTGCGGAGAAAGATATTTCCGTTCGAAGACCAACAGTAGTTAAAATCAATTTTCCTTTGCAAACTCCCGTCCTAGATAAAATAAACGTCTCAGTTTCAGGGTGAGGGAGTCACTTATATATATCTTTTTAGGAGGCCCAGCTAGCTGAAGATGCTGGGTGTTAAGGTGCTCGCCTCCTTGCAATTTGTTGAATTTCTTAGAGAAGACAATGAAGTTATTTTTTATTGCAACTGTATTCAGCTCCATTATAATAGGTTTGTTTTCAATGGATTTTGAGTTTATTCGATAAATATCTTTTATATCTCTGTGATCAACCGGGACACCTACTTTACTTCCAATTTTCTCAATCAAAGATGTTAGTGATTCCTTTGTCTCATTAGGAATTTTAGGTATATTTCTAATTTCAACATATGTTGATCGACTTTTCTTCTCAAGAAAATCCAATCTTTCTTCTATAGCAGAGATATAATTATAATTTTCCCGTCTTTCCTCCTCCAACTTTCTGAGCCTTTCTGAGAGCTGATCATATTTGTTAGATATAAATTCGATAGATTTAAATATTTCTGCATTCTGCGTCTTAATATCCGAAATTGATTCCTGCAAATACATCATATATGATTTTGATATTTCAACTGTCTATCATACACAGTTCATGAGATATAATCTGGTGACAGATAGTGAAGTCATAGTAATAGAGTTCCCGTTTTACCCTTTGGGTACGGTTTCTAAAAAGGATGAATATAACAGACCTCTTAAAGAAGAGTAAAATTCACTTATTATTCATAATCAGTCGACATATTGTTTCCTCTATCTGGCAGAATCTTGATGACGAAGTCACAATATTCCATTGTCACGAATGCTTCTCACAGGTTAAATTGAATAAATTATATTAAATTTTAGTCAAAGGTCATAAAGTGACTCACATATGTATCAATTTTCCCGATATAAATATAATTAGAAAAAATTAGAAATCCATTGCGCTACTAAATTTATAATCAAATAATGCTGGGCCATATAATAGGGCCGGCAATTATCAAAAATATCAAAAATAATTGCCGGCCCTATTATATGTATAAAGTAAATAAGGTACAGTCAACTGTATGTCAGAGTATACAAAACTGTCAAATTTCTCCGCTTATTTTTAAACTCTATTGCGTTATAATTAATGTTCAAAATGAATTGAGGAAATTTGACATATTGTGGTAGCCTGTCGTGCAGGCGTGTGTACAATGAACATGTAGTAACCTCCCAGACGACTTGATTTATTTTCGACGTTTAGAACATTATCGTCGTACTTCAGACAATTTACATAAATTATACAATACACCAGAACTTTCCTCGTTAAGTAAGCCGTTCATTGGTGAACCCATTTAAAAATTCTTTCAGTAGTTTTGTATTTAATCATATAGATTTTGTTTTAAATAATGTTTGGAAGTTCCCCATTTTTTTCCAAATTAAACATTTGACCCCAAATATTTCAAGTTTTCCCGAAAACTGTTAATACAATCGGGCCCCCGGCGAGGCTAGTCCTCCGCTGCCTTTATATCTCGTCCATTAATTTTTCTGGAATTTTAACAATCGTGATCTATCCTGCATTTCCGTATTACCTTCGCTTCATAACCTTCGCTTTTATAAAAGTCCAACGTTTCTCAGTGCACTCACATAAGACAAGAACGATAGGTTGCTCTTAAGTTTGAACCATATCGCCTACTAGGGATTCATTATTTTTGACCGCTATTATGTGAAACTCAACTAAAACAACTTCAAATTACATTTTTCTGTTCTTGCAATTAAGGTCGCATGATAGTGTGCCTATTGAGACGTGTTCTAGTTGCGTAAACAATTCAAAAGCAAAAAACAGTTGGCTTTATTAGGTGATGGTACCTTATGACTCATAAAAGTTGTATAGAACAGCCGCTATAATAAGAAGTAGTTTTACAAATTTTAATTTAAAAAATTAGAGATATTATGAAACTTACCACAAATACATAATTCATCATATTAAAGTTCGCTATTTTCCCACAACTTCGTCCGCTTAAATTAAAGCCTGTCTACGTTTATAATCAAATCTTTCCTCATTTCTAATATAACGCTACTAATATAAGCTCTAAAACGTTACTTTAAGTAAGTACGAACGTCTTTGTTGTTAAATGAAACAGAAAACAAACTAAAAATCAACGCCATCTCTCGACAGTTGTAACGAATGATACCATAGCGCCTTAAAAAAAATCCGTATTATTTGTACAGCACTATTAGGTGGAAGCGGATGTCGGAGTGCCGCGTCCGCCGGACAGTGGCTAAGTGGTCTGTCCGGGCCCACTGCGCGTGATGGATTGCACGACCGTTTCCCATTTAACCGACCCCTAATTATGTACAGCCGTATCGCTCGATCAAGATAACCTAAGCAGCTCTCTATAGATTTTCTAAAATAATAATACTAACACACATATTAAGGTTGACGTCACGATTGTGTTATTTCTAATATGAAATCAATTCTGTTTTTTGTTATTACATTATTCCTTTTCTACTATTTAATAAATTTCAAAGCGGAGTAGTTTCTATGAGTTTGTTTAGTACTCATTGAAAGTATGAAATAGTAACTAAGAAAGGAATAATAATGTTATAACAAAAAAACGGGTCAAGGCTAAGTCGGCCTCGAGCGCTAAGGGTCCCGTACCGGAATAGAGTTTGTTATATTTATTTGTTACAACTAGGGGAGCCCCCTTAAAGATTTAATTTTTTTTTTTTTTTGTTATATCGGCAACAAAATATATAATCTGAGAAATATTCCATTTGTAACTTTCACAGTTCATGATATCTAGGCCTGGTGACAGTTGACTGATGGACATCGAAGTCTTACATGGTAATAGGGCTGGTCCCATTATTTACCCTATGGGTAGGTACGGAAGTTAATCCGTTGGCATTTGTAAGAAAATATTCATCATCATCATCATCATCAGCCGGAAGACGTCCACTGCTGAACATAGGCCTCCCCCTTTGAACTCCACGACGGACGACATTGCGCCAGCTGCATCCAGCGGCCGCCCGCGACTCGGACGATGTCGTCCGTCCATCTAGTCGGGGGTCGACCCACGCTGCGTCTTCCGGTTCGTGGTCTCCACTCGAGAACCTTTCGTCCCCATCGGTTATCGGTTCGTCGAGCGATGTGGCCTGCCCACTGCCACTTCAGCTTACAAACTTTGCGAGCTATGTCGGTCACTCTAGTTCTTTGACGAATATCTACGTTTCGGATCCTATCGCGCAAAGAAACCCCTAACATAGCTCTCTCCATGCCTCGCTGAGCGACTCTGAGCTTCTCTAAGAGGCTAGCAGTTAAGGACCACGTTTCAGTGCCATAGGTCATCACTGGCAACACACACTGGTTATACACCTTCGTCTTTAGGCACTGTGGTAATTTGGACGTGAAGATATCGCGTAGCTTCCCGAACGCTGCCCAGCCGAGTTGGATTCTTCGAGCGACCTCTTTGTCGAAATTGGATCTACCTAACTGGATTGTCTGTCCAAGGTACACGTAGTGATCGACAACTTCGAGAGTATCAGTTCCAATGACCACCGGTACGGGTGCAACATGGACATTCGACATGATTTTCGTCTTGTTCATGTTCATTTTAAGACCCACCTGTTTGGAAACGATACTCAGGTCGCTGAGCATTGTATGTGCTCCATCGATCTTGCCAAGATGACTATATCATCGGCGAAACGAAGGTGAGTGATGTATTCGCCATTGATGTTGATGCCGTATTCGTCCCATTCCAAGAGCTTGAAGACGTCCTCCAATGCATTTGTGAACAGTTTCGGAGAAATGACATCTCCCTGTCTCACGCCTCTGCGCAATTGGATTGGTTTCGTGCTCTCTTCCTGGTAGCGATTCGGCATTGTGGCGTTGCTATACAAACGCTTCAACACTTCGACGTACCTGTGGCGTTCGAGACGATTCGTAATGACCCTCGAAAACAGCTTATAAACGTGGCTCAGAAGCGAGATTGGTCTATAATTCTTCAACAAGGTCTTGTCACCTTTTTTGAAGAAGAGCACAACCACGCTTCTGTGCCACGCTTCTGGCGTCGTACCCTCGAGAATGACGGAATTGAACAATTTCTGGAGGACTAAGAGTACCGGTTTTCCACCCGTTCGCAAAAGTTCAGTAGTGATTCCGTCATCCCCCGGTGCCTTGTTGTTCTTCAGCTGTTTGAGTGCCATTCTAATCTCGTACAGGCTGATGTCTGGGATATCCTCGGTGTGATGTCGGGTCAGCTTTGCTCTGGTGTCCTGAGCATTGCTTTCAACGGGTTGTTGTGATGATGTGTACAACTGTCCATAAAACCTCTCAAGCTCAATCAGAATCTCCGGTTTTGAAGATACGATCCTGCCGTCGTCGATCTTCAGCTTCGTCATCTGATTCGACCCAGCAGACAAATTTCGTGCAAACACTTTGGAGCCTTGGTTCCGCTCTATTGCCTCCCTAATACGTGTAGTATTATAGGAGCGCAGATCGCGTCGCATCGATTTGGAAATTCGTCTGTTAAGTCGACCATATTCCGACATATCGGTTGAAGATTGCAGTCTCAAATCCCTCCGGTCCGCCATCAACTTGAGCGTTTCGTCTGAGAGCTTTTGAGATTTAATACGGCGCGGGGCCTTATAGAACTTAGATCCCACAGCTTGGACTGTTTCTTCAAACCCGTTGTTTATTTCGTCCACAGACTCGCATTCAGCTAGACACTGAAAGCGATTGTCTAGTTGGAGTTGGAAGGCTTCGGGGTCCATGATATGAGCAGCACTAGGACGGAGTGTAGACTTCATCAGACGTGACCTTTCGAGCTTAACATTGATATTCAATGTGCCTCTAACGATTCGGTGATCGCTACCGGTTTTCACCCTGCTGATCACGGAGACATCATTGAATATGTGCTTTCTGGTTGTCATGATGAAGTCGATCTCATTTTTTGTCGAACCATCAGGGCTCATCCAGGTCCACTTCCTGGAGGGTCTCTTCTGGAAGAAGGAGTTCATCGCAAAGAGTCCCTCCTTCTCCATGAAATCGACCAGCTTCTGGCCCCGGTGGTTGCGCCGCCCATACCCAAATCGACCCACCCTCAACTCATCGCCGTTTGAAGCGCCCAGCTTCGCGTTAAAGTCCCCCATTACAACGGTGAAGTAGGTATTAGTCGTATGTATGGCTTCAGAAATCTCCTCATACATAGCCTCTACCTCATCGTCGAGTTTGAAGAGGTCGGGGCGTAAACCTGTATGACCTTCAGCGAATACCTTTCGGTAATTCTGAGTATAAGGTACGCCACTCTGCTCGACACACTATCGATCTTCACCACGTTGTTCACGAGGGACTTGTGAACGAGAAACCCAACACCACCTTGAGATTTTTGATCTCCTTCCCGGAAGAAGAGCATGTTACCGGACTCAAGGATTACCGTATCCTGGCCCTCTCTTCGGATTTCGGATAATCCCACTATGTCCCATCGCAACTTGGTCAATTCTTCCTCCAGCTCTAATAGCTTCACGTCAGTCCTCAGTGTGCGGACATTGTATGTTGCCAGGGCCAGAGTCCGTTTGTGTTGGTAGCGCCTAATCTGCCGGAGATTCTTAGCATTCTTAGCCCCTCCGTTACCTGTCCCGCTACCAGAGACAGGAATAGAGGGGCTGCCGGGGACTGGGGGCCGTACATCATTGTCGTCCATCATGAGGGGGGGGGGTTGCCATAATCCCCACGCTTGGCAGGCGACTTGGGGATCGCAGTAGGTGGTGGTAGATGATACCGGGAGGCGCTGCTGCCCGCCTTCCGTATAATCCCTCTGTCGGCTCCTACGACACCCACGGGAGGATATGGGGGGGTGCTACTCTTAGGCCGGCACCCCACGGCCAAAGAAAATATTAATACACCTTTATCTTACTCTGGAAAAATCTGGCACTATTGGTATTAAATTGAATTCTAATTAAGTATATATTTGATAAATTTATTAAAATATTCAAAATCAACTCATCAGTCGAGAAAACAACTCACAACTCTCGAGAACCGGAATAAATAAAACTGGAAATGCTCTGAAATGCTAAGGAGTAAAAATGAAGGTTTTTCTACCTACCTTTTTTTAGAATAAGTTTATTGCTTTTGCTTTTAACGAATGGAATCTACTTTTTTTTTTCTTTTTCTACGTTTAATACCAGTATGCAACTAGCTGCGGTTCGTCGAAATGACAAAAATTGTAGTACACATTATTTTCAGTTAGAAACTTTACAGAAACACTCACCACATGAAATCTTTATAAATAAAGAGGAACCTCTCCAAAGCTAAAACGTCAGGAAGGGTAGACAAGATTTCTTACTTAATGCGAAGTGCTTCTTTCCGATAAATATTGTACGAAATGCAATAACGTCCTCATTCTTTGGATTCCGTACCTAAAGGGTAAAAATAGATTCTATTACTGAGACTCCGCAGTCCATCTGTCTATCTGTCTGTCCGTCTGTCTGTCAGGCTGTATCTTAAGAACCGTTATAGATAAACAGTAGAATTTTTCACAGAAATTATGTATATCTATTGTCGTTACAGTAAAACATACTAAAAACAATACTATCAATATTAAAGGGCTTAACAGTTTATTTGTATCGATTAGACTTTTTTTAGCTACGAGAAGCAACAACAAAAGTAGGCTACATAGTTTACGTGAACAAAGTCGCGGGAAAACAGCTAGTTATAAATAATGTTACGGAACACTTCGTGCGCAAGTACAACTTGCACTTAGCTCAGCTCTACACTCCGACGGATGGTTTACACTGCGGTGAAAATGTTCAATATTAACAAATTAACTCAGTCTGGGATCCAGCTTCATAAAAATAAATTCCAATATCCCCCTCCCTCATCTCATAACTCTCGTAGAAACGGCTCTAGCTGGAAAGTTTAAGGCGAACGATTCGAGAATAAAAATTGCACTTTTAACATGCTAAATTAACTTTTTATTGAGGGATTTACGAGATGCAATAAAAAAACGCAAGTTATAGCAATTATACCCCCGTTTTGACTTCTAGCGCGGCATTTATGTAAGACAATAAAATGTGTATCGTTTTAATTTTCTTTGTAACGGTCGCTTTTTTCTTCTCGTTTCTTTCCCCGGGAACATTTGAGCTACTGGAGTACAATAGTACCTATGTGCAGTAAACAATAGCCTTCTCACTTCACTCTTTAATTTATTTTATCTATGTTAATATTTTTAAGAGAAAAGCAAAAAATTTTTATTTGCATTTTAAAGGCCCTGAAACTACTGAACCGATTTCAAAAATTATTTCGCCTTTGGAAATCTAGACTTGGTTTGTTTAAACATTACTCCATGGGCATATGTAATCAAAGAAACTTAATAGGGACGGTGATTATATTATTTCTCTGTCTGTCCGTCATGTAATTTTATTGAACAATATTAAACATATTATTTTTTTAGGTAATCAATATATTACAACGATATATTGAGTTGAATTGAAGCACAAAAAAACATATCTATAATTTTTCTATTATCTGACTGGCGAACTAAATACAATATTCTTTTTTTATCCAGACATTATCCCTATTATACTCCTATGAGATAATAAATTTACTTCTGTAGCAGTTTTGACAGGACCTTTTAAAGAAGTTTGTACAACAGAATTGCTACCATCTTCTTTCATTGAATTAAGCAATAGTTCATAAAAGTTTAAATTGTTTCACAAATAGAAAGAACAATAATAATTAATGTATGACGTATTAAATATCACAGGCAGCTAAAATTTGCTAGTTTTATATTAATACATATTTAAAAAGTACTTCGAATTAATAATAATACACACTACCTATACGCTTCTATCAAAGACAAAACCAAGCAATGGTATAAAATTTAAATTAATCTCACGCTCATTACAAAACATAGCTCATTCAAATCCCATAGTGTAATACGGGTAATAATACATTGTAACACCACAATTTTAATTTATTATTCGTAATCATTTCATACATGTTATTGTTGCTATAAAACAGCCCTCAATGTTAATAAGTAATAGCAAGTAATAGTCAATTGGACAACAAAGTAACTAATATACCTAGAATCATATTTACTTTCTTTGCTAGGTGCGTGTTAATTGCGAACCCCAGGCACGTTCGGCTTGTTGACTTGCGACGGGGCCATTAGGCCTGAAACGAAGGGGGGCGACCCCCCTGTAATTCGCTGTGGGATGTCTGCATTATAAAAGGCGAAATTCACAAAACTCCGTATAGTCATTTACAAATCAGACGACAGCGGGCGCAATCAGAAGAATTTCCGCGTGATTAATAAATAGATTTTTTTAAATTACCTCATATTCCTAAGATTTAATTTAAAACAACAAGCATGACTTATTTTCAATTCGGTTTATACTAAGAAATAACGTTTAAATAATTATGTAATTTAAATGAGAAAATTTTATGTTATATCAAAATAATTTATTTATATATATATATTTCATTCTAAATAAGAATTTATGCATAGTGTATAGTGTGTGTTTTTTTCTTAATTTGACACATCACTCAAACTAGAAGCTTCATTTCTAACCCAGTTAAAGCATCAGAGGCTATTTCTTATGATTTAATTACAAACAAGTACAAGTCAATAATCGTTTTTGTTGAACTTATTCATTCTATAAATCAATGCTTTTTGCCTTTAATATTTCACATGTACAAAATACCCTAACAATTTTGATTCCTTTGATGCATTTTTTGCGGCGTAGATAGTCATAATTTTTTCATGTGAACTTAGAAGTTATTTTACAGTTTACAGGGAATGTAAACCTGAGTATATAGTTTTATATTCAACTTCTCTACATCATCAGCGCTGTTACGTCCCACTGCAGGGGTTCAAGCCTTCCATAACGATGATTAAGGAGAATGTTTGGCCTACCCTCCAAGCTGGCCCAGTACTATTGCATTCCAGTACTATTTGTAACCCATAAATTTGTAAGCAACCCTTGGTAAGTGATTCCAAAGTCGCATTTGTCAGGTTTATTGGTAAAATTAATAAATATGTCAATCACTTTTTAGCTGAAAGCTGCAACATTTTTACAATTCACGTAATGGTTTGCGGATAAATAATTACAAAATGGTTTTTACGCGCCATTCCTTGTCCTCTGTCTCTAAATAATTTATGATAAGCCCATTAATATCCCTACTGCTGGAGCACAGGCCTCCCCTTTAGCTGGAATCGAATCAAAATGGGAAAATGCGCTATGACTCACCACAAGGCCCCGCTGTGGATTGGTCGATGTTAACAACTGCATATGCAGCGGGGACCAAATGCTTAACGTGTCACCGAATGACGGAGGTGCTCGAGATAGTAAATTCTTGGTCACCCATCCTATGATCGCCACTTGTGAAATTCCGATGCACCGGGCTCAATGTGCCTTCTAAATAAAAGCTCGAAATAATATTTTTATACACCCATCCTATGATCGCCACTTGCGAAAGTTGCTCTACTTTCGCATCGCACACAGAACGCGCTAACCGCTGTGCCATGGAACTCCTCGAGATCGAGTTTTTTATATTATATCTTTACGCACAGCCTAAAAAGAATAACCCATGTACTAACTGGCGCGTATATGAACCATATCGCTTAAAAAATCTATCTATATCCTATTTGTGGACTGGACAGGTAGGCACTCTGTGAATATTCCAAGTCTTTTTATTATGCTTTTAAAAATGGAGCGCCGGTACAATGACGCAGAATAAAATACATATTTAAGTTACCTTGTTTAGGACAACCTTTCTTATTTGTCATTATTGGATAATTTTTGACTAACTAATCAAGCTATACTTACTCTTTAAAATACAATACAGTCAAAAGCAACTCTGGATTACTATCACTATACCTATACTATAACACATAAGATCTTGAGTACAGACATGAAGTGAAATCAGTTGCCTTCAAAAAATATTGAAATTAAATTAAATATTTAAATGAATTCAGTGCATTAAATTTATAGAAATAGATTTATAAAAGGACGTACTTTACAAAATTTGGCTTAAAAAACGCTTCTAACGGTTTAAAAGAATGTATATTTTTAAGCGTTGTTTGGTTTGTAACTTAGCAGGAGTTAGGTGTAATAATCAAATGTGTAAAGAGTAGAAAAAAAAAAGTATCTCCACAAATTTATCATTTGTGAACGATAATAATTTGGTACGAAATCGATAATATTTTAATAATAACATTAATATTTGCACTAATTGTAAAGTCAACATTTTGTATAAAAATGAAACAAATATCAAACAGTATTCACACCTACACCTTCTAGCAAGTCATTCGGGACGCCTCTACTATAGTATAAAGTTTCACTAATCTATTTTTCAGAAGCTAATTTATGAAGCCCTTATAAGAAATACTATTTTGCTGTTAAACAAATGGGATATTCATTTGCTAAGATCAATCGTATCCTAATCAAATAAAACCTACTGCTAAAGTAATAAAGCTTTAATTTAATTGAACTGTCATGCTATGATAATGCTATCTACAGCATTAAAATAGGAAAAATATTTTTAGTAAATTAATAGTCAATAGCTTTCTAGCACAACTAAATCGGGAATCTGAATCACCACTTATAAATGTACGCTGAAATAAATACACGTACAATCGTGATACCTACCAACGTCGCGTACAACGGAAATGAGTTTTCCGATCGACGCTTAGAGACGCCCGATAATTCCAAGATACATAAGCGACGGAACAATTTTTATTTGCTTAAAAATCGTTACTCAATGACATATATAATTCAATTTTACTTCCAATCAAATTATAAAAATGGAAACATCACATTTTGATTTTTATATAATATAGAATAGAATAATCTTATTGTACATCCTTTTGTAATGTTATTTGTGGTGGAAATAAATAAATATTAAATATTAAAAAATATATCAAACTAGCTTTTAACCGCGACTAGAATATATATTCATTATATCGTATAAATACCTGAAATATAGTTTCATCCCCTATTTTATCCCCTTTCATTTTATGTCCTTTCTTGCCTACGCCTACGTCTTTATGCATGATAAATCTCAGCCCAATCGGTATAAAATTGACAAAGTTTCATAGAAACTTTCATACCCAATTTTATCCTATTAGGGGTAGGATTGATCAAGATCCTTCCTTAGCGGATGCCTGGGTCATAACATCTACCTGTATACCAAATTTCAGCCCGATCCGTCCATCCGAATGGTTTGGGCTGCGCGTTGATAGATCACTATGTCAGTCAGTCACCTTTGAGTTATATATATTTAGATATATTAACTATGCCACATTTAACTACTCATATTGATTTCATCTTTTTAGGATTCCATACCCAAAGCGTAAAATCCGGACCTTTAATACTAAAATTTCGCTGTCCGTCCGTCCGTCTGTTCATAGATGTTAGACAGTTTAAATTTTCACAGATGATGTAATTCTTTTACCTCTATTCTAAAAAAGGGAATACAATAAACATTTAAGGTGGCCCATACAATAAACAACATCTATACGTAGAAGTTTCTGCTTTCAGCTTTTCTATTAGTAGTGCCACTTTCAAATTCCCTCTAGAGAAATTATGTATTTTCTAGTCATAAGTAGGTGATATAAAAATGATTTAGGTATATTTCAAAACATTCTAGCATATCGGTTGAAGAAAGAGAATAGAATTCTGTGTAATATGATATACAATATTTATATATAATATCTATATGGGGCGGTTAGCTTTATCAAATAAGGTTGGTTTAACTGTGATTTTGGAGCCTTTTAATATTAGTTACTTTTGCTTATATACTAGGGAGAGATAAATTTGTGCGTTACCTATTTATAGTAAAATTCTTACCTAAACATTTATGTAAAAGCGTTAATGGTAAACGAAGTGAGTAGGCGTTACGTGAGTATGAATTTAAATCATTTATTTTTATACAAAAACCTTGCAATATTCACAACCAGATAAAACAATAAGACAATTAACTAACGTCAAAAAAAAAGTATAAATAGCTGCTTTGACATAGATGATATTGCAAGTTTACATCCTTGAGATTTGTATTTGTTACTATGTAGTCCATTTCTAATGCATTAGCATCCCGCACAAGATATTTTGATTTGAAAAACAAAAAAATAAAGCGCCTTCTTGAGATCATACAGTTTTGTAGCTTCAATTACTTATATTCGTAATGTATTATAATTACTGAACTTCATATGGAAGTAAAAATGAAATTCTATCAGTACATTAAATTACTACCACTCTCTGGAGAGACCACTTCTGAAGCCTATTTCCGTGTTGGAATTGCCGCTTACTGAGTTCACGCTACATTTAGTGGTTTTGTTCAGCGACGGAAACTCGATATCTATATAATATTTATGACACTTATATGTTGTATACAGAGAAAAGACTTGATTGTGTATTTGTTTCTTTTTTCATTGATCAGGTTCCGAATGAAACTGGAATTAAAAAAATCTTTGACCTACAGAAAGGTACATCATACGTGAATAACATAGGCTATAATTAACGCGGGCAAATTAGCGGGAAAATCAGACATACTTCGAATTAATATTAAGCTTGTTTTATAATTAATTCTAATAATTGCCTAAATCGAAAACGAGCTTATACAATACTTACTTAATGACAAAACTGATGTCACAACATCGAAGTGAGTGACAATAGAGACTGAAATATTCATGAAACATCTTATGAGGGCATTTCAAATATATCCGAGGGTCAAACTGAAAGTTCTTAGAAACTGGCCACTTATAAACAATATAATAAAAAAATAATTCTAAAATTTGAAAATATAACTCTTTGCCAATATTAGTGAGTATATATTTCATTCATTTGTCATTTGTTTTACGATTTGGCGGCAAATTGAAAATTGTCTGTGTCACGTCATCATGAATTTAAACACGAGAAAATTTTCGTGCAATGATTTTTTATGACTTTCGATGTCATTTAAGTCAACAAGAAAGTTATGATAGACTACGATTGGCCTTTCACGATGAAGCCCCATCTCGTGCGACTGTTTACAACTGGTTAATGAGTTTAAACGTGGTCGCACTAATCTCACTGATGATTTACGTGAGGGACGGCCTTCTACGGCGACGACTGAAGATAACATCTGTGTTGTGCGGCGTATGATAGAGACTGACAAAAGAGTGACCTATCAACAGATTCGGACAAGCTTAGGCATCGGTATGAGTCAAGTGCACAAAATCCTCCACGAACATTTAGCGGTCAGGAGCTTTGCGCCCGGTGGATACCTCATAATTTGACTGAGGCTCAAAAACTCCATCGTGTGGATTGGTGTCGTAAAATGATTGAAAGATTTAACGGAGGTGACTCAAATGCTGTGTTCGACATACTAACAGGTGACGAAAGCTGGATTTACTGTTATGATCTAAAACCAAAAGACAATCTGCCTCAGTGGGTGTTTCCTTTCGAGGAGTTGCCAACTAAAGTGAAGAGAGATCGAAGTGCGGGGAAAAAAAATGGTGGCCTCGTTCTTTGGAAGGTAGGTCATTTTGCAACAATTGTGTTAGAGGATCAAAAAACAGTTTCTGCAGAATGGTACACTACCAATTGTTTGCCACTTGTCTTGAAAAAGTTCGAGAGAAACGACCTCGCAGTAGGATCCTCCTCGCCACGACAACGCCTCGTCGCACACCGCCAAGCGAACGATCGACTATTTGGCGACATCAAACGTTGAATTACTGGGTCACCCGCCGTATAGCCCGACCTCGCGCCTTGTGATTTTTATTTATTTCCAAAAATTAAAGAAAAACTTAAAGGAAAGCGGTTTATGATGCTGAAGAAGCGGTGGCTGCGTATCGCGATGCCATTGAAGAGACCCCTAAGGACGAGTGGCAAAGTGCTTTTCCCAGTGGTTCCATCGCATGCCAGCGGTGTATTGACGTGAATGGACACTATTTTGAAAAGATATAATAAAACTAATAACTGGCTAATGTAATCAGTTTTTGATTTTCTAAGAACTTTCAGTTTGACCCTCGTATTGAGCAAATTTCATCATCATCATCGCCAGCTTATTAATGTTCCCACCGCTGGGATGCAAGCCTATGGATGGAATTTAGTCGACTCAAATAGGGAGAGTGAGTAGTACCCACCACGCAGTATATGAGTTAACCCAGTGCGCATTGGTTAATGACTGCAGATGCAGTTGGGACCAAAGGCTGTACGTCCGAAGCACGGAGGAGCTCGAGATAATACATTTTTGGTAACCCATCCTATGATCGGCTGTATCGCAGATTAAGCTCGCTAGCCATTACGCCATCGCGTTTCTCAAATTTTAAACATAAAGGTTTAAATATTAACATATAATTAATAAAAAAATAATATCCATAGTCAATTGCTACAAACCTAAAACTATGATATGATATATCGAGCAACTTTCACACCTAGTCGGCATCTGCAAGACCTGCTGTGCCCTGTTTACACACAACAACTGAGGGTTGACACTATAAGTTCTAACAACTTCTAAGCATGCTCCATGGAAGGGCTAAACATATATAGAGAGGCTTTTGGGAGATTAATCACCATCTGTATATGTAATACTGGCGGCACTTTCTCTTTCAGATACTGACTGGATTTGGAACTTACAAGACATGATAGTTTCACAGTTAAAAAAATAGAACCAAATTATTAATACTACGTACATGATTATATCGATTTGCTGAATTTCGTTAGGTTTACCACGTAGGATTTATCTACTCAATGAAGCGGCCAGCTAATTGGGCAAAAGCGAGTTTTCAGTCGTGTTGGTTCGAATAGTGATGTAACCTTTGACTGGTACAAACGAAGCAATGAGGTTTAGCTACAACACCTTTATTGTGTTTCTAAGGAACTATTTGAATGACTAACAAAATACTTTTTTCCTTTAAATATATAAATTACAAATTATAGTCAATCATAAACAAACTATGCTTAATGAATGCTTATAAATTCACTTTGGTCCTGGCACTCTGAGATGGAACTCGAAGCCATGATCTTTCACAATTCGAGCGTGTGCTCCTAACCACTGAGCTACCCAGGATCTAACAGAACTGAAGAATTTTTCAAACACTCTAAGATAGGACTCATCGGTTCTAGTTCCTTCTCAAAGTCTCAGGGTTAGTCAATTTTTACCCTTTCACTACGAATATTTTTCAGTATAGCTTTGTGAATGCAAAATTGATCAAACATAAAAGCCAAACTAGTCTTTACCTGCAACTTCGTTCGCTTGGCATACTTACTTCAGGCAAGTAGGGGGAGATTGGGACCATTCGTACACTTTTTAGTCAATGATTTTTAAAATATTGATAATCAAAGATTACTCAATTTCTTATTAAAACATACTTTCTGCTCCTTATTTAAAAAGTTCAAAGTCGATATCTTTTTCAGTTTCATAACAATTTTGCAAACATTTATATTTGAAAACTTTGTCATAATCATTTGATAGTGTTCTGACTTCCAATGTCGTGAGTCCGAAATATGTTTTTGAACTTTTTCAATTTATTAGTCTTTCCAGTTAAACTAATTGTTTTTTACTATTTAAAAACCCCTTTTACAGACGCAAAAAATATCATTTAATTAAATTGGAAACGTGTCTGTCTTTTTAAAATTCCGATCATTTTTCTAAATTTTCTGAAATAATCATAAAAATTGTTAGCGGGGGTATATACATACGCATACGAATGAGTCCTTGCTGGAAATGTACGAATGTGCCCCGAAGATAAAGAATAAAATTATTTTTTCTTACACAAAACCCACGTAGAAAAATACACATATTATTGTTATCTTAATCATATTCACTTACAATTAAGCAATAATCCAATAAAATTTGACGTATCATTTAAGCACGGAAGATCCAAATACTTTAACAAAATATTTACTATGAGCATGCCAAAACACTTTAAGTTCTCTAGTTTTGCTCGCAGTGGCTGCATGTGTGGCTAACTACGTGGACAACTGACAGTCGCCGGCGCCTATCCACTGACACAAAGCCGTAATAAATAGGCTTTTCTACAAGATGTAGTAGTGACTGTATGAAGGTTCCCCGTGTACAAATGGTGCCAAACTTCCGCTATTTGTAAAACACTAAAATAAATATTTATCCCTACCCTCCTCCTCCTAAAGTCGTCCCCTCAATGCTGGAGATCGTAGCTTCGAAGGAAACTTCGTAAGAGACGTCTCCATTACCTACGGTCTTTCGCTTGATGGAAACTCTGGGATATCGGCATTTATAGCTGTTCGCACACTTGATCAGACCATCGTCTAAGACTACGTCCTCTAAGTCATTAGCCAGCCCTTTCAAACCCATGTTGCGGAATTAAAACGTAACTTATGTCCTTTCTCGAGGTTAACTTTTATCTTTAACCAAACTTCTTTAAATCTTCTCAGTGATTTAAGCGTAAAGATTCCAACACCTTTCGATGTTTAAGAAGAATTAAACGTCCCACGCAAATTCTACATTTTATAGGTATGATTTTCTTATATAAACTCATTTGTTTCCTGGAACAACATGCGAAGGTTTCCTGGAAGTCCTTAAAATTCTAACAATGAGGTTCGGTTGACCAAGCCATCGTATTTTCCAACAAAGCCTTCGCGATTACATCGTCTGCTTACATATAGCCGTATTCTACTAATATAGCCTTATACTGGAAAGGACTTAATTTTTCCAAAAATATGTTTAATAAACACTGTATCTACGCGCACTAAGTCGTAATTAAAAGTAATGTTTTAACATTCACATGGATTGGAAACTGCGGACAATCTATTGAACAGGAAATTAACTACCAATTAACTGAGTCTATACGGCATTTCAATAAACGTACGGATACAAGCAATGGCAAGTGACAGCCTCATCTGAATCAAGCTATCTTGATTACTAATAATGAAAACGGATTGTAAAATTTAATTTGCATGAAGAATTGATGAAAAATAGTACCGCACCAAATAGTATTCATCATTTTTTATTAACAAATATTCTTTCAAATATATATATGATTACATATCTCTACGTTTATTTAAATAAAATAATGAATTTGATAAATTGTTAAATAGACTAATTCTTTTTAAACATGAAACTTATGGATAAAATACAGCTATAAAAGTAATTTGAGAAAATTTTAATGCAATTCCAATGAAATAACCATTTTATGAAATTCCTTAAGAACCGACCTTGCATAGTAAACTTCAAAAGTTTTAGCACTCGAACGATGCAGTAAAAGGCATAATATTCTTCGAATTCCGTTGCTGCCGGTACGATTTAAATAAAATCAATACAATGCTCATAATTCGACTAGAAATCTTTAATAGTATGCAAGACGTGTTAATAAAATGTTATAAAAAGATTTAGAAACCACCACCAGACCACAAGGACTTGGTTAATTTTTGTTTCCTTTTTTTCAATGATTGAAAATATGTTTTGCGTTACAATACAAATGTATGTGTTTAGTGCTTTGGGTGTTCTTGTTAGGAAAAAGGCAACATAGGCTATATTACTTTTTCCTCAATTATGAATGAAAGAACAAACAAACATAAGAAACCTGTCTGACGTCATTAATTGCCTACTATTTGAGTAGTTCAATAACTATTAATTTACCTTAAATCAACTGCCTACAAAATCGTATCAAACAGATGTTGAATTAAGAAACATTTTGGAACACATAAAAATGAAAATAAAAACTAGACTGCTTTTCACTTGGTCGACTGAATTTAGATATTTTAGTCGATTTTATCTACCCACATATTCAAAAACTGTACCTTGTGAGGCAGTGCATAAACACGTATTAAATAGAGGCAAATACTTATTAGTCATGTTCCACTTACGTCATACTAATTATGATATTCAATAAATTATTTGTTCCTAAATGTAAAATTTTTAGGGAATTGGTACGAGAATTGGAACGAGAAAGAAGAATCGTAATTTACCGTAGCCAGGGGTAAATAAATAAGTAAAATGTATTTTATACAATAAAATAATTTATTTAAGAAATATAAACGTTCCTATAAAATATAAAATATTTGTATTGTGAATGTGTACAAAAGTATTGTTTTAAAAGTACCCTAATTAAAAGGACAATCAACATCTTGGTCTTTTTTTAACACTGTAAAGGGTCCGAAACGTCGATAAAAAACCGTTTAAAAGTTGTTTCATTTATTAATGTGTCTATCGTTTTATTCGGTAAGCTAATCCTTCGTACGTTTATATTTGATATTTGATAACTGGTTATGGATAGTGTGTTTTGGCGCGGCAACAAGCACTACACGCCGAGAATCGATGGGGGATCGTTAGCGTCGGCCATTGCAGGATGGAAATGGAATACTACTACTGGCTACATCCATCAGAAGTCCATTACATCGGACAGAGTAGTTTAATCTCTTTTTCACGTCGGTTACGTAGTTCGCGTGGGTATCACCTACATGCTTGACGTAACAGTAGTCTGATTCGATTTATTTTTCTCACTAACATTTAACATATATATAAATGTGAACTTTTTTTCGTTTGGTAAATACTAGTTTTGAAAGTCATTAGCTTTATTTTTCCACTAGCTTATCCGCGTAAACTATTGATTATACCCGCGAATGGTGTAGCTTCTCTTAAGTGGCTTTTTTTTAAAATCGGTACGTAGTTCAGGAGTCTATTTGATACAAAAAAAAACAATTAAATCTTCCCTCTTTGTGTCAGCCGGCAGGACAGATATTATTAATTGATAACTAATTTGATCGTAGTTTATTTATATTTATATATTATATTTTGATTTAAATTTTATACATATAACTATTAACTATTATGTCAGATGATGATTCTTTTCATTCAGCTTTTAATGACAGTATTTCCTCTTGTGATAGCTTTATCTCACAATCTGAACCTGAGACTTTGGGTACTCAACTGCACAATATTTTTCAATGCTCTCCCCATTGCTTCAATGCTTGCCATATAAATGCTCAAAGTATACCCTCCCATTATACTGATTTTCTCGCTACATTTCACGAGCATAACATTCAAGCCATTTTAATTTCAGAAAGTTGGCTGAAACCCAGTCTTTCCTCTTCGTCTTTTTCATTACCAGGGTATACTTTGATCCGTAATGATCGCATTGGTAGGCGTGGTGGGGGTGTTGCTATATACTTGCGCAGCGATATAGTTTACAAAGTTTTGATCTCGTCACCTTCAACTTACTCTTTCTCTGCCGAGTATATCTTTCTCGAGGTCTCTGTTGGGGGTTCTAAGGCTGTTCTTGCAGTCGTTTATTGTCCACCTACTGTTGATTACTTTTCTAACCTTGAGTCAATTCTGGAGCCGCTGTGTTCGGATTACAGGCATCTCATAGTCATGGGTGACTTCAACACTGATCTTTCATGTTACACTTCTCAATCTGCTAAATTATTCGATGTGGTGAAGTCCGTCGATTTATCAGTTTTACCTTCTGAGCCGACTCACCATAATCCTTCTTCACGTGACACATGGCTTGACCTGATTATAACAATTCCCGACAATGTAGTTAACCATGGGCAGTTATCTGCACCTGGCTTTTCAAAACATGACCTTATTTTTCTTTCGTACAGGTTAAAACCACCTAAACTAAAGCCCACCACTGTCTGGATGCGTAATTTTGCTCGACTTGACCTTGACAACTTAAAAGAAGATGCTGCTAGTCTTGACTTTTCTTCCGTGTTTGATTCTCCGCTACTCGATGAGAAAGTATCTCTTTTTAACAAATATATATTGAACTTATATGATGTACATGCTCCACTAAAGGCGGTAAAACTGAAGCGGTCTCCAGCTCCATGGATCAGTAGAGGAGTCCGTATGGCTATGACACGGAGGGATAGAGCATTCCGCACTTTCAAGCACGATAGGTCGGAGGAGAATTGGAGTCTCTACAAGAGGGCACGTAATCGATGCAACCGAATGGTAAGAACAGCTAAACGTCAATATTTCAACGACAATATCATAAATTCTTCTCCAGCTAATATATGGAAGTTTCTTCGCTCCTTAGATTTGGGTAAATCTTCTTCGCAACCTCAGATTTACCCCTTTTCTCTTAATGATTTTAATAATCATTTTTCTTCTATTTCCACTATGGATTCTTTCACCAAATCTAACACTATCAATGAAATTACTTCCAAGGCCCAATCTCATTCTAATTCTTTTTCCTTTTCTCCAATGTCAACCGATGCTATACGGAAAATCATAGTCTCAATCAAGTCAAAGGCCATAGGATGTGATGATGTGAGCAGAGACATGATTATCAACATTTTAGATATTGTCCTTCATGTTATAACACATATTGTTAATTTCTCTTTCCAAGTTGCTCACTTTCCTCTACTTTGGCGTAAAGCTTATGTCATCCCTCTTCCCAAAACCTCATCACCAACACTGTTAAGTAACTTTAGGCCTATATCTATCCTTCCTTTCTTGTCCAAAATCTTAGAAGCCGCTGCTCATGAGCAATTATCTTCCTTTATACACTCTGTATCCATCCTCTCTCCTTTCCAATCTGGTTTTCGTGTTGGTCACAGCACTACAACTGCTCTATTGAAAGTTACCGAGGATGTCAGAACTGGCATGGAGAAACAACTGGTCACCATCATTGTTCTCATTGACTTCTCTAACGCGTTTAATATGGTCGACCATGACCTTCTACTGGCCGTACTGAAGTCCCTTAATCTTTCGTCCTTGACATTGGAATGGTTCTCAGCTTATCTTCGTGGGCGTCAGCAGGCAGTACGTAAGGATCGTGAATTGTCTTCCTGGAACGATCTGACAGCTGGTGTCCCACAGGGGGGAATTCTTTCTCCTCTACTTTTTTCCATATTCATTAATCATCTCTCTTTCACGCTCGGCTGCTCTTATCATTTCTACGCAGATGATTTGCAAATATATGTGCAAACAACGACCGATGAAATTATAACAGGTATTTCCAAATTGAATAAGGATCTCTCTCATGTCAGTGCATGGTCAACTAAGTTTGGTATTTCGGTGAACCCTACAAAATGCCAAGCAATTATTGTTGGAAGCTCCAAACAGCTTATTAAACTTGATTCTGGTCTGCTCCCACCTGTTGTGTACGTAAATTCTGTAATACCCTTCAGCTCTACAGTTAAAAACCTTGGACTTCATATTGATTCGGAGCTCAAATGGACATCACAGGTTGCCGAGGTCAGTCGTGTGGTTACTTATTCTTTGCGCTCGCTTAATCGCTTCAGACATTTTCTTCCTATCAAAACTAAGGTCACGCTCGTCACTTCCCTTATTCTTCCTATCATTGACTATGCTGATGTCTGTTACCCTGATTTAAATGAAGATCTTCTCAATAAGTTGGACCGCCTTGTCAACAATGCAATTCGTTTTATTTTCTGCCTTCGCAAGTATGATCATGTTTCGTCTTATCGGTCTCAACTAAAATGGCTTCCCATTCGTCAGCGCAGACAGCTACGACTACTCTGTATGCTCTTTTCCATACTTTCTAACCCTAATTCTCCAAATTACCTTAAATGTAAATTTCAATACCTTTGTGATTCTCATGACAGACAACTGCGTTCTGCTAATACACTTGCGTTATCTACTCCACTTTTCCATTCTGGCTTTATGGCCGACTCTTTCACCCTGCAAGCCATACGACTGTGGAATGGCCTCCCCGACACAATCAGACAATCTCCCGACAAATTCGTCTTTAAACGGAAAGCTCACACCTTTCTCCTGGAACGTTTATGAGGATCATCATCATATATGTATTATATTTATGTATTTGTATATGTACTTATGTTTATGTGTAGTATAATATTTATTTATGTTTATATAATTGTATATAAATTCTTCTAAAGTGTAGTTTAAGTAGTATATTTATAAGTTAACTTTATGCCGCCATCGTGTATTTCTGTATCCCAAAGGTTGACTGGTAGAGAATGCTAATAGCATTAAGTCCGCCTCTTGTACCAATTTAATATAATATTAGAATAGATTAATTTAAAAAAATAGTGTTTTATGCTTTTAATACAAATTCATTTAGATTTTGTTTAACCTTTCATGATCATTAATATTACAATTATAGTTTTCTACGAAATCTCTATCGTGTACCCTGTATCTTACATGAATAATACGCCCCTGGTGTGACAATGCCGAAACTTTTGCAAGCACCATAATTACGGACGTATTATTAATGTACTCTTTGTCACGGAGTAACTGAAGTCTTGTGGGTAGATAAATGTACCCTTCCACTTATCCTCTGACTTATTACTTTTCGCTATTAGTGTATAAATTTTCATCCATGTTCAGGTAATCAACCCAATATGTTTTAAACTTTCGATTAAGACGAAAATTTATTATATCTGATCAATTTTACATTCCTAATGCTATACCGATGGAAAATGTTTAAAAAATCCACACCTGAGTACCTGTTACCCAGGTGTCCCGAGGTGGAGGTCTTGTTGAACACCGCAATTTCATCTCTTTCTAAAGCAGTATACAATTTGTGAATAAGTACGAGTATTATCCAGAACTGCTATTTTATGATTAAGCTTTTAAAGCGGAATACGAGTGAAACAGAAATGTTGCAAGAGGATTATCCGATAGCATAGGTATATATATAGTGACAATGGCAAAGTGCATCGGTCCATCAAATGGTGCCTGTAAAATTAAAAGGTTTACGGAAAGCAGTGCACGGAAAGCAGCAAATACAACACTGCACAGCAATATTTTTTACATTTTTTTAATGAAATAAATCAACAGCTACTGAGACTATTTCAAACCGGTTATAAACTTTAATAGGGTAAAACATGATTCCAACCTAATGTCCTACTTTCATTGGTCGTTGATTGTTTTATTAACATATAAGTCCTGTACAATACTTAAGAAAAAAAAACTAACTGGCAGAGCAGCTTTCCGGATTGAGGAAAGTTATGGGTTCGTGTCCCATCTCAGACAAAGTGGATTTTTTTTCAGAGTTTAAAGATATAGTGGTCACCGCAAAACGCCTTTTTTTTGAGAAGCTCCCGGAAATCAGCTGTAGCTCCTGTCCAAATAAATATATTTACTCGTATTAAGTCTGAAAATATTGTGAAAAGATACCATAATATATGTTCAAATATTTAGATTAATAAATTTAAAATGTTTCTCAAAAAAAATTCTGGAAAATTCGCTTTTTTTGGCCTTCTAACTGTATATAACCCCTTAAGAACTATTTCCCTATTTTAATTTAAAATGCTTTTTTCTCTTTTTATTGTTATTATTCTCTTTCTTTAGTAGCTCACTCTTGACAGAGTGGACGTGATGTCATGATAACGTCTTCAATATGATGATGTCTCTGGTTTTGATAATATTGCTTTGACGATGCACCTCACCACAAGCGACGCGTAACGACAAAATCGAACCAAGGAATTTACTTTCAGTCTACCCCATCCACAATAATGGAAAATGGAACACTGAAGAGCTTTTTTGTGTTATATAATTTCCTTAGCGATCGAACTATTATGCTATCTATTATATAGCGTAACGGCATTATACTATCTTGTTCAATAATAGAAATTGGTTATTAATCAGCAGGAGCTAATAACGCACAACGTGAGTTCATTTCATATATGGGACGCTATTTCCCATAAATAATACACACTACTAGTGAGCATAGGACGCCAAGATAACAAAAAATCTTTATTAGATGATATGATATACTCATAATATTTCGTAGAACGGCAATACATGTTTTTGTTATACAAGTACGTTACTTATAGGTATAAAAGACTATAGCAGTTGTATTATTTTATATTTTATCATTATTTTATATATTTAGGCGTCAATACATCTATTCTATACTATAATAAAAACGTAACCGATCGATGTCTGTACATTGAAGATATATGAAAAAACTGTTATGAGGGACATTAATAAGCGTAAAAGAACACAATTTTTTTGTCTGTTTGTCTGTGCGTTTGTGCACGATAATCTTAGAAATGGCTGAACCGATTTGAATGCAGTTTTCACTATTATATTGTGGTATTCTTCCGTTAACATTTAGTGTAAGATTTATTTCAATCGGTTAACAAATAAAATAGTTATGTTAATTTGAAGAGACGTGTTCGCCAAAATTGCTATGAAATATAAACAGTTTAATTAAATTTTCGTCTTTGATATATTGATCATAATCATTAACTCTTTCACAGCCAAACTGCAGGGCCTCAGGCCTTTGTTTAATAAGTTTTGGCCACCCATCCTGTGACCAACCTTTGCAAAAGTTACTTAATAACTACAATCGCAATTGGTCCCGGTTGTATTTGCAGTCGTTAATATACTCCTATCCGCATTCGGCCAGCATGGAGGATCGCAGCCCATCATCCTTAACCATCCATAAGGAAGGCCTGAGCTCTTGTAGTTGGTGACTTTAAAGGGCTGATGATGATGATGATGACAATGAGGGCCGTTCAAATTTGACGGAAGCTTTCGGAAGTATGTCAAAATTTGAAATTAAAATATGTATATATTTTTTTTATATCAATAAATAAAACTCCACGTATCTTCCGTCAGACAAGACAAAAGTATTAGTCTAAATCTTAGATATGATTTATGTCAGACTCATCATAATCACAGAAATTTTCAAATCATACTTTTTAAACAATATTATTAATCAACTAAAGTCAAAACTTTTATTCTAAATCTTAGATATATAAACACAAATAACACAAAAATCGATCTGTGGTTACTTCTCCACAATCCGTGGTCCCAGGATTTCCTTTTGATCGGTCTCATCTAGTAAAAAGGATTTTTCAAATAGTCATATTTTTATATATCCTAATACGAGATATCTCATTTTAGGAGCACTCGCATGTCTCATATTAGGAAAACATCTACATTCAACAAAATGGCTGCACATTATTTCTCAGTAAAGAAAATGCAATAGAACTGCATATGTATCATAAAATTCATGATATAATTGATAGAATGACGGTAAATTAAAATCATTCAGTGTAATTAATACAGTTGTAATATACCTTGTAAATATTTGATGAGAAAAATTTGGTTTTGGGGTTTCGTGTACCGACCGACTTTTATTGACAAAGAAAGAGATCGGACGGAAAGCGCCCGGTCTCGGGAGACACCTGAAAAACGCGAAGCGTACGACTATTTAGCTGCTCATACCGAGGCTCATGCACTATAAAGTTGAATCTGAAGCATTTACCGTCAGGGACAATCTCTTGAGCTCTCAGAAAACTCATACAACAAGCGTTTGATCTCAGGTAACTTCTGAAGATCGCATAGCACGTCTAACTGCTGATCGTAACATACTCGTACATGCAGTATGGTATGAGTTTGATCGAGAAATGCGCTTGGGTTCTGAAAGAGCTCGCAGTTTGCACAATAGAGATCGAGAAAGTAGTTTCGATTATCACCAACCCGTGTTACCTTTATACTCCACAGGAGTACCGCAGATAAGTTTTCAGAGGGTATGTCATAGACTATAATTTTGCGGCAAAGTCGCGGACACAGCTAGTAATTAATGTTAAATGTTAAAAAATATTATTGCCCAACCAAAATATTATTATGATCCAAAATTTTTGGATATTGTAAAATGTTCGCAACTGTAAATAAGATTAAGCCATTGATAATAGTTATGTGCTGTGACACGTAACTTATCTACCGCACGAATTTACTTGCTTCGAGTTGTGTATATGCCAAATAAAAAGGTTATATTAAAAAATATATTCGATTGATTTGTAATCGCAATGCTACATTGATATTTAAAATAATAATTATAGTAAATTAGTAAATCACTATAAATTTAATTTGAGTTCATTTTGGATCATATACTGTTAACAATAATATATAGATATCAAGAATTAACTTTAAAGTATATTGGCATGTCGATTAACTATTCTCAGTATAGTATCAATGGAATAATAACTTTTGTGTAAACTATTGTTAATTTAGATATGTAATAAAATAACTTAAAAATACGTGGCACTATGGACAAACCTTAGTGGTTTTTATGGTGTCATTTAAACAATAATATTGTATATAATTGTTTGGATTGCTAAATAAAATAAAAAAAAATAAAAAAATGTATTCTGTTGTAGAACCATTTATGGTAAGTATAACCTTACATTTTATATAATTTGATTAAATTTAGTTCGTTATCAAACTCCATAGCCACGTACCGGTTTCCAGATGTTCTCATCTCCGAGCCGAACAGGAATCGCGAACCCTGGACTCAGTGTAAGAAAATGACTTTTCTATATTGGCAGGTTTGAGTGTAGTTTCTTTGTTTCGTTGCTTATATTGAAAGCATAATACGAGTGTTTTCAATATTAGCAATGTATGTGAAGCTCGTCCACGTAAATGTCTGTTAACCGAGTGTGATATAACCGAGTTATATCATAATTCCTGTAGAAATTAATATCACATCCTTTAGTTGAAAGAAATTTTGAAATTGGTCCATTAGTTTCAGATCCAAAATACAATCAAATCTTGCCTCTTTATATTATTAGTATAGAAATATAGATATAAGAGTACATCAAATGTAACCGATTCAGAGAAGCAACCGTCTGAATTTCATACATTAAAATGACAGACTTGAGACATTGCCGATTATGCACTGCGCTATGTCTTAACAAATTGGTTACCGAGACGCCACGTTAATTAAATTACACGATATAAATTATACTTGACGTTAGCGAGATAGTGGAAAGCTTACGCTCGCTTAGACACATCTATACGAATCTGAAATTGAAACAATACTCAGCAGACGAACTTCATATAAACATTTATCAAAGACAATATTCAATATCAAGACAATAGAACAAAATGAGAATGTCAGTTGTTCTAAAAACGATAATTTGCCTGTGATTTTGGTCCATCATTGTCATTAAAGCGACATCACCGATACAAATTTTCAAAATAAGAACATTAATAAGCGCTTAAAGTTGTCATTAAACTTGAATGTTATATTTTCGAGAATAGATAGGCCATAGAATTAAGAAGCGCCTTATTATTGAATTAAACCAATAATTTGCATTCAGGTAGTATTATTTATGTATATCACGGTACATATGAAAATTTCGTCCCATCTGTTAACTGATTGTGACAAAGTTTATATGTTACATAACATGTTTTGTACATTAATAACTTAGAATCGGATTCGAAACGAATTTATCTTTATTACAACTAAAAATGTTTAATTTTTACTTGTAAAATTGAAACAAAAATAATACGTACCTAATGTTCTTCTATTATATGAGTGACGAAAATATTGGATATACTTCGCTTATAGAAACAGACCCATTATTTGAAATATCCTGTAAAACCTGCTTTGGACATGATATTAATTTAAAAGTTTGACGCTAAAAATAATTAGACACACGAAATTGGTAAGCTTTGTAATTAAAGTTATAAAATTAATTACAAAGTTTACTAAATTTGAATAGTTATTTTTATTATCATTTAAATTGCTATAGTGTAAAATGAGATAATAGAACTTATATTTTTAAAGATGTTTTGTTAGTTCAGTTATAAAAAAAATATGTCTCTTTCACATAACTGTAATTGAGAAGATGATGTACTGGTACTGAATTGCACGTACAAAATGCACTGGTCTTGTGAGCTCATGCCGTGTATTATGCATGAGGAAATGGGCTCTGCTGATAACTAATGGGGAATGAACAGTATTCTGCCCTGCGTTTCTTTAAAAAAACCGAACAAGAATTCGAATCCACTCAGGTATCAGAATTCACTTCGAAAGCGACATCCGTTTAAACTTGAATTGGTATTAACATTTCGTGGCATAAGTAAAGTGAGTTTCAAAATGACGTTGGGATAGAATGACATGTTTGGTCAATCACTCTTCTCTTGTCTTTAAAAAAAAGAATAGAATCAATAGAATTTATATACTCAATGACGAGACTTCGGACACATGAGTGAATTCGAATTCGGGTTGGGATTTATACGGAATCACTCTGCTGTTTTTGAGAACTCCAAAATGAATTTAATTTAATTTTACACTGACCGATGGGGTTATCGCGCGATATGCAGGCGAATTCCGCGCGCTATTCTCATTGGTCAACAAAACAATGACCGACTAATGAAAGCGACGAACAGAATGCCATCCACCAGTGTAAATAAATCATAAAGGTGTTTATTGCATAACTTTACACAAACAATCAATTTCATCACAACTGTACTAATACTAGCTTGTGTAATAAAGATATAAACATCCCTCTTCAATCACTCTGTATAATGATGAAAACCGCCTAAAAACCGTTGTGTAGTTTAAAAGGTCTACGCGGACAGACACAGGGAAGCGACTTAGTTTTATACTATGAATAGATGATAAATTGGGAAGTGTGTTGTTTGTTTATCCTTCTAAGTCATCGCTACAGAGTATGCTAAGATATGATTTATTGTATAGGGGTATATAAGTGAGATGTCTATTATTAGCGCGAAAAAAGTATTTGATTGACCGTTATCGAATATAAGTCTCGGGTCCGTATACGCTGATGTATTTTTAAAACGATCCAGCGCATCACTAATTATAATGAAAGCTCAGTGGCTTCAGATAATCACGCTGCAGTAAGCTCTCCGCGCGTGACGTAAACAAGAGATCTCCCGATCACGGGGCCTCAACTCCTTACTGAAACTTTGATCAACTCAAGCGTCCGTTATATACTTTGGGGGAAGCTTTCAATCGTCGTGCTAAAGTATGATTATCTTGGTATATGGACCCTTGAATAATTGGTTCGGTAAAACATCTATTTTTTTAATCTAAGACTGAATTGCATCATAATATAAATTAAAGTTATGGTCTAAATCAAATTTGACAATAACAGACAAGCTGTCATTAACATTGACTGTGGAATGCGTTGCAGCATTCTCTTAGTATATATAATATAAATAGCATAGTAAAACAATAATTTTAGCCAGTGAAGCATGGGCGGTTATAGTTAAGTAATTACGTCATCTGACCAAATGCCAAATGACGCAACTTATTATTTCCTTAACCAGTACTTTAATATGTATGTTATTGTTTAAGTAATTTGGTGGAACCGAAACTTTAGAGTGATAAAATGCACACTTAATAACATCAGGCTGGTACAAAAAGATAATGCTATCAATTTAGAACTTGACTATCAACAAATAAGGTTTTATATCAGTGACTAAATCTGGCCTGAGATGAGCCGAAGTGCAGTTAAAGTGCAAAGTTTTATTTTAATAAAATTATTTTTTCAGGTATATAAACTTTATCAAAGTTAAAGTTTCCAGGAGGCTTGATATGTCGACTCAAAAACCTAATTCGTGAAGAAAAAATTTTAATCTTAATAATAGATATTGGTCCTATCTCTTAACTTGATATGATTTAAAATAAATAGGGGGAAAAGACCAACACTTTCTATAATTTTCTGTCAATTGTACTAAGAAACTTTTGGGTGTATTGTATATGTAACTTAAACGAGAACTTTCCACTTATCGATAGCGGAAAAAATATTTTTAAGATCAGTACGTATAAAAACTACTACTTTTAATATAATTAACCACAGAATAAAACCTCATTTGAGAAAAGCATCTTAAAGTAAAATAAAATAATAATTACCTAGGTTCATCATCATCATCATCAGCCCTTTTACGTCCCCACTGCAGGTGCTCAGGCCTTCCTAATGGATGGTTAAGGAGGATGACCCTCCACGCTGGCCTTAAGCAGATTGAAGGGGATATTAACGACTGCAAATTGAACCGGAACAACGACTTAACATGCCTTCCGAAGTACGAAGTACCATAAGTATGAGTCACCCATCCCATAACCGACCATTGCGAAAGTTGCTTAAAAACAACAATAGCGGGCAGTGGCGCTTATCCAATACCAATGACACCGAGTTGCTGGTATTTATCTTACCTTGGTTGCTGGTATTTAATTATTATACGAACATTCAGGGTCCAATGTTGTAGCTGACTGGTAGAAAATGGTTATGGAATTAGGTTTGCCTTTTGTATTTCAAAAACCGGTGAATAATAAATAAATAAACAACAGATATAAGGGGTTATATGAGTTACCTTTATAATATTTTTTTACTTTTAAAGGATTCTTATCATTAATTCCAAAAACATTTATTATTTGGCAACATAACATCACAGTAAATTGAAATGGGACATTTCATATACACGATATTTATAAAACTTTAACCATATTCAAACGAAGTTTATAATACTTTACACGAATAGTCAACATCCCTTTCCAAATTCCTATTTCCATTAAATATTTCCTTATACAACGGCGTATTGTGAATCATATTCTCGATGCAAAACAAAACGCAAATTCGCCACCCGTGGCCTAGATTTGTTTGTGTCGTTCCTCGCCTACAAACCACAATTGTGATTTTCCTTCCGTCCCATCTCAAATTATATCAAAAGCCTATCTACGCTCGACCACCGTTCTAAATGAAATTATTTGCTACCTTTTCTCAATGCTGCATAACATTAAAGTGTTCAAACGCGATGGATTTGTTTTTATACGGAATAGTTACAAAATTATGGGATCTTCTTCATTTAACCTGTAAATTTCTGTCGTATGAACTTTAATTTTACTTACTGCAACTTTTAAATTCAACTTTCTTTTGTCTATTTTTTTAAACAAAATTAAAGAGGTTTGTTATTATTGATGCACATCTGAATTCCCTGGGATTTGTCTGACGTGGTACATTTACTTTCTTCACTAATTGACAAACTATGGTGCCAATTCCAATTCTGCATCCAGACACAAAGATATTACTTAAATATTATATGTCCTCATTACATATAAAATGTAATTCAGAATCAATTAATTAATATAAAATTATTATTACTGAGAAAATGTAAGCGAATAAACAGGATCTTTAATTAATACGATATTGAGACTTCTAATAATATTATAACAATCTATGGATATCACATATTTGTTTTTTTTTTTATTAATGAAATCAATAACACACAAAATTATAGTTGCATATAGTAAAAGTTTTGATTAGGTATATATTTATATTATTTTAGAAAAACTTCGACTCGAAGATGTGTCTAAAAATATGTGTCTAATTTATATATAAAAATGTTGTTTTTTTTTTGACATATATTCCATTCCCTATCCTTAGCTTTATTCATGAGCCTATTCAACGTGTCACTTTGTCTATTCTGAACTTTCTATTAATCTCTATATCTCAGAGGCAACTGAGAGATGAGAGAATTTTTCAAAGATTAAGCTTTAATTTATGTTCTCAAACGTTTATTTCATAACATATAAAGTCATTGATTATTTATCTTTAATATTTTACTCTTATTCCATTTTTACCAACTTCAAAATCATAAATGTTCGACGACGATGTATGTTTTTTTTATGTAGGGTAAGGATGCCGAATATGAGATAGTCGCCAAATATGAGATAGTTAGGTTTTGGCGAAACTAATCGCCGCAGCCATTTGGTGCTACTGTCGCTAGAAGCCACGTGGCAAAAGATCAAAACGTGTGTTAGTGCTTCCCAGTCCAAGGCGAAGTTAGGTTGTGTACACATAGGTTTTCACGAAACCCGAAAACCAAATTTTCTCATCAAATATTTACAAGGTATTCTACAGCTGTATTAATTACACTGAATGATTTTAATTTGCCGTCATTCTATCAATTATATCATGAATTTTATGATACATATGCAGTTTTATTACATTTTCTTTACTGAGAAATAATGTGCAGCCATTTTGTTGAATGTAGATGTTTTCCTAATATGAGACATGCGAGTGCTCCTAAAATGAGATATCTCGTATTAGGATATATAAAAATATGACTATTTGAAAAATCCTTTTTACTAGATGGGGCTGATCAAAAGGAAATCCTGAGACCATGGATCGTGGAGAAGTAACCACAGATCGATTTTTGTGTTTGTGTTTAAATATCTAAGATTTAGAATAAAAGTTTTGACTTTTGTTAATTACTAATATTGTTTATTAAGTATGATTTGAAAATCTCTGTGATTATGATGAGTCTGACATAAATCATATCTAAGATTTAGCATAATACTTTTGTTTTTGATACTGTTTAATAAGTGCCATTTGAAAATCACTGATTATGATAAGTTTAATATAAATTATAACTATGTACGTTACATACATATATTAAGTCGTACTCAGACCTATTTATTTAGGAGTATGATGTTGTTAATTAGAGAATATAGCCAATAAAAAGTTTAATTCAAATTAATTTCTTTCCTTTTTCTCCAAATCTATACTCAAACCCTAAAGAACCTAATATGAGATACTGTCTCATATTAGCAACCCTCAGTATCTCATAATAGGAGACCATTTGCCTGAGACGTAATTTCTGAACTTCTTAATATTTTTTGATATAATAAAAAATCTATTATACTCAGAACTAAACGGTCTCTCATAAATAAACTTCATTAAATACCCTATCAAATATTGCAATTTTCATAATGATTAGTGCAATAATTTATGTTTTATATCCAAAAATAAAAATAGTATCTCATATTCGGCATCCTTACCCTATGTTCACCGATATTTTTGTCAATAGTTAACTGATTTTCAAAATTAAACAGCTTAATGGACCATGGTGGTGCCGTTTAAATTTTGTCGAAATCGAATAAGTGGTTTTATTGGTATGACTAAACAAAATACGCTTTTCAACATTTATCACCTAATTATTAAGATGATATGTTATAACCTGTCCCATTTCAGCTAAAAAACAAAAGATCACAAGTCGATCGATTTGGGAAAGTCATAGGTAGTATTCTTCTTGAATTATGAACCAAATTCTATCAAACTAGCTGTTTCCCCGCGACGTCGCCTGCGTAAATTATAGCGGCCTTATCACTAAAATTCATCTCTTTCAGGCAACCTTGGAACGCCTTATTCAAGAAAATGCTATTGCAGTCGTGCACCTATCATTTAACTAATTATCTACAGAAACCCTCCGCCGGACTTGCATAGCATTTTCTTGAATAAGTCGTTTTTGAGATTAGTATTATTTGTCGTGTTTTTAAAGTTTGAAGTCGGTTATAGTTTTTTAAAAAGTTTTTATTTAACAGTTAATGGTCGGAATTCTGTTTGACAAATTAGACTTCATTTAGTTTTAATCCTGGAAAGAGGTGATTTCATGTGATTAAGGAACAGCGTTCAAAAAGGGCCAATTTTCAATTAAAAAGGTTTTAGATTCGATTAGAGAGTGCTACGATATTCGTTTTTAATTTATCACAGAGAAAAACCTTTTTTGACTGATTTTAAGGAAAATCTGTTTACTTTTAATAACTTGAAGAGTTATAAGCTTGGTCGCTTATCCTTTTCAGAGTACTTTGGCACAGCTATTCATCAGCCTACCCTCAAGTATCGTCATATACGCACCACTCTTCTGATTAAAGCATAAAAATGCCATCAAATTATTCATGCCACAACCCCGAGGTCCTTAACGGTCCCCGGCGCAGTAAACACAACCTTCGACTTTAAGAGACTCGTGTACAGTAATTTGTTGAGATTCATGAGTCATAAACAAGACGGCATTCATTCCGCCAATATTCAAGATCGTTAATCGATATAGTGGCTGCCGCCTTGCCACCGAGGGAGGCGTAAAGTCAATGTGGTAGGCGCAGAATCTTTGCTTCGAACTTCGAATGGATATAATAGTTAATTTTCTGACACACATTTCCTATGAAATTTGAGGAGAATATATATTATTTAATGTGATGAGTATGTTGATGACGCAGGGGTTAGCGCGCTCTGTCTACCTTACGGTCATAGGATGGGTGACCAAAAATATACTACCTCTAGCTCTTCCGTGCTTCGGAAGGCACGTTAAGCCGTCGTTCCCAGTTGCGTCTGCATTTGATTCGATGCCATCAATGGGGAAGGTTTAATCTTACCTAAGGCTGACGAAAATAATATATTAGTATAGATATCTGTGATTACTTACGTCTAGAATTTATAATTTTTTATCGTAATATAATAAAATTATTTATTGAGAGTGTTTTATATTATATTTGTTTATTGTATGCATAGCACGTGTTTTAGAATGTTTAAAATGCAAATGAAAATGAGATTCTGCATTAACAATACAGTGCAACACTTATGTTGAGGGGAGTGAAGGAAATAATCTGTCTTGGCGCTTCCGCCACTTCAGTATGTACCTATTTCAATTGATTTATTCGTATTTTATGAGCTATACGCCTTCATTAATTGTTCGATACATCTTATTATAGAAATTGAATATTTTTTTACTGTGATATCATAAAACAAAGCCAGACGACCTATTCTTTTGGTCCACAAATGAATATTTGGAAATTTTCTAATCACTCTTATAGGCGGAGAGTTCAACGGAGTGCAAGAGTTTTCTAGAGCTTGATACTTTAGTATGTTGAAGTATTACTACTTTTTATTTTTTTAGATCCTTGGAGGAGAACACATCACTCGGTATGCAAATAGGAAAAATAAAATTAAAAGACTTTCAAAATAATTAAAATTTTATGTAAAATTTGTTCTTAATATATAACAATAATACTATTCAGATAGCAATATCGTGGAACACTGCAGTTCAGCACCTCTTAGAACTTGTTGTGAAACTCAGTTCCGAGAAAACAGTGTCGCTAATGGATGAAATTCAAATAATAATTAAATTATTAAAGTAAATTAAGAAAAAATACACAAACCACACACACTCGTCGAACGCAGCGACTCATTACGCCTCAGAAGTTAGCTGAGATGTGTTCCAGTACCTGACCTCCGCATTGGGTACTGAGTAATGTATACACTTAGTCATTTAACACTTAAATATCAAGCCTTAAGAAACTCTCGCATAATCTTATCATATCCGTGAAGATTATCTACATTATTAGGAAATTATAAAAACACAAAAAGCGAAGCGTGAGATGGAAAGAAAAGGCTATAAAGCTTTAAACGTTTATATTATGTCATTCAGCTCTTTGCTATATACGATTAATACATTTCAGCGTAGACACTGACAGATTACGTTTTGTACTCTTGGAACTAAGTTGAATTTCGTCTATCACTTCATTTTAATGTTAATCGTTGAATGTTCAGAATCTGTAATGAAATTCGCGGCAGTAGAGAGTGATTTCGCTTGATTAATGTCAGCTCTTCGAGCACTGGCGGAAATTAAGCTTCCTTTAACAAAGTTTATTGCACTTTTTGTTAACTTGTTTCCTAATTAATTTGCAGCAACAAGTGCCCCAAAATGTTAAGCGGATAAATCACAGGCGTAAATGTATAATTCCCGAGATGAAACTGCTTTGGAATACTTTCATTGGAAAATTCCATGAAAAAGGCGCTAATGCCCATTCGACGCAGTTGCAAACTTTTTAAAAAGAAAAGTGTACCTATTGTTGAGATTTTGGAAGTTTCCGAATCACTCTTTGAAAATCACTGCGATGGAATAATCTGGCGTTTTTGTATCCACTTTATAACGAATTACCTAAAGTGGATTTTAATACAAATATCAAAATTGAAAACACTGAAATTACATTTCTCAATCCTTTGTCAAAAGAAGAATTACACGTTTAAATCGTAAAAGCTGACAGAATAAAAAAAAACTCTTTATTTTCTTTATATCAAAATGTAATTAATCGTTTGGAATTGGTGTTTTAAACAAATAAGGAAGATACAGAACTAGCACCTTGTAAAAAGAGTATACCAGTAGTGGGAACTTTAAGTTGATGATGATATTTCTCGATTGGAACATTTGTGAAAATTTGTGCAAAAGAAAAAATAATGCCTCATCATAATGCCTTCATTGGTGCGGTCATGAAGATAGAAATTAAACGAAATAAAGTATTTAACTAATATGTGACTTGGAAGTGGAAAGACGTAGAAGGGTGAGGCTTAGGCTACGAATGCACTTGCGATTTTTGTCAATATGAATTATCGTTTCTGTCACTGTACTCTTTTCATTTGTATGGAACACGTTTTTTTGCCTAATCAATTAATTACAGCGATACATTGTATTATAATGTCGCATGACGTCACACCTTTGTACATTTTCTACGTCACTGTGACATAGCGATTCCCCTCTTCTCAACTTTGATGCTTAAAAACATTTTTTGTTTACTTGAAACAAAAAAATACACATCTAATATTTTTCTTTTAAAGGAATTTAATTTTTTTAACCCGGACGTGCGCCTAAACTGGAAGATCAGTTTAGGCGCACGCGCCACCGCGAGAATTTTCAAGAAAGTCCACTAGTGCAAGTATAGAATAGACATTAGGATTCTCTAAGTCTATAAAAATTAAGCATTTACGAGAAGAGTTATAAGCGTCAAGAAAGAGAAAGCCTTATGTAAATACATTTTCTTGTGGCATTTGGTTCTCTCCTCCTTCCCTACAAGTGGACCAGCGCATCAAAATTTAAATAAATTACTGAAGAATTTAAGACACACTTGACTTCGTCACCGATTATTAGTAGGTATTACGTCTATTTAATATTCAGAACACCATATTGTAGAAATTATTAACATATTCTCAGATATGCAAGGATAACTATGTAGGAACAGCTCTATTGTCAAGAGACTTTCTATCGCACTCACGCGAATGTTGAATATCGATTGACGTATGAAAACGTGATTAATAGCTGTTTGAGTGAGTTTTGTTAACGATAAGGATAATTTATATGCAATGAAATGCAACTAGTACCTACAAATCACACAAAAATTTTCAGTGTCACGTTTTGGCTCGCCGCAACGCCTATTGTTGGTCCGCAAACGAAATTTCCGTAATCTTGAAACAAACAAATATATAAAAATGTTGGTCTAACTGTTAGATCTCAACAAAATTAGTTGCTTTAACCTTATTTTTAATATTATATTTTTCATTTAGTATACATACATGTTCACAGAGTGCTTCAAAGATAACTAATCCGCAATTTTTGATATTTTTCCTTTCCATATTAAATTAAGAATATAATCAATTTATTTATCGTCATTTTCAAAAATCAATTAGTACTATATATTAAATGAATTGTTTAGCTGTCTGGCTACTGGTTAAAGCAAAATGGTTGCTCTACGCACACGCTGGTAAGCCCATTTTCTACCAACTGCCGGCGTTTGAGTTGTGTTGAGCTTTAAAACGTTTGTTCAAATTTAATAAGAATCCTTAAGAATTTAATTAAGGAAATTAATTCATGGTAATTAAATAATTTTCTCTATATTCTCCATTTTCTAAGGAATAATCCGAATCGTGTTTGTAATGAAAACTATCTACTTAGTAAATATTTTCTTACTAACTACAAATATAATTTATTTGTATCATACGGTATCAGCTTAATAAATTAATTCAGAAATCGTATTTGGATATTTTAATTGATTTTTTATATTCATTTAATACATAGGTTTAAAACTTACAATTTGCCTTTATTCATTATCAATGAATAAACCTACATGAGAATTTACTAATCTATACTAATTAATAATAAAGCTGAAGAGTTTGTTTGTTTAATTGAACCCTAACATCTCAGGAGCTACTGGAAAGAATTGAATTATTGTGCTATGACTTACAGGAGTGTTAAATTTAAAATTAAATTTCATCCCGAAAAAAGCACCTAAAGTTATGAAAATGGGAGTGGAAGTTCGTATGGGGTATTAAATCGTTACCATAGTAACCGTGGTTTACAGTTCAATTTGTCATTTTAATTATAATACATGTCATCTTTTTCAAAATGCATTATTAATGCAGGATGAAATAAAGTTAAGTCTTTATTTTTTTCGATTTTTATCAAACAAAGTAGCTTTCGTTTTTAACACTACTGTGTTTTTATAACCGTGAGTTTGTTTGTTTGACTTACAGCCAGTTGCACAAACGACCATTAAAATTAGTTTAAAGCAACATTACCTATAACATCTTTGCCATTCGTTAGAGCTTAAAGGCGCCAATAAACCTTAATCGACGTTTGTGCAACTAACCGTTAGACTGTATGTAACAAAAAATATATTTGTAATTTTAACACAAGATTTCCTAATAAATTACATTTGCCATTAAGAGAAACTTATACGTGATTTCAATAAAGATATTTTTAATAATAATATCCCGGATGCTGCCACAAAAATTATATAAATCATGTTTGAAAACATGGTTAGTTGATAAATGTTTTTTTTTATAAATGAATTTTTAAATAAAATATATTATTTGGAACATTTTAATTAAATGACATATAATAGTTAAGTTATTGCATGCCGTTTAACATTAGAATATGAGATATATTGTTTTCTTTAATTTTGTAGTTGGTTAGAGAACCTATATATTCATAATCTTTGCGTTATGTTTAAAAAACAATTATACGTTGTTTTCGCTTTCCTAACTAATTTCAATATTTTTCTTAGCTTACGTACTCAAGTCAAATAATTGTATATACTAAAGTAGTTGAACATTTTTTTATGCTTAAATAACGTGAAATACTGTAAATATTTTTTTTTCATGAATAAATGTGTTTTATTTGCAAAATAATTAGCCTGAAAAACCAGCCAAGTGTGAGTCAGCTCGTGCACGAAGGGCTTCGTACCGAAAACGAATAAAAAATTCACGGTTGTTGTATGGGAGCCCCTTTAAATATTAATTTTATTCTGTTTTTTAGTATATGTTCCTATAGTGGCAACAGAACAACATCATCTGTGGAAATCTCAACTATGTTACTATCACGATTCGTGAGATAGTCGCATGGTGGTAACAGCAAAAATCACGTTTGTTGTGTGGGCATTTATTTTATTATATTTTTGTTGAACGGCAACAGAAGTACATCATCTGTGAAAAATTCAAATGTCTAACTTTCACGGTTCATGTGATAAGCCTGGTGATAGACAGACAGACAGCCAAGTCTTAGTAACAGGGTTGTCGTTTTACCCTTTGAGTAGGGAAACCTAAAAATTAAAGATACTGCTGAAAGTCACTATTCCACGCGGTCGAAGTCGCAGGCACAGCTAGTAAATAGTATTTCTCTTGTAAGTGTTCTCTTAAAAACAACAATGACAACAATGTTTTCAACAATTAATGAAAATATTTTATTATAATTACATACACTAAATTATGTAAATTAACGAAAGAATCTTTAAAGGAAAGAAACCAACCTTTGGAAGATAGAAAATTGGAAAATGAAAGGTACTGGTTACAAATACACACATTTTGTTTTTTCCACTAATTCACTTGTCGATTACAGAAAGGGGCATGAGTAACCAGAAGGTCTATTTTTAACGGTTCCAAATAAATTCCATTAATAATAACTCATTCTATTGCTTTAAGTAAGTTTTATATGTTCTTTTATATTTGTCTTTTCTCCAATTAATTTCAGGCGTTGTTATTCTATGTATCAATCGAATCGTATTAATGACAATATATTTTTTATTAAACTTTTTGCCTCGTCAAATTAGAGTTTTACCTAGGAAGGAAAGATAAGCTAGAACTCGTATACAGTTTCATATTAAGATTCCCATGTCTGTATTGTAAGTTATGAGGTCAAAAGCATGTCCATATGGCCCAAGTATGTATGAGGTCAATGTACTCGTATGTAACTTCCATGATTTTCTAATTGATAGTAACATCATTTAGAATACAAGAAGTTCGCGAAAAACAATAGACCTTGAGCAACTTACTACGCAGACGTGAGATTTTAGGGGATTTTTGAGACAACTTTAAAATAAAAACTAAACTTATATGCAAATTTCTAGCTTACTCTTTACTCCGAGGCTTAATACTATTTTTTTAATTAAACAACTATTTACAAATCATTGTTTCAATATTTAGAACGATTGACTTTTTAAACTAACTTTCATTATAATAGTAAATATATATGTATAGTGTATCTGTGTCTATACTTATATTATAAAGTATTGATTATATGTTGTTTGCATTGAATAGGCTCCGAAACTACTCGACCGATTTTAAAAAATCTTATACGATATTGGATGACATCGTATGCTAGAATTTACGCGAGCGAAGTCGCGGGAAAACAACTAGTAATATAATTATAATCTGCGTGTACATATATTCAATAGTGTTTGAATCCTATTTAAAGTTCATAACAAACCATCTTATCTAATCTAAATAAAAACAATATTTAAATTTGGCTAACGTTATTATGAGCTTAGAAGTATTTGTTTCAAAATTTATAACCATTAATTGGCTAAGAGAATCTACGGGTACTAAAAGTTTCTCGATAAGTCGACTTCAGAAGTTCCCAGCTATTGATTTTCATTTAACTCTTCTTAAGCAGGTTATTACGACGATGCTTCATCGTAAAGGAGCGGAGGTCGAAAAGTAATAATAATATTGAGCTTTAAGGCACCGTACAATAGTAGAGTGATTAATGGATCACCCGATATACGAAGCGAGTTCTTTGTTGTACAGCAAATATTTGATCCGGGCGTCACCGGCTCAATCCGGGTCTTTGAGAAAGCACCGCCACTGAGCGACTACAGACTGATATGACTTTACAGAGAATAACTCCCCGGCTAATGATCTTGTGGATTACGTTGCGCCACACGGATCTGAATCACTGTAATTACGTCATATATATTTAATAATTCTAAAGTTCTATGTCTGTTTAGCTTTGAATTAAATTTTAAGAAAAGTAGGTGAGTGGCGACTTTTGTTTTTGGAATAAAAAACAGCCTCAAACTCGTCGTTGAACGCCGCGCTGTCACATTATCGAGCTAGATGAAATAAAATCTAGTTACCTTATGAAGTACGTTTTATTTGATTGAACTATAGATACAAATATAACAAATAAGTAAACTTTTGATGGAAAATTAATGGTAGGTATCTAATAATTTTTGCTTATGAGTGACTGTAATTTTTTTACACGTGTCAAGAGCGATCCTTGCATCTAAATCAATAAAATCACGAATTGGCATATGACAAAATCTTCTAGTAAACCGTAACATTATTATTAATGTCATGACGAAAGGTCATGATGTTAATAATAATTTTACGACTTAGGGTTCTATTCACAATCCAACTATATTCACAATCATGCGGGACCGGCGGAAAGTTAGATTGATCAACATTTGCCATCTGACTAGTGTTCGAGACATTCCTTCGAAATAAGATCGCATATAGATCCCAAATCAGTTATTTAATTGAATTACTTAATTATCTAATCGGAGTACATTAATAATAACGCGATGCAAACGGATTGCGATACGAAACGCGGAGAGTTCTGCACTTGCGTCCACTCAATATGGCCGCACAAAGTAAAGTGCCATCTTCGAACAAGCATAGACTACCCCCAAGCGATGACAGCCGTCAATGTCATAACTTGACGTTTCGCAAAGTACCATAGATCTCGACAGATGACAGCTGCAGGTGACAGATAGCGTTTCGCACAATCGAAGCGCCTTCTCGCCAACATATATATTAACTCAAATAACCTAACTGACTGACATAGTGATCTATCAACGAACAGCCCAAACCACTGGACGGATCTGACTGAAATTTGGCATGCAGATAGATGTTAGGACGTAGGCATCCTCTAAGAAAGGATTTTGATCAATTCTACCCCCAAGAGGATAAAATAGGGGATGAATGTTTGTATGAAACTTTGTCAATTTTAAGCCGATCGGGTTGAAACTTTGCATGCATAAAGCTACTATGACGTAGGCATCCTCTAAGAATTTTGATAAAAGAAACTTTATTTCAGATATTTCAAACGATATAATGAATAGATATTCGTTAGGAACGCTGCTTAAAGTAACTTTACCACGGGGACGAAATCGCGGGCAAAAGCTAGTTTACTTAATAAAATTAAAAATATAATCCCTTAACAACAAAATACACACTTCTTCAACTTTACTAATTCACGTTACTACTCTCACTTCACAACACTATTAGATCGTCCGGATAGTTCACTAGTCATCGCTTCGAAGCTCGCTTGTATTAGCTCTCGTTTTCAGTTCGCTGGTCACTGAACGAATGCCAGGCCGGTAGTCCACCGCGTATTTATTAGATGTAGAATATTCTAGGACATTCTAGATTAGCCTCAACCCTGTCGGTGTATTCGGAGCATTACCAAAAAGTTCTAAAACGGCTATCCATCCCTTTCTCACTGACGTATACACACATGACACACGTTTCTATGGTGTTAACGCAAATTAAATGACACGTAATGCCATCTAGTAATGATAGATGAAACATCGCGCCTTGCCGCCGTTACAATAATACTAGGTCCTTACATATGAAATTGATGTTCGGTATGAGAGGAATAAAAAGTCGAATATTTTTTAAAATATTATTTATTTAATCAAAGTATAAACCATTGTTATCTATGCACTTTTGCCATGTCGTAGGTTTCCATTGGTGCCCTTACTAAAAAAACCATTCGGACGCAAATCAATAAAATCTTTGAAGGTGATTTGCACTGCCCCATCGGAGTTAATTTTTTCCCTTGCAAGAAGTTATCCGAATTTCGAAAAAAGTGTGAGGATTAGCGTTGTCGTGAAGTAGCAGTGACGTAGAGCGATTGACCAGCCTCGGTTGTCTAACAGCTAGTTTTTCCAGCATGGTTAGCAATTGATAATAATAGACGTCTGCCATAATCGTCTGGCCAGATTTTAGAAAACTGTAATGAACGACACCGGCACTAGTCCACCAAACACTTACAAGTAACTTTTTGGGGTCAATTTGTGGAGCCCACCTTTCAAGCTTTTTAATCTTTCCTATTTGCTTCAAGTGGATTAAAACAGTTTTATCACTAACGCCGCAGCCTGCAGCTAACTCGGACGTGGTTTGCGATGGATTCGCTTCCACAATAGCCTTCAATTCTTCATTAATAACTTGGCTATCCGGCCGTCCATGGGGCTTGTTCTGTAGGTCAAAATTTCCAGAACGAAAACGTTGGAACCAAAAACGCACTATATTTTCTTTTGCAACACAACCGCCATACACATCATTAACCCATCGAGCCGTTTCCGCAGCACTGGTACCACGGTGGACCTCGTACTTGTAAATAACACGATATTTCAAGTTTTCCATTTTTTATACTGGGTGACGTAAATAGGACAAACAGAAGAAAAAAATAACAAATGAATGCCGCCTAACAAAACATAAATACATGTGTAAATGGCTGTTTAAATTTTAATTTGGAATTCCCAACCAAGGAGGAGAAATTTATGATTAGTGGCCAGTACAACAAAATTCCAATTTCATATGTAGGACCTAATATAATAGGGGTTAAAGTATGAAATTGCGGATATGTACTGAAAGTCAAAATGACTATTTATTAATTTTTAACAAATTTATTTAATCAAAATAGTTACCGTTATTATCTATACATTCCTGCCATTTAATAAGAAGGTCATTTATGCCTTTGCGACAGAACTCTGAGGATCTAGACTGCATGAACTGTGTGAAAGCATTTTGTACTGCCTCCTGGGAAGAAAACTTCTTGTCACGTAGATAATTGTCCAAATCACAAAAAAATGGTAGTCCGTTAGAGCAAGGTCTGGCGAATACGGAGAATGACGAATGGTTTCTATAACTGCAGTTCCTGAAGTGTCACAACGGTTTCTCGTGCTGTATGTCTCGCGTTGTCATGGAGTAATAATGGTGAAGGTCGATTCATGAGTCGGGGCTATTTTACCGCTAGTTTTGGCAACATGGTTCGGAGTTCGGCACAATAAACATCTGCCGTTATTGCTTAACCAGATCGAAGAAAACTATAGTAACCACCAAACAGTTACCGTTACCATTTTATTGGTAAGTTTTGTTATAGGACACTGTTGTGGCATTTGATCTGGGCCCGCCTTTTCTTTTTTCTTTTACGGTTATCATAAAAAATGCTTTTCATCACATGTCACAATTCGGTCCAATATCCCTTCATTTCTGTACCAGTTCAACAAAGCAACACAAGTTTCATCACGCATTTCTTTCTGCAGATCAATCAAATCATGAGGCATTCATTTTTCGTTTTTCTTTTTTATTGAATTGACGCAAATGAGACAATATTGTGGGTAACGTTAAACCACGCCGCTATTTTCTGGGTAGTTTGACTAGGGTCGGCTTCTACCATGTCTCTTAATTCAATGTTGTTCACCTGTGTGGGCGGTTTTCCTCATGGCTCGTTCTTCAAGTCGAAGTTTCCATCGCGAATGCGTTTAAACCAAAATCGAACGATACGTTCATTAGCAGACCCCTCTCCAAACGCAACATTGATATTACATTACTTCCGCGTCAGAACACGTATTCAAAAATCACTCGGTTTTTTGCAGTATCCATTTTTCTTGTCTAAGTTAAATAACAAATTCAATTGAAAGTGGATATTCAAATGTATCACATTTTTTAAAAGAAGAACATGAAAGACCACGTGAAAAAAGTTTCTTTCGAAAACCTCAAACCATGAAGATTCTATATCAATTCAAGTAACCTATTACAATAAAAGGGCAATTTCATACTTTAACCCCTTATATATATGTTTATATATATAAGGTATTACAATATTATTTCGACGTTGCAATCCAGTATACACAGAAATAGCGTTTTTAAAGTTTTATTTTTTTATTTTTTCGTCAAGTGAATCTCGAAACTCTTTATCTAATTTATTTATGATTCGGGGTAACAAGTATTTCACAGGGCGAGTCCATATGTGTTCTGGGCACTTGATATTATTAGTTTGCGGCAAGTAATCGAACGCGTTAACTTTTCATGTGCAATTGCTTTTTTTACAGACCCATTAAAATATTCTTCCTTGAGAGACTGGTATAAAAAGAGATCTTTGACGGGTAGAACTTTGCAATGTTTAAAAAGCTGAACGTAGTTTGAAGCAAACTGCTGCCTGATATAAGGTGAAACTATATGATTTAAAATTCTTATTTTCAAGACTATTTATTTTTTTCTAAATAGGTTTTGTATGTTCGTGCGTAACTTGAGAGATCATACGTTATTATAGAATTAACAAAAGCATTATATAGTGCCAACCTAGTCGTAAAAGTCATTCGTTTTTTAATAATATTAATTTTTGCTAGAAAAGCACATAGTTTACCGCATACACGCTCAAAAACTAATCCAAGGTGTTTATGAGTATCTACTGTTTGAATTGGATACTGATATGTTGTATTTATTTTCAACAAATAAACAGACACCATAAACACAGATCGGCGATTTCCAAGAAGAGTTGTGACGGGTTCAAAGCTTGGGCAAATAATAAAAGGCTGACTAGCTTAAGAATAGATTTATTTTGTGGTATAAATGGTTAAGAGAAGGAACTGTAACAAACAAAAAATTAATATAAAAACAGTTCGTGTGTTAATCTAAATATAAAATAACCAAATAAATCGAATACATACCCCTTTTTGGGTTTCTTAATAAAAAACTTGGATCGTCCAAGTTTCAGGATATACTTTTATTGAATTTAATTTATAATTTTATTTTAATAACATATCTTTATTAATAAATTTTTTATATTTAAATTTATACGATTTACAATATATGTGATTTACATGTTTACAACGGATTAATTTTCTACGAACTGACATCCATAAAGAGTATATTTGATTAGTCAAAATTTCAAATTACGAAAGGTAAAAAGTAACGAATAATACAAAGAAGTGATGTTGAATATCAAAGACAAAAAGTTTGCATACTGAAACCTAGGACAAAATAAACGGTACGGCACACCGTTACAGAGTTACAATCTCGTTAACAGAAAATCAATTCAGAGTAACTATCTCGATACGCCACATTATAAAAGTAATAATAAAAACCGTAAATAGTATTGTTTATCAAAAACAGCAGTATGACTCAAATGTAGCATATACATTGATCTACCGACATCTAAATAATTATAATAATACATCTACGTCTATACTTCACTCTTTATAAACAAAGAGTTAAGTACGGGAACAAACGTCGATAAATTGACACAACAGTACCATACTTCGGTGTCTGTTATGATGTTTTGAGTTTGATAACATAAAATAAAACTATTTATTACCATTTATAATAATTATTTTACACTATAATTATGCCCTTGTGGACTTATAGACGGTACGTAAAAGAAGTAATTTAGATCATTGTCAGTTTATGAAAGCAAGGTCAATTGTATACGGAACGTTATTTTTTGAAAAAGCATTTTTTCGGAAACAGGCGTATTGTTGATTATTTATTAGAAAATGGTTTCAAAAACATAATTTTTTGGTGAAATTGTACCTGTGCCACAAAATGTTACGGATGAGTGCAATCTTCTTTCAACCAATTCAGCATCATCATTCTTTCACAGTACATCAGATACAGCCTGGTGACAGTCGAACAGACAGACGGCCAGCAGAATTTTAGTGATAGTTTCCCGGTTTACCCTTTCAGTACGGAATCATAAAAAGTTTTTAATTTGTATTTTTCTACATGCACTCAACCGAACTGAACCTAGGACCTCAGAAATGGTGACATATTGGATGGAAGGGACGTCAACAAAGAATGAAGCGGAAAAGCTGATTATTTTTTTCTTATGGTTAATGTATTGTTAAAGTCTAAGTAATTAGTATAAGTTGACGCGACACCATTAACAAAATTCTGTGTAATGGTGCATGAGTATTGCTCGTAGCTTACTAGTAATCGCAGGCTCGGTGTCCCTTTAAAACGAGTTTGTTTTGACAGTCACCCAACTCACAAAAGGAAAATGTTCCCTATAACAAAAGCTCAAAGTTCTTTTAATTATGCCGCTCATTTATATTCAGCCTAGCGCCTTAATTAAGTGTCATGTGAAGTACGTACGTTTATGGCAGAATTTCTCTTTCTCAGAGAAATATTAAAATGTGACATTTTTTTTTTTACATGACAAACCAAAAAACAGAGTATTTTGTTTTGGGTTAATGTAGTTATGTATTTTTGTGACTTTCTTAATTCCATCTTGACTTTAAAATGACGTTCCTAACGGATTTAAATTTATTTTATATGATTTGAAACATTACATCATCTCCAGTGAGTTAGTGCCGCTTATTATTATTATTTTACATTTTCACTATAGCGTTGTATGGATAATAATAAAAAAACAGATACTTTTCTGTAATAATAGCAATATAGATATCAAATTGAAGGCCCTGATGAGTACATTCCAAAAAATGAAATTTATATAGTTATATCGTTGGACAGGGAATGGAAAACCCTTAATTAAATTAAATAACAGGGTAGGGTATATAATAAATGCCTGTATAATTGTTTGTTCTTGGTAAAATACTAATTCCAACACCATTGATAGGCAATAAAGGAAATTATAAGAAAGAAATCATTTTTATGAGAAGAGACTAATTTTATATATCAAATAATTTGGATTTATTCTTGACACAAACCAAAATTTCGCTTATTGAACATAAAGCAGAGAATACATTTAAATTATGTAGATTAATTAATAGTCCAGGGTTGACCGAGCGGGGCTCAGGAGAGTTAAGTAACCGATCAATTCTACGCGGGCCTCCGCAGCCATTTAGCGGCTTTATAATAATATTATTGTTGCACAAATTCCACTTGCTTGTTATTTTGATTACGGAATTTTAAAGAGTTTATATTAAAACTACAGTAAAAATATTCTAAAACCATCAAACGGGACAGAAACGCGAGACCTTTCGTTCGTGAGCCCCTTTTCACTTGTTACATTTGCTCTTAAGAAACGTGGTGTCATCAAGTTTAGGTAAATACCTATTTTTATGTCATGAGTCATTGCGATTCATCAAATGGTATAAACTTTATTTCGCAGAATATAGATTGAAATATATTCAAAACTCAAATTTATTATTCAGAATCATCTTTACGCAATTTTAAATGTTAAGTAGGATCATAAATGGGAGACCATGGCTTTGAAAAATTAAGACTGTCCGAAACGTTCACAGAAACTACATCAAGCAAAATCTTTCGAACCAATAATTCAATACGTAATGCCCCGTATATGTCAAAATCTATACTTCTATGATATAGAGGAAAAATTTGATTGTTTATTTGTTTGTATGCATCTAATAGACTCCGAAACTACTGGACTGAATTTAAAAATTCTTTCACCTATAAGAAGCTACATCATATGTTCATAGGCTATATTTTATCCCAAAAACAGCAAAGAAAGGGAAGGGATAAAAATGGGAGTAGAAGATTGAATGGGGAATTAAAACGTTCCCATTGTAACCATTATTTACCATTCAATTTGTCATTATAATTATATCCGTGTCATCAACGTGTGATATGAATCGATATCCAAATAAGCAGTTTCCTAGGTACCACGCGAGCGATGCCGCTGGCGGAGAGCTAGTCTAGTATAAGTACATTACAGCAATAGACGTCGCACTACCATTCCCAGGTTGTAAATACAAAACTATTGTTATAAAAATTTGGCTAACTTTCACAGGAAAGTATGAATGTTTTTGAATATTATTATATCCACCAATACATCGTCGGCCAGATCATACAAACATTTTACGTATAGCGAAGGAAACTAATTTTATTAAAGATTTTATTTAACTCTTTATAACATTTTATACTCGTCCTAAATCCCTGTTCCATACCTTTCGATACTATTATTCTTTAATATAAGTCGCGTAGTGATACCAAGATCTAATAATGATAATCAAGTACTTTGTTGATTATGAAGCGTAAAAAATTACGAAATTTACTCTAGTCTATTCCGCTGGTATATATTCATAGCTATCAGAAATAATATCTACGACCTTGTACATCGAAGAAGAAGATTGTTTTCAAAGTTCAATCATAATTAATTAAAATTAAACTAATCTATTATCCACATATTTCATTAAGAAAATTGCTACTTTAATATATCGTTACTTCCAAGTATCAAAAGTTACCTTCCAAATCAACTTCATATTAATTTAACTAAAACTTGTTTAATAATAAGTCATCAGTTTTACAAGTTATCAAAAGATAATTTCTGAGAAAAATGAAAAAACTTTGCAACAATCTCAGTTTGAAGTTGGGGTAAGAGCATTTTTCATCGTAGTGTATCTTTATGAGCTATCACTGCCGCTTGTCAGGCGGCAGTTGTGTGGGCCTCTCCATCCGCACGGACCCGCCCAAAGGCTAGTCAAAACGCGGATGGCATTCCCACTAAAACGAGTGTACCCTCTCTTTTGGAAGAAAGTCCTGGGACCCAACCCCCGTGGAGTAAAAACTTAGGCTTATTTATTTGTACTGTAATGATGTGTCGTACCACAACGTTTATTTTGTCCTAGGTATCCTCATCCAAACTCTTCGTCTTTAATCTGAAATTTTGTGTAAAGCTATAGAGTATATACTCTTTCTGAATGTCAATACGTGTAAAGTCACCCAGCGAAAATGTTTAATAATTTAATCATATAAATCGGTAAAGTAAAATGTAAACGCATATCTACGAAATATTTACTAAGTTCTATCTATTTAACCAGGAGAATTAAAAAAAAAAAAGTATTTAGACTATAAATATACCAACTAATCAAGCCTACTCAGCCGTTTCACTTTTCAACCAACAACAAGAACCGAATTGTTTACAACAGTTATTTTGTGGTTTTGAAGCAATTTCTAGCTCTCCAAACAGAATTTATTTTATATTATAGGAAGTATTTCAAAGCGTCTTGTTGAATGGTCACCCTAGAAAATAATTTCCCAAGCCTTCGCAAGCTTAACCTCATAGGCTCCGCAAGTTATTGCCGATAAAATATATTTTTTTATAAATTCTATTGTAACATTTCATATTTATACTTTGCTATAAAATAAATTCTGATATGATCCCTTCTACTTTTTACTGAAAGCTCTCAGATGGAGCAATAATAGGATGATCCAGAAATGAATGTTTCCAATAAGTCGCTGTAGGCTTTAGTTGGAAATATTTTCTTTGGTTATTTGGAATAGAAATTCTTGCATTGGATGCTTATTTCTCAGAAAATAAATCTTTCTAAATATAGTAGCTACATTATATATCAAGACATCAATCAGTGTCAATAGCTGAATATTGCGTTATAGTTGTTTTTAAACATATTGAAAACGTCTAAGAACCCTATTACAAATTTGTACTCTGTGAGATTAGATATTTAAAACTTCTCGATCACGTGTCTACGGTCATGAGTTCACAATACTCATGATATACGTGAACGTAGGATATCAAGATCGGTAAACAATCTATTCGCTATTGTATATGATCCACGAAAACCTGAGATATGTCTATGTATACTTACTGTCTATGTATGTGTACTTTATATATGTATGTGTATATTTATTAATTAAACTTTTCTGTTAATTCTCTATCATTGTCACTGCCTTACAGATTTTCTGTATGTCCACACCGATTTACTAATAGAGAAAACCTCCGGCATTAAGTCCGCCATTTGCTGTAATTTGAAAATAAAGATTAAATAAAAATAAATTACTGAGGCGTATTTTGGTGATGATAGTAATTCCACTCATATTCTAGAACCATATATATCACGGGTTCCCAGACTTATTTCGTTTACTGCCCACTTTTAGGATAAATATTTTTTTAGCATCCCCATTTTGTCATCTACTTAAACCCACTATAGCTTCAGATTAATTTAATTATTATGAGCTATATTAGCAGAAATTAAACATTCATTCCAAACGAGACTTATACTATAACCCGCAAGAGTCAACTTGAGACCTGAACGCAGTAGGTAATACACTGGTATCTTTTTAACCCTTCCTAAGTCTCTACACAACGCCCCCATTTATTTTTCTGGCTCCCGTACTGCCCCTATTTAGGCCTGCAGCGTCCACAAGAGAGCGTTATCACTCACCATGGGAAAGGCAGAAGTACTTTGATATATAAAAGCTCGCATTTACTGAATTTGATCTATAATTATAATAACAACTTTAACTACACTGACCACTTTTAAAGCACTTTATGTGACACGAAAACATTAAATTTATCGTAATATTAATAACAACGTTAAATTTCAGTGTTGAACAATGAAGTTCAATTAATTTCGTGGTCTCCACCTATATAATACAAATTCCGTGAGCATGCGAAGAAAGTTCTAATATAAATGGAACAAAAGATGTTATCAACTTGTAGTTAATGAAAGTTAATTTTGTTGTGAGAAACACAAAGGACTCGATAGGTTGAGAGGGAACATTTAGTCTGGCGCAGCCATTCCATTGTTTGTGTTTAAATGTAAATTTAATTAATTACTTACGTTTCGGACAATGGTCACCGGAAAATTGGTGTAGTTTTCATTTTCTTTGCTATGGTCATAATCGGTTTAAAAAAATGAAATCGCTGTTTGTCAATTAAGTGCTTTCGTTTCATTTGAGATCAGTATGCAAGTATCACTTGTGGTCACTTGTACCTTAAAGTAGATCGTTAATGATATTTATATACTTACCAAGTTGACAAACGGAAATGTATGTGTTATTAGAGAATCCGAAAATTCTCAATCCCAGCATATTAGTGCCGAAACTTTCGAATTACGAAGAAAAAAATACTTAGTTACTTTTAAAATTTTATAAAAATATTGTATGAGCATTTTCAAACTTCATAGTTTATAACTCCTGACATTTATTTAATATAATAGCAAAATTAGCGACAGTAAAATATGACTTATATTCTTTGATATGACCGAGACCCACAGATTTGGAATCTAGTTATTCCAAATTTTGGATGTCGTTGTAAATACCCTCCAAAACTAATGTTTTCGACAAAAACATATTCTAAACAGCAGGCAAAAAAAAATAAACATATTAAAACACGAGGCACATCCTGAGATAATAAAAAAACATAGTTTACCAGAAGCGCAAATAAAAATTATACTCACATTTAAGACGTACAATCGTATTATTTTAACGGCCAATAAAAGGAAATCCATATAATACAACGTGTGAATACAAAATGCTAACATTATTTTATTTCATTTGAAGTAAAATAAAAAGTCCCCAGGCATATAAATTGGTAGTGGAATATAAAAGGCGCGAAAAAACGATGCTGCTTTTATGAGTGCCATAGAGTTTTCGCAGTCATGTCTAGAATTTTATTACACCACCCTATTTATTAATAAAAGATATCAGTATGTCTTGTAATAATGAAATATCACCATTAGAGAAATCTGAACAAACAATTACTTCAATGTTAGAGAAACTGAAATGTTTACATTTAAACAATCGTGGTTTCAACTATGTACTTTATATGTTGGAGGTTTCCAGCGACTAGGACCATATCAACTGGAACCGCGGTCCCAGTTGCTGGATTCATTTAATTTATTACATACCTATACAAAGTATAAAACGAATTCATTTCCCTTGTCCCACGTCTATACGTTGAGATCGTTTAAACTACACAACGATTTTAATGCGTTTTCATCGAAAGTTTGTAAGTATAATATAAGATCGCGCAGGCGAACAGCTGCGAAAAGCTTTACAAACAAATTATGGATTAAATCAAATGAAAAGACTTATTGATTGAATCACAAATCCTAATATTTCTTTAATAAAAAGTTTTAAAAGTTTTTTAAGAAAATTTACGATATCGATCGTAAATTCCCGGGATCGGAGAAACTATTACGATAAAAGTTTTAATAAATACCTACTGATATAGTTTTTCCTGTAACCTATATATGTACCTACATATTATGCAAGTAGGGAATGCAATCGCGAGAAATTGGGACTCGGGCGAGATCTCGCGAGTTTATAAATATCAATACCGCGAGATCTCGCAAATTACGAGATCTCGCGAGATTGGCACTTTTGTGTATTTACTGTTTTATTGTATTATTTATACAAATCACAATATTTGAATAAATTTGAAAAAAATAAAATAGGAATTATAGATATTATAAAATACACTTATTTTTACGGGTATTTTCAATAAAGTTTTATGTATTTAACATTGTTTGACGCAATAATATTTTTTTATCTAAGACCTTTAAAAGAGCAATTACTGTATTATAATCTCGGAAACGTATTCAACAATTGTCATGAAATTAAGTATGCAGGGGCTTTAATTTTTTTTTATTTTATAAAAGTGCCGAGTAAAGCTTAGTCATCCAGGTACTAATATTTTAAGAATCTAAACTTTGTTGTATCTAATCAAATACGAAATGAAATATACAACCAGTCTTTTCTGCTAATACCAAACAACACAGTTTTTTATAACAAAAATACAAAAACTAAACTATTAAATTGACTATTAAAATGAGATTATTATCAATAAAATAAACTGTGTACTCAAAGGTCTATTGAAATTAGAGAATAAATTAACAAAATATACTGCTCAATTTAAAGGTTTATTCAGTTCACTTCACACGTCATTATTACGAATAATTTTGAAAGAAGCTTCTTTAGAAGCACAAAATATCCAAAGAATCTTTGCTATTCGTCTTTTAATTGTGCTGGCCAGATAACCAGCCACTGAGAAGACCCTTTTGAAAGCACAAGTACTTAAAAAAATTCGCCTTTAACCCCCCGGACTCACATAAATTCGCTCTGCCGCACTTAGGAATTAATCGTTTTTATGCTCGAGTATAATCTCGTTAAACTCGCGAGATCTCGTTCATTTTTCGACAGAGATCAAAAAAGTCGAGATCTCGCGAAAACGAGATTGCATTCCTTAATAAGAAGTGTCTTGTTTACTAGACCAGTTTTTTACTTACACCTTAGGTGCAATGATGATTATATTTTTCACCTAGTACAGTTTTATTTCTATATTTATCTTAGCTAAGCGTCCTGCAAAACTTGTTGTTAAGCAACTTTCGCAAGGGTTGGTTACAGGATGGGTGGCCAAAAAATTATTATCTCGAGCTACTTTGTGTTCTGAAAGGCACGTTAAGCCTCAATCGTTAATTAATTTTCAATCGTTAATACCGTCTAATCTGCAGTGGGCCAACATGGAGGGTTATGTGGCCCATCCTCCTTAACCATCCATAAAGAGCGTGCAGTGAGTACGTAAAAGGATAGAAGATGTTGTTATATCTTAGATATGTAGTCATAATATTGTATTGTAGACATTACAGAAAGAAATTAAATATACTTCAAAAAACTAATTCGTTATTTTACTATTCTATTTTAATATTTTTAATATGGGCCATTAAAATAATCTTAATGAATTTACATTAGCCGTCACTTAGCATTTTTGAACATTAGCGTTTTCCTACTTACTTTAGGATATTTCGAAATTAAAAATAGTAAACAAATAATAAAGAAATCGAAATTATTTGCAGAAGATTGCTCGTTCAAGATTATTACCTACAAAGTAACCTTACGAAGTTCTATAACTACACATTTGCAAGCACACTTTCAAAGGCATAACGAGCTAAAGAATTTCCTCAAACAATTGTTATTGGTAATTCAAGTTTGTAAGTTAGTCAATCTGTTGATGCATTGGAGTCATCGATCCTAAGTGTAATTGGTGTAAATAGTAATCTCTCCAGATTTGCTATACCCGACGGATTCCATAATGATACTTGTATTTTTGCAACAACTTTATAACTACATTGTGAAATGTTATAAAATAAATAAATTATGTATATACACTTACAGAAATACTTAAAAATTCAACAATTATAAATACTAAGAGTAACAAAAGAAATCGTCATAATAAGATAAAATAAAGTCGCTTAACACAGTCTTTGCGCTAAGATCTTAAACGACACAACGAATTTTAATGCGAGTTTCATTAATATTGATTTAAGATGATTAATTGATTGATTGATTAACACTTTATTGCACTAAATACAAACACTTAAAACAGAAAGAAATAAACATATATGCAAAAGGCGGCCTTATTGCTGGGGTAGCAATTTCTACCAGGCAACCTTTGGCTAACAGAAACGATACCAACCAAGTACAAAGATGACGGGTTAGTGCTTTAAATTAAAAAATATTTTTAACGAGAACAAGAGAAAGAGAAAAAAGATGAAAAAATTTATAATATGTATAATACAGAATCACGTCGTTGAAGCCGCTGGTGGAAAGCTAATAATGAAATATGATGTAAGAGATATCAAATTTAAATTAAATTTAACTTTAGTTTTAAGATTGATGTTGTTACAACAGTATTTTTTGTTCTTATTATTAGTGTTAAAACAAGTTATAAAGCCTACGCCGTTTTTTCTCACAAAAGTATAATTAGTAATCTTAATTACAGCTCTTAAGCTGTAATGTACCTTACTGTTCTTGAAGGAATTTAAAATCGGCCTGTAGTTTCGGAGCCTGTTCATGCAAACAAACAGAAAATACAATTCTTTCCTCTTTCGCTGTTAATATACATAAGCCGTTGTTGAAAATTATAGACGAAGTGATCAACCGCACAGATCATTAATTATAAATTAACGTAACAGAGCTGTTGACAGTTGACATTCCAAATTGATCGTAACTATTAACAAGATAATCGGAGTATTAGGCCTATTTAGAAGATAATTGAACCCACCCCAAGTAGAATGTGAGTCCTACTGTATTGAAGATGTATAAAGGTAATGTTTGCAATAGGGATGATGACTGGGTAAAAAAAATGCAATTCTATTTAGTCCGTCAGTCAGATAATAGAAAAATATTAGATACGTATTTTTTTTACTTCTTTTCAACAATAAATAGTATAGATAACAGGCATTAAAGTTGAGGAGTGGGGGCTCACTACGTCACAGTTGAGTAGGAAACGTACTCTAACGTGACGTCATGCGAAATTTCAAGTCAATTCAAACACTCTACCTGACGGACAAACAAACAAAAATTAGTCATCATCCCTATTATATTGATCTATACCTATGACGCCAGAAGAGCTCCACGTTGGGCGCCGTAATAAACGGAACTAGCTCAACGATAATATATATTCTTTATACAAAATAAAAAACAGATAACCAGGAAATCTTTTTTTATTGTAGGAAAAATTCTTTAAACATACCCTGCCGCTTTACGAGCAACAACGTTATGTTGGCCTCTCCTCTGTAAGTCTATCCAACGGGTATTTGCTAAATAGGCCAACAAAAACCTACCCACTAAAAATTACAGGGTACACATTACATTACAGGGTACAATAACAGGGTACCCTCATATGAGGGGGATAAGATCTGGGAAGTCGTAGCGAGAGTCACCGAGACATTCATCCTGAAATAGTCAAGAAGACTTCAAAAAATAGTTTTTAAAATTTTTACCTTTAATAATTATTCATAAACGGAAAAAATATTAAGATACTAGCTGTGCCCGTGACTTTGTTTGCGTTGGAAAGTATATCAGGAGAATTGTTTCTTTCCAATGGTTGGGATTGAATCGAGTAGGATTAATGGTTCATAACGTACTACGCGGGCCCAATATGAATCATCATCATCGGCTGCATCGGTAATCCTTAACACCCACTAGTGTTAAGGATTACTGATGCAGCCGGGATAAACAACCCTTACGATAGTTATTCTTCAATTATTTTTCTCACTTCTCTCTCTGCTCTCGTGTCTGACCATTTTTATCGTACATTAGGTATACCCATTTTAGTGATACTTATGCTGTGGTTTCAACTGTTTTACTTTTGATTTTTTAAATTGTTATTTGTTTATCTGGCTTGTTGTATGCGCGATCTATTTATTTTTTGTTTTGTTTTACCATGAAATGCCTTAAAGAAATCGATGCCTTAAAGAAAAATTTGTCTTTAGTACATAGTTAAGAATCTTATGTATGAAAAATGTATATGTAAATTTCTTGTTGTGTAATAAACACTTTACTTACTTACTTAACCGCATCGTAAACCGAATGCGCTTACCTCTGATCTTAAAAAGATGAAAAATTTCATTGTTTTTTGCATCGAATTGGTTCCGAAACCACTAAACCGATTTTGAAAATTCTTTCACCTACGGGAAGCAACATCTTATGATTTACGCGGCTAGTTAACAGTTAAATACATAGGTACGGTTGTGGGGTACAGGCTGAAGGCAACACCGATTGGCGATAATCGAAACTACTTTCTTGCTCTCTATACTACAAAGTCCGAGATCTTTAAGAGCTTGACCGCATTACTCTATCAAAGGAAGTTACAGACTCAAACAATACTGCATATGTGTTACGATCAGCAGTTAGACGTGCTAAGTTATCTTCGCCAATTTTCTGAGATCAAACGCTTTCTATAGAGAGTTTAAGATATTTTCCCTAACAATGACTGCTCCAGATTCAACTTGATAGTGCATGAGCGTCGAGATGGGCATTTAAATAAACTTCGCTTCCTGTCCGAACTCTCTGAGATCTCAAGCGACTTTGTTTGTCAATAAAAGTCTTAGGGTCGGCAGACATGCCGCCACGTATGATTCGTCAAACATGCGCGTCTGATTTGTCGCAGAACGTCAGAGAACTAAAAAATATATTATATCAAATTCGACCTTGCATACTCGACGGAAATCCTGTACTAATATATAAGTATATATTGTCACAGAAGTCCGTGAGGTGCTTGACTGACATCCATCAATTTTACATCGACGCTCAGATTTATGTCATATTGCAAGAGCCTCATGACCGTTGAATAAACCTGTATCTCCAATGAATACTGCAAATACCAACTTTAAAGTAAACCGATTTGAATGTAAAAAAAAACAAAAAGAGTAACATAAGACTATTAAGAGGAAAAAAAATTAATATAACTTGAGTTGTCTTCACTCATTCGAGAGCGGTGTAAACCCAGTTTAGATTTATGCTAAGTCAAAGTTTCTGTAGGACGTTATCTGGCCTAAAAATTTCCTACGTGTCGCTGCAGGATCTTTTTAACAATCTCATCCTTTTAGCAATTTTGTCATTTTTTCAAGGCATTCTTACAATTTATGTACCTTTTTGGCGAAAGTATCTGTTGAGACGTAAACTTAACTTTTTTTAACGTCGAGAAAATGCTTTTGGCTATGGGTAACTGCCCCAGCAAGACTGAAGATTCTTCTCCGTGAATCCACCCAGCCGCAACCGAGTCACCAGGACATTCAAGTATTGGACCATTGGTCCCATCGCAGGTGGAGAGGCTCGAGTCCATCGAGAGCGTCTCCCAGATAGGTGAGACGCTCTCGATGGACTCGAGGCCCTGCAATGCGGAGGTGGCTGCTTCTCCACTACCCTCGAAGACGGAAACCTTATCTGATAAGAATTTACTATATAAAACCTTATACGTACATTCACTGTAAACTACTCGATGCTCAGTTGTAGCAGCAGCGCAACGCTCTTTTCGCTTGATCTCCAACTCGCGTGATCGTATATTACATGTCCATTATAAGCTTCAGCTTATTATAATGCCTTTATATGATCAATCATATTTAATAGGGTTCACCCTATTTAATATGATTGGTCATAAATAATTGAAATCAACTTACATTGCAGTATCTAAAATATTGAAAAAATATTTTTTTATTTAATTCACATAAATAATAAGTTTACAGACAAAATCAATACTCGGTAGCGCAACGGATAAGCGCCACTACCCGCGATTGTTGTTGTTAAGCAATTTCTGCATGGGTTGTTCACGGGATGGGTGACCAAAAAGTTTTTAAACATAGGCCTGAGCCCCATTGCATGGGTATGTAAAAGAGCCAAACAAGTCTTAAAAGCTAACAGATGTTTCCATCCAAAACGCTTGCAAGATTAGATTATTAAAATAAAAAAAATTAAATAGAGAACATGCAATAAGACAATAATAACACTTAAATTATAATGATCAAATATTATTAACAATGTCAAAAAATATAGGTCAAATCAAATTACAATAACAATCTAATAATAGAATTAAATGTCAGCAATACAAAAATATGAAAAATTAAATTTCATTGTCAATCTACAAACTAATAATTGAATTTCTATAGGTACAAATAATCAATATTAACAAAAAAATAAATAATTATGTCAATTTTAATAGTACAAGAATATATATCAGGATTAAGTAGAATTGTCATTTAGGAATTTCCGAAATTGATTATATAAATAATTAAAATTATCGGCAAATATATCCAGTTCATAGTGCTGAGCAAGTATGTCCCCGATAACACGTATTGCACGTTTAGTGGGCGCATGTCGACCGCGCTCAGTGCGCGCGGCCGGCAGCGCCAATAACCGTGGTTGGCGTCTTGGTGCAACTAAACCCGCGGAGTTCCAAGAGATTTTTGTAGGAATTAACAAACAAAACTGTTCTAGAATGTTTGAGTTGTAAATTCTTCGGTGCAGAATCGAAAGATATAGGACTATCAGAAACATAGCCCTTCTCAGCTTCAATGTGTCCATTTCTACCATACCCAATACGAATAGGCTCGGGTAAAGATAGGGGTAGTATCCGTAGCTTTTGTAATAAAGCCATCGAGCAAATTTGCGTTGTATTTTTTCTAACATGAGAATATATTTTTCCTCATATGGATCCCACACAACTGCTCCATATTCAAGCTTGCTACGCACATATGCAGCAAATAAAACTTTACTAACTGCCACGCTATTAAATTGTGACGCCGTTCTTATAACAAAACCTAAGGTCCTAAGTGCAGCCTTACAGATATTAATTATGTGTGTATGAAAGTCCAATTTGCAATCTAATAATAATCCTAAATCCTTGATGTCAAATATTCTTTCCATAGGAGCGTCAAATAAATTGTAATTGTACATTTTGGGTTTTAATTTACGGGTGAAAGTGATCACTTTGCATTTATTTTTATTTAAAGGGAGGTTATTATCGTGACTCCATTGACATAGGGCATTTATATCCCTCTGCAAAGTCTCTGCGTCTGCTTCTGTCTCAACGCCTAGACTGAGTTTTAAGTCATCAGCGAACAAAAGACACTTAGCGGTGGATACTATTTCTGTTACATCGTTGATAAAAATCAGAAAAAGTAGAGGTCCTAATGTACTACCTTGACTTACCCCGGATCTAGTAAAGTAATTACCGGACTCATATCCATTCAAACGCACATATTGACAACGACCACTTAAGTAGGAAGAAAAGAACTGGATGAGTTTTGACGTGAAACCAACCATAGCCATCTTCCGAAGACATATGTCATTGTCAATCATATCAAAAGCCTTTTTGAAGTCGAAGTAATCTGCGTCCACTTGGTTTATTTGGGTCAACAAACAGTTTTACAATAAGGTTATAATTTAAGATATGATGTTCACAGTTTCATAATTGCAAAACCAACACCGTTAACCACAGGTTACTATAACTAGTTAAAAGTTGCACATGCTATCAGCCTAAACACTTACTAACAAAAAAGAACACTATACAAATATGACAATATATACTACTTTACGATGATATGGCATTGCGATTTAGTTCACTTATTCTTTCTTTAACTAACTTTTTGAATTTTGTTTTGTTTAAATTGAATAAGTCCACGTCCTGTAAATAATCGTTATAAAATTTTGCTACTCGGTGCATTGGAGATCTCTTGCCTGCATTTGTTCGACATTTAGATATAGCAAACAGTTGGTGTTTACGCAGAGATCTCGTTTGCGCCCGCCTTGGTACTAAATAATTAATTTTATTTACTAATTCAGTACAGTCATACTCGCTGTGACACATGTTAAATAAGACAACGGCTTCCAAGTATTGCCGTCTAGACTTTAAATCTGTCAATTGGTACCGTTCTAATAATTCTCCATATGACACACGGGCACGTCTGCACCTATAATACATGGTTTTCATAAACTTTCTCTGTACCCTCTCGAGATCATCCACATATTTATTATAATACGGATTCCAAATACTCACTCCGTATTCTAGCTGAGATCTTACTAAAGATTTAAATAGATGTAAATAAGTAGATGCTTTTTTAAATTGATAACAAGATCGCATAACAAATCCATACATTTTGAATGCTTTGGTTATAATAGTGTCAATGTGTATGTCAAAATTTAATCTACTATCGAATGTCACACCAAGGTCCCTAACAATGGTCACCTTTTCCAAAGTACTTCCACATAAAGTATATGTAAAGTTACTTATATTTTTTTTTTTAGTAAAAGAGATAGATTTACATTTATTCAAGTTAAGACTCAATTTATTACGATTGCAGTAATAGGTAAATCTATCTAAATCCCTTTGTAACTTAACGTGATCATCGTGGTTGCGAATAGCGTGATATATCTTTAAGTCGTCAGCATATAATAAGAATTTAGAAAATTTAAAACACTCGGTGATATCGTTTATAAATAATATAAAAAGAAGGGGTCCTAAAATCGAGCCTTGAGGGACGCCAGAACTAATTAAATTTGCGTTAGATTCGCAACCACCGACGACAACTTTCTGTGTACGATTTGAGATGTATGACTTGAACCATCTCCATAAATTGCCACGTATGCCATTGTATGCTATTTTCTCCAAAAGTTTTTTATGGTCAACCCTGTCGAATGCCTTTCGAAAGTCCGTGTATACGCTGTCGGTTTGTACGTTACTGTCTATATTTTCAAATAACGTTGATGTGTATAACAATAAATTGGTAGTGGTTGATCGTTGTCGCACAAAACCGTGTTGCTCTTCAATGATACATCTATGGAGACATGGGTAAATGGCATCATGTACGAGTCTCTCGAAAAGCTTCGACAGGGTGGGCAGAATAGATATAGGGCGATAGTTTTCCACGTCTCTTTTGTCTCCAGATTTGTGTATGGGCACAATTCTCGCAGTTTTCCAGACATTTGGAAAATAACCTGTTTGCAGACATTTAGTAAACAAGTAACATACAGGTACATGGATTGACTCTGCAGTACATCTAAGAAATATCGGGGGGATGTTATCTAATCCAGAACCCTTGGTTATGTCTAAGGCTTTTAATGCCTTTATTGTACTTTCAGTATCAATTAAAACATCACTAATAATAAATTCAGAATTAGGGTTCATGTGTATGTCACAATCAGTTATATTAAAATCATTAGATATAGAGGAAGGTTCAAACATTGACTTAAAAAAGTTTGAGAACAATTCACTTGCTCGTACCGGGTCATTGGCCATTTCATTCCCATAATATATATTTGAGGGAACTTCGCCGACATCCTTACGACTAGAGACGTATTTCCAGAAATATTTTATGTTTTTTTGGATATTTTTTTCTACACTCTGTATATAATTGTTGTAACAGATGACCGACTCATTTTTGAAGCGTTTACGATACATAGAATAAATTTCATAGTCCGAAATATTGTGATACTTTTTCCAATTTATCCATGCCTTATTTTTATTTTTGGAGATGTGTATTAGGGAAGTGCTAAACCAGGTAGGATAATGCGTTTGCTTTTTTATACGAGTGGGAATACACTTACGAATAATACTATAAATTGTTTCGTAAAAAATGTGTACAGCGCTATCGGTCGTTCGATTTTCAAAAACATTGTCCCAACTCACAGATGAAATTTCGGAGTTTATTTTGTCATAATCTGCACTTTCGAAACAAATACGGGTTTGCACCTTACTTGACATTTGTTTTTTATGGCTATCTAACGTAACTGTAGCGCTAAATGGTGGATGATGGTCGTCAGCGGGGACTAACGGGGCCGACGCAGGTGTTATTGTAATTGTTGTTTTATTACTGATAAAAAAGTCCAGTATTGAATCATTTTTATTCTTAATGTAGTTTAATTGAGTACAATTTTGTGAGTGCAAAAAATTTATTAAATATTTTCCACTCGCGCAAGCCCCTGAAACATTGCATGCCATCATCGCAGTACTATTATTATTTAATTTTATCCAATCTACTGATGGTAAATTAAAATCGCCGATCAAACACAGAATATGTTGTTTCAAATGTGAAATAAAATATTTGATATAGTCCAAAAAAGATACGTATGTTTTTATATTCTGTTTTGGTGGTATATATACGGCGCAAATAACATAACTTACTGTTCCGATATGCAGTTCGATGAGCACATAGTCTACAATAGACTCAGGGGGGGACGGAGGGTTGCGGGACGTATTAGCCGCACGCGCAACAGTCAGCGGTGTCACAATCGCTGCGAGTGAGCGGAGCACCGCTATCAGTACACCACCGCCATCGCGCCGGCCGGTACTAACACGGTTTCTATCACAACGATAAACAATGTATCGCGAATCGATAAATTCATTATTAAAAATATCAGAGTGTAGCCACGTCTCAGTAAAAATTAAAACGTCATAAGAATGCTGAAGAATGCCCATGTAAACCGTATGGAGTTTTGTTCTCAAGCCACGGCAATTTTGATAGTAAATGCTTAAATTATTATACATTGTCGTGGTTCATATATACACGTATTACTAATGAGTATAGTATAATGAGATAGTCGTTTGAGTGACAGTTTATAATACCACGAGAGATAAAGTTAAAAATTATCAGAGACCCATGTGTTACATTTTGGATAAACAAATAGCAATTGAAGATTGTATAATAAAAATCATAGAAATAAATATTATTTCTTTTGCAATGGGTAACAGATTTAGGTATAGGACTTGATGATTTTATGTGTAGTAACTTCGATATTGGCTTGAGATAGTGGGGTGTGTGACAGGAGTCAATAATACAAAAATAAGTTATGTGTAATAATAGGTATGGGACGGACACTTTCACCTTGAAATTTATGGATTTGATCTCGAGACAGCGCATAGAAAACGGTTGTAAACATTTAATATCTTTTATAGAACTAGAAATGGCACATAAAGAGCCAAGCTTATACTTATTATATATTGATCGTGAACAAACTCGATAATTTAAAGTTAAATTTAATAAACACTTTTTAAATGAATTTACTAAAGTTCGTTCATGATTTATTTTGTAAATGAATATGATATTGTATAAAGTAACAATAATATACATCCGCACAAGATCGTGCATATTTGTCATGCTAAGAACATTGTGATAAAATATTGAAATTATACAAGTAGTTAATTGCTTAGGCATAGGTAAAGACAAGGACAAGTACCTATTGTGGTTATTATTTCTTGATTTTAGCAAGGTCTTGATCAGAACGTATTGCCAGCACAGGTGAAGTATCCGTTTTACGTGTAAGTATGACGCCATGCTTAACCCATGCGTATTTGTATTCACAAATTTTGGCTCGGTTGCGACACTCGCGAAATAAATGTTTATTCTGGATAGTCAAGTGTTCGTTCACATATACTTTTCGTGCTATTCCGGATATACCTAATTGTTCTGTGTTAAGGTCCTTTGAAGAACGACACGAGGCAATAATATTGTCACGGATTATTCTCGTTGTAAATTTCACGATAATATTCTTGGGGCGAGAATCTTTAGGGTCAGCATGAGGCACACGGTGGACTGCCACAATATCCGATGCTAATACTTGTTGTTTAACCAATGCTGCTATATTCATTATAATGTTAATTAAATTTTCGTTTCGTTTCTCTGGCAAGTTAGTAATCTCGATGTTGCATTCCCTGGCTTGTTGTTGCATTATAGATAATTTATACTCGAGATTACGGACATGATCTGAGAGGTTACTTGTTTGCTTTAATTGATTTTTTAACATTTGTAGGTCTTTATCAAATGAATCTTGACGTTTATCAGAATCATGCACAGATTTTTCCATTTCTGTTAGACGTGTATTTATGTCCATAAATGAATTTTTAAACAACTCATTGTCGTTTCGAAGCCCTGTAATCGCATCGTTTATTGCATCTAACGAGGAGGTGATCTTAGAAAATTCTGAAGTTATTGTTGATTTCAATGAGTTTGTGATAGATTCAGAGATCATTTTATCGATTTTACTACTAAATATGGCAATTTGGCGATCGAATTTTACTTCTAAGAGTTTCATACGTAAATCCATATCTTCATCGTCAGGTTGTTTGCGTTTGCGGGTGCCCATCGATGTATCTTCTACCGCCATTATATCTGTCGGTAAGTCCGGGTTGGAGGAGAACTTCGGTGGTGTACGTCGCAAAGCCATATTTCACTTCGAAACTAATTTTATTACTAAGCACAATTACACAAGTGAATGGATATCAAATGCACTTATTCTGCTGAGCAAGTATCCAACCAACAACACGCGCATAAAATTTAATAAATCAATTAATGTCATAGCAATTTTAACGAACACAGTACTTACTTCAAATTGATATACCTTTTTTATTTATGAACCGATTGAAATAAAAACCGATTACACTAAATGTTAACGGAAGGTTACCACAATACAATAGTTCAAACTGCATTAAAATCGGTTCAGCCGTTTCTGAGATAAGCGTGTACAAACGCACAGACAAACAGACAAAAAAAATAGTTGTTTTGTGTTCTGTTACGTTTATAATTACATCTCATAACAGTTTTTTTGTTATATCTTTAATGTACAGACATCGATCAGTTTTTATTATAGTATAGATATAATAACATTACAATCAAAATCATCAAATCGTATCCATGGTAAGAGATAACATATAAATTATCATACAAATCGAAAGAAAACTTTATTTCTCTAATTTCGAAATATTGTTTTAGTTTTATAAATTATTTTATATAATTCAATTTATCAACAACAGTTATCGTTACTAATCTTTATGATAAACATTGCTTGCATTTTAAAACATGCTGTTTTTTCGTTTTTTCACGACTTCGCCCACGTAAATTTAACAGCCCATATTTGTCACTCGCACATAATATAATTTCCCGTAAGTGTAAGAGTTCTTTTTAGCGACCCATTAGTTTCAAATCCAGTATCAGAACGTAATCATATTATATATTCAACGTAAACCAACAATCAAATCTTTCCCTGTTGTAGACAACCAACATTCAGTATAGTTACCACGTAACCTATTAAGAATGGGAAACATCTAAAAAATACAATATTTTTTCATAAATACACGCGTTTAAGAGTAGTTTTAATTTAATGAGTAACGTGTGTGTGTGAAGATCCAATCAATTATGATTCCCAATAATTTCCACAAAAAGAAAACTTCATATTTTCGATCTTTCAAAAGGCGTTATAGAATATGATATATCGTACTCCCATTGCTCAAGGACATTGAATGAAGGTTTTATACTGTAGGCCTTTCTGTCCGAACTCGGTCCAGTATTGTTCAATGATTAATTGCCAGGAAAATTGAATCGCCATGATAAATGAAATACCAACACAATATGTAACAAATCGCTACGAGAGCCCTTCGATCGTTCAAACAAGTCGATTGTTTTCATAGTAGCGAAAACTTTGAAATATCTACCTTTTACGTAACTTTGTTTCGTTATAATAATAGGTATATTGCTTTGTTCTTGCGAACTACGTAATAGAGTTTGGCATACAAATAACTTCGTCCAGCTTATCATAAAATGAGAACTACAGTTGGCACTTGGTTAACCATTGGCAGCCTAAAGCGAACTACAATGACAGAGGAGGAAACGTTAAATTGAGACGTGTTAATTTATTTTGAGGAGCTCGATGGCGCAATGGTTAGCGCGCTTGGTCTACGATACGGTTCTTATGCAACTTTCGCAATGTCGACCAAAAATTGATTATAACCCGAGCTCCTCCGTACTTCAGAAAGTACGTTAAACCGTTGGTCCCGGCTGCATCTGATATATCTATATCCATTCGATTTGAGTCGCTATCTTCAATAGGGAAGACCTGAATCCCACCAGTGGGAACATTAATAGCCTGGTGATGATTTGTTTTGGTCGGACAATGATTAAACCTGGTTAATCCTTAATTTATGTTAGAAGTTCTTACATTGTTTCAAATTTTTCATTCAAATCTGCAAAAAAAACCTAGCCGTATCAGTCTTTTCTCGAAGCGTTATCGTGTTATCTTATTTTCGACCCCTGTAACATCTTTGTTGGATAAACTAATAGCTTAAATTTTCCAAGCAGACGACAAAAAACTATTTCTGCTTGATATTGTCGGTCTTTCCTTTATATGTTTTGAAATGTCTTTATATAGGACAATTAAAGTACTTAGTTATGTCGTTTTATGTTTTTGCTAAGCATACATCTGTACTAATATAAACAGATAAAGTTCTCTAACTTTGTTTGTTTTTTTTGTTCGTTTGTAGGAGGTAATCTTCGGAAATACTGATCTGATATGTATATGGGGAATCACATAATAGTCGGGTGACAGAGGCTAAAATTTATGCGGGCGAAATCACGGGAAAGCAGCTAGTTTAGTAAAGCGATTGAATAGTTGCTACAATAGCAGGGTAGGTACGGAATTAAACGCTCTGGTTTACATTACATTTCACAACTTTTTGCGGCAGAAAAATGTAAAGCATTGTGATGTTTTACATTTTTTTTTAATATATGTTATTTTATAGATTTACGCTATAAAAGAATCAAGCTTTACCCTTTAGAAGTCCGTTGCAAAATTTAACAATACTTTTCAATTGTATTGTAAGTAAATACAGTTAGTAAAATAAATAGCTAAATTAACAATAGAGAATATTGATCAATAGGTTGGTTCTATAAAAAATCAATTAAATTAAAACTATTATAAACCATGAATTTTTATTCTATATCAAATTAAAAAGAAATAACTTAAAACCATGTGAGGAATTGTAATTACCACGTTGTGCCTGCGACATATCAGTGTAAAAGGTATCAGATAGTCGTCTAGGAACCGCCGAAATATAATTACAAAACTAACACCTCTTTCCGAAAATTCCTCTTAAATAAAGACGGGGAAGGAATTTTTGACTATATCAAGAGTATGTGATGTTTTTAATATTTATTCATCGTAATCGTTATTTTTTCTGTATTATCTGCGTATGTGTTCTGTTTTCACTATTTTGTTTTTATGTGCTTATAATAGTCCGTGTTGTCACTGTTGGTCGCATCAGAATACCAGTCTCTGCTTACTGCTGTTGAGGTATACTTGGTAACATATGCCATAGCACTTTTTGCTAGCTTTTTTTTATTTTGTGTGATTGCGTTATGACTATTCTATGTTTTATTTTAAGTAATCATGTTTTAAACTATATGCGGTGTTTGCTGACAACAAAAACGTATTCTATTATAATTTAAAATAAATATATTAATATGTTGTGGTATAGATATCATAGTAATACTGCCCTTAGAAGATTATAAAATTAACTGCTTTCAGTAATTTTACAATCTTCTAAAGGGAATATTATTGAGAATAATCAAATAACAAAATGTTGTAACTGTTTATGTTAATATTTTAACTACGTCCCACTTAAAACTTCAGCCAACTAGTTGTTCCAGCAACACAACATACCGTTAATTTGTTTATTTTCTGGCCGGTTTAATTTGGCACAGAACACTCGCGGAGTAGGTACTACTCTAATACGGTGCACTTTAAAACTTGCAGCCTGAAAAACTAAACGAAACAAAGGACACAAATGCATGTCATTTAGACATTTATTTCACTTGACATATTCTATAAAAATATATAATATGTTTATTTCACATTTAAATGACCGACAGTGGTCACCATTTTAAGTGATCATAAGGATTTTACATAATATAGTACGAGTAATATGATCTCCCAAACTAGTGTCAACATAAATTTTGAGAGTTGCGATTCCTTGAAAATATTTATTTATATACCCTTGAAACCAGATTGTTTCTTCTTAGAGAGAAGCTTGTTCATAATACATATCTATTCACGTGTGTGTATGTGTAATATTATAAATAAGAAAGATTTTATTATTCGTTTGTTTGCATTGAATAGGCTCAGAAACCAATGTTCCGTAATTAAAAATTATATCACCAACAGGAAGCTACATAATACTGTGACGTAGGCTATTATTTAAGCGGGCAAAATAGTTTTATTAAGTTTATAAAAAATCAAAGGTGTTGAACGAAAAAAGAGAAAAACAACTAGATATATCTGCTATAAACAAAAGCTTTACGATGAGATTTGTTTAATTACACAACAGATTTAAATGCGGTTTTTATAAATATACTCGTACAAAGTTATTCCAGAGGAAGATTTGTAGTATATAATACAAGATCACCCGGACAATGCCAATGACGGAAAGCTTGTTTTTATAGGATTTTACATTTATGGGGGGTAAACATTTTTTATGAAACTGCTAAAAACCTTAAACGTCTACAAATGTCTAATCTACAGAATACGCTCGTTAAACTCTTTCAAATAGCTATTATCCACATAAATCATAGTACCTAAACAGATTTAAATGTCGTACGGTATGTTTTTATTATATACCGCATACTACGTCGGCAGTGTAGACCAAACGCTTGTCCTACTATAATGAAATATTTGATGATAATTTGACAAAAAATATACAAGCTCCTAAACATTTATAAGCACCTATAATTCACTTATCTATGTAGAGATTCAACTAAGCAGAACATTCATTATTAATATCATTAACAAACGGTAGGAAATAAATACATACACATTTACAAAATTACATACAAAACGAGGTGTAAGTAGGTACTCCTATTGTATCCATTTTCCAGTCTGAAAGTTTTTACCAGGAAAATATTACGATGAGGTCGGTCGAGGAGTCGTATTTTAATAATGAATGGGTCGTGTATTAAAGTCGTGACATTTAAGTTGGTCGGCTGCGGCCGCCCGGCGCTCCGGCGCGGGACGCCCTGATTATACCGTAATTGAGAGCTTCCGCTGATATAAGGAGACTCCATTAAGCCACCACTGGTAGACTGAAATATTATAACGCAAAATAAAAGCACCGCTCAGGTAATCGAGACTCACTCGGATATAACTTCGCGCGCGCTCGTTTAATGTGACATACCTCGATAACGCACATTCATAATTTCCCATTACAGCGACAAGATGAATGTAGCGCCAGGGTGTCCTCTATTTATCACGTCTGTTAATGAGTTAGTGAGATGAAGCCATTATCTAATACATTAGCCAGAGAAGATTAATTACCTTTTTAGTGTAACCCACACGTTTACTTTTCATGTTCAGTTTACTTTAGCAATTTTCAACATACGTACTGCCTATATACGATACGTATATAAACGCGTTCAATAGGAAGTTTCATACGTTAAATATAAAATGAAGTTCTTTGAAGTCTGACATAAAACATTTATTTTATTATTCAGTGAGCTTATTTAGATTCCATTTGAGCCAGACGCCTTATCAAAGCCTTGATCTTCTTCGGGTTTTGCGTTTTCATCAAATGAAAATGTAATACGCAATACCTTCTTAATTTTAAATGACACTCTTTCTTATTTATATGATTATAATTTTTGTACCTTCATGTTTGTACAGAAAAGGAAATATTTTTCTTGTGAATATATACGAGCTCTTCTCTGTTACTTCGAAAACGAAATTTCGAAAAGTTTCAAAACGTTCTTAAAATTTTTATTAGATTTTTTCTTGTGAAATTTATTTCAGAATCAGGATCAGTGCAAAGTATTACCTCCGTCGCATTATAAACATTAAAAAAATTGCTCTAATAGAGTTGTAATAGTGTTCCAGGTATAAGAGAAAATTTTATTTTCAAAGAAATAGAGCAAACCTTCTTGCGTTGGTATGAATGGTCAATTTGATAACAAAAAAGTCTAATTCCAAATGAAGCTATTTTTTTTAAATATAAACGTGAACATTTGTGTGTAATAATTTTATCTTGTTGATATATTTACACAGTCCCTTGCGGGTTGTAGGCAGCGAAAATCGAGTGTCACCATGCACGGATTTTACTTTCTAAACGTAATAATACTTTTCACGCTCGCCTTTTTTAGACTCACCCGTCAATAATATCTGATCAATTTAATAGGCAATAGTTAAAGATGCAGTATATAATAAAATTTCCCCCCATCTATTAGATTATAACAAAGTTTTATAAGTTAGATAGCATATAAATTATTTTTTTTTACCGGGTTACCTAGGTAAATAGTCTTAATAAGTTTAGGGCCATCACTGTAAAATAATGTCATTTGTTATTCATGAAAATCGAGAACTAAGCTACAGAACACGTTCAAAATAATCATCAGAAATGGCGACACCTTTAAATCGCTCGGTGACTTTAGAGTCACTTAAAGTTAAAAATGTTATAATCAATTAGAAGTTCGCTTGGAGCAAGATTTCTTACTTCAACAATGTGATGTTGAAAGGTTTTTCTGGGTTTCCGAAATTATTTGAGAGAAGTCAACGAACTTACAGCCTGAAACATTATGGTTGACGCTTTTTTCAGTATCTCCAATAGATTAAACAGTAGTGTTACCTCTTTAAATCAAGTGGTCTACATTAAACCAAAATCTCGGCAGTAAGTCGGTGCTTATCATTCATTTTAATCAGCTAAATATTTTTATCTTCATGATACTTCACATGTTTATGAAATTTTATTTTTTGTATTTATACCTTTTACGAAAACTAATGTTTAGATAAATCGACCAATAAAATCCTAACAAAACTATGGCCCTTCACAATAAAAAACACTATATAAATTGTCAAAATATAAATAATGAAAATTATATTTAACTGATTCATAATAAATAACATAAGCTACCCAAATTTAATTTAAATATAATTTTGTCCAGTTTACAAGGTTGCCATGAAGAAATTAATTTTTATTGTTAAGGCAGCCAATTGTGTATTAAAATTTATTGTATATTCTCTCTATCTCAATGCATACATAACAAACACATTACTGATTAATTTATCTTGATCGTTGTCTTTGGGAGTGGAACTAACAAAACACTGAAATGACAATACCAAGGTTTTAAATAGTATAAAAACAACAAACAAATTAAATCATAAGTAAATATTTTAAATAGCAATGAATTTGCAAATACGTTCATTTCAATATATATAGCATCATTGTATCATGAGAGCTAGATCTTATATATGTACATAAGTTTCTTTTTTTCCGTATAAACAAATATAAACCTAACAAACTCCGCTAATTTTAATAATATTTGAGTAAATGTTGCGTCTACTTATTTATGTTATTACAAGATTGTCTAATGCTATTTCTTTCGAAATAAGTCTCTAGATAATAAATGTTAGTAACAAAAGCCTTTTTCTATAGCAGTGTTAATGTACTAGTGTAATTGTCTAGAGGATTTCCTCACTGGCTTACCAGAGCCGAGCTGGCAGATGGTGCGACGCGATACGACACGCACATCCCTCGCAACCGACACAACAAAAAAAAGAAACTTGTATACATATATAAGAGCACGCTCTCATGATACAAAGATGCTGGAACTTAATAAGTAAACCTTTTTAAACTGCTATACTAAATACAGTTATGAGTTGTACGATTTCTTATGTTTTCACGTGCATTACTCATTAGTATTATATTTAGAAAGAAAGAATTCTCTTAATATACTTTCCCACGAAGATGAAGTCGCGAGCACAACTAGTAAATAATGTATTTAAAACAATGTATTTATAATGATAATAAATTTAAATGATTTTCTTGATAAATATCAATTAATATATTTTGAATGCAAATTCTATTTATTTATAATATCTTTAGAAATATAAATTATATTATACTTGCTTACATTCAATTCAACCAAGTCCAAAGGTAAAATAATATTCGTTCTCCCATTTCTGGGTTGGTATTTTAATACAAACGAGTGAAAATTATTATAAAGTCAGGTATTTTAATTAATAGCTGCTCAATTCATTTTCACTCTTTATTAAATTCACTCCTTAATTAATTCAATGTTTAAATAATTTGCATTATTATGGAATCTTCTCATAGCTCATATTATAAGAAACAAAAAATACTTATTACAAATAGTTGCACTTAAGGGAAGTGCGTGGACCAAAAAACTTTTTACCTGTTTTAAACAAAGGTAAAATCGGTTAAAACGTAGAAATAATTTGTAATTAAACGGCAACACGCCAAAATAAGCTGCAATTAAAAATGAGAAAACGACATTCGTTAAGTTTCTATCGCATCCAAAATGCTTATTAGTAGAATCTTCTCAATAGTGAAAACTGAACAAGTGCGAGCCGTCCAGCTCACCGAGGGTTCCGTACAAATATACATAACTAAAAATAGAAGGTTTTCGGATTTTTTCCTTATATGCTATGCAGTAGGTTGACTGGAAGTACCCTTTATGTTTTGATTCCCTTGCAAGTAGTTGCGAGTTTGAAAATTGCCGTATGTTTTGATTGCGAGGACATAGAAGTTTGATTTTGTTAGAACTTAAGGTATTATAGACTATTTGATATGAATTTAAATTTAATACCAATAATAATATAAAATTTTAAAAATAATTAAATATATTTATATTACATTAAATTTTTCCTTTATATGTGCTAAAAGACGTTGCTTTGTACTATATTTCAAGATTCTGATTTCACGAGAAGTTCCTTCACTAGGTTTTGATTCCCTTGCGAGTTTCAAAAATTTGCTTAACAAATGGCTGTTTCTTTTGATTGCGTTGACTTAGAAGTTTGATTATATAACAGCTTCAAGGGACAGTAGCCCTGAGTATTTGATATAAATTTCAGTTTAATACCTCCACGCGTTCCTGAAGAAAAGAGTCTTGACATACGAAACCCTAAAAATCACAAACTTATCTCTAAATTATCAAATTTTTATCATTGACAGAGAAAATTTGAAAAATGTGTGTCTCCTACGTCCCTATCTATGTAATTGTCGCTAAATGGACAGTTATCTGCCTTAAAACCCAGTCTTACGAAAAAACTACTTATTTTTAATGTAACCGCATAGTTTTGAGAATCAATTTAAAACACTTATGAATTACCATAAAAGTTATATATAAATAAAACTTCAAATTTAAAAAGTAACTAAGCATTAATTTAAAACGTACCTTTAAATTTATAGCAGCGAGTACTGAAAATGGGGAAGTTAAGTTGCAACGCTCGGGGCCGCAAACTCCCAAAACTCTTTCGTTCCATTCGGATCATATTTTTGCGTGACAAAATTTGCGGCAATGAATCTTAGCCAAGTTTTGATTGTACACATTCGTTACCTTCCACCATTCGTCAACGTTAAAGACTCCCATCTAACTTTTCAATTCAAAGAGTTAAACTTCAGAGTGGCAAAATTGAAATTTGTTAAGGAAAAATGTGTTTCTTACTAAACAATATTTCTTCGTTTTCAGCGTCGATCTGCTTATTACAAGAGTAATAGCTTACATTACTCGTTTTTGTGAATATATTAATATTAAAAGCAATGGAGCTGTAGTAAATTAAGACATTTTAATTTGGTTGTCTTCACAAAAGGCGGCGATATTTAATAATATGGTATAAGACCCAGTTTTGATATATCAGTTAGGCTAAAATATAGAACAATTCATCATATATTGTTTTGTGTTCCAAAAGAAATAGATCCGCTTGATTCTAGTAAAACCTACATCACATAAATGGGTTTCCACTTTAATGGTTACTTTTTGGTCAAAATGACAAATACTAGAAATAAACTCAACACAGACAAGGAGACAAACGTCTGACGCAGTTTAAATACAACATTCAATTGATTAAGCGTCAGTTACATATTGCACGAGGCTAGTATAACTAATATAATCAATTTCAATGTTGTTTGTTACACAGAAAGAACTGGCAGAAAGTATAGCTTTTATCGCGAAAAGGAACCGAAATCCACGCGGGTGAAGGCGTGTGTAATAAGCTAGTGTTAAAAATATGAAATTGATCAGTGCCAGGTGTGGCGGGGCGGTCTATTTGTAACAGCTTCTTTAAAGGTATTAAAATTAATTGAGAAAATGTAGCAGTTTTATAATATAATTTCCCTGTATATTCAATAAAAACAAATAGATTTATTTCTATCCATTTTGTATTAATTACTTGCAATTATTTAGTCATAAGCCTTATTCGATTATAACATGGTTTAATCAAATACGTTTTTCGTTAGATTATATTTAAAAAACTATAAATTCATGTTCAAAACATTTTCGATTATAAGACTTCAATTAATTTCTAATGATAAATCATTTCATGGTTAATTAACTAAAATCCTTACAGACGCGATTAGAACCTAAAATGTTTGATCAATAGGAGTTTTTGTTTAATCACATTTTAGGTCCGTTGAAAACATTAATATAATTTCAAATTAATAAATTTATGTAATTCTTAGTGTCAACTTTGAAATTCTTAAATTAATATTATCTTAAACTTAGTTTCAAAATGCTCTTCAATATGAAAGGAGAAATCATTTAATAAATTGTACCAACTTTGAATAATTCTTTGAACACTGCAAAGTTAGAGAAAGCGAGCTGAGTCTGAAGTAAACAAATATTTCTTATATTACTTAGGTACCGAAGTAAAGCCAATTTAAATAAGTAAATGTTTTTCTGTTTCATCAGAATTAATATATCTTTAATAAATTATCAAATTACCTTGTTTCTTAGAAATTTTGACAAACTGTGTGCGGTTGCTTAGATAACTTTTCATCTATTCCAAGGCATTGCCCGTTATTTCATATCTATCTAATTTGCGTAGAAGTAATTTGAGTGAAACAAAATCAAATGCTTTGCTCATGTCCAGGATTATTGCTAAAGTATTTTGTTTAAGATTGAGATTATGCTTAACATGTTTTGTGAGATTAAAAAGTGCCAGAAGCGTACTTTTGTTTTTACAATCGAAACTGTTCATCTTTTAATATATCTTGAGATGAGAAAAAAGCGTAAACTTTGTCATACATTACTTTTTCAAATACATTTGAACAACTTGAAACTTGATTGAAATAAGTGTTATAGGTCTATAATTACATATTTAGTTCATTGTAAGATCCTTTTTTATGTAACGGTTTAATTAATGAGCGTTTCACTACTGAAAGAAAGTGATCCTGCATAAAAGACAAATTTATAATATGAGTTAGGGGAGATCCATACTTAATTCATTGACTCCAGTTGAGTGTGTGTTTTTAAATTTTTTATTATCTTATAAATATCATTTTCATTAACTGGCGTTAGGTAGATACTATTTGAACAGATTGGTATGTTACGTGTAGCATAGGATACGTCCATAAATTCATTATTTTCATTAGATTCATTTATAAAATATTTTTTTAAATTATCGCTTACCTATAATGGGTAATTTTTATTTTATTTGTTTATAAAAGTGTATTTGCTTACATCCCACGTTGTCTTACAATCATTTTTTGCTCTATCTACATTTTTAGTATACTTGTCTTATTTTAAGACAAGTATTTTTTACATATGTTTATTTGTTGGGTTTAGTCGATATTGAAGATAAAGGCGTCGCTTATGAATACACCATTTTTTATGCCTTTAATAAGCCAATCGTTTTTAATTAACCCTTTTTATTATTATTTTTGGAAAACATACGTAAAATAGATTTTATATAGTTTGTGAAAAAGATCAAACGCTCTTTTAGTATTTTCTTCTTGTAGTCCTTCATTGAATGACAAAGATGATAAACACTCAAGAAAAAGTATATTATGTGTGTTCGTATCACTTTTCAAAACAAATCTTTGCCGATTTTTGGTATTTAGCATTATTATCGGCAACAAATGTAACGCTTTGACCCGTTTCATGGTCTGATAAACAAAGATAATGTATTTTAGCAGTTACCGTACTATCTATATTACTTACAATAATATCTAAGCAGGCATTTTTACGAGTAGGCTTATTAATATGATTATATATGTGTGGTTATGAAGAATACTTGTTAATTCCTTAGAGTCCTTAGAATCGTGGGAGAGCCACGCTTCGGCATAAATGGGTCGGCTCGACCGGAGTGATACCACGGCCTCACAGAAAACCGACGTGAAGCAACGCTTGCGTTGTGTTTCGTCGTGTGAGTGAGAGTACCGGAGGCCCAACCCCTCCCTATTCCCTTCCCTCTACCCCTCAACCCTTCCCTCCCTATGATCATATTCGTCCCTCAAAGACCGGCAGCGCGCTTGTAGCCCCTCTGGTGTTGCAGGTGTCCATGGGCGACGGTAATCACTTACCATTAGGTGATCCGTCTACTCGTCTGCCGCCTATCCCATAATAAAAAAATAGAAAAAAAAAAGTATCTGGCAGATTTTATATGTCAATGTTCGTGTCGCCTAATAAATAAAATATATAATATAATAAATTTTCTAATTGCATAAAAAATATGTCAATTTTAGTTGTCGGTGTCTTATAAATACAAATTATTATCAAATTATGACTTAGGTATTTTCCAAAGTTTACTGAGTGAACCATTGGCAAGCACAGCCAAACTTATATGCGACATGATAAGTCATCGATGATTGTCGATCTCTCAACTATTATTTTAAAGCTAGATAATGTATATTTAGGGTACGATAGTCCTTAAAAGATAGATATAAAAAAATATATATATATATATTGTAAAATTTCCGCATCATTAAGACACAAACGGCATAGCTTCTGTTATGTCACATATTTTTGAATCTTAATAATTTATTAGCAATATGCAACTACCACCCCTACGTTCTATCCTACAAAACGCGAAAGTAACCCTTATAGTAAAAGTAACCCTTATAAGAAAAGCTATATAGTAACCCTTTATGTAGTAACCCGTTACACTTCGGATTTTGCGAAACAATGTTTTGGTAAAATCAATATCCCCACATTCATTTTTGAGTTTTTTTAATGTTATTTCAAATAAACAACGTTTGCTTAGAATGCCTGCTATGTTCTGATGAAATAGGGTAACTCAATTTTTGTATAAAAATTTCAACTTTCTACGCTCAGTAGTCACGGTTGTACGCTATCTGTCAATCAATCAGTCAATCAGTCACTCAGTCACTCAGTCACTCAGTCACTCAGTAACGCAAGAATTTTATATATATAGATTAAATAAATCTTGTTTTTTTAAGAATTAAATTGCACATTAATAGTAAAAACTTTAGAATGTCTTAATTTATATAAAACTATACTTAACTCCGAAAATAATGAGTAGTGATATTTCTTTTTCATTGATCCCAATTGCTGATCCCAATTGCTAAAATGATATCATTTTTGTCAAACTTCAAATCATTACAACTAGTTAATATTTGGGAGTATTTAGCTTTGGGTTTAACTATTGCGGTTATGGAGTTGGGGTCGGCCGGCAAGTGTTTCCTTTTAGCATAAATTTATAGAATTGTGAATACGAAATTGTTCAAATATAACAAGATTTTTTTATGTTATTAGATCCTAATATTATGTAAAATAATTATGTAATTAATATATTTAGTTCTTTAACCAATTAGTTAATGTAGCTTTTTGCATAACAACTCAAATAAATTATTAACTAAAATAACTTTAACTTTTAATGGTATTATTTGATAACGAAAAGAGAAGTACTTGGACTGCTGAGACTAAATGTCATTTGTACGTGTATTATGTGTTTATGTGTGTATAATATATGTATGTGGGATATATGTATTATTCATCTTTGCAATTGTATAGTATTGTTGTCAATAATAGCTTCTCACAACCAAAAAAAAAATAGAAATAGTTATGTACATAAAGTCGGCCAAGAAAGTGGTCTACCACCCTAAGGTTGAATTTCGCGTGTTACGTCAACTAACAACAAGGTTGATTTTCCGTAGCATTAATTTTTGACACGTCAAGTACACGTCATTATTGCTATCTTCATCATTTTGACGTAACCTTTGACAGTAATTATCTATACCTATAATAAAAATGTAACAAGGTTACGTTTGTAGGATATTTTGGAAAAAAAATATATGGACGGCCTTCATAAGACTAATAGAAGCCAAAAATATTTTTTTTTCTGTCTGTTTGTATGTTTAAAACTTTAGAGTTAGAATATCGTAAATAAAGTCTTATAGTCTACAAATATCCTACATTAGAATGTAGATTAATTATATTTTAATACAAATAAAAAAAATCAGTACGTAGTGAAATGCTATGCGTAAGAAGCTATGCGTGTTATAGGTCTGAATATACTGAGATAACGGATAACAGAAATGAATAGCGACGAAAAACATATTGCGCCGACCCATAGCTTAGTGCGAGACAAGGGCTAAAACTAGAAGAGATAGTGAAAATGCTAATTCTTTGAATGTTAAAAAATATATACAATTCTTTTATAAAATTATAATTCTTAAAATCTTGTGTAGCCGCCATCTGCCTGTATAACAGCTTGGAGACGTTCCCGTCTCCATATTTGCGTGATAACCGTTCCGGACGGATGGCAACATAGCATTTTGGAGAACATCAACATAATCTGATGCCGTTGCTCGTGGTGGCAAAAAGGTCAAGTCTCCAACACCATCAGCAGTCATCCATCCATACAAATTTACCGAGATACGATCCGATTCTCTATTTGGCACGACATGATTTTGCGTATATCGCGTTTTATTGAATCGCCAAAGGTGTAGACGCCCGTGTTGACTGGTTTTAAAAGTTTTCTCGTCACAGAAAACAGTGTTACTCCAATCAAAATCCAAATATTCTATGGCGAAATTTAATCTGGCCATTCTATGAGCGTCAGTCATATAAATTTTCTTTGCATAACGCCTGTGATGTAAGCCCATGTAATGTAAATGGTTTCTAATGGTTTGGAGAGTCACGTCAAAAATGTCGGCAAAATAACGCGTTGGTATAAAGCCAGATTCCTCATAACTCCGTCTCATGAAGACTCGCTGAGTATCTGATATTTCAGGTCTACGACCGCTACGACTCCGAGCGTTCAAATTCCCCTCCTCGCTTTCTCGTCTTATCCAAAGACAGACAGCTTGTCTCCATAATCAAAAATAAAATATGAACAGAAAAAATAAAAAAAAAAATTTACACTCGGACTTGGTCTGAGATTTTACATTAAACTCACGTCAGACATAATAATACTTACCGACACATTTAATTCTCTAGAAATCTCACTAATATTCAAACCATCATTGTGTAATGCGATTATTTGTGCTCTTTCGTTAATGGATAAATTTCGGGGCATTGTAGTGTAAATTAATTAGGAAAATACCTACGGAAAATGCCGAGAAAATATTTGACACGAATTGTCAAGTGATATATTCTTTTTCAGTAAAAGAGTTTTCGTAACAAAATAGTTTCCACTTTGAAGTGACCTACTTAAATTTGAAATTTATGAAATATTGTGAAGACTATTTGTTGTTGCAAATTATTATCTAATGCATAGGCTGCAAAGGTCAAAATAACATTTGTGCTCTACGACAACACGTCAGCATTGTGCATCTCTTTTATTGTTTGTATGCAATTCTAAGATTCGCCTTTAGCGATGCTTTAAAGACACGGGAAATGTTGTCAAAACTGGTACCTGTTTTTGTTAACATATTGTAAAGTAATAATAATTTGTGCATATTGCTTACTTTGCTTCGAAGAGAATTATTAAAGTTATGAAACTCTGTTATTGGCTAGATAAGATATATAAGAGAAAACAAAATGGATGTAAAAAAAAAGCTGTTGAGTTTCTTAATAAATAAATTAAAAAAAATTACATGCGACATGGTAAGTCATCGATTATTGTCGATCTCTCAACTATTATTTAAAAGCTAGATAATATAGATATATTAAGGGTACGATAGGACTGTCTTTTATATATATATCGATAGGAAATTTTTTTTAGAACAATTGACTATAATTTCTACGTTCTCATGATAAATCCACGACGGACAAATCTATACTACCTAATAGAAATAGAACGATTACGGCTAGTAATGCACAAAATTACACTTATATTCGTAGCCTGGCCTAGCTATCATAACAAAGGAAAATACTACTTTCATATAGAAAGAAGAAAGAATATATATTTAGTCCGGTGCACAAATAAATAAACATTATACATTTTTTGTCATTGACCAATTACAATTACAATATTTCCGACGTTATTCTACTGTGGTTCAAGGTGTCACTATCTATGAGGTCCTTAATTCAATTCTCGATCGGGTCAATGTAGAAAAAGGACTTTTCTATATTGTCTCGGATCTGGGTGTTGCGGTCCCTTCGTTGTTAGATACTCCATAATACGGGGGCTTTAGCTTCATCTGAGCAATGTGATGTTGTTTAATAGTTAATTATTATTTATTTAAATATACATTATTCATTTCAACTTATACAACAGAATTTAAGATGTAGAAGTATCGCTTACTCCTGTCTACTTATTTAGTAATGCAACTTATTATAATGGACTTTTGATCTGAAAAACTTAGAATGAATTATTCCAAGAGCTCATTTACATTCAGCACTGAGAATATCATTTGCATAGCTTAAGGCAATTCTCCAATCGCCGAGGCTAGAGAGAAGACGACGACGACGATACTTACGAATTGGCTAGAAGCTAGAAATGAATGTGCTCTATCATTAGCGTGATTAATTATTAATTACTAAGCCCGATTTTATGGCCAGCAAGCGTATTCTCTAACTCAATTGACAATCTAAAGTCTTAATCACTGGAAAAAAAGGAGCAATTCTAATGACAAAATCACACATTCTTATTATTCTATCAGTGGTTCTCAATTTTGAAATGTCTCTATCGGAGATCTCCACTGAACGCCATTGATGTTGTATCGATAAACTGCAGAGGTCGCTTAAAGCTCCTTCATTGGCGGTCGGACAATAGCCTATGATTCGGAAGAAGCTCACGTTGATATGCGAAAAGCAAGTATTTTGATAGAACATGCACAAACTCTATTTTTATGGTGTATTAACGCATGAAAACTTTTTTTATCGAGCCGTCTCGAACGCGGACTAGCAGCCCGCTGTCGGCGAGTAAGAATTGTGGAATGATTAATTGTTCTGTAAATTGAATTCACCGTGATAAATGAAATATCCGCACAATAGGTAATAAATTACGCTGACCCGCCAGGGTGCAAGATGAAACGGTTCGAAAGTAGGTACGGACGGACGGATGTTGGTGGATAATGGCCCTGAAACATAACACACGTGGAACACCTGCCCGATTTTTTTTAATTCGCTCGAGGCACATTTGTGGTCTATGCGATAGCATGTGAGCTGAAATGTAACATAGATTTAGCGTGGCATCTACTACGGATACGTCAGCGAAATTTTAATATTGGGCGACTTTTTATGGCTGATATTTTATGTACATATTCGATCTAAATATAATTTGGAATTTTTTGTTTGCTTTATTATAGGTACAGGTTTTAAAAAACTGTCATGTTTCTCCACTTGGTTTCAAACCTCATTACATTAAGGATATGGTTTTTGACAGTAACCTGACGTGCTGATGTATTTAGATGTCGTGTTAAGCTCCAATTAAATAACGTCATTGTTTAAGAATGTTGTAAGTCATAGTAGTTATTATATGATTGTGGCGTATGATTCAGCACTCAACATAATTAAACAGAACATAAAACAAACAAGACAATAAACAGTTAAGTACACATGCAACATACAAATCGCAATAAAAAAATTGATCATACTAACTATTAAGTTCAAAAATTTAAATGCAATCACTATAACCTTAAGATTTACGCTTACAACAATACGGGATATGGACAATTGTACAATGTTGCGATTTAGTTTAAATAAAAAAAGTTTTTTTTTATCTTGATATTATATCACACTCTTTTCCTTTTACATTCTTTTCAAAAGTGTACAAAATGAAAATTTTGTATCTAAGAACAGTAAACTAAAAAAACATAATAAATAGTAGAAATTAAACTAAGAAAATAAGTTAATTAAAAAAAATTAAATGAAAAAATAAATAGGATTTACAATTTACATTTTACAAGATATAAAAATATAATACCTAATTCCTAATCATTGCTAGCCTATATGTCCCCACTGCTGAGGCTCAGGCCTTAAAGCCTAGTGCCTAGCACGGAGGAGCTAAATATCATAAATATTTGGCCACCTACCCTATGATCGGCCCTTCCAAAAGTAGATTAATCACGCTAACCAATACGCATTTGAGCTCCTGAAATACCTTTTTTTGTTAAGCAGGGGATATGCAGGCCTTAAAACCAGGGCTTCTCTTCCACCCCGCCCTAAAAAGGGCAGGTTAACGTGGAAGCCCTTCTTGGTAAAACCCGCTGCGGTTCACCTCACGCCAATGGATGAGTCCGGTATCCAGCAAGGAGGAACCCGGACTCGAACTCTTGATATACCTTATTGTTTTGGACAAATAAATAAATCACAATAATATAATGATTCGGATATAATAATACTCGGAATAATTAAAACGGTTTACTCGACGTAACTTTGATAATAAAAAGTATCATGTGTTTATAGGATATATTTTAGACATCACATCAAAGTATTCAAAACTGTTAAATATGCAATTTATTTCATTAACATTAAGCTATGATAATGATTAAGCCTTGTAAATTACAAAAGATTTATTCGATTAGGTGCCGTACATAATTCCAAAAATTATACCTACATACTAACTTACAAAATTGGTACTTTCTCTATAATGCAGATCATAAATATTATAATGTTGAAGAGCACCTTTCTTTCTCCAAAGTTATAATAATTCAGCACTAAAAAACTTTATTTACAACCAACGTCAAAAGATTTTTTTATATCTCCACAGTTATATTTTATAGCACTTTTATAACTGAGAACAGATTAGCCTTTGTCGCAGCTTAAAAGTTGTTTCATTTTCGCGCTAACTTTGAAAATATCTTTTAACGATGATTTATTTGTAATTCTCCGTTTGTAATAATTTTAATTAATTATTAAAACATATAAATTGATTAGGTTACTGAATTTTTTTTCAGTTTGTCTACAGTAGGGGATCGGACAACTTTCTAAAAAGTATTTAAAATAAACTATTATGGGCGTTTATTTCTACAAAAAATATTATGTAAATAAGCCTTATTATGTAACTAAAATGATGTTTAAGATGTAACAAGACGTCATGTATGGGGTAAACGAAAGAGATCAGTCAGTGACAAACTGAATAATCGTCTGCGCACTTATATTTAAACTTATTAAACTGACCCCTGTAACCTGTTAAAAATCAAATAAATCATTAACATTATTTTGCACTTTGAATGTTCCCGCGCTTTTCCTAGATAGTTTTGTTACCAATTTACCCGCAACTTCTGCTCTCTGATTGATGTTTCATTTAACGTGAGACACAGATTACAATTATTGGAACATTATATTTTTGGTTATTGATATAAAAATATATAATAATTATTATTTAACAAACATATTGTATTCTAAATATTATTAGCGAAAAATCTTTAAACCACATATATTGTTTTTAAAGACTACATTTATCTCGATAGCTGTATTCGACACACCATTATCTAGTTTCAAAACTATGATTGGCAGTTGGGAAATCTGTAAGAAATCGACAGTGCCTACGTTTCGGTTGCAAGACATCTGGGTCTATAATAACGAGGTAACACTCCGAGAACGGCATTCGGTAAGCACATTTATTGAAGAAAGCCGCAAGAAAAACGACGGCTAGAGGCGGCACCGGCTGGCGCGAATTGCCAGTACTCCTACTCACTCCACTTCATTATTTGTTCCAAGGCATCGATCTTGGAACTGTTAATAGCACCATTCAACCTCCTTATAAAATACAGTCAACCTTCTAAGAAACTTGGAAACTAATATTCGTGCGGCAACTTATAACAGCTACTTGATATTACGACGTTTTATTAATATTTCGCCTGGAAGAAATTATTTACGCAGTTTATATAATATGCATATTCTATAAAATGTAATAAATTTATCTAAAATACTCTGTATATTTTACTGGTATGCAGCTGTAAAAAAGGTAGTATTTCCGGTTATATTGCGAATAAAAAAAACATATTCTTTCTATTTCAGCAATATTTACTACATATAAATAAAATTTAATTAATTTTTTAACTATAACGGAAATAGTTATAATGATTGTTTTTTAAGAAAAAAAATGTCTATTAGTTATGGATTCTTATTACGAAACGTATAATGAACGTTTAGTATTAAAACGTTTGATATAATGAACATTAACTATCACACTAATAATGTATAATACTCAAAACACATAATATTTGTTTGACATAACAACCTTTCGCCTAATAATCAAATGATATAACTTTGTATGATATAACACTTATACCGAAATATAATTGACCTTAAAACATTCTGTTTTATTACTAAATTTTTATAAATAACAAGCATTCAGCAGGCATGGCTTCTGTCACGGTTCCGGCACTGCGAGACCCCGGCGGTACCACACGAACTTATTGTCACAGATGATTTCGCTCACCGCAGCTTCGGTTTGCTGCCCGGCTTGAGCCGGCCACCTTCAGTCGCGGCGACGAGCGTTAAAACCATCTGCTCTTCGACTCGCGGGCCGCCTCGCCCCTCCGCGCCTACGCCGATGAAAATTACACTCTAGGGATAGGACAGACAAGACTACGTGGAGTCGGGGTAAAGTGAGTCGATTTAAATACCTTTTTAGTAATTATCGGGGAGCTCTATAAGTAGGCAAGTTGCACACTTCGATATTTCCTAAGACGCGGAGAGCGTTGTGGTCGGGCAGGTATTAATGTGAGCTTAAATGGAGGTGAAACTTTAGCCAAGTCGCGTTACCGGGGTATATCCCGTTATAGGGATATACCCCCATAATCATAATTAACAAATTGGATAGGGTCGACAAAATGTTGTAACACAGATAAAGATGAGACTGGGCACCAAGGAAGGAAAAATGACAAAAATCCTAAATATGCCAGAAACAGTGAACTCCAATGTGTTAGCTGCAATTGTGAACAAATTAGAAACTGTCGAAGATAACTTCGCGGCAGAGGTTTTTGACCTGGAGAGGAAAATAACAGAAAAGATGGGAGGAAACAAAACACTAGGAGTAGGAAAGGAAAAAGAATACAGGACCGAGCTGGGACAGATGTTAAAAACCAGGCTAAGTATGTACGAAGAAAGTGTGGTACAAGATAAAAAATAAAAGGCAATAACATCAAGGAAGGACAAGAAGAAATATTAGAAAAAGTGGAAAAAAGAAATAAGACGGGAAAAACACCGGATACCACACCCATGATAGAACATATGGAAAAAATGGAAGAACATTTAGAAGAAAAAATAACCAGCATGAAGGACAAAGTTATAGAAGAGATCAAGAAAGGAACCGACACTATAAAAGAGATACAAACAAAAACCAAAACAAGAATCTAAATACCAACTCCAATGGAAACCACGGAAAGGACATACACACCTTATACGGATACGTACGCAAATAAGGTAAAAGGCTATCAACACCAAAAGCAAAATACCCTGCACTCGATACTAGTCAAATCCTACGACCAAATGGACACAGCAGAGGATGTAATAGAAGTAACAAACACTAGAAAAGTCCTAAAACCAGAAGATGAAAAATCCAAATCAACAGAATAAGAAAAATAAACGACCTGAGGGAAGTTGTCGAGCTGCAGGGAAAAGGAAATCCAAAACAAATTAAATACATCTAAGGAGCTAAAAACGAAGCAAGTAAAAAAAAGGACCGATTGCTGCTTATCAGGGACTTTAAGTACAAATTGACAGACAGCGAAATAATAACAGCGCTACAAAATCAAAACCCTGATATATTCCAGAAAAATGTGGAAAAAGAAAATGCAATAAAAATAAAATACCGCCGAAAAACTAACAATATGGAGCGATGCCATATTGTAGTACAATAAGACCTGGAATATGGAGAAGAGCTATGACAGAGGGGCATGCCTATATTGAGATGGAAAGGGTAAAGATCGAAGACCAAACGCCCCTAATCCAGTGTACGAGATGCCTCAACTACGGACACGGGAAGAAATTTCGCACGGAAAGTGTTGACAAGTGCAGCCACTGCGGAGAATTACACCTGCGAACAGATAGTCCAGATAGGATGGCAAGAGTCCCCCCGCGGTGCTGCAATTGTGACACGCAGAAGTGTAACACAATGGATTCAGCATCACGTGCAAAACAAGAGAAAAATGGGACCACCTTGCCCGCTCCACAACGGCATACGATGAATAGAACAAAATACACCTTTATGAAACACAGAGACAGACAACAGATGGAACATAAACACACAAATGAAAAACAAAAAACATGCAACAAACACACTCACAATACACAAATACCCAATAAAATCCGAAGCAACATGTAATTAAAAAGCATGATGACCATGCTATAATAACAAACAGCCAGGTAGGGAATAAAAAGACAAATTAATAATGTAAAACATGAGAACATGCAGAGCGCTATTAACGGAATATAAAATAACACAACAAAATACAGGCATAATACACAAAGCAAAAATACCGGACTTGACAATAATGCAAACAGAATGATAATTATAAATAGGATTAGTTGGGATTCACTACATATATTGATAAATAATATATACATAGTAACCAAATAAGAATAAAAACAAAATAAAGCAATAAATAAATAAATACAAGACAAGAAATAAATAGAAAATAAAATAGGATTGGATAGTAATAAAATAGGTCATAGGAATAAATAAAAAAGGGGAAAAAATAGAAAACATAGAATAATTATAAATAGGAAAACAAACAAAAATTGAATAAGACATCGTAGGAAACTAGAAATAATGAATAATAATAGATTATGATAATAAAAGAGGGGAATAGAGTCGAAAGGTAATATGGACTGAACACAAAACAATAATGTAATAGAATTATTTAATGTATTAGAATATAAATAGCAAGTAGAAAAAGAAAAACTGTAAAACAAACTGTACAATTAACTAGATTACAAATAACTAAAAACTGAAAAAGAAAAAATATAACCGAAAACTGTAAAAATATTGAAATGAATAAAAAGGTGTACATAGCATTAATTAGAACATAATAACAGATAATATAGAAACAAAATGTAAACATATAATAAGACAAAGTGTAACCACATAGAAATAAATAAAAAGTTGTGTATTTTTTTGAAACCCCAATAAATAAGACAATAAATTTAAATAAAGTAGAATAGAATAGAATAGGAACGGCAAACCCAGCCGAAGGAAAGGATGAGGATGGAAAAAAAGCGAGAACTTGTATGGAAGATAAAAAATAAAAAGAGTACTGAGGGCCTCCTAATAAGGCAAGGTAGGACGCTCGGCCAATATATGTAAGGTCGGGCATTAAAAAAAAGACACTGAACTGCCGATGCCATCTATAAGATTTAAAATAATTCATATAAGTAGAGGATACACCATTAGCACTAAGAAAATGGGACTTAATTTTGGATCACATATAGAGAATCAGGAACTCTGACACGGATCGATAATAATATTTTCTTTTACCTTTTTCCAAAAAGATTTGCTATTCCAATTCTCAGAGTTCACAAAATGATCATAATAAGCACGCTTCCCTGAAGTATAGCTTACCATGGGTTTCAATACTGAAAAAAAGACAACCACCAAACAATGACCCACTGAACCTGAGACATAAGAAACCACAACGCTTTGTGTACAACAATTTGTAGAAATAACATCAATCAGTGTCTGTGATTGATCCGTTAAATAAGTCGGCTTGGTGACCACTTGTTCAAGATCCATATAATTGAGGAATCGTGAATGTTTCAAGGTTTCATTTCCATTCTAATTCAGCATATTGATGTTAAAAAGCTTATAACTAAACACATAAAACGCAGAGAATTCTTGGTTGTTGACCTCTTATTGTGGTCCCCAAGGTCGAAGGATAAAACTACCCCAATCTTTGTTGAAGGATATCTCTCGATGTCTTATGGCGATTTAGCCCGTGTGTTGGTCTTCATTTGTCCTTCCTAGGTCGTTGGAAAAAAACAACTGCATCCCTTTTATGATGTTAAGAAAATTTGTCCCTTATAAATTTGAATTTTCCGGCCTGATCAATCTATCTAATGAAGTTAGGCTGGTTAGAATAATTTCGGGTTTTATACTCTCCGAATGCAAAACAGGCACAATTTAGACGTTAATTTGCGGGAACGCCCATAGAAAAAAAGAAGCTTTTTAAATAAATAAATAGATAATCGTGTATCAAACAGTGAAATAAATATTCGTTGCGAGAGCGGGGGCCGGCCAGTGAGCGTAACTTTTTAAAATTCCAAACCGACTCGACAAAGTAATTAGAATTTTTCCAACGGCCCCATTGTGCCAAGAACTCGACTCACGAAAACTTTTAATGCGACTTAAATTCAAATGCTATTTAACGATTTCTCTTTGTGAAGTTAATTTTAATGTAATATTGATACTAATTGTAAAGACAAAATTTCGTTTTTCGTAATATTTTATATAATACGTATATTATGATTAATACTTATGGGAGTTAGAGTTGCTAAATCTCTAAAATCTCATTGAAAAGGGTGCTTCACATTAAAAGAAAATTAAAATATTCTAAACGAAACGATGAAAAATAGTTCGTTACTAATTTCACCACCTATTCCCATCACGATAACGACACATGTCAGCCTCTATAATCCAAAGATTCATTCGATATTTTGACATATATCCCCCTATTACACTGTAACAATAAGAACAATAGAGGAACCTTTACGGTCGAACAGACATAAAGCTACGTAAGTATATCTATTTTATATTCAAATCAGCGTAACAGTGAGGGCAAACTCGAAAGTCATCCGAGAGGGGCGCTCGAACTCGTCGCAAATAGGAGTCATCAATCGGGCGGGCTTTCGATCAAAGACAAGGGACAAAGGGACAGCGCACAGCCGAGATATACCGAAGAATTATTACACGGGGAAATGTTTGGGAAGGACGTATTTATTTGGCTGCCATAGGTACGCCTACGTTCACGACGATTTTATCTACACGACTTCAAAAACATTCTCCGAATTCTAGTCGTAATTTTTTAACTTGTTTTGTTTCCTAAATTTCATTGATGTCGTTTACTACTATGAGTGTCAATATTTAAGTTTATTTAGATCAAAGTATCCACAAAAATCGAAACACTGAAGTCAACGCAACAAAAAGCAATTTCTTTTAGAGCAAATAAAATAGTAGGAAAATCAAGTCCATCAAGGTTTATAAGAGGAGCGGTGGGAATTTTCCCTGCAATCACCCAGGTAGCACTTGGGGGATTTATCCAAAATAACATTTGGGCGAGCGCGAAGTTCTTAATGAAATAAGTTGGTAATCCTGTGGTAATTCGTTAAACGTTAGCGCGATAGATAACTTCTCTGAGGGATGGCTGTTTTACCCGGCCATTGTGCCCTGGTGATGTGAGAACAGTTGCTATATTAGTAAAATTCTCTAGTACTTGTAAAGTTATTTGAAAAATTTCATTACATTCAAAACCTTTTACACAGCCCTATTAGTAAAAATATTCTAATTTCGAACTAATACTTTCTTAACACCCATAAATATTCCAGTCCATTCCTGACATTGAAAGGATTTCCATTATAGAAATATTACAGCAAAATGTTATTAAAATCCATTTGTAAACTTTCGTCCATTTCAAAATGGAAAAGAAGTGTTATTTACTTTTTGTAATTACGATTCTTCAAAGAAGAAAGCATTTCATTGTGTAATCAAGTGTCAAAACTTGAACTAATCTAAGCTATAATGTAATTTGCGTTACGTCGAAAATTCAAATCCCTCGTCGACGGTTTTGGCAACGTAAAATCCATTTTTATTCAATTACTGCTCAATCTGGCTTGTAACAATAAGACGCAAAATACTCTGAGTGATTACTTCTTAATTATTAACCATATGAGACTCATACGAGGTAAGTTTAACAAAACACTACACGTAAGGTAAGCCACTTCAAAGTTTCTGAGTTCCGTACATGCCGTTAATTATGCAACGTAAAGTACATTATTAGGATGTTGGCGAAATTCTAGTAATGGGGGTAATACAACAGCTAAGGCAGACCTCAAACTTATTCTTATTTATACTAATAATCAAAACAGATGTTTTAATCTCAATGTTTGATATTAATATTATTTTGCTTATTCTTATTAGAAATTTTCTAACGTACATTTTATCTCTTTTAATTAAGTTTAGAATAAAGTGCCAGATTTATAATTTATATATAAAAAGATAAACAATAAAAAATAATATTGAAACAACCAATAATAATATTGAAATAAGAGTAACTTTTAGTATAAAATATTAAATATCGACATGCAATCTTTACTCTAGGTACCAAGTAAATAACCGTATAATAAATATCCTATTTAACATCCAATATTCACGAAATAGAATAATAATACCTGTCCTAATTCATAATGAACAGACCTACGTTGGTATTCAATCGGAATCAACAAAACATTCAAATCAACTTGTTCCACCAAAGTTTCGTGACCTCTATCATTCTATGAAATAAAAAAAGGCCGGTAAAGTTTGAACTAACCGAGCGGTCTTGGGCTGGTTATTTATATAACTCGTGTCAGACAACGCTCCTGGGCTGAAAGTTCAGTCATATTTTTTGTTTGACAAATTACCCCGGTAACGGGACTTGGCTAAAGTTTCACCTCCATTTAAGCTCCCATTAATACCTGCCCGACCACAACGCTCTCCGCGTTTTATGAAATATCGAAGTGTGCAACTTGCCTACTTACAGAGCTCGCCGATAGCTAATTGATTACTCCATTACGCTTTTCCGACGCAGCCTTAAATTGAAGGTAGAGGGATGTAATTTTTTATGCGAACATGTGTTCCTGCTTTAAGTTGCCTTCGAAGAACTTAACAATTACTATATTTTATAATTTTCTATAACTCAATGAAAAATTAATTCTCAATCTTTCAGATTCCATTTCTCATATATCTACAAACATATAGTTTATTGGTGTAATTATGTTATTATCTTATATGTGTATATATTTTTACCGATAGTATTCATTGTATATTTATGCTGAATGTTTATTATATCATATAATGTAGGTATAGATTTTTAGAAACTAATGATATATATATATAATTTGGAATCATTATCATTTTGACTTATTTCCATGTGCTGCCTTACATATTATCTGTGCCTGATTCTCCGGTTGACTTGGAGAGAATGCCAGAGGCTTTAAATCCGCTATTTGTACAATCTTAGGTGCAAAAATTATATATAAATAATATCTGTGCAAATAATATAGGCATTCAAAAGTGAAACCAACTAAGTGATCAAACTTTTCATCGGAATTTAAGGTTCGTTAGCGGGTGCCAGCAGCAATACACAAATCAATTATATGTACATTCCGAATCAGCGGGCTGAGAAATGCATGGGTGGTGGTCGGACCGCGCTGTGCGAATAAGCTCAGATAACATCTACGTAAGCGAAGATATTACTCTAAAGGCTCAAATAAAATTTCGATTAAACGCAAGTTTGAAAGTTTTCGGTTTGTAACACATTCTATTCGCCAACTGGAAAGGCGAGCCACGATATATTTTGTTTTGCATTTGAAACTATACAAAAACGAAAAAGAAAATGTGCAACAAAATTAAGAAGCGACACCCGTGCCTGTGGACTGCTATAATTACTCGCGGTTATGTATTTGTGCCATCAGGCTGAGTGTTTGGAGCGAGAAGGATTATTCGGTAACTTCATACTTAGTAACTATAACAACTCACCGATCATATCGCAATAACTTATGACTCGTTTTAGTGCATATGAAATTGAATTTTAAACCAAACAATTGCCAAACGTGGCCTAGTGGTTATCATATTTACTCGCTCGTAGTATCGAGATACCTAAGGCACGTACTTGCCCTCTGCACCCTCAATATACAAAACGGCCTTTGCTGACAGCCATTCATCTACCAATTTCCAACTCCGCAAAAATGTTGCCATATATATTTTATTATCAATGTGGGTAATAATTATTTCGCATATGTGAAAAAGAGATTAATTTGCTTATCAAACGGGCTTTCTTGCATAGAACAATAGTTCTAATTCTAATAGTTCTATGGTTGCTAGATTTTTCCAAAACAAAGATTATAAGCAACGAATACAATTTCCAAGCTACATTTTACTCGTGATATATTTACATTTAAAATATCGACGTGAAATGTCTAAACTGGAGTACAATTTCTAACCTACTGTAAGCTAGCTAATATTACAATTTATTATTATTATTTTATAGTTTTGGTCATTTTAAGAGTGACGAGGAAATGGACTTTGACAGATCGCTGTTTTCAACGTTACAATGTTCGGTTTCCTTATCAAGAATTTCCATTCGGAGACCCTTTCATTTGAACGTCAGGTTTTTTCAAACGGTATTTGAAACGATGTACTTTATATGAAAGGCAATCTCTGAAACGAAATTCCTGATTATGAAACCAAATGTGTACGGCGAAGCTTTATAGAGCGTACACGATAAAGTAATATTTGTCTATGAGTTTGTTGGAACGTCTTAAAGTTCCAAATAGCCAAATATGGCCAGTTACATACATGACTAGCTGTGCCCGCAGTTCGTATATGTGGGAGAGTATTATAGGAAATATTAGAATTCTTTCTTTATTAGAATTCTTTATTTCACTACGCGGACTGAATGCGGCTTGTGGGTATTTACAACCGCTCATGCAGCCAGCATCAACGGTTTAACGTGCATTCCGAAGCATGGAGAAGCTCAAGATAATAATGTTTTGGTCACCCATCCTATGATCGGTTTCTTTTCTAATTTTTTTCACGCTTCTCGCGTTCTGGTTATCTGTATTTGGTTCTGAGCATTTTAATCGTACATTAGATATACTCGTATTAGCGATATTTACGCAATTTGACGGTTCAAATAGTGTATCTTCTATATCTATATATATCTTCTTTTGTGTTTGATCTTTTTAAATTATTATTTATCTAGTTGTATGTGCAATCTGCTATTTATTGTTGTTTGAAAGAAATCGCTGGCTAGCGATAAGTGTGTCTTTTTTTTTAATTTAACCGTATCGTAAACCAAATGCGCTAACCCACTACGCCATCGGACTTCTAATAATCTATACTTCTATACTAATATTATAAAGTAGAAATTCGATTGTTTGTTTGTTGGTTCCGAAACTACTGGACTGGAAATTCTTTCAAATACGGGAAGCTACATCATATGGGGTGAACATATACAAGAAAAATAATCAAAACACTACGAAGAAGTCTATATATATAAACACGTTTCCCTAAAACCTTTTTAAAAAGTTTATATGTTAAGTTATATGCTGATACAATTTTTAATGGGTAATATTTTCATCACACTAGTTGTAAATGTCGACAACATAAATAAGATTATGAATGAATTTAAAACAACGTCAATAGCCTGATTGTAGACATTCCACCACAAAGTTTGAATATGTTCCTCTTTATGATTATTTGACATACAGTAAAAAAAATGTATCCGTAAACGCACACTACACACCGTGCGTTTACGTACACTTTTACGTCGTTTGTATGTTTAAGTAAATATGGTTTTTATGGGTAGAGTTCGTAAAGCTTTTTTTTGCATTTTAGCATTGTTACAAAAAAACGTATTAGCATATTAGTATTACTTTGACTATATCAAATTTTATGCTCCTCCGTTCTTATCTTTTTTGTAAAAAGGTATGCAAAGATTTTGCAATTTAGCAGTACCAAACACAATTTTTTATGTTACCCAAGACAATTTCAAAAGGATTAGTTCAATGGTTCTTTTTATAATCATAAAAAAATTAATGAGTATACTTCTCTTGTCACAAAAAATCAAATAAACTAATTTTTTTTTTTAATCTTTTACATTACATACTCCGATGAATTAATAAGTCAGAGCCAGTTAATTATATTATAAATTCAAGAAACTTCATTAGAAGTCTGAATTGAGAAATTTCAAGATGTATCAATATATAAGTATACGTTATTATCCATATTATACAGTGCCATTTTAGAATTTCCAAAAAGTGGTTATATCACAAACGTATATTCACAATTGTTTATATCACTATTCTCACGAACCAACTTTATTGTCAACTAGTTTAAACTAAATAATATTATCATGACGTGATATTTGCGTTTGGTATTTTGTATATGTGGTTCAAGTAAATGGTAAAGTATAGTTTAGACACTAAGAAACCTCGGTGCAAATAGAAAACAAACTCAAGTATAACATAAATATAAGTATAACAATTTGAGACCACCGTTTTACTGTTCTTAATAATCAATTCTGGGGGCCAATTCTACTAAATAAATTTTGTTTAAATCGAATCGAAAACGGATCGAAACCGAACGAAACTACAGTTTTTAATGGTTTTTCTATTCTAATAAGCGACATCGAATGTCACTTTATAGAATAGGAAAACCATTAAAACCCGTTAAAAATTAAAAACCATTAAAAACTGTAGTTTCGTTCGGTTTCGATCCGTTTTCAATTCGATTTAAACAAAATTTATTTAGTATAATTGGCCCCCTGTTCATCATTTAACGAAATCAAACTAGAATCTCTCTTAAAGTACAGTTTTTATATTTTGCATTGTAATAAAACACATAGGTGATTAACGTTTTATTTTGAATCTGACTGTCCCACAATATAATGTCCACAAAAAAACTACATACGAGTACATTTCGCCGAAACAACTTAGAGAATACTTTAGTAAGTCGGATATCTAAAAGTTTGCAATGTGCAGGACACAATATACATTCCATACCAACCCTGACAATGCAGCAGCTGCACCACGGAGGAATGCAAAGTAAATTAAAATTTGGAATGAAACGGACTCCCAGAAAGAAACGTCAAAGGGAAACTGTAAGATATTTTAGCGTACATTGGCGGCTACAATGAGATGATAACAAGGCGTTTACTATTCAAGTCACGGAAGGCCGATCCACCTGCTTTTCATATCACGACAATTGCCGACCCCGAGGATTCGCCTCTCAGCCGGAATGACAATTCTTGTCTATGAAAATCAATTGGGGAGAACGAGCAGCCCGGGGACCAGCGACAATTCCAATTTCATTAATGGGTTCCGGCGCGCCTGGTGCCGCACAGATCGCATCGAGAATTTCTTGAGGTCTTGATTGTTCTACGAATTTCATTGAATACGTTTATGGATCCCACTAATATCTTGCGCTTATATCCATTTACAGACATGTTCGATAATATAAACCTATATTTGGGATTATCATCTACAAGTTATCTATAAAAAAAACTATTAATAGTTGATGTATAATCTTCATTTTAGATAAAGCATCATAATCGTTTTTTTTTTTTTGACGCTATGAAATGCGTTACACATACCTGCTACACCCAGCGCGGGCTTGACGTAGGGCTTAGTGTTGTATTGATTATTCCAAAATTACTAAATAATTATAAACTGCTTATTCATTAAAATAAATTTTAATATCTGTGTTACTAGCTAAATTATCGTTTTTTGAGAGTAACTTCACAAACGTATATTTGTTTCTTTTTATTTTCAATGTTTACTTACAGTCCGTGCTAATTCTGTTTTACATATCAATACTTATAAAGCTACCATCAACATGTGATATTTTGTATGACATGTTGATTTTTTTGTATAGATTTAAAATAAAAACATGTATACAGCGGCAGGTGTAGACATTGCTGAGAAACTGATAATCCCTGTTGGCGTAGTGGTTTTGCACTGCCAAATAACTTATTATCTAATTAAATACAAAGTTATTTACCCTGCACCTAAGTCATTAACACAATAAATACTTATCCATATATATCATTGTGGTCACTGCAAAAGCTCAGGCCTTCCTTATGGATGGTCAAGGAGGATGGGCAATGGCCCTCCACGCTGGCCCAATGCGGATTGGAGGTTATTAACGACTGTAAATACAGCCGGGACCAACGGCTTAACATGCCTTCCGAAGCACCAAGTAGCTCAAGAATTAGCTTAAAATCAATTTTAAAATTGAATAAAATTCCTTAGGGAGTGTAGAGAAGCACTAAGAGAGGATTTTTGAAAAATTCCATTTCAAAGCGGCAAAATTAGGGGATGAAAGTTTGTATGAAGCTATACTACAAGTGTTAGGAGTTTCAAATTTTGCATGCGGGTTCTTTTTAGGACGTAGGTGCTCACTAAGACGGGATTTTACGAAATTCAACCCCCTAAGGAGGTAAATTAGGGGATGAAAGTTTTTATGAAATTTTCTCATTTCTGGACTTAAAACTAGACTACGCGGGCGAAATATATATAATGTGATCAAATGTTTATTTAAGTATACATATGATACGTTTAGGTCAGACAGTCCTGCTACAAGCTGTTTCTAGTAAGTTCTGTAACTACATTTGATCGTGTTGATCACATTATTCTGCTCCAAAAGCTCGAATCACTGGGGATCCATGGCGATCTACTGCAGTGGGTCGCCTCGTATCTTTCCAATGGGGATCCACGGCGATCTGCTGCGGTGGGTTGCCTCGTATCTTTCCAATCGATCCCAGGCCGTGGTATTAGGTGGATACAAATCTGACTATATCACGGTGCCATCGGGCGTTCCTCAGGGCTCGCATCTTGGGCCTTTATTTTACAATGCATATATCTATGACATGTATACCTGCTTTAATAGTTCTAAGCATCTTTTATACGCTGACGATAAAAATATTAACATGCGGGTAAATTCAGTCTCTGACTGTATATTGCTTCAACAAGATTCAACTTTGGCGTAAAGCTTATGTCATCCCTCTTCCTAAAACCTCATCTCCAAATTTGTTGAATAACTTTAGGCCTATATCTATCCTTCCTTTTCTGTCTAAGATTTTAGAAGCCGCTGCTCATGAGCAATTATCTTTCTTTATACATTCTAATTCCATCCTCTCTCCTTTCCAATCTGGTTTTCGTGTTGGGCACAGCACAACAACTGCGCTCTTGAAAGTTACCGAGGATATCAGAACTGGCATGGAGAAGCAACTGGTCACCATCATTGTTCTTATTGACTTCTCTAACGCGTTTAATATGGTCGACCATGACCTTCTGCTGGCCGTACTGAAGTCCCTTAACCTTTGTCGTTGACATTGGATTGGTTCTCAGCTTTTCTTCGTGGGCGTCAGCAGGCAGTACGTAAGGGTCGTGAATTGTCTTCCTGGAACGATCTGACGGCTGGTGACCACAGGGGGGGATTCTTTCTCCTCTGCTCTGTTTCCTTATTCATTAATCACCTCTCTTTCACGCTTGGCTGTTCTTATCACTTCTATGCTGACGATTTGCAAATATATGTGCAAACTACGACCGATGAAATCATAACAGGTATTTCCAAATTGAATGAGGTTCCTCTCTTATGTCAGTGCATGGTCAACTATTTTGGGATTTCCGTGAACCCAACTAAATGTCAACCAATTATGGTGGGAAGCTCCAAACAGCTTATTAAACTGGATTCTAGTCTGCTCCCACCTGTTGTGTATGAAAACTCTGTAAAACCTTTAACTTCTACTGTTAAAAAACCTTGGACTTCATATTGATTCGGAGCTCAGATGGACATCACAGGTTGCCGAGGTCAGTCCGTGTGGTTACTTATTCTTTTGCGCTCGCTTAATCGCTTCAGACATTTCCTTCCTACCAAAACTAAAGTCATTCCGTTATTCTTCCTATCATTTACTTTGCTGATGTCTGTTATCCTGATTTAACGAAGATCCTTCTTAATAAGTTGGACCGCCTTGTCAACAATGTAATTCGTTTTATTTTCTGCCTTCGCAAGTATGATCATGTTTCGTGTTATCGGTCTCAACTAAAATGGCTTCCTATTCGTCAGCGCAGACAGCTACGACTGCTCTGTATGCTCTTTTCCGTGCTTTCTAACCCTAATTCTCCCAAATTACCTTAAATGTAAATTTCAATACCTTTGTGGATCTCATAACAGATAACTGCGTTCTGCTAATACACTTGCACTTTCTACTCCGCTTTTCCATTCTGGCTTTATGGCCGACTCTTTCACCCTTCATACCCCTACGACTGTGGAATAGCCCTCCCCGACACCATCAGACGATCTCCTAATAAATTCATTTTTAAACGGAAAGCTCACACTTTTCTCTTAGAGCATTTACGAAAATCATCATCATATGTATATGTATCATAATTCATATATGTATTTATGAATTTGGTATATGTATTTATGTATATGTATAGTTATAATATTTATTTATGTTTATGTAATTGGATATAAATTCTTCTGTAGTGTAGTTTAAGTAGTATATTTATTAGTTACCTTTACGCCGCCATCGTGTATTTCTGTATCCCCAAAGGTTGACTGGTAGAGAATGCTAATAGCATTAAGTCCGCCTTTTGTACCAATTCAATGATCAATAAAGTTTGTTAAAAAAATTAAATAAAGATCTTAAAATCCAAGGAATTAGAGAAAAATTGGCGTTGTGATATGTGCATTAATATAACTAGGCGTGCTAGAAATGACGACACACCCATAGCGTCGCCATATAGAGAAATTGGTCCTCAGGGGGCAATTAATCAGGCCCTCGTTTCTCACCAAATAAATATGTCTTGCGACGAAGCTCTCATCGAGAATACTTCCTTAGCCGTTGAATCGCACGAAGTCACTATAACCAATGCGTTAATTTCGGCCAACTAATTGACTCTAAACTGGACAGCATCAGAGCGACTCTCTCTCTAGAGATACAGGAAAATATCAAAACGGCTATGACTACACTTTCGGAGACATTAAAAAGGAATTTTCGGATACTACCAGACTTTTTATGCAAAGAGTAGTCCGACTAAATGTTAAATTAGTTTCAACCTGTGACAACATAGTAAAACTTCAGACAGAAAACTCCAGGCTACAGTCAGAAATAGCTAAGCTTGAGTTGCGCCTGCAACAACTGAAAAAACTTCAAGGAGCTATAATTCGAGATACAATGCGTCCCTGAACGCCGCAACGAAAACGTAGTAAATTTATTTAAAAAACTATGTAATACAATACGGCTACGATCACGGACAGTGAGATTCGTTCTTGCCGTCGCGTTGCTAAGTTAAACCCGACATCCGACAGACCACGTAATATATTGGTTACTCTCCCTTCTGAACGGCGTCGAGACGAAATTATATCTGCTACAAAGAAAATTCAATAAAGAGAATCCCAAGAATTGTCTTAACTCGACACACCTTGACATTAGTGGTGACAGACGCACTATCTTCGTTTGTGAGCATCTCTCGAGGGACTGTAAGGAACTGCATGCAGCTACACGTAGGTTAGCCAAAGATAAGAATTTAAAGTTTGTTTGGATTAAATATGGCAGGGTCTAACGTCCGAAAAACTGAAACCTCGCCCCGCCATTTATGTAAAGGACATGGCTAGTTTGGATAAGTTAATTATATAGATCGAATTTGTTTTAAATTTCAAGCTTATTTATTTAGCTATTTGGTATATTAAGTCTCTTATTATGATTATATTTTACCAGAATGTTAATAGAATAAGAAGTAAATTGCAACAATTATATTTCAATATCTTAAACAATAATTATGATATTATTTGCTTATGTGAAACTAACTTAGATGATTCATACTCAACCGGTGAATTTATAGATGACAGGTACACTGTGTTAAGGAGAGATCGCAATACCACTAGTTCTACTAGGAATAGTGGCGGTGGAGTACTCATGGCGTTAAACAGGAACCTACACACTGTAAGACGTACTGACTTGGAAAGTAGTTTAGAGGACCTTTGGGTTACCGTGAGTGGCCCGGGATTAGGTGGTGTTTCTTTTAATATATATCTGGTGTATTTGCCACCGAGTCTGAAAGTATCTGAGTATCAGTATTTCTTTGATCATTGCTCTGATATTTTACTGAGTCATGGTACTGATGGTGTGGACAATGGTTATCGGTGACTTCAACATACCAGATTTAAGCTGGACTCTTGACGACAGCAGTCCCCCTGCCGCTGTCCCTAGTACGGCTTATGATAGTAAATCGACGGCGCTTATAAATTTACTTGAATTGGGGGGTCTCTTTCAATTTAATCATGTGACAAATGCCAATAAACAGAACACTTGATCTGGTTATGACCAACATTGCCGACACAAGGGTTTCTGAGTGTTGTCCTTTGTGTACACCTGATCGTCATCATCCACCCATTGAAATTGATGTGAGTATAAGACCCCTGCGCAAGTGTTTAACACCAAAAAATATTAGGGTACCCAACTTTCATAAATGCGACAATACTAAATGTATAGAGCAGTTAAAATGTGTTGATTGGCAACATATACTATCTCATGGTGATGTTGACTCTGACATTCAATGTTTATATGACATTTTGAATGAAATTATAGAGACTAATACTCCACTTAAGCATATAGGACAATCGCAGTACCCACTTTGGTTTTCAGAGCCATTAAAAGCATGTATTTGTGAAAAAAATAAGGCGCATAAGAGATATAAAAAATTTGGTAACCCAAGGGACTACGACGAATTTCGGCTACTACGTTCTAGATCAAAAAACTTATTAAGGAATGTTATGATGCCTATGTCTCTAAACATTGAAGAATCCTTGGTTGAGTCTACAAAACTGTTTTTTTCCTTTCTTAAAGGCAAAAATCAATTCTACGATCCCTGAGACTGTTAAGTTTGGCGGTAAGGTCGCTACTGGCGGCCTGGCAGCTGCTGAACTTTTCTCGGAATTATTTTCTTCAAGTCTTTGTCGCTGATGATGCGACGTCACCATTGATCGGCTGACCGATTTGCCTCGGAGTTATTCTTTGTCATCTTTACATGTCTCCGAGGAGGATATATTAAATATATTACTTGCTTTATCTGAGAACAAAGGGGCCGGTCCGGATGGCATACCTCCCTGCTTTATTAGACGTTGTGCATCTGGCCTTGTCCTACCCCTATACCTATTTTTAACAAATCCCTAGAGTCGGGAACATTTCCGCGTGCTTGGAAGGTGGCTAATATAGTACCCATACATAAGTCTGGAGATTGCAGTGATTGCTCTAATTACAGGACCAATAAGTATATTGTCATGTTTTTGCAAAGGTCTTTGAGTCTGTGATATATGATCGATTATTTTATCATATCAAACCTCATCTCCATCAACAGCACACGGTTTTATAGAGGGTAAGTCGACCGTTACCAATTTACTGGAGTACACAAATTATATATGCAAAGTGTTTAACGAACATGGTCAGATAGACCTCTATTTTATACGGACTTTGGAAAAAGCCTTTGACAGGGCCCACAGGATTTTGCTTCATAAGTTAAACTGTATTGGAGTGCATGGGTGTCTTTATCGCTGCTTAAATCTTATATTTCAATCGTAGCCAGCTAGTTGCTTTAAAGGGTTATCAATCTCAGCCCTATTTCCATATATCTGGCGTTCCCCAAGGCTCGCATTAGGACCATTAATGTTCATTTTGTACATTAATGATCTAATACCAAGACTTAAAAATATGCCATTGATGTCGCAGACGATCTAAAGGTATTCTGTCGCATTGATTCTGTCCAGGACTGCGTGGGATTGCAAGAGGACATCAATTCTCTCTGTGACTGGTGTAACGCCAATGGCATGAGCCTCAGTGTCAAGAAATGTTTCACAGTTTCATTTACTCGCAAGCGGACCCCTATAGAATTCAACTATACTGTACTTGAAAGAAAATCAGTGGTGCGCGACCTAGGCGTAGTATTTGATGCCAAAATGAGTTTCAGTCATCATTGCGAGGCGCTGTCTAAGAAGTGTAGACGATTGGTGGGTTTCATTTGTCGTTCGTCTAGAGAGTTCAAGTCCCCAAATAGCCTTCTCTTGCTGTACAAGTCGCTGATTCTTAGTCAGCTGGAATACGCCTCAGTGGTTTGGTCACCACAATATAATGTCCATGTTGATTTACTGGAATCTATACAAAGGCGTTTCCTTAGAACTCCCACGTTAAGATTCAGCCGCAAAAGAGAGCTCACTAATTATGATGAGCGTCTCCGCTTTTTCAAGTTAGAAGCTCTCGAGGATAGACGAAAGGTACATGACCTCATGTACCTACATAAAATTATTAGTGGCTCTATAAATACCAGTGTCTTATCAGAAATAGGCTTCCGAGTCCCTAACAGATCTGCCAGACGAGAATGTCTCTTCTCGGTGCCATTTCTTAATAATAATGTTTCCTTCCATAACCCTATACACAGAATGTGCCGTGAGTATAACGCGTTGTTGGATCGACTTAATGGTGAGCCTGACATCTGTCATTCATCTATTAGTAGTTGGAAGTACTTTTTAAAAAAATAGCGACGTTGAGCGCTGTTTAAACTGTAATTTAACGCATTTGTTTGTTAATGTTGTTGCTATGATTATGCATGCTGTTTACACATATGTGTGGAATTGCAGCCTACATCTGATTACTTACTTTTTTTTTGTTGCTTGATTATGTATATTGTTGTTATTCTATCTTGTGTAACAATTAAAATAAATAAATAAATCTAATGTCTTATTACATGGATAACATCATTACACTTAGTATATCCAAATGTCAGTGTATCAGTTTTACATGGAAACTTAAACCAGTATCCTTTAAATACAATATGAACAATACCGAAATTGAAAGAGTGGAATCTGTCCGGGATCTGGGTATTTAGCTTGATTCTAAAATGTGAATCTCTCTCATTACACATCGATAATATACTTAATAGAGCCTACAATAGCCTGGGCTGCGTTATGTGAACTTTTAAGCCTTTTAAAATAGCCACCAGTCTTAAAATCGTGTATTACGCTTATGTACGTAGTATTTTAGAATACTCATGACACTCGAGGAGCGTCGCCTGGTACTGGACATGAGTCTTTTATATGATGTGTTGCGCGGGCGCCTTGATTGCCCTGAGCTTCTGGAGAATTAGCGTTGAGAGTACCCACACGCCGTACATGTCACACAAGTTTTTTCGCTGTCCCTTTTCACAATACAAATTATGGCAAGAATGCTGTGATGTCAAGAATTTTAGACAGTTATAATAGGTTATTTTATGAAATCGATCCTTTCATAGGTGGCAGAGATAATTTCTTGGAAAAAGTCAAGTCCAAAATAATTTCTAATTCTTGGTTGGGTGAGAAATGATATTATAATAATAGAATTCTGTCCATAACATCTATAAAGATTAATAATTTAATGCTTATGATGACATAATTGGTTGGGTTGTATAAATCTTATTATGTCTTAGGCTTACTGTTATTTTTATTGTAGGCAACTTTTTGGCCGGATTTATTATAAATGTAATAATGTCTTTTGTTTTTTATGTTGGAATGGCTGTTGTTGTCTCAGGTTTATATAAAAAAAAAACTCTATGATATAACTTTTATATAAAGACAATTGGTAATATGAGTCACTTTATATAAGGAAATTAATTAATTTCGTTTTTGCCTCACAATTGCGATCGCTATAATCTGTCCATTTACCTCATTGCCGGGCTCAATGAGTTTGACAAGAGTAGTCTTTGGTTTTATGCATTCTTAATACACATCATCGTCACCTTTTTTACGTCCCCACTGCAGGGGCTTAGGCATTTTTGGTCACCCATCCCGTGACCGACCCTTGGGAATATTACTTAACAACAACGTTCGCGAGCTGCGATGCTTATCCACTAGAAGAAAATACCAGAAATATACATGAAGTAAAAATAATATTTAGGTGCCCAAAAAGGATAATCTCATCAATCGTAGAAAGGTCCCTTTGTGTCACGGAAATGCCTTTTTTCTCACACAGTTATTTTATATTTTACTGACTATATATAAATGAGCTTAAAATAAAGAACCATTTATTTATATCCTAACATTTTATCCATGCTATAATAAAAACGTTAACTGATCCATGTCCCTACGTTGAAGATATTAAAAAAACGATTATGAGTAATAAACGTAATAGAACACAAAACGATGATTTTTTTAATTTTTGTCAGATTGGCTGCCTTTGAATTTGTACATGATAATCTCAGAAACGGCTGAACCGATTTAAATGTTTTTTTTCACTTTTGTATTGTGGTAGTCTTCCATTAACATTTAGTTTATGTTTTACCTATTTCAATCAAATAAAAAAGTTATGTCAATTTGAAGTATTGTGTTCTCCAAAATTGAAATTAACTCCAAATATGAAATTAATGGCTTTATTAAATTTTAGTCTTAAATATACTGATCATCATCATCAGCTCTTTTGTATTTTCATTTAATTTTTATACTAATGTAGTTACATATTTTCTTATGATTACATTTTGTTGTTGTATTCTTTACCTTTTTTTTCTTACTACAAGACACAACTAACTCTCTTTACATATTACTTTCTTATTCTAGCTTTTACTAAATTCTAACACATTTTTATTCTATTCACATACTTTATTTCTATTACATGTTTATATCCTACTACATTATCTATTTTAGCATTTGTTATCCCATTTCAACCTTATCCTATATTATTTTTATATCCTATTCCATGTTGTTTTTGTTCCTATTTCTATTTATAACTAATTTAATAAGTTGTTTTTATCAATTATCGTTTTGTTTATTCCGTTTTCTTTATTAATTTTCATTCATATATTTGATCACTATATAATTTATCTAATGGGTCCAAACTTATCCAACTTTCTATGTATTGCATTTGTTTATTTGTTTGTCTTGCCCGAATATATCACACTTATATATGCCATATATATATATATATATATATATGTTTATAATGTCTGTGTTATTTTTGTTTTAGGTCCATAACGGTCAACATTTAATAATGGTTCTGTTTATGTTCCTGTTTTCCTGTAACCTCGGTACTATTTCGTGTACTATTGCGTAATATTTTCATAGATATAATGAGAGGCAAGAGTCAAAATATTTTTTCTTTAAATATTTATCTAAGAGATTCTCTTGACCGTAAATTTATATATAGCGCGGATAGCTCTCTTTTGTAGAATAAAAATATATTGAATGCTAGCCGCAAAACCTCACAACAATAGACTATACGTCATTGTTCTATGAAAATAACTAAAATATACTAATCTTGTCGTTTCAACATTTGTCAAGAGTCTAATTATCTTAACAGCAAATGCTGCAGAACTCAGTCTAATTGACAAGTTATCAATATGAGGATTCCATTGCAATCGGAAATCTAGTGTAATACCAAGGAACTATGTCGCTTCCACCAACTTAACTGTCACAGGTGTTACGTCCATTTTGTCGATTTTGTCTTTATTGCCTGTCTGTTGCCTGACACCGGGTTTCCCCTTCAACAGGTCTTTGTCAGTTTTTGTGAAATGGGATCTTTATTTGTCATGTCCACATGTTCGAAAAGTTTCTTCCTTTCTAGTCCCACCCACTACGGATCTACAAATGAGATGCCGATACCAAAAATCAAGGCACCGGATTATGGTAAGGTCCTCGGACACGATACAGAAATCTATGAATTATCTAGCGATATATTATATAGAGCGATCCATAAGTTAACTTCAAGGCTCACGTAATCCCAATGTATTACTGTCCTGTGCTTACTGTACTCATTGTCAGTTTTTTTGCTATGCTAGGAATAGATTGTAATGTTCACACATTTGGTCGACTCAAGGAACAGCACTAATATGATCACTGCTCTCATCATCATTATCGCACCAGGGCGGCCTAAATGTAACCTTTATGTAACCGATTGAGATTTACTAAGATAGGATTTTCAAATACGACTCTATAAAAGGCTATAATTTGCATTTGAAAAATGGAGAGCGAAGACGCGGATGAACAGCTACGCATTATATGTTTCTTTATCTTATACAATTTAATTATAAATATTTTATTTTATTGACAAATTGTCACGTCAACACAGTATATTTAATTAACGACAATCACAGACTTACTGATGATAATATAATTCATTACCGTTTGTGAATTTGCTAAATTAATTTATCATTTTGACAGTACATACATAATTACAAATGGTAATACGGATAATTTCAACATTTGCCGACGGCTATATAGTTAACAAGCGTAACTTGCTAAGGCAAACAATATTGTATCTTATCACATAGTTGTTGAAAACAAAATATACTTAAATTTAGATATCAAAACGCAACGCCTGTGTAGATGAATCAAAATTCATTTAGTTAGATTACAATAAGCCTATGAACCGAGTTTAAATATTCTCGAGATGAGAACTCTAAAAATTTTGATGAAAGTAATATGAGATCCACATCAACATTAACAAACTATGCGAGGAATGTTAAGGGCTTCATACTTTACGCGAATACGTGAGCTATTTTCACGTTGGTTTCAATTAAATGTGGAAAATTCCACTGTAATTAACAAGAGGTAAAGTTCGCATTTCAATGCTTTAATTAAACCAGCTAAACCTCAAAACGTGTAATGTTAGAGAATTTCAAATCGTATTAACCAATCTGATATAGACCAGCGGCTCTAACGCGTAACTGAAGACTCGATTGATCTGTCAGGTTAAAATAACAACTGTCAGCAGATCAATCAGAGTTGTTCTATCCAATGCTCATTGGTCAAAGATTAAATGTCAATTAACCACGTTTTAGTGTAAACATTAAAATATTATAAACGGCTAGGCTCAATATCACTATCTTGTGCAACCTGCATTCTCTTTTGATATCATCCTGCCTACTTCAGTTTAGCTACGTGCTTGGCACATCAATGAGCTTGCTCTACTGTATCAACTACTCATTTCTTTTATGGTACCTCAAAGTGACCATAACCAGTTTTCCTTCAGAGCTTACTAAATTAGTCTCAATTTATGTAAAATATATTTAATGAAGATCCAGGTTTTAACGCCATTCGGAAATTCCTTGCCAGATATCGGAGATCAGGCTTTGCGAGAAAGTGCAACGGAGGGTTCTGACAAATAGGCCAACCACGTAGGTTGGGAAGAAAACTAGAGATTAGATTAAGCTGACTAGACAACTGTCTAGGGCCTTTGTATTTGGGGAGCGGCATGGCATGGCAAATAGATTGTTTACTCCAATTATTTGAACTTTAAAAATGCAATACCGACAAAAAATCACTTTTATTATTTGAACGTGAGTCCATTTCTGCGGTATTCAAAATTTTCCGTTCCTAACAAGTTTCTTTTCTCATTGGCAAAATTGCACTTTTTATAGCAGTCTTTTATTTTGTGAGCGTTGTTCCAGTGTTCTGCCTAGGGCGCCAAGTTCCAGTGTTTTGCCTAAAGCGCCAAGTTTCATTGAGCCGCTACACGCCTATATCTTTAACCAATGTAACCTAAAGATAAGTTTCACAAATCACAACAGGATCGAGTACCAGCCGTCATGGATGCGTGCAACTTTGCTATTCTGTAATAAAATCAGCGAAATAAATCCTAATGAAAACTCATTTCATTAAGGCTCTATGCTGTGACAACGTTCTACTCTTCTACTTCTCTCTAGAAACAGTATTTCTAGAGCTTAGAATATAAAAAATACCATTCCGAATATTCTAACTAGGATATTTGTGCTAAGTCCTGTAAATAAAAGCCATTTGGACCCTGTAAATATTCCCAAAAAATTATTAACAGATGGCCCCTAATAGATATAAAAAAAGAAAACAAAATGATCAACATGTTATAAACTAAAAAAAAAAATATTAAAACAATTTTTGTATATTATTATAAGATACGCAACGTGGTTATGAATATCTGACAGTATCACATCAAGTTACCGCAAAAAGTAAAATTTTCGTGTGAAATTTATACTTAACAACACATTAATTTTAAATTGACTTGACAGTTTTTACTTCAAACAAAAATCAGGTAGTCTGGTAGAAATTGATAACTTGGCAATATTATATTTTACTAATTATACTTATGTGCTTCTATGTAAATGTTTACCGTGTGGAATAAAGTATATATTAATTCAGTAAATTTTTATATAACTTTTATATTACTGCTTTTCGTTCATTTACCAAGAGATATTATTGACCGGTTACTTTTTTATTTCACAATAAATCCAGTTTTCTATAACAATCGAACGAAATCTCTTTGATTCTCCGAATCATACAATAGCCAACGAAGTTTTTTTTTATTCAGTCTGCTTGTGAAGACTTCCGATTAAGCTGACCAGATTCCAATGTCCGCAGGGAATATTCTCAAAAGGACCTTTTCTTCTATACTGCGCGCGTTGCGAGCCAATTATGAACATCAATTTATTCTATACTTTTATTTTATATTTTGTAGGTTATATATAGAGGTAAGTTGGAAAAGAAGTTGGGAGTAGTTTCTACGCAGTTTGTAACGAAAACCCAAGACTTAATTTTCTTTTTTAATTTTGTTGACATCCCCCACTATTATTTGAAGTGCGTAGGTGTCTGTACTCTATACGCTTTTATACCTAAATAACTGAAATGATTTTGTTGAATATCTCATTTAAAAAAATAACCGAATTCATTTCTTCCGTCAACCCAATTGTAAAATGAAAAGTTATTGTATACCTCGCATTAATGATCTAGTTGAACAGAGTTAAAGCAAAAAAAAATAAAAAATAAAAAGACGACTGTCAAAATCGAGCTAAAAATAAAAGAAACTCATTTTTTTGGCTAAATAGCCGGCTTATAATATTACTATTCGCGGAATTATTACAACATAACCTAAACCTACGATATTTCATACACGAAACAGATTTACAAACTGACGGTAATTAAAATTTTACGGTGACATGTGTACTTATTCTTTGATTCCACCCTGCACGCGTAGCATGACTAACTCGGGAACGTTTTTAACTGCTTTTTTTTTCACTTGCAATGTATATAAGTATATGGTATCTTTGCACTCAATTTGAAGCAGATGTTGTCAACTGATTTGGTGATGTTATTCTAAATCCAATATGGCGGGCCATACAGGATGGCGGAATAGTTATTTTTAATCCACTTCTACAATATGGATATCAAATGAAAGGGCTCGTTGAGAGTAACTAGAAAAATAATGTGTTGTCATTCTAAATCCAATATGGCGGAATATCTAAGATGGTGAAATAGTTATTATTTATGTACTTCTGCAATGTGTTTATCAAATGAAAGGGCTTGCCGAGAATAATTAGAAAAATAATCTGACGTTATTCTAAATCCGATGTGGTCTATTGAAGATTTTGATGTTTTAAAAATTAACCGGCAAACGACGAGATAAACAGACTGAAGAGCATAGCCAGCGATAAGTAAAAAATAAGAAATAAATTAAAAATACAATAAAAGAAGCTTTTATTTAAACGCTCTAAAAAGAAGAAAAGTAAATTTTCCTTTTAAATTTTAATTTCCAACTTATAACCTCATTATACACAATTGATATAATTATAAAAGCTTGTCGCGCGATTTACTTACGTAAATTCAATTAACCACTTCAATAATTTAAAATCTGCTAAATTTAATTATTAAAATTTCATTATTGATTTCATATTGATAGGCACTTAAACCTCGCGACAAGACTTCTTTTTTAAAATTGTTGTCCAGTTTTATCTACACCCAAATATAACTTTTCCCAGAAAGCAATCGTAAATCTCTATGAAATAAATTATAATAACTTACACGTGTAACAATATTTGCCAACTGGATAGCCTTAAAAACAAAAACAGGTTTGTCTATAAAGTTTTCATTTAAGAATTTCTAAAATCAAAATTATTCCGTTAAGTTCTGTTTATATTAAAGGTACGACTAATTGCTTATTACTGAGATATCCTCTTGAGGAGGGCAAATTCCATGAAAAATGTAAAGCCTAGATCTAAAGACTAAAGCCTATTAAATATTAAGTCAAATAAAGATTGTATTTTATCACATCCAATAGAATAAAGTAATTTTAATTATCATTAAAATAATTCTATCCTATCCTTTATATTTTGTACAAATATCGGTTACATAAATATTTAAGGCCCTGACTTCTAAGCTAGTTTTACCTGTATTATAGAAGCCAGTATCTCTCCAATGACATTTCAATATTAAGATAGGTACTAAGTACAAACAAGTTGGAATATCATAAGGAATAAAAAAAGAAATATGGTTACAAACTTTCGTACATGCTAAGTGTGACTTTACGTGCATGTCTATGTTAGTATATGTTTATGTGTGTGTATTACGATAATAGTCGATATACTCGTATTATAAATAGCTAACGTACTGGTTTTAAATATGTTTCCACTTCTTCACTTACCGAACAGATAACCGAAGATCTTTTTTTTTAAATTGATAGTTATTACCAGAGGTCGGAATTAGGTAGAGTTATTAATGTACTTGCTTGAAATGTTGATATTAATGTGGACCTTCCCGGGATTTCTAATGGACAATCTTGGACATCTTTGGACATCCGATGTCATTGATGTAAGTTTGGCAACGTCGTGCGTGCAGTAGTTTAAATTGTGTAAAAGTAAATAACTTTTTGTTTAAAAAATCACAGGATTTGTTCTGCTCTTTAAAATTAATCTCGGGATTTGAGGCATATCCACTTTATTCTTTCGCTGTGTGAAATCAGTGTAAGTACATGAATAACTCTACCTAATTCCGACCACTGGTTATTACATTTACTTATTTTTAGTAATAATAATGGAAATAAAAATAAAAACGCGAAGGTGTATTTTGGTAGTGTATATAAATCTAGATTAGACCAAATCCTGTATTGAAATTCCTATTGACGTTAAATCAATTCTTACATTTTGCTTAATATAAATTTACATTTACGAATTAAGTGACAAATGGATTTATGTTACTAGACTTTCAAATCTCATATAAATTAAAAACTAGAAAACACAACTATTTCTTCTATTTTATTTTTGTTCAATTTCGGCAATCGTATTTTTTTTTTTAATTAAGTATAAAAATTATATATTTTTGGAAAATCTTATATTTAATACGCATATTGCTATAATTAAAGAAAACTTCATTATTTTTTTTAAATAATTTCCACTAACGTCATATATCCGCCATATTGAATATTTAAAAAATATATTTAGACACTGTCACTCGGGATGATGTAACGTTTCTAATGATACACTATACAATCCTACCTATACTATACCTATTTCATAAGTTATAGTGGAAAAAAGACACATTTATACATTAAACCTAAACATAATACACTATTTTTTGGGTAGTCTTGTAAAAAAGAGTGTAAATGTATATTTCTTTTAATTTATATGCAATAGATAATTTGTTTTAATTTATTTCCAACTGGAGTGAAAGGAGATATGGGTCAGTGATAGTAGAAACAGATGATATGGTTGTAAAAAATGAAACTACAGTTTGAATGCATCCATTTTTTTAATAATCTCTAACACTTGTTAAGAAGTTCACGGTTAAATAAACACTGAAATCTTAAAAAATCTTTGTTAACTGCCACATAAGTAAAAAAGGTATATGATTTGAAAAAATATACATAGAGCCTACCAAAAGACTTAAATATAATTCTGTAATATGCAGATAATAATAGTTAAATATATTTGAGGTTGACTTTATTTTATATTTCACAAGATCTAATGCTACATATACACTCGTATTATAAGTGGGTACTCTTTATTGATTGTGATCAAAGAATATGTATCTTTAATTTAATACTTTTAGTAGCTCGGTGGCGTAGCGGATAAGCGCCGCGGCCCGCAATCGTTGTCGTTAAGCAACTTTCGCTAGGGTCGGTCACGGGATGGGTTATCAAAAAATTATTATTTCGAGCTACTCCGTGCTTCGGAAGGCTCGTTAAGCCATTGGTCCCGGCTGCATTTGCAGTCGTTGATACCCTCCAATCCGCATTGGGCCAGCGTGGAGGGTCTTGGCCCATCCTCCTTAACCATCCATAAGGAAGGCCTGAGCCCCTGCAGTGGGGACGTAAAAGGGCTGATGATGATGATATAATACTTTTAAGGTGTACTTGGATTTACGTTATATTTTCACCAAATTTAATAGTAGGTACCTATATATATTCGTATTATTTGATAATAGTTAAGTAGGTACTATTTATTTATTGTAATCAAAGAATGTGTTCCTCATAGCCTTGAAGACGAGACGGATCTGTTGTACCACATGATTGGATTACATAGATTACTCTGTAATTAATTTCGGTAGTGTGATTTCAACTAACTAAATAGACAAGGCTTCTCCGCGCCTCCGTAATAGAGAACGTGCCTTCTCCCCTCTTGTTTTGGAGCGTGTATCGTCTAATGTATAAGGAAAAAGTGTGATTATCCTAACGATATAAAAGCAAAAATAGAAATCACGTATATATTACTATTTTACTATTTCGATGAGCTTATCGAAACAAAAGTCCTGCGGTTTATTTTATCCAATTACCTTAAAATTCTAATCGTCCATTCGATCGTTCAGGTTGTATTTGTGCTACTTCTGAGGGCTATCGAATTGAAGTTCTTATGATTTTGTTAAAATGATGTCTGTGCATCAAAGGCAGTGTCAGGTCTGTTGCCGACAGCCTTACCATGTTTTTGATATATTATTACTGGCCTCTTTAAGGAGGCTTTTATACTTGTTTTTAATTTATTTATTTTTTTACTTTTTGACTTTGTCAATGTATTCTCAATGTATCTTGCTTTTGTACGTTGGTCATCAATAAATCTTTCGCTGTGTTAAAAGTTATATTATTAATTATCTACAGTCCTCTATGCTTGCTATCGATTACAAGGTCCATCCTCCATTGGGGAAGTGAGTGTCATGGTGACCACGGTTTCCCGAATCTCATCTCCCACCAGATGGTGTACTGTAGGGGTTTTGATTGGTAGGCTTCCGGGGACCCATTAGGCAGCTAGAGAGTGTCCCACACAGCCCATGTTACTTGCCAAGTATCAGGGACTGTGAAGGAAACATTTCTTCGTCCATAAAAAAGGTCCTTTCTCCATTGCATCACATATGCACATATTTATCAAAAAATTCTTTGGAGTCATATTAAGGTAATGTTTCAAAGAAATTTCGATTTCGGAAAAACAGAATAGGCCTGCTGTTCCGATCGATTCTATACGATCATAATTGTAGATTTTATTTAACAAGCGTTTTTATCGCAAGTCCATTATTTAGGCCAATATTTAATTAAATATTACGATCACGTACGAAAGTTAATATTGTGTTGGTATCGAACAGTGAGTCCACAGATAGTTTTATAATAAATATTTAAAATAAGATCATTAAAAAACCTTTAAAACATGTACACACGGGTGTACATCAGACTACACGGTATGTCAAATTTTCCCAATCGATTTTGAACTCTACCTACAACGCATTAAAGTTTGAAATCAAGTCGAGAAATTTGTCAGTTTTGTATAGCCTGACATACTGTTGCAACCTGTGGTTGCAACAAAATAACATTGTATTGTTTTGTTTATTGTGGTACAACAGTATTGCCACTATTTATGTAATTTTACCATTTTGGTCGCAATAAAATAGATATAACTCGTACGAATGAACATGACACCTGAGGGCATATTTTATTTGTCCTCAAATGAAAATTTCGAATCGTTCTTATAATTTTGTATAATAAAATCATAACCGTTGAAGATTATCTGTGTATCCTTCGCTGTATTATAAATTATTAAAAAATGCGTTTCGTGGGAGGCGTAATAGTATTTCGAATAAAGACGAAACATTTCTTTTCGAAGATAAAATAGGCCTTCGGTTGTCACTTCATACAACAATTTGAATTTGCCACGATACTGCATAGATATTTATACAATCGTTTGAGTTGTGAGCCTGTTGCTGATGCTGGGAGGCTTAGCGCGCGCTCGATGCGGCCGCGCGGATTACAAACCGTGACGTCATTAGTTTCTGATCCTACCCAGTCCAAAGCTGTATTGTACACAAAGTCAACTATAAACGTTTGCTTAATACTGTAATATGAAGTTCTTAATTTACTCATAACTCGCCAGGTGGTTACCGCATTCGGTCTTTCGTAACGTAGGTTTTCTTTGTCCATTATTTGGCTGATGATAACGATGAATTAACTTGTAAGTAAGGGGACGGTACAGTAGGCGTGCTCTGTTTCACCGAAAAAGAAAGTACAATTAGTGTAAGACCTGACACTGCATCTGGTGCGCAAATACTCGACATAGATGCTAGTTTAACAAAATTTATAATAATAATCTTTCGAGATTTTCCGAAGTTTCGTTTCTGGAGAAACATTATTCCCTATTATTGAGTACTTTTTATTCTTTAAAGTTTCGGAATTTGGGTTGAGAAATAATTTATTGGCCATCATCACACACATTGCCTAAAAATGAAGTTCGCACTACGACGCCCAGACTCAGAAAGTTCATTTTCTACATAAACTCGACCCGGGTATCGAACGCGGGTACTTAAAGATGGATACACCTTTAACTGATGTGCGAACCACTATCTCGCATAATCAAATGAAAAAAAGATCCTACAAAAAGAAAATTGATATAGAAAATATTCTTGAATTATAAATTATATCCATTCAAATTAAGTAGTAGTCAAGTTCCTTTCTAATATAAAATTAAGCAACTTCAAAATCGAAAGGAAAGATATTATCATTATATTTGATCAATTATGCATTCACATTGCTATACTGAAATATATTCTCTGTTCGACTGTTCTAACCACTGAGCTCCAGGACTTAACCGGGCTGTCGAATTTTTGAAGCACTTGTTACTTTTTAAACATTTTTAATTAAGAATTAAAAGAGCTTATATTAACGGTTTTATTAATGTTTTTTTTTGCAAGTTTGCAAGAACTTACCTTTAAAAACATGAAATATAATACCCATCTTAGACTTATCATGAAACTTTAATTGAAGTCGTTTAGTTAATATTAACAACCTACACAAAATCACCGCCCAACTTTGATAGAAGCTTCATGAACATATGAACCTCCTTATTGAGGTTTTATAGATAATTATATTTTTGCAGTCTGTTCTTTTTAGGATTTTGTACCCAAAGGGTAAAACGGGAACCCTATTACTAAGACTTCGATGACTGTATGTCTGTCTGTCAAAAGGCAACATCTCATGAACCGTGAAAATTATACATTTGAAATTTTCACAGATGATATTTCTGTTACTGCTTCAACAATAAAAACCAGAATAAAATAAATAATTAAGGGGGCTCATTGCCATTACGGAACCCTACGTACGCTAGTCCGACTTGCACTTAGCTTCTTTTTTTATCTACCTTTAATAATATGCCATTCTAATTTGAACACGTACCTACTACTTAGTTTTTTCTATTTCCCACAAATTCAAAAGGCTAGAATTTTCACGAAACTTATATTAACTTAAATTGTATTTCGTTTAAACATATATATTTTATAAACCTAGAGTTATTAATCCTGAGCTCAAATGTCACCTGTAGCTTCCATGCTTCAAAATGAACTAGCAACCCAGTAAAGTGAAACCACAAAATTATAGTCAGAGATACTGTATATATGAGAATTTCCCCTCATGTGTTAGATTGTAGCAAGGTTTATAAATTATAAACATGTAGAATAATTTAAAACCGGATTGCCCAATCATCACTGTAAATAATGTTACGTGTATGCGGAGAAACCGAATAAAAATCGAGCACTAGCCAAGGGAGCGAGGCCAAAATAATCGAACAAAAATGCCTAAAGTTGTAAGGAATATTAAACTTATTATTTTTTGCTACAAATGAGGGCAATTGTCAAATACCTCTAACTGTTTATCCCTGCAACTGAATAGATAGACATAAAGAAAAGTAAAGAACCTAAATTTTTTTAATTATTTTTAAAGTGCTCTCGGTTAATATTCGATTTTTATAAACAGGTAAGGGGGATTTATAAGAAAGTGAAGCATAATGATAATTATTTTACAGTGATACCCTGATACTCTAATTTAGATAAGCAACCCGATCCTAAATTAATAATCTACAAATTATGCTAACATATAACTCTCTCACAGAAGTTTGGCGTATCTTGGACTATGAAGAATAAACTAATTATTAAAAATTAAGATTACCTACCTGCGTTTACCTACAACAAACAATTTTAAGCACTTAGTTAAATGGCTTGTTTATGTTTTACTAACCTGTTATTTTATTCACTAATGGAAGTATCAGAAGACATTTTTATTAAAGTAATATATCGATCTATTTACCGATTTCTTGGTATACCTAAACGAGACTAACTGTACTGAATGAGACTCGTACATTAGGTGCGGTTGTGTTCGCTCGACCGGACAGGATGACGCAAGAAACGGTCACAAGAAATTTATTCAAACAAAAGGTAAGAAAAAAAACCGGAGCGACACCTTCGCAATAACACCTTGACATCCGCCGACCTTGACTTGGGTGAAAACTTCGACGACCCTAATATCATCCTATTACTTTTCACATTCTGGAGGTGATAACGCAGTTGTTAGTGCGTCTGGTTTACTATTATGTAGCAAACGGACTTTCGCAAAGGACGGTGATAGGATGGGTGGCCTAAAATGTATTAATTTGTATTATTTCGTGCTTCGAAAGGCAAGTGAAGCTCTTGGTTCTGACTGCATTTACGATCGTTAATATCAGTACGCACGTGAACTGCAGGGTGACATATTGATTTAATTCATAGGAAAGGCCTATGCCCCAGACATGAATAGGAGGGTATCAAGGACTGCAAGTGCAGTGCCTTTCGAAGCACGAAGCAGCTAAATATAACAATTTTGGTCACCCTTCCCTTGACTGACCCTTGCCGCGGGCCGCGGCGCTTATCCACGACGCCACTAAGCTACTTAACTAGCCAATTCATTGATTTTCAAATGCCAATAGGTCGATCACCGCTGCGACGAATCTTGCAGCCGCACGTATTAATTACTTTGTATATTATTTTTCTTTTATTACTATCATTCTCAGCCCTCATAAAGACTAATGTATTCAATTCCACATATAATCAATTGTTTGTTTTTTTTCTTTACTTGAGACGGGTTAATATTGCCATTATGTGCCCAGGGCCTTCAAAGGCCCGATTGATTTTCATGGGACGGCACATTTATAGACGTGTGATATTAAAGTTGTGTTGTAACATTGCCAACCGATATTCAAATAATACAGTTAACTTAATTTGACACTCATTCTATTGATGTGAACTCATAATTCGGATAAGTTTTTTGACATCCTATTATTTAGCAAAAGACTGACAAATCGGCGAGACAGCTAAAATGTTCATAGCCCTTTGACATTGAAACTTTTCATCCCGATAAAGAGTGCCCTTGGGATTATGATTATACTCGTAACACCTATCCGGACGATATTACGATCTTAAAGATACTGTGTATATTTGCCTTTTTTATTTTATGTAACAAAAAATTATATATTAATGGAAAATATGACTTTGAAAACATTAAACAAAATGGGTATGTATTGTATGATGATACTATGTCATTGTCATCGATCATAATATGTTTTTGTTAATTTGATAACCTTATATAAAGATTACACAAAATATCAATTGTATGGGCGTAAAATATCAATCAATAATTTATTTTTTGCATAAAGTTTGATGTAGGTCAAAAGATGTCATAAAATAAAGATATGTGTAATAGTTTCGGTAAAATATACATTTATTATTAATTAAGGTCAGTTCCTGAATTAACGTTAAGTTCCTCATTAAAGTCAGGGAAAAAAAAAGGCGGGCTCTGTGCGGATTGGTTGATGTTAATTAATGATTGCACATGCAGAAGCATGGAGAAGATCGCAACAGTAAATTTTTGGGTCACCCTGACCCTTGCGAAATTTACTAAACAACCATATGGTAGACGGAGCGCGCTAGTCAGTGCGCCATCGAGCTCCTCTCCTCATTTATTATTATGTTTATTTTTTGTTAAGAGCATCATTGATTTCGTTCAATAATTATTACACATCACTTCAGACTTATAAAGTAAAAGAATGTGAAATAATAATCATTTTAATAACAAAATTACTTCATATGTTACATCGAGGCATAAAATATAACGATTGATAAAAATAATTGCACATCAATCAGCGACCTTTCAGACAGAAAATAAATTAGTAACGTAAAAAACCAACGGATTAAATCGTTCGCTTATAGAGAGAACCGTGGAAAATTCACTGGCAACGAACCTCTTGCATACTGGCTGCTCTAACTGCCATGACATTGAAAGACCTTGGGGAGTTTCGTCAATAATTTATATTTCGTTATAAGATAATGTCTGACTCATAAATGGTAGACCACCATCTACGCCACCATTTAGCAGACCTCAGACCTAGTAATCGGTCCTCACGATCGAGATTTATCGATTTATGAAAGAGTCCTTAAAAAAGAGTCTTTACGTCTATACATTCATTCTCTTTCGCTGTCAGTGGATTTAGAATTTAGACGCAATGGGGTTGACATATCCAAAAAGGATAAAAATCTCAAACGAACTAAGAGAAAATGCTTACGTAATAATCATACTCGCTCTCGTACTAACAAACTCATCCTTAAAATAAAATAATAAATATCATCATCCACACCCTTGACCCTTGTAAATGATATTTATTGTTGTCTTTTTTTTAAGAGATTTGAAGGAGCAAATATATTATTATGATTCGAATATTTATTTCTTGAATTAAATTAATCTTCACAAAGTTAGGGATAGTATTTCTTTTTTAGTTACATTCCTTTACAATGTTACTCGAACACTAACACCCGGTTTCTGAATTTAAAATTAAAAACGTCACTTAAACGGGTTTTCGTTTCTGATTTTAGTTTTTCAATTATCTGAGTGGTAAGTGTCTGTTGTACGTTAACGCATTCACTAGTGAGCGCGTTAAGAGTTTGTATAGAAAGTAGTTCTTGGTAGTTACCGCTAGGGGCGCTGTACCGGATTCCATACTAAAATCTTAACGCGTTCACGATCGACAGGGAACGTAAACGTCAAAAAACTTACACTAAGCGCTCAGTGAGTAGCTCGGTGGCGTAGTGGATAAGCGCCGCGGCCCGCGATCGTTGTCGTCAAGCAACTTTCGCTAGGGTCGGTCATGGGATGGGTGACCAAAAATTTTTATCTCGAGCTACTCAGTGCTTCAGAAGGCACGTTAAGCCGTTGGTCCCGGCTGCATTTGCAGTCGTTAATACCCTCCAATCCGCATTGGGCCAGCGTGGAGGGTCATGGCTCATCCTCCTTAACTATCCATAAGGAAGGCCTGAGCCCCTGCAGTGGGGACGTAAAAGAACGTTATGTATAATACTTACATAAATACATTTTAGAGCATGTAAAAAAATTGTAAATGTTTCTTCTTTACCCACTGAATTTTGTATTATTTTCTTTTCAGATACATTTTGGAATTGTTGGCTAAACAAAAACATGGCATCCGTAGTTCCTCGATTCCGTGTGAAACCGAAAAAACAAAAAAAAATGAAAGTTGTAAATAAACACAAGTGACAAAAAGAAGTGTTTATCACTCATTCCACAATATTTGAGACAGATGTAAATGTTCTTAAAATATATATAAAGATTTGATATATCAAACCTTACTTTTGTATTCTTTGTGTTGGTATAACTGCGTTATAAATGTAATTATGCTATCATAAAGTTAGATGTGGGCCTGCCCCAGAGTGCGCCACAAAACTTGGTCTCCAAACAACTGCTGGTCAATTTTCTGAGGTCGTCAGTCCATATGTCGGGAGGCGTCCCGTGGCGCACTCTGGAGGATTCCAGCAATAGACTGCAACAGGCTGATATGATATTGATGTTGAAAGTTGAACGTAAAGACAAAAGTGAAAACAAGTCCAAATCAACGCGTCACTAAAATAGAGACGGCAAATTGCAAAACTATGTTTTATTTATTACTATATAACCATATTGTTAATAATTTCTTAAAAATCAATCCAACTCCAAACACGAATAAAGAGAAACAATCGAAAGGAAAGAAATATATAGTACAAAAGTTTAATCTTTTGCATAAAATCAAAACATAAAAAGTGGATACACCGATAATTTTTAGTTCGGTACCACGTCATTAGTAGGAAGTAAAATAGTACTATTTGAAAACTTTATCTTACCTTACATGATATTTCTGTTTTCATAAATATATGACACCAACCTCAACCAACCTTCGTCGTCGTTAAACGTAGCCTAAATTACCCCTTATTACATAAGCTATTTACCAGAGAAATTCTCGTCAAAATCGGTACAGCCATTTCAGAGATTAACCGAAACAAACAGGCACACAAAAATGTAAAATGTTATTGTTGTGTATGTAGCGTGTATATATATGTCACCGGGAAATAACAAAAACTGCAAATTGATATTGAATTGAGCGTAAAATAATACAATTTATCTCGCGTTTAGAATCTTACGAAAGTTGCGGATAATGAATTTGCGGTTCTTGTTATTTTCCGGTGACATATACATACATATGTATTTAATAAAAAGCGGTTATTTAATATTGCGAACCGACACTCTGATTTTATTTATTTGTATAGATAACAATAGACGTCATATCTATGTACAAAACCTTAGTTACAAGTTTTTACTATACGCATTCTCTTAATAAGAAAGCCATCCTCTTGAAGGCTTACTTTATTTCTCCGAAACAAAATTCCGTGTATTTCCTAAACGCTTATATATGATTCCGAAGAAACACGTAATTCAATAATTAATAATGCAACGGTGATGGACCTTTTTTTGAAGAGAAATGCGTTACGTATAACACTCCACGGGTTATGTGGGGCTCTCCCCTGTGGACCAACCCCCAGAGTGGGGTCTGGCCAAAAAGCAGGGGCCTACCCACTAAAACTCAACGATGTCCCTTACTGGGGGGAACGACGGGTGGTAACGATCTCCAACAGGACCACTTCCCGCGCATGCCGTCCCTGCTCGACCCGCGCCTTTTACAGGACAGATCTCGAGTTTGGGGAAGGGCTCAGGAACATTCGAGTCCAACCACCCAGACAGGACAAAGAGCGTGCAATGCCTAGCGAGCGCGCTATCCCACTAGACTGCCCCTCGTCAAAGGCAAGCGATGCGCAACTGTGCATCTCTTGCCCAAACCCATCTAATAGAGGGACCTGCGCTAAACCCTCGTGAATCCCTCGACTCCGATAGCCCCGGAAACCAATGTCTAGCCCAGCATGAGCCAAACCAGTCACCAGTATTCTGTTCCCTACTCACACTCTGCTAGCGGCACCGCCCAAACCCGGTCACTCCACACACAGAACAGTGTGTGCAGTAGTCTGGTCCCGACGTTGCCACTAACAGAGTGCAAGATGGAAAATTCACGGTGATAGGACCTGACACTACGTCAGATGCACAAATAATATTCACCGATATGAAATTAATTAATTCATATAAGACATCACATTCGTTGCTCAGATTCCAAAACGATTAGCTAAAGCCACCGTACTACGGAGTATCTGAGACAATGAAAGTAACATCACCCAGACCCGAGACAATATAGAAAAGTTAATTGACCCGACCCCGGGAATCGAACCCGTGACCTCAGAAATGGTAACACCTTGAAACGGACTCGCGAACCACTCGGTTACCACAGAATAATAGGCAGTTTTAACAAAATGTTAAGTTAGTTATTTAATTTTGTGAAATTTCTTTCTTTAGTCATAATGCGGTTGGTTTAACACTACAGATTACTACGGGTTATATACCCATAGGCTCATGAATAGTACCTATCCCTATTGATTGCTGTTTATAATGTAAACATGTTGTTCCAGGATTGTAATGTTTGTGTAATACCAGAACGACTCTCAATTTACCCTATTATAACAATAGGATATTTTAACAGAGTTAATAATATATGTAAAACAACAAGCCATTAAATCTAAATCTCTGCCATTGTTGTAAAATCTATATTTGTATAGTCTATATATAACAATAGGTTACATTTATTATAGGTACCCATGACGTTCTGATAAATAAAATATTGATTTATCATTAGTAGTAGCAAAATTAAAGAATATACAATTTTTATTTAAAAAAGTATTCTATTAATAAGAACTCAACTCAAATTTAGAAAAACTTTGATTAAATTTTCATCGTATTTCTGAAGATTTTTGTGTTTATCTTTCATAGGATCTTCTCTCTTATCAACGTAACGATTTCAACATTATAAATTCGATACTATCAATTTTTATTCATAAACACGCGTTGACTATAATTACCTTGATGGTTCCACAATTACTCCTTTCAAATAAGTAGGTTTAAAATATGTTTTCACTCTTGAGGAATTCTATAAAATTTGTAAAAAATACTTATTTGATACCAATTGAAACTCGCTTTCATTTTAATCAAATAAATGCCAACTTTTTATAACGAAGTCATTTTTTCATTGTATTAGAATAGATAGGCTTTTTTTATATATTGCAATTGTGACTAAACTTAGTACCATTCGAAATAATAAAAAACTTCAAACTGTAATGTTTAATAAAGATGAATGAATAGGCGTGTCAATAACGTCTAAATAACTAATTCAGGTCATAATACCTTTGACCGCCAATGTTTTACCCTGACATCAATAACAACTGCGTTATTATTGGCAATAGTATATAAACTAAGAGAAAACATTAGCAGACATCATTTGGAAATCATTGCCTAACAGTACAATTAGAGCAAGTAAGATGCGTGCATTAGTATTGTTGAGTCTGGCTGCGCTGGTAGCAGTAGTCTACGGAAGAGAACTTCGGCTTAAGAGAGAAGCTGATTTAGTTGCTGCTGCATCGAACCATTGGGAGAAAGGCGGTGGTGGTGAGCACCACGGACACCATCACCACGAGCACGGCGGTCATGGCGAAAAGGGATACAAAGGTTATCACCAACATGACCACGGAAAAAAAGGACACTCACACCATGAAGGACACAAAGGACACTATGGCGAAGATGGCGGCCACAAGAAGCATCATCACCACGACGACGGATACTATGATGAGCACAATCACGGCGAGAAAGGTGAAAAAGGACACGGCTTCGAGGAAAAGGGACACTTCCATAAAGGACATTCGACAAAAGGACATCACGGTATCCACAAAATAGACGAGTTCAAGAAGGATAAACATTTCCATGATAAGCACGGTGAATCTGGCTTTGAGGAAGGCTATGGCGGTCACCACCATGAAGGCGGATTTAAGAAAGGTGGAGAATTCCATAAAGGGCATAAGCATGGAGGTTTCCATGAACACGAACATGGTGAAAAGGGCCACCACGAAAAAGGAGGACATCACCACGACGACAAGGGTTTCTACGATGATGGTGGACACCACGAGCATCACCACCACGATGAAGGTCACGGCAGCAAAGGAGGTCACGAAGGTCACAAAGGCTGGGGCTGGGATAAGGGTCACAAATAAAGATATCTTGCGGTGAGGTTTTTTGTTATTGTTGATATTTTGTGATACTGGAATTGTAATTTTACATGGATTACGGGAGTGTTGATTTTTATATTGAAACAATAAAAGTTTAAATAAATTTATATGGATTGTGTATTATTTAAAAAAAAATTGTAGATTATGTAATAACAATATAATTAACATTATTTATCGAGTCTTTTTTAGCTGTCGTTAAATATTCTCTACAAAGAATCACTTGAATGAGCTAACTACTTATATAAATCACAGATGAAATAACATAAAAGTACAGTCAACATAATACTGAATATTACTTTCTTGAGCTCAGCTACAATTTTCCCCATTTTAACGGTTTATGACCCCAATAAAGCTGCAAGAAAGGCTAATATTGATAAAAATATAAACCAATAACAAACAAACATCACGAACAGATTTTCGATAGAATAATATTAATATTTCAACCTTTACAAATAAACTAAACGCAACATGGAAATATAATACGATTTATCTTTCAGACATTGATTACATCGAAATCACATATAAACAAGTGTCTTTATTTACATATGTTTTAAAATATATTGAAAATATCGCACTAAAATAACAACGTTAGATTAAAAACTCACAAGAAACGTATATCTCTGCCCAAAGTTGGGCAAATTCTAATAATAATGCTTACCTTAGACAATTATAGATTAACATTTCATAAATTAATCTCCGTTTCGGTTCCTAGTTGAGACTCTTTGCCTGTTTTCAACTCAATGCTGACAGATAGATAGATAAGGATTTTCATCATGTTTTTTTCTAACGCTAGGGTGGATAAAGGTGAACTTATCGCAAAAAGCGATCTCTTCCAGACAACCTTTGATTCGTTGCACATTCGGAGTATAAGTTGTCTATACTCTCATATTGAAAGGCTGTCTTCCCGACCGAGTAACACCTCCATGCGTTCTGTGGGGAGCTCTGGCTTATCAAAGTACTTCTTCAAGAGTCAGGTTGGTCCTACCACAACTACCAATACCGAACAACATAAACGAGCAGTTTGCTATTTAACTCACAAGCAAAGTTTAAAAAACCATTATCAACTAACAATTAATGAATTGTAATTGTAAAAAATACTATTAAATAACTAAGTGCTAATTGCAGTAGTAGTAGTAAGTAATTTATGAATCGTCTATTGATATATGCTACATTTTAAGTGTTTTGTTCAACTAACCATTAATAAATTGCAATTGTAAAAAAATACTATTAAATAATTAACTGTTAATTAATTGGGGGTGAAGGGCGAAACTGGTATATGCTCAAGTGTGCGGTGTTGAGCAGGATATGCCTACCGTCAAGTGTTAAACGTACGTCCGCGTCGTTCACCTCGGTAATACCTGGATCTAAGAACAGGCACCGCACACTCACTATCTGCCCTGGGATCCATGTAGCTGAAGCGTTTAACGCTACCTCACCAGTGCACTCCATCACGGTGAGGGAATCCTAAGACCCTCTAATCCTATGATCCTTGCCGCACTTCAACATGCTTCCTAACCCTCTTTTCGTCCTTTCCTTGACACCTTTCTCCCCAGGCTGACCTGCAAAGGCCTCGGTTCTATCGGTTTTTTTTTTTGAGGGGAAAGCCGATAGACTAATAACCCCTCCTGCGCTAAGTCCTGCGCAGTTGAGCGCCGTAAGTGGGGATGAAGGAGTCCTGGGGGGTTGAGTGAAGCGAGGTCGGCGGTAGTACCTTCGCGACACAACACGCTCCCTTTGGTCCGGATTTCAAACAAAACGGTAGCCTCTCTGGGTAGCGCCAGAGAGGAAACGGTCACGCGTCCCGACAGAGGGCCGCCGCAAGATATGGGGTATCCGGCACAGCTTGCTGTGCTGGACGGTTAAGGTCATGCTGACGAGGTGAGGGTGAGTGGAACAAATGGGTTACTCGAACCGGTAACACAGCCTCTCATTCCAAGCCTCCGATGTCGCACCTGACACCAACTCCCTATATCTATATCCAGTCCGTAATCCTAGTGCACCTTGTTTCTATAGGGCACTCCCAGATGTGCGGGCTCCATGGAGGGTGGGAAGCGGACTGGATAAAGATTTAACTCTACACAGTATGGACACACAAAGGTTCAATTCACTGCCACACACATCAGCAACTGCTGACTCAATTGCTTCTGAGCAGGCCTCAATGGTATCCTCAGAAGTGCACAACACGCCCGAAGGGAAACCGGAGGGTAACAAAACCAACTTGATTACACCCCAAAAGGGGACCACTACTCTGCCTGAGCAAGATTGAACTCTTGTGGGAAGGAAGAGCGGAAAGGTGACACAGGAGGAAACTCCTACTGCCGCTGCTCAAGCTTCCCTAAAGAAGTCCAAGAGGAAGGAGAAGCAGAAGGCAAGGATGCAGCGGCAGAAGCAGCTCAGACGGGAACCCCGAATACTGCATCAGCCAGTAACCGAATTGTCCCGACCACCGGCACGGTACAGGGAACGCAAAGGGTAGCTGACGGTGGGAAGCAGGGAAACCTGCCAACACCAAAGCAACTCCAAGTGACACCCACTACCAGCCGGGACAAGGAGCCCCGAACGTATGGGGGAGCAAAAGGCAACATGTTGTCTGAGCAACCCCAAATGGAACGGGTACCGAGTCAGGAAAAGGACCGCCCACTGCCAAAAGGGAAGGGGAAAGGCAAGGGAAAGGCGAAGTCTAGCGCCAAGAGGGCACGACTCGACGAGACTGTGTCTCCTAGAGGAGAGCCTAAAAGGCAAAAGACCGAGTCGGTAACCGAACCTTACCCCCGCCCCATCTCAAAATCCTATGCCTCAGTTGCATCTGCAGCGACCTCGTCGGACACCCGAATAGCTGTCACGTCGAGCGAAAGATTTATCTCTCGAGCGACGGCGGAGCTGGTCGAGGATAAAATCGAGGAAGCGATAATGCAGATTGCGCAGACCAAAGTACGCCACGAGTGTGCCAAGGTTGCCTTAGTGTTTAGTGGGAAACCACTCTACATAGATGGGTGCCTTAGGTACACGTGTGGAAATCAACACACCACGGAATGGGTCCAACAACAAGTGCGAAGCTTGCCTAATCCTGATGGAGTTGAGCTCGTTGTCCTTCGGGCTGACGAGATCCCCAGAAGGGTCAGGTGCGGTTTCGTACTTCCAAAACTGTGGAAGAGCGACCGGTCAGTACTAGGCAACTGCCTAGCGATCTCGAACCCAGACATCAACACCGAAAGATGGGTACTAAACGGCATCCACTTACAACCCAATTTCGGTACGACTTTCATAAGTCTCTCGATTCCGGAGGAGGACGTGCCAGCGATCCTGGCCAAAGGGCGCAGACTCTGCTTCATCTCAGGGTCTGTGTACCTGAAGTTCAGGGACGCGAAGGGGAAGTACGTCGACACTCCGCCGACGAGCAACCCCGGTGCCGCCCCCTCGGAACAAATGGAGACTACACTGGACATAACACCTGCACCGGCTCCTACACCGGCACCAACACCAGACGCCGGCCCACCACACGCCACAACCACGTCCACGGCGACTCCGAGCACTGCTGTCCCGGGACCTTCGCACGAGGCCTCTTCGCCTCTGAGTGAAGGCTGTCTGCTGGGACTCAGCGAGCTCGAGATCGAGGACGTAGACTGCCAGGAAGATGGCGTCCTGCTGTAGTAGAGCTAACCTACTACAAACCAACCTCCACCACAGTATCACCGCAACGGCTCAGCTCCGGAAATGGTTGGAGGTTAACACAACAGCAATCGCGCTGATCCAGGAGTCGTGGATCAATGGTGGCGAAATACGAGGACTCTCCAATTTGGGAGGTAAGCTCATACAAGCCACTGTTAACGACGTGAGAGCCTGTATATACACTTCAAAAGATATCAAAACACAGCCTTTAACAAATTTCTGTTCCAGAGATCTCTGTGCCACAAGGCTGACCATGAAACATGATAACCATAACTGCGATATGATCCTAGCATCTGCGTACATGCACGAAAGAGAGCGAGCACCACCGGAGGAGGTCACTTCCCTGGTCCGCTTCTGCGCGCAGGAGAACGTGGAACTAATCATCGCAACAGACTCCAACGCTCATCACCCCCTGTGGGGGATGGAGAAAAACAACATCAGAGGTAACCAACTAGTTGAATTCCTTCTGACCACTAACTTACTAATAATAAACAGAGGAAGCGAACCCACCTATGTGAGCAAGAACGGTAGCTCAATCATAGACTTGACTCTCGCGACACCAGAGATGGCAAATGCGATATCGGACTGGCATGTATCGAAGGAGGCATCATGCTCTGATCATCGGTGGATTCGTTTCAACATACAGGTACCAATCACAAACCCCGTCCCCAAAAGGTACCCCAAGAAGACTAACAAAAATCTCTACAGCCGTCTAGTGTCAAATAAACTGTGTAGAATTGACACCACGGACCAAATAGAACAACAGTAAATATGGTTTCCGAATGCATCCTAGGATGCTATGAAGAAGCCTGCCCTCCCAAACTTCTGAAATCAAACGGGCCGGGTAAACACCATTGGTGGGGTCCTGAACTGGAGAGAATAAGAAGCAAGGTGAGGAAGAAGTTTAACCGAGCCATGAACACCCGAAGCGAAACTGACTGGGACGACTACAAAGCTATCAAAGCTAAGTACAAAAAACGAATTAGATACTGGAAAACAGCCTCCTGGCGTAGTTTCACTGCGGAGATAAATTCCACTCAACAGGCAAATCGGGTAAGGAAAATCTTGGCCAAGCAGGGACCGGGCGCTTTAGGGAATCTTCGGAGACCCGACGGCACGATGTCCCAGAACCAGAACGAGACCAACCACATCCTATTACAAACCCATTTCCCAAACTGTCAATCAATTGAACAGGTAGTATGGCGTGACACTACGCCAACACCGGCGGAAGGATGCTGGCGCCTGGCCAATGAAATCGTAACGTCTCTGAAGGTGAGATGGGCAATCAATAGTTTCTCACCCTTCAAGGCGGCATCTTCCCAGCGCTACTGCAATGGGGGGGGGGGCGAAGACATAGTCTTAGCACTCACTCGTATACTACAGGCGTGTCTAGCTCACCGATACACGCCGCACAGATGGAGAGAGGTAAAGGTAGTATTCATACCCAAACCGGGGAAATCCGACTATACTAACCCCAAATCTTTTCGCCCCATCAGTCTAACATCTTTCCTACTCAAGACTCTAGAAAGACTATGCGACAGACATATTCGGAGCGGTGCACTGAGTACTGCTCCGATACATAAACATCAACATGCGTACACAACGGGCAAATCTACAGAATCGGCCCTCCATCAACTAGTCGGTAAGATAGAAATGGCCTTTCACAATAAACTCATCTGTCTGGGCACTTTCATTGACATTGAAGGCGCCTTCGATAGAACTATCTTCACCAGCATTGAGGAGGCTCTTAAAAGACATGGAGCTAAGCCACAAATTATAGACTGGATCGTAAACATGCTACGCAACAGGATAGTACGGGTAGCAGGTGAGGACAGTACAGGAGCACTGGTCGCGCGGGGATGCCCTCAAGGAGGAGTACTCTCACCGCTACTATGGAACCTGGTGGTCAACGACCTGATTACCCGCCTGAACGCTAGTCATTTCTACACCATAGGGTATGCCGATGACATTACAATACTAACTCTAGGCACCCACGCTGGTATAACCTGCAACATCATGCAAGCAGCCTTGAAACAAGTCGAACGCTGGTGTGCACAATACGACCTGGCCGTAAACCCAGCAAAAACGGAACTGGTAATGTTTACAACCAAACGCAAAGTAGGCACGTACTGCCTACCGAAGCTATTTGGCACCACACTACAACTGTCCAAGGAGGTAAAGTACCTAGGTGTAATTCTCGACAGTAAACTAAACTGAACCAGCCACATAGAACAAAAAATCAAGACTGCTAGCGTTGTTTTGTGGCAATGCCGCAGGATGATTGGGAAGCGCTGGGGACTTGCGCCAAAATTGTTTTTGTGGCTATACATCACAGTCATAAGACCGACGGTAAGTTATGGTGCCATCGTATGGTGGCCAAAGATTACTCAGTCTATATGTGAAAACAAACTACAAGGCTTCCAGCGGCAGGCATGCTGCGCCCTAACAGGATGCATGAGCACGGCTCCCACGGCAGCTTTGGAGGTAATGTTAAATATTACACCGCTACACATCTACATTAGACAGGAAGCGGCAAGGACAGCATTGAGACTAAAAAACTACAAACTGGTAAGGTTCGAGACCACCAAACATCTCAATGGCTTACTGAAGGAATGGCTCAACACCCCACTTGTAGAAGCGGCGTGTGACAAAATCGAACCCGCCTTCATTTTCGATAAGAAATACAAGATACATCTTATGGACACTGACAATCCAAAGGTAACTCACAAGGCCCTCACATTCTTCACGGATGGCTCCAAAACCGCATCAGGAGCAGGAGCCGGAGTATTCTCCGAGGACCTCAACATACACCTCTTCCTGCCTCTCAGCTCATACAATACAGTCTTTCAGGCTGAGTGTATGGCGATTACCATGGCGGCGAGAGCGATAGCAACAAGGAAGGTAACAGGATCAATAATCCGGATCTACTCGGACAGCAAATCCGTTTTACAAGCTCTCAAAGGCAGCTCTGTCAGATCGAGTCTTCTATATGAGTGTCACCAGGTTCTAAACATGGTAGGGTCACAGAACACAATTACTATCCAATGGATAAAAGGACACAGTGGATCACGTGGGAACGATGCAGCTGATGAACTGGCACGCAGGGGATCAGACGCAACACCAATGGGCCCCGAGCCGATAATCCCTATCCCCGTAAGCTGGTTAATTGGTAAGATACGAGACCACTCAGGTAAACTACACCAACAATACTGGCACACCTTGGAGACCTGCAGGCAGGCAAAACTCGCACTAACCCGAGTAAACGCTCGTCTCTCCAAGGACCCTCCTACAGCTAAGTAAACCATTATTGCGCCTGGTAACAGGTGCTATCACTGGTCATGGCAACTTTAACAGGCACCTTTTCAATCTAGGTGTCACTGACAGCCCCTTGTGCAGAGGATGCATGAGGGCAGAAGAAACAGCCGCTCACGTCTTGCTGGAATGCAACGGAGTGGCCAATTACCGGGCAAAGCACCTCGGCTCGCCGGGTAACCTCCAGGAGGCCATCGCAAACGTGAAGGCGCTAGGAGCGTTTCTGGCAGAGCTGGGTTGGCTGGAGTAGTATCCGGCCACACACCCTCCATACGCAAAACAGGCGCAATCTTGACGTACAGTTGCGGAGACGCCCGTTGAAAGAAGAAGTAGAAGAAGAACTGTTAATTGCACCAGTAGCAGTTAATAATTTATTAGTTTCTATTGATATATGCTGCATTTTGTAAGTGTTTTAATGTGTTTTGTATGTATCATATATGTTAATTAAAAACTAACAAATAAAAAAAAATTTCTGGGTCTGGAGCACAGAACACTGACCTTTTTCTGTGAGCTGGAACATAGATGAGTAATATTCTTTTTATAATGGGTAATATTCATTGTTGCACTAACACTCTAAGTTAACATTTGATCCCGATGTTGCCAAATTCCGTAATACTCGTAAACGAGTAGTCAAAGGTCGACTTTTTCGTAAATCTTTTAACCATAGATTCCTACCATTTCTGGGACCTTTCCTATATATAATTATGTCAATAAATTTATTAATGCATATCCTTTCAATACCAGACAGCTAAAAAATACACTTTTACAATGGCTTCTCCCATTGTCTTATGAGAAGACATAAGAGTTACTTCATCGAATTAAGTAAACTTTTATGAATTTTATAAATATTATTACTATAGAATATTTTCTGACTTTCACTGACCCTCTGTACTTTTGCAAAATTATATATACTTGTATTATTTTTGTCAACGGAAGTTGTGGGTTCTTAAGTCCTCCTATTTTAAGTTCCCACAGAACTACACTACTGTATTTTTGAGGACTACACCTGTTATGCAATACCATATTGTCTTTTCTTTTTTGGTAATAAAGTTATTATTATTATTAAAAGCTTTATCTAAATTTTATCGCGTGGGTCAATTTTTAAATCTTTTAATTCATATAAATACCAAATAATCAAGATAATCATTATTTTTTATAAATATAACAAATAAAAAAGCTGATAGCTATTAACTTAACACACATTAATTTGAATAATTTAATTGCGACGTGCAACTAAAGGCGTAACGGTGCGTCACACCACCGACCGTTTATTTTGTCCAGGGTATCCGTTTTTTATTAGAGCATGCAAACTTTTTGTCTTTGATCTTCAACATCATTTCTTTTTAAATTTCACCTTTCGTAACTTGAATTTTTGAGTAATCCAATATGCTCTTTATGAATGTTAGTTCATAAAAATTAATCTGGCAAGAACATGGTAATTGAATCATATAACTTTAATCATATAAATCTAATAATAATAAATTTAATATAATTAAAATAAAAAAAATGTGACGTATTTATATCTTCTTGAAATATGTCCTAAGTTCTATCTATTACGGAAAACCCAGAACAGGGTTTTTTTCTTATTAGCCTCTAATAAATCAAGTTCTCGAGCTTAGTTAATAAAAAAATAATAACAAAATCCATGAATTTGGGACAAAAATAAAACAGGAGCAACACAATCATATAGGCAACTAAATCTTTGTCCCAAAACGGTTCCAGCTTAGCATATGCTGTTATTGTGATCATTTGCATAAACATCGAACCCGTCACAAAGGTTTAGGCATTAATTAAATAACAATTAATAAAATTGCAATTTCTTTTTTAATCAATTAACGAAGGAACCTATGTATAAAACAAAAGTTTGATAACTAAATAATGCTTTGTGTAAATACAACATATATCTAATATAGTATCTCCCCATGGAGCGATGTTTATAAATCCTTCTACATTATTAATAAGGTCCCCCACCGTCCACAAGGAGGCTATTTCGAAGTGATCAGATAACTATACAGATAAATATAGGTTATTTTTAATTATATTGAAGTTAGGCCTTTTGTAATAACATAAAGTGTTATCTACTATGCTCGATTCTAAAATAAAAAACTTCCTAAACATTTTCGATAAACTTCGGACTATTGATAAAAATGAACTATGTTTTTTCGAAGTACTGATTTTTTCGTATGAAAACACGTAAATCCGTTATAATTTATTTAATGTCAACATTGAATTATTATTCCGGGCACACGTCACACGTGATTATGATTCGGACCCATATATGCTCACAAACCCCTAGAAGTCCGCAAACCGTAAGTTGACAAACACTGATTAATAATACTTTCTTTATGGCTCAGTTATACCGGTCGACGAAATCAGCGCTTACATTGGTCGGTCATTATTTTGTTGACCAATGAGATGAGCAGAAGTCGCCCGCACTGCGTATGCTGAACCCATCGACCAGTGTAATTCAACCATTAAAGAATAAAATATCTAATTAATATTCTAATTTAAAAGAACTCGATAAGTGAAAAACATAATAACGATTTTACACTGGTTTATACCTTTCCTTTCAACGTCGCACTCATACTCTATAAACACTTTTACACATAATCTACACAAAACACCTGATATAATACATTATTTACACAATAAACTTATAATTAACACTTGTCTGGAACAAACAAAGAGTATTTACAACAAAAGAAATATAACGTTAATATTTAACAAAACCGTATTATTTTCATATCCAATAGATCATAAATTGGGTAACCGACATTTAGTAGAACAAGTGCTTGTTTTCAAGACGACACTGATTGGAGACCAGGGGGCCAATTCTACTAAATAAATTTTGTTTAAATCGAATCGAAAACCCAAGTCGGTCTCTATTAAATCTGGGGACCAATTCTACTAAATAGATTTTTTTAAATCGAATCAACAACAACAATTCCAGCTAAATTATAACTGGAATTGTATCGTATGTCACTTTGTAGAATAGGAAAACCATTAAAAACTGTAGTTTCGTTCGGTTTCGATCCGTTTTCGATTCGATTTTAAAAAAATGTATAAAGTAGAATTGGTCCCCAGATTTAATGGAGACCGACTTGGGTCAGTGTGTTTATACATTTTGGTATAATATTAATATTAAATAGAAATATTCATTCATTCCTGCTGTTCGTTGGTAAGTGAATCACTTGAGAACGACTGAGCCAATTTAGTTAATATACATTTTACATTCAAGTGTACTTATAAGTATGAGATTGCCCGGAAAATTATAAAATGTGAAAATAGCCGAGATTTTTGTATGAATTTTAATTATTATAATTTATATTAACCCATATAGATGATAATAACTACTGATTAATAATATTATCAAAGAGGATAGACGTGAATATGAATATTAGAGATCTTTTGAAGTTTTTAGAATCAATCACCGTATCAGTTCATTAAGAAAAGGTTTCGATAATTTTAAATTATCACTTTGTTTTACAAAAGACACTCAACTTTTATTTCTTTTATAATTTAATTATTCCAGAGCAATGTGGGACAACACTACTCTATCCTTTAATATTGTTAACACACAATCTGCAATATTATTATTTATAGATCCGAATAAGTTCAAAACTCAGTTGGAACTTCCATAGCATCACTTCAAAGCGTTATTGTTGTGTGGATACGAGACAACCCCGTTACAAACTATCGTAGTTACAGCACAAGTTGGAACTCTCGTTTCCGATAACATTTTTGTTACGTTCTTTATTAGAGCCGACTAATGGTTCCTACACTTATTACCTTATGTTACGATCAACCATTCTCTTATGTTGTCCAATTACACGGAAAATTCGTGTCATTAGACACTTATAAATGTATCAGTATCGCGGGCATTTCATCTGGTTACAATTTTTGTGATTTCTTTTTTCATATTTGTTTCATTTTGTCTTATTTGTCGGTATCTGAGTATCATCATTGGTGACCAAAAATGTTTTTAGAACATTTTTATAAATTACTAGCTTTCCGCCAGCGGCTTCGCACGTGTGATTCCTTAGGATCTATTTATTTGGATATCGATTCATATCATGACACGGATATAATTACAATAAATTGAATAGTAAACAACCGTTGCTATAGTAACGTTTTAATTCCCTATTTACGAGTATTTGTATAGGAAATTCCGCTTTCATTTTCATCCCTTTATTTAGTGTTTTTCGGGATAAAATATTTTGTTTACCGTTTATGATGTATCTTCCCGTAAGTGTAAGAAATTTTAAAATCGGTCCATTAGTTTCAGAGCCTATGCGTTACACACAAACAAACCAACGATCAAATCATTCCTCCTTATAATATTAGTATAGACTTATATTCCTATTTAATTCTTTAAATATTGTTTGCACTTTTTATACGTCGCGTGTTAAAGTCGCTTTATTATAAGCATATTTGTTTCTAGGTCGATCTTTAATATTCATATTATAATTCAATTTACTGCTGTCAATTTATAAATGTGTTTAATTCATAAAGTACAAAGTTTAAGCGACTTACTTACCGGTGTTATTATAAACTTATGGATTTAAAGAATTTATTTTTCAAAGTATTATTCCTACACTCCAAAATTGTTCACTGATTGAAACAATGAAACAATTGTTCACCGAGAGATTCTGTAATAATCCGAACCCGAATTGGAATTCATGTCACTAAGAAGAAATCATTTTTATTCCATTTTTTTCTATGCAAAACCAAAACAAAATTGATCGATTATACGTCTCTCAAATATTCTGTTCCTATGTCATTTCGAAACTCACTTCACTCATAAGTGGTGTGGCATACCACGAAACGTTATTGCAAGATTGAGTGGATGTCACTTTTTTAACGAATTCGTACACCAGAGTGAATTCGAATTCGGGTTTGGTTATTTACAGAATCGCAGGGAAGGACGACTGCCGCTGGCAATGCCTGACACGGACAACATGATTGCTACGATTCAATGCTATAGCTAGCTCTACATATTTTAACAGACGTGTTACGTAACAATTTCACTAGAATTAATATAATTCAAATATTATATATTACCTACAGAAACAGTCTCAAACGACCACATTATAATGAATACGCTTATATGCAATTATTAAAGTCGATTGTGACCTTTACGTAAAATAATAATACGAAAATAATGGGCAATAAAAAACAGTCCTTGTGTATTTTAACATTCGTAAGGAAACCTTTACCTATACTTCAATCATTTGCAATCAGTAAATCCAATATATGTTACACGAGAAATATTCCTTTGATTTCTGAGGTAAACGAAAAAATAAATTGCCAAATTTTGTCGTTATGAGTTCGTTCGATATCGAATACGCTGAATACACATTTTCAACTTAATGCTGATGTATGAAACTTTTATGTCAAATATATTTTCCAACCCAGTGCCAAAGTAGTGTACTGTACCCAAAGGGTAAACGAGACCCTATTATTATAACTCCACTGTCCGTTTAAGGTAAATATTTAAGGGCTTTGCGTTTATTACGTATCTATATAAAACTATTTAGAAAGGGAATTAACGAATAATTCAGAAAGTATTATTATTTCCAAACAATAATTTCGTCATTTTATGCCGTAATTTCACCTCCGTAAATTATTAGTCTATGTCAATCGTGTACGATATGGCTTCGCGTAGTTATAAGAATTATTAAAGTAGGTTCACTATTTTCGCCGCCTATTCAATTCAAAGGAACAAACAGGCAAATATTTCTTTTATTATATCTTTATTATATTAGTGTAGATTTATTTAAGTCGACAGCAGTCATACAACAGAGAAGATATGAATATGAACACAATAAAATACGTTAACTAATGTTTTAATAATGATTTCATTACATAAAACGGACTTAACGTGACTTAGATTTGTTTGCTGCTATTATTAAGGATCAAAAATATTTTGATCTTAATCTTGAGTAAGAGTTACAATGAATCTAATTTAATTTAGACAAAACATCATAAACGCTTTGTCAATAAAAAAGAAGGATTATAATTAAGCTCGGTATTCATAAAAATAAACAGAAATGCTATTTATTATTGTTATATACAGATATTTATTATTAACCACCTATTTTCGTCGATTTTTCCCACGTGTATTATAGCCTATGTCACCCGCGTGACGATGTAGTTTCTCCCACGTGATAGAATTTTTGAAATCGATCCAATATTTCCGGAGCCTATTCAATGATGAACGAAATCAAAAAAATATAAAAACAATGAAGTCTCTCCTTTTTTAATATCATTTAGAGTAGATAGGTTGTAATTTTACTTTTAAATTTTATCACATATACTTTCAATATAATAATAAACATAAAATACGACATCTTCTTCATAACATGAACAATTATAATTAAAAAAACTCTTCCGTCATGAAACACCTGTAAAACAACCTTGACAATACCGAACGCCACATTACTTAATCGCAGCGACAATCTGTATATAAAATCTTTGTCACTTTGAAACTTATCATTCACAGAGTGAGGAAGTCAACCAATCATGCGAAGCCTCCTGGTGTTGGCAGGTGTGTTAGCCCTTGCGGCGTTATGTGCTGGTAGGGGGATCCAAAAGAGGGATGCCGATTTAGAGACGGCAGCTTCACACCACGGCCATGGCCATGGTGGCGGCCATCATAAAGGAGGCGGCCATGAGCACCATGGACACCATCACCATGAGCACGGCGAGCACGGCCATAAAGGACACAAAGGACACCACCATCACCATCACGGACACCATGGGCATCACGACCACCACGGACACAAAGGACACCACGGCGAACATGGAGGCCACAAGAAGCATCATCACCACGACGAGGGGTACCACCACCATGACCACCATGGCGAGAAGGGCGACCACGGCCATGGTCATGAAGAGCACGGCCATTGGCATAAGGGCCACGACACAAAGGGCCATCATGAGGTCGATAAACTAGACGAGTTCAAGAAAGACAAGCACTTCCATGACCACCATGGTGAGAAAGGTTTCCATGAACATTACGGCGGTCACCACCATGAAGGAGGTCACAAGAAGGGTGGTCATTTCCACAAAGGGCACAAACATGGTGGACACCACCATCATGATCACGGCCACAAGGGGCATCACCACAAGGGCGGCCATCATCACCATCATAAGGGTCACCACGACGAGGGCGGTCACCACGAGCACCACCATCACCACCATGATCATGACCACAAGGGAGGCCATGAAGACCACAAGCACTGGGGACACAAGAAGGGACATTAAGCTATTGACTTCCGTAATTCACTTATTGTTGTTTGTTAACATGTTTAATTATGTTTATACGAGAAAAAACTGATTTTATAGAAATATATGTTTTTTATTGTATTTCCTTTTATAAAAATTCATTTTCTGTATGCAGTTTACTAGCTGCTACCCGCGAAAATTATAGTCCATATCACTCGCGTATTTACGATTTTTTTTTAACTGAGTAATTAGTTTCAAAGGTTATTCAATGCAATCAAACAAAAAGATAACCGTACCTTTCTTCTATTGTACTATTAAGAATATAGGGAAGATTTAAGATTTATTACGTATTGATAAGCTCATAGAATGTTTTTGTGAATTAAATGTTACTGCCTAGTATTGAATTCCTTTAAAAAAATACCAATATTAAATCAAAATTACCTAATAACAAAATATCCTTAATGAAAAATGCTTAAAAAAATCACTTGGTCCCTGGCACCCTGAGATGGGATCTGCCTGGTGAAATGGACCCTGATAATCTATCTCAGAGTGCCAGTTTCCAAGTGAATTTTTTACACATTTTTCATTAAGAATATTTTTCAGTATAACATTGTAAATGCGAAATTCATCAAATATAATATTAATAAAATGTTAAAAGGAAGCACAAAAAAATTCGGATATTTCTAAAAACGTCTAGTCAAAAATCGAATACAGCAATATTGCACCAAACGACCAACTGCAATGACGACAAGAACACGAAATCAATCAATTGCTTCCTTCCGATTTCTACAATCACTGCCATCGGGTCGGGGTCGCCGAACCTACGAGACAATCAGTTAACGAAACTAGTGTTTCTAGATTTATCGATTTGATAATCGATTTCTTTTTTTATTTTGTAAGGTCTTGGTAATTATTTCTAATGAAATATTTAATATAAAATCAACTATCAACTAATAAAACCACGGATAATTAAGGCATAGTCCTCTTTTTAATAGGTATAGATAATATTATTTTACCATTTATATTCTACACTCTCAAGAAACTATTGGACCAATAAAACAAAGAAATAATCCGATCGTCAAAACATTTGTTACTAATCGATTCAACGTAATGTATATGCAACATTTTCATTTGCAATTTATAATTAAAAGAGACTATATGTTTGATTTTTTTTTTAATCGCAAAACACTCGCGTTTAACTGTTAAAACGGCAGTAAAATAATTAAGTGTCTCATAACGCACAAAGCTAACTTACTCATTAACAAATTAATATGCATAAAATAAAAAATCTTCAAAAGGCGCTTTTCTATTTTATTAAGTCTATGTAAACAAATATTACGTCTGTAAAAAGATGTTACTTTAGGTATTTTGCTATATAAAAGTTATTTTTAGTAATATAACTAAATAATGTAAGAGTGTTGTAGCCATAAATGAAAAAAAAATATTTCGCCAGTCCATTATCGCGAGCTTTTCAAATAGTCTATTCTGGGTTCTTTCTTGACAGAATAAATGACTGAAGATACAAGTCAACAAACTGATTGAGGAACGATTGTGATGATGATGGCAAGTTAAAAAAAGCAAAGGAAAAAAAACAGTCTGCATTATAAAAAAAATATTATTATAACCACTATATCTACAATCAAGAATCATTCAAAAACATCCGTATGTCGTTAGAATTTCATTCATTATGTAATAATGTTACTTTAATAACATAGCATTGGGATTATTCAATTCCTATTATCAGGTGGATATTTTTATTGATATTTTTATTGACATTAAAAATATCACCTTATTCGTGAGATAGGGATTAAGTTTAATTTTACATTTTTTTATTATCTATAGTTCAATCGATATATTGTTGTGAATTGTATTTTAAAACATTTTAATAAAAATGAACGCATTGCAGATGTGTACTGACAGTAAGGTATACCTATATATAAAATCCAATATCTGAATGATATCAGTTTTCGGGTCAATTATATTGTAATTATCTCGATTATTATGCCCATGGGAAATGTAATCAACGAGTCTGCTTATATTTTAAGCTGGCTTTTAAAATCGAATTCATAGATTCGTTATACATTTTCAGAACCAATATGTAAATTCGATATAATTATCATCAAATTATCGTCAGTATTATTAAGAAGAGTGATTTGATTGTTTTATCGTGACTTCAGCCACGTAAATTATAGCCAAAGTCACCCGCGTATGATGTAGCTCCCCGTAAGTGAAAGAATTTTTTAAATCGATTCAGTAGTTTTTGAGTCTACTCAATGCAAATTAAGAAACTACCTATTTCTCTTTATAATATTAATGTCGTGTGTCAATCCTTGAATTGGGCCGATCGAAATCTGCCCAGGCATGTCACGATATACAGTCATTTCTTGATTTGACCAGTAAAATCGCAATCGGCACTTTTAAAAGTTTAGCAGATCGATGAAATCAACGTATTTGTCGATTTGCTCTATTTTTATTATTTAAATAAATTATTATTATTTAAACTTTATTTGATTTACTTACATACAGAGATAGGCGGTTGGGGAAAGCCCGGATTGTTGCTCATCTCTGCTTACGTAGTACTTTAGTCACTCTACAAAATCGATTTGCTTTAGTATATTCGGGCAGATCACAAATGATAAACAATGAACAATATGGCGGATAATAGATGGCCAAATCAAGAAATGGCGCCATATCGTGATATGCCCGGGCAAATCTCGATCTGTCTAGTTCAATGGTTAGCTCATGACATTAATATATATATAATTTTTAACTTCGTATTACATATATAATAAACTGTTATAAATAACACTTTTTCGAAAGATATAAAATCAGTTACCCAAAATCAACAGTTTTTTATGTTCACCATTCATCCTGGATGATGAATGTTTTTGTAACTGATATTATAATCCCAAAACAACAGATTAAGGATTCACTTTATGATGCCTAGTAATTTTAAATAATATTATATTTAACATGATTTAAAAATTGTAGTTACAAAATTATTTTTCAATAATATTTATTTAAATAATAATTATTATAATATTAATTTAACATAATACATTAATATTGATTAATTATATTTATTTCCTAACCGGTTTCATAGTATCGCCATCGACGAAGTTTTGGGTTCGATACCCAGCTGTGTTTCTTAACAATATTATAAATGCGAAAGTAACTCTTTCTGTCTGTGCTACGTTTTCACAGCTAAGCAGAATCTATTTCAATCAAATTTGGTAGAGACAGAGTTAAACTTAGGAAAGAAATTTATCGCGAAAAACTGATTGAAGAATTTCAAATAACTAATGAAAGTTTATAAAAAGCTCGTCGCTGAAAGTTCATATATACCAAGCGGACGCAGTCACAGGAAAAAGCTAGTACTTAATATCTGAGTAATGTATGTGACGCAGTCTCATATTTATTAAAAAAGTGAACACAATAATCACATACCTTTACTATTGTCAATAATACAGGACTGTCGACCTTGTACCAGTTTTTTCTTAAGAAGCATCGAATTATCTGTACCGAGGTGAAAAGAAAGTCAGTCATCTACAGTTTTATAATCTAAACTAATATAATAAAGAGGTAAAATTTCAAACTTTGGTTGTTATTTTGAATCTACAGAACTACTGATCCCATTATAAAAATTCCTTCACCAACGGGAAGCTACGTAGCGTGTAACATAGACAATAATTTACGCGGGCTAGTTGCGGCAAAATAGTTAATTTTAACTATACATATCATCTATGAAGCAACCTAGTTACGTATATTATATTCTTAGTGAAATAAAAAAAAAAGTTTTTTAAAAACAAGCTTTTATTTGCTCGCACTAAAACCTTTGCACTCTCGGAGAAACTGTACTAGGTCCAAAATGTCACATTTTTTTTCGTGGCTTGCGTTGCTGTTTTACTTTTCTTGTAATAATAATAATTTTCTTTTCTTGTAAATTTTAAATGTATCGAATTTCTTTATTAGATTCACTCATTTTGACAGTAAGAAACATAAATGGAAATCACACATTATACTTATTTGAATTCGAGGCTACCTTTTTTTACAAATGGTTTGATATAATTTTTTCTGCAACTTAATAAAAAGAAGCTATTTAAAAATATATAAGGTAGCTACTACAAAATAATGTAAACGGTAAAAGTGTGAGAATGTGTCAGTGAAATGAGCTTCTTATGAATATTTATGATATAATTAGTTGACCCAGCGAACTTTGTGCCGTCTCACAATTGAATAAAGTGTCGAACTTCAATAAAATTAATTTATAACGCACCCTGTCTGATAAGTACGTTCAGTTACTATGAGGGTAAAACTGAAAAGTTCTTAGACGATTTAAAAACTGAACAAAGTGGCAGTTATTAGTTTTATTATATGTTGTCAAAGTGTCTATCTACATCGATACAACGCTGTAACCACTGAGAATAGCACTTTACCCACTCGTCCTTAGGGATCTCTTCGACGGCCTTTTGAAACGCAGCCAGTGCTTCCATATAATCCCGCATCCATAAAACGTTTTCATTTCTAATTTTTATATTTTTTCGGAAATAAATAAATATCGGATGGTGCGAGGTTGGGTCAATACAGTGGTGGCTTAATCACACCACGTGTAACCAAGTCGCCGATCTCATATCTCATACCGATGCCTAAACTTGTGCAAATCTGCTGATAGGTAACTCTTTTGTCGGTGTCTATCATTCGCCGCACAACATTGACATTTTCTTCAGTAGTCACCGTAGAAGGTCGCTTATCGGAAGATTATCGATAAGATTACTTCCATTACATTTGAACTCATTAAACAAGTTGTAGACAATAGCACAGGGTCTTCATCGTGAATGTTCAATTGAAGTCTGTCATAACTTTCTTGTTGATTTAAATGATATCGAAAACCATAATAAATCATTGCATTAAAATTTTCTCGCTTGAATTCATGCTGAAGTAACATACTCGTATAATAGAGATTTTGTTTTAAAATACAATAAAGTATTCATTCATTCATTCATGATGACTAATTTTTGTTTGTTTGTCCGTGTGATTAAGTAATATGAAACACGTATTTTTTCATAAACATTAATAATTAAGAGCAATAAATGGAGTTCAAATGTCGCATGACGTCACACCTTTTTGTATTTTCTCTGTGACGTGATTGAAGCATAGAAAAATCGGTTTCTAATATTTTTCTATCATCTGACTGACGGTCAAATTCTTTTTAACCCAGGCATCCCTATTTCAGTTATTTACCGCCAAAATACATTTTCTTCATGTTTTTGCCTTTAAAAACCTTTTTTAGACTTTTTAAAATATTTATTTAAAAATATAATATCTATTTATAGTAATATATGAAAATTTTAATAACAGATAAGCTTAGGACGCGGTTTTGTTTACTAAAAATATATCTTTTAAGTAAAAAAACACACACACACACTTAACTAAGTAGATAACTTTTAACACTTTTTCGAATTTATTATACGCAATTACAGATATTGTCTTCTTATTTACTCACTCAAACAAAAGCTGTGAAGCTTTGCCGATTAATTGAAGGCGTAAAACGTCATCCCAATGAAGAACTAATTAAAAACAATTCATATTTATTACAGACAATTGACCTGCTAATGTAGGGTAGAATTCGTACGTTTTATTTAAAATAAATTAAAATGTGTAAATAATAAACCTTTAGAAAGAGCATTGCTTTCATTGTCTGGACAAACATCCCGCCTCCTTTAATTATAAATATTAAAGAGCCCCTTTCATTTGAAGAGACTTTATTGTTGATGATAAGCTATAAGCTAATGACATGGTCTCTCTCGAACTATAAATATTTAATCTAAATAAAAAGGCTATTACTTAAACAGCTTCAGTGAACAAAATAACATCTATTTAATTAATTTCTCGTCTATTAAAAGTATTCATTAAAACATTTGGATACCTAATGACACGCCAAGTTGCATCAACAATTTGGAACGGCAAAGATGCGCCATCATTAAAAGCAACTGCAACTGTCCTTTTTTTCCTGAACTCGCAATTCTATAGACCCTCGTAACTCTTAAAAATCTCATTTGCGGTTGCTTGCCAAAGCAATTCCTGGGTCAGGAATATTTGATAAGTGCCGGTTTCTAGAGCAAAACTTTGTCCACTAGGTGAATTTTTTAAACGTACTTGTGATACTATTCATCGTGTATGTGTTATACACGTCGCTTTTAATGAAATTGATGTGCACAACTTAAATCATAATTTGTGAAAAGCACATATATTAAGTGTCGATCAGTTATTGGACTAATCGTAAATATCCAAAGAACAATTTCACATTCCAATTATTTTATTGTGTGAAGAAATCATAAATGTGCAGTATAATTACTCCAAATGTATGTGCAATATGATCTAAATACAAAGAAAGTCATGAGAAAGATGATATTCATTCACACTATAAAGCGACCTGCGCTGCACTGACCTTGGACGTGGGTGCAAGCACGAATGGCCTGCAACGATTAGCCAACATAGACACCGAGAAAACTAAAGCCCGTATAAAAAGTCGTTGTCAATTGCAAACACGAGTACAGTATACCACGGTCTGCCGACGCCAACAACAATGCGAGCGGTTCTAGTTTTGGGTGCTCTAGCGCTCCTGGTAGCTTTAACTAGCGCAAGGGATTTACGTGAAAAAAGAAATGCAGACTTAGAACCTGCCGCTTCACACCACCACGAGAAAGGAGGCGGAAAAGAGCACCATCATCATCATCACCACGACCATGGTGGCAAAGGCCATAAAGGATATAAAGGACATCATCACCATGAACACGGCAAAAAGGGACACCACCACCATGAAGGCCACAAAGGCCATCACGACGAACACGGCGGACACAAGAAACATCACCACCACGATGATGGCCACCACCATGAGCACCATCATGGCGAGAAAGGAGAGAAAGGGCATGGATTCGAAGAAAAGGGACATTACCACAAAGGTCACTCGACCAAAGGACACCACGGTGTTCACAAAGTAGATGAATTCAAGAAAGACAAGCACTTCCATCACAAGCATGGTGAATCTGGCCACGAAGAAGGTCACGGTGGACATCACCACGAGCATGGCCATAAGAAGGGCGGTCATTTCCATAAGGGACACAAACATGGTGGTCACCACGAACACCATCACGGTGAGAAGGGTCACCACGAGAAGGGCGGTCACCACCACGACCACAAAGGTCATCACGATGAAGCTGGCCACCACGAGCATCACCATCACCATCACGACCATGGCAAGAAAGGTGGTCACGAAGACCATAAACACTGGGGACACAAGAAGGGCCACTAAGTCAAAATGTTCACATTTAATTTGTTACTACTTTGTTGTTGTTTGTTATAACAATAGTGTAAATAAAGACTTTATATGTTTTAATATAAATATTCATGAAGCAAATTCATACTTTTAATTGAAACAGGTACTTAATTAAAACCTTGATTCTAAGACATATTAAAATTATATCTAAATAACGTATAATAATTCTACTATGAAGTATTGGTAGTAGAAAAGTGTACATTATAGTAAGTAATTATTTTGCTTGACTAAATCAGATATTTTATTCATTAAATGAAATTGTCATAAATTTTGAGAATATACTGCACAGGCAAACAAAAAAAATCTAATGTAGTGATTTCAACATTCACGGACTCCCTAAATATGTATTAGCATAAAAATTTCCTAAACAAACTATGAAGCATTATGATTCGTAAGGTAAAGAAAAAAAATACCCCATTCAGATCAACCTTAATCCACAAAAGGAAGCATAACGTGACATAATCGCCAGATAGTCATATCTGTCTATAATATGAGTATAATTTTTATATTAATTTTAACTAAATATACTTTTCAGTTATTTTTAGACTATCTAAGAAGGTACAGGTCCTAGGGGTAATTACCCCCGTGGGAATAAATCAATTTTATCTCTTGGAAATCAATAACCTAATAATTAAGGCTGAATTTAATAAAAGAATAATAACATTTATAAGCAAAAGGGCGTAAGTTGGATGATGGGTAAAATGAGTTTTCCTTATAACTCATAGGGGTAACAATCGTATAAAATTTGGCAACCACTCTCCTAAGGGGTTCCAAGAAGGTACTGTTACATTACTAGAACTGACAATCCAAATCAGAAACCAGAGTTGTTTCTTATCTTATTTTGCTATGACATCTAATATAATGTCTATATAAATTTTCTGGATAATAGTGTGAGTTATACAATAAGATGCGCTCTATATATATATTAAGAAACTTTACTATCCCTGCATAAAATAAAATTTCATACTATAGAGTTTCGACTAACCGTGTCCCATGTAATGAAAATCGATGTAATTTCCAATATCACCTGTAATTTGTGTCCACGCTACAAACAATTTTAATACTCGGGTGGGTCTCGGGTTTTTTTATAAAAGCAGTCTTTATAAGTTTTAACATGTATGTATTATTTCTATAGAAGTCGTATACGTGAATCAATTAGGAGATTAGTTTGAAAATTGCTTCGCAGAATAATGACGCAAGTATTTTAAATAGAAATTTAACAAAGACAATTTTTACTTATCTATACAAATTTGAGGTAGCAAAACGAGTTTTTCTGCTAATGAGAGGAACGATATGACATAAAATCACCCATTTTATTTTACATTTAACATAAAAGTCACATTGGAATTATGTAATGTCTGTGTGAAAAGCCTAACATTCTAAATTAACATAAATGCAAATTATCTTACTGGGTTTCTGTCAAATAGAAGTTTTAAGGAGATGAAATGTAAATAATATAGCCAATACTAAGCTTTTATCTTGAATTGAACTTGAACCTACCAATATTTTTGTTATATTACATCGTTTACCTCGATGAAAAATGAGAACTTTATTAAATGATTCCTTTTAAGTCGAAGAAAAATATAAACTACAGGATTTAACAAAATTTAATAGCACAGTTTAATTATTCAATTTCCGACATGTTTCAACACTCCTATTTATTTAAATATTGAAATGACTTTTGAGTAAAGGAACAAATCATTTAACATGATTGATTACCGACTCTTTCAGATCGATTTTAATAAATTGACTGTCGTCACAGTTAAAGAAAAGAATAATAAGGTGGAGCAAATAAATAAACAAAGTGTTAGTTTGATAATTTCAATAAAAAAAAAAAAAACAAATAAATCTAAATCTACTCGAAATTCTATCACTTTCCAGAAATCTGGTGATTTGTTGTTATTACATGAAGTAAGGCTATATTTAATCGTTTATTCTTTAATGTCGACGAATATATATTATCAATGGAGTTACTTGAGAGTACGTCATAAGTACATAACTTACAGAGATACCAAATAAACAAGAATTCGAATAAAGTAGAATTGTTAATAGTTAAAATACTATTATTATTGACTATCGACATTTCTTACTTCACTCAAATTCTCGTCTTGTAGTTAAAAATTATTTGCCTAAGTTATGACATTTTCGTAAGAAATTTCACCTCTCGACTATAGATACGAATGTTACTCACTGAATAGTCTATTATTTGTCAAGATATCAATATCTTTAATAGGTGTTAGCAATACGTACAAATAAACTTCAATAACCGTTAAAAAGTTGTAAACCTGATACTCGCTGTAGTTATCCATCGACGCCTGGTAAAATTAAAAAACGCGAAGAAATCTATCTACACCATAACCCGTTAAATATTGGCAGTAGCGCTTTAAATTTATTATTAGAATAACATTTATAAACACCAATGAAATTAACTGTCTCAATGATTTCTTTGTTTGTGAATTATAGTTAAATATTTATCAAAACATATATTGTTCTAGGAATATTAAATAAAATCACAACTTACATTAGACCAATATAATTCACCTCTACGAAATAAGTAGGCAATCACGTGGAAAACAAGAAAAGGAGATAATTTGCTTTTGGTATACCTTACGGTAAGTAGGTACCAAAAAGTATTTATATACTTCTAAAACGGTGGGGTACCGTTTTGGAAGTAAAAAATATTTTGGGGTATTTAAAAATATTGGTGGGGTATTTTAAAAGGGCGTGTACACCAAAAATAAATATATTTCAATTCTCTCAAAAAATAAAATCACAAAATTAGCCTAAAATTCTTTTCGTAATTATGTATACTTATTTTTATTGAGGAAATTATAAATTAAAGAGTAACTTTATAGTCGGTACTTTCCAATGTTTATTTAATAAACGAAATGGTTGTGAAAATTTATTTAAAATTTTCTTTTTCAAAAAATAGAACCTACTTCAAACTTTAAGAATTTAAGGTTTTCTGTGGGTTATTAAATGATAATCGCCAGTAGCAGCCCGTATAGTAATTTCTTGAATAATGAAGTCACTTTTAAGGTAAGTATTATTTATATTTTACACTTTGTCTGTTAAATTTTTTGATAAAGAAAATTTCATGAAGTTTAGTGATATTTTTTAAAGGAAACAAAATAAATATTAAAATCCAATATTTGTGAAAGTTATTTGCTCAACGTATTTGTTTATTTGCTCAACGTTTTTTTTAGAAGTTTTTACTAATATTCTTAAGAGAAAAGGTTTTATGTTTACATTGAACAGGTAGCAGAAGTAATGAACTGGTTTAAAAACAAACAGGGAAATAAACTAGTTTGATAGAACTTGATTCACAATTCACGAAAAATATTGGTGAACATACATACATATATTAAAATATACATACCCATTGAAAATAGAAATTCTTCTTTCTGATTTTGAATGAATGTAAAACCTACGCTATCTTTTGTTTTTTATTGATATAAACATTAAGTAATGAAAAATTAATTAAATGTTATAATAAACATGTCTAAATATTTTGATTATATTTGGTGAAAATCATATTTTGTTCTGTTATAAAAACAAAACTACCAATTCGCTTTGATAAAATATATAGGTATAATCGTTATATAATCTTTTCATACCAATTTTGTAAATCGGCCGAAATCCGGTGAACATATATTATAAACGTCGGATATGGTCGAACATACAGTCTCGCCCTTTTCAATTTTGAAATCGATGGCGATCCTAGATTTTTTATGTATAAGATGGTCGCCCGGATGAAATATCACTGCAACGTAGCCAAGAATTGGTGGTGCACGACTGCAAATGCAGCCACGATCAACGGCTTAACGTGCCTTCCACCCATCCTATAACCGCTCATTGCGAACGTTGCTTAGCAACCGTATCGCAGACCGAGCGCGCTAACCACTGCGCCATCGAGCTCGTCTTCTTTATTAATTTATAACTAATGATGAAAAATATTATATAAGGTTGTCTGCACATAAGTAAACAAAACTCATTATATTTTATGTGACGTCAACACATTAAATGAAGCATTCACCGAACGGAATATCTACTAAACCGGAAATTTTAGCTGATGTTCCAGTGTGCTCACGAATATCGAACACCCATCACAGCATTTTAGTACCTAGTATATGTAAATATCACGTCAATGGGGCACTACATCTCCCGGCATGGATTAGTGCCTGACAGCGGCTGGGCCCATAAATCTAGTGTGTGATATAGCTAAGCCCCAGTACTCGCTCGCTAATTATAATAAAAGCATTATCGATGGATTACACATGAGCACATGCCCGACAAACACTGAAATTATCACCCATTATTCGCTCTACGGCCCTGGGTCTGTCTATCTATTTAATATTATAACAATAGCGCCTTGGTAAATAAATTGTGTCCAATATGTTACCTATTTTGTGGTCTAGTAAGAAAGGAAACTATTTATTAGCCTTCACTTTCAATAATAAGCGGAGATTACAATAAAAAAGATGTTTCTTTCTCAGAACACAGAATAAGCCAGAGAACCCAGAATATGTTGCTCAGAATGCTAATCTGATAAATGTTAATACATGAACAGCGCTATTAATAAACAAGATTTAGCGTCGGAGTAAATTTACGCTCAAATTGCAATTATAGTCATACTTAAAATTAATATTATACAGAGAATAAGCAAACTTTACACCCGTAGAACCTCGTACTAGGTTAACTTTTGCCACAGGTACATGTCTTTGCTAAGTCTCTGTTTAACAATATGAATTTTGTTTAATACTAAGTGTAATCTCAGCGTGAATTTACTCCAACACTAAACTTTGGTTACACTGGAAGAGTATAATTACGTACGTATGGTATTCATGAATAATAAAGACTTGATTGCAAAGTTACAACGAATTTTTGGTACGATTCTTTAAAACTTATATGTATATATGGTCTATTTCATAGAATTTTTATTATTCAGTTATGGTTGTATTTTGTAACACAAATTGTTCGATTTTCTCCAAAAACTCCAAAGAAGTATAGAATATAACACTAGCATTTTATGCTCTTGTATAGTTAAGGTGAATTATATTAGTCGTCAAATCGATCCAAATAAAAACTATTTAGTTATATTTTCGTTTTTTTTTCTATCGAGCCAATTATTGAAATATGTTTCTATTTTAGCAAGCAATCGATCATATGTTTAGTTTTATAAAATCATTTTTATTCGGCAATTATTAGAATAAAATTGGTTTAAAAGTGGTAATTTCGTACAACCTCTCATAAACAAATTTCACATATATCTGTAATTTAGTATAATTTCAAAGATAGGATTTTAATCCCAATTATTTATCTTTAAAAGCCACAGCAACGTTTGGCCGGGTCAGCTAGTTAAATATAACTATAAATAGGATATACTTTGTCAAAAGTGAAGTTATTGAAAGGCCATTATATATCATTTATGTGAAACATTATGAAAATTGAGGCCCTTTGTGCTAACGGAAATAATCAAACCAGCCGTAGCATTACTGTTTGATAAATCTGATTAGGAACGATTATTCAGTGGCTCATTAGATTCATGGCCCTCGTCCCAACAGGATATTGAAAGTACCGTTTGTTAATTGTTTGGTTAACTTTGACGGCGCGTTAGCAAAATGTTTCAATTTGTCAATTCACAATGCTTAAATTAATGCTTCAATTTATAGTTAATGTTTCAATTTATAGTTAATTTTAAATATAATTTCATCTAGTTGTTGGAAATCAAAAAGCTGAATTTAACATAATGAAAAATGTTATGAGGGAGTTTTAAACCATTTTCTTTGTTTAGGTTCATACTATATGAGCAAAATTATTTTTTTAAGTTATAGCCTCTCCAAGTGCCAATAATTGGGTTTTTTACCCTATTATGTGTTAGTTAAACAATATTCGGGGGACTTGTTAGATTGCAATCCTTAATACAACGTATTTCTTTTGTTTTAGTTCGATTTTGGCAGTAGTGTTTTTAAGAATATCTGTATTACTAGCTTTTGTCCGCAACTTCGTACGCATTTAATTAGTATTTACAGACGTTTACTTTTAATCAACTTTAAAAATAAAAATAGGTTTTCAATTTGGCTATATTGCACATTTTTTTGTTTGAAAGTGTATATTCTCGAAATAAAACTTTAATTAACTAAGAACAAGGTACCGGACACATTTTCGGACTGAAAGCGATGTTTTTTTGACATGGCGTCTTTGATAAACGAATGAAATTTATGAAATCTATTTTAGTTAGTCTCGTTCTTGTAATGACTAGGCCCAGTATCACCATTTTACTTTTAGCCTAAACTTTAGGCTGTACTGTAAAATTGGTCAATTAACACAAAGAGCATGTCGCTAATGGTCAGTACTAGATAAGGCAACTTATTGAATAATTTAATTATGTTTCGCTTTTGTAAAGTCCGAATAAAACCAACTCTTTCGATTGACAAAATTAATCAGTGAATATTTAATTAATAGTATTGTTCAATAGCTATATTAAGTACCTATTCCGATCTGTTTTTCATACCGTTGTCACAGAATAAAAATAACATGCCGTCTACTAATGTGTTTTATTTTATCGTAGAGAAAGCAAGAAAGTATTGTAGTGATCATGAGTTCACTAACAAACACTAGGTATAACAATATCATTTCTATTGTTATGATTTGATCATAGTATAAAAAAGTCGCTTCCCGCTATATGTACGCTGAGATATTTATAATTAACCAACAGTATTTAATAAGATTTTATTGAATATACAGAATGAATAAAGACGAAGGTTTACATGTATAATAAAGGACCACGCGAGTGAAATCGCTGGCGGAAACCTAGTAATCAATGAAAACAAATATCTATTAGAAAACATTACGTACATAGCTCATACCCTAAATGAAGAAGCTTCAGTAGTTGTGTTACCTGTCTGAAACAACGAACTGGATATCTGTAACAACGAGGTACCACAACACCCAGATCCGAAACAATATTGAAAAGCTTATTCTCTACACTGACCCGACTGGAAGTCGAAGCCGAAGCTAGGTATGTACCTACCAATTCCTTCCTTGTTTTAATATTTTTTTTGTAAAATTTGTACGATTGTATTAATCACATTATGCAGCTTCTACTAGTATTGGTAATATTTTGAATTTTGATCTAGTAAGATGTTGACTTAATACACTTAGATATAGTAAGCAGTCGACTTAGTAAACTGTTGGCATTTTAAAGTGTTGATCTTTTAATTTTTTATATTATGATTTATAACATCATGAATGAGACCCGGGACCTGAAATGTGGCAACACCTTGAAGCCGGCAGCGAGCACCTCCGCCACAGTCGTTGTCAAAAATAAATTAAATCAAACCATTTTGTGGATGTAAAAAAAAAAACTATTTAAAGTTTTGAGCGATTATTGAAATTGATTACACCCACTTTTAAACAAAATATTTTAATTTAAATAAAACAAGTATGTACAAAACAATTTGTTAGCTATTAAACTTAGTTAAATACAATAATTTAATATAAAAATAGTTTAAAGTACTAAAGTAGGTATTAAATCACAGTTTGTAAGTTACGATTCGCAATAAATAGCCAACTGTAATAGTGGTTGGCAATCCGTTTGGCAACTGTAACCTTTTATGAAACATTAACAAAACCGTAATCCGAGACCATTATTCGCACCAAAGTTCCATCTATTAAGTACAGTGACCGAACAAGCATCAGTGGCCCTTTTTGTAACCATACTTTTTGTGGTGTTCATGTCCACCCTTCTTGGCATGGTCGTGATGGTGATGGTGATGGGAATCGTGGCCGTCGGACTTCTTGTGGCCTTTGTGATCGTGGTGATGCCCTCCTTTCTCATGATGACCTTTCTCGCCGTGTTCCTTTTCGTGATGGTCCCCGTGATGATGACCCTTATGGAAGTGTCCGCCCTTCTTGTGACCGTGCTCCTCGTGGAAACCTCCGTGCTTCTCCTCGTGCCCGGAATCGCCTTCCTCGTCAAAGAAGTGTTTGTCCTTTTTGAACTCGTCAAGTTTGTGCACTTCATGGTGTCCCTTAGTGGAGTAGCCCTTGTTGTAATGGCCTTTCTCTTCGTATTTGTGACCTTTCTCGCCCTTTTCCCCTTTGTGATGCTCGTCGTAATGACCGTCGGCATGATGGTGCTCATTTTTGTGACCTCCGTGGTCGTCGTATTCTCCTTTATGGTGTTCTTTATCATGATGCCCTTTCTTGCCTTCCTCGTGATGATGATGCCCTTTGTAGCCTTTATGCCCGTGCTCCCCGTGGTCGTGATGATGGTGTGCATGATGCTCTTTCCCACCGCCCTTCTTAAATTCATGGTCGTGGTGATGATCCTTCTTATGATCACTGGGAGCAGGCTCCTGATCTTTTACCAACTTTTCATTTTTGGCAGCCGGGATGCGACGCGCGTATGCTACCGTCACTACCGTAAGAAGTGTTATCACTAAAACAAACCTCATATTGAGGGTACACGCGCTCCTGGTACTAACGGATGCTCAGTACTTGGAGAATTATCGACACCAACGATGGCGCAGCAGTTTTATATAAACCGTTGTGTAAGCCGTAGCCGGCGCGTCTCGAAACAAACTCTTGTGTTGCCGCAAGCGTCACACACAACGATTTTTCGTTCGTAAAAACAGCGCACAATTTAAAATAGACTACCTACATATACATTACAATTTCTATTTTTACAAGACACTCAGGAAACGCCATTGACCTATTACTAGAAAAACAACACGAAAATTTGTCATTCATTGTATTTAAAATTTACTCTCTTCATGGCCACTACACTGTATAATTATTCTGTAAGAGACGAGTGTCTGTCTCAGAAATCTAAACTAGCCGACGGTTACTTTCACGGGCAGATGCCGTTGAGTGCGGCTAATGTGCATCTCGACTGAAAATAGAACCCTTAGGCATAGGTATTTTAAACTATTTGCGAAACTCCCAGGTCGACCTAATATTTTCCTAGACTGAAAAATGGAGTACGCATAATACTCTATATTTAAATCTTCAATATTATTATTTATATTTTTTATAATACAAGAGTATGATTATGCACAATGTATCTCATTTTATTGAAAAAATCTTTTGGCTCGTCTGAAGTTAAATTATTTAAGTGGTGGTAACTAAAATTGTCTGATTCTTCTTTATGATTTTGAAATTATTTATATTTTATATAATTATCTTTTGATGATGAAACCAATATATAATAATATTCTATTTTTAATAATTAACAACTTTTTAACTCTCGCACCAACAGACATTGAAAAATTTGAAAAATTACAGAACATCTAACTTCAATATTATATTAATATTACTGTTCATCGAAATTTGCTTTCTCTTTAGTGAATTCTACTTTATATCTTTATCGGGACTATAACAAATAAAACACAAAAAAGAATTAAGAACAAATATATAAGTAGATACTTTAAGCTTTTCCTAGATTTTTCCAATTCACCAGACAACTTCTCAAAGTTTTCTCTCGCTAAAATGCTCCATTTGGATTCTTATTAAACTTTTTTACTTCTCAAATTAGTCTAGAGTGTTCAGCTAAAGCATATATCGACAAATTCGGTATATATATATATACTTATAATGAAAAAACAATCGTAATGAAATATATAAAAGAGATTGACCTGAACGATAGCGTCGATGTAAAAATCAACAGAAACATGCTCCGTTGAATCGGACACGTGGAAAGAATATCGAATAAAACTATGACAAAACTGATATATAACGCGAAAGTAAAAGTAGTTATCGAAAAAGGCCACCACAGACGTCGTTTTTTAGCTTTGTCATAATAAATATATTTCACTTCGAAATACATTTATTAACTGCCTCACTTTTATAATCATTCAATATACCGTAACGTTTCACACATGACGGAATTTAATAATTAATACTATTTCTAGAATCAACATTACTTAATAATAATGAACGCAGTTCTATTGAATCTGTATCTAATTAATTCGACAAACAACGTACTTGACACAAATCCAATACACTAACAATATTTTATCTAAAGAAAGAAAAAAATTGTGTCAACATTAAATATAACCTGAAGAAATTTAGATTCTAGAAAAATAATCTCCTAACCTATTTAATTGTAATTAATTGTTGTTTGCCGAAATGACCGAAAAATTTAAAAGAATTTTAACGTTAAAAGTTGCTGAATCTTTTAGAATTTAATTTGGCAAATCGAATACCGTGACTCATTGTTAAGCTCAAACACAAAAGCATTAAATCAGATTCGATCCACTCTATATAAACCTATATGTTTACAATGAATATAGTTTTAGTATTTCCAAATTGATAGTTTTAAGCAATTCTTCCACTTTCTGTCACTTGAGTTTAAATATCACTAAGAAATCTTGTCTCTACATTATATTCTGCCGAATTCCATTTTAGAAGCTATATATTCTATTACGATACAAATTTTAGTAATAAATTGCTAAAATAAATGTTTTTGCATATGTTGTCAAAAGTTAGCTAAAAAGAATTAATTATATTAAAACGAGAAGAAACGAAATTCGTCAATAAAATATTTATTACTTGTAAATTATGAAATTTTCATTCCAATTTTTGGTTACGAACTGATTATTTTATTTATCAACTAACTATTTTCAAGCGACTTTCCTCGTATAAATTATAGCCTCCCCTGCGTTAGAAGCAGCTTCCCGTAGATCAATAAATTTTTAAAATCAGTCCAGTAGTTTCAGAGTTCATTCAAACAAAACAAACCGATAACAATCAAATCTCTATAATATCAGTATAGATTTCCTATATCAGAAGAACATTGAATACCAATGAGATCTTTATAATTTTTTTACCAAGAATTTTTATAATATACTTTGATTTCACGTATTTGTTTTGGTTCAATTTAATAAAAATGGTTTTCTCGAATCTTCCTCTTAAATTATATCTTTTTTTAGTTGTAATATGTATTGATAAAAATCTCAACATAATAGGTTCGAGAAAATATTTCTTCGCATTTTATATGAAAATTGAAAACATTTATCGGTAAAGTTTATTTACATTTAACTAAAGTATGCAGTTACCATTTTGTTTGATAGTTTTTTGCCATCTTGTAGGTAGGGATATGATGCCATTGCTATAGAAATTTAGGAGCTTCTGATCATAAAACTAAGTGAAGTGGTTTCCACAGTCCTCGCGTGATATTAACCTCACAGTGTCTAAAGAATTCTGAAGAGACTCAAACAGGTGGAAATCTGAATCTTGAATCTGAATACGGCAGATGCATTAACATCTACCAGTCAAACCCTCTTACTTTTTGCTAAGTGCCAAAAGATGTGTGAGGTCCTAACCTTATCATGATGGATAAGCACACCCCATTATTTATCTCTGGCCGCTTTCTTTCAACTTCTCATTTTAATCTCATCAGTTGTTCTCAGTAGAGTTCAGAATCAATGGTCCTGCCTGGTGGTAATAGCTCATAATGAATAATTTTGTGGTCAATCCCAAGTTCTTCAGCTACGGCGTACTATTGATATGCCGATCTAGCTCCACTTTTTCGTGCATCTTTGACATCAAAATTTCCGGACTGACAACCCTTAAACCAAATTTGTGCCACTCTCACAGAAACTGTACTAGGTTCATTAACGTTACAATTTTTTTTTCACGGCTTGCGTTGCATTTTTATCTTTTTTGTAATAAAATTTGAAAATGTATCGAATTTCTTTATTAGATTCACTCGTTTTGACAGTAAGAAAACAAATGAAAATCACACGTTTTCCTTATTTGAATTTGTAGTTATCTCCTTTAAAATTGAAACTTTTTAATGATACCAAAACCAGCCAAATACAAATACCTATATCCAGAAAGATTTTTTTACAAGTTTTTGTTTACTATATGCGAATAGACTTTTTCCCCAACCTACGTATAATATATGGAAAAATTAATTAAAACTGCTTATATTAGAACAAAGCTAATATAATTATACCTACAATAAATAACCCGCTTGTGCAACAGTTTTAAACTGCGGTTATGTTTAGCCCGCCCGGCCCGAGAATTGTTTATTAATATTTATTATAAAAGCCCCGTCCCGGGTATTGATTAATTGTAAGAAAACTAATACGAGTACATACCTACACCAATGCAATCTTATACAATCATTTTGAATAAAAGAATCAATTATCCTGCCAGTATTCACTTGGAACTAAATGAATTTCAAAATTATTTTACGCTATAAATAATATGTTTAAAAAGAAACCTTTAATAAACTGAATTTATGGTTAATTACATCAGTTAAATATATAGGTTACTAGCTGTTTTCTAGCGACTTTGCCCAGGTAAATTATAGCCATGTGTTAAGTGAATAAATAAATTAACCTATCTTGAATTACATTTACATGTTATAGTATTTTCTATTCATGTTTACCCAATCTCATTTTGTATTTTTATACAAAAATGGAACCAAAAGAAATTTTCACACTAAATGACGTGATCCGGACTCATGTTTGAATTCGAATTCGGAATTTTTACAGATCCGTTCTCCTGATCAGTATTTCCGAAACGATTACCTCAATAAACAAAACTTTAAACTTTACCTCTTTATAATATTAGTATGGAAGTTTAACATTAGTGGCATTACAGGCAGCCGGTAACCCTCGCGTAACCGCAATGTCCGCCATCTAATATTGAATAGTGATGGTCGTGTTAGTAGTGCCTGCAACAAGTGTGCCCAAAACATTGGCACCAAGGAAGTATTTACCCTAGGGCCAAAATCGCTATGACCCGGGGCAACAAGTAGCGAAGTTTGCAAGTTTTGATATTTGTTACTTTATCACACAAAAAGTAACGGATTTTGATGAAATTTGGCTACTATTTATACTACTAAACAGTTAGTTTTTACATAAAAGCTTATATTTATTTAACGTAGCATTCTAAATCGACATATGGCTCCAGTCGAATATGCCATTACTGGCACTAGGCGTATGCTAAGCTATCATTATCGAATAGCAAATGATTTTATACAAATCGCAACAAGTCCTATCTAACGTACTCTCTTACTCTTAAAATAACGTTCTGATATTCAGTGGACTTCTATATTAAGTATCGTAATATATTTGATGGTATAATGGATGAGCACCGCGGCCCGCGATCGTTGTTTCTAAGCAAATTTCGCAATGGTTAGACACAGGATTGGTGACCTTCTTCGGAACGCACGTTAAGCTGTTGGTCCCGGCTCTGTTTATAGTCGGTAATTCTCAGGCCCATCCTCGTTAACCATAGATCTGAACCCCTGCAGTGGGGACGTAAAAGGGCTGATGATGAAGTAGGGACGTGAACCGAAAAAATATATCACTTCATAGTCTAATGTAAAGTATATTTAATAAAAAAAAAAAACAATCCAATATATTGATATGATTTTGAAGACTTTTTTAAATTACCTTTTTTTAATCTTAATGTGTTGTACAAAAAATCATGGAACATGAATGAAAATGCGTATCCTACACCAATGTCAATTTATTTTAGAGTTACCTATACAGAGTTTAATCGAGCTTAAAAGCGAATATTGTTACATCGTCACCTTTATTGTTATCTTTCAAACTTTATAGCATTAAAAATACTACTATTTAATAGTTCAAGTAAGATAAACAATGAAACATTCCATTCCAATTATATCAAATGTCGATTTTATCATTAACAGCCAGTATCGATCAAACATTTTATATATGATATAGGTAGTATAAGTTTTCGATTCGCACTCAATACTTTTCGCGCTATTGGTACCGAAGAAAAAGTTAATGTCTACGCACAACAATGTTACGGTAAAAGCCCGAAGTTCGGTAAATAGTAAGATTTTCCTGTAAAGTCTAATATTTACCAATTTTAGATGGTCAAAGTATGAAATGCTCTGTGATTGTTGTTCATTTCGAACTTTTACCATTATGTACTTGGTAAATCCTCGGTATTACCTCAGGGTAATACATGAGGAGTCTTAGATATATCAGGAGAAAATATTGATAGACTACTTCAAACAAACAATACGAAGATTCTGTGAAATTAGTAGTGATCATCATTATTATATCTGCTGATAGGAAATTGAATTTAAAAAATACACGATATTGTATCCCAAATTTAATGTTTATCAACCGTCATAGGTTGCACTTAGCACGTTCCACCACTCTAATGGTAAATATCTGAAACATCTTTTTCATAGTTTTTTCTTTAATTTACCAACTCATATTGGTAAATCTCTGAATTTACCAGTAAAACCTAAGATTTACCAGTTTACCTACAACTTATTTACGACCGTGAAAATGATGCGGTCAGTGTACTAGCCTGCGTCACGACACGTTCTATTTAGCACAGCGTCAACCGGCGGCACTCGTCAACAAAGTCGATACTGACTTTGATTCCCACGTCACTGTACCTACGTAACAAGATCGCTGTTATCCATAGCCTAGCGTGGACTGTAGTTGGTTTAAAGATTAGCTTTCCAACTCCGGCTTCGCCCGCATGATCTCTAGGGAACTGTTTACTTGAATACCGATTCAAAGCATGACATCTTCAATCACAGTATAACACGCATATAATTACAATGACATATTGAATGGTAAACAATGGTTGACTATGGTAATGTTTTGATTCCCTTTAAAAACTTCCACTTCCATTTTCATTCCTTTATTAACTGTTTTTCGGGATAAAATATAGCCTATTGTTATTAAAATCGATCCAGTAGTTTGGCGCCCATTCGTTGCAAACAAATAAATAATCAAATCTTCCCTCTTTATAATTAAAGTATCGATATATGTACATTATGCAATAATAGTTATTTAAGATACGAGTGCGGAAAGTAAGGTTTTACGAATAAGGACCAAATTGAAAACACGAGCGTAGCGAGGGTTTTCATTGGCACGAATTCGAAAAACCTTTTACGCTCAAGTTTCTTACAACATTTTTCAATGCTTTTTGCGAGGAATTAAACAAATATACAGGTTAATGGTTAATAAAACTAAGTATGTATTAAAGGTAAAAATTATTTGATAAAATTAAACGTGATATTTGAACATCTTTTCGTGTCATACATTTTCATTTGAAAATATTAGTTCTAGACTCCTTGAAATACTTTTGCCTCTAAAGTTTGACATATTTTCATCAATTTTTTTTTTTAATTTATTTGGTGCTCGGCCAAAAAAAATTTAAAAAATACCTTTAAGCACGTGTGAAGTAAAGGATTTCAGTACATTTTTATTTAACACGTGTTTAAAGTCTCACTTTCGGTGTTTACAATGGATTAAAAAAATAGCGCTTTATGAGCAACTGCATTGAAAAGAAATATTATACAATATTACATGACATACTGAGTAATATAGCCCCCGTATCATGGAGTATCTGAGGCGGCGAAGGTACACCACAACATTCAGACACGAGATGGTGACACCTTGAAATGGCGTGCGAACCACCCGGCTATGGAGGTCGTTATGGGATATACGTTCAGTTGCTGTAGGTTTAAATAATGACTAAGGTCTAATGAATGAAACTGCAACACAAAACATAATGGATAAGACAGCAACAACAGTAAATCATAAAATGTGATAGAAGTCATAAAAAAATCATATTAGAAAACCACTTTTCTAAAGAGGCTGGCAAAGCTGTCGTCAATAAACATAATGGCGCAGTTTTTATGTTTAATGTGCAATTTTTTTATATCAAAATTCCTATAAGAATAAAATGTTCATGAATTATAAATTATAAAAAATATTTACAATTATGAATGTACAATTAATATACATTTTTTTAAGATAAACACGGCATGGCAACGACAGAGGTTCGTATAATTTTTATTATTATACGTACGCTTATGTACATGTACATTATATTCATAAAAAAGTATGCATGGTTGTACTGCGAAAGAGTATCACACGATTTTAATACGTTAAAGGTCAGATGTTCAAAAATTTATTGTTTTATTTATCAAACTTTATTGATCAGCGTCCTTAACCATCCATAAGGAAGGCCTGAGCCCCTGCAGTGGGGACGTAAAAGGACCGATGATGATGATGATTGATCAGCGAATAAATGGTACAATAGGCGGACTTAATGCTAATAGCATTATCTGCCAGTCAACCTTTAAGAAAGCAGAAAAACATAAGGGCGGTATAATGCTATTATATCGAGTTCCTACCGGATTCCGAAAGAACGCTAAGCCATTGGCCCCAACTGTACCTGCAGTCTTTAACATCTATTAAGCTGTACTGACCTCGTGTCATAGGTTATATGAACCGTTCCTTATAAATATATCCCTATATGATTATATTCATAAAGAACAAAGAATTCTATTTTTGCTACAAGACAACGTATGTGGTATCGAATATTACTCACTTAATTGTTTTGCCGACACAAAGCTGTAGGTACTCGAGACATTTATATTTATATTTATTTAAGTAATGGCAATTTTAATGGACGGTTGTGCAACTGGTTGCTAGTGTAAGTTTTTTTGACGTTTACGTTCACCGTCGATCGCGTGAAACGTTAACGCGTTAAGATTTGAGTATGGAATCCAGTACAGCACACCTAGCGGTAACTACCAAGAATTACAAATCTGTATACAAATTCTTACGTTACGTTAACGCGCTCACTAGTGAACACGTTAACGTAAAACTTATACTTGAATAATTTAAGTGATTTCAGGCCATTTAAGCGAATAACTATATTTTTTCTTTTGACAAAAAATGTTAACTGAGCCTGTCTGAGAGTATATTAGCAAAAAGTACTCGTTCAACATACTACCAGAAAACATCTATAATAGGGAAAACTTGTGCCCTAGCAATGGGAACATTAATGATTAAATACGTAACTAAGGGAAACTTCGAGAAAATACACCGCTGTTTTGAGTAGCCGCTTTTATACCCTTTTTCCAGTGCGACTTCAAAAATGTAACTCCTGTCGAACCTTTTAAATGTATTATTGTACAATTGCGTAAACCCTTATGTAAGTATAAATAGAAGGTATTCTACCTGTTTATCAAATTTCAAAGTTTTGTAACAAACAAACATCCAACTTTCGTATTTATAATGTTAACAGGATTAGTTGGGAATTGTTTGTGGAGTGGAAACGATTCGCATTGACAGGGGGGGACCTACTTTGAAACATTTCAACAGTTTTGTTTTTCAACATCTCAACGAAAATATATGCGCACCAAGCCATAACCCACCACGCGACCACAGTACTGATGAAATAGTTTGAAAATAGTAAACTACGATTTCCATTATAAAATTTTTAAGACCCTTCCTTCTTTTCTCAGTCGTAACACTCTTGCCAGAGTGGTCGTGGTCAACACGCAGTATCTGCTAGAGTGGCCGATGTAGCTGTCCTCACGACATCTCGCCATCTCTCCCTGGTAATTTACATCTTTGAGCACTCGTGCATCATCACCAGCCCTTTTACATCCCCACTGCAGGGGCTCAGGCCTTCCTTATGGATGGTTAAGGAGGATGGGCCATGACCCTCCACGCTGGCCCAATGCGGATTGGAGGGTATTAACGACTGCAAATGCAGCCGCGACCGACGGCTTAACGTGCCTTCCGAAGCACGGAGTAGCTCGAGATAATAATTTTTTGGTCACCCATCCCGTGACCGACCCTTGCGAAAGTTACTTAACGACTACGATCGCGGGCCGCGGCGCTTATCCACTACGCCACCGAGCTACTCCTCACGACATCTCGCCATCTCTCCCTGTTAATTTACATCTTTGAGCACTCGTGCATGCCTACCGTGAACTTTATTTAGTCGGTCCACAGAATCAATGTTACGCTTGAAATGTTTCCGAATAATGTTTAGAAACGAGTTTATACAAGATTAGATAGACGCTATTTGACTCTATGTTCCTGCAGTATGGAGATTGGTACAAAATTCTGTCCGAGATATGCCAAGCATTTGTCTCCAGCACCACATTTCTAATGCATTTATCTCCTTCTTCACAATATCTCCCAACGTTTCTGCAGCATACAAATTGATGAGAAATATGAGTGTGCGTACTAGACGGGTTTTAGTGGCTTTAGTAATGTTGTAGTTCTTCTAAATTCTACTCATCTTATCTAATTATTCCGCCCTGCATCCCATCCGCTGCATATAAATTTCGTTAGTACATAGTTATGAATATTATATATGAAAAATATATATGTAAGTTCGTGTTATTTTCTTGTTGTTCAAATAAAGACTTTACTTACTTAGTTAACCGCATCGTAAACCGAATGCGCTAAACTGTAATCTTGAAAAGAGGAAAAATTTCATTGTTTTTTGCATCGAATTGGTTAAGAAACCACTAAACAGATTTTAAAAATTATTTTCATACTCGGGTGATACAGCTTTTAATTTACGAGGATAGTAAACAGTTAATTAAATAGCTTGTAGGGTACAGGCAGGCTGAAGGCAACACCGATTGGCAATAATCGAACCTACTTTCTCGCTCTCTATACTGCAAAGACCGAGCTGTTTAAGAGCTCGACCGCATTTCTCTATCAAAGAAAATTTCAGATTCAAACAATACTGCATATGTGTTACAATCAACAGTTAGACGGGCTAAGTTATCATCGGGAGTTTTCGAAGATCAAACGCTTGATGTATGAGTTCTCTGAGAGCTCAAGTAATTTTCCCTAATAATGAATGCTCCAGATCCAACTTAATAGTGCATGAGCATTGCAGCGGGCATTTAAATACGCTTCGCGCCCGTCATGTATCTCCTGTGACCGAGCGCTTCCTGTTCGAACTCTCCGAGTATTAAATTCGACCTTGCATGCTCGACGGAAATCGTGTACTAATATATTCTTCCGTGAGGTGCCTGACTGAGCTCCATCAATTTTGCACCGACCCTCAGACTCGTGTAATATTGCATGAGCCTCATGACCTGTGAACAAACCTGTATCTCCAATGACGACTACAAATACCAACTTTAATGTAAAGCGAATATTATATTATTAAAAATTTGAATATTAAAAAATAATAATAATAAAAGTAACATAAAACTATATTAGAGGAAAAAAATTGATATTACTTGAGTTGTCTTTACTCATTGGAGAACAGAGTAAATCCAGTTTAGATTCATGTTGAGACAAAGTTTCTGTCAAGCATAACCTGGCCTAAAAATTACCTGCGTCTCGTCCTTTTAGCAGTTTTGCAGGTTTGACCTTTTTCAAGGCATTCTTACAATTTATGTACCTTTTTGGCGAAAGTATCTACAGAGACGTGAACTTAACTTTTTTAACATCGAGGAAATGCTCCTGGCTCTATTCCTGTTACCCGGCAAGCCGAGTCACTAGGACACTTAAGTATTGGAGCATTGGTCCCATCCCAGATCATTCATCCATCATCCATCCATCCATCTAGAGCCTCGCCCAGAAAGGTGACGCCCTGCAATGCTGAGGTGGCTCCAACCACCTCCGCTAGCCTCGAAGACGTAAACCTAAAATGATAAGCATTTACTATCGGAAACCTAATACTACGTGCGTTCACTGTAAACTACTAGATGCTTAATTGCAGCAGCGGAACGCTCTTTTCGCTTGATCTCTCACTCGCGTGATCGTATACTACGGTGCAGTATCCAAAATATTGAAAACTTATTAATATAAAATATAATTTTATATTACAATATATTACTATATATTTTATTAGACAATATCAATACGTAGCTCGGTAGCGCAAAGGATAAGCGCAGTTAGCGATTGTTGTTGTTAAGCAATTTTCGCATGGGTTATTGACGGGATGGGTTACCAAAAATTATTAAATAAAGGCCTGAGCCCCACTGCATTAAAATAGGTTCAACCGTTCAAAATAGGATTAGCGTGCACAAACTCACAGACAAACAGACAAACCGACGTACAGACAAAAATTTTAAAAATAGTTGTTTTGTGTTCTGTAACGTTTATAAATGCCTCTTATATCAGTTTTTTCATTTATCTTCAATGTACAGACATCGATCGGTTAAGTATTTATTATAATAAAAACTTATAAATACTATAGTATAGATAGATAAATAAATAGAACACGAACGCAAAAACGAATAAAAGAAATTCAAGAAAAAGTTCAACCTGAAAAGAGGTAGATAATCCTTTATTCATTGAAGGAGGCTGACCCGAAACAGATCTTAGTGAAAGTTTGTGTGTTTTAGATATTTATTCCTGTTTGGGTTTCGTAATCATGCTCACTTTGAACTCCTTTCACTTACTATTTAGACGATATTTTTTTAAACTTAAAACTGTTTTTAATATGAAAGAAGTATTTTATTTGGTAGATAACAAAATACATAATAACGTTAACTATGAACTGGAACTTCACTTCTTTCCCTACAATTTTCATTAAAATGTTAATGACAAAAATAATGTCACGAACAGGTGGTCGTGTATGCATCGTGTAACGGACGTTTATGCGACTACGCAGTTGCATAAACGTCCGTTATAATTCTCATTAGCGATACAAAATTTAAAATTTATAACATCCATTAGAGGAGGACCTTAAAGGTTTGTAAAATTTTGTGTAAGTGAATATAATTTCTAAGGACACTTTGGCGCTCTCATAAATAGAGCTAAATCTCGACACATTAGTTGCGCCGTCTACAACAGGAGTCACATATATGCATTATAAATTTGTGACGATTAGGCGTAGTTTTATGAAAATAAACTATTTACCGGCGGCTGTTACGTAGGAACAGTCACCAAAAGCTTTTTGATGTACATAATTAAATACTAATTTTCTGCAACTTTTGCAACCGACCGTTAAAATAAATTAGCGTTTTGAAGTGAGTGTCTGCTGTGGCTATAAACAACTTGAAACAAAATTACGATTTATAAGAGAATAATGAGATTAATAAGTAGCTTGATGGCGTTGTTGTTAAGCGTCGGGGCCAGCGATCGTTGTTGTTAAGCAACTTTCGTAAGAGTAGGTCATGAGATGGGTGAGCAAAAAAAAATTGTCTCGAGCTACTCGATGCTTCGAAAGGCACGTTAATACGTTGGTCTCGGCTGCATTTGCAGTCGTTAATACCCTCCAACCCGTATTGGGCCAACGTCGGAGATCGGAGGGTCGTACATGGCCCATCCTCCTTAACTCTCCATAAGGAGGACCTGAGCCCTGCAATGGGGACGTAAAAGGGCTGACGATGAATGAATGAGATTATGATTAATTGATAGATTCACTTATCTAAAATTCGATAATTTTCTTGTGAACAGTGTCTTCTTTATTGTAAAAGTTGTCAATAAATTAAATAATTGATGTCCATATTTTATTGCTTGGCGATTTCTCTGTTTTAAATATTAATTTTTATGTTTACAAGAACACATAACAGGACAACGATTTAAAAGCTTGACAATAAAATTACTTTCTAATGTTATTTACACCTGTTTTCACAGAATTAGAACTAGAAACAGGTAGCTAAGTAGCGTAGGAAACTCCAAATCTTACGCCTTAGCAGATTTAAGCTGGATTGGCACATAATAACAATTAAAGTTAAGGTTTAAATCTGACAATAATTGTCAAGCTGATTTTAACAATAGTAACCAATGGAGCTTGGGTGGTTATAGTTAACAGTTAAAGTAATACCGACATCTAATCATTGCCAAATGGTGCAACTAATTATTTGATTAACCGGTACTTTAACATGTTATTGTTAAAATAAGTTGGCGCAACCGAGACCAATTTAATTCCAATTAAACATTTTTTCTTTGATACCTTGATACATTTGTTACCTGTCACATTCAGCAAATAATTAGCATAAGGCGCCATATTATAACTTTAGTCATTGCATAATGTCCTTAGGTGGTTTCTACTCACTGGTGAAATGCATTTTCACATTAGGCTTTTCCTAAATATTTAGGCGCCAAATCTGTCGCTTCCTAAGTCTAGTAAAAACGGGCATTAGTGCCTCATTTTCATCTCTTGTATTACTTTTCACTTTCACATATGAGTTATACAGAAAAAAAACACTATAATAATGACTTGTAGTAATAAATTACACAGAAAACATATAATTGAATATAAACACGTCAACAGTATAAGCACAGAATATAATTATATTCTTATATATATTCTATAGCATAAGTACATGTGAGATACAAAAACCACGTACTGGATACGTGGTCATCCTTTAAAGAGTTGAAATTAAAAAGAAAAAGATATGTATTATCATTTTAATATATATTATAATAGTGGTAAACAAACTGTAGTTGTATACTGACATATTACGACCATGGACCTCGGTGTACACTAAATTTTTTTTATCTCCGATGTTAACAGGTTAAAAAAGGAGAGAATAACGGGAATATGATTCACAGTGTACAAAAATATTAAAATATTAAAATGGGTGCACCGTCTACATTTTTTCCCGTATGATGTTAAAGGCAAGTGTGTGCTACGACGAGTGCCTACCAAACGTCGTAGCTGAATTTCGTAGTATCGCTACGGAAACAAAAATCAATTTACGTCAGACTTCTATCTAGTTTTCGTAGACTATTTTAAGCCCGAAGTTTTTTTTTAACCAAGGAGGTGCGTGATGAAACGTGATTTGACTATTTTGTATTAATAATGAGGTTTGATTAGGAAAATGATAATCACTTTTAGTTACCAGACTAATTTAAAGGCAGTCTTAAAAGCTTGCCCAGGTCGAGGATTGGACCACCTCTTAAAAAATTTACTTAAATTTCGCTTCGAGTGGACGCATCCACTCAAAATCACATCAATCAACTTTATAACGTTAATTAAAATTGAGAGCACTTCATCATATTTCTAACGGTTCTGGCACAGTCAAAATTATGGAGTTTAACTCCTCTAACTCTAAAATTCAGTATATTTTTTATTTTTACTATGTGAGTCATTTTGTAATCGAAAGAATTCTACAGCTCTCCACTACACTGAGCGGTAAAATACTATATTTGCAATTTGACTTAACGGCCCATTTTAATAAAACATCAATACTATTGTATTATATAGGTCGTGTGATACGTCAATACGGTCATAGGTCGTGTGTATCAAGGTATACACACATAATAATGTCCCCTATTACAAAAGATGACCGGTGAATTAAGCTTTCAGGTTGTGAAAAATTACTGATGTCAAGTTAGTGTGAGGTAAATTTTATTTAAAATTAAAAGACATAAAGAGAAAGCAGGCCGCATAAGATTCTGGCTTAGTGACCTTCGTGACTTATATACACATCAGCACCGCATCACTGTTCCGAGCGGCGGTATCACGAGTGCGGGTGGCAAATCTTCGTTAGAAGACGGCACCATCAGAAGAAGAAGAAGAAATTATTATGCTTAATCAATTTTGAATTCACCATTTCTTAACTGACAAATACTTTTAATAAAAAAAAATCCATCAGACCGTGCTACTTTCCGCAGGTGGACTTTTTTAGATTTTTTCATAAAAAAAATAGAAATTTCATTAATATTAGTAGTTTCAAGATTGTGTCATTGTTTATCGGTGTCAATTTTATTTTATTTTAATTATATTGCGTTTGAAGTTATAAGTGTGAAAGTTTTTTCTATGATTGAACGCTTTTTCTGTGATGTCATAATTTTTTTAATGGTGTATGCCTGGCCCATGCTTGGATGTGAATCTTGAACTACCGTGCAGCTTATTTCTCCCCATGTGGTATTAATTATTATTTATTCTAGATCATAGTCCTACTTTTCACAATACGTAGTTATAAAAACATTTAACATTTAAACAAAAAGTAAATAATATTAAAAAGTAGTTTTTGAGAATAATGACCATTATTTATGAAATAATAATTATAATGACAAAACTCTTAAGATTACTTTTTTAGAGATTTTTTTGTACTTTCTTTCTATTATTGCCTGAAAGACAAACTTTAAAAAAATATCTCTGAAAGGGGAGACTCCTAGAATTCAAGTGTCCTTCATGGTGGGAAAGTTTATTTAAAATTATAATACCATTTAACAATGACAGACATTTACTTTCAACGAGGACGTCGAATGTCCCTTGAACTAGTTTTTGCGAACGAAAATCAAAATTTTATGTCCACCTGTTAATATAATTTAATAAATTCTTTTAAATAACCGCGTTTCATTTTCATCAATAAAAAAAATAAGTTCAAAAACTAAAACCCGACTACACAGCTAAATCACGCTTTAAAAAAGTTTATAACAAGAAATTTATTTTAATGCAAACCCTACACAGAATAATTGATTTTCTTTTTTAGTTTCTTACTTTATGCTCTCTAAGAGGACGCTTTTGCCAATTTAATGTAACGTCACATAGGTTATAGCACGCGGACAGTTACGTTGAGTAGTTTCGAAGTTATAAAAGAACAGATAAACATTCTTACACACATACATACCGGCCAAAATCAAAACCTTTACCTTCGCCGTAGTCGCGGAAAAAACTAATCAACTTTCCAAACAACTCAATAATCAAAGCTCAATAAGGGACAAAGAAAGCAATCTATTGATGAAATTTTTATTTAGAAATGTAAATGTACTACATTTTATTAATTTTATTTAGTACATGGTTGTTTAGTACCTTGATAATGTAGCCAAATTTCTCCTAAGATTATTCCTGTATTTACAATACTCCCTTTAACTAAAAACCATGTAAAAGGGCAAGTATTATTTAGCAATAAATGTTTCTTTTTCTGTTAATACAAAAATCACTTAATTAAGTTTAGTTTCAATTAGTGGTACCAATGTTACTACAGCCTTTACTAACCAATGCTAGGGATAATCAGAAACAACCTTTGTATAATAGAAATACCTCGCATTAAGAAATTACCTGATCGAAATTAGTTGTCCTCTCCCACCTGCTCCACTCAGGTCTAATTAAGGAGGATTATGTTTTTTTCTTATAATGAAATAGGTTTCATTTATAAGAATAGCACTGAATGTGTTAGATAGATACCTACCTTATAAGTCTGAATATATGTTAAACATTTTAAGAGTTGAAATTTTTTACATGAAGAGAGAAGGACAGAAATCGTGAAGTCAAATGAGCAATTAAGACAAGAAATTAATATAAAGAAGTCGCTAATAAAACGTTAAAAATTATTTAGTTTGCGGCTGAGCCGGAAGAATTTATATTTTTTTCTTTCAAAAAGTATAATGACGGGAGGAAAATACATGTTGTTGAATTTCAGAAGTATATAGGAATATTTTTATCAAGAACACAAACGGTTTGGCCCGACTAACACGTTTAAAAACAATATCTAGAAATAAATAAATAAGGGGCCACATGGTCGTCATTTAAGTGAATCACGATATATCACGTTTTTATTTCTTAACCTAAAAAGTACATCAAAACATTAACAATCCAACAACTCTGTAAAACCTAAGAATTTTATTTAATTAAAAGTCTTTTCAGCAATTTAGAGGTTGCAACTTAAGCAACTTGACTAGACTAGATCACGAAAGTAAGACCTAATTAAACACAATAAAGATTGTAATTGAAGGTCTTCGACAAATAATTGAATCAATTGTATAATCAAATACTTTGTTCAATGATTGAGGACATGGTCAAAATTTCGTTTCAATATTTTTAATGTTCCATACCTCGAAACGAAAAATGGATACTCTTATAGATTCACACATCTTTGTGTGTCCAGATGTCTGTAACAGTCATTTTCAACACTTCTTTACTAGTTAAGTTGAAATTTGGTGCATGTAGGTATATTAATGCGACGACACATACACAAAAACTTTAATTTATATAATTTGGGGGTAAAACATTAAACAACAACGTTTTGTCGTGTTATATATTAAGAGAAAATTTTGAAAATATCAAACATGTTCTTTTAAGGTAATTTACTAAAATAGGCGAATATTAACAATTCTTGGTCCACCTATAAAATTACTATAAGTTAAATTTAAAATAATTCTATACCTATAGACAGTTTTTTATAGTTAATATTTTCACAGAACACTACGCTCAGGTATTCAGCTCGCATTTGACAGATTTTTTTGTAATTTCATCAAGCAAGGAGTTATTAAACTATAATTAAATATGAAATGGTGTAAGCTCCAACTGTTTATATGCTTGTAAAACGATGATTTGCGAACATTAAATAAAAAATAATTACTGATATGTGTTAGATGACATAACTAAAATAAAAATGCCTAATATTCCTAATATTATTACACTTAAGTATACTATATATTTGGTGGTTGGGTCTGACTCTTTGCCCAATTGGATCTCGGATTCTTAGACCCTCCTTCCTCTAGAGGTTACTCCGCAACTGGTTTAATCAGGTACTCCAACCACGCTTTGACTTTAGTCCTTCCATTTTTTTATTGAAAAGCCATTATTGCTTTCGCCTGCGTTAACAAAAAAGCGATACCACATATAATTCCATCATTTAAACTCAAGTACATTCTGATATATTCGATACACCAAAAGGACACATTACACAAATATCAATGAAATTGACAATGTAACCACTTCACGACCCTTTCATATTTAAATAATCCAACTAAAGCGACAAATGTAAACCTAAATTGCGGAAGGTTTGTTTACGTTGTTAATTAATATTGAACTTACTGTAATAAAAGTGTCTTAAATATGTAAAAAGTATTTTAGTCATGAATTATTTTTAACTTTTTAAGCTTTTTCAAAGTCTTATTTTTATATTTGCAGATGCTGCGCAAGGTTCGAGTAATTTCGTACTGAGTACTGTAAATATACTCATTTCAGAAACTACTATCTGCGAATCTACCTAATTATGTTGCAACCTCTAAGGTTTGAAGGTTTGTAGGTACGTTACAAAAATCTACAACTTTAACAAAATGATTCTAAGTTTTATTAAAATGTGTTTTTCGTGAGTATTTCGAACGAAATTTTCCATAAATATGAGTCATCCTTATTAATTCGAAAAATTATATTAAAGCATCACTACATAGTATAAAACAAAGTCGCTTTTTATTACGTAGTGCTTATATATACGAGTAATTCAAGACGAGGGCGAAGCCGCTGGCGGAAAGCTAGTTTAATTTAAAAAAAGATAAATAATTTAAATGTTTTATCAGACGTAATAATTTTTTTTTTCTTTCACTTTTCCAAAATCCAAGTTCGTCAGTTAAACTTTTTATAAACTAACCGGTATTCATGATCCAAAAATAAATTCACCATAATATATCCTTAATATATTAACCTCGAAGTTTTACCAGAAATATTGGTTCTAAAATAAAGGAAAATTTACTTTGAAATGTCAGAAAAAGTTAACTCCAAACATCGTGGAACGTACAATACGAATCGTTTGCCAAAAAAGGTTTGTTGTTCTTGCACCGAATTATATCTCTGTTGAGAAACGTTATCAATTTCAGCGCTACTGCAAGTGGTTTTCTATAGGAAACGCTCGATTGCAACCACGGCTAATTCGTTGTGCGCTTAAATGTAGGGCAGTCTCGGGCACTGCTCTAGTTTCTCAACGCCGAGTTACTTATCTGGTTGGGAACCGTTGCCAACAGTATACCGCCAACTATTTATGTAACTTTGTTGTCGAAACGTGACGTGAAATTAATAAGTTTGCGTTGCCATTTTTTATTTAATCGTCGATATCCTACCACTATTGGTTTAGATTCGAACGGGTGACGTTACAGTAAACAAAATATATATAAACATTTTTTTTAATAACAAATCACAGTCAACATAACAATATAAAATTACTTAGCAAGATGTAAGCTTAATTAAATAAACCTAGATAAAGGCCTAATTAAATAACACTGACACGAAGTAATTGGCAGGTTAGTGTCCTTTCTTGTGTCCCCAGTGCTTGTGGTCTTCGTGTCCGCCCTTCTTGCCGTGGTCGTGGTGGTGATGGTGGTGCTCGTGGTGGCCGCCCTCGTCGTGGTGCCCCTTATGGTCGTGATGGTGTCCTCCCTTCTCGTGATGTCCCTTCTTGCCATGATGATGCTCGTGGTGGCCGTGGTGGTGGTGTCCCTTGTGGTGGTGGCCGCCCTTCTTGTGACCGTGCTCCTCGTGATGGCCTCCATGGCCCTCGTGATGACCGCCTTCATGATGATGATCATGGAAGTGTTTCTCCTTCTTGAATTCATCATGTTTGTGCACGCCATGGTGTCCCTTGGTAGAGTGGCCCTTGTGGTAATGTCCTTCTTCATGGTGTCCATGTCCCTTGTGGCCTTTGTCGCCGTGGTGGTGTTCATGATGATGACCGTCGTGATGGTGGTGATGTTTCTTATGTCCGCCATGCTCGTCGTGGTGTCCTTTGTGTCCTTCGTGGTGATGATGCCCCTTCTTGCCGTGCTCGTGATGATGATGTCCCTTGTAGCCCTTGTGGCCCTTCTCTCCGTGATGATGATGGTGGTCGTGATGATGTTCATGACCGCCACCCTTATCCCACTTTCCTCCGTGATGACTAGCTGCTTCTTCTAAATCGGCATCCCGCTTTTGGCGGCTCACTTCCCGGCAACTGATGTATGCCACCACCGCAAGGGCGACGTAAAAAAATATTAGAGCCCTCATATTTCTATTGAACAGACTATACGGAAGATTGTAGACTGATGCCTGTCACAACGGCTGTTATCTTTTTATAGTGATAGACTGTTTGTTGTGTGTTTGATGCAAATTGTGCAAATACCAAGGTTGTTAATGCTGGCACCGAGCTGGTTGCGCAGCTTCCCGGCCGGTGCGGTGTCTCAACTCGATACCAAAGAAACCTAAGTGGATTATAAAAAAAAATAGAAATTCAGTGAAATACGCTATCACATTCTATTGTTCAGGAAATGCAGTGGCGAAGATATCTAATTGGAACGTACTCGAACTGAAATAATATATTTTTTAATGATGGTGGTATATCTACACCTGCTTATTCAATATGGTAAGTTTAGTATTTATTAAAAACAAAATATCAAAATAAATATTACCTTAATACATTATCCATATAATAATCATATCTGCCTATATAAAGTTTCTGTAATTGATTTTAACTTGACTTGCAATAAATAGGTAATAAGATTAAATAAATGAAGAAACTGCCTATTATGCTATTTTTTCTTACCAATGAAAAACATTTGAAACCATATAAGGACCATGCGTTGTGGCGATCGGTCCACTCTGCCTACTCCGCAAAGGCAATAAAAAAATATTAAAGAAATCGAAGGTCTCTTTAAAACTATTATCTTACTAATTTACCACGACAAAACAAAATAAATTTCCCCAATTTTATTGCTTCTGGTATTCCAGATTTTACCCCTAATATCCTTGACAGTCTGCTGATAAATCTACCTCTGATCATAGTACTCAAAAAAATCGTGACGTATCATATTCGTAACTGTACATACGAAATAATACCTACGCATCCAAAGTGCGACCAGCCTAAGCCGATCATTATGGACCGCAGTCCACTGTTTCCCCGAAAGCCGGAAATATCGCTATGGCATATCGCAACGTAAATTCATGTCAAGACGTTCCATCCACATACTCGGTAACTGTAATCCTCATACAAAATGTATAAAGGTCGGATCGAGGCTGGTAGACGCATCTACATTAGGAATCACCTGAAATATTAATTACATATCTTCGTAAAGTCTTTAATTACACCCGATATAGATGCTCAATTAAACGACTTAAAAAATATATATGTCGGTGTATACGACCTCCGAAGCGAAGTGATTCGCACGCTGGTTTCAAGGCATCGCCATCTCTGGCGTCCCGGGTTCGGTTCCCAGTCGGGTCAATGTAGAAATGGACTGTCTATATTGTCTCGAATCTGGATGTCGTAACCTTATGTTGTCTCAGATACTCCATGATACGAGAGCTTTAGCTCTTGGAATCTAAACAATCAATGTAGGTGATGTTATATAATATTTGTATTTATATATCCAATAATAGGATCATTCAAACTCTTCAAGTTCAAAATGTAAACCGTCCCAATTTATAATTTTCTTTAAATTATGAGTAGTTATTATGGACTAACTGAATGAAGCCTACACCTGTATGTTCTTAATCATTGGATTTTTAACATATACCTACAAAAGACATTATTCACTTAATTAAGGGAGATGTATAAATAAAGCGATAAACTATGATTTTATGCGTGTTATGTTGAAATACCTACTACCTGCTTGTATCTAAAATGAAAATACAAAAAAAAACATTATTTCTTTAACGGCCAAGTGTGAGTCGGTCTCGTGCACGAAGGACTATTATTTTATATTTATATTATTTATTTTTATAGCGGCGACAGAAATACCTATATCATATGTGAATAGTTTAACTAACTATCACGGTTCATTCGATGCAGCCTGGTGACAGACGATCCCATTTTTCCCGGACAATTCTGACGCCATTATAGGTATTTTTAGTCAACTGTAAAAAAAAAGTTCTTCAAATACAAACAGCTTAACATCACTGAAAATACTTTTTATATGAGATAAATGCATACGAATAGGGATGACGACAAACTTTTGTTTGTTTTTCCATCAGGTAGAATATTGAAGAATATTAAATATGTATTTTTTATTTTTTTGCTTAATCAATAAGCAACGGCGATACGTTGAGTTGAAATGTAGCATGACGTCACGCTTTTGTGCATTTCCTACAAAACTGACATAGCAAGCCACTCCTCAACTTAAATGCCCATTGTCTAAGGCACTTTTTGTTTAAATTTAAGCAAAAAATACGTATTTTTAGATAAGTATTATTATCTTACTGACAGACTACATACAATTTCTTTTTTTACCCAGTCGTCAACCCTATTATAAAGGTTTAAAGATGCGCTGAATATTGGTTTCATATTCGGTATTCGACATAAACGGCATCTTTTTCGTATTTTTATTTGGCCGAATTAATTATTTGGTTTTGATCACGACACGGTATAGAACTGTAAGACAAAACTACTTATGTGAGATTTATAAGTCAAAGAAATCATATGAAGAATGTGTTCACTAAAGCTAATAAAATAAAGCAATAAAACTTTAAATGAACATTTATTTTTAACTTGTTCACGCGGCAAAGAAATAATTCGGCCGAATGTCCGGTTCGGTAAAGGTTAAACCGAATAATATTTGGTATTCAGTTATTCGCTGAAACCACTATTCGGCGCATCTCTAGTTTAAAACTCCCACCAAAAATAATTTCATGTAGTGCTGCCATGCCGAGTTTATACCATATGACTCGCACTGTCAAAAACTATATCATATAACAGAAAAACGTGAACGGAGAATAATAGTTCCACTTTATGTCCAATTGACGGTAGCGAAACGGCAGAGCCACCTTTTAAATAAGATGTAGTTTATGAAGTGTTGTGGTTGTGGAGTTAGGGCATGTAGAGTTAGAAGCTTGGCTCTACATAATTTTTAGTCTTACCGTGCCGATGTTCCCATTTCAGCCCTCTCCTCACGGTGTAGAGTCCCCTTGCGGGTTGAAGGATCAAGAACACTGAGTGTAATCGAAGCCATATTGTTTCAGTTTTATTGCTTATTTATTAACAATAAAGCTTCTCAAATAAAGATAAAATTTTATTAACAGAACAAAACACATTTTGATCACATAATTATCTTGTTATTAAAGATAAACTTTTCAGTATAAAAACCAAAAATGGTTCTGGGTCTATTTATGTATTTTAATTTAGAAGCGAGTCAAAGCTGTTTTACTCGGGTCCACCAATCTGGCAGGCGCCACCCTTTTGGATTTTGAAATGAACTCTTTATGCGTCAAGTATCACGTAACTTACCTTAATCAACAATCCGTTATGAAATAGATGACAATGGAAAAATGACAGATTCCTTAATTTCCAAGATAAGTCTTCGTAACACTGCCGGGCTGACTGGATATTTATTTATATGAAAAGTGAATTTTTATAAAAGTGAATCTATAATTGAAAAAATCGAGTGTTGTAGTCTAAGTTGATAAAATCGAGAAAGGCACGCTCCTGCCGCAAAAAAGCTTTCACTACGTTACGCATGTCTCAAATGGTATGGTACAGGCACAATCTTCAGACCAGGCACTTCACGGAACGTATTACCCCCCGAAAGATCAATCGGAAGATTTTCATTTTTAATCCCCGTTAAGGTAAGATAAATAAGTGTTGTTACGCTTAGACGCCTAAACAACTGAACCCATCTAAATGGAAATTAATATAGTAAATAGACTTAACTTTAAGAAAGGACATAGGCTTCATGTTATCGCGAAAAATAGGGGATGAAAGTTTACCTGGAAATTTGTCATTATCAAATTTTTTTAGACAATTAATAAGTATAGATAAATATTTGACAACAGAAGTAATAATAAAGAATAAACAGAAAATTAACAAAAGTAAAGCATTTAATAAAATTTTAAATGTATGTTTGTGTCATTAATAAATTTAAAAAAAAGAAGTATTCTAAGGGAATAATATTTCTGCTCAAAGAAACTACACCACGCATATAAAATTATGCCTATATATAATACAGTCAACTGATCTCGTAAAGTTCATTTAGCATAATAATTCTCTGCTAACACGGCACTAATTTCGATTTGTTTACGAAATGGCGCCACCGATTGGTCTATCTCTGTAATCGCTGAAAGTTGTTTTTACTTACACATTTTCAGTAAATGTAAATAAAAGAAACACATATTTTCTCTTAGTTTATTGATACAATCCTCAACAACAAATATACGAGCACTACAAGATGCTTAATTGTTAATAAAATTACATTAAATAGATACCTAACAATCTAAAATATTTTTTTTATTCATACATACTCAATATTGTAAATCACAATCAACTTTCAGTTGACAAATTATTTAACTAAAGGAACGTAGCCAAATATCATTCGAATAATACACAAGTGTTTCACACCCTGAAGTTATATTTTTTATAGAATTTGCATTTAGTTCCAATCACACTGAATTAGGCATATATAACAGTAATAAGTAAATTCATTTGGAACACTAGACTAGTTTTAAGCAACATGATGATAAAGGGAAGCATTCATTTTAATAATCGTTTAGTACGAAATGTGTGGCGCACAAATATAGGCCGTCTAAACGTATTCTAAAAAAACTTTTGAATAACATAATGTGTCTTATATTTCCATACATACTACTCCTTAAATAAAACTACTTTTTCACGGTTTTATGGCCTATATTTTTGAAAAAAAATAGACCTGTCTTAGTGACACGGAATCGGTAAAAGATCCGAAGTCTGAAAAAATGAAATAATTTTCCTAAAACACAAGTAATAATACCGTTTAAAAGTAGTTTTCTTCATGAAAGTACAAAATAATAGATAAGTTAAAATTATAGATCATATATATTAAGTACTGAATGAAATAGAAGCGTTAAAGAAATATTTAAAAATTAACTTCAGAGCTCATAAACCACTTTTTTTTTGCAGAATTGATTAATATGTCTACCTACTTTTTTCATCACAAAATTATTTAAACACATAACGATCGATTTATTCCTATTATGTCAGCTTATAAATATTGTCTCCAATGAAAACTAGTACGGTTGGAAGAATAAATTCGCCAATTACGACCTAAGCATACGTCTAAAGCATTGACAGCGACCATAGGGAAAACCAAATAATACAACTCAAAATTCCAATGTAAATTAAAATAAAATTTAAAACGAAAATGAAAAATAAAAATTAGGATAAACTTTCATTTTAAGGACAAAACATTTTTTGAATTGTAAATATATACACTTTATACGAAATATATAAATCACACTTTTAAGAGATCTAGTCGAAAGTGCACTTTCAACAATCTTAAATTAGCCTCTACCTTACAAACACAAGAATTCCACTATTTAACAAGACGATGCCGACAGTTATATAACACACAGTTTACAGTCAGATATAAAAATATGTATATAACAATAATAGTTCTTATTATATATTCCATAAGGGCCACGAATTGTCAAGGCTGTATACATATTTTTACTGGTGAATGTGTCACAAATAATCTCAAAATATTGGCTTCATGTCTTTCGGGTTATTGTATTAGTATTAAAAATCAAATGCCAAAACTTTTTTATATATATTTTACACTATATTATTCATATCATTTTAATCAAAAATATACATTTTATCAATATTGACATTATAGTGATTTGTATCGATATTTTGTCAGTCATACTATGTGTTTACAATTATAGCAAACATTGTGAATTAACTAATCTATAGTTGAAAAGTGCATTATTTTATTTATAACACCACTCCAGCGGCCAGCGTATTTGTCGAATAACATGTGGTAATCATGCAGTGTTAAAATGTGCAAACCTTAAAAATCATGCTAGAACAACATTATCGTAAAAATAAAATTCTGTCAATCAAATCAAGAGCAGACCTTAAAACGGGTGTTTTTTAAAGATTTGTCATTAGCGTTCGTGGGCTTTATTTGTATTTTACAAATAGTGGAGATTGCTTAAGTAATTAAAGCCCCAGCTGTAATAAGGTGTTATTTTGATTCCTTTGACATTCAGTATCTAGTTGAGATGGAAGCCGCGCTCGTTGGTAGCGGCGAGCAGCCTTTCGCGAAGCACCTCCTTGCACGAATATTCGGGCAACTTCAAGTAGTGAACACAAGTGTTAACCGATGGATATGAACCGTCGCCTGCGTCCACCTTTTGGAATTCAAAACAAAACATTAATATTTAAAAGAATAATGATTGCGCGCGTCTTGTTATTCGTTTTTAGGCTGTTCATGGAACCTTTACTTTCAAACTAATATGTATATGATGTAACTAGGGTTGCCAACCGTGCTCTAAAAAAAGAATTGTACTCTATCATGTAGGCCTTTATAATTAATAACACTAATAGAGAACGTGTTTATTATACTAGTAGTGCTAGTAACGCATATATGACGCATACAATATGATAATAATCATAAATAAAATAAAAAAAAACAAAACTTTTTTTCTGAATGTTAAATAAATGATATCATGCGAAGAAACAGAATCGTTAATTGAACCTTTCACATGAATTATCACGAAATGTGTAGTAAATGTGCGAGTGTTAAGCACGCGCGCGCGCATATTAAGTCAAAATAAAATAAAAAAACAGTGCGCTAATCGTAAATACATCATTTTACTTCTAACCAAGTTAGTTTACATTCAGAAATTATTAAATTTGCTAGTACATATGCTAAGCACCAGCCGTATATTTATATTGTAAACTTAAACCAAGCAGTCGCCTTATCTATGTAAAAATTGTATTTATGAGATGAATAAACACTGTTATTATTATTATTCATTTTATAAGTCAGTACTCTTTATTTATTTCCTTTGAAATCAAGTATATTCTATTTCTCTTCCAATAATATTTGGCAACCCTAGATGCAACCTACGGTCTAACATATAAGTACAGTGTATGACTAAAGTTTGCTAACAGATAGCGCTTTATATCAAATGGCTACCTTTAGTATTTATTTTTGAATCAGCGCTTTGTCAGAATTTTATTCAATTAATAGTGAACATTTTACCTTTCGCACAACGGTGAGTCTTGGATGTAAGTTAGCGAGCCCGCCCGGTGGTAAACTACTGCAGCCGGTGGCAAACTGTAGGAAGGCCTTTCGTTCACGCACTGACATCTCGACCAGAACATCCACCAGCCTCAGGAACCCAGGACTATAGATTAACACAGCATTAGTTTTCATCATCATCATCAGCTTGTAAATTTATTCACTGTTGAGGAACATGGTGCCCATATCGATCAACAGATATTATAATTCAACAACAGACCAACAATCCCACTGCACAATTCACACTGCTGGGACACAGGTCTTCCCTATGAATGGAATCGTATCGAATCAAATAGAAAGAATAGGCCAAAAATGACTCACGCGGACCCTTGCGGATTATGATAACGAGTGGCTTCCGAAACACGGACGAGTTCGTGATAGTAATGTTTGGCCACCTATCCTACGACCGGCCCTAGAGAAAGCTGCTTAAGTTCGTATCGCAGCTCGAACGCACTAACCAGTCGCTCTCCAGCTCCTATAAGTCTATCTAAATCTATAGTTTCTAGGTGTCGCCATTTTTGAGATCCCGGATTCGATTCCTAATCGAGTTAATGTAAAACATGATGTTATCTATATTGCTTCGGGTCTGGGTGTTGTTTGAGGTGCTCCATAAGCAGCAGTAGCTTTAGCTGCTCATCTTGGAATTTGAGCAATTTAAGTGATATTGTTCAATATTTATTTATTTACAATAGTTGGTATGTTACTGTACTGACCTGTCGCGCGTGTATCCTAGCTTAGGCTCCGTGTATTGCAACAGATGGTCGCGGGTCCACACGGGGCCACGCTCGCCGCACAGCAGCAGGCGCAGCTCCGCCGGACAGAAGGCCCGGAGACGCCGTGCCGGAAACACGGCGCCGAAACCGCTCCGGAACGCGGCCGTCTGACGCCGTACACCGTCGCGCACCATCCATCGCGCGCTTGCCTCTGCGTACGCGCGTCCGTTGTGAGCTCCCACCTATCGGCGAATTGATGATACGGTAACGATTGTTATTTACTGTATTTATGAGACAAGTGCGAGTCGGACTCTCACACTATAACTGCCGTACCGGAAACGAGGAAAGAGATGGAATTTAATATTTGTTTTTAAGCGAAAGGTACTATAATTCAAAATATTTCTTACGGCAATTTGAGTGGATTGTCTGAACATTGATCTGCAGTAGCGAAAAAGTAACAAGCGTTTGAAAACTCGACAGTTCTGTTAGGTCGAGCAACCGCCCGAATTGCGAAAGGTCATAGGTTACATACATACATACAAAGTGGATTTTTAAGAATTTTTCATTAAGAATGTTGTTTTTTAGTATTTCTTCTTATATTTATTATATCTGTGACAATTTCAAATCTCCATCTCCATCCTATTTAATCCCATTACAGCTCGAAATCAATATTAGGAAATTAAAAATAAAAAATATTGAGTTATCTGTGATTCAATTACTAAAATTCATGTTTCTTTTTTACAATATATTTAATCATACATTCCGTAAAACCTATCCAAGCTGTCAAATTCAATCGCTAGGAAACTAACAAATATCCCTAATTTGACAGTTGCACACGGTACGTGCCTAACAAATAACAATATACCTAACTGTAGAGACTTGCAATTATCGTTAACTTACGATCGCTATGAGTTAGCAACCAAATTCGGTAACATTGCGATTGCATATTCTGCCGAGACCAAGACTGCAGTCCCTAGTCCATGATGAATTAAAGTATAGATGAAGTACAGCCAACTAGCAGCGATACGAAAGGTCAACAATCCGAAAAACGACTGTGGAGTTGACAATCTATTATCTATCTCTCCTCATCTTGTGTATTTGTCGCAATGTCTTATTCTCCCGGCAAAAATGTGTCAAGGTCAAGATGGGTTCGCCAGGGTTAGCCAACATTCAGGCGACCATTTTAAATAATAGTTCATTAATTTTCATTTTCGTCCTCACTGCCATAAACGTTTTTATTATTCTCGACGTTAAATCTCATTCTTGAAATTTACATTAATAAAATAATTCAAACTATGTATAGTTAATAAAAATAACAGGATCTAAGCTAAAAGTTAAGCAGACAGACTTGAGATACCTCCCTGCCATGCCTATCGTTTTAGTATTATTATTCGGATTTCAACTCATTGTCTTTTTATTGTTAGATTTTTAGAATAACAACTACATAAAGTTACTCAATCCCAGATACTATTAAAAATATTATTGTCTGCTAATTAAATACATAGTTTTCAAAAGGTTACGTACCCCTGCATTTCCTTATGACATTGCATTGGTTTTGTTTACATTTTTTATCGCTTCTCGTTGGTCGTACTTTAGTATATAATACGTAAAACAAACCTCAATGTGTTCCCCGCTATCGCAGAGTGGTTGCACGGAAACTGAAGGATCAGCGTGCGCGGCCACGTGAGTCATCGTAAGAGACAACTGTTCGAATGTGGCCCCCTCTACCGTCAGGGCATTCACTTTCCTTTCGCGCTCTTCATGAGTCAGAGATGTGTCGCGATTTATTACTTCGTACTTCTCAGCTGCTGCCAGCACGTTTTGTAAAAACCTGCGACCAAATAAATTAATATAAGATGAAATCGCATAAATACATTGTATGGATCCCAAGAAGTCACTGTTGAGGTAAAGAACGAACAAACGTCAACTATCCAGTTGGCAGTTTTCTGCATTTTACAGTAGCAATCGCTTTTAGAACGAATGATTATTATACCACTTTTTCGTTTGACATTTCTATTTAGATATTTGCTTAATTATTAATTGATTAATGATATCGCTCGTTCAATAGCTCACAAAAATTCGTCACGTTCGAAATCGCCATCACACGTCAAATAGTTGTAGTGTGAAATTCATGAATATCTTTTAAATGTCAAATTGAATGCGATAGATTTTAAAATTAGATTATAAGCCCACAATACACAAAGATAATTTCATCGACCTAGCAAAAAATATACGTCGTGTAATCTATATACGATTGGAGACTAAAGATTATGAAACAAATATTATATACCCAAGAAACATTTAGCCAAGAACATACCTATATCTAATCGGGTCAACTTCTTCGAGATGCTCTGTCGTCAGTTCTTCGCCACACATAATTCTTAAGAATGGCTCAGACAGCGGCAAATCCACGAGACGACCGTCTTGCAGAACCTAAAATATAATTTTTACATTTACTATAATGACAATGGACAAAATAATATCACAAATAAATTTTGCTATACCCACCTTAGCTAAAAATACTCCTAAAAACCAGAAATATTTGCAAACTTTATCACAGATAGGAGAGTCTTGAGGGAGTGGTGCTGGGAATAGTCCCCCGGCGTGCGTCACATAGTACCCAGGCGGCTTTTCTATAATAAAAACAGCAATGTTAAATGAAAGATCCATTTACAAATATTTTTAATCACCTCTCTGGTCATGCTTCTATCAAGTATATCATATTATATATAATATATTATCATATTCATTAATACCATTGGCGTCCAATGATTTTTCTAGTAGCGGTTCTGAGTGAAAGTTTAACAAACGTGTATTCACAATTCACGTGACTATTACCTAGTTGCACAAATGTTAATTAAATTTGTAATTAGTTTATATGTCACATTCCCCTAACAAATTTTAAAATTTAGAACATTCAAGGAAGGTCTAAACCTTAGTCATTATTTAAACCTACAGCAACTGAACGTATATCCCATAACGACCTCCATAGCCGGGTGGTTCGCACGCCATTTCAAGGTGTCACCATCTCGGGTCTGAATGTTGTGGTGTACCTTCGCCGCCTCAGATACTCCAAGATACGGGGGCTTTATTACTCAGTATGTCATGTAATATTGTATAATATTTCTTTTCAATGCAGTTGCTCATAAAGCGCTACTTTTTTAATACATTGTAAACACCGAAAGTGAATGTTTAAACACGTGTTAAATAAAAATGTACTGAAATCCTTTACTGCACACATGCTTAAAAGTATTTTTTAATTTCTTTTTTTTGGCCGAGCACCTAAGAAATTTAAAAAAAATTGATGAAAATATTTCAAACTTTAGAGGCAAAAGTATTTCAAGGAGCCTAGAAGGAATATTTTCAGATAAAAATGTATAACACGAAAACATGTTCCAATATCACTTTTAATTTTAACAAATAATTTTTACCTTTAATACTTACTTAGTTTTATCAACCTATACATTTGTTTTATTTCCTCGCAAAAAGCATTAAAAAATGTTGTAAGAAACTTGAGCGTAAAAGGTTTTTTCCCTTACTTTCCGCACTCGTATCTTAAATAAAAATTATTTATTTACCGTCGGCGAGCGCGAGGTGGTACGGCGCGTATTCGTCGGTAGCGTGCGGCGCATCGTGCAGCCACATGGCGAGGTCGGCGCGCTGCAGCTCCGCCGCCACTAGCGCGTAGAACTCAAGCGTGGGCCCGAGACCGGTGCCCTCCTCCCCAGCGAACTCCACCTCGAGCACTGACTTGCGGCCGGCGTGCACACGCATCACCTGCGAACGTACCCGTATACGTGCTAATTGACCGAATTAACGTGATACAAGGGAGGCCTTTTCTAAAACGAAGTTATAGAAAAATATTTTTTAATAATTTATGAGATAATTACGTTTTGATATTATTATTTTACGACGATCAACAATAAAGTTTGTGCTGTTGCCCATCAGCTAGTTAACTGCGAAGGATTGTTGGTGAAAGGAATCATTTTTATAGATTTACTTTTGATTTTTATTGTCTATTGACACCATGCAATTAATTTTTTCTTTGTGAATTTGAGATTGTTTACCCTTATGTGTCTTTCTTTTCTACGTCTTTATTTGCAGTCGAGCAAGTGTCAAAACGTAACTATCTCATAAATTGTCTAAAAATGTGTGAATAAACTGACAAAGTCCTAGTTTTAGGACTTTTTGCCATGTAAAAAACGTACTTTTGTCAAATCAGAAACCGGCTGTAAAACTACTGTTTTGATACACAAAAGAATATATGGATTACTAACCTGCATAGCAGAACGTAACAAGTCAGGCTGCCGCGGTATCCGTACGCGTTCGTGCCTCAAACGACCCATACGGAACTCCGTCGCCTCTAATTCCGCACGCCGAGGTGACACGGTGTTGCCAGCTCTGAAACAACCAATATTATTCAGTAAATTTTTATACTTCAATATATCTACAGATATTTTAATCTACAGGAAACATTTGTTTTCTGACACAAGTCAAGACGTAATTTTTTATATGTTTAGATTATAGACGACATAAAACCTATTAAATATTACGTTATATTACCTTTGCCTGTCGAGAGCTCTATCTCTTTGCGCTTGTAGCCAGACTATAGTACGAGAAGTGCCAAAGGCGGTACAAGCAAAGAACATCTGTCGCGTCTCCAGCGGAAACAGGAATGGACACCAGTCGTTAAGTTGTTGACACCTAATAAATAAAAAGACGTAAAATTAACACGATTAAAAAATATTGGATATATTTTTCTGGTTTGTATTGCAGTGCAATGGGTATAATAGACCGTATAGTTTGTTCCGTACTTGACACGTTCATAGTACGGTCATGTTAGGACATGGCACGACCTCCGTGGCAGTGTAGTTTGGTCAACGGTTTCAAGTTGAAATAATTTCTATATTGTCGCGGGTTTGGTGTTGTGGTACCTTCGACATCACATACATTGTTTAGATGCCAAACTAAGTAGCTAAAGCGCATATGTTATCGATATCTTAAGCAACAAAAAAACCAAAACACTGACACCCCGATTACAAAGATTACGAGGAATAAACAAAGCGCGATGGCGTCGGTCGGTGTTAGGTTAGTGTTGGCCTAATTAAATTTAATACAAAAATGTCTTATAAATAATTAAATTTTATAAAATGGTCAATTTGTTTATTACTTTCCCTAAATTTTGCATTAGTAAAATTGATAACGACAAATATTCTTAATCTAATAAAAAGTTTAATCAAATAATGTTATAGGAAGCATGAACACAAAGAAAAGTGCGGCGCCCCTCTGCCGCTTGTATGTAGCCGGTAGTTACTTATCGCGCGACCTTGAGCGAGTGACGGAGGCCTGACGCGATACAGAAAAGTTAGTTTCCTATGTCAGCCCAAATGAACCGGGACTTCAGAAATGATGGCACCATGAAACCGGCGTACTTGCCACCCGGCCACGGAGGTATATTACACAGTTTAATAGAATAGTCTTTTACCAATGCGGAGTTGCGGCGGCGGCAAGCGTGAGCGGCTCCTGCAGCTGCTGATGCAGCTTGTTGGTCAGTTTAGTGGACACAAACGACTCCGCTGGCAGCGCCGGCGCCGCCGCTCTCAGCCGTCTCAATACACCAACACAACACGTCGCCATCGCGCCCTCGGTACCTTCCGCACCCGCAACACCACTTTCTGTATAATAATAATGATATTAATTTTCAAAAATTTACAATTGAGTAGCTTCTGTGCCTGAATGAGGTTTATATACTAAACCTAAATCTCAGACTCCATCGCTCGTCCCTTATTATACAGTCTTAGTATAAGTATACATTTGAATGATAATAAACTTCTAAATCCATAATAGATCCATTTTATTTTCAATAATAAGAAATTATCAATTAATAAATATTAATTAAATAATAATAATAAGAAATCAACATAATTTGAGTTTGAGTGAATCCCGGTGTGTAAAAAGTGGACGTGAGTGAGTGTGTCAACATAATTTGAGTTTGAGTGCCTCTCGGTGTGTAAAAAGTGGACGTGAGTGAGTATGTCAACATAATTTGAGTTTGAGTGCCTCTAGGTGTGTAAAAAGTGGACGTGAGTGAGTGTGTGAGAGAGGATATGAAATTATCAATTCATCCTGTAAGTATGAACATTACATGATTCGTTATGGTAGAAAGACATGGATTCATTAATTTCTGCTAGTGATATTCAATCACTGAAAACTACCTCAGGTCAATAACATTTCAAACTTAACCGTGAACAAATTAAAGCTTAAAATCGGTTGTAGAAATTTTAACTTCCGTTGGTAACTGACGTTCTGACGACGGTATAACTATTTATAGTGAATTTTTTGGAAACCAAAATATATGTGAGGATTTAATTTAATTTGGTCTACTTTATTTAAATAAAAAAACTTAGTCTCATACTCTGAGGTAAATTAAAACAAACCTACCACATGCGAACCACAAACATAATTACTGTAAGCTCTAACTCTATAAGCTATAATATAATCATATAATAATGAGAGAATATGTAATATTTATAAATCATTCAATAATATTGTTTAAGAAATAAAATCACCAAATCATAATCATCTATTGATAGCTAAACTAAATGAAAGTGTAACTGTTTATTTATTACAAGAACATTTGTATTCTTTGCTCTGTGAACTTGAAAATGAGTAAAAATAAGCATGTGGTCCACAAAAAAAAAAACAATTTCGATTCGCATCGAGCCAACTCGATAAAATTAAATTTCCTTCAAACCTATTTGAAGTGAGCCGTCGAGCTTAACTCGAACGCCTGTTAGTATACCAACGTGTCTGCGAACCAACCGTAACTATATATAAAAAAATCTATTGTCTCTTTTGTTGAACAAACATTAATTCACACCAACGGTTCGGCGAATACTGAATGTCGCAAGTCGCTCAATAAATTGATGCTGAATGTATGGACAAAAACCCGTGCTATGATTTATACTCAAGAACTTTGATCAATTGAGTAAAACCGTATGTGATGCAGCGTAAGACCGCAAACAGTCTGAGTTTTATATATTCATTATTAATTTAATAAAAAAAATTGTTTCACTACATTAGCTAACTAGGTTATAGTTTTGGCAGATTTTTAGATTGCATACAAAAATATTTAATATATTACCAAAGTCTACATTTCATTAATATGAGTCTAATCAACGATAATTCATTATTTGAAGAAATATTCAAAATTAAAATAATACTCCACTAAATATTATAGCTAACAGAAGTATTATTAATAAACATTTAGGTACCTGGATCGGTAACCACACCACCTGAAGTATATTAAGAATAATGTGTATTAAAAAAAAATTTCAATACATATTAATGTAAAATAAGTTTTCGCAACTTAAATAAAAGCTCACCTGGATCACATGGCTCATCATCTTCACTATCACTTGATGAAGCGAATGTCTCCATTCCATCAATCTCTTTATAGGTCAATCTAAAACAAAGTGACATTGAAATCATAAGTGTGCATTACTTACACATATTTAATTTGACCGATTCTAAACCCAGAATAGCTGCTTCTACATAAACAGAAACATAATGCACACACATCTACTTATATTGCAAACAACAATATTAAAAATCACTCATAGCTAGCTCAACGTATGTTAGCTAAGTGTTAGAACACAATATAATTTAATATAAAGTAATAACATAAAAAATAAGTATACCTATATTATCCTCATTTGGTGATAGTTTTTTTATCATGTAATAAAACTTTCAAAAAACATGTAAACGAAACTAATGACTTTCGGTCAGTTCATTTTTTGAAAATGTTTAAATGACGTAATTATTCAATTACAAAACAAGCAGTCATTGATTAACATCATTCATTTAAAAGGCTAACCTAGCCAGCTTTCGACCAATTGGCTGCAAGATGTATGTTTCATAAATATGTTTTTTAGTAATGAACTTTCGAAATGTAGCTAATGCTAATTAAGATACATGATCAAGATACATGGTAGCGTGTCAAGCCAAGTTCAAGCAAAGAACTCGCTAGTAGTAATATGTTTAACAATACAGAAACCAATTGGAGCCTCTTTTCATCTCCTTAATAGGAAATATTTATCAGAGTAAAATCTTTTAATATCTGAACAATAACAATAAAAACTTGCGAATAGCGAAAACAAATATGATAAATTGTCAAGCGCAGCATGTTAAAACTAGCCTAGCTAAACTTTGAGGTGCTGTAGATTTTAAGTTGTTTAGTTTATTTTACTGAAGAATTTTCAACAATAAATATAAATAAATAAATTGTCTACTGAAGTTGGCACCAATATCAATACTTGTCTGTGGAGCCAACAATCACACCATACTGAGCTTAGACATAATAAACTTGGCTATAATTTTCACATTATGTTTTTTGGTGGAATTTGTTTAGACACGGTAATATAACAGTAATCTACTCACGTATATGTAGTGTCACGGTGAGTATCGTGAGCTGGCAATCGAGCATTGAGCGCAAGAACCGCTCGATACAGGGTCCAAGAAGACCGCTCGAGCGGTAACGACGCTCCACCAGCACTGAGCACCAGTCTTAATGCTGGCAAACGCGATCCGCTCTCGTTACCGTTAGCACTACCGCTGCCGCCACCGCTTACGTTACCGCTACTGACACCACTAACCACTGGTTCAGTAGCCTCCTCAGAATCAGAGTCCTCGGTCAATGGTATATCGAGATCTGAAATATATATACCGTTGTAACTATTCTGACGTGTGCTATTAATTCTATAATTATTTAAGGTCAAATTTTAAACGGAACACTATTAAATTAGTACACAGTAACCATCACATGGAAAATATGAATGAAAACTATTTAGAACCTGTTAAGAACTACCCGCGAATTAGAAGACTTTGGCATACATTACTTATGTAGAAATAGCGTACCAAATAAATAAAATAAAAAATAAATTATTGTAGAATTTAATTTGTAAACGCATTGAATTTCCTCTTCAGAACAAGATCTTACTACTTTGCTCATACGTCATTGGACAAAGTTTATACACGAATTGATTTGGAAATGACCTGAACCGAGTTCACTCACCGACAGTCTGATTAAGGTTAGTCCTGCCCGGGCGCGGATCAAAAGCGGGTATGAGAGCGGAGAACTGTCTCTTGAGCACAAAATCATCATCCCAAGGTCGTCGCGATCGTACACCTTGCCCGCCATTACCTCTCACGGCTTCTAATGCTTCCTCCTCCATCAAGGAAAGTAAATTCCGTGATACCTGAACAAAATAATTACAAAATTTTACATGTAACGGTCTAATCAATAAAAAAAATAATGGAACATAGTGTATATGGACTTGATATAGATATGATATGACAGTGACTTTCAATGTCACCACAAACATTTCTGAGACAAACAAAGCACACAAGTTAACATTTATAGTAAAGTTTAAATGTATAAATAGTCACAAATACAATTATAGCTCCTTAATAATAAAATTTGTCTTTGTGAAATATCACAAATATTAACAAAGCAACATAATTTTTCACAAACATAATATATATGGTAAATATTTATTGTAAACTTACTACTTCCTGATATGTAGGTTCGTTTTCCTTATCACTATCAAGCGCATCATCGCCTTCGTCGTCATCTTCCAATTCGGTGAGCAGTGCCGGAGCACGACAGGATTCGAGGAAGTCCTCCAAGGACACCTAAAATATAAATATGAAATGTTAACTACTTCTATATTTTTTGCAATAAAATAAATTTATAGAATTTATATATGTTTTATACCTGTTCACTTTCACTAGAAGTAGACGTCAGGGACAATGTAAGCGCATTTTGAGCATTTGGTGCGAGAGACGGATAACTTTGTGCCGCAGACAACAATCCTCCTGGAAAATTACTTGACAAGGCCAGACGGACAAGACTGCAACGAAATTGGTTACATTAGCGAAAAATATAAAGAGTAAAAGTTTGAAAAAAGAGGAAAATAGTAAAAAAAGATGATACAACTACGTCTAAAACTCTTTAAACTGTATTTTTGTACCATCTAAAATGATAAACTACCCTCACCTTGGAAACAGACTGTTGGAATGGTTCGGACGCGTTGTCCTTTGTGGGTTTGTACCACGACCGGCACTCGAACCGCGCCCTACTCCCAATGATTCTAGCAAACGAGCCGCACCCTGAAAATTGGTAAATAACAAAATCAACCTTTAGGTTATTATATTTGGTAAATTTTGCATTATATCAACCTTAAAGGTATTTAAATTGACGAGATTCCAAAGACATTGTAAAAATTAATAACCTGCTGCGTGAGGTCAGGTTCGCTGGCACTCATAGTACCAGAGCCGGTACCAGATTGTCCGTCTTTTTTGTGATCGCCATATTGCCCTTCGCCACTCTCATTATCTTCACACTGTAAAAAAAAATATATGCACTTACACCTCCGCGAAAATACTTTATTCCAACTAAGTGACGAAATGTCTTTGTTACTATTTTACACTTAAAACCCCCACGAGCGATTTTCTAGAATCCAAACTGGTATTTCAAATACTTAAGTGTGATTGTTTATTAATATTATGTATGTATTTTAGGTGTGTGGCTGCGACCACCATGCATCCTGTCAATAAATCAGTGTGCTATAAAACAATCATCCACTTCACTCGCCTCCTCGAATATCCAACAATTAATTTTATATAAAAATAGTTGTAAGCAGGGGCGGATCGTGAATTTGTAGGGCCCTGGGCTAATATTAATCAGGAACCTATTAATTACAGAGGTAATTTTATTAACAAACTGTTTTCATTAGTACCTAATGTTTAAGTGGTACCGTATCATATATTATTTTTATGGGGGAGTTGAGGGATCTTTGTATCCACGGGGGTTAAGCCCGTTAAGCCCTTAGGTAGATCCGTACCTGGTTATACGGATGGTAAACGACATAGACTATTACCGCATAAAGTTCTTTTACTGCGAGGACGAAGCCACGGGTAGCAACTAGTACCTATTTATATGTGTTAGCCTATTTTTACCGCAAAAAAAAACCTCTTAAATATTCCCCCATTGACGACACAGACAAAGCCATGTGTAACAGCTAGTACCTGTATATGTAAACGGTTGGCGTTATTCCGCAAGGTGTGTAGGAGCGATGCCGGCAACGCAAGAAGCTCACTAGACAGCAATGCGTTAGCGCTATTCCGTACCGCGTCACCCTCACTGTTGCGCGCTTCATTATCCTGTGCATGCGTAAACACTCGATAGATACACGAATACAGCCACAACGGGTATACATATTATGTTCAAGCCTTTATTTACAAACCTAAGCTTAAAACGGTGTTATTGAATTACATGGATCGGATACTTGACTGTTTTGAGAAAATTATGTTAATCTTTCATATGATCATATTAAACCACTATCAGATTACTTTTACGACGTTTAATTTATTAAAATGTGACCTTACATAATGCGCCATCATGGCCGCCCGTGTTTCGGTTCTAGTAATCCGCAAATTATAAATCGCAAGTTATGTTACAAGAATATACTTACAATTTGAAGCAAAAGTATTTAATAATTTTCGTTTATATGTAAGTAACCATTACCAACATACTTCATAATTTATTGTTATACCTGTCAGGTACCTAATTATATGGTAATCTATCTGTTAAATGACATAAGATATTACCTAACTGGAAGTGCGTTTTTTTATAAAACGATATTTCAAATCACACTTTTAAATCAAGCTGTGCGTTATTGATGAACAAAACCAATTTGCTGATTAAATGAAACTCGGGAACAAAACGGATGCTTCAAGCAACATACATAATGAGGGTGCTACATATAAACCATTGATAAGAAATACGGATCAAATGATTTATGGAATTTATTTACAGTATTTATCATAAGAGTTCAAAACGGTACTGACCTCCTGCGTAGTTGTTTCGGGCACGGGTTCTTTGGCAGGATAGGGCTTTGTGATATCAGTAATACTGGTCGGTCCCATTTCCATGTTTGTGAATGATGTATTGCCCAAATCTGACATGCAGTTGTTGCTTTCTGCGCCCAATGTTAACGACTCAACTATTGTTGCGAGATCTAAGAAAGATAGACGCTAATGTTATACATTTCAACTAAAAGACAACATATCCGCTGATTTTGAGTACTGGTTGATTTTTTCAAGTTTTCCAGTACATGAACACTGAATAAGATGTTATTGTAATAATTTGCACTATCGTTTATATGTAACATATGTCATAATATGGATATGCCTGATATCTCGGGATTTCAATCTAAGCTTTTGTCATTAAGATTTTTATTTTACTACTATGTATAAAAAAATTTACAATAATTTTCTTGAAATAGTTAAGTAACTACAGGTGCAAAAATCTAAATTACAAAGACATATCCATAATAATATACACATTTGAGAGTATCTATCTGAAATAGACCTACAATCACTAAGGCTAAGGATAACGGAAGTAGTAATAATTATCCAGTGAGCCCCACCTAAAACAAACAACTTAAACCTAAGTGTATTGTGAGAATCATCCTAGCAATTTTAACTAATTTTGTATCTAATATGCTCTGGTGATGTACAGATAAAGAACAATAATATGCCACATCCTTACAAACAATTAAAACATTGCAATGTCTTCTCAGATTTCTATTTTAAACTCTGTAATTTGTACACACCTGTGTTGATATGGTGTGTGGAGTTGTTTATTGCTGAGAGATCTGTCGCGTGCATACGTGGTCGAGACATGTTACTTGCCATTTCTTCCCCTGATATGTTATCTGCTGACGACGCTTGTTCCGTAGATGCTACAGACACCTGAAGTAAAAGGTATTAATTACTACGCGTTAAAAAATAAACAAGACAATGAATATTTGTCAGTGTCATATGGTTTGGTCATGCAATATCCTATCTTTTACTTTCCATTTATTGACTGGCATAATGCTTCAATAGACATCGCAACAATAAAAAATATAATGCCTTTTTGACTCTTTATCTATATGATATATATAGACATAGAGTCAAAAAGTAATATGCGACTAAGTTTATTTTCAGACTTTTATACATGATTATTATTAACCTGTTGGTCCACAGCAGTAGCATCGGGTAGACTAGGCGTAGAGTGGCTCTTGCGACCGTGACGGGCTCCCTCACCACTTGTACCGCCACCGCTAACTACCTTCAGATCGAACTTGCCCTCTGCTCCCATGCGGTATGAGTTTCGACCACCATGATCCCATCTAATAAATATAACAATAATATAAATAGATATCGGATATCACAAAAATTACTCAGATCTAACGCTAAATAACATCTGACACAATTAAGGTAGTCCAGACAAGATAACGTAGAAAAGGTGACCATCCAACAAATGTGCAACGAAAGTCACATTATTTTGCAGTCTTTTGCAAAGCCGAGTTCAAAATAAATATTAAACCTAAGTTTAGGTCACCACTGAATACGACCGACGAAAAGATTTTTGACCAAAGGCCTAAATAAGTTTTCGGCTGGATAAAGAGCAACTTGAGACCTATTTCATCACGCGATATTGATACTTTCCTTTTCCTATTACTTTTAAGTCTGTAAAAAATATAGAATCTAAGAAGAAAAATAACACTTAATTAATTTGTCTTTCGTACCTCACGTCAACCCAGCCGTTGTGTAGATCGGATGTGACGGTACCCATGGCGGGATGGGGCCCGTCCTGATCACGCCACTTCCAATCGGGGCCCCGCAGCACGCGCGCCCCCGCACACAGCCCCCGCGCCCCGCGCGACCACCGCCGCGCCCGCGCCCCGCCCCCAGAACCCTGAGTGCCGCCCGCCGGGGTACTCCCTACGCCCGTACCTGATCCACCGCATTGACGGGGAGCTGTCTCGCATACGCTCACCACCTGTGAACATTGACAGACCAAAACATTATTCATGATCAAAAATATATAATAATCTAAAATCATCCATTGAAATCTATTTCACTTTAGCACACCATTGTCGGGCCCCATCCCGCCATGGGTACTGAATATCGTTCTGAAGCGAAAATAATGTACTACTAAATTGATTTCACAACAAATAATAACCTGTTACATCTGACTTTCTATTTTTTTTTCCTTTTCTATTATTTATGATCTGATAATTAAAAAATGACTAACTTTTATCACCAACTAATGTATTTCCTTAAATAATAACAATAATCTCTCTCAGAACATTCCACGCTACCATTTCACCACACTCTTGCTCTCGCGAAATCCCGAATCAACTCTTAACTCACCTTCCCGTACAACTCGAGCCCGGATAGGGACAAGTAATGACTTTGTCCACTAGCGTTCTTGCCGTTCTGCTGGATACGAAGATATCTGTACGGAGCATCGACGCGTAACCTCCAAGTGGCTGTACTACCGGGCTCTTGCAACGCTTGCTCATCACTATGAGCAAGTAGTGTACTCCATGTGACACCATCCATTGACATCTATAAGCAACAAATAAGTTGTTTTAATAGCCTGGATCAAATAAATTGCCTATGCAACAGTTAATATTCTATTACATTGTGAATGTTCATCATAACCCAAAACTTAAATTATTTCACTATATACTCACTTGGAAAAGCCAATTCCTGAGAGCAGATTGTCCATATCCTCGTGCATGACGAAGAGTGTAAGCGGACGGTACGATATGCAAGCCCAAATCGAGTGCTATGAACGCTCGCCTATCATCGTTAGTGTGCACGTTGAGCGGTTCAGGCGATCGTGACAATATATCCTCAGCTCTACCATAAGGCAATTGCCTGCCATCTGAAGACCAGACACTAACGAGTCCATGTGCACCTGGGTTGACCCATTCGCATGTACCACCGTTACTGCCAATAAAATATATAACACCGTTCTCGTCGAAATCATGCTGAAAAGATAGAACCAAGTTTTAATAAATCTCATTTATAATATTTCAATAATTTATTTATATATGAACATCTCGATCACCAAGTGAATTCTTAAATGTCACAAGGGAGCGACAGAGATTAAAAGTGACCGCACTTCAATACAATAAACCTCTAAGCTCATGATAATTGTTCAATCTTAATGTTTTGTTTGATTTGCATTGAAACATATTCAAAATCTACTTCGATTATAATGGATAATAAGTAAAGTGAATGCACTCACATCGTAAGTGAAAGTGATAGGCGCTTCGGTCTTTATCTTCTGCACAAAGTTAAAAGTGCTACGTTCCAAGTCATACCACTGGCGTGCAAAATATTTGGCCAGAAACCTTTCTAACTGGCGTACAGTTGTCAACGCTTCCACTTTAAGATTGCGGCCAGCGTTATTGCCGTTGTTACAGTTCGATTCTTCCGTACTCCCCTCGTTGGCTCGTTCTACTCGCAATCTATAATAATATTAGAAAATATATTATTTTTAATTAACATTGATATTAAAGAAAAGACTTAAAAGATTGTTCACTGTGAATTAATTTTCTCAATGTTCAATGGCGCAGTGTTAGATCGTTTGGTCTGTAATTAAGCAATTTTTATAAAAGCAGGTCACTGAATCGGTGTGACCAATAAAATATTATCAGAGCTCCTCCGCTTCGGAAATCGAATCGAATAGGTTAGATTGACCTATCATGCTAGCCCAGTGTGGATTGGTATTAACAACAGCAAGAGCAACCCGATGTGACACTGGCAACATTGGCCCAAAGTAGTAATCTTGCTCGAAATTTTGAGTTTTCCCCTATACATTACTGGAAATCCTCGCAGGCATATTACTTCTTAATTATTCAACAAAAAATAAACAAAAATAAATAAAGTCACTAGAAGCAGAAAAATCGCAGCTTTTCATATGTGTACAGTGTACTGTATCAGTTATTAATTAAATATGTAGGGAGTAGCCCTACACATTTAATTCATAACTGATAACAATGATAATTGATAGCTGATAGAATGATAAGGACCTTCTGAGGAAATAGTATAAGGAGACGAAAATGATACAACCGAGTCGAATGGTTACAATATTCGAACTGATTTATATCAGGCAGTCTACACAAATGCTTACTTGTCATAATACAAATCCGCGGCAAACATAAAGGCGCCGCGATCAGCACAAACTGTGGGGTACACCGTACTATATGAATGTTATATATCAAATAACTAAATATAAATAAATATCGGATGTTTTGATATTTATTATAAATATCAGATTCTTGCAAACCCTGGTATATACAGTACCTGATCCTCTTGGTGAGATGGTGTAGAGCGCCGTGCGCCGGCGGCGGCGCATCTCCAGGCGGCGCCAGTACCGGCAGCCGCTCGACGCTCTCCAGCACGCCCACCAGCCGGGCGGCCAGAGCCGCGCCCGCGCCCCCTTCGCCCTCGCACAACCACGCACGCACTATACGCTCGCGCTCGCCACCCTGACCCGGACCGTCTACAAAAGGGGCAACGATACCTCTTACAACAACTTTTTATAACATAGCTATACTATATACAGAACAAAATCGGGAACCCATTCGCTGTAAAACCTTGTGTTTAGGCCCCAGTGGTCAGTTAGGAAACCGTTTTTCAAATAAGTGTAGATACGATATCAATGGACAAATAACACGAATATTCCGTATCATTATTTTATTAAATAATAAATCGAAAACCAAAGCTTTTACATGTTAATGAGAAAAATATTTAGAAAATATTGTAAACACAAAGTCCGCATAAAATAGCGGTCTCTGATCTACAACAACAAACATTGAATTCAAGGCTGGACGTGAATTTCTTAGATTTAGGCTATATCTCTATGTAAGTATGTTTATTCTTTAATCTTATAAAACCGGAAAAAAACATTAATGCTCCGTACATACATCTGGTACTACTCAATAATTATACTCGAAAAGGAATACAAATCTCTCTCGCGAAGCCGCTTACGAAAAACTAGTTTATTACAAAGCATATTCATAGTAGACAGATCGATAGTTGGCACTGTTATTGTCCAATTGACATCTTTTGTGTATATAATGTCTGTTTTGTGTATATAATGGAATAGCTCATGAATATTGCGAACAGCAAAAAAGGTAAAAAAAAAAGGTTTAAATTTTGATTTAATTTTAAAGCAAGTAAACATTTATTAAACAAAATTTTTTTTGTCTACTTTAAATTAAAATAAACACTTACAAGTACTTTACAAGATAAAAATACTCTATTCCGAAATAACTTCAAATGTAACTATGGAATTGACAAGAAGTGACTTCCAAAGACTGACAAACTACTACTCACCATTCGGTTGTGGCGAAAGCACCTGGAGCAGCGATGGCGCCAGGCCAGATGACTGCAGCTCATACGCAGATAAAAGTTCGTCGCCACACAGAAGCTCGGCCAACTGATTCAATGACTCTGTCAATTCTTGCTGCCAGCCAACTACACAAAAGCATGAAGGTTAATTTCACAATATAATTCTTAATTAAACTTTATCTATTTAATTTAAATGTGTAATGAAGCAGAGAACATCCCTAAAAGAGTTTTACAGTTGGCTACTCTTTCAAGGTAACTGATGACAAGTTATCATAATTTCTTTGATTTTGCTAAATAATCATTATAATTATTAACTACTATTCCCGAAGCCTAATAAAACTTGAAAGATGATGTAACACGAATATAAAAGTTGCTAGGTTTGATGTATGTTTACGAGACATTTATGAATCACTTTGCAGATCCATATAAAATGTTACTTTTCGTCTAATCTTACTATAAGAATATGTTAGCACAGTTAAAAAAGTGTAAAGTGTAATTCAGAATCTTACTCGTTGGCTGTGTAGCAAGTCGTTGCATCCTCGCTAAGAGCGCTCGAAGTCTGGCTACAGGCGGTCGAGGCTGCCGCGTAGCTGCGCTCGCTAGATGGCGTGAATATAATGCGCGGGCACGATCGCATACCTAATACAACAAATCTATATATATAAAAATGAATCGCAAAATGTGTTGGTAAGCGCATAACTCAACAACGCCTCGACCAATTTGGCCAAATCTTTTTTTAAAATGTTCGTTGAAGTTCAAGGATGGTTTTTACGGCGAGAAAAATTAGAATTATTGCTGGAAAAACCCTAAAAATAGCCCTTTTCTTTTTCCCATACAAATGATTTGTAACTAAAACGTAGTCAATTTGAGCTTTATTGCTAAGGTATAAAGTTCATATTAAATTACAAGCACTCACTGTTGTCTAAGCAATGTAGGTGTGTTCCTAACGTCAAAGATCATATCTATCAAAACAATGTGCGTGTGTGCGTTGGAGCACAGAATACATAGTTGGAGGAGTTTAATGTCGCGTTCCGAAACTCGCGTTTCTTTTGTATTAGTTTCGGCACGCGAGATAAAATGCATCAGTTTCCACGTCATTACATGTATTGCCGGAACATTGATGAAAATACGCTCTGTAGTAGCAAAGCTGTTGGGTCCTAGATAGCTCATTGGTTAGAGCAGTCCCTGGATCGCGAATGGGTTCGAGTCCCATTCCGGGGTACAGGTAGACGGATTCTTCCAGCATTTTTCCTTGAGAATGTTTATATATTTTTTTAATTCGAATAGTTTACTTTTATAATGCTGTTGTGTGTAATGTGTTTTTGTGATCATAAAAATCTCTTTTTTCTATATTTAATACTATTACTATTAATACATTGCAATAATAATTATGATTCACATGATTAACAATAAAGCGATTACTTACTTTTAAATCCTTATATATGTTTTATTTAATTATTTTTTATTCACAACGCCCTATCACCAGGGTGACGGTTCTGTTCAGGAGAATTTTTTTAAATACGTAGGCAAAAAAACTGCCACATTACAAATCTTTTTGACAGGACGAAGTCTGTCGGGTCAGCTAGTAAACTATATAAATATAAGAATAATACAATATATCTTAATATTTTGAATTAAATCTTACAGGGTAAGCAGAGACACTGTTTTTATAAATGTTTTCTTAGTTTTTATGGCATTTAAAAATTCTTTTTTTATAAACGCTCGCCGGTTTTATGGATTCTGACATCACTTGCCGAGATATATTTGATCGTAATAAGTGTCTGCCTCCCCCGATTTCTACATTATTCCATACACAACTTGAGACAAATTAATATTAATGTAAGATGAGATATAAATCAAATTCATTGTTTAGATATTTCTATTTGCATTATTAGATATTTCTATTAGCATATTAGCATAGCATTATAGAATATAAAAAAGGTACTTATATCTGACATACCTGCGCTTTAAGTGCTTCCGTTTTCGCAGACAACCGTGTCCTATTTTGACTGGAACTCGCAAAATCCGTTGTGACTTGTCTTCTATTAGCCCAACCACTAGCTAACTCAGGACCTACATTTTGTAAACAAAGTATAAAAAATAAATCCGCAATTATTTCAACATTCATAATACAAGCAAGAGGAAAGGTATTAGAATAAGTAGTAATTATTATTACCTAGAAAAGTTTCAGCAGTAAAGGAGTGTTTTGTGCCCCGATTGGATTCAAATATAAAGCCAGCAAGATCTTCGCGTAATATGGTAGTTTGTTGTTGACCATCAGTGTTGTGTATTTGAAGTTCTTTTTCCCTATACATAAAATAAATGTATTAGATATGAATGTGCATATTTACTGTTAACATTTTACTATTAAAATTTTGCTTACTTTTTACAAGACAGCGCCCAATTCCCAAGAATGAGTTTAGCTGGTCCTGGTTTAGACAGAATAGGCTGAGGAATAGTATTCTTGACTGAAGCTCTTGCTCTCTGGAGCTTATCAATAAATTCACCTCGATTTTCTATGAATCAAAATAAAACAAGATTTATTCAGACTCTTTGTTTTTGTTTACATCACGTAATTATCTCATCAGCAATCAATTTACGACAATTGTAAATCAAGTCGACATAACGTTATGAATACGGCAGACAGTGTTTTCTGGTGTGTAAAATTATACTTTTAATTTATAAAGAAAAAGTCTTTATTTTACCAGTTTTTTTCTCAAATAAGTTACAGAAAAAAATAAACATTTAGAAGTAATTTTTCAAACAGAGTTAAGTACCCTATTAGACGTAATGGGTCTTTATTTCAAATCACCTGTGTTATCAGTCTGGTGTTCAGGACTCCCGCTTGAATACATGGTGGCCAATTTGCCATCGAGTAGGAATCTGAACCATCCATTACTGCCGGTGCTTAGTTCTAGAGCTGCTGCGTCACTCCATACGTATAAAGCGTCGCGGCCACGGCACACAGACCATTCACCCCACGAATAAGCCACTCCACTTGATAGACAAGACGCGTCTTCGCTACTGCCTGCAAACACAAATAATACTAAGAAATACAAATTTAAAAAAAAATCTATACTTCCACGCCGAATCTCTTGCGCGATAGACAGATAAAGCTGATGTGAGTCTATTTAATTTGAAGAATATTATTGGTTATTTTTCTGCAGTAGAAAACGGCAGTTATTTAGGTAGGTAATGGCGCTATTGTTTATTTCATTCCAGAATTTGGTTCATCATATTGTACTATTCAGGAAAAGTAATGACAGACTCAGACCACATTTTAATGTGTAATACACATCATGATTTTTGTTTACAATAGATTACAGCTCACTTATAAGTACCTGGATTTTGAAAACGCACAAATCCATCCCGAATCTCTGAATTCACACACGCTATACAAACTCAGTAAAAGTCAAAACACATGTTTACATTAGAGTTAAATTCATATAAGAATGAATCTGAAATTTATTTATATACGAATTTAACTCTTAAAAGAGATTTAAAATCTCTTACCTGTATTGACGGGTTCACCATCAGCTGTGAGAGTAGCGGCAGGTGCGGCTGCTAGAGCTTCCACCTTACTGAATACGCCAAGACGAGCAAATTGCTCTAAGAAAATATCGGCTGCCTTCACCATCAACTCCTCCGCTATACCGAGTACGATCAAGTGTCCATCGTCGTCATCCTAAATAAATCATACATCAATAATTTAGTTATCAGAATTTGGAAAATAAAATATTTTTAATAAAATTTAAATAGTTTTGATATCTTTATCTTGGTTAAATAGTAATTTTGTCTCTACCAACATAAACCTAATTCAGTTGAATACAGAAAAATGTCTTATTCACGTTATTCTTTCTATAAGCATTTTTAAACAAGTACCTAAAATCTACCTACTCTGATCACTGCACAATTTTTAATAAATGTTTTCATTTGTTACATAATTGTTTAATTTTATACACCAAAAGTGTAATTCAATTACACTTTAGTTATTATAAAAATGAATCAATTAAACGACATAGCAATAGAAAACAAAACACTCTGGGTGTTCACGCAAAAAACATGAGATATACATATAAAAAGTTGGTAAATGTCGTAGCATTTACCAACTTTAACACCCATTAAGTACCTGCAAAATATCTGAGCTCCAGTTGTTAGCGTAACAAGATGCTCCACCGTGGAACAAACGTATGTGATCATCTATTTATTACGTAAAATGGTTTCTGTCAATTTTGACCTCCTGTTCTATGTAAGAAAAAAATAGAATTTGTTGATTCCCTACCCCTGTTTACTAATTATTACATAAAAAAACTAAAGGGAAATGAATTAAACAAATATCTTTTAAAGAATGTTGTTTTGTACTAATAATGATATTATAAGAAATCCTACGCACTCGTGCACATTACTTTCGTTTTTTTTTAATAATATAGATCTATCAAGACTTCCTCTTTATAAGAATAAAAACCTCCTCCCAAATCATCTTGCGTAACAAATGGATTGGTGGTGGTTAAAAGATTTACCGCCACTTTTGCACGTGTATATTTTATTTGCGAGCGGTGCACCGGTATCTTGTAGGTACTAATTGGATATAAATAATGTAGTTAATAGAAATCCGCGAGCTAACGCCTGCTCCTATAAGATAAATATATGGGTCTTGTTTAAATGAACATTTAACAAAGATATTAATTCACATGAACACGAAAACAGGAAAGATTGATGCAGGTAAGTTTCGATGGTGTGATATCTATAAAATGTTGATGCTGATGCGTTAACGGGATATGATATTATGCAATCGGAAAAAAATGCGACAGAATTCTTGATATATGAATTAGTGCTAATATTATAGCTGATTATATAACATTCATATTATTCGTGTCCAATTAAAGCATACAATTGGGGTGTGACGTTACAAAACAGATATATTAATGTGGCACTTCACTATTATTGATATAAATTCAAATCACTTAAATCAATGCATCGACAATAACAAATATAATGTAAGAAAAGTGATAATCTTAAACAAAAAGTACAGTGTTCAAAGCCACGCTTGTACGAGCGTGGTATAGCACATCAATCACACTAAGGGCATTACAATCCAGTAGACTGCCAATGTATTCATATATAAATATTACAAATACTACAACTTTAAAATTTACCCTGATAATCATACATATTATACAAATCATAACAAACTTATAATTCAAATTATAAATAAAACATTAGAGGTCTACAAGGATAGTACTTCCTAAAACTGTATCACACCATCGCAACTTTACCACAGGCGGCCGGATATAGCGACTGCGTAGGTATCGTGGGTGCGACCGCCTCGAAGGCATCTCCCCCTAGTTACATACACTTGCCATGAGACAAATTTATTGGCATAACAATATTCGAATGTGATCTAAGAACATTTCGTATTTTTGCATAAAAAGCCAACTATTGTACATAATACAACTTGTAAACGATACTATACTATATATAAACGAATACTAACTCAAAAATCCTATATTATTGAATAAAAATAAGAATCAATTAAAACTTCAATTGCTAAATATTATTATTATTATATAAAAACACAGATGCTATTATGACTGAAAACTATGAACTATATATTTAAGAACTTCCGTATTCTGTTAGAACCGGCCAGATATTTGTGCACGGTCCGCAAATAAGTACACATATAATAAAGTTGGAGTAGTGAAACACATGTAAAGTAACAGTTGATAACATTTACTAGATTTATTGCAAGCTCATGCATATACATTTCTTTGCAGGCAGTGCACAGATATCTCGCATGTCAATTTAAAAATATCAACAATAAAACAGTCACTATGGACAATTTCGAAACTATAATTAACAAATAGATTAATATCTACAATTATTACAAAGTAATATTATTCCTATCATCATCACAAACCTATTCATGTCCCCACTGCTGGGGCTTAGGCCTTCCCTACGGATGTAATCGAATGTAATTGAATCAAGTCAAATAGGGAAAATAGACCATGACACACCACACGAACCGAGTGCGGATTGGTGGATATTAACGACTGCGTATGCAGTCAGGATTAACGTGCCATTTGAAGCACAGAGAAGCTTGAAATTATAAATTGGTTACCCATCCTATGACAGTCGCGAAATGCGAAAGTCGTTTAATAACCGTATCGCAGTCCGAGCGCGCTACTCACTGCACCATTAGACTCCTCGTTGTTGTTATACATATATGATTCTATTTAAATAGATCTATGTAAATATATAACACTAGCTTTCCGCCAGCGGCTTCGCCTGCGTGGCCATTAGGGAACGTTTATTTGGATATCGATTCATATATATTATACAATTATAAATTGAATAGTTAAAAATGATTACCATGGTAACGTTTTAATTGCTCATACAAACTTCCACTCGCATTTTCATCCATTTGTTTGCTGTTCGGGATAAAATATAGCCTATGTTCACCGCATATGATGTAGCTTCTTATACGTGAGAGAAGTTTTAAAATCGGTCCAGTAGTGTCAGAGCCTATTCGATGCAAAGAAACAATCAAATATTTCCTCTTTATAATATTAGAATATATAGAAATGTGTATACTGACTGCATTATCGAGTACCGCGGCGACTAGTTGCGTGAGCAGTGCAGCGGTACGCGGTTCACGTCTCGACGATATATTCCGTAGGAGTGTTGCGGGCGCGTAGTGCACCATCTTGCGCACTAGCGATAGACACGCGCGTCTAACGCCAGCCGCGCCCGCGCCCAGGTAACGCGCGCAGAATACTGGCACCAACCGTCTGTATCACAATAACAAAGACGGATTTAGGTCTAGTTTACACGTGATAGGGGTGTAGACAACTTTTTTTAATATAAATATAATATAAATATCGGACAACATCACAAACATTGATCCGATTCCGAGGTAAGTTCCAGTAGCTTAGGCACTTTTTTTGCGGATATCAGAAATAACGGGGGGAATAAAAACATATACATAATATAAATAGAAAACACCCAGACACAGAACAGACATAATTGTAAATCACAAAAATGTTTGTCCTGGATGGGGATCGAACCTACGACTCTCGGCGCAGTAGTAGAAACGCTACCACGGCGCCATTGAGCCCAAATTTATAAATATACATGAAATATATATATAAAAAAAATCATTCATATAATAAGTTAAAACAAAATAAATTTCTGTCATGGCGTTGTTATGACGTCACGGCACTCTGAAACGAATATTGTTCTATGTATGAGTAAGGTTGGATTCTATAAATCCGTCATTGATGGTAATGGATGGGTAAAAAAAAAAGTCAACTTGACAAGTCTACGTGACTGAAGGAAATATTTACCGTATAGCTCAGAATAATAACTAAAGCATAGAAACCACACTAATAAAGCAAGCGCAATTATGTATTTGTCTTTTTTTTTCATTTCGACCTGTGTTAATGCATCAAAAAGAGATGTTTAATATTAGTCATGTCTCAATTTATGTAGGTTTTTTAATAGAGATTGAATCAATATTTTTTTTTTTTATATTAATTTGGAAACAATTTGTAATTTTTTTTTTAAGTATTGTAATCGGAATAATTAAATTCAACTTTAATAAAATTTTGTATTTTTTGAATAAATATTTTTTTAAATCCTATTTTCTCAAAATTAATCATCTCTATAAGAAATTAAATCAATAATATCGAGCTTTTTTATGTATACTTTTTATTACCATGTCACTAAAAACTTCAAACCCCAAACGTCACAGTACCTATGCTATATGAAAAATACTATAATCACGCTGGGAAGAGTTAGCGGAGACATATGTCCAATACTAGACAAATACATGCTGATGGAGTAGAGAATAAGACTTCCATTGTATTCATTTCGATAAATGTCCACTATTACAATGCATGCATTACCTTCACGACGCTAAAGTAGTGTTACGCAACTAAATCCACCTCTTTAGCAATATTCAAATGAATATGATGTTATTATATGACACACTGTTTTAGATTATTTGTTTTGTAAGGATTTAAGTTCATTTTACATGTTGTGTTTATGATGGCGACCATACTCACTCGAGATAAATTTCTGCCATTTCTTTATCACCAGTTTCAGGGAAGTCATCTTCAATGGATAAAGTAGGTGAGTCATGATTTCCAACTACAAGCCATTCTCCGGGACATTGTAATATCGCCGCTACTTCTCTGTGACCTGTTTGAATAATAATAATTATTGATAGTAGTACGAAATTATCATTTATTTCCCCACTACTGGGACTCAGGCCTTCCCTAATCGAATCGAAAGGGCAGAATAAGCCAAGATCCACGAGCAGACCTAGTGCGGATTGGTGGGCGTAAACGACTGTAGATGCAGCCGGGACTAACGACTTAACTTACTTTCTAAAACACGCATGTGCTCGAGATAATAAAGTTTTGGTCATCCATCCTATGACGGGACAATTGCTAAAGTTGCTTAACAACCGCATCGCAGACCGTTTCGTTCCGTTTCGCGTTTCGTGGCGTAAATGAAGTGATTTTAAAATAACATTAGAATATAATATCTGAGACACATATAATCAATCAATCTTTCTTTTATTTTATTCAGAAACTCCACAGTTTATTTATAAATACATACTATAATAATGTGATGCGATAGTAACTTAAGCCAATTACAGAGTTACACAACTTATAAAAATAGCTTGTTTTGTACTTTTATATAAAAAATGGAAATTTCTACACCAAATCACATGAATCCGGACACATGAGTGAATTCGAATTCTGGTTCAGATTTTTACGGAATCGCTCTGCAGGAAATAAATGCGAAAAATATAATATTACCTTGATCGTGCCTTTCGCGCGCTTTGTCTAGAGGAGTTTTTCCATCTTCGTCTCGTAGATCGGCGTTGGCGCCATATCGCAATAATACTTTAGCTATAGCAGGCCGTCCGAAACACGCTGCGTAGTGTAACGATGAACTGCGTTGGCCTCGATTCACATCAGCACCTACATAAACAATTAAATTATAAAGTCACATTACGTTACTTTTCTCGGTAAGCAACCAAATATATTATTTAATTAAAGATTTATTACTCTTGCGTCGTTAAAAAACGCACTAACACTGCTATATTATTTAAGTATAGAATAACTTGTTATGTGTAAATAAACGAATGTATGCAGAACAATACGTAATATTACTTACACATCCAATTTACACTGTAAAAATGGCTGCATATCAGGTTACCACAATTGATCAAATTTCTCAAGTTAATTTCAAACTCTATTTTAAAGCATTGAGATTTAAATTAAAATCAAGTGAAGCAATTTGACGACTTGTATAACCTGACGTGTTGTTGACTGTACATTAAACTTGTATAATAAACACCACGTTGAAGTAATTCCATCACTATAATTCAATCCAATTTGAAAAACCTCTCCAGACTACAAGTAATTCGGTTACAAATGCGAACCAAACGAGGTCCGATTATACACATACTGAAAATTCCAAACCTTTTTCGCATAAGAACTCGACCATCTCACGCGTGCCAAATGCGGCGGCCCAGTTGAGCAGAGTTTGTCCAACGTCATCGGTGAAATTGACATCGACGGCGCCGCTAGAGACGGCGGCTAGTAGGGCGTCGGTGTCCTTGCCGCGGATGCAGTCGATCAGCTGACGGTGAGACTTGTCGCCGCGCGCGCCCGCACCGCCCCCGCCTCCGCCTCCGCCACCGCCCACGCTACCGCTACTGCCTTCACCGCTGGCGCCACATCCACCCGCGCCCGCGCTCGAACTCGAACCCACACGATTTGATCCCCTGCTCGAACATATAATAAACTAGATTTCCCGTCACCTGTTTATTTGGATATCGATTCATATCATGACATGGATATAATGAGGAAGTATTAAAAAAATACTAAAAAAGCACCTCCACAAGATGGTGACTCTAGCAAACGTTGATTTTTGCAGGAAATAAATGGACCAAAGACAGTCATTTCTGTTCCTAAACATTTAAAAAAAAACTGAAATTTGAAAAGTTCGAAATTTGATATAAATACTAATACGAAAAAGTACAAATAGAATATGAGTTGTTTATTGAGTTTTGAAAACTAATTTACTTTTAAACTTGAAAGGAAACCGGAAAGGTTGTCATGAAGAAATCAAGAACGTACCGTAGCGACATCTAGTTTGATTTCGGGAACTAATGTATTTTTTAAACTACTTCCTCATTACAATGACAAATCGAATACTAAACAACGGTTACTATGCTGAAATTTTACTTCCCTATACATCCTTTCACTTCCATTGTCATCCCTTTATTTGCCGTTTTTTCGGGATAAAATGTAGCCTATGTTCACCGCAAATGATATGGCGAATTTTTAAAATCGGTCCAGCAGTTTCAGAGCCTATTCGACGCTAACAAACAAAAAATCTAATCTTTCCTCTTTACAGTGTTACTATTGATTATCTCATCACTTGCACGTCGATTGAAAGACGTCGTCGCTATGATGCTAATTAAGACTTTTGTATATCTGATCTCGATGGCCGCGTAATAATAATTATGAGTACAATGCATCATAATTGTAAGAATACATATAACAGAGTGAAAAATGTTCAATTGTTGTATTGAACTGGCTGTATTGACTGTATTGAAAAAATGTGCTTCAACACGTAACAATACGTGAAACATAATATATTAAAGAAACAAGTATAGGAATATAAGCACTTATGACGTCATAGTGGTAGGATAAAAACGAGTAAGGCTAGAAAGTGCCGCCCATTATAAAGCAAATAATAAAATTCTGCTTTGTAATAGGCACAAAAAGCAGAATTCACTCTTTACGTTATTATTTTTATCTATATGAGAAACAAAGATTTTTTTTTTCAAACATAGGTATAACATAATACTCACATTTGAATAGCATGTCGTCCTTCACACAGTAACACCAGCAATAAATCGACAAGTCTCATACATTCCAAACACCATCTTTCATCAGCCTGTACAGCAGATTCAATTGCCGAACACAATTCAAGGCGAACTAGATCCTAAAAAGCAACAAAGATCAATATGAAATAAAGTGAAATAGATCTTTTGCAATAAATATATATATATATATTATATGTCATAATGTAAGTCACTCACGTGTGTTATCTGTGCTGAGCCGCGGCAGAGTGTGGACAATAAACTAACAGTAGTAGAAACAGATGGAGCGAGACATTTATCATCGCCGCTCTCGGTACTTCCTAAACGACGCACTAACTCTTCTATAAGTCCTGTAAAGATCCAAAAGATGATATAAGTCTATTATCATTTTTACATCTTAAACTTAAACAAAAGACCAAGACCAAAAGACTTAAGAATTGTCGAATAAGCATTCTGTTTAGTTACATTACGCCAAGACTATAACAAATTATAGTAGCGATTAGGGGAGCTTCAACGATATCAGGTCAGTCCCAAGCAAAATGGCGCAATTGCAACTTTTATTGTCCAAATCTGCTAAGCTCTAAATGAAATATAATAAATACACTTCACATAGATCAGTCATCAGCCCGGACGCATCTGTAGTCATTAGCAAGAACCACCCCCTCCACGATGGGCTCTTGGTAGGTTATGGGCTGTTCTCTTTCTGTAGCATTACTTAACAGAGGATATATGTCTTTCATATTTACCATGTTCTGCGAGTGGAGCCGGATCAGCATGGGCACGCGCAAACCGGTCTGCGAGCGAAGCGAAACAACGAAGTGCGGCATCAGCAACGCGGGCGTCGCTGTGACGTAGCAACGAAGACAGCGAGGATACCGCGTCGCCAACACGCGCATCGCCGGGCTCCATTTTACCGCACACTCTGAACAGATTATACAATTATTTAACAGCACAGTCTAAAAACATACAATACTACTTCTTTTGAAGTTCCCTGTGATCGGTGATAGCTAAACAAAAGAAGAAAACCATTTCAAGATTTGAAATATTGTATTTTTATAAGGAACTATAAAACAATTTGTACCAAAAAATTCTCTTCCTTCATTCTCACCTTGATACAACAGCCATAGCAGAGTGCAGTGTATCTTTGTGCACGGCGGTGCCATAGTGTGTGATGAAATGCAACACGGCCGGTAGACCACCACCTTCCCATACAGCACCCGCTTCACGAGTGCACACCAACTCTAATACCTGTAAATGAGTTCACAGTTATGAATAAAAGTCATAAATTGGATATATGAATCATAATTTAAATTGCACATTTATAAAAAGGCATAGCAACATAACAAAGAAAATAACGAATACTTACTTTAATGCATTGTTCGGCAAGATCTTTACTAGTACGGTTACTGGAATCTACAGTGAGCAGTCTGCTGCAAATGGCCTTTACTGCTCCATCAATAGCAACAATGCGTCTAGTACATTCAGCTGAAATTGTACAAATTATTTTAAATATACTATTTACTTTTAGTTTTCCTTTTTTTTTTGTTTTGTCTTACATACCTGACACATCTAAATAATATGTAATGGCTCTCGCTGTAACTTCCAATACGTTATCTGGTGCACACTCATCAAGAAATATTTTACATAAAGCAGGCAAAAATGTTCTTGGCGGACAACTGAAAAAATACAACATATACAATCAGATAAACTAAATTCAAAAATAAATAGAAATGCCTAAAAAGGTGCTCAATGGGTCAGTGGCTAACGCCCTCAGTCTGCGATACAGTTGTTATGGAACTTTCACAATGGCCCGTCATAGGTTGAATGACCCAATATGATATATCTCGAACTCCTCCATGTTTCGGATTCTGCTATATCTGCAGTCGTTAATACCCTTCAGTCCATACTGGGACCGCGTGGTGGGCCATGGCCCAATCTCCCTATTAAATGTGAGAGCCTCAGTAGTACATTAATAGGCTTGTGATGATGTGTAAAAAAACCTCATTTAATATTGTAAGCTTGTACTATAATAACCATTTAATTACCTTTCAAAGCACCTGTCTACATTATCTGACATGAGCAGCAACATACACAGCTGTTCAAGGGCAATAAGCTGCATATCCCGCTCATCGCCCTGTCCCGTTAGCAGCCATTCATGCAAAGTCTCTGGATCCACCTCAGCCATCTAACATGTAAGAAACTTGTATCAATCTCATCATCATAACATGATGTGAAATTGGTTTCAGATGGGATTTAAATACATATATATTTTATTTTTATGTACTATGTTTATGATATTTTAATAGTCTAGACTCTCTATAATAATAATAAAAAATCAAGACATTCAGACATTTGTTTTTATGATTTCCTTTTTAGACATTTGGTATTCTTGACCTGGTAATACCAGAAAACAAGCATTTCATTACAATTTTGTTAAAAGGGAGAGAACCTGAATACTGTCAATGCAGTGTTTTACATACAAAAAAGAAAAAATGGAAGGACAACCAATTTTTGTGTTTCAAAACAATAGATAAATGAATTTTCTAACTACTGTCATGTTATCACTGTTAAATAGGTACAAAACTAATATATTGTAAGAATGTATAAAATTTTAGAAACAAGGCAAACCATAAGTTTGGGCATAAAACCTGTCATATCATTTATTGTGGAAACCAGTGAGATATGTATGGATAGAGGATGGCGAATTGTGCTTTAAAACTACCTTTAATTAATAATTACGATTATTGTAAAACTTTTAGATTCAGTTACAAAGTGACTTGCATATATAAAATTACAGCATAAAAAGGACTAAAAAGAGATGAATTTCAGGCGTAAATAATATATTTTAAATTTTGTTAAGAAAATTATATGTATTCTTATTTTGACTGTGACTAAACCCTTAGAAATATGATGTAGTTTAATAATTTTTATAGTATTACCATTATTACTAATTATTTTGATATTATTGATATTATTTGTTATATGTGCCCTCTTAAAGGCTTACCTTTGTCACTGCTAGTGGTCCAGCCTACCTGAAAACGATAAAAACATATTAGTTAAAAGTATACTTACATGTAAGTAAGCTATGTAAATAAAAATGTAATAAACTAGACAACATCATAAATATTGCTTAGACACAAAATTATATAGCTTTTAGAACTAGGTATTTAAATAAACTTGAAACATGGAATAACACTTCCCAGTTGATATGTCACATAGTCATCATAAATAATTTTTAAATTTTAGTTATCCCCCCAAAAAGATTTTTTTATATAATTTCAAGACAAATATTTCTGAACTTAGATTATATAATATTAAGATTCCGTGTTCCCTACAAAACGCCACGCTACATAATGAAGCTGTTTGAGATTTGTGAATGAGTGAGCAAAGAGCGTATATTAATTGCCAAGTTTTCATTTATGTGAGTGATAGGAGTAGTAACAGTATACAATTATTATGAAATGAAATTGTTTTTATTCAAGTAAGCTTGTTACAAGCACTTTGAATCGTCCAAAAATATTTTTTCCCCTACCACTTGTTCAGGATGTCTTTTAGCTGACAAGAAGAACAAGTGAAAGAAACTTACCAGCTTTTTATCATAAGTAATGACATTTACATAAATCATATCATTACCAAAATAATACATATATTGCTAACAATAATAAATACAAGTTTTAAAGTCTGTAGGACATAGGTTGGTACATGCCTATAATTAATCGTTATAGATATAGATCTAAGGCTCGTAATTTCATGCATTCCGGTCCTTAAAATAATCTTCAACTTTATAATAGCCTTTACTCATAGTATATTCTTTACATGAATTTGAAATTTATTTATTATCCCAAAATATTGGTTAACTAAATAATGATTAATAAAATTTCCCAAACATAACTGTTTGGTAATAAAAGTAATATATGTAAACCATTACAGTACATAGGTACAGTATTATAGGAGTCCAGCAGCTAACAAAATTCAACTTTCAACTAGTTTTGAACTAAATAATTAAGACTGTAAGAAATAATGTGTTAAATAATTTAGCTCACTCAGTTTTTAAAGAATAAGAAATGATAAGTATGTAAATCCCTTTATAAGCGAGGGAAGTTTGCAGCACTTTTACAATTTTCATAATAGTTTGCAACTAGTTATTTGAGTTAAAAACATATTTTGCCACACAATTTGCTATCCTATGTCCCTATCTATCTCATTGTCAGGCACAATATTAGTACCACCAGTATTTATAGACTGTCCAATAAATGTTTTTAATGTGGTTGGAATTGTATATAAAAACTATTGTAAAACTACTATTGGAAATAAATCAAAACAATCTTTTTTAATAGAAAAATTATGTAGTACCTACCTATATATTGTTTTATAACAGTCTAGAATTTATATTTAGTTACATATAAATGAAAAGAAACAAAATAATATTTTGCCAGACAGATCACACAAAGACGCTAATTTTGGTACATTTTCTTGCTTATGAAAGATAATTTTATTAAAGATATGTGTGGTAACATTCTCCTCTTTATTTTTCCCAAAAAAAAAATAACACCTTTGATTGTGCAACCATCCACTACTGTTGTTGCAACTACAAAAGTCAGTAATCTAAACTAAAACAATTTGGACTATATATTAAAATGCCATGTTTAAAAAAATCAAAAGCAACAAAATTATAAAAAAGGGCAATAAATTTTACACCCATGGCAATATTCATATTTAAATACTTAACTCTTTGGTTGTTTATATGATTTAAAAGAAAGATGGCAGCAAATTATGAATCATTAATATTTCATATTATTATTACATTTTTCAACAATCTACCTGATAGAGGAACTAAAAAATAGTTGGCATCCTTATTGTTGTGTGGTGGTACTATCAGGAATCAAGTAATAAGTTAAACAGTCCAAGCCATTGGAAACGAAAATATGAGAAAACAATAGTACTAAAGCCACTCACTGTAGAAACATTACAAAACATGGTCTTTAAAGAGAACAATGTAGGCAAAGTAACAAAAGGTAATGAAGATGTGACAAAATATTGAGTGCCAAAAATAAAAAGATTTATTTACCACGATAAAAGGTAAACTATTCAAAAGGAAGGAACAATTTATATTTAACTTATCAGTATAATGATGTGGGTAAATTAAAAACGCAATAGAATGTAGGTTACTACATGTATAACAATGCACCTTTCTCTTTTCTAGCATAAAGACAATATTATGAATAATCTGTGAAAACAAGTATATCAATGAAAAATAACACGACAATTCAAAAATACGTATTTCAGGCAATGTTTATTTGGCTTAGCTCTGCTAAAAATTGGAGGACAAGAGAGAAGGTTACGTTGGCTTACCAATTGCGATTAATTCACCATTATCCACGAGAGTTAAACTTAAAAAGAAAATTGTTAAAATGAAAATTCCTTAGAACTGATACACACCGAAAAACACTAAGCATAACCAAAAGACAATTTCGTAAAAGTATAATTAAAAACCTGATCATGTACCACGATCATGAACAATATTTGCCAATCGCCATTTCATTTCTGTTTTTGGCAGGCACATTAGTGATGCATCAACTCGAGTAACATAAGTTACGCTTATCTCGATTTAACTCGAGTCAATACTGAACAAAGAAAAGTAGTTTATTAATAAAACTCTATTCATATGTGCATTTACTGTTTTTTATATGGAATAACTGGTGAATGAATATCAAAATAGTGCAGATCTTTACTATTATGATTTAAGTGACAAATGTCAAATGAGGCATTTGTTCGAATCCATAGTTCTTCTTCTTCTTTTTTAATTAATGACTTATCTGCGCATTTCGCACAATTCTGACAATGTCAAGTAAATAAATTAATTCGAATTCATAGTTCAAAACGGACCAAATAAAAAGAAAACAAAATTCATGTGGACACAAGGACATCACTTCAGCAAAATGAACGTGTTGCCACTTTTGAAATTTGAATAATGATTAAAATAAATTGATTCATTCCTTCTTTCATTCAATTGACAATCAATAAATTTTGTGATGCACAGACAAAAAATCTCCACTTTTATTATTAACATAGAAGGATAACAAGATAATAATCATACAACTAAAATTTCTATGTTTATTTCAATTTAAACAATCGTGTCCAATTTTCACCAAAAAATTTATCAACGCGTCTAGTGATGCAATATACCTCAAAACGTAGCTTATATTTATATTTATTTAATTTCTTTGTTCATATGGGTATTTAGGCACAGTTGATGTTCACATAATACTATGTCATTTATATTTATTAGCGTATTTCCTTGTCTTTCACCAAACTGGATTTTATACAGTAACCTGTAGTAACTTGTTGGGAATACCGATTGAGAATTGGCTCATTATTTAATATCGATGCAGTATAGTTCAATTACCAATGTAACATATCGTAGTAAAAAAAAAAATGTCATTATTATTAGAAAATATCATAGAAGTTTCAGAAGAAAAAAAGCGCGGGAAACGTTGAAATTGTTAGGCGTGTTTTTTTTAGTGGCGTAAAATAATTAAAATTAATTATTAAGTTAGTCCATTAGAAGGGTATTTTTGTGTATTTACATATATATATTTGTGTATATATTAGAATTAGTGCTTAGCTGCAGATATTAGGTAAGTTTTTTTAATTATTTTTATGAGCGAGCCCCCCGACGACCCGGGGGGATTCGTCCCCCCGGCAGGTAGCTATGTTACGGTTTGTTCCGAGTCAGGGATGGATACGGATGCATCTACATCGAATAGATCCACTTTAAAAAGGAGCCGTCGCTCCAATGTATGCAAAACCTGTAACAAAAAAAGAAGGCGGCATCACGGTTCTGAACCGAAACCAACAGATTGTTCTTGCACTGAAATTTCATCTGGTAACAATAATACTTTTCTAGACCTTCCTCCACCACCTAAATCTGTAATACAGGATTCAATCATCCCTCCTTCAGTAGCTAATTCATCAACTCCTATCGGTAGGAAAGCTTATTGCGAGTCAGATGTTTCACCTTTTATATTACATGTACAAAAAATAGTATTATCAGCAGATGACAAGACATCAATACATCCAGTTAAGTTCGGCAATTTTTTAAAAAATAATAAATTTCCAAATATTATCAACGGCAGTGTTAAGAAAATTGGCAGGAATAAAATTTCAATTAGTTTTACTAATTTTAAAGATGCAAACTCTTTTCTTAATGATAAAGCTCTTCAAGTAAATAATTACCGAGCATATATACCAACTTTTAATGTCACCCGAATGGGGTTAGTAAGAGGTGTTCCAGCTGAATGGTCACCTGAAGAGGTCATGGCTAATATTTCAGTACCTTTAGGATGTGGGGCTATAATGAAAGTCAGACGCATGAACTTCAAAACTTTTATTGATGGGAGCCCAACATGGAAACCTTCACAAACTGTAATTATTACTTTTGATGGACAGATACTTCCTAAGAGAGTGTACTTGTGTTATAATGCTTTAAATGTTGACCTATATATATACCCTACGATACAGTGTTATCATTGCTGTCGGTTTGGTCACACAAAGGTACAATGTAGATCTAAGCCCCGTTGTTACAAATGTGGCAAGGAACACACTGGGGAATCTTGTGGTACAGTTGAAGAGGATGCCTGTTGCTGTTTGTGTTCTGGCTTTCATTATGCCACTAGTAAAGTATGTCCAGAATTTATGAGACAAAAACAAATTAAAACTTTCATGGCTCAAAACTGTGTGTCTTATGCCGAGGCTTCCAAAGCTCACCCTCCAGCAGCTAAATCATATGCAGACATAGTAGCTTCTAAGCCTATTCCTCAATCGCCTTTGTATAATAATATTCACACATCTCAAAATAGTAGATCTTCCACTACATCATATAAGAAAACAGTGTTCTTAAACCCTCGTAATATAAATAATTCTCATACCAATATGGGTTACAATAAAGAAGCACATAATGCTATCATAAATGACTTTAGAATCCCTACACCTGCTAATGGATGTGCTATACAAAAGCCTTCTCAAGATCAAGACAATCAATCTCATATTGAGTTAATAACAGCTTTATTTAATGTATTAGCTAAGTATAATTTTATTTCACCGTCCAACGTTGCCTCTTTGTTTGAAAATTTAATGTTAACAATTAATAATGGATCTACGCAATATAATACAGTGGAACACTCAGAGTATTATAAATAAAAGAAGTGAACTTATATATTTGACCAACACATACAAGCCATTTGTTTTTGCTTTGTCAGAGACTTGGCTTAAACCACAAAAAAACTTTTATTTTGCTGGTTACAACATAGTTCGAGATGATAGACTAGGTACAGATGGTGGTGGAACAGCTATACTTATCAGAAATACAATTCCCTTTTTAAGTGTAACTCTTCCACCTCACTCTGATGATATATCAATTGTAGCTATAAGTTTTAATAATTTTTGTTTGGTATCATTGTACATAGCTCACCCTTCACCTTACATTTTAAGTGAACTTGATTTTTTGTTTTCTAATCTGCCCAAGCCATTTATAGTTCTTGGTGATTTTAATTGTCACCATACAGTCTGGGGAAGCTTTCAGTGTAATGCTCTGGGTCGAGAATTGGTAGATATTATTGACTCGCATAATTTATGTTTACTTAACACAGGCAGTCCCACACGTCAAACTGGACCAAATCAAAATCCCAGCGCTGTTGATTTATCTATTTGTTCTCCAAGCCTGGCCTCTGCTCTATCTTGGGAAACTCTTCCTTATACTTATGGTAGTGACCATTATCCAATAATTATTGAATTTCCTTGTAAGCAACAAATAATTCCACAAAAGATATCCCTTAGAAAATATAAATACACTAAAAATAATAAGGTTTGGGATTCCTTTAAAGAAAAGATTGAGGCTAAGCTATGTCTTCTACCCTCTGTTAACAGTGACAATAATCTAATATGTGCTCAATCTTTGGCCCACTTAATAACAGAGATTGCTAATGAAACATTTCCTGTGAAAAATACTTTAGAAAAAATTCCATCTCCTCCATGGTGGGACAGTGAATGCACTCTTGCTGTAAGGAAAAGGAAACAAGCGGAAAAAGAATATAATAAAAACATGTCAGATACTAACTTTGAACATTTTTGTAAACTTAAATTAGAAACTAAAAAATTATTCAAGAAAAAGAAATTTGAAGGTTGGAAAAATTTCTGTTCATCTATTTCACCTAACGTCAATCCAACAATAGTATGGAACAATATAAAGCGTTTTAGATGTGCTTTCAACAAAACTTCTTTTTCAGTTCTTCCCCAATCCTTAGCATATAGCTTCCTTGATAGATTAGCCCCCCCGTGGGTCCCAGAGAATAATAAGACTTTATCGACACAAAGTACGCATTACTTAGAAAGACCATTTACTCTATATGAATTAAAAGGTATAATCAATAATGTCAAAGACTCCTGCCCAGGAGAAGATGGAATTCCTTATTGCTTTTTTTCAAAACTTACTGATAACACACTTTCTTATTATTTAGATGTCATTAACAGTTTTTTGATAACAGGAAACGTTCCAATATCTTGGAAATCCCAGGTGATATTGCCAGTGCTAAAACCTCATAAATCACGAAATGTTGCAAGCAATTATCGCCCCATTGCCCTATCTAATGTTTTGGTTAAATTGGCTGAACATTTAATTAAAAACCGCCTGGAGTGGTTTGTTGAAAACATACAAGTTCTTTCTAAATCGCAATATGGTTTTCGGAAAAGTAAAGGCACCATCGATAATATTAGTATTTTTAATACAGATGTAAGATTAGCATTTACATTTAATGAATCTGTAGTCGCGGCTTTCCTTGATATACAATCTGCATACGATAATGTTTTACTATCGATCTTAAAAACGAAATTGGATACCATTAATGTTCCCTCTCTTCTTTCTAACTTCATTATTAATTTACTAAACGAACGTACAGTGAAACTTATATACAATTATAATAATGATATGACTAGAACAGTTTGGAAAGGCTTGCCACAAGGTTCTGTGTTAAGCCCTTTGCTATACAATATATACACGCATGATTTAGAGTCAATATTTGAAAACCGTATTAAAATTCTTCAGTATGCTGATGATCTTCTAATTTATTCTACCAATCGCGATATAGAAAGAGCAACATCAATTTTAACATTAGCTTTAAATGATCTCAAACAATGGTTAGATCAGAATGGTTTAAGCCTTTCTGCCTCTAAAAGCGCTGTGGTAATATTTTCACGGAAACGTATCATTCCCTCTGTTCAGATAATGTACGATAATGATTCAATTCCAATCTTAAAAAGCTATAAGTATTTAGGAGTTATTTTAGATTCGAAGTTATCAGGCGCTCAACATTGTGAGCATATAGCTAACAAATGTGAACGCCTTTTGAATATCCTTAGATGTTTATCAGGTGTGTGGTGGGGTGCTCATCCGTTTAGCCTTAAGATACTATATAATTCCCTGATTCGTAGTATACTAGATTACGGTACCTTTTTGTTAGAACCCGGTAATAGTATTGCCTTAAGAAAACTTGACAGAATCCAATCCAAAGCACTCAGATTAATAGCAGGAGCTATGAAGTCGAGTCCCATCAATGCATTACAAGTAGAATGCTGTGAGGCGCCTTTACATTTACGTCGTCAGTATTTATCTGACAGATTTGTTTTTCGCTCTATTCAATTATCTAATCATTCGCTCTTCCCCTTGCTTCAATCACTCGAAGAAGAAATTAACTCTTCCAGATATTGGTCTCACAAAAATCTTCCTTGTTTAATAAAAAGTTATAAAAAATATAAAAACCTGCACAATCCCACTCATCGTTCTAACTTGCTGCCACTTTTTGATGTTAACTATCAATCTTTAATATTATGTCCGAATATTATCTTAAAGTCTATTAATAAAGATCCTACAGCCAATTTTAATTTTAAATATACCATAGACTGTGAATTTAAAGACCATCATCATATTTTTACTGATGCTTCAAAAAACAATAAGTCTGGCAATGTAGGCATAGGTGTTTATCATTCACAATACAATGTTGTTCAAAAAATTAAACTTCCACCCGAATCCTCAGTTTTCACAGGTGAATGTTATGGACTTTTAAAGGCCCTGGAATATGTTATTATTATGAAGCTTAAGAAAACAATTGTATTCTGTGACTCAATGAGCGCTCTTCAGGCTGTTGGTAAATTTCCCTTTCGAATGAAAACATATTATCCTGTTATTTCTGAAATAAGAAAATTACTTTATAAGTGTTACGTTAACAACTACTACGTACAATTTATGTGGATCCCAAGTCATTGCGGTATAGGTGGCAATGAGATAGCTGATATATTAGCAAATGAGGCCGTGAACTGTGGTGACATGCATCCATATAAAAATTTTAGCCATGACCTCTTGTCTATAGCCAAGACTGATCTTAATAGTGCCTGGTGTAATATTTGGGAAAATAGCTCAAGTAAAAAAGGTAAATTTTATGCTTCTATTCAACCACACATCTCTGTTAAACCATGGTACCGTACTGCTGATTACGGAAGAAAGGCTATTTCAATAATAATTCGCATGCGACTTGGACATGTTTGCACTCCTGATCATCTCTTTAGACTTGGTATTATTAACAATAACATTTGTGACTGCGGTAAGGGTATTATTGGCGAACTAAATCACATCATTTTTGCTTGTTTAAAGTATGATCGCTCCTTCTTTTTAAATGACCTAATATCAATTAAAATTCCTTTCCCAACTTCCGTATCCTCCTTGCTCGCTACGAATAACCCATCTGTATATAAATCCCTAGCAAAATTTATTATTTTCAACAATATTAAACTGTAATATAATTTATTTCTATCATTCCTTTACCTACCTTATGTTATAATAATATCCTTCATCTTATCCTTATACCCTTCTAATCCTTATTATTCCAAATTCCCGTTAACCTTAAACTTTATCCCTTTCCTGACGTTTCCCTAACTTTACTCAAAAAATAATGTCATTGGCTAAATGCACAAGCCGTGCGAAGCCAAAAAAAAAAAAAAAAAAAAAAAAAAAAAAGTTTCAGATTATAGATTTTTTTTTATTATGAAACCTGATTTTAATGCTATGTGTATTGATTTTTGTTGTGAGAGATACGTTTGACTTGTTGTATGAGAGTGAATAGTACTTTTTATTAGAAATAAAATTTATCAAAATGAATAAAGAAAAGAAAGAACCAGATTATCCTGTTGAATTAGAATCTCAGTTTATAATGAGATTACCCGAAGAACCAGCAAAAGCTTTAAGGAGCGTTCTGAATACTGGAGAAAATTTGAAAAATAGACTTACAATACAAATGGAGAATGATATGCGACAAGGAGAAATTCGTTTTGATCACTGGCTATTACATGCCAAAATCGTTGATTTGCCTACTATCGTGGAATCTCATAAAACGATTGATCGAAAAAGTGTTTATAAAACTGCCGACATCTGCCAGATAATGATATGTAAAGATGAAATAGATCCCACTACAACTGAAGAAGAGTCGCCTACAAAAAATAAGAAGAAAGATCCCTATAAGGTAGATAAAAAATTTCTTTGGCCCCATGGAATAACTCCACCTACTAAAAATATCAGAAAAAGGCGTTTTAGAAAAACATTGAAGAAAAAAAATGTTGAAGCACCAGAAATTGAAAAGGAAGTAAAGCGACTTCTTAGGGCAGATAATGAGGCTGTTAGTTTTACTTGGGAAGTGATTAATGAAGAAGATGATAATAATGAAAAATCTGAAATTCAACCACCTGCAAAACCTGAAAAAGCTAAAGCAAAGAAAGAACATAACATTAAACCAGAATCTAGCACCACACATAAATCTGCATCTAAGGTAGAAGATATATTTGGTGGAACTTTGAGTGATAGCGACTTGGAAGATGAAAATGTTAATGTTGATATTGATGATAGTCACTTATCATCTTATGATGATCCCCGTTCAGATTCATTTCAAGGCTTGGATATCAAAGGTAATAGAACTGCTACTCAGTTTAGCTCAGACATGTTTTACTCGGCAGAAGAACTGCAAAGCACATCAACATCTTCAAATTTGATGGTTTTAAAAAATACAGAACACTACTCCATTGATGAGTTTTTGCAAGGAAATGTAGAAAATAAATTCAGTTTGAAATTGCAACAGCTCACTACTGAATTGGAAGAATTAAAACAAAGACGCCAAAGAACACAATTTGAAATTTCTGGAATGGAAAATATGACTCTCAGACAAAGATTTCAAGATATACTACAAAATTTAAATAAAGAGATAATGAGTAAGGAATTAGAGTACCAAAAGTTGCAGTCTCTTAATAAGTAGTTGAATCTATTAGAAGTATTACTGCATAATAATTCATTAGCGTGTGTATGTATATTAATGGACTATAATAAACTACTCCTTCACTTCTTTTTTTTTCAATTTAAGTTTCTATTGAGCCCAATACTTTGATACAAGACAGCATTTTATTGGTTGTATAATGTCTGCTCAGAACAAAAATAGCAAATAAAGCATCCATCCTTGCACACTTAACTTGGCAGTGGATACTTCTATTGTTATGCTTGATGAGTCTTCCATAAGATTTACTGACTCTTAGCCTAAGGTTAGGTTTAAGAGTTAGTGCAAGTTTTGTAACAATTGATATATTAAGGGTACCAGTGTAGGATTGGTGCTGGAATATTTGGTTACAACAATTCTAAGTTTTGTCCCCAATAGCTTAGCTAATAAATAAGTAAACATACATTGCGAACTTGTAATCTTTGCTCCATACATTCGTTTCAACATCACCTAACTCTTAATCATTTTGGTCAGAGATATCATTATTGTGTTAGGAAAACAAAAATAGCAAATTTTTATATTTGTGTCAATACATTATATATTTTTTTGTGATATTAAAATGGAGTGGGGATAAAGAGAACCTCATCGTTGTGATTGCATTACATAAAGTAGGTATGGGGCCAAACACAATTTTCAAAACCCTCCATATGCTTGGTATTAGTCAAATATTTGTGTACCTTGCTTAATTTCAGTTGATACATAGGATTGTTGAACTGGATGTTCGAACTTCAGTTCATAGCTCTTCAATCAACGATAAAATGTTACGATCACGAGTTATGATAGAACATTTTTTGTAAAACAGAACTAGTCTGCCAGCATAACATATCGTGTTTATTGGCGTTGGCTCTGTCTGGGCCGTTGTGAGTAATTTGACGAGTTGGGGCCAGCGACTGTGAGTTCCGTGGCGACAGCTGTAAGCGCATTGTGCCCGACGGCTGCCTGCGAGTTAGGGTTCTCACCTTCTAGCTTAAATTGTTGTTTGTTTCATTTGCTGATGAAGAAGCCTTACCTTGAGTCTTAGAAACATTTACCTTGAGTTCTGCTTTGGATTTAGTGACTGCCTTTGCAGTTTTTTACAGTTTCATCTAAATTATTCCCTAACAAGAATCTGTCGATTTTCGTGAGAGACAATTGATCTTTTAGATCTTTTTTAAATTAATATAATGCGAAGTTACGTCTTCCTTCAGATTCAATATGTTAGATGCCACAAAATATTCTTCCACAATTCCATGAGTTCTTTTTTTTAACTCTGTATTTTTTCAGTGGAATTAAATTGATCACTAATATTATCTTGCCTAAGCATGAAATGCCAATAGCAATCTGTTTTTGTCTTGACTCGATGGCCTTGTCTCTTTTTATCACTTGCTCGGTTACAGAAGCTTTGAAGCTGTGGTACAGCAATGTTTGTGCAATTTCTAGGTACGGAGTAGTTTTCGAGCAGATCTTTGCGATTATCTTTATTTAAGCCAGATATAACTATATGAGTAAATCTAGTTGCCACATTATGTTAATATCAGGCTTTTTATAGAAGTTAAGCGCCAGCGTCACGGACGAAGGCATCAAAATCATCTTAATTCATACAGTTAGAAAATAATACGCTATCGTGGAACGGAAACGGAAAAAATCATGAATAATCCAGACTTAGCTCGGTAGAGGCGCTGTTCCTTGTTGCTTAGCTCCTATTTTGTAAACAATGCAAGTCTTTGCGTTGTGACATGGTGCATGAAAAGACGATTAATTTAAAAAAGATGTTATCTATTCCTGAACTAGCTACACAGGCTGTAGAAAAATCACTTGCAAACATAAATGATGACAACTCTCATACTTTCTTTCTTGTAGGGAGCCCTTCAGTGGTAAGTTATCAATATAATTTCTATGTAACATGTAATCATAGCCAATGACTGTTGTAAGTGTCGATAAAGTGAATGTAAATAAATCAGTGTTGATGTTTTTTCTGTAGCTATTTATAGCTATATTATACTGATTTAATGCTATGTGTGCTACAAAGAAAGAATCTAAATAACAAACAATATCCACGTATGATGAGCATTAAAAAGGGACCATAAGATAGATGATACGCATTATTCGCAAGTAGTTGGTTGGTGTTATAGTATTGCTTTTTTCCAGGGAAAAACAACAATGCTTTATGCATTTCTCGACAAAACTGATGCTCCCCGAGAAACTTTAGTTTTGGAGTATTCTTTTGGCAGAAAATCAAATCAAAAACAAGGTCTTGAAAAAACAATTTGTCATATTTGGGAGTACGGCGGGAAACTTGACATCTTGGCAAAAATATTACTGTCCATACCAATCAACGGGAAATATTGCTATTGTATCATGATCGATTTAAGTAAAGTAAAATCAATCTGGAACACAATAGATTCTTGTATATCCGCAATGAATGAAGCTTATGTTGACTCAAAACCAGAGATAGTTATAATATGTGGAAAATACGATCTTTTTAAAAATTATGGTAGGTACACAGTAGGTACATTCAACATCATCTATGTTGAATGTACATAAAATATATAGTTATTATCAGTATATAACATTTACGCACTACCAATGGATTGAAATAATAATAACTCTATAGTACCTACCCCAAAAAAAAACGTAGTGTTTAAATTCTCTTTATTCAAAACGCTTGAAATACCTACCTATATTATGGATTCGCAATTCGCTCTAATATTTTTTTATCGATTCGCAATCTGCTCCAATATTTTTTATGCAAAAGTGAGAAATATGACTAACGTATCTTAAATGCGACTTAATTATTCAAGTAACTATTGAAGTGTGGCGAATATAGTTGAATTAATAACCTACAGAAAAACTCCACCCGACTTGAATATTAATGAAGTTACGTTATGGAAGTTACACACGACTGCACTTCAGGTTACCACAATATCAAATATAAGCTCTACCATCAAAGCATTAAGGTTTAAAATTAAGTGGAGAAATTTGTCAGATTTGTATAACCTGACGTGCTGTTAATTGTACTCGTGTAGTTAGGCAGATAAATTATATTTTCAGATGCTGAGATAAAAAAAGTAATATGCATTACTCTTAGGAGTATATCTCTGCTCTTACGAGCACATTTGTTATTTTATTCATCAAAAGATTCACAATTGGTAAAAAGAGCCAAAGATTTGTTACATTGTATGGGTTTTGGCAGCAGTATGTCAGTAAAGGACAAGAATTTTAATTTCATGAAACCATTGAATATTCCAAAGGGAGCAGACTCGTGGGAAAATATTGGTATTCCACCATCTACATTTGAACAGGTTAAATTTTCTGTTGAATATGATAGTTATAGCACGGTCGCCGAACAGAGAGAATGTCCTACAATGACCGTCACTCTTGACCAGTGGCGTAGCGTGCCTTGGCGGAGCCCCCTATACTTACACTTATGAAGGGTAATGATTTCTCACAAAAGAAAATTTTTTTTTGTAAACTGCGTGAATTTTAACATCGATTATTGTGGGACTCTCCTGTTGAAGTAAATGACTTAAATGGAGGAATCATGCAGCCCGCAAAAACCGATGTAGGGTGTTGCCAACTTTGAAACGCACGCTTTACGCGGGAAAAAGCGCTCTTTTTAGCTTTTGTAATTTCTAAAATAAAAAGAAATATGGGAAGTTTTTATTAATTTTTGCTTACGCACGTTGGGGGCCCCCGTGGTTCGGGGGCCCCGTATAATTGATACGGCAGATATGGCGGTAACTACGCCCCTGCTCTTGACACAACTTAATCTCTTTATCTTAAAAGCGCAAAACATATTGCTACTATGCTCGCATAGATGCATCTAAGCAAAGTTGTCATAGTAAAGTGAATCTAAAATGTTTATGATATCTATCAGCAGGCACAAAGGTCATTGTGCGAAGTTCTTTCTTTTCGACGGTCCTGCTATACCTAGAGGTAGAGGAGTGATAACACCCATTTTTATATTAAAAAAAACACTTATGCATTTTTGCAGATAAAAGTACGGCATCTCTCACGTTTACCACCTGAGTCGGGAATCGCGGCGCCTGATGCAACTTTGCCCTCCCATCGATCTTACCCTGAACCTGTGCTCGACTCCAAAATTGCCTCACACTATGAAGAATTAAAAAACTCTGAATCATTTGATATTTCCCTACATGACTACTTGATTGACCTATTCGCCAACTAGTGGTTACAATGACGTCGGACTTTGAAATGTCAAATGGCTGGCGGTCAGTACGAAGGTTATGTAAACAAACAATAATTTCCATGTAATATCTTCATTTACTCAGATTCTATTAGATCCAGTAAATCTATAGTGTCGATTATAATTGTTAACGTGGACACGGTGGAACTCGTACTTGCAAATAACAAACAGAAGAAAAAAAACAAATGAATGTCGCCTAACAAAACACAAATACATGTCTAAATGGCTGTATAAATTTGAATTTGGAATTCCCAACCAAGGAGGAGAAATTTGTGATGAAAGTGGCCAGTACGACAAAACGCCAATTTCATTATATAACATAAGGAAAAAATATTTAACATAAGGAAACTTATGCGTTCCCTCCAATAATCCCTGCTGTCTTTGCCAATAAAAGTCTTAGGGTCGGCGCATGTCTGACGGAAATTTTTCTCACTTTTGCAGTGAGAAAAATTTAACCTTTTTTTCGAGCTATTCTTACTATTAAATTCAGATATCTTCCTGTTTTAAATTAACTGCTGAGAACCTAACTGAAACCTAACTTTTTTAACGTCGAGGAAATGCTTCTGGCACTGTCCCTGTTACCTGGCAAGCAACAAGGGGAGATTAGAACTCTTCTCCATGAACCCACCCGGCAGTGAGCTGCAAAGTGGGTCCCTGGAGGCCTACCCACCAAAATCCCTACGGTATCACCTCTCATTGGAGATGAGACCCGGGAAGCCGTGGCCAGTCAGTGGATAGAGAGGCTCGGGTACATCGAGAGCCCCTAGACAGGTGGCTGACGACCACCTCCGTTAGCCTCGAGGACGTGAACCTTACCTGTGTAGCTTTTTAACGGCTTCACTAAATGAAATATTTTTTAAAAGCTACCTAAATGGGTCTAATTAACAATTCCAGTAACTGGTTGTCATAATCATGTGTTATCGTCTCCATAAGGGATAATAATAAATAGTATTTTAATGTTAATTTTTTTTATTAATTAATTACAGAATTAAAAATTATAAATAGTAAACATTTAAATAAAATATATAACTCGATTTAAAGATGGTGTATCTGCTTAGAGTAATTTGAAAAGACAGTTTTGAATATTCAAAATTTAAATTACAACGATATTAATTGGCATGTCATTGTATAATTTAATTATCGATAACACTAGTCATTGATTTATAGGTAGCTATGTTACGATTATTATAGATATGTATTTAAACAATTTATTCTCTGTTGATTATTTGTTTATTTCGTGTTAAGAAAATCCTGTTATTGTGAATATGTGATCTAATGTCAAAGCCAAATATTATTCAGGTTTTCAACTTAGGTCTTTTAATTTAAATTAATACATTACTTATGATTTAGTCACTCTAGAACAAATTGCAGTAAGACAGAACAGCTGGATAGGACACAACGCGGGACATTTCGAGAGAAAATTCTACTTGCGTAGTAATATATTCCGGACTCTTTGTCTTGTTTCCATGGCATTCAACGCATGTCTCGCAGCGTCGTGCTCTGAGTTGGTCGCCAGGCTCATTTGTAGACAGCGACGAGCAAGAGGTAAGTCTCCTGTGGACTTAAATGGAGGTCAAGTATCAATCGATAATACAAATAAGTAGTAATTTTCCATTCACAATGTTATACCGAAAGATATTCTTAATGACAAATGCTTAAAAAAATCAACATTATACGTGGTACTCTATTACACCCAGAACTACATCGCGAACTTTATACTCATTTACTGCATTAGAAATACGAAAATTAGAGCTGAACAGATAACGAAACAGTCCATCTTGTGTCCATTGCCGATTTTAGGAGTGCAGTTTCTGTCTAGTTGCCCGTCATTTGTTTCGATAATGCACCAAGTGCTCCATTAACATTAATTTTGAAACTCTACCCCATTTAAATATGAAACCTTCGCAAATAAAATTTAAGTTAAACTGAGATATACGTACCAATGCAATATGTGCAATATTGAACCAAATATCAGACCGGTTTACAGGATTTGTAGAAAAGTATAAAGCTTGTCGGAAACAAGGCAGAATTAAATCCCATTGATTGCAATACAGACAGCAAAGTCCTAGATTGTTGTATATTTCTGGTCCAGGATAAGTGGTAGCTAGTAATCGTCTAAAATTTAAAATTCAAACTTCTAAATCTCATCATTTTTTTTCCATACTCACTCAAAGTAATTCATACTTAATAATATTATAAATAAAGTCTCTTTGGCGTAGTAGCTCGGTGGCGTAGTGGATTTAAGCGCTGCGACCCGCGATCGTTGTCCTTAAACAACTTTCGCAAATGTCGGTCACGGGATCGGTGACCAAAAAATTATTATCTCGAGCTACTCCATGCTTCGGAAGGCACGTTAAGCCGTTGGTCCCGGCTGCATTTGCAGTCGTTAATACTCTCCAAACCGCATTGGGCCAGCGTGGAGGGTCATGACCCATCCTCCTTTACCATCCATAAGGAAGACCTGAGCCCCTGCAGTGGGGACGTGAAAGGGCTGATGATGATGAAAGTCTCTATGTATTTTGCGCTACGCCGAATACTCGTTGAGCTGATTGTTATGTGACTAAAGCACATTTACTGTTTGGATATAATACAACCAGTACCAAAATGTAGTTACTGAGTAAATGCTTTCTATCTTTTCAGTTTTGTTTCAAAATAAAAAACTTTGAAAAACGAATGATCCATTTGGAAAGCCTACAGTGGACCATCTAAATGTAAAAACCATTGTAGATTTCGAAAATTATCGATAAAATCATAAAAGACGTTTAACAAATTAGTATGTTCATCAGAAGTTTCCATGCCGATGACAAAGTTATCATCTAAATAAAAAGCAAAGTCCTTAAAATTATTGAGGAAGAATATTTAAATGAACCTAAATAAATTTAAATTGATACATTTCGTACTTATATACAACTTTTTTCGAATTATGTTATCAATATTACACTCTAAAAAGCTAGTAGGTACTACTATACTATTTATGTCTTCAGAACATAAAGTTGGTAGTTAAGTGAATATTTACCTGTAATATCGTAGAGCGATTTCTGGTTGATCATTATAAAAATTATATATTGCTATACTGGCAATTGCTTCAGTATTAGATGGATCTTCTAAAGCCACTTTTCGGTATTCTTTTAGTGCTAATGTTGCGTTGCCCATCTGATCGTGTATTCTCGCTTGTTCAAGCGTTAATGGTGTATAATCGTGAAATACGGATAAACCTTGTTTGCAAACTTCCAGCGCTGATAGCGGTTGATTTAAACTTACGTACATTGCCACTAAACGGAGATAAATAACGATATGTCTATTTTGTTTCAGTGCTTGTCGAAGATAATCTTCACTGTTCCTGTGCATTCCCAATACCATGTAACATCGAGCTAAGGAAAAGTTCCACCACCAGTCTGCATTCTCATTAAGTTTTTGTGCTTGAAAAGCAATATCCATGGCCTAAAAATAGATTAATCGATCTTATATGAAGCACTGCTATAATAATAATAGCGCAATAATAATAATGAGGGAAGGCTCGAGACAAATCCCTTAAGATATACTTCGTGTGTTAATTGGTTTTGAGACAATTTTTTTACTGAAAAATATAATAAAAAGTTACTGGCTGTTATTTTTTTTACCGATTTTGAATTTGGAATTCGCTGGAATCCATGTCGCACTCAAAAAAAACTCGCTCTGCAAACTAATATTTCGCACGTTTTAGTGAACAGAATACCTACTGAAATATGATCTTAAGGTAAAGGCCTATAGCCGTAGAAAAGTTCACTTTTTAAACGATAGTCTTCGTAAGTTACAACGTGAATGTTGTCCGTTGCTGCTTAGGAGACAAGGTGAAAACCAAAATTATCAGAAGAGCTCGTGGTAAAACCTCTGTCTGAAACGTTATTTCACAATAAGGATTGGGTTTTTCAGCAAGAATCGCCACCATCCCATAAGGCAAAAACACCCAAACTTGGTTGAGAGAGAATGTGCCGACATTCATCGCGGCGGACGAGTGACCCTCTTCCAGCCACGACGTCAACCCGCTGGATTATTCTTTATAGACTGAATTAGAGCTCAGGGCCTGCCGTCCCACCTAAACTTGGAGTCGCTCAACCGCTATCCGAAGCAAACCCTTGTTCGAGAAGCAAGGCGAAAGGCGAATCGTCTAAGGGCCTGTACTCATTTTGAATAAAATATATATTTTATTGCTGATTATTATCTATTAAATGGTTATTAAGAATTTTAGAAATATAAGTTAATTATTAAAAAAGTTACGCAATTTTTATTTCGTCTCAAAACTTATGAACACACGAGGAACATCATTCGGTACGGAAATGCGGAAATCAGGTGCTTGTTCCACTAATTAAACTTTGTGTATTTTTTCTTGACTAGCTACTTATAATAGGACATTTGACATAATTGAAAACAAGTTGCATGTTGTGGTCATTCTGTTAGATAACAAAGTTTATTTCTTAGAATCAGACAAAATATTAGCTTTAGTAAAATAACGTAAAAATGCAACATTTTCAGGAATTTAATGACCGACGTAAACGTCCTTAATTAATTTTCAAACTTTACTATTATTACATTTTTGGAGCTGATTTTCACAACAACTTCAAAGATCGGCTGAATCTTCTCGTTTCAGAGTTAATTCTACTTTTTAAACTTATATTATTTTTCTCGGTATTTATTAAATTCTATGGAACACTTAACGCATGTTACATTTTACTTCACGTTAAAAAACTCTTGCACATTTTTATTACGAGCTCATGAATAAAGAAAACATGACCTTGCGAATATCGCCTTCACAGTAATAAACGTATTCAAATAAAGTTTTTGCAGCTGGAGTGAAAATCTTGTCGTCTTTCGTAAGACACCGAAGAGAAAGAGGAGTGTTAGCAGTGAAGGGTGCGCCTGCAAGGGCAGTCGCTGCGCGCGACGCTCGTGCTGCTGTATGCAGAGCACTCCTCGCCGTACGTGTGCCGGCTGTCTTCGTATAACCTCGCGTTTTCGACGTCGCTACTGTTGAATTCGCTGCAGTCTATCAACAAATATTTTGTTTTACTCAATTATTTCATGACCAGAACTTTACAATGAATAAAACAAACTATAAGGAGATCGTAAATGATGCAGCAATAATAAACATAAAAACCGTTCCGGTTCAAGTTAACATTTATTACAAATTAACGATGAATGACGCAGAGAATCAGTCGCGATGCAGAGGTTAAACAACTTTCGTAAACGCCAGCAATCGAATGGGTGATCAAAAATTACGACCTTACGCTTGGCTTTATTTATCTGCAATTGTTATAATAATACCCACCAATCAGCTCTGGACCTGCATGGTGGTTTATGCTATTTGCGGTTGCGGTTTATGGTTGATTCTATTTTGTATTTTATGAAAAATAAAGCCAACCAATCGCTATCCGAAACGACGGACGAGCCGTTTAACGGGGTGAATTTTTTATTTTATCTGTGATATCATATTTATATTATTTTAAAATGTAACCGTCGCGTCTGTCTATCCGAACACGGTAAATTTACAAAATTATGGAATTGGCTTTATTTTCACGAAATAATTTCAAGATTTTTTTTTGTGTACAAACGTTAAAATATTGGATAATTAATGTCATCTATAAACAACGTGTAATTAATTATGACCCGAACGAATAAAAACTTAGTGTGATTTAATTAGGAAAATTATTTAATTGCATGCACTAGTATTTTTTTAAGGTAACATTCATGAAATTCAATATTTTCTACTTACTTTTAATTGTATGGCTGTCTTAGATTCCCTAATAAATGTAGTACCCGGTCTAGGGGTCTTTGCAATCGCTGTTGACAATAAATCATCTTGTTGTGGTAAATAATCCACTTCCTCGTAACCATTGCCAGCTATTTTAGCTTGTACAGCCATCGTACGCATTTGAATGAATTCTACCATTCGATTGTTTCGTTCGCTTAACATCGAATTGCACATTTTAATACATTCATCGTATTGCTTTGAATTATATAAATTCATTATCTTGTATTCATCATCCATTTTCATTTAGGTTATTGAGCAACATTAAATATTATTTGTTTTACTTAGAGTTGGTCATTTCCATGAACCAATGAATTACTTTTTGTACTGCTACTAACCGGACACTGGCTAGGTATTTTATTTATATAAATTAATAACAAAAAGGAATTAAATAAAATACGAAATCAAGAACACCGAGTAATTAGGCAGTGGTTGCTTAGCAACAACTGATGTCAACATATAGAACCAAGTGTTAGCTTTGCATGGTTAGATTTGTCGGGCTGGATTGGCTAGTCGGTATTCACGAGAATCCAGCCCAGATGAATTCCTTTATGAGACGGGTTAAGATGGACAGGTGCGAGGTCGGAGAGCCCTGGTTAAAAACTTAAGATTGCATTATCCCTGCGTTAAAAAAAATACGCACAGCCGCGCATCTCCCGCTCTTGATGGAAGCAGATTGCACTCCTACCAGGCATTGTCCCGGGAAGTTCAGGACGGATGGCAACCCTGGCTAGACTCGTTAGTCGCTTACTCCACTTTAACAACGTAATTAAAGTGGAACCCAGTCAAATAAGCGCTTTAGTTCAGAAGGATAGACTAGAAATAATAAACTGGCATACACTTATATTTTAGCATTTGAAACTTGCTCGTCTTAAAATAAATCTCACTCAATAAACGTGCGTTGTAAATAATTCAAAATCAAAGCTCAAAGTACAAGGAATTGACGAAAAATTTTGTTCTAACTTCTAAACATTTTTCTGCTTTTAACCATTTTAAAGAGAACGTGTAAAGCGTAAAATGTCAGTTGCCCACGCAGTATGAAAAATGCCCAATATGAGGGTAATGTGATAAATACTATAGTAATGCTCGTCGCTGTAACACGTACGGTACGGAACTATTTTCATTTCAATATAATATATAATCAATCAGTGCAGCTTTAGAATAAACAACTTTACGTTTTTTGTTGACAGGCAAGATAGGTAACTAACACTTTTGGTCTAAAAACGATTGCAACTTTAAACTCAGACCAAAGCACAGAGCCTAGCCTAAAAGCCAAAGTAATTAACTGGAACGGTTGGTTTCAAATCCCATATTAAAATCACATTAAACGGCATATTACTTATACAATCTACTTCTACGACCTTACGTTTTTGTGGATAAGCAAGATAGGTAACTAACACGAGATTTTACGAGACTTGAAACAACATACATTTTAATATCCAAATGAACGTGTATACGCGTTTCAAGCTTATCATTCCAGATACCGATTTTTTGTGTGAGTTTGACCTCAATATCACATTCATCATCATCATCAGCCCTTTTACGTCCCCACTGCAGGGGCTCAGGCCTTCCTTATGGATGGTTAAGGAGGATGGGCCATGACCCTCCACGCTGGCCCAATGCGGATTGGAGGGTATTTACGACTGCAAATGCAGCCGGGACCAACGGCTTAACGTGCCTTCCGAAGCACGGAGTAACTCGAGATAATAAATTCTATGGTCACCCATCCCGTGACCGACCCTAGCGAAAGTTGCTTAACGACAACGATCGCGGGCCGCGGCGTTTATCCACTACGCCACCGAGCTATTCATATCACATTCAGTATGATATAAATATATTAAAAACTTGGCTGTAAAAATAATATTTTTTGGTCTTTTATTATAACAATAACAAAAATGTCAATAAATGACAAACATCTGATCTGACGTTTGTCTCGTTCGACTATTTTGTTTTCCAATTAAATAATTTTCAACAAATGTTTATTTGAAACTATATCAGTTTACCTTCAGAACTTTATATTATTAATTCGGAATGTCTTGTGAAGTGGATCAAATTGGTGACTGTGGAGACACGGCTACTTTGGCAAGAGCTCTTTTTATAGGGGATAAAGAAGGCATGTACTTCAGTAGTTTTCTATTAAAATGAAGTAATGTCGAATCAAAGTAACAGATCTTTTAATTTTACATCAGTTTCAGATTCTAATTGGTTATCTCAATGCTCAGTTTCTTTATCTCCGTGCAGTAATTTGCTAGCTGTTGGCTATAAGACACGTCTTTGTTTGCTAACCAGTCAGTGGATAAGCGCTACTGACAGCTCCACATACTTGATTTCATGGAGTGGTACATTATCTTCTGAAATAACAGTTGTCTTGGTGTTACCAATATGTCCATCACAACAATCATCACAGGTAAAGGCTGAAATCATAAAGTAAACATAAAGAATTGTTAATCAAAATGTAATTACTTTTATTATTAAATATAATTCTATGTCTCAGTTAAATAATATATTTTTTATACTTGCTCAATTGGTTTTAACATTGTATAAAATATTTCACACTAATTTTGTTTTAATACTTTATTTATTTTCTTAGCAAATTGCTACTTAAGATTTCACTAAAAATTATACTCAATTTAAAAAAAATCAATAATACAACTAGATAATTAATGCCTTGTATACTAAAACAATACTTAAATAGGGCAACCAAGGAACTTATGTTCCTTTGTTGTTGCAGTGTATATCACAGAGTATATTATACGATAATACTCCAATTGACAACTAAGCTCTTGAACTGGGTAAGTATTGAGTTGCATTGTAATTTTTATTTTTCTTAGTAAAAAATATAAATATTATATGTGTTGATAATAAGGGACTGGACAGCATTTAGATAAAAAATTAAATTATGCGCGGTTAAACTGTACATAAAGTTTAAAGATTATTTGCAGAATCAATCAACTAAAATATAATTTTCCAATATTTGTAGTCTGTCTCATTGTGATGTCATTTGTGCAAAATTATTTACTTGATTTTAAACAAGTTGTAAGGGTCAGTCTTCTGTAATATTTATTTATGAGTTTGACTATACATACTGAATACTATTTAATTTAATTTAAAATTACTGAAAATTCCTTTTGTTTACCCCACAAATGACTTCAAAGTAAATGTAATTTTTTTTCTATATTTTCCATATACCTCATTACTTACATATAAATTGATCCTTTCACAAACATCCATTAAAATTTTCATTAGTTTAAATGACATTATCCATAGAAATCTGACATTCATTAAAGCCAAGTTCAGATGACAGGCGTTAAACGCGCGTTTTGCTAACGCGTGCGCTTTTGACGCGGATAGACGTATTCTAGGGTTCATCAAGTTCATCAAATGGCTTGATAGACGTTCTGAAGTAGTTAAAGAATTTGGGCCTAAATTTCCTTAATTTAGGATATATAATGTAATGGCTTTCAGTCAACCTGTGTGACAAAATTGGGTGGACACAATATCTCCGTCTTCTGTCGGGTTGTTTCTGCGGTCGGTATAAAATTACCGTTCAAACTGTTTCTACATCCATCTCCGATAAATGTAGAACTCAAAATGAAATAGGGCGGTCGCGACAACGCGCGTTTAACGCCCGACAAGTACGCACCATGTATACACTATAAAAAAAATCGACGCGCTTTGAGAGGTTGTTATCTGAACGTAGCCGTAAATTGTCATTGTGCATCTGGCCGTAAAAGTAAGTAATTTATTTTGATTTTGAAAATAATTTATTTATTTACTTTGGGGATAATTCATATGTACTTAATAATTAATTTATCTCTTGGCTTTTGTGCTATCTATACTTTCTATTTTCATATCATATGAATGTTATTTAGTCAAGGTTCCAGTGCATTAGCAATTTACGGAACTTAATTATAGACATTCTAAAATTATATTAAACACACACAATCATCTTTCCCACACTCCCTTTATGCTACTAATCATGCTAAAAAGGCTACTCACACGTTTATCCCACGATTATAATATAGGGGTTAAAGTATGACATTGCCGATTTGTACTGAAAATCAACATTGTTTATTTTTTAATTTATAACAAATTTATTTTATCAAAATAGTTACCATTATTATCTATACATTGCTGCCATCTAATAGAAAGGTCATTTATGTTTTTGCGATAGAACTCTGAGGATCTAGACTGCACAAACTGTGTTAAAGCATTTTGTAATGCCTCCTGGGAAGAAAACTTCTTGACACGTAGATAATTTTCCAAATCACGAAAAAAATGATAGTCCGTTGGAGCAAGGTCTGGCGAATACGGAGGATGATGAATGGTTTCTAACTGCAGTTCCTGAAGGGTCAAAACAGTTTCTCGCGCTGTATGAGGTCTCGCGTTGTCATGGAGCAATAATGGTGAAAATCGATTCATGAGTCGGGGCTGTTTTGCTGCTTCTTTTGCCAACATTGTTCGAAGTTCGGCACAATAGACATCTGCCGTTATTGCTTGACCAGATCGGAGAAAACTTTAGTGAATAACACCATGCTGAGACCACCAAACAGTTAGCATTACCTTTTTATTAGTATGTTTTGCTTTAGTACACTGTTGTGGCGTTTGACCTGGGGTCAGCCATTGCATTTTTTTACGGTTATCATAAAGGACCCACTTTTCATCACATGTCACAATTCGATCCAATATTCCTTCATTTCTATACTGATTTAACAAGGCAACACAAGTTTCAACACGCGTTTCTTTCTGCAGATCGGTCAAATCATGAGGCACCCATTTTCCTTTTTTTTTTTAGTGATTTGATGCAAATGAGTCAATATTGTGGTAAGGGAACGTTAAACCATGCCGCTAATACCTAGGTAGTTTCACTAGGATCATCTTTCACCATCTCTCTTCATTCATCGTTATTCATCTCTGTGGGCGGCTTTCCTCGTGGCTCGTTCTTCAAGTCGAAGTTTCCATCACCAAAGCGTTTAAATCAAAATCGCACGATGCGTTCGTTAGCAGATCCCTCTCCAAACGCAACATTGATTGCGGGCTGTTTCTGCCGCGTGACTTCCGCGTCGGAACTCGTATTCAAAAATCATTCAAATTTTCTTTCAGTTCAGTAACTTTCTTTCTTGTCTAAGTTGAATAACAAAAACTATATTTAAATGTTTCTTATTTTTTAAAAGAAAAACATCATAGAAACCATGTGAAAAAAGTTTCTTTCGAAAACCTCAAACCATCAAGATTCTATGTCAGTTCAAAGAACCTATCACAATAAAACGGCAATTTCATACTTTAACCCCTCATATATTATTTGATACTGTTGATCAGCTTTTGGAAAATCAGTATGAACAATAGGGAAACACAGAGTATATAATGTATACTTTTGGTTGTAACATAGTTTTGAATAATTATATATTTCTCTTATTTATAACTTCATCCGAAGAAAACTGTAATTGGCATTACATCAAGGATCTAATCAACTTTTATCTTACTGTTAAGATTATGCTGTAGAACACCTGTAATAAAATAAAAAAATTACAACCCTAAATACGATATTCCAACAGATAAAATTTTTATTAATAGGTATGTTTAGTGCAGTTTTAATATGCACTGTGGCTTCGTCAACACGTCCGTACATTGGCGCCGTTGCAAACAAACTAAAACAAAATAAGAGACCACACTTTGATGTGAGGCATTATTTCTTAGGCCATTTTTGAGACTGAGACCGGGCATCTAGTTGTATTGTTGATCGAAGACATTATTTTATTTTGGCTTTCGAAGTCAATTCTGACCAGTCAAAAGACATTCTAAATGATTCAAATATTTATAATAAGTTTATTTGGCTTCAAGTCCCTGTTAATTTTTTCATTTGAAAGCAAATACTTGTTGATTATCTGGAAGTTTTTGTATTTCAGAATGGGCCAGATTGGTTTTGTGTAATTGTGGGTTTTAAAAATGGCAATATTGCATTTTACACAGATACAGGACATTTACTTTTATCAGAGAAACTAGATGAGAAGCCAGTAATGAAAGTTTCTTGTCATACAGGAACATATGGTACATTACCTGATGATATACATGTACTATTTCAAACATGCCAATGCATTATTTCTGGATCAAGTTTGTTTCAAACTTTGAGAAATGCAAAATCACAGTTGGCTAAAGGTATTGTTATTATCTTTTTTATTATTACAGCCCCCCATTCACAACTTATTTTCAATTTAATAAGAGCAAATTTTAAGTGAGTTTACATTACAAAAAAGCCTTTATTGAAAATTATTATTGGAATTATTCCTAACAATGTTTCTTCTATTAATCAGTTGTTCAATGCTCCTGTAATGCCTAAACATGTTTCATCTTAGATCTTTATCAAATGCTCTGGTGGAATCTTCCAAGTTTTAAATATGTTTCTATTCATTTAAATACCTAAGTTTTTGAATGGTTTGTCATTATTATATTGGTCGTTGGTGTATTCGCAATTTTCATGGAATATAGGCTTGTTGTTTTTAAATGATAATAAAAATAATGAAACATCAATTGGATAGAAGCGACATAATAAAATATTTCTGCCTCTTTATTTCTTATATTGTTTTGGAATAAAGTCATTCAATCAACACAGTTTGATATCTAATACATCTTTTGTATATTTCATGTGATTTGACATAATAATTAAACTGAACATTGCTATTAAACCAAAAGGCTGATAAATTAAAATTATTTTTTACTTTTCAGTTCAAGCTGGTTTACAAGATGCATTTACTGTTGACAGTCGTAGCGTCAATATTCGAAAGTGGTTGTTTGCAGATCAAGAAATTATCCAGGACTCTGCAATCGTAGGATTAGAATTAAAGAATTCATATGATCATTTGTTAGCTGCATCCACGTATGGAGGATATGATACCTGGTTAGTTATTTTATTTTTTATTATAAAGGTATAATTGACCATGACCCACTACCCGAACCCTGTGTAATCCGCATAACACCCACGTGGTGGGCTGGGTGTTTTAACAAAATAAATATCTAAACGAAATATTAAAGTACTCACAATCATTATTTTATTTTACTAATGATATAAATTGAAGCGAGCATATTTTCATCAATATTTTGGAAACCCACCCAAACATCCGAAAGAAATATTTATAACTTTCGATTGAGATTAGAATTTATTAAAAATATTTCTTTCAGCTGTTTGGATCAATTGCCTGAACATTTATGAAAATGCGGTCACTAGAAGTGAAAAGAAACAAGTGCTTGAAAGATTCGTAAGTCTTGCCCTGCGATTCTGTAAAAATCTAAACTCGAATTCGAATTCATTTAAAAAAAACGGCATCCGCTCAACCTTAAACAAGTAATAACGTTTCTTGGTATAAGAGAAGTGAGTTTCGAAATGACATATTTTTAGACAACCAATTTTGGTTTGTATATTTGTACAAAATAATGGAATCAACAGAATTTTTAACCTAAATGATGTAAATTCGGATATATGAGTGCATTCGAATTCGGGTCTGTATTTTTACAGAATCGCAGGGCTGTTAGGTCCTGGGTAGCTCAGTGGTTAGGACAATCGCCCAGATAGCTAAAGTTCGTGGGTTCGAGTCCCATCAGAGTGCCTGGGGCTGGTGGATTTTTAAGCATTTTTTCATTCAAAGAATATTTCATCATAATAAACACGTTTTCATGCCTTAAAATTCAATGAAAATTGAAACATTTTTCTACCTTTAAAAACTTGGTTTCCTCATATTTGAGACATCATATTGGTATATGAAACAGATGCACAGCATAGATTATTTGATAGTTTCCAATCATCATCAAAGGCATAAACATCGCCATTTAACAATCTGCTACAATTAAAAAAGTAAATAATGTAATAGGTTTTATAACTTGGTTATAGGAATAGGTTATCTAACTATTTATTATTTTTTCAGGTATCGGTCAGTGCCTCCAGTTAATTCCCTCATACTCGGAGCAGGTGCAAAACCTTATATAGGTTTTCATTATGCTCTTGAAGGTGGAACTACACCTCCACTGCAAGATGTTGCCAGAGCAGTGGCAAACAAAATCAAATCTGCTCTACCGTAAGTAATTTACCGTAAAATCTTTGCGAAAATTGCTGAATAACAACGATCGCGGGCCGCGGCGCTTATCCACTACGCCACCGAGCTACTTTTAACAACTTTAAGCGACATTTAAAGGTTCCGTTTCTCGATAGGCAAAAAACGGAACCCTTATAAGATCACTATGTTGTCCGTCCGATGTTTGTTAAGACCTTTTTTCTTAGGAACGCATGGAGGTATCAAGCTGAAATTTCCTAGACAACGCGTAGAGTTAAATTGAAATTCATATCAAATACTCGGGTCTATAATACCTTTAAGCTGTAATAAAATCAAACTTCTATGTCAATCAAAAGAAACCGCCATTTAAGACGCATATCTTCAAACTCGCAACTACTCGCAAGGGAATCAAAACCTATATGATACTTCCAGTCGACCTAGAATCTTGTAACCCTCGAGGTGCACGAGTGCTTTTCGCACTTGATCGATTTCTTTTAGTTCGTCAACAAACAAAGTAGCAATTTTATATATTCATATTACTTCTTACAGTGGTTGGCTAGGTGGAGGTAATTCAGAGGCTACATCTACGAATTCGGAGCCGCTTATTCGTTCTGAAACTCTTTCCCTACGTAGCGGGTTAATTGATGTACAAAGACAGGGAACTTCAGTAGTGGTGTCACCTGATCGACAACTAGCTGCATTCACCGATAATTTTGGACGCGTTTCTGTCTTAGATGTTAAGAAAGGGTATTTAATCAGAATGTTCAAAGGATACAGAGATGCACAATGTGCATTTGTACAGGTAAGTAAAGTATAGTAAAAACTATGACATGAGTAGTGTGAGTAAATAAGGGTTATTATTAGTAATTCCAATAGGTTATAAATTATATGTTAAATTTAACACTTTTAATAATTTATTCATTCATTAAATTCTATATAGTTTTGTGATAAAAAAACAAGCTATTTCATCATATTCAGTTTTTGATTCAATTGAAAATCGTTATGTTACTGTAAAAGCCCGTAATTTTCCAGTGAAACCTAATTTCATAGATCAGATCAATTCTTTACCTACATGGGTAATCTGTAGGGCCGTCAGAAAAATAAAATAATTTATCTGCACGCTCGCTTTATTCCGCTAGTGTGTAATAATTGCAGTTTTAACGTTACCACTGAATACATATAATAGAAGAAAATCTACGTACAATTGTCCGTGAGTGTTGTCTATGTGTGGGTTGCTGGGTTCGAACAACCCACACATAGACAACACTCAGGGACACAATGTCTTGGACAGTTTCGAACCAGTGGGAGCGAGAGTGCCGTCGGTTTTAGACATGCGTCTGTGAACTTTTTAACGAAATGAAACCAAAAAAAAATATCATAACAAGTATTCGGTGGTCAGTTATTTCAATGCAACATTGAATTGTGAAATATCGTTTTTTAAACTACCAGTTCTTTTAAAAAGCTAAGTTGGTAGTTACTTCTATTCCTCTATGAACAGCTATAAGGAAATTATATGGATAAAAATATATTTGTCAGCCTTGATGACCTATACTCATTAACAATTACATGAAGCTCCTCTAGTGAGTCTTCCTATTGTATTACTACATTTTTGTTAAGCAAATTCACGTCAACTAATTGCATAAGTTCGATTTTTTTATTTGTGTAAATTTTATGTTGTTTTATTGTGTCATTTGGTGACACCTAAAGTGTTATTACTACGAAAGTTTTTTCAACCTTAGCTAGTGGCGTAACGTGGATGTCTGCCGCCCGGGGCGGAAGACAATTTTGCTGCCCCTCTTAATTAGGTATTTTATATAATTATACTATACATTATTTACATGAATATTAACTAATATTTCGGTAAGAACTGTCATAATTATTTTGCAGTATACAGGTTAGTTAGCCCACAGAGCGAGTGTTGTGGGTCAATCTCCACAAAGGACAATTTTTCGTGTGATTTACTTAGTATGGGTATAATTGTTCTTAGTATGGGTGTACTTTGTCCTTATTGTTGCAACACAGGACTTGTATCCTAAAAAGCGAGTTTGTCTTTTAAAAAACAAAAAAAGATTTGAAATAAAAAAATATATGAACTAAACAACTGAGACCCATGAATAAAACTTTCTTTGAATTGTCAAAGCATCACGTACTTTCTTAAAGGGACGTAATAATCAATATTGAACTTGATATATTATGTAATAGAAGTCGTTCTTACTGATAATAAGTCATAAACAAAATAAAATACGGGGAATCCTCGTAAGTCAGTTTAGATGGTGTTGCCATTCGCTACAAAATATCATTTAAAGTAAGAGTGAGAGACTTATTCCGAATTCGTCACAGAAAAAGTAATTTGCTCTTTTCATTCAGTCCGAATTTACAGTTGCGTTAAAAATATAAATTGATTCAAATATTTAAAAAATATATTTTTAGTTTACTGTGAAATTTTGCCGCCCCTAAAAAGTGCTCCCCCCCCCCCACTACGCTACCCCACTGACTTAGCGCGACCGCCGAGCGTAGGTATGAAATATGAAGTACATACACTTGATTATCTTCTGATGTATTCTGTGACGTAACTCTCTTTTTACAATAAAGGCCCAACTTGAATAATAACATAATAAATTTTATATTATTTGATGTCCTGTAAGTGGTGTACGCTAACACCACTTTTAATTAATAACAATAACTCTTATGACATTTCCTAAATCAACGATGTTGGTCAATTCTAAGATTTACTAATATACGGGCTTTTACGATAACATATACCTAAATATACGTATTTTTATAACACGATAGGGATTTCTTCTTTGCCAGATTATATGCGATATTCGCGTCACTATAAAAGTAAATGCAATCGTAAAACATAGCTTATTATAATTTCCAGATTTTCGATTTGGATAAAAAAGTACCTCATATGGCTGTTGTGAAAGAAATTAAAAGAGCTATATTTTTAATCATATATAATCCAAGAAAAGGTTTGATAGATATCAGACTAATGCAAAGAGGAAATCGAGTGGCTGTTTTTACAGCAACAAAAAATGGAAAATTAATTTATAACACCTGTGGATTGGTAGGGGCCGAAAAAAATTACACTTACAAAAAAATTAATTTACCAGAGTTTCAATGCGTATTGATTGATCCCGACGGAAAATTGAAAAGAATTAACATTCCTTTTTTTTATGCTTTGGAAGGCGAACATTCAGAAAGATCAAAAGACTTACATATTCTTCGAGATTTACGTGATTATATAAAGAAAACACTTAAAAATGATACAAGTGATTTTGAAGAACACATTATCAAGAGAGCTGCAGAAATAAAAACATTAGATCTAAAGAAACACTGTTTAGAAATATTAATCAAAAATTATGAAATACCTGTAAAGGTAATAATGGCTTGTTTATCAATATTTTGGAACAGTATCCAAGACGATAATGAGAACACACAAATGCAAGAAATGAAATCTTATTTTGTTAACTTGGGACTTTTAACTTTATTTTATCTCAACATTAATAACGAAAACACCAATGATATGCAAGAGCTTTGTACTAAATTACACGATAGCAAAGATATTCAAAATAGCTTGACGCATAATTCAGAAACTGAAGATGAAATTAACGATTTTCATCTTTTAGAAGATGATAGCTGTATCTTGGAAAGGTTATTGCTTTTAGTTCAAGAAAGTGAATATAAAGATCAACAACATGCGAGAGTTACATTTGCAGATAGCCGAGCGACATGTTTCAAAGAATTTGTATCCTGTTTTAGTTTAGATGGGTCCTCTCAATATATATCATTGAAAACGGATATTTCTGACGAGAAACTTAGGAAACTGGCTTCAGACACTTTTGAGTCGATATTCAAAATCGTAGACAAGACGATGATTAGTCATTTTATTAAAATCAGTAATGTTGACCCAAAAGATATCGTAAAACTTATAATTATGCATTTGATGGAGATGCCTTTAGAACAAATGACTGTAGAAGTTATCGAAAAAATTGTAGAAATATTATTCTATGTTTGTCGTGTAAATGAAGATGCTACTAATATTCTGTATAATGAAGTGTCGCCATGGTGGCAAAATATCCGTGATATTTTGATTGATATGACTTGTCCATTAAGAAGTTTGATCGTTGCAATGGCTTGTAAAGCTGTAGGTAGGATATTTGAAAGTAAATATAATGAAAGAGACGAGGACGCATGGGAATCTGTTACTACTGAAAATGCTAAATGGGGATTACTTATAGGGAAATTGGAGGATATTTCGATCCTAAGCATAATTTTAATGTTCAAAGATGAATTTAAAGGAAGTAAAGTTCCAAAATTACAATATAACGATATCAAAATCAACCTTAAATTCATTTATACCAGAGGCAAAGGTTCAGTTACTGAATTAATAGCAAAATGGCTTTGCAGTATGGCAGTGCTACCGGAAGCTATAGTTGTGAACGAATTACTGGAAACGAAAGCTTCACGGCATTTTGATTCTCCCGATAAAGAGGAAGATAATGATGATGATACGAATTTTGTATTTTTAGAAAATCATCGATATTTAGTTGATGATAATCCAAAAATTTTTAAATGGCTTTCACTATTACGAAGACAGTTTCCGTTAAGCACAATGGCTACTTATTTAGTAGCGAACATGTGTTGGGAATATGCAATTGCTTGGCAAAGGAACATGCATAAAACCGATGAACTACAATCAGTACTTTCTTGTCTGACGAATATTTCTGACTTACATTTGCGATTAGGATTATTTTCAATCATTTGGTCGACATACATAAAACAAACATTTGAAGCAATATGTCGATTGATTAACAAGGTTGGTCGGTTACCCAAAGATTCATTATGTTTACAAGATGTGGGTTTAAACAATGTTAATATGACAAAATTTCTTGATATTGTTACTGATTTACTTGATAATTTTTTTAAATGCTCCTCTATGCCAATGTCTGAAAATAAGAAAGAAGTTAAATATGAAAACATCTGGGAAGACAGTATGCCGTCACTGGTTGAAGTTGCACAAGATGCGAAAAGTGTGAATTGTGATATACTTAACTTGAACTATCAAGTCGCTTGTACTGTATATTATATGTGCCATTTCAATATTAAATGCTCTAAGCCCCTAGATACGCTATATGACATAGATTATCAATACATACTTGAAGCACTTGCTGGTAATCCTGTTCACCGAGAAATAAGTTTGAAAGCCTCTGAAAAAATAAGAAATCCTAGAATGAAATTTATCACTAAACTTGTTCGTGCTGCTATTGAGACAATCTCACAAATTGACAGCGAGAGTCCATTTAAAAGTTACAACAATGAAGAATGCAATATTTGGATAGAAAAAATTATAGTATTAGCTGAGCTATGGCATATCGATACTGATTTTGTAAAAAGACAACAGGTAAGTAAATTTCATATTCACTGCAATGTTAGAAAGAGAGCTTTTTGAGCTATTGTTAAGGCGTCTTAAGCTTTATTTTTACATATATTCTGATAAACATTGATATCAATCATAGCTGAAACCTTTATCACTTATACCAGTACTACAGATTAGCTTATATAAGGTTCATACGTCTACACTGATAGCGCCATCATTACATTTTTAGAACCACATAAGAGTCTCGAGAATGTGAATCTTTGAAGGTTTTATTGTTCACAATTTTGAAAAAAGTACCTAAGTAAAAATTAAAACTAAAATATTATTTTTTTCACAGATTATTGCTTTGTATCATTTGGGTTATGACACATTAACAGAAAACGAACTGAACTTTGTAAAAGTACCAGAATCAGTTCTTCCATCGATATTGGCCATAAGCATTCAAAGGTTGAAGAGGAGTTTAGAACAGTCCAGTAATCAACCTGAATGGATAGTCTCTGTATCACCTAATCTTTATAAACGTCTTCAAACCACAGTAAGTACAAATTCCTATTGACTAACCGACGACCTGTTGTTCTCTTTTGTAGCGTTGTTGTATCAAAATTTCGTTTAGTTACTTAGATTACTATATGTACATAATTATTATATATGAAGGCCTATTCTATTTCTCTGAAAACGAAATTCGCCTGTTTTCGGAATGCTAATACGTTCTAACAGCGGAGGTAGGACCTGACACTGCCTCTCATGCACAGATAATCTTCACGGATATAAATTAACCAAAATTATAAGGACTTATGTATATTCTGAATAACTTTTAGAATCGAAATATTCCGAATTTTCGTTAGAGAACAAATAGAATAGGTGTCATGTTAATTCGTACGAGTTATTTATTGTATTATTAATAATTATCATAATCCTAATATCCCTTAATTAGTTGACACGACGATTTCCTTATGAGTTGGTAGACACCACAGAACACAGAAAGACGTTAGAAGGGCCTTGTGTGCGTGGCAGTGTAGCCACGATCCTGGACAAACGTACAGGATTGTGCCTTCACCACGCGATCGCGATGTTTAGTTATTCACGAACGCGCGCGCTGTAAGTACTGTGAAACACGCCACTAAAAGTGTTAAAAATGTCGACTTGCGCAGTTATTAATTGCAAAACAAGAAGCCCATCCTCAAGTAGGTCCAAAGGAAGGATTTCTTTCCATTAGTAAGTAGAACACTTCTCAAATTTAGTATTTTTAGTCGAAATTCGTGAAATGTTATTAAAAGTGTGAATCACAAAAAATATTTCCAAGAAAACATACATTGCTGGAGAAGTGCGCATATTTATTACATTGCGTCGTACTAAGTACGTAATGTAAAGAACATCGCGAAATCACCATTTTAAATGGCAACATAATTGATTACGATAGATGGGTAGTGAAGTGCCTGGAAACATTTTATCGTTTTTTGGTATGTTAGGTAGTAAAAACTAAATAAAAATATGGACGATAAAAATAGTGGTAATCAGAGATTAACCATATTACTTTCTTTGGTATGCTTTTGTATATTAATTTAATAATGAGTGTGGTAATAAGTCTGTTTTTATATTCTTAATATTGTAACAGAAAATTAGTTTTTTTTATTTTATTTTGAACCATTAACAACAATACTTTTTAAATCATCGAAATCCGTTCAGAATAAGTTCCAGTAGCATTTATTGTACTGTTAGTATTTTTTTTTGTTTTGTATATATTTATTTACATTATCTTGTTTGTCAATATTACTAGTTTCATTTAAGCGATGTTGCCGATCTTATCTGTTTACTTGATACGAAATCGAGTAACGTAACGTAAAAAATACCTACTATTATTATTAATAAACAAACATATTTAAGCTCGACTAGTACCGATTCAATGTTAGTTCATTAGTAATTTAAATATTTCTTATTGAATCAACCAACTAATTAAGAATTAATATCTAAAGAAAAAATAGTATCCTTTCAATTAATTGACTTGTTGTTTTTCAATATCGATAGTAAATAACTTTATGCCAATCACTAGTGTGATATGTCAAATTAAAATGGCCTTTACACGTTTATTGCGCTCTATAGATGTCTGTTATGGTTGAGCGTGATTGGTTATAGTTATATTGGAGCGTTCTGATTGGCATGTTAAAAATGCAAGTGTGTGCATATCTTTTGTATAATTGGTCTGATATTTCATCTGATGTACGGCGGACTAAAAGTGGGGCAAGACTGGCGACATCGGTTTTTGTACAAAGGATGCATGATTGCCTTTCTAACCTCTTTTTCCGTGTTCTGTGGTAGACACCTATACCAAGACAAATAAAAACACAAATCCTTTACACAAGAATGAAATTATACGTAAAAAATCATCGAGTACCTTATTTAAAAATAAAATCTACTTCAAAAACGTGAAAAATAAGTCCCCAAAGAATTAGAAAGGACTCTATTACTAAGATTCCGCTGTCCGTTGGTCGGTATCTCCTGAACAGTAGTATAAATACCACGGTTGAAATCGCTATAACGACAATTCAAAAACAAATATTTATAGGGGATCCCACACCTCAAACGTGATATTTCTTGCAGTTTGTATGGATAATGGTACAGAACTCTCATGCACGGGTCGTCTCGCAATTGGTGTTTTTATTTTAAGATTGTACGTTCTGAAATAAGATCATTATTCCAGGTACTAGACACGTCCATTCCGGCGCATCCTTCTTTGGTAACTACGAAAACGGTGCTTCAAAAGTTACTTTTACAAATAGATAAAAAAACTTTGGATATACCATCAAATTCACAAAATATCAAAATGGCTGAACTTATTATTGAAAATTGTGAGGTTTTAGAAAAACTGTAAACTTGTTATATTACTTCTATTAATAAGTAGGATAATGTTGTATTATCTGTGGTACTACATAATTAATCGTGCAATTTTTTAAAATAAATATGGTTATCTAATTTTAATTCCTCATAAGTCTTTTAATCTGAAAATCCTTTTGAACATCCCTTTTTTAATAATGCTGGGGTAATGCCCCTTAAGCCTTAAAACAGGGCTCTCTGACCACCCCGCCCTGGAAAGAGCAGGTTAATTTGGAAGGCCTAACTGGTAAAACCGGCTGCGATACACCTCACGCAGATGGGAAGAACCGCGGTATCCTGCAAAGGGGCCTGGTTTCTTCCGCCCCTTTTGAGTTTCCTATTATGTCTTATTATTCTATTCGGGCAGGTAGCGTTATTCTAATTCTCTTAAATTGACATATAATATGATGATTTTCACTTTACTGTAGTCTGTAGCGTTTATTAAGCTAACCTGGCGAATGGTAGAGCTCGTAATTTTATGAACAAAAATGTTATTATGTAATACATAAGTAGTAAATTATCACTTCCAAAATATTTGTTGTGCAAGCGCTTGATGCTAAAACGTGCTATATAACAGAATAAGAACACGCGGATTACAGTCCTTTTCCATCTCTTTTTAGGAATTGATTAAAGAAAACATTTAGATTACTTTATTCCCCTTTTATTTTTAAAGGTACATACATAAATGCAACTGCAGTCTACACAAAATATTTTTTTTTGTATATTTAAATAATAAATTAATTTTATATTGGTATATACAATAAATATAAATTGTTTAAAGAGATAACAAATTAAAACTGATTAAAATCTCTAGATACAACATTAACGCGTCATTACTACCAAGTAATAATGTTTTTAACACATATATTCTAAGGTATCTATAAAAAATTCAAAAATAAATTTCCTGTCTTAAAAGGATGAGAGATATAATGGTACATATATGGTTTACATGAACATATTTATATTATCAGGAAACTAGAGAGTACTAGGAACAAACAATTACTCAGCCGATGTTGATATATCGTCACCTGTTATTGTTTTAATCTAACAGTTACCTATTAAAAGAGTGGCACGCTAATGGTTGTCTATACTTTTAGAGCAACGCTCTTTGTGAAGAATCTGATTAATCATTGATGTGCCACAATTTTTTTTAAAGGCAACGAAAGTTGTTTTTTTTTTTTTTTGGAGAACAAATTTGTAGGAAAATTTGATGCTGTATCTAGTTTTTTAATCAAAGATGAAACATAAAAACAAATTTTGTCACATTAGAAGACATTGAACTTGCAAAATATTACCAAAACCTTACTTTAGCCGCAAATTTTTAATTGATAGACGAAAAAGAGATGTTTAAGAGGATGTCCTTCATCGTCATTAATACAACACGACTGCCAACCAAAGGGATTTCTTTGATATTTTGCAAGTTTTTTTTACGAATACGACCCAATATAACATTTTATTTCTTATCTCATTATTTATAACTTCCTGAAGTCCAAAGTACTAATACTAGAACAAAATGACTTTGCAGTGACGGCGCAAGTTTTAAAGTAGCGACTTGGTCTTAAATATTTTCGGTCATCTGCCAAGCTTAATTTCAATGTTTAAGTGCCCCTAAAATATGACACCTTTATTTATTGTGGTTACAGAGATATGAAAAATTTTGATCTGGCCATTCAGGACTATATTAAATTTGTTCTAGTATTAGGACTCTGGGTCTTGTTCGCGAGTACTTTTTTAAAAACCGGGCTGCAAGAGGATAAGTTTATATGCAGAAACTGGAGGCAGAGACAAATAAGAAATATTATATTTGAGAATGAATCCCGCCTGTTGTACAGATTCTACTGACATTATTAATAACATGAATTACGTTTAATTATCACTTTCAATCATGCATGTCTCGGATATACTTGTCAAACTAGAGTTGTAGTGGTACCAGCCAACTAAACGCTCATTTTGGAAATACTTCAGCTTCGCTTTATAAAATTTTGAATACCTGACAGTAATTCATGTTTCTATCTTATCAGATAAGTTTTAATAGAACACGACTTTGAAATAAAATCGGTAGCTAAAATATTGTGAGTATATCTTAAATTTGTTACACTTAAATTAGCTCTGATGCCGCTACGTTTAAAACATGGTCTTAACATTTTCTGCATATCCTACTAATCATTAATAAAAAAATTATCACACACTTTGGCAGTTACAGACTACATAATCTAAACTAAATGCTTTGGAAATATCATCTGTAATCAATTTATCATGCAATAGGTGGGTGTGTCATTTTAGTTTAACTCTCAAAGTACAGTTCACCCCATCTGAATTAAAAAAGTCGACTTTCCGCTAGTGTGCATGCAATAGTTATTATTGAATATTTTTTGTCTCAAAACAATATCATGAGATTACTTAGAACTGTTCGTAGGTCATTAGTGGCTCATTAGACTAAAGTCGCGTTAAAATAAAACATTTTATTACTGAAAAAAGATAAAACAAAAGAAACCGTATATAAACAAATATTATTTTGTATAATTAGCTAAAAAATTATCATTTAAAATTATTGTAACCCTTTTAGGTTCACCTTCGTTGTTACTTATAAAAAACTACGTGTCTTTAGACTTTTTAATGGAACAATTAAAATTAGTTCAGTGTCCGTTAGTGAGGCACGGCAGCAACTTTCTCTTGAATTTAAGACTCTGGACTCGTTTAGTGTGCAATTTAGTAGTCTGTGCCAAAATAGAGACCCGCAATTTCAGAAATGAATAAAGCTTTTTGACGCTTTATCAGCAAGATCCACATTATCAAGTAAATATTTCTAAAAATAATTTTGTAAATTATTATCTCTTTGTCCTAGATTGACGATATGATGGTAAACTACCTTTTTGAAATATATTATGAACATACACGTTTTAGCTCTGGTGCTGACCAAGCGCGGTTCCACCAGGGACACGATGGGAATGCCCACAACTTTAATGGACTATAACGTCGTTAAATGGAACAACACAATGTAACACAAAATTTTGGCCTGGGCATCATATATTTTGTAAATCCTCCTTTTGTAAAATCTTCTTTTTAGGACTATATTGTTTTATAATGAGCGAGTCCAAGCCACACTTGGCCTATTTTCGGGTATTACCATAACCATTTTTATGGGCGGATCTCCACAGCAGCGCCACAGATTCATTTATCTCCGAAACTACGTACACATGTTCTTTTACAATTTGTCCCAATTTCGTTTACACGGATTTCAAGGACTAACAAAATTGAGGACTCAATTAGTCAAGAAATCATATTGAGAAAGCGGCGCTGTCGCTCTACCTAAAGGCGGGCACCTTACTTCAGGCATGATATGACACCTACACGTTCTCTAAATACTCCCATCATTTTTGACAGAAGATTTAAATCTAACAATATCAAAATTACATCATTTCTAATTGGGATGACGACTGATTTTTGTCTGTTTGTCCATAAACAATTGAAATTATTGAAGAATATCAATAAATTACGGCGATACATTGGGTTGAAGTTTCGCATGACGTCACGCTTTTGTACATTCTCTACAAAACTGTGACGTAGCGATCCCCCACTCCTCAATTTTAATGCTTATTATCTAAACCATTTCTTGTTTATTTTTCTCTTATCTGACTGACGGGACTAAATAGAATTCCTTTTTTTTAACCAATCGTCATCCCTATTGGAATTATCAGGTATTCATTTATCTAAATATATTTAACTTAACTAATGCGCGTACTTATTTTATTGCACACCAAAAATAGTATTATAATATCCTCTTAAAACTTTTCAACGCTTTGCTGCTGAGGGAAGTCTTGAGCAATCTATCCGATGTCGGGCAGAACTTCTAACTCCTATATAGGTGCCACATTTCACAAAGTGGTTTGTTTACCCACTCCAACGTTTAATATCATGACCTAAGGTAATAGGAACACTCGAGGCAAAAAGTCATGAATTGAAAATTAAATACTGAATCATTTTTAAAATTAGTTGTAGTTTCCTGTTAATTTTCTGTAGATACTTAAAGTATTACATTACATATTAACTGTGTTAAAAAAAACATCCATAACTCTCACAATCATACAAACAATTTCTTTCTTTGTCTAGATTACCTTGAAATGTATGGCTCCTGTTGGTTAGCGTTGAAAAATTTTTTATTATTGCATTAACGCTAATATTTTTAACATAAAAATTCTTATATTATTATATTATACAAAGCCACAACAACTTAAAGCTTGATCGTTTGGTTTTTGTTAATTTCGTATGTGCACTCATGTATTAAGAACTATCACTCATAGATTATTTAGATTTAAATGATGTTTTAGACTTTTATTTTTATTTCACCAATTTGGTAAAATATGATTATGAAAAAAAACTATTATACTCTAAAAGAAATGATTTGTTGTTAATCACTGAAAATCCATATTGATTTAAAATGTCATATCTCTAGCCATGTTCTTCGACGTCACCATAAGTGCGCTAAAAATTACGGCGTCTAAATTACTCGTAGTTGGTAATTTTTTTAACCAACTTTAAAATCGATAAGATTGCGTATTTAGCATCCATTCGAAATTTGAAAAGAATATTTTTTTATGTTAAACGAGTATGCATATATACTATACTCTTTGATGTGTATTTTTTATGAGTCATAGTAGGCATCAATTAGTAAAGTATATATATAGGGGTAGGGTATGTTCATCGATTTCTTCTGCATTGTGAACCAATTTCTGCCAAACTAGCTGTTTCCCCGAGACTTCGCCTGCATAATTATACCCTATGTCCGCCAAATAAACAAAATTAATCTAAGACTGTTATTATGTTAAATATTGTTATTTACAGATACATCATATTTTTATAGTTCCCTATTATATAAAAAATATCAATATCACTAAAAATCATGAAATAAATGTTTATATCATGCTAATTTAAAACTGCAATTCACGAAATTACTGCATAGATAAACATAACAACATGAGTGCACATCATAATACCTTAGATTAAAAACTTTGTAAGACTGAAACTTGTCCATAAAATTATTCTCACTAGCTAAATTGGTGTAATGTGTTCATTTCTTTCTTTGGCAATATTATACAATATACATCTAACTATACTAGGTTTACATTATGATAACTTAAATGTTATGTAAAATATAGTTTTTGGCACATACCTTAAATTATTCTATGAATATCTGATGATGCATTTAGTTACTAAGTTTACCTTTTTCAAAAGTTAAAATTCCAGGCATTAAAATATTGCATGAATTGTGTCTTGCTCTCCGGGAACTCTCCATTTCAGCTTCATTTCCAGCAGCTACAGAAGTCAAAGCAACAGTTTTATCAAAATCAATAGTTGTATATCCAATAGCAGCTAGTGGAGTAGATGTTGCTGTGTTATATTTTTCTACACTACTTTGAGATATAACTCTACATCTTGACTGTGAAGAACATGATACAGTGCTTTCATTTCTTGAGCTAGTATGTGATTGACTCTCTGGAGATTTAAGATCCTTTGTACTTTTTAAAGTATCTTTATTACAATCTATATCTAATATAGCATAGTTGACTTCCATCTCTTCCACAGGTGACATTGAAGCAAAGGTATCTGATTCAGAAAACTTTTGATTATATTCTAATGTGGCATTGAAATGTAAAAATTGTTTAACATTTTTCACACTATCAGCCATATCACCCAGTGTTAAATTGGCATATGTGTTTGTTTCTGGCTTTAATCCAACAGGTAAATTACAATATTCTACTTGTTTTGGTGTAAGTGGTGTAAGAGGAACAGATTCAGTTTTACCCTTGTCATGAGTGTTGGTCTCGGTGGGTGCAACATTTACATATAATCGAGCTAATTCCTGTTGCTCTACACTCAATTGTGCATAATGCTCACTATTATTGCTCAAAGTAGGAGACAGAGGATCAGTACCTTGGGTATTGTTTTTAGGGACATTTTCATTTAAGTATCTACCTTCAAGAAAACGTGTTTCATCTTCAATATCTCTCATTGTATTTAATGCAGTTTCTTGTCGTAAAGTATTTCTGAGAATTGCCAAGTCTCTAGTAAGATCATTACTGTAGACATGGCGAGTATCAACTGTAATAGTAGTATCTGCTTGATTATTATTGTTATGTTCTCTTTTAAAATCTCGTACTTGATACAAATTTGTCACATGGTTTCCATTTGCTTGAGAACGGGGATACAAGGGCATAACTTCCAATATATCTGCACTTGATGTAGATCTTATTGCCTGAGTCACAGGCCTGGGAACACCGATATTAGAGGTAATATTTGAAATGTTATTATTAGTGGTAGGTCTATTATTACCTTCAGGTTGCCCATTATCTATGGAAGATCTGTGAACAACACTTGCTTGAAGTGTTTGTCTACCTTGTGGGGATGGAGTCATATGTGACACTGGGTATGGCACAGAATCGTGGATAGCATTTCGTAGTTGAATTTGTTGTTGTAAAGTATGAAACAATAAGGATGCTCTTCGGCATCTGAATGCATATATACCTTCCCCAGTTTCACATCTCCTACCTGAAATTAGAATACTTATTAATAAATAAAAAATACTAACTTATTAATAAATTAAAATTTAAAAAAATAAAGAATACATATAAGCAGAGGAAAGCAATAATATATATATGTACATACTAATGGTATTATAATTTATTGGCTTTAAATTTGATAAAACTAATATGTATATTGAAGTTTATAAGTGTAAAAAAAGTTTAAATTATGCTCAGTTTGTACACAATAAAATGAGTTAATTGTTATGAAATGCATAATATCATATAATTGAAATATAAACATTAATGAATTCTCAGTAAAAGTAAAAAAGTAATAAACAATCTACTGCATCTAAGAGGAATATCTATCTATTATTGTATTGTTTATGTTATAATTTTTAAGATTGAGCTCTTATGAGACTTGGTAATCAAAATAAAATATATAAAATTAGCACTTGTCATATTTGAAATCATATAACTGTACACTATACTTTTCTGAAGGTGACTTAATATAAGCATTTATTATTTATACATTCCTTAGTTTTATAAAGCTAAACTAACATTTGTCACACTTTGTTTCAATAAATTCTAACCTTTTTAGCTTTTGCTGTATTCAATATTTAGCCATTTTTTAAAAGTCATTGCTAACAGCTACCAAATAATATGGAATACAAACTAATTTTAAAACTAATTGTCAATGTAAATGTTCTGTTAGCCAAATACTGCTTTCTTTGACAATTATTAATTCTATCATATTGTTTTTTTTTTTCATATTTATTAAGATATATATTTATCAAAACAACTACCAACTTCAAACAGGAATTCTACATTTAAATTTGAAACAATTATATAACTGCATAAATACCTGATTCAAAACTGAATATTTCGCCTTCGAATCCATATCTCCTGAGTGAGTGTAAAGGCCAAACAGTGGAATCACGTCCTTCACGATACAGTATAATATCGGATTCTGTAATTTCAAGCTGTCCTGAACATAACTCTGCTCCATTTTCGTCTATGTTCATTACCCGGTAAACATTAGGATGAATGTCCGAAGACTCCTTTTTACTATGAAAGCACCCCATTAGTCCATTTCGTGATGACACAGCGTAGGTAATAACGTTAAAAGCCTCAATACATTTTGATTTTATAAATATTCGTAAAGTTTACTTTGTAAAATACATACTCCTGATTCAGTCTCTTCTAAAGAGTAAATAAAATTTGACAGATGGTGTGACAGGCGTAAATTACTGAACATTATGGATGCTCTTGGAATGAGGGACTATTTAAAAAAAATTAAGAAATTACTAAAATTTTTGTAACTAGTTGGCAGCACAAATTGTAGGATCTAAATGTCAATGAGGAAGTATTTAAAAAAACCTTTGTTCCCGATATCCCGATACCCGATATTAAATACTTCCTCATAAGAATGAATGAAAGCGAAGAAGCATAATGATTATAAATATATACAACGTGTCCCAAAATTCAACGATAAGCGGGCGCCAAGAGGTAGACCTGCTCATGTGTACTTATGGAAAAATAAGAAAAAAATTATATCTTATTAATCTTTTTTATTATAAAATAAAATTCGAAAATTTACACCTTTTATGATATTTTCAACTACCACGACCACAACTTCTCAATTATGTTCAATCTTTTTTTGGTATCGGATACCCAAGTAGTACTAATATTCGCTACAACTGTTAAAAACACCAAAATGCCCACAGTATTTACACAAAAAACAATCAAAATGTATTTTTTTCCTTAAATTTTCACAGATTTTTACGTTCCGTACTCTTTGACTCACAGTCATGTAGAAAAAAAGTATGAACACTACTGCGGCAAGTTGTTTTTAAAATTGACGCAGCTCATGAAGATTCCATAATGGTATAATACTTCATGATAACTAGCAACAAACTAAAAATCATACCATTTAGAATCAAGAACCAAAGTTGTGAGTAATAAATTGTACTGTTCCGAAATGTTTTAATATTTAAAAAAAATATTGAAATAAAACAATAGTGAGTTTTAGTCTCATTCATTTATTAATAATTAACATTACAGTAAACGTTCAAATTGTTTTCCACCGGCATTAATACATGCACGACATCGCCTTAAAAAAGAGCGTTTTATTTTTCGTGCATTTTAGCATTGATATGTGACGCAGCCTGACTAATTTTTTGCCGAAGCTCGTCCAATGTCGTAATGGGTTTTTCATAGATTTTGTCTTTGAGACAACCCCAATAGAAAAAGTCCAGGGGGTTTAGGTCGGGTGATCGGGGTGGCCATAAGATAGGACCAAGTCGCCCAATCCAACGCCCGGAATACTCTTGGTTTACAAATGGTGTGCATATTTTTTTACTATGACTAGTTATCTTAGATAATTATACCATTTTGGAATCTTGATGAGTTCAGTCAATTTTAAAAACAACTTGCCACAGTGGTGTCCATACTTTTTTTTTACAAGACCGTAAGTCAAAGATTACGGAACGTAAAAATCTGTGAAAATTTAAGGAAAAAATACATTTTCATTGTTTTTTGTGTAAAAACTGCGGACATTTTGGTGTTTTTAAGAGTTGTAGCGAATAGTAGTGCTACTTAGGTATCCGATACCAAAAAAAGATTGAACATAATTGAGAAGTTGTGGTCGTGGTAGTTGAAAATATCATAAAAGGTGTAAATTTTCGAAGATTTTCGAATTTAATTTTATAATAAAAAAGATTAATAAGATTTTTTCCTTAAATTTTCTTATTTTTCCATAAGTACACATGAGCAGGTCTACCTCTTGGCGCCCGCTTATCGTTGAATTTTGGGACACGTTGTATAATTTTGATTTAAAATGTAAGATGTATATTATTTCATCTTTATCGAAAGTTTAAACAGCCAAAAGATATATTTAAAAAAAGATTTGCCTGAACGTTGATGAAATAGGTTTGAGTGCCATCCCAAAGTGGATTTTTTAAGTCTTTTTCATTAAAATATTTCTCAGTAGAGCATCGTGAATGCAAAACTGATTAAATATTATAAATGTAATTTTTTTTTTATAAAATGGAATATGAAAGATATATCTGTTAAAAAACAATGTACTAAAGAAGTGGCTGTATGAATGCCACTGAAGCGTTAAACAACTAATTTAAAAAATGCGCTTCATGCTGCAACTGTCTTCTTGCATCAATCCAATGTCAACGTCAGTTTAGAGCTGTACGAAAATGGGTATATATATCGATTATAAATAATCGGTCTTTTTGTTTATTGTTTTTTTTAATTAGAGACACACATGAGCACTGTTGAGGGAGACCTTCTTGGTTTAAGATTTTTTTAATTAATTTAAATTTAAATATTGTCATTTTGACAATCTGTTCTGCACATGCGCGTCTATTGTTATTATATATTGAAAATCAACTCTTCGTAAAGCTATTGTCGGTGCTGTTTATATTTTTTAAGTATATATTTTTGGTGGTAAATAAGTAAATAAACTCATGTGATCTAAGAGCTCCCTGGTCTTTCTCTATACCCGTTTTACCATCGGGTATCAAGCACTACGATGCCGGCCAACCGAGGGCCACGCGACAGCGGATGACAACACACCAAAGAGAAGAGCAATAATGCGGGCATACTTATAATCAGCCTAATTAGTACAATATACCAACCATATTTATAATCGATACCTTATATTTACTTTGAAACGAAGTTTGTTGATGTTCATAAATAAAATAAGTCATTTCAGTTGCTTGATATTTTTTGAAAATTGTTTCAGGGGATTTTGCAAGCGTTTTAGAAATTGAAAATTATGGTTCTTACTTGATTCTAACGGATTTAAAATTTCACTAAGATATACCTTTAGGCGACGGTGCAATATTTATATGGAGTGGAGCTGCTCTGATAACTTTGCGATCTTTATAATTAAACTAATTGACCCCATTGAGTTTTCATGTTATTTTGGTTAGAAAGACCTTGATCCGAGATAATATGCAGTGTTTTATGATGAAAGGTGACCATGGGAACTTTTTTATTAATAACCTCAACCCCGTTGAGTTTGGGTTTGTTTGATTTGATACAAGATCTTAAGTCCATGGGTCTAAAATCATATTTAAATAGTGTCTTTCAACAAAAGCTTTTTTAACAACACATAAAAACACCATTTGACAGCTTTTGTATACAAAATATTTGGAATATATTTATCTGTAAAATTTTTCAGCAACTTAAATATCTTATATCTGTATCCATGAAAAGAAAGCATTTACTTATATATTATTATTATTTTATTCAATTTTCAGTTTATGCAATAATTTTTATTAGTATAAATTCCAACTGAAACATAACAAACAAAATTAATTTTAGTTGGTTAAAAAAATTACCCATAGATAACATATATAAATATACCTATAATTTTTTTTGTCCATTAATTTGAAAGTCTTCTCATCTGTTTGCATTGAAATCTGTAATAAACAAGGAAAGACATTAAACTATACTCGCGTAAATAACAAGCTTTACCGATTATTGTATTGGGTCACCACTTTACCGAAATGTTATGTGTTTTATTTAATAGTATATAGGTTGATATTTAACTTATTGATAAGTTTACTATCTGACTCTATTTATACGAAGGATCGGTAAAATAAATAAACGTGTTCACAATTATGAGTTTACTTTCAGACTATTTGATGTTGAAGTGCCACTTACAAAATACAAAATATCATAGATTACGTTGCCACAGAGTGGTCGACAAAGATTATAAAACAGATGTGCCACAGTCCTCCCCCTTAGAAAAATCAAAGGGATTAATGTTAAAAACAAAAAAAGATATGATTTTATATAAAAATATTTAAAAAACTACCCATATGTCGTATAAAAACTAATTAAACAACTCGTTACATATTCTTATCACTTTACTACTAGCGTGAAGTCTACATTGCGTTTGCTACGATGAGTTGCTATAGAAGTCTATTTTTAGAACAAAGGTTGTGTACAATATTCATCTCTCTTATGGGACGATAAGAATATGATTCGATATAAAGTAAAATTAATTAATTTCCAGAACTAAATTTGTAAAAATAAATTTCAATTAAAAACCTAGGTTAAGCTTAAAAATTAAAATTATACTTTATATAAAAAAATAGTTATAGTTGTAGTTCATTAATTATACAGTTCACTTTGTTTTTTGCACTGACACTTTGGCGTATTTAATAAATTGGTTAAACTGTAGACTGTAGAAATATGTTGCAATACTGCTTTATCGATGAGCTGACCACTTAACTGCAGCTAAGACAAAATCGAGTCTTGAAGCTCGACCAGGGGCTCTATTTTTGAATCATTCGTCTCGCGTCGAGCGCTCGTTTTCTACTGATTTTCGTTCGACTTAACAAATTCGCCATTTCTAAATCGCTCGACTGCAACGAGTGGTATGAACCACTCGTCGCTTAGCGAACGTTGTATGCGAGTGATAGAAGAAAACGAGCGCTCGACGCGAGACGAATGATTCAAAAATAGAGCCCCAGACTCTCCAAGAAGATTGTGACGTTGGTGGTTATGCTTCTTTCTATAAGTCGAATCTCACAGTTTTCTTAACTGCGCGACCCGATCGTGTAAACACAGGCTGTGGCGTATTAAGTGGTTTTGTTGTTACAGCATTCGGTGATTCGATATTTAATGGCTCCGTGATGTGACTATGGCATGGGACCGACATTTCGTCAGTTATTAAAAGATAAGCTGGTTTGAGTCGATCAAGTGACACAGTCAAGTGTTTGCCGTTGTAATCGATCTTAAAATACTTTGAGTGGCGTGACATGACTTTAAAAGGCCCTTCATAAGGTGGAATCAATGATTTTCTAGTTTCGTTTCTTAAGAAGACGTGTGAACATGAACTTAAGTTGTTATGAATAAATATTTTATTGCCTTTGTTGTGAGAAGTTGATTCTGAGGCACCTTGTAAGTCTGAAAGTGACTGGGCTAAATTACTTATGTATTCACGTGTATTTACCGGTGTTTTATAGTTTGTTATGAATAAATCACCTGGCAATCTAAGACTAGTTCCGTATAAAAATTGTGAGGGGCTATAGCCTAGGTCTAATTTGATAGCTGTACGTAAGCCTAGTAGAACTAACGGTAATTGCTGTACCCATTGTGTGTTATCCATACATTTTGCCATGATAGCTGCTTTTAAGGTGCGATGTAGTCGTTCAATCATACCGTTCGCTTTTGGATTGTATGCTGTTGTACGAACGCGTTCGATGCCGAGTCGTTTTAATAATTGTGCGTATAAGTCGGACTCGAATTGACGACCTTGATCTGAAGTTATCCGTTTTGGACAACCGAAACGAGCTATCCAGTTTTCTATTAAAACTTTACCAACTGTTTCAGCTGTAATATCTTTTATGGGTATTACTTCAGGCCACCTTGTTACTCTATCTATCATGGTTACGCAATATCTATAATCATCGGAATATGGTAACGGACCTATGATATCTATATGTACATGTTCGAAGCGTGACGCACCATCAAATTCGCCTATAGGTGTAAATGTGTAGCGTAGTATTTTACTTTTTTGACAAGGAATGCAACTTTGGACATATTATTTAATATCGCTATTCATATTGCTCCAAAAATACCTTGATTTAAGCAATCGCCTTGTTGCCGCGATTCCGGGGTGGCTGACTTCATGTATATTTTTAATAATGTGTTCCCGAAACCGTGCAGGTAAATAAGGGCGAATGTTATCAGTTGATATTTCGCAAGTTATTTGAATATCAGAGTCCGGCATTGTAATTAATTTAAATTGATCACTTTTTTGTTTAATGAGACTTTGTAATTCTTTATCTTTTTTTTGTGCCTCGGCCAGATCTTCACATTTTAATAGAGAAGGTATTGTTATTGCCTCTATCCTAGATAAAGCGTCAGCTACTATATTTTTATCACCTTCTATATATTGAATTTTGTCACAAAATTGTGAAATAAAATCTAATTGTCTCAGTCTAGGAGAATCTGATGGTGAGGCTTTTTTTGTTAGTGCGTATGTTAGTGGTTTATGATCGGTTAGTACGGTTAGTTCTCTACCTTCTACCATATATCTAAAATGTTTTATTGATAAATAAATAGCTAATAATTCTCTGTCATATGTGCTATATCTAGTTTGAGTGTCCGTCAATTCTTTTGAGTAAAATCCTAAGGGTTCTAATTTATCGTTAGTTTTTTGATGCAAAACTGCGCCTACGCAATTCTCCGAAGCATATATAAGTGGTGCGGAACTATCGGGGTGAGATAACATAACAGCGTTATTTAAACTTTCTTTACATTGGTTGAATGCTTTTATCGCGTTTTCAGACCAAGTCATTTTAGTTTTGTCGCGTTTTTTTGAATTATGTAAGTACGCGTTTAATGGTGATTGAATTTCTGCTGCTTTTGGGATATTTTTTCTATAAAAATTTATCATACCTAAGAATCGATGTAGCTCTTCAATATTATTAGGTTGAGGATAATTTAAAATAGTTTGTATTTTTTTGAAACTAGGTTTGATGCCTTCTTTATTGATATGATAACCTAGAAATTCTAATTGGAATTTTCCAAATTCACATTTTGGTAGATTTATAGTGAGACCGTAGTTGTTTAGTCGTTCGAGAACTAGTTCTAGGTGTTTTAAGTGAGATTCCTTACTTTCTGATCCTATAATAATGTTATCTATTTAAGAAAATGCGAAATCTAAGCCTTTAAGAGCGTTATTTACGAATATTTGGAAGTCTTGGGCAGCATTACGCAAACCGAAGTTCATTCTAGTGAATTCAAATAAGCCAAAGGGCGTTATTACAGCTGTTTTTGGAATGTCCTCAGGTCTCATAGGTATGTTAAAGTAAGCTTTTCGGACGTCAATTTTTGAAAATATTGTTTTACCTTTAAGCATAAATGTAAAATCTAAAAGTCTTGGTAAAGGATATCTATCTGGGATGGTCTGTGCGTTGAGTCTGCGATAATCACCGCAAGGTCTTATTTCTTTACCATCTTTCTTATCTACGCATACAAGTGGGTTGGCCCATGGGCTGTTCGAAGGTCTACAAATGCCTAATTGCATCATTCTTTCGAATTCAGCTTTGGCTAATTTATACTTCTTTGGGTTGAGTGGACGTGCTTTTTCATGCACTGGAGGTCCAGTAGTGTAGATATGGTGTTGAATGTTATGTTTAGGCTCTATTTTGAAATTTTCTACTTTTGTAATGTCGGGAAATTTTTGTAATATTTTATGAAACTCGTTGTTGACATCTATGGAACGGATAGTAGGCTCGGTAGTTTGGGAAACGTTTGTTTTGCGTGATAATAACGTTAATTTATCAATTAATTTTTTTCCGTGTAAATCTACCATTAATTTGTTAGCTGATAGAAAATCGGCGCCTATGATTGATTTTTGGACGTCGGCTAAAATAAATTTCCAATGGAAAGGACGGCGTAACCCTAAATCGAGAACAATGGTCTGTTCGCCGTACGTTTTAATTTTTGTGCCGTTTGCAGCATATAATAATTGGTCCGAAATTATGTTTCGTTTACGTGCTGCTAAAACAGATACGTCAGCACCAGTGTCTATTAGAAATTGTGTACCTGTATTATTATCGGTGATACATAATCGATAGGTTTTTTCGGCACCGACAGCGATTATTTCTGTCGGTGTCGGATCTAGTTTTCCGAGTTGTTTTTAATAAAATTGCAATTAATAATATCACCGCATTTACGTGCATTACTTTTATAAATAAAATGGTAATAACATGCATAATTACTATCGCCGGGCTTTGCGTTTTGATTGGCATAAGCATTTTTATTTGAGTTTGCACTTTTTGATCGCGAATAGCGGCCTAAAGATTTATTATTTTGATATCGACGGGCATGACTTCGCGACTCGCGGCGGTAACATTGATTGTTAGAGTTTATTTTACTATTTATCGATTGTATTTCTAATTTTAAACTGGCTAATGTATTGATAATATCGTCGCTGTTTAAACTGGTTGACGGTCGGGTACTAGCAATTGTGGCTAATTCATTTGGGCAGGAGCTTTCTATTGCTCGGTCCTTTGCTCTACATAGCATATATTAGTGATATAACCGCCTGTCTCAGGCATGCTAAGATTTTACTCTATGCAGATGACACTAAAATTTATATGAAAACAAGTACACATGAGGACTGTTTAAAACTACAAGAGGACCTTGATCGCCTTACACAATATTACATTAACAACAAGATCACAGTTAACACTGGAAAATGCATGCATATTAAATTCACAAGACGCAAACAACCTATAGAATATGATTATAAATTAAATAATGAACCATTGAAAAGGGTTATTACGGTAAGGGATCTAGGAGTGATTTTGGATTCAAAATTAACATTTGCCAATCACTTTGAAAACATAATTAACAGGGCATACAAAAATCTCGGATTTATTTTTAGAGTAACTAAGGAGTTTAAAGACGCCACTTGTTTGAAAGTATTGTATTATGCGTATGTACAGTCTATCCTTGAATATTGTAGTGTTGTCTGGAATCCAAAATATGTCACGCACGAACACGCTCTTGAAAGACTACAAATGAAGTTCGTTAAATACTTGAATTTCAGACTCAACTATATCTCAGGTAGTTACGAGGAGTCCTGTGGTAAGCACAGGCTCGTTAGTCTTAGGGATAGGCGTCGTATAAGAGATATGCTTACTCTTTACGATATCTATTCGGGACAATTAGATTGCATCGGGTTAATCAACAGAATGGTGTCTTTGAATGCACCAACGAAACGGTCGCGACACACGGAACTATGTCATATACCCCTTGTAAGAACAAACTATGAGGCTAATGACGTGACAGTCAGATTACCTAGAACTTACAATAAATGCTTTTCCGGAATTGACCTTTTCTCTATGTCCAGAAATGCATTTAGGGCTGCTTTGGTCAAGTCTATCACTGTGGATCGTCATTAATTGAGATGATAATTAATTCTATTACTATTATTATTTTTTGTTATTATGATTGTTATTATTATTGTTATGATTATTATTATTTATACCTAATCGAGTTAATTTAATTAATAATTCTTAACGAGCCATTGTCTGTTTGAGTTGTTGTTATTTGCGCCATGTAAGCCAGACAGTAGAATGTGCTTCTGTACCGTAGGTATCTTTGCCTGCCTTACCCACTCGACACGCGGTCGCCGTGTGCTCAACTCGGCCCCGTCTTTAGAGTTAATAACGTAATTATGTAATTATGAATTGAAGTTCTAGTTACGCATACTTTATTTAAACACTTAAACTCATCCATACACACACACACACACACACACATAGATACATACACCATATTTGTCGTGCGATATAATTTATATAATTTATAAATATGTATATTTTTGTCTAATACATATATTTTCTTTGCTAACTGCCCTCATTATGATTATATAATTAATAAGATTTGTAAACATAATAAGTTTCTATAATTGGCGTCAATGCTGCATACTTATTTTTGTATAAAAATAACTAAACTGCTGTTGAAACTTTGTTGAATAAATAAATAAATAAATAAATAAATAAATAAATAAATAAATAAATAAATAAATAAATAAATAAATAAATAAATAAATAAATAAATAAATAAATAAATAAATAAATAAATAAATAAATAAATTATTTTATCGGCCATATTTGCGAGACTATCTAGTTTTACGTCACCTGAATCACAAGCCGTTAAAACTGCTCTTATTGATTGCGGAAGGCGACCTATCCATAACAATTTTAATGTGTCGTCCGGAATACGGTTTTTGCCTAATTCGCGCATTCGTCGTAGTAATTGAGATGGCCTTTGGTCGCCGAGTTCGATTTCATTCAACAATTGATTTAATTGCCTTGTTTCAGACTCTTCATAGACGGATATAAGTCTATTGCGAAGTGTTTCGTATTTGTTACATGACGGCATGTTTTCGAATATATCACTAACGTCCCTTAATTCGTCTCGACCCAGCTTAGCAATTAATAACTGTGATTTGTGCAGGTCACTTGCCTTTTGTGGGTCCACGATAGCGTTGAATTGATGGAACCATAGTCTTGGCTGTTGACGCCAAAACTCTGGTATTCTGGAGGAGATGGTGATCGCCGTCATTTCTTGTGGTTGGTCTGATGCTGCCGCTGGTTGTTGAGGGGCTGAATTCGCGGCGTCGCCTGCTTGTTGCGCGCTGATCATTTTATATTATTTCTTTTTTTACGAATAAATTATATTTTTAGGCGCGCGATTGGGACACGTCGGATGTCACCACTTTACCGAAATGTTATGTGTTTTATTTAATAGTATATAGGCTGATATTTAACTTATTGATAAGTTTACTATCTGACTCTATTTATACGAAGGATCGCCACAGAGTGGTCGACAAAGATTATAAAACAGATGTGCCACAAGCATTAACACTTACTTTAACTATTAGTGAAATAACAATATCGATAATTATAAATATACACTAAACCTAATCTTATATCTTTTGGCAACTCTGTTCGGGTCGTAGGCTTGCTTGTCGTCGGGTAGTAAAACTCCGTAGAAGGTGGAAGGATGGAATGTTTTTATTTACAAATCTTACAGCTACTTATACTAAAACGTAATATAATATTATCCAATTAAAATTCCTTAAAATTATAAATACAAACTTAACCAATAAGAAATGCAAATTTTAAACCAATTACAAGAAACCTACAATATTTACAATGGAAGGGGAAAGTGCCGAGAGGAAAGGGAAAGGGACTGAGACGCGGGGCGAGGGATCGTGTGACGTGGCGTATAAAGGCTGGCATAGAGTTAACGAGATCCTTTTTGCCAGGCGTCGGGTGAGCGTGCGGGTGACTGCGCTGCGGACGGTTGACATGTGGCGCGCAGCTGTTGACACGCACTTGTTGCGTTGCTTTCTCCTTTGTTTCATACGGACAGTGACGTTGAAATAGTTCTTTTAAGAGCTCTTTATTTCATTGGGGGATACACAAATAAATTTTCCATTAACTGATGTAGTCTTACTGGTGGTGTAGCCACAGCTTTCTTACACAAATAAATGCTGAAAAAACCTTAACATAAAATTTGGTGTAATAATGAAAGAATTTGGATGTAGGTAAAACTTACATGGCCATTATAGTTTTCGAAATATTTCAGCAACTCACATCCCCATTGGGTATTTGAAAATAATGGTGTCTTTCCACAGTGATGATTCATGTAGGCATTTTAAACAAATTAATTATTATACTTTGATTATTTATTTTTACTATAATTTATTGCAGATTTTGAAAATTTTGTTAAGATGGATTTGACAACAATGTTTTTGTTTTAATAATTTTGTATTCTTATTAATCCACGCAAGTATTATTTAGAATATGTTAAATAAAAATATAAACTGAGTAAATATCAATTTGTTTGAAATCTAAGGCAATAAAAAAGCATTGTAACACGACTGAATGAAAAAAAAAATCTAGAAGTATTGAAACTGACCAATATATATCGATCTATATAATATTTTTAAACTCACACGATTTGTATACATTATAATTATATGCAATCGGGTCTTGTTCGTGCATTTTTTTTTTCATGCATCTCATCATCATCCTCAACATCTACGTTCTGTGGAGACAACTCTTATTAACAGGGCTAACGCATTATGTAATACTGACTTCTTAGCAGATGAGTTGTCCCATGTACAGGACGTGCTAAGGAAAAATGGATACAGCGCAAGGAGGTCATACCCTATCCGAAGGTGTAAGGAAAGACTACCTAAGGTTCCCAGGCAACGGGCATTTTTAGGCTATGTTAAGGGAGTAACGGACAAAATCGGTTCCATTTTGAGGAAAAAATTTTCTATAGACACCATTTTTACTCCTTTATCAAAAATGTCACACCAATTGCGATCACCAAAGGATAGTATTCCTTACCAAAAACCTGGCGTTTATAAAATTGACTGCAGCTGCGGTAGTTCATATATCGGACAAACGAAGCGGACTATCGCCGAACGTGTAAGAGAACACATAGCAGCGGTCAAAAATCGTCAAGTGGAGAAGTCCGCGATTGCAGAGCACTTATTATCATCTGGATCAAACCACTGGATCGAGTTACATACACCTCATGTCCTTTCCACTGAACGACATTACTATCCAAGGATTGTTCGTGAAGCGGTTGAAATAAAAAAACACAACAATTTCAACCGGGAAAGTGGATATAAACTCTCACCAACGTGGAATCCGGTTATAAAAATGTATAAGTGTCGCGATCGCAAACAACCACGAACAATATTCTCGGATACCGTAAGTGCAGTGTGTCGCCACCTTTACGTATAATAAAATCAAGTGGAGGGTACATCTGAAAATCAGTTAAAAACATTATTACCGGATTACCCTCAACTAAAATCAGAAGACGACACCCGCCAGTTCTCCAGTCTCCTCGTGACCACGGCTGCTGTAACGTAGCCGAAACGTCGAGGTAAATTAATTGTTTTAAAAAAAAAATGCACGAACAAGACCCGATTGCATATAATTATAATATACATATATCGATCTCTTTCGAAGTGATAAAATAGAAAATGAGTTATTGGCTGCGTTAATGCTGTAAGTACTACCAGAGGATACCAATACTATTCTAACGTCTGATTATGTGAAGACAAAATTGCTGCAACTTGATGAAATTAAAGTTTATCCCAGTGCTTCAAATCCTAGCACAGCTTTAATGCTAAATTTCAAGAAGCAGATTGAAGAGAAGAACAAACCGAAGCCGAAGAAAATAAGAGGCTTCATTTGTGACGGCCCCCATAAGGCCAAAACAATCCCAAAGGAAAGCAAGAAGCTTTACAATCCTATGCACTAGGCAAAACGCAAGACTAAGTCCGGAAGATTGGATTATCGATTCAGGCGCGTCTACACATATGTCAAATCATAAGATGTGGTTTAAAGAGATAAAGGAATATTGGAAGAGTGACTTGTGCGGATGGAAATGAAGTAATTGGTCAGGGTGAAGGAATGTTGGGGTGTGAGTCAATAAGTTTGACTGCACACAATGTGACGTATGTACCAAAATTAGCTTCTAATTTATTGAGAGTGCATGAGATTTCGAGGAAGGGTCATGTGGTTGTGTTCACAGAGAATGGTTGTGGCATATTTAAGAGAAATTAGTGCGAGATTCGAGGTAAGACTGTATTGAAAGGTGTTGAAGTAAGTGGCATCTATAAAATGAAAGGATGTTTACAGGGTTCAGCACTGGCGACAGTATAAGGTTGATGGAGGAGATGTTATGGCAGATGTATGCACAACCTCAAATTACTCAAAGATAAGATGGCAACAGGGGTAAGTTTTCCAAATAAATTGTCTAAACTAGAATGTATACCATGCGTTATGGGAAAACAAACGAAACAACAATTTCAGAAGTCAGGCGCAACCAGAGCTAAGGAAAAATTAGGTTTAATCCACTCGGATGTGTGTGGACCCATGCGTACTAACTCCATTAGCGGTCTTCAATATTTCTTGGCGTTTATTGACGATTATACGCGTATAACTTATGTTTATTTTTTGAAGCAGAAATCTGAAGTCTTCGAAAAATTTAAGGAGTTCATAGCGTTTGCTGAGAATCAATGTGGTAAGACGATTAAAATCTTTCGCTCTAATAACGGCACCGAGTTCGTCAACAAACAGATGAATGAGTTCATGGAGAAATGCGGAATACAGCATCAAGTTACGGTGGAGTACACACCGGAACGGAACGGTATAGCTGAGTGAGCAAATCCAACCATCTGCGAAAAAGCAAGAAGCATGCTACAAGAAGCTGGACTGGCTAAACGTTTCTGGGCAGGGGCTTTCCGCCATGCTGTGTTTTTAAGTAATAAATCGCCTACAATTTCGGTTAAGAATATGTCTCCCGAAGAGAAATGGTCAGGAAGGAAACCTAATCTCAGCATAATCAGAACCTTTGATTGTAAAGTATCTATGCACATCCCCAACCAAAAAAGGACACGTAGGCTTATGTGATAATGCCAAAGATTATCGTCTACTAAATCCTGTTACTGGAGAATTATTCAAAGCAAGAGATGTGGTGTTTTTTGAAAATCAAAAACATAACGAGACACATCCAAAACAAATAGAAGACTTGGGAGGTAGTGATTTACTTATTAACGAGAAAATTGTCGTAGATCATTTTTCAAGAGATCCAGTTACGACAGAACTACACTTGGAGGAAGTTCCTAATGTTCCCAGTATGGAAATAGCGGAACAGGAGTTAACTGTACCTAGTAACGTGGATAACCAAGAACAAGAGAGACTAACAGAGTCAGTAGACTTTCCAGAATTAGTAGATAGCGAGTTTGAAGACTGAATCAGGCTCATCTATCAAACCTCCGCTTCAAGAGACTGAACGGAGATATCCACTAAGAAATAGTAAAGCGCAAGAATACTCAGACAACGTCCTATTTCAAGCGATATAATCAGAATGTGATCCTAGGACAGTTCAAGAAGCTCTCGTGAGACCCGATTGCGAAAAGTGGAGAGCAGCAAATCAGGAGGAATTTGACGCCTTGGAAAATAGAACATGGAATCTGGTAAAGCCTAACCGAGCAAAGAACATCGTCGATTCAAAATGGTTATTTCGAATCAAAGATGAGGCGGGGAATAAGAAAAGATATAAAGCGCGTCTTGTGGCAAGAGGCTTTAGCCAGAGATGCGGCGTTGATTATGATGAGACATTCTCCATTCCCGTCATTCCCGGTGGTAAGGCACAGTTCCTTAAGAGTCTTCTTAGCCTTAGCGGTTAAGATTGGTGTAAAGGTGGGATGGACGTGAAGACAGCGTTTCTAAACGGCGACTCAAACGAAAGCATTTACATGAAATAGCCTGAAGGCTTCGAAGAAGGAGATAAGGACTGTGTGTGTGGCGTCTCAAGAAGTCATTGTACGGGCAGAAGCAAGCCCCAAGAACCTGGAACACAAAACTTCACACTGCTCTTGTATAACTAGGTTTTAGGAGATCAAAGAATGAACCATGTGTGTACATGAGATCTCAATGCAAGAAGATTATAATCCTGGCAGTATATGTCGACGATATGCTGATTTTTTGGAATGACAAGCAGGAGTTACAAAAGATCAAAAAGGACCTTATGTCCAAGTTTGAGATGAAGGATCTTGGAAATGCAGAGCTCATACTGGGTATGCGAATAACTCAGAATGAGGTTGATCAGGAGAAATATATTCAGAAGATTCTGAAAAAGTTTGTGATGGTTGATTGCAAGACTGCATCTACTACTTCAGTCCCTGGTCAAAAGTTAAAAAAACCAGGACCTGAATACAAACCTGATCCTAAAATACCTTACCAAAATTTAAGTTCAATCGTGTACCTTTCTGTGACATAGCACATATTGTGAACTACTTGAGCCAGTTCAACAATTGTTATACGGAGGGGCACTGTACAGCTGCGAAACGGGTACTCCCTTTATTTTAAAGGTACACAAGACCTTGGACTGCAATATAAGAAGACAGAGTTGAAAGACATTGTGGGCTTTGCTAGAGAACAGAAGCTGAATATATGATAATGTCGGAAGCTGCTAGGAAGCAATCTTCCTGAAGAGATTCGTTGCAGAAGTCACTGAGGAAGCTGAGGTTACTTTGAAAATTTACAGTGACAGTCAATCTGCTGGTGCCATTGCGGAGAACCCTGTGTATCACCAACGCAATAAACATATTGCCCTGTGACATCATTTTGTGAGAGAGGCAGTAGAGTATGGTCATATCGTGTTAGAGTATATAGAGACAGATCATATGATTGCAGATTCTCTGACAAGGCCTTTATTGAAAGGAAAGTATAAATGGTGTACGCAAATGATGGGTATTGTAGTGTGAAGTGTGTGTTTGACACGGAACGGAATGTCAGCAAAAGAATAAAATTAAGGAGGAATGTTAGAGGAAAGAGGTTTTGAAGACAACCTTTTTTCTCGACAATTATTTTATTTTTCTACTACTGTCAATTGTTTTTGCTTGTCCTGTTCATTTGTCTTTTTTCACTGTTGTTCATAAGTCATTCATTAATATAGGTACATACTCGGTGGAACAGAACGATCGACACTCCAGAGGTTCCTGGAGCGTACTGTTTGTCTTTTACATAATGTAAAAAAAAATATAAGTCTAGGTCAAATAGTTTCGGAAATATTAAATTACAAAGTTTTTGAAAAAAAAATGAGTGTTTTCAACCCTAAGTCAGCTGTTTTTGGGACGTACTAAGGAAAAGTTTTTTAATCAGTCACTGACTTCTTCATTTCTAAAAACGAAATAAACTAGTTTGTGATTTATAAGACTGCTTTCATGCAAATTCTACCAGTCAATCAATAAACAAGGCAGTCAAAATGCTTAAATCGATTTACAGACTAACAGCCGCTTTATGATTTGAAAAAAGTAGAACATTTCTACTGCTTATTCTCAATTACCTAAGTTTTTTTAATTTCACAAGTCAAATAGTCTTAGTTTTATCAAACTGCTATCAACTGATCATCAAAAAACTAAAATCGGAAACGAAAACTAACTGATGTTAGTTTGAGACGTTTAACTTTAAATGCTCAATTAAAAAACCGAGTGTAAAATTTCCTTAATTATTGTAGAGAGATCAGTCTAACATTAACCTACGTTCTTTTAAAAGAGCAGTTCTCCATAAAAATTGTTTGAATGGGGTAATACTCCTTTAACAACGGGATCGTTAATTAAACTCGATAAACTCACAAATCTTCCAGCGATTCATCATTAACACAAATGAACTTTGTTTTAAAAACATTGAGGAATTTGTTATTAAAATAGCATTTAAATAGAACTTTAAAAATGCATGATATCAAAAGACGAATAAAAAAAATATGGACCGAGTTCGTCCCTCAATATCAAAGACCCACCCACCCGCCAGCCGCCAGGTGGCTTCATTAATCTGTTGGTATTGTCCGGCCGATCAGTCGCCGCCGACCTTTTGCGCGAGAGTGTTGTTGCGCATCGTCGCCGACGCACCGCTGCGACGCGTCTTTTTTGTCGATTTTTGTTTTGTTCTAGTGCATTTTTAATTCAATTTTTGTTAATAAGATACTAGAGTGTTCGTCTTGAGTGTTATGTTTAATTTAGTGAAGATTGTGTTTAGTTTTGTGTGAAATGTGATATGTTTTGCGCGTGCATACACTGGCATGCAAAAGAGTGTGCTTAGCTCTCTTCAGAGAAGAATTGAACATTTTCAGCATCGACTATCATTAAGATATCAGTAAATAATTAAATTAAATTAATGTATTTCGCGGTCCGTTGTAATCTGCGCACAGTCAATATTGCGCATGCGCATTAAAGGGCTGTCAACACTTAGAAATTTAAAATTTTTACTCCATTTTTACATATTTGTCAAATAAAATGAACGTTTGCATGTAACCTAACTTGAAACTTTCAGCTGTGTCGGTAATTTTGTTCCTCCCTGTATATTTATTATTTGTTATAACCAATTTATTCTTCGACACTCCGAGTGCAACTTTCGATGCAATTAGAAGAAGTGTGCCATCTAATAGGTAAACTCTTTTTTTACTATAATATTTTTCTTCATAAATAAAAAAATCGTTTTCTATTATATGCAGCTATACCTTGTATTAAAGCAGTCTGACAGAGTATGCAGTGGCAACAACAGTCTCTTGAATTATTGACACAATTTATTTACTTTTAAAGATACTTTTAAACACAACACTTAATATTTTACATATACCATAGAAAAAACCAAAAGCTTATGACATCTTGTCATAAAAATCTATGATTGTTAGAGGCTAAACAGACAGATCTCTTTTGTGGTTGATATCTAATCTCTAACACTTTCCCTTATTGACCAGAAAAATTGGTCTTTAGCCCTAAATCAGTGCGTATTCTTACGAGCCTAGGCTTCGGAACAGGTTTAGTCATAATGTCGGCCAGTTGATAAGCTGAACTTATTTTCTGAACATTCACCAATCCTTCTTGGACAGTTTCTCTGACGAAGAAGTGTCTTATACGAATGTGCTTTGTTCGTTTATGAAACTCGGGATTGTTTGCTAAACGTATGGCAGCTTCATTGTCTACAAACAGCTCGGGAATCGTGTCTAACGTGGTTATAAATTCGAAAATCCTTTGAAGCCATATTAGCTCACGGGCACCTTCACTTGCAGCTACAATTTCTGCTTCTGTAGTGGAAATAGCAACAGATGGCTGTCGCTGACTAAGCGAGGAAACGATGCCTTCAGCAAAAAGACAAGCGACTCCTGTAGTAGAACTGTTTGTTCATCACCACCATGATCTGCATCACTATAACAATGCCTTTTGTTGTTTGTTGCGTTCTTGTGTGATACTTAATACCATAGCTCACAGTGCCTTTTAAATATCTAAAGATCCTTTTGACTCTTTGCCAGTCCCCTTTTCCAGGATTCTCCAGTTTTCTGGACACAACTCCAACTGCGTAGGCAATATCTGGGTCGCGTACCAGTCATCAGGTATGCTAAAGCGCCGACTGCCTCTCGGTAAGGAAAACTTCCTCCAGGTTGGTTTCTTCCAATGGTTTACCTTCTATTGGTGTTGAGATCGAATTACAATCCGACATGTGAAAAAGTTCTAAAATCTTCTTGGTGTATGACTCCTGTCTTATGAAAATAGAACCGTCCTTCCATTTCTCAATCTCTAGTCCTAGGTAGTAAGAGATCGGTTTGCTTGTAAACTTCAAGCGTTTCTGCAGATCCTCTAAGAAAATGTTTGCTGTTTCCTCATCGCTTGCAGCCACTAGTCCATCGTCTACATACAGCGTTAGCAAGACTTTCTTCCCTACCATCTGTTTTATAAATAGACATGTATCAGCATCAGCTTGTTTAAATCCCATAACAATGAGTATTTCAGCAAAGCAAACATTCCAGCATCTTGGTGCTGGCTTTAAGCCATAGAGGCTTCTGTTGAGCTTGCAAACAAGACCTAAGCCATCGTCAAATCCATCCGGCTGTTGCATGTAAAGGTCTTGATTTAATTTTCCATTTAGAAAGGCTGTTGTGACATCAAACTCCACTAAGTGTAGGTTTTCTTGGGCAGCAACGCTTAGCAGAGCTCGTATCGTTGCCATTTCGGCAACTGGGTTGTATGTTTCAGCATAATCAATGCCTTTCCACTGCTTGAAACCTTTAATTACAAGGCGCGCTTTGTGTTTATCAACGCTTCCATCAAGGTTATATTTTATTCTGAAAACCCATTTACATGGTAAGGCCTTTCTGTTTTGAGGTAGCTTTGTAAGTGTCCAGACGTTATTTTCTTTCATAGAGTTCATCTCCTTCTCCATAGCAGATCGCAATTCTTCACTATTTGGCCCTTGAATAGCTTCTTTGAACGTCTCCGGAAATTCACAGTTAAAGCAGTCCACGTAGGTCACATAGTCGTTAAGTTTCACAGGTGGCCTCAATCTGGATCTGTCTCTTAAGTTATAATGTGGTTCTGTTACATCTATGTAATTTTCAGTTGTATCATGGAACTGCTCTGTTTCTGATTCGTCAACGCTTAACATAGCTTCATCCTCAGTTGGAATAGTTTGAATGGAGTAGTTTCGCGACGCTGCAGAACTTTCCCTCTACGGTATCTCCCCTAGCTCTGAGGTTTGAAGGTTCTCCCCTTGTTCCAAGGTCACGTCAGTTTCTTCTTGCTCATCGACTTCTGTGGTCACCGGTCCATTTCCCCGATATTTAATCGACGTCGTGTCCTCAGTTGGCGTCTGACTTCTCAGTTTCAATCTTATGATTGAGGGTTCTTCTTGATCAAACTGGATCCGTTCAGGTTCTGTATTATTTGAGCTCTCTGGCAATGCCCTTATTTTGGCGTTTTCTTGGAACGTTACGTCCCTTGATTTTATTGCACCTTGCCCTGTCCAGATCCTGAATCCATCGTCTTGTTCATATCCAATCAAGATGGTTTTCATCAATCCACCTTTGATGGTTTTCTTAGCCAACTTCTTGCGTTGCTGTTTGGGTACGTGTGCAAAGCAAGTACTGCCAATCACTCGCAGGTGTGTAATCTTTGGCTCTTTGCCATTCCATAGCTCATATGGAACTTTTCCCTCAATTCTTGTTGGACCGGTCCGGTTTAGTACATATGCAGCAGTGTTTATGAGCTCTGCCCATAAAAATTCAGGTAATCCGTCTTGAGCGTGTAGCATTATTCTTGCTGCTTCTACTAGCGTTCTATTTTCACGTTCATAACATCCGTTCTGCTCTGGTGTGGAGGGCATGGTCAGCCTTTGCTGAACACCGTGACTTCGTAATACCTTACGTACGGCTTCGTTGTCGAATTCTCCACCGTTGTCACTGAGAACGGTCTTTACGGTATAACCCGCTGTTTTTACCTCTTGTAACATTTGCTTTAATTTCTCTTGCACTTTTGCAGTTTTTTTTCGTAGGAAGTGGACCATACGGTAGCTTGAATAGTCATCCTTAAAGAGCACGTAATATCTATACTTGCGACGACTATTTGGGAAGGGTCCGCATACATCCATATGAATCAGTTCACCGGGTGTGTCTGCTCTTACCCTTTTTCCGATTTTCAATCTGTGCGACTTTCCATTGATACATGCTTCACATTGCATCTCATCAGGCTTTAAGCGAATGCCTAGCTTCCTTTTGACTAGTTCAATCAAGTGCCTTTTGTTTTGGTGCGCAAAGCGCTCATGATATAATTGAAGCTTATTGTTTTCAGTTACTGCATTAACTTGGTTTTCTTTATCACCCTTTACGACCTTAAGCTTGAGCTTATACAAACCACCATTCGGTTTGCGGCTACCTGAAAGCATGACTTGACCATTAACCGTTAATTTGCATTCACGATTCGTAGAAGTAAATACACTGTTCGGCAATTTGTCTTGAGCAGCCAACATCGAAAATAAATTTTTGGTTAGTTTCGGAACCAGCCAGACATCACTTAAGGTGATCTTATCGTCAGTAATTGCAGATTTTACTGTGATACAACCTTTCCCTAACGCAGGAATTATGGTTCCATCGGCAGTAGTAACCGTGTGATCAGGACGATCGAATTTCTGGAAATTTATGAAATTCTCCTTATTATTTGTGACGTGTGACGTCGCGCCATTGTCGACATACCAAAAATCTTCGTTCCTTGTCTGTAAGGTACAAGCCATCAAGGTGACGTTTTGAACTTGACCTGATTTACTGGGTTTCGGTGGTCTTCCATCCTTAATCCACTTAGGGCAGGTCTTAACTCCATGGCCTTTTTCTTTGCAGTAATTGCATTTCCACTGTTTCTTTTTTGTTTTCGAGCTATTGTTCGAATTGTTGACAGTGAGTGTTTCTTCTTTATCTTCAGAAGGTGTCTTTAGTGAACTTTCAAACGCACAAAGTTTCTCAGTAAGTGTCTCAATCGTTTTCTCCTTTGCACTTAATAGTAGCCAACTTGACTTAAAGGCCGAGTATCTGTCATCAAGAGAATCAGTAATTTTAATCATTAATAAAATCTCAGGAAGATTCTCTTTTAATTGTAGATTTATCTCGTTCCAAATGTTTTTCAATTTTGACATATGGGTTGCCATGTCATCTTCTGGTTGGTATTGGTAGTTAAAGAATTTCTGACACGCGCTGTATGCTCTGTCTTCAGAATTACCTGAGTAAAGTCTGTGCAATTCTTGCCATACATCATTGGCTTTGTTGAAGCGCATTACCTTCTCTATAATGGCATTACTTAAGTTAGTTGTGATAATTATCATGGCAGTGCTATGTAACTTCTTATACTCTGCTACATCTTTGTTATGAGAAGCCTTTTCAGCATCACCTGCGCCTTCTGGAATGATTGGCAAATGGGTATTACCTTCCACAATATCAAGCATCCCTGGTATACCATCAAGCACTTGGATAACTTTATATTTCCACATTGCCCAATCTGCCTTTCCTTGAAGGTTGCCAAGCTTTACTTGTGTAAAATCCATTATTGGGCTGCCTTTTCCACCGTGCTGGCTCAATCACCTATTATAAGCAGCTATACCTTGTATTAAAGCAGTCTGACAGAGTATGCAGTGGCAACTACAGTGGCAACAACAGACACTTGAATTATTAACACAATTTATTTACTTTAAAAGATACTTTTAAACACAACACTTAATATTTTACATATACCATAGAAAAAACAAAAAGCTTATGACATCTTGTCATAAAAATCTATGATTGTTAGAGGCTAAACAGACAGAACTCTTTTGTGGTTGATATCTAACCTCTAACATTTTCAAATTCGTTGACCTAAACGTAAAAGGGTTAAATGATATAATATATCCTTAATCGGTTTTAGAAATAATAATCGTCTTTTCCTTGAAGAAAAATCAATAAGAAATCGCTTTATGTCATATCCGATTATTTTTGGACATCACTAACGCTATAATGGGCCTAGATTGAGTATGTGAAATGAATGAATTGTTTTATTTATTACCGGCCATAATTCGTTAAATTTGTCTTATTGTAACTCTTCAAGACGATGATGATATGGAGAACGAAATTACCACTTTGAAAAAACTGCCTTCATGGCAAAACTGTGCTCATTGTCCAAGTTTAATTTTCTCCACTGCCACGGAGTTTGAAAGGTTTGTTGGTTCTAATAAAATGTATCACATGTCCATTCAAACTGCAGATATGATTTGTTTAAGAAAATATATTTATTCCGTCTAATGTACACTCTATTTTTTTTGCAGACATATTCAAGATAAGCACAGCATCAAGGAGGGGTCTATTATTCTATGCCAATATGGTCAGAATGGAATTTGCTCTGCTCTTCAATTTGGCGATTTAAGGAAAGCAGGATTTAAATACCATGTTAGGGAACATCATCTGTATTCCATAGATGGAAATGATGATTGGACTTTTTATTCATCATCACAGAATCTTCCAGCAGTATTAAATGATCCAAATCGAGGTAAACAAAGTAATTTTTTTACAAAAACATGGGGTGATAATTTTGTAGATAAAATTGATATTCACCCTAGTCCATATTTACCTGAAATCAATGTAGCACATTTCGAATCATATTGTAAAAAAATAGCTAAAAGATATCGCAGACACAATCGATTAAAAGAAAATAATCCAGTCAAAGCTAAGTCTCCTGTATCAGAGGCAGTGTGCGATGTACCAAATGTGTTTTTTGAACCATCTTTACCTTTAAATGACCCAAACATTTTTTATAAAGTGTTCCCTAGTTTATGTCAATCTGATGACTCTAGTGTTGCTATCAGAGCACTTCAAGAGACATTAAGTACATACCTTGATGTTATTGAAATGAAAATATCTAAACAAGTAGCACAAAAATCTGATGCATTTTTTCATGCCATGCTTTCACATGATACAATAATGGAGCAAATGGAAAGAGCAACAAAAACAGTTAAGCAAACACGGCAGAATATAAAAAAATTAAAACAAAACTTGACAGAATGTCCCCTCCGATTGGTAAGCTTGACAAGAATCAATCACAATTTGAGCAATATTCATGAGCACTTGAAATTAATGGGGACAGTACAACAAACACAACCCATGATTCAGTTACTTCTAAGCACTTCAGACTATGTAGCAGCTTTGGATTTGATCAGTTCAACTCAAAAAGTATTGTCCACTAAATTAGTAGGTATTCAAGCATTTCGTCATTTATCTCCTCAATTGACTGAAATGAAAAGACTAATCCATAAAATGTTAAGTGATGAATTTCAAAGATTTATTATTGCAGACTTGAATAGACATCCAAAGGATGATAGTGAAATTCCTGAGAGGGATAAAATAGTATCTATTGTATCAGGACTCCTGAGAATGAAAGAATTTGATTTTATTGATGCTTTTAAACTAGAAGCAATAACTTCTATACAGGCTACAATAAAGCAATGTGTTATAGAAATTATATCACAGAGGGATGGCAATACAGAAATAGTACTAAGGGGGTCTAATGCTGACAACATGTGGTTAATGTGTAATGAGGGTATTATATTTCTTGAAAAAGTAAGCCCAAATTTAATCAATTTATTCAAGAGGATTTTAACTTTGAACAACTTGATATTAGAAATAAGCCAAATGGATGATGTAAGTGGTACTGAAAGTGAAGAATCTTGGTCTCAGGAGGAATTAGTTTCTATTGAAGAGAAATTGCGAAAACTAATAGTGTCCTTATCTGATTATTGTAATGAGCGCTGTGCTAATTTGATTGTTACAAAAACTGAAAAGGACAATGTATTTTCTGATTTGTCACAACTCTCAAAGCTGTCAAACTTAATTGATTACTTTTCTAATGAATGTGAAAAGATTACAGGTCATTATAGTAATGCAATGAAATTGGCATTAAGAAGTTTTGCAATGAAATATATACAGATTTTACACACAGAGAGAAGGTCTCAACTCGTAGTAAGTCTCAACTCGGAGAGATGGAAAACAGCAGATGTTCCATATCAACTACAAAGTATTGTTAATAAAATATGTGAAAATGGAGAAATACCTCCCACAATCATTTATGAAACTGGAAAACCCGATGGAACATATTTGGTAATCAATAATGAAAACTTTGCTGTAGTTGGAACTGTACAACTTTTGATCAAAATTTTACTGGAATATTGTGATGCTACCAAGCAATCACCTGTCATAGTTCAGTACTTAATACATTGCATGTTGGAATTAATAAGATTATTTAATTCTCGCTGTTGCCAATTGGTGCTTGGAGCAGGGGCCATACAAAGTGCAGGATTAAAAACAATTTCGACATCAAATCTAGCATTAGTTTCTAGATCTCTTCAGGTAATTTTATGGATCTTACCTCTAATTAAAACGTTACTTGAAAAACTGCATTCTAAAGAACTATCTCTTGTTGGTTTTAGTAATATGGAAAGTGATATAGTTAGTCATAAAAATGAAATAGAAAATAAAATTTGTACAATAGTCAGTAACATGCTCTGTTCTCAGTTATCAGGATGGGATGCAAAGCCACCTGTACCATCACAGACATTTAGAAACATTTCTAAACATCTTGTAAAATTACATGAAGCACTTATTGATATTCTTCCCATAGAACAAATACAGATAATATATAAAAGAGTACATGATAATTTTAAGGATAAACTGAGAGAGCAATTAGCAAAGATGAATATTGTAGCAAATGGTAGTCCTCAACATGGAGTTGTTACTTCGGAACTTACTTTTTATTTGCAGACACTCAAAACTCTTAGAGTGATAAATGAAAATGATACCGAAGATAACATATTGTATGATATTTGGTTAAATTAAAGTTGTAAGTAAATAAAGGTTTTGGTACATAATTGATACAGTAAAATGAAATGAACCAATATATTATTCTGTATATAACTTCTGTCGTAGGATTAATGAAAAACAAAGTATTTATTATATGAACATGGTTTATTTATGCTTAAAATTATACACAAAAATAATCAGTTGTTTTGATTCTACACAGCTAAAGGGACTTTTAGGTATCATAAAAATAAGAAGCCATAGGGTATCGTATTAGAAAAGCTATCAAAGTACATACGCACTGAAAAATTAATAACTTTGCAGTCAAGGTACCTTCAGACATTGGACCTAATTTTATCAAAGTAAAATTAATTAAAGTCATATTATTAATTGTTATACTCTCACTATCCTCAATTGTATCTATTAAATGTAAAATTGTTAGTACCTGTACTAAAGCTTTATTAATAATGGTCATTTCTTTCTTCACAATTAAAGTTCTACTAGGTTCAAGCAAGTCCATCTCAGCATTATACTTGGGTAAACGATGCCTAGGGCATGGTATAATACGAAACAACTGAGGAACTGAATAAAGGAAATTAATCACTTGAGGTAAAAAGAATAATAATACAGTTTTGCTAAAGTGGCTCAGAATGCCTACTACTGCAAACGTCATTCCAGATACGTAGCAAAATGTATCACCAACAAAGACTTTCGAAGGGTACCTGAAAAAGAAGATACTTTGGACATGAGAGTAATGTTAACTAATGCATATGAAAGTTATAGTAATGGGAATTAAAAGTAAGATTGACAGAATTAATTTCAGTCTAGTCGGGGATGGTTTCAGTGAGGTGCATAAGTCACTTATAAGAAAACCATTCTCATAAGAATTATTTATTTTTATTTCTGTAGTTATTTGACCTAACAAGCTGTGTATACCATCAACTCATACAACATATTTCACTGTTGATGATATTATCTAATATGGAATATAATGAACTGATGATGTTTGTAAAATGATTGCAGTAATATTGTGCACTACATACATACATACATATTTCAACAAACACAAAACAGACCCAGTTAAGTGATGAGTGTTAGACAAAATAATATACTTACCAATTATGTTTCAACAAGGCCAATGTTGTTGCTAAATAGGGTGTCATTATGTATAATGAAAACATATGAGCTTTAAATTGATCTCCTCTTAATTCTATAATATCAAATATTATAATTGACAAAGCTATAATAACTGATTGTCCCACTTCAAGTCCATTAATTCCAGCTAAAATATTTATGGCATTTGTGCAGAAAACAGCTAACATGCCCATGTAAACATAGTAGAGCAACCCTGAAATTGACATAATAATTTGTCTGCAGTTTCATTAACAAAATAAAGGTAAATTAAATGATAAGGATTAAACATCGATAAGCTACCACATAATGATAATTGTGTTATAATACTGTGACATTTGATGTATTTGCCACTCTGTAAAGAAAATATATGAACAGGTATATATTCACCATAGTTACATAATTACCAATATTTATTGAAGATCCCAGCCATTGTCGTAATGGTATAGGTATCACAAAAGTGGTAGAGTTAAAATTTACATAATATACAACAAGTAATGGTAAGGATGCCACTGTTGGGAGAAGTAATTTATATCTCCATTTCAAGTCAAGAACATCATCTGCAAATCCTAACAGCAACATACAGCATATTGACAGGAGTGCTGCCAGCAGTTCTGCAAACTAACTTAAATACTTAACATTAGCAAATACTTTGAAAATGCATTGGGCTGCCAGTATAGAAATTACTGATATGGACAATAATATAATTTTAAACGATAATTAGACTTAGGTTAGTGGCAGCCTTATGTATAAATAATATAAATAAATATGTACTTCATTGTGTGGAAACAATTCTCTTTCCATCAGCCCATTTCCGAATGCAATTGGTATAAAAATGAAACTAGTTACTAAAAAAATGCATCCGGAAACCACACCAATTGCTTCTGGTCTGAAAATAAAGCATTAATGCAAATTATAGAACTGAGTATTTAAATATGTCCCTACTCAAAAGTAGACCAAGATATGATGACTGATAATTGTTTAACAGTGTTAGATTTTTACATTCATCAAGACTATTTTTATTATTTCTTTTGAAATAATGATTATATTAAATTACATATATTTTGTTGATTCAAATTTTTGTAGTTTGCATAAGGTTTATTAATAATTTAATCAAGTATTTCAAAGGTATGTTCAATCAAAATCACAAGCAAAATAAAGATATAGACTAAATAGATTTGATTACATGGTAGATTTGGCGGAAATGCATATGAAATATGTGAGGTACCAGTGTTTGTGTGTTTATCAAATTACACAAGGGCTGGGCTAGTACACATCTTTGTGTTAGTAAAAATATAACTCACATTTTCTTATTATTGCTTTTACACAAGTCAATTCCGTAGAGGCCTGCCTTTATAAACAAGTCTTTAAGCTTAGGTATTAATTCATCTGTTACTACGTAGGCTAAAATTGATAAAATTAGTAAAATCACTATTGACCACATGATAACCTATTAAAAACTTTTATCACATAAATATAATTTTAAGTAAAGTACTTATTTCTCATCTCTTTTATTAAAAACGCATGTGGATCATTTGTTTAATGTATTATCATAATTCTTCACTGAGTTTTACTTAAATTTGCAGTAAAACACTAAACAAATCCACAAAAGGAAAAAAACAATAACATTTCCCACTGACGTTTCCTAACCATTCCCCCACAGACTAGTAAGGAGATACTACATTCCCCTCACAGATAATAAATACTAGAGATGTGACGAGTCAGACTGACTCGAACACCTAGCTGGTACTCAGGTACTCGAGTACCTCGAATACAGGATTCGAGTACTAGCGACATTCGAATCTTATAAGTCGTGCATAATAACAGCGTCATTACAGTTTCACGCATATAGTCGATTTGAATTGATTCAATTGCTCTTCATCCGAATGTCCAGCTTTTATTGCAGATTTGAACCTCAGCTTGGTCAGTGACTTCTGCAACGAATTTCTTCAGGAAGATTGCTTTTCTAGCAGCTTCCGACATTACCACATAATTATTCAGCTTCTGCTATCGACAGAGCTACCGTTTTCTGCTTTCTACTCTCCCAGCATATAGCAGCTCCCATGTGCTTGAAGACTATGCCCGAGTAGGATCGCCTATCGTAGCAGCTTGCATGGCTTGCATCAGCAAAGCCCACAATGTCTTTCAACCCTGTCTTCTTATATTGCAGTCCAAGGTCTTGTGTACCTTTAAGATACCGGAGCACCCGCTTCGCAGCTGTCCAGTGCCCCTCCCTATAACAATTATTGAACTGGCTCAAGTAGTTCACAACATGTGCTATAACTGGTCTCGTACAGACAGAAGTGTACATGAGTGAACTAATTAAATTTTGGTAAGGTATTTTAGGATCAGGTTTGTATTCAGGTCCTGGTTTTTCCAACTTCTGACCAGGGACTGAAGGAGTTGATACAGCCTTGCAATCAACCATCTTTATTTTTTCAGAATCTTCTGAATATATTTCTCCTGATCAACCTTAATTTCTATCTCATTCTGAGTTATTCGCATGCCCAGTATGAGCTCTGCACTTCCAAGATCCTTCATCTCAAACTTAGACATAAGGTCCTTTTTAACCTTTTGTAACTCCTGCATGTCATTCCAAAAGATCAGCATATCGTTGACATATGCTGCCAAGATAATGATCTTCTTGCATTGAGACTTCATGTACACACATGGTTCATTCTTTGATCTCCTAAAACCTAGTTGCACAAGAGCAGTATGTAGTTTTGTGTTCCAGGCTTTTGGGGCTTGCTTCAGCCTGTACAATCTTAGATAGCATGCTAACTTGGGGCAAGTTTGATTTTTCTTTGATTCTAAATTGCTGCGTGAAATATACGAGGCAAGTTTGTGACAATGTCGCTGCAAAATTGTCATGTTAAATATGAAGTTTCAAGTTTGCGACAATATTGTTATGATAAAGATACTTATATGTAACACACCCATCATCTTCATAGGTGCCCGAATAGTTCTAAGTCTGCAAACTAGATGGCGCTGTTCATTTAATGCATCGCGGTATCAGTTTATATTGTTAGATTGTATAAGTTATATGCTATTTAATGTTATCTTGATTCCGCTCTCAGCTTTAGTTGCGCGCCCCCGTGCGCGTACACGACTCTCTCCTACCCAAACTGTGAGTACTCTCGTGCCGTCTGCACACCCCGAGCGCAGGCCCTGCTGATTTTGTTTTTTTCAAAACATCAAACCAGCAGGACTTGACTCACTCTCAAGTTCTTGAGTTGGTGGATACCTAACGGTGGCAACTAAGCCAACTGAGCGATCCCGGTGCGCTCGCTAAGGCCCTTCAGGCTTTAGCAACACCGAAGACCCGATCCCAGTGCACTTGGGCCTTGTCCCAAGGGTGAAGGTTTGCCGCTATATCCATTAGGGATAGCCGCATTTTTCCGCGTCGCGTTTTCCGACTCCGACGATTCTTCTAACTCTTTTCATACGGTTAGAAGCCGCAAGAAGCGTCGTAAGCCACGCTCTCCCAGAGCAAGTGCGGACGCTTCAGCGGTAAGCGTCACCGGCAAAAAAGCCACTCGGGAGAATACATCTAGTATTCCCCCCCCCCCCCTTCACCCCGCTGCGGCCGCATAATAAATGCGATCCACGGCCGCGTAAACCCAAACCTCCGCCTCCCGTATTTATACGGGACAAATCAAGGTGGGCAGAGGTCTCGAATCTCTGCGCACAAAACAAGATCAACTACACCCATGCCAAAAACATGGGTGTAGCTATCCGGGTGGAAACACCCACTAGCGAGGACTATAGAGCCCTCACTAGACTCCTAACCCACCACAAGGTGGGTTATCACACCTACGCTCTCCCAGAGGAGCGTAAAGTTCGTGCGGTTCTGCGAAATGTTCCGTACGAGCTCGCCACCGATCAGATCCATAAGGATCTTAACGAACAGGGATTCTCTATAGAATCCGTTCATAAGATGCACAGTAGAGCCGGCAGGCCCTTCCCTCTGGCTCTACTCATCATTCCGAATGTCCCCAACGCTCGAGACATTTTTAAGGCTAAAGATCTTAGGGTCTGCGGCCTTTCCGGGGTTAAAGTAGAACCCCCTCACCGACGCGGTACTCCGGGACAGTGCCACCGATGCCAGCTCTACGGGCATGCGGCGGCTAACTGTTCCGCGACTCCGAGGTGCGTAAAGTGCCTCGAGTCACACCCCACAAAGGAGTGCTCTCGAACTCGAGACACACTCACCCCTCCGGCTTGTGTACTGTGTGGCCAAATCGGCCACACGGCCAACTACAAAGGTTGCCCACGAGCACCGAAGCCCAAACCCTCTTCTAAGAAGAAGGGCAAGGGCCCGGTGCCCAATAAAGCACCTAAAGCCCCCCCCCCCCCCCCCCGCCCACTGCGGCGAACTTCCCCGCCTTACCAAAGGCGAACTATTCCGCCCCCAAACCGGCTCCACAACCGGTATGGACGAAGCCCTCACCAAAGGCTTCCGTCCCACCTCCCAAAACTGCTCCCGATTCCTCATCTTTAGTCGATGACATGAATACAGTTCTGAACTTGATTCGTGGAATCGACATAGATGAAGTCAGCACCGTAGCGGCTAAGCTCCGCCGCGCTTCGTCCACACGGGAACGCCTTCTGGCGCTGTGTGAACACGAAGCGTTACTAAGTGCCTTATCATAAGCACTAACATGTTAGGTTTCCCAAACCTCCCACAACCCATCCTTTGGCCGACCAGGACCTCCTCACGAGACCCAGTAGGCCAAATCCATCCATCCCCATCATACCGACCCTTCAGGTCAACCCACTCTGTCCTCTCGACCTGACATCCCTTCAGGATGCAGGCCACACAAGTTGCTACGAGTATCAGATAGCACCCTTCTGGTGGTATGTGATGCCGCCCTCCATACGTCGACCCTTCAGGTCATGCCCCCGTCCGATCCGGCTGATCGTTCCCCTTCAGGGAGTCAGCTGTATTCTCGACGTCACTATTCATGTATGTGTTTAGGGACGTCTGCGCCGCCCCCCCCCCCCTTGAGGGGGGGCGGTCGCTCCGATGAAGGTTCGTTGCCTCCGGGTATGTAACCATTAGTCCAAGGCGGTGTTTAGTCAGTAGGAGTCTGACATAACCCTCACAGCCGGCTGTGTTGGTATCCAATGAAGGATTCACCGCCTCCTTCCTCCGTTGATGGGAAGGTGGTTCCGAGCCCTTAAGGTTGAGAACCGAAAAAAAAAAAAATGTTATCTTAATATCGGAGTCGAAAACAACCGTCCCAGTTAATTACTTTGGCTCTTAGGTTAGGCTCTGTGCTGTGGTCTGAGTTTAAAGTTGCAATCGCTTTTGGACCGATAGTTTTGAGTATCAAAAGATTAATAAAAACTTAGTATACTTAAAGTAATATTTGCTTCGAAATCTATATTCCAGGTACTCGAGTCTCGAGTACCTGCTAGGTAATGCAAGTTTGTCACACGGAAACTAGAAAGTTTGATTTAATAAGTGTTTATATTAGTGTTACAGACGGCAGCCACAGAATCACCTCCCCGCAACGAGTGGAGGGGGCAACACCAGAACATAGAAGTCTTAGGCTATTTACCGCGTTAGAATAGTAGCTAGGTGCGATTAGGTATTAATTATAAATTAAAAAGTGATAATTCTATAAATCATGCTTAAACAAATACGTAATTTTTACTAATTTCCTTTTTTCGATTATTTGAAGTATATTTAAGATTTTTAAATAAAAAAATAAATCTCTAAAATTTACCACAGAAAAAAGTTTTGTTCGAAAAGCACATGTTAACAACAATAATTCTCTGCACGAGAGCAGGTAATGATGATAAAGATAGAACAATTAAATGAAAAGTCCTTAACTAACAAATATAAATTTAATGTTACAGTTAATATTGAGACAAATACAATATCGTTCATAAAATTAGTATCACAATAAGTTATTTAGAATAGCGAAAACTACGGGAACAGCGTATAATATCCATCGGCTTCTATTGCTAACGCCATCTGAAAATCAATAACAGATAAATCAATACTATTGTAACTTCATTAATCACTTTTAATAATGCTCAACTAACAAATCTTTAATATTTTCCTAGTACCAATTCAATACATTAGTTTAAATTTACTGAGGAACTTGGGTTTACGAGCTCATCATAAATGACAATTGAAAATTAGTATTAGCGGCCTCCGAACATAAAAAGTCTTAGGTCAAAAGAATATAAGCCTAATAATTTACCCACTGCTGGAGCACATAACTTCCTTATGAATAGAATCAAAAACTATCTTAAGAAGATCGGGCTATAATACATCATGCCGCCAAGTCGGTTGGTGAATATCTAAAACTGCAGATATAGTCGGAACCAACGGTTTGACGAGCGATAAAACATTTTTGGTCAGCCCTTGTTAATAAATTTCAACCATAACATCACAGAATGAACGCGCTTACAACCGCGCCACCGAGTTTTGTACATATATTTAGATACGTCGCTTCAATACCTAAAAAAATTACAGATGAAAGTGAAAACATTAATCATAGGTAGATATAATTTATATCATATAACATCGATATAATGTGCTAAAAAAAACTTCTGTTAAATTTGTCAAAGCGACAAACCGATACAACTTTTAAATTTCGAACATTAATAAGAGCTTAAAGTCGTCATTAAACCTTAATGAACGGTTTACAAGTGACCAAAAATTTTGATGCTTCGACTTAATATCTTTTTTTTTTGATGACCGCTCATAATAATCGATTTGTAGAATGTTGCTATGTCCGAATTAACATTGGCATTACTATATAGATGGCAGAATTTAATTTCGCGTTAATAGTTAGCTCATACACATGTATAATTTTATTTGATACTAGCTGACCCGACAGACTTCGTCCTGTCAAAAAGATTTGTAATGTGGCAGTTTTTTTGCCTACGTATTTAAAAAAATTCTCCTGAACAGAACCGTCACCCTGGTGATAGGGCGTTGTGAATAAAAAATAATTAAATAAAACATATATAAGGATTTAAAAGTAAGTAATCGCTTTATTGTTAATCATGTGAATCATAATTATTATTGCAATGTATTAATAGTAATAGTATTAAATATAGAAAAAAGAGATTTTTATGATCATAAAAACACATTACACACAACAGCATTATAAAAGTAAACTATTCGAATTAAAAAAATATATAAACATTCTCAAGGAAAAATGCTGGAAGAATCCATCTACCTGTACCCCGGAATGGGACTCGAACCCATTCGCGATCCAGGGACTGCTCTAACCAATGAGCTATCTAGGACCCAACAGCTTTGCTACTACAGAGCGTATTTTCATCAATGTTCCGGCAATACATGTAATGACGTGGAAACTGATGCATTTTATCTCGCGTGCCGAAACTAATACAAAAGAAACGCGAGTTTCGGAACGCGACATTAAACTCCTCCAACTATGTATTCTGTGCTCCAACGCACACACGCACATTGTTTTGATAGATATGATCTTTGACGTTAGGAACACACCTACATTGCTTAGACAACAGTGAGTGCTTGTAATTTAATATGAACTTTATACCATAGCAATAAATCTCAAATTGACTACGTTTTAGTTACAAATCATTTGTATGGGAAAAAGAAAAGGGCTATTTTTAGGGTTTTTCCAGCAATAATTCTAATTTTTCTCGCCGTAAAAACCATCCTTGAACTTCAACGAACATTTTAAAAAAAGATTTGGCCAAATTGGTCGAGGCGTTGTTGAGTTATGCGCTTACCAACACATTTTGCGATTCATTTTTATATATAAGAAGATATAAGATAGATATCATACTAAGCAACGACAAACAAGAGTGTCAAAATTAGTTGTGTACCCACACTTATTACAACCTTATTAATTTAAAAGCATAATTATTTCAATTAATAGTTATTAGTAAAAGCAATATAATATATGTAGAGATAGCGGGTCAGGATATACAAATTTATCAATTTGACACAACATTATTGTAAACTTTACCTAATGCATTAAGGGTAGGGTAGAGATCAAATTCAAATATTGTGGCAAATGGATATGTCGCTGTTTGCACATATTGATATATTACCATCTGTCCGTGTGTATTTTTAAAAATATTTTTTATTTCATTTAAAGTATTTTGAGACCGTGCAGTCTAAAAAGCCTTTTCGTTGTATTTATTTTTATATTGTACCATTTCAAAACGGTGTTATGAGCGTATCAAGTACGATACAAATAATAGGGTGTACTATGCCCATTACACAGGATCACGTGATATGCAATATATAACTCGTATAATACGCATTTACAAATAACATACTCTTTGTATTGAATGTATGAGACGTGCTATGTATTCACAGAGAATACCGCAGCTACGGTGTCGATAGGTGACGGAATGCTAAAGAGTGTCAACTCGTACTAGTCAACATAAAGAATATGTTTTTTCTTGGCACGAACATTGTGTGATACGAAGTAATGGGCAAACAAACCTTAGAATAAAAAGCCGATTAGGTACACCACAACATACAGGTTAAAAACTTAGATATTTATTAATTTTCTATTATCCAACTAAATTACAAACATAAAGTCCAAATTAGACCAAAATAGCTTTTGACTTTAATTCATAAATTAAATGGAATTGACAATTTGTTACATCTTTGTCTCGAAGTTGTATTTGTATGTATATTTATTACATATATAGAAGAGTAAATGTGTTCTATTTGCGGGAGACTTACTTTTATTTTTCAATTCTGATGCGAGTTCAGACTGTGTCGTGTCCTCGGGCGTCTCCGTCGTAGACAGCGCAGTGCCTGGCGCCATCGACAACCAACGTTAGTAAATACAACAAACACTACATAGCCCAGGAGCTCTATTTATAATTCATTCGTTTCAAATCCTTTTGCCGTATACGACCTACGTTACGCTCGATTTCTAAGTCGCATGACGCCGTTTTTTAGTATTTTTGAATTGTTCATCTACAGAATGGTCAACATGATTCATATATATATATATAAACAAAACGGCCATAAACATCAATTTCATGTTTAGACGATTATTCTATCATTCTCATACAGCGTTCTTTAAACGACGAGTGGTTCATACCACGCGTTGCAGTTGAGCGAATTATAAGTGGTGAACGAGCGCTCGACGAGAGACGAATGATTCAAAAATAAAGCTCCAACTCTCATGCTACAGCGCTATTTATGAAACTTATCCATACTACGCCCATTCTTCCCATTCTTTTTTCTCTTCATACCCTCACCGCCCTTCGGTAACCACTCGTAATATAGGTCAAGCCATCTATATATGGTTCTACCATTTACCAATTAAGTCAATATATAGAAAATAGTATTGTTTTAAAAACTCCTTTTCTTTTAAACCGATTACATAGTATGGATACGTTCCTTGATTTTACACCACTTTTTACATAATTTATGTAAGATTTTTTTATTTATAATCGTCATTAAAAAAATGTTGAAAGCAAATCCTCACAAAAGTCAACCAATGATTTAAAATTGAGCCCTTTCCTCCGGAATTATTGGCTTGATTATTGAATCGTTTTATTTCACTAGTGTAATATTTTTAGTAAACCAGTTAGCCGCAATTTGGAAATCTAGCAATTATTCTGGAAAATTCAACTACCTATACATTGCCAAGTCGGTTGCGATATTAATATTATGAATAATAAAACATGCTGTGCTTGTAAACTATTACAAAAGAACTTTCGCATAGTAAAACTGTTGTACATTTATGAACGTAATTTCTCAGGCTTTTTTTGTAGTGCTATGAAAAGGCTATAAAGAGTAGACTTCAGACTAGATGTGACGGTACCTATATCTTTCACTTTTGGGTGTTAATAACAAGAGCTATCATATCTATTTCATTTATATCCAACTAGATTTGATCATTACACGCAATAACGAAACTTATGAAATGAAGCTTAACCCTTGAAAATAAGAAACTATTAGATATACACCGGTATATCAGAAGCGAGCTCAGAAAATAATCCCAGAGTGTGCCCGTTAATGTTGTATATACTTAAAAAAGTAAAAAATTGGCCATTTCAGTAATATTTTTTCTATGAAATAAATTTAATAAAGTATCGTTAATGTCGATTTTGAAATATTAAAACCTGGCTGGCTCCTGATAAAAAATAAGATTCGTTTATTTAAAAGTGAAATGTAACAGACCTGTTACAATTCAAATGAGCTTATATTTTATTACTAATATGTAACAAAAACACTATAAAAATAGTTGACAATCATGCGATGGGCCTTCTTTCGCACTAGATGGCACTACAGTCAAAGGCTGAGAATTCCGTTCCGAGAAAAATAATGCAGTTACTCATAGAATCATGCTTTAGTTGAAAACAGAAGCGTGTCACCAAAAGTAGATAAACCGTGATTCTCTGTCACTGTCTTTTTCCGATACGCAATTTTATTCGATTCACAATGTAGACACGTCACTCGATTTCTGTCCTGCGATTCTGTAAAAACCCAAACCCGAATTCGAGTCTACTCAGGTGTCCATTCACTTCAAAAAACGGCATCAGCTGAATCTTGAATTGATTATAACGTTTCGTTGCATAAGTGAAGTAAGTTTCAAAATGACATAGGAATAGAATATCTAAGACACGTATAATCAAGTAATTTGTTTTCTATTTAAAAAAAAAATAATCAATAGATTTCTTCACTAATGATATGAATTCGGGTCTGGATTTTTACAGAGTCGCAGGGCTGGTTGTGATTTTATTAAAAATAATGCTTGGATTGATACGGAAACTTTTAGACGCATTACAAAAAAAGAAAGCACGTTATTTCGTGGTAGGGTCACAAGAGGAACGGGCATCGATGTGGCGTTCGCGTTTTGGCGTTGTAATGCGTGCATGAAAAAATGCGTACACTTTTCAAGATAGTAGATAGAACTGCGACAATTAAATTAAACAATAATTTAAATCCAATAAAAGAAACAATTTGTATTATAAATTGACTATACAAAATTTTCATTTTCATTGCGGTCGGGGGACCTGTTTGATTACAAATGTAACCCTTAACCCTAATGATATACAAGCACTTATAGTTTATTTGTAATAGTAAACCCACACGCATCCAGACATAAACTACAAATATAATTAAAAATTAAAAGCGACCTCAAAAAAGCTTAAAAAATCAAAAAGGCTATTTATATATTCAAAAAACTTTTATTACAGTTGGTCGATTAATATTGATAACTTACACAAAACTCTCATATATTCACTTAACATGCTGGGCACTTGCTATTACCTTTTTAACTGTTTATCAAATGGCCCGAGACACTGACCTTCAAAATACATCACCATGTACATCTACCATAGGCAACTATAGGCAGGTGAACAAGAACAGAACAATAAGAACTAACCTGAGTTATAAACGATTTCACTTGTGTACTGGTGGCTGACGTTGTGGTTCGGATACGATAATTCACACCGTATATTTGATCCGTCTGCAACCACATCCGAACTGAGCGTCAAGTTCAAGAACACGTTGTAAACTCCATTGGAATCTTCTTCCACATCCACCGTCACGTTGTCAAATTTAACACTGAAAGAGATTGTTATTCAGTTTGACTTTCTACTATGCTTCGTCGACATATGAAAATCTAATAAAGCCTAAAGCAAATATAAGTAATAGACAATAAAATATAAGTCTAATTATTAGTTTTATAATGAAGCATTCGGGTAAGAAAAACATTTTCTAAAATAAATTAGTTACAATTTCGAGAATTTGTAGTGTACGCAACTAATCGGTTGGTGTATTTTGATTAGGTATGATTGTACTAATTTTAACCACCTGTCTGCGATTTAACAAGTAAGGCTTTATTTGAATCATGATCCAGGTTGACTCATGCATGACTCACAGTATCAAAAGCCTTTTTTAAATCCATATGTAAAACAATGAATTTTTTTTATTTCATTTTTATGTCGCAATTTTGCCTAGATAAAAAACGAAAACAACAAATTTAGTATTTTTTTTATGTATGCTTTGGGATTACATGTTTAGATAAATTATTCCTAAAAATATGCGTAAATAGTGTAATGCGTTAGTGTAATTACGACAAAAATATTATAAAACGCGAGTGAACCTACTCTCTGTTTTTCGTATACTCACTCGTCGACGAAGATTGAGAGATCTGGAAGGGGCGTGGCTTCGTGCACTTCACATTGCACCAAAACTTCCTCTAGGTCATCCTCGTCTGGACCGTCTTCTACTTTCGACACGTTTAACTCTACTCCCGTCCCGTTAGCTACAAAAAATATCACGTCATTATTAGCCGATTGATGTCTTCCCCACGGGAAAAAATACATTTGGAGAACACAGATTTTCGTGTGTAATAGATTAGTGGACAATAACAACTGCAGATGTAGACAGGACCAAAAATTTTACTTGCCTTTGAGGAACATGACTAAAATTTTAGTTAGCCATTCGAGGAAAGGACTTCATAGACTTATCAATTAATTAAAGAGAGTATTTTTTATGGATTATATCATTTAACTAACCGAAATTCTAATATCAAGTAAAATCAATTCCAGAAAGGCAGCCTACTGTGTCTCTTTGAAAACGATATTTCGTTTATTTTCGAGAGCTATTACACTCTATTACATTTTTCAAATATTTATAATAACGAAGCGAAGGTAAATACTTAGTACTGACCCCGAATCTGAAGTAATTTTTCACAAAAACGTTTAGATTTCATTTTAAGAACGTTATTGTTGTTGTTGTGTATATAAAACTTATATATAAGACTTTTCTACACTGATTTGAGTATGGTACCTTCATCCCATCAGATTTACATAGCACAAAGACTTTGGCTATTTGAGATGTTGGGATGTGATAATTTTCTATATTTTTGTAAGTAGGTATAATATATCTCTTATGCACTTACAGTACACTATCAATTCCTGATGTCTCCGCACTTCAGCAACGTTGGACACTTCACATTCGTATACACCAGAGTCGTACGAGTGCAGATCCATTAACACTATCGTGTCATTCTCCCTCCCTTCTGTAATGAATTTAATCATTTTAATCATCGAATTATTATACCACCAATTAATATAGCGATATTTTAATATAACAAGTCGCCATCTTGAAGTCTCGGGATTAATTCCAGGTAGGGTCAATATAGAAAATTATCTGAGCTATGTATGTAATGTTGTCTAATATTTTGGCCGTGCGTATCTATATTTTACCACCATCGTAATATTAAAATTATATATATAGTATTATATATGTATATACTATAGTATCTAAAGACATAATAAATAAATACAATTTTCAAATTAAAGAAATGTTGATTAGTAAGATTAAAAAATGTACAACAAGATACACCTGCAATCGATGTACCTGCGCAGAAAAATAAATGTTCAAAATTTGCAACGCACGGAAAAAGTCAGTCAATCAGTTGATTCAAGTATCCACACACCTGACCCCCGCTGATTATGAGTGAAACGCACACTTAATGCTTTGTAATTTACACCTTATGGCTATTGAAACAAGACTCACTATAAATTTTAACCATATGGTCTGCTCTGTGAAACACCATACGCTATATAAGTTGAAACTTACTATATCTCAGTTTATATATCAAGGAAGTTAAGCTGATCCTTAAGTTAGATAGCAACTGTTTAAACCAAAGGCAATAAGTACTGACCCACATTTTTCTTGGGTATCTCCGGTGTATGGCCTGTTAGCCTCTGGTATAGAAGCACGCGATTCTTGTCTTCGCTGGCTGCATACATCGGCGTCCACCACCATTTGACGTAGTCCACCCGCTCGGCGTCACTGTGTAGACATTGCAGCTCCGCATTATTTCCAGCTTCTACTGTGCTCGGCACCGCGAATTCAGTTATAGACAACTGATGACTGCCTACGAGGTTTAAGAAATCAATTAATTTTCTTACAGAACGAAATGACAAGATAAAATTATTATCTACTAGCTTTCCGGCAGCGGCTTCGCCCATATGGTCTTGTATTATACATAAAAACTTTATGAAGAAAACCGCATCAAAATCCGTTGCGTAGTTTTAAAGATTTAAGCATACATATAGGGAGGGTCATAAGGACAGATCAAGCGACTTCGTTTTATACTATGTAGTGATATCCGATTAATATCATATTAATATTATAAATGTGAAAGCTTCTTTGTTTGGATGTTTGTCCGTCAATCACGCCGAAACTACTGAACGGATTTTGATGAAATTTGGTATACAGATAGCTGACTTAGATAATAGGAATTTTTTATCCCATTAAACATTTCCTTAGGGACCATACGGGCGAAGCTGCTGGCGAAAGCTAGTATAGCATAAAATAAAAATCGCTTCCTGCTATCGGCACGCTGAATTTTTTTTAACTACACGATGCATTTAAATGCGCTTTTCACCAATAGATGGAGTGATTTAAGATTTCATACCCATACCTATATATATATATATATATAATTCTTGCGTTTGCATTTTGGATGCAGATTCTTTTAAGGACGTAGGTGCTATTAAGGCGAAATTCGACCCCTAAATGGGTAAATTGGGGGATGAGTTTTTATGGAATTTGCTTATTTCTGGACCACGTGGGCGAAGTCGCAGGCAAAAGCTATTTAAATATAATACGGGAACGCTAGTCTCATATATAAAAATATAAATGTATATATATTTGTTTACCTTACAAAAAAAAATTAATCATTTAATTTTAGAGAACCATATACATGTTGTTTCATAATAGTATATGTACCTATTTACACCTACATGACGCCTGAATATTCACTATTATCAGTGTCCTAGTAATAAACAGGAAGAAAGATGATTGAGAACGCTTTATATTTACGTGTACTGTCCCAGGATCTCAAGTCCACCCACTAAAGCAATTTTTAAATTAAAAGACAAATCCGACATCGGAGCGGCATTCATTGTGGGAGGTAGGGAGATGAATACTTATAAAATAAATATTTTATAAGCTAGACATGTTGAATCACATGTAGGAAAAATATCTGTAACGCTGAAATGATTCTGTTCATACTCACATTTATATAAACAAGTTTATTAAAGTGAAGCAAATCTGTTTTCGTAACTCTCAGAACTTTCGACTTTAATATCCATCAGTATATTCAAACGATTTTTTATACTGCCTCTTTGGATAGAAGCGGCAATGAACTTGCACTATAACGAAACGTCGTTAGATGTTTGTGCGACATAACTTCGACTAAGGCCGCTAAACACGTAATGGAGTAAACCTATTGGAGTTTATAGGTGCTATTTATAAATATTTGTAGAAAATTAGGTCATATCTCAATGAATACGTGACTATCTTAGTCAACCTTGAGGCGGTCCGGGAATGTTAAAAATACCGCGGCCTAACACACGCCTCGGGTTAACTCTGCCATAGGTACGAGAAACGTAAAATAATAAATATTATTATGAATTTTTTTTATACTTAATAGTTTCCTATTTAAATCAACGTAAAAAAGTAAAAACTAATTATAAATGACATCAAAATATAAAAAAATAACTGTAATATTGTGACTTTTTATCTTACTCAATTACTCCAGCTCGAATATTTAAATTCTATAAAACTGTATTTATCAAAGTTAAACAACACTATTTATAAAAAATATACTTTTAAAAGAGATAAAATAAAAACCTCATCCCGCACCACTGAAAAAAAAAACAAAAACCAAAACCAATAAAAAAACATTTTCAATTAAAAAAAAAAGGATGTCTTTGCAGCAATGTTTACAGTGCAAACATATTGTTTATAAACACCATGTAACGCGCTCTCACCTGCGAGAGCGCAAAGCAGCAGCCAGCAAGTTGACAGCGCACGCGCTACGGTGCCGAGAGCGGGCATGGCGGGCGCGGCGCGGCTGCGTGGGGCACGGGCGCGGCGCGACTGGCCGCGTGATGCCCGCCCGCCCTTAACTACAAATTGGCCTTGATTCGCCCGCGATTATTGCTCTATACACCGTGCCGAATGATCTATTGTAATTTTAGAGCCTAACTTGACACATCCTTTAAACACATTATAAAGGAAAACAATTTTTATATTATCATCATATATTTTTATAAAAAATAATTTAAACATAATAATACATTTTATAAATTTAGTGTTCAGGCTTAAATCATGATTACAACTTTTATTTATATTTAATTCTGATTTCTTTACACAGTGATAATAACTGATATATTTGTTAATCTAGATATAAATAACATATGGTAAAATATACATCTGGATTGAATGCATAAGGAACTGTATATTTGTTGAACTAACAATATTTCAAGGATCACTCAATCTAAATTAGTGAAGCATTGAGTGATCTATTTACTATTTTTTCCTGGCAATATTTCGCGGTGTTTTGACTTCTTGATGAATTTTGTGAGAGTTATATAGGATTTTTCGGTATATAAAGAAAACGAACTTTTGCTTTTCTAGGATAAGTGTAAAAATATTTAGATTTAACAGTTTAATATAGACGTAAAACCAGTATCATTCAATGCAGATGTAAGTACATTGTACATAAATGTATTAATCGTAATAAAATTATAAAATAACTTTGGAAATCTTTTTTATGCTTTTTAACTTGATTTTAAGTTTAATATCACTATTCTTTTACTGAAAAATAAATGTTAAAATAACAGCACAATGCACAAAACGTTTTCTTTTTTACAATTCTTTTGTTAAAGTGTACACTAGTATAAATGCTACATAAATCTATGCCATTAAAGCTTTAACTTTGATAATAAATACAATATTAAATATCTATTAATAGCTACTTTTAAGTAATCTTTACATTATTATTCAGTATTTGGTCAAACAAATGAATATTGTTGAACATTTAAGAGGTTTTGATTGGCCAGTGCACATCTAACAGAAGTTACGTCAAGCGACTTATGGAAGTATGCGTAAATATGGACGCAAAGCCGAATATCATTATAACAATGGTGTGTTTAAGTTTTACGTTGAGGCGTTCTTCTTTCAGTTATTCTTGATAGTTATCTCTAGGGGCGTTATGCCAGTTTCCATGCTAAAATCTTAACGTACTCAAGATTGAAGGTGAACTAAACATATAAAAACTCATGCTAAGCCCTCTTCTTCTTCCTTTTTAAATGGCGTTGCCCTTGTGGATTTCGCCAGAATCCAGCCCTCGTATATAATTTGACAGTTCTGATGGCCCGCGGCTGACAAGACAACGCATCTTCTGTCAAACATGAACGGACCCTAATAATGCTCAACACCACATGCCTCCGCAAAGGGAATCAAGATTCAATACAAAAAAGACGTACGCGCTCTACACGAATTCTATAATCTTTCCAGTTCCAGAAATTAAATTAAGGATACAGAACTAAGTTTGGTAAACTATTTTCGGGGATGTGTGGACTTAGATATTATATAGATTGAAATTTACAGGGCAAAATGCGAAAGAAGTTTATCACTGAAGTTAATATTAGTGAAGAGCGAAGGGTGTGAAGTGGTACGGGATGGTGGTCTCGCGGCTAGAGCTATCGCGACTGTATCACGGACATGGGCCCGCGGCACATCCGCTCGTAGTGCGAGCAATCGGACCAGCTGATCCTCCGTCATGTCCGGGCACTTGGCCACTACACCGTGTAAGTCCAACGACAGCATCTCTATATCTTGGCAGCGTAGCACCTGTGTTATGAAATTTACCAATAGTTACCACTGACGTCAAAGTTTCAATTCAAAATTTAATTAAAGGAAAATCAAAGTTGTATATTTAAAAATCGTTCGGGCAGTCTGTTCGGGTATTTATTTCTGCTCGAATAATGTTATTATCTACAAGCTGAACCTGACGTTCTATCACGTCATTTCGAGCAGTAACGTCACATTTCAATAAACATGAGAACTGGTTACAATCGCAATAAAGAAGCCGGAACTTAGATTATTGAGATGTGACGTCACACGTGTGGTGACCAAAAAATTATTATCTCGAGCAACTCCGTGCTTCGGAAGGCACGTTAAGCCGTTGGTCCCGGCTGCATTTGCAGTCGTTAATACCCTCCAATCCGCATTGGGCCAGCGTGCAGGGTCATGGCCCATCCTCCTTAACCATCCATAAGGAAGGCCTGAGCCCCTGCAGTGGGGACGTAAAAAGGCTGGTGGTGACGTCACACGATGTTCCGTCATGGCCGCCCGCGTTTCGTTTATGTAATCCACAGATTATAAATTGCAAGTTAGTTTCGAAATAATATAATATATTTAGAACTTATTAATATATAACAAACAATACTACATAGTTAGAGTTTACATATTAGTTACCATTTCTAATATATCTCATCTCATTTATTGTTATAATAATATAACTGTCAAGTAGCCAATTGAAATTATAAATAAATACTAACCTCTGCTAACATGCTGATTACTTCAAAAGGCCAATCAACGTTCACCCCTTCGGGAGCTATCTTCTTGAAAAATGACCTTATTTGATTAGCTTCTTTCACAATCTTCGTAGCGGCCTGCTGTGCTTCTTCGACTGTCTTGAATGTTACTTTCTTTGATAACATCGCTGTTATATATTTTTTATATACTAAATTTTGAGCCTCGTTTATTACATATTCGAAGTTCTTGTCCCTCAAGTGGTTATAATCTTGGAAGTAGTCATCTAGGGTGATACATATGGTGTCCACGGGTATCGTCGAAGGTAACCACTTGGATGTGAAAAGTGCATCAAAATGAACTTCGAGATCTAAGAACGCTTCTTCTAGTAAAAATGCCGCCGCTTCGTTACGTAAATTCTAAAATAAAAACTATTTATAAATCGTTTTAAAACTAATTCATTTTAATTACTGGGGGATACATTAGCTCATTCATTATGCTTTTATTTGAAAATAATATGTACTTTCTTAATAAAAAGTTGATGCCATTGGAAGTATTATCATTAAAAAAAGGTAGAGCCCAAGTAGCACATAAATAATATATTAACTAAAATAAGTACCGATTTATGTCCTAAAGTCATACTAACATTTCTAATCAGCTCTGGTCAAGTTTCGAATCTGTTTAAAGGCATTTATTTTATCTAATAATGCGTAATGCCATATTATGGTTGATAAAAAAAAGTATACCAATGTCAAAACTCCTATTTAAGTATTGGGTAATATTAATATAAAGCTGTTATCGTATTTCGGTGATATGAAAAACATTATATATTATATAAGCATTAACGTAATACTATTTAGTGCACTTAGTTGTATTTAGTCATTTTCTAGAAACAAAGGTTTTTTAATGGCCTATGGTTGTATCGATTTAATGCTTATCCTATATACACATTGAATAAATAACAAGTAAAACTTTAGCACCGATTTGTTCTTAAAGTATTCTTTAATCAAGCTCAAGCTCCTTTATCTTCTTAATCTATGCTTTTATAAAACATTAAGCTATATTTTGATCAATATTAAGTTATTTATAGAGATAGAAGTAATAAATAGATCGTAATTATTTTTTATGTGAAATTAAAATGTAAAATTATTTTATGTATTGTATTGTAATGGTGGCATTTTATACGCATCGCTGGCGCCATGGACAAAAAACGTTGGGAAAAACAAAGAAAACAGGTGGATATAAATGAAAACTGAAAAAAGAGTATTCTAATTTAATTGAAGCTTTTAAAAATCAAAATAAAAATGAAATAATCGTTTGATGATTATAAGCACTATAAGATACTTCTGAAGTGTAAAAATACGGCTGTAACTAAAATGGGAGTGTGTTATACGGTGAATTACGAGCTCTTAGTTTTGTGTCTAACCATAATACGATTAACAGCTCTACTACACCATATTTGAATACCTAATGCTTTAATTTTACGAGTCGCCATTTGCTTTCTTTTTCCAATTCTTACAAAATATTTAAAGTCAACTGTGTCAGATGAAAAGGGGTAAATAATCATTTATTTCGTGCACAGATGCCTATAAAAGCAATTATGTTGTTAAAACAATGCTAAAAAGCCTAAAATTCAACAAAAATTTTTGCTACTAGGTTAAATTTTTTATTATTTTTATTATATTAAAGGAAGTTTGCGAAGGCGCGTGTATTTTACACCATAAACTTGTATATTTTACTCCACAAACTGATGTGTGCAGCTTATTTCACACAAAACGAGCTGTTTAAATCAATATTCAAAAATACTTAAAAGACCAGCCAAGAGAACATGTCATGACACTTACACAAAACAATAATTTAAACCGATTATATGTTTTTAAAATCTATTAAATATACTTTTTTACAAAGGAAATAAAACAGTAAGCATTTTTATAATATTAAATTAACGTATTATAATTTTGATTTACGCATATCTATTGTAATATAGTCACAAAAAGTTCAATTAGCACTTTAAGGTGCTAATTGAACTTTTTGTGGCTATTAGAATGCTTTTACCCGACTTTATTAATGCTATAATACAAAAGTTGTAGTGCTATTGCACAGCTTTTATAAAGCTTAAAGTCGTACAAAGGGGGGGCCCAAATTTTATGTATAAGAGTCGTTTAAAAGAAATACGGTTGATATACGATTTAATTATAATGCTTAACGCTTGGACTCGTGCTATTATAAGTTTGATATAATGGTGTTTTGTGCTACTTGGGAGGAGCTTGAATAACATGTTTTTACTTATTTAAAAATAAAAATATATTTTCAAGCGCACTATCCATAAATAGAACGAATTTGAAACGGTTTTATCACATTTATATTTAGTTTTAGACCTGTCAGACACATTACAGGTTCCGTGTTCACATAAGAGTTAGTCTTATGTAATCCAGTACGGCCTGGACATCGGTAATAAAGTTCGCCGATTGGAAGATCTCAAAACCACGACTTATTAAAATTTAAATAATATTAAAATCGCCATTGATGAAACCGTTTAAAAGTTGTTGTATTTATAAAAAAAATATATATTTTAAAGTGTCACAACATTCTCGATATAATTTGTATTTTTGCGGCGGTTCCCTTGTTTTAACTTTATAAATCACTCTTTGGTCCACCATTACATTTTTCAACTCAATCGGTTCATAAAGGCCATGGGGTCAGTAAGCGCGTCAGTTTTCGGCACCACCACGTGAGACACGGGAGCAGTCATGAATGAATCAGTAGTGTATACGATCCAATTTAATCTATGTCAGCGCAACAATGATTTTCCTAGATTTCCGAGTTAGTTACTGATACTGTGTAAACGCGGCTTTAGTCTTAGAGCAAATCAGCTGCGACAGACGGACAAACAGACAGATGGCTGAATATTCTTAACTCTCTCTCTCTCTAACGACACCTGAGTTGTGGAATCTAGAAAAATATATATATAGTCCGGTCGTAAAACAGAAAGAATTTTATACAACTATCCGGCATTACAAATTTCTTACACTCGTGCGTAAACATAATGCCAATGCGCTCGCATAGATGCATCTAACAAATTTTGTCTTATTTAAGTGAACCTACAATGTAAATGTTAGGATATCTATTAGTAGGCACAAAAGTCAACCCACTAAATTGTCGCACGCATGCTCACACGCACGCACGTACGCGTGTACGTAGGTACACGCGCACGAAGTTTTCATAATGTAATCTTATCTTAAATTATTTATGTCGTCTATGGTGAGAAACAAATAATTTTTATTATTTATTGGATATTATTATTTGGCGACTGTACTATACCTGAAATGTAGCAAGCATCTTATCAAACTTAGCCTCAGCGGGCGGGTCGTGGCGACCTGGCGGCCAGTGACGCGTCTGAGTCTGCTGCGCCAATCGCACCATCTGCTCACTATTGTTCACGATGGTGATCATGTGATGAGTAAAATACGCCACTCGAGATCGATCAGAGAAGTGAGCATTCTAATTAAAGATATAATAATAGTATTATTTTTCCCGTCTCCTTATTACTATTTTGTCTTACAGTCAGATAAAAATGTGGAAACGTTCCTGGCTTATGGACGATTACAGCATTATTTAGGTATATATTGCAATTATAATTGATATTATATAAAACGGTTTCTTTAAAAATTATCATTTTAATTTTAATAAAACCTTTATCAAACACTCGAGTTGAAGAAGAATGAATGAATAACTGAATACTGACCTTAAACTGAATGACACCTTCTCTGTACATATTTGCATATCGAGTAACTTGATCTATACTAAGCAGTAAAGCTTTGAAAGTTATTTCTTTACTTATCGTTTCAGTCACCTGAAAGAAAGAAATTATAAAGAAGAACGAAAGATATCTTCTTCTAGAAAAGAAACTCTTAGAATGTACAATATTTGGGGTTTTTAATAGTAAAATTTATACCAATCAAAACATCTACACGTACCTGCAAGTTTTGGTCAATCATTTGGAATATAATTACGGGTGCGTGAGTGTGGTAAGCGTTAGAATGAGGCTCCACCTCCGGTAGCTGCTGGCCATTCCATTCTGCGCGTTCAGACTCGAGCGTCTTTTCCATCCATTCCACATAATTAGACTCCATTTTCTATATAAATATAAGAACTGATATTTGGAACTGGTATAGGAATTGGAACATGAAAAATGGTACATAAATCTAATCCAGTAGAAATTTAATATTGATGATGAAAAAAGTCTTAAGATGCAATGAATAAAGGAATTTTACCTGTAAATATTCGTCTTGAAGTCTTTGCATTATTTCTTCACTAAGCAAAGGTGGTAATTTTGAAACATCAATTCCAAGCTGTAGGCTGCCCATCAACTCGTCTCCAGGATATGTATTGAGAACCCATGACAGCAATGTAACATATTCATTACCTTCTATACCATTTTGAACCACATCTTGTAACTTAAAATACAATTCAATTATAAAATTACGGAATAATAAAAAAAATTAAAGATACTCAGATCATGCAATAAATATAAACTCACACTAGATGATAAACATGTATGATACATATTAACGTATTTGTTAACAATATCATAGTGAGGTGGAAAGCATGGGACACAAAGGGTCTTGACGACTCTTAAATCTTCTAAGATGAGTTGTCTTGTCAGCTCCAAGTAACGGACCAACCATAGTTTATTATCTTCACGTTCATCAACACGCGTTCCTTCTATACGCTGGGCAACTGCACATTCTAGAACTTCAAATGCTTTGGTGCGCCAGTTCTTAGGTCGGCCGGGCGGCAAAAAACCAGTTTGCTCTTGTTGCTAGACAAATTATATTAAGCTCAATTGAAATATTCATTAACAACTATTTGGTTTATATAATATAATATATAAATTACCTGCAATGCCATTTGATCCCGTTTCTCTTCCCTCTCTATTATTCTAAGAGCAGTCACGATAACTGTGGGTTCCTTACGTACTGTATTCAGTGTTCTAGCTAGAATAAGCTTTATTTGTTTTTCGAGCACATTTGATACAATTTCAACATCTTCAAAATATGCTTTTAGCATGATTTTGTCATGTGATGATTGATTAGGTAGCCTATGCAGTTCGTAAAGTAAATCATCTCTTGAATTTTCTAAGTCATTGAGACACTGAAAAATATAGTTGATTCAGACAGATCTATAATTGTAATATTATTTGTGAAGTTATGTTTCAGTAAATAATTGATTAAACGTTTTGAACGAAGCATTTCGTCCTGTTTTCAAATTGCTTATTGTGATAAATCAAGGACTTTAAGTCTATCAAGTCTTTGCCTCTGCCTGCTGACCCAAATAGCAACTCATCTAGCTGCTCTAAAAAAGGAGCTTCATCAATGAGCATTTTAAAAACAGTAATCCTCATTAGTTAGCCTCCAAGTGAGTTATAAACGAATAGCAAACAAGGTTAAGTAAACTGAACTGCTAATGTATCAAAATTGCCAACAGATTATATGACAACCTGATGTGCATGTAATAATTTTCCTTCCCCTATCCATTGCTTGGTCTTTGCAACACTCTCAGGAACAGTAAATATGTGCTTCAAACTATCCATCGCAGTAACATATTGAGAGTGCCGAGAATCTTCTTCTCTAACTGCTTGTAATGATGCCACTAAAGGAGGTACCCCTCTCAAGAGCTCTTCGAGTTCATCCATCCTATAAAAGATTAATTCGTCAAGTCAGTGGATATTATTGCAGCTTAACATAACAGTGTTATTGGTCTTTTATAATAGAACTTATCTAATAATGTAAATAAAGTGAGTTGAATGTTTTCCCATGCAAAAACGAGCACCTGTCTAAATTTCCTTAAGCAAACTGTGAATTGCGCTCCAACACCGCCTGGTTGGTGGAGATCGTAGATAACATAAAGAACTCACATAGCGATTGTGATGTTGCGATGCAAGTTGCAGTATAGGATGTGAAATTATGGTTAATGCAATGCACGTTATTAATAATAACCAAAATTGTCGTCAGTGCGGAGATGCACTGACGACAATTTTGGTCATGGTTGGTTGATGGATGCCCACTAGGACTAGACTGAAAGGGCGTTCTCACAAAAGAGGCAGCTGCGGAATCGCAAACCTCTGCGCTCTAGTGAATTTTTAAATAAAACAGCTCTTCTGACACTGCAGCCATGGAAAAATTACTTTGCGAATTCCCACCCTATTATATATTCTTACATAATAAATTGACAGCATTCAACTATAGATTAATTTATGTGTATTTTTTTAATACAAATAGGTGATCTTGACATATCTTTTTAATAAAGGTAGTTCATTGAAAACATGCTTGAGTTTTAAAGGGTCTTCAGATTGGAAAAGGTTAGGTATGCTAGTCTAGTTGAATATATATGTATAAAATATTTTTTCTTACTTTAAACTTATTTCTTGTACATCATCAAGACACTCCTGGAGCTGCTTAAGGCCAACACTAACACCATCCAATTTGCCCTGTACTGCAGATTTCAGTTGGGCTTCTATTGAAGCTTTTTTGTGAGTTATTCGTTTTTTATACTGCTCCACCTATTGAAAAAGAAAATACTTACTGAAAACAGTTGTTATCTGATTCAACTGGGAATCATTATATAATTTTTGTAGCAGTTGTCCTTGGAATGAATAAATGCAAATAAAATCTATTCTACAGGCATTTTACCTGATTAAATTCCCTATAAGTGATTCCTAGTGGGTTCCAGGGAACCTCGGGATTAGGGGTAGAAAAATTATCAGGTTTCTAGAAAATTATTTATTTTTACAACTTATTAATGCTAAGCAGGTAGTCAAAGAGATAATACAACAAATTATACAATTTTAGGTTTAATATATATCTGATAAAATTTCTTGTATTTATATTACATTAATTAGAGGCATAATTAAACCTTAATGGATGTTTGGGCAACTAACCGACAAGGTTCTAATTAGAAAATTTATCTAAATTTTTATATAGAATAAAGTTCACTTGTCAAAAATAACCAGTAAAATAGCTAAAGTTAAAAAAGAGTATTTTAGTGTATCTGTATTAATATATATAAGATTTAATAATTATCTGTCTGAACAAAAAGTACAAAAAATTGAACTATTCAAAAGATCAGAAGCTTATTTTATTCATAAATTATAGGTAATATATATTTCGTTATTAAGTTCCAAAAGTCATCAGAGAAAATATCTATAAAACAGTCAGCAAAATCTAAATCATTAATAATCTACACCCTCTCAATATATAATAAAATATTTATTTAGTAACTATATTTACTAAATAAAAAATATGTGACTGCCAACCTGAACTTTTGATAAGTTTCCTCTTAGCAAGAAATTCTCAATGCTATTGCATTTAATATAAGGGGGCGTCATACCATGACAAAGTAAAGATTTATGATATTTCTACTTTTTTTTTGTTACTCAGGTTAACGCTAAAACAACAGTAGTTTGTAATTTAGGGTCTTCATAACTAATATTTTGGCATGATAAAATAAATATTCGGAATAAGTCTCCAGAAAGTTTATTAGGAAATAAACCTAATATCTTCTAAGTCTCAGGAAAAGATACAAACTTTCTCAAGTTGTCCCGGTCTTTGCATCATATTCATGACCATTTTTTCGGCTGCACATTTTGCTTCTTCCTCTATTTCATCCATAGAACTCATGATCAATAATTTATTATAAATGGGTCTTTTCAAAATTCATTTAAGCACAAATAAAATAGATGTAAATGAAAACTTTATATAAATTGAACCGATGAAGCAAACGCAACAATCACAGCACAGATTATATAGTCAACTACCCGTCATGACTACATAAACTGTCAAATTTCCCCTCTCGATTTTAAACCTTAAATGGTTCGTAACTTAGAGGTTAAAATTTATTGCAGAAATTTGACATATTTTAATAAGTTGATGTGCAGCCATTTCCTCATAACAGTGACAGTCACAAAACTTTTTTTTTTTGACGTGGATACGTCTATGTTTTCGTTCTACAGGGGGTCATTCTGTGAGCAGGAGTATATGCACTAACGCCATCTGTTGGCGCTAGTGAATACTTTTTTCATTCAACAAATGAACGCAACGAATATTTATTTATTTAGTGTTAGTGTCTTCAATTTGTTTATTTATTTATTTTTTTAATTATTCATTTATAAATGCAATTATGCCACAACGTTGCATAATTCCGGGTTGTTTTGGAGAAGCGAATCGTTCAGTTTTTAGAGTGCCAAAGAACATTGATAGACGTGAAGAGTGGTTAAAAGCTATTCGTGATGTGTTTCCTAACCTGGATGTTGGTGAAAATTTTTATGTTTGTGAAAAACATTTTAAAGAAGCAGATTTTACGGCATATATAATTGACAAATCTGGAAAAATTATTCAAAAGGTATCATTATAATAAACAATACAATAAATATAATACAATAAAAAAATAATAAAAAAAAATTATCTTTATGCCATACGTATGCATATGTACACATCCATCTACGAACACGTAAATATAGCTTTATATGCGTTAGCAATACAATGTAAAATATTTTTGAGTGAATTTGCTAATCTTTAAATAAAAATAAATAAATTCGTGCAAATTCAAGTAAAGGACATCGTCGAAAATGGCCCCAATATGAACAAGCATGAATATTTTACAATAAATCGCCGACATCTTTACTGTCATGTCGTACATGAAGCTGTTAAGGATGTTCTACTTGTAATGTATGTAATAATCGATAACTTTATTATACTTTAATTTTTACACTACGAACGATTTTTTTTATATAAATATTCTGGCTTTGGAAGCATCCATAAAATTTTCGGAAGCGTCAGTTTCGACAGTTAACATAGCTGATTCGTCAATAGCTGCTAACGAAGCAGTGACAATAGTTGCTTTTAAATCATTATAGATTGACGCTAAAGATTGCTCAGTCATCGAAGTGGAGTAAGAAGGTACTATACTAACGTTTAAAACTATTCCCATTGTAATGTTTTAGGCAATAATCGACTGTTAATTTTTGATTAGAAAATTATGATTGATAGTTACTGTTTATATCTAAATCGATTAATCGTAATCGATTTCTCACACCACTAATCCCTACATTCGTTCATGTGGATTCGTTTCATTCATTTTCGTTTGACGTCTTTAATCGACAATATAGTTTGATCGAAGTTCTACATGTAGAAATAAATTTATTTACATGATAGCAGACTTTGCGATTTGCGCAGATAAGCCATTAATAAAAACAGAAACTCCTCATCTCCTTTTATGTCTTTGGTTGACGCAAAGTAGCCATTAAAGAATTAAAGAGAAGATTTTGGTTCTGCAAGGTAGATTACGAAATAATTTATAATTAAATGTTTATAATGGCTCCGTATTTTGTGAAGACTTGTATATAATCTGAATCTGCGGACAAAACGATTTGCCAATATTTAAAACCTTTAAGACTGAATAAACTGGGTGCAGTCACATATACTGCGATCAGAAAGGAAGTTTCAAAATAAAACAAATTCTGAAACAAAATGAATATGCAGCAACGTGAAGAAAAACAACTTGAAAACACAATACAGGCAATATTGATAAGAGTCAATGATTTAAAAAGTGCGATACAATCACTTATTACAAAATTGGAAACTGAATATGAAACAATCAACTGGCCTACATTTTTGGATAATTATGCTATTTTATCCGGACATGTAAGTTTGATAAACTTCATGAGCTGACATAGGTTTTAATTTCTAAGCCATATGTGATATATACCAGAAATTTATTAAAGAAACTCCCTATACTTTTTCACTGTATTTAGTACATCAGTGCTACTTATTTATGAAACACTTAAAAAATCAATGAAGTAGTTTTAGTTAATATTTTCAATACCATGATGATTATGGTATTACAAAACTTGTTGCATCAAGTGGGATTGTATGTCAACTTTAACCATGTTTCCTCATTTACTAATAGTTTGCAGTTTTGTGTGATGCAGCAAAACAATTTTCAATTTCAGATTTTAATTGATTTTGAGTGAATTTTCTCAATGTGAAACAAAAAAGTTTCATTGTTGGAAATCTGTATGACTTATCAACGAAGTAATTGATCTTTTCACCAAAAACTTTCAGCATATCTATCAGTCAGTCACTCAAATATCCATTAAGGCTTAATAATGCCTTTAAGCTCTAATGAATGTCAAATTTGAATAGGTAATGTCGGTTTAAACTAATGAAAATTTTAGTGTATGTTTATGCAACTGGCTTTATGTGGTCTATAGAACTAGCTTTATAATCAATCCCATTTGATTTCAGCTAACTGCTTTAAGTAAAATCTTGCAAGCTGAATTAGCCTCATCCCTGAGGTCCCGAATAGTGTTACCACTGCAACTTGGCTGTGAACGTGATGAAGCATTAGCACGGTTGACAGAAGGGAGAGTTCCTGCATGTACTCATGATTTAGTACCAGATTTATTAAGAACTAAGCCTGAACCACAAGCCGAACAAAGATTACAGCAGTTCAATCATAAAGCTAGCACACTTAGCTATGATACTGCTCAGGTATTTACTTTATTTAAAAAGCTAAAGAAATAGTAGTTAGCTATGCAATTTACTTTTTTTATTTTATGTTTTGTTTATTAACAGAAACAAGTAGCACAGTTTGCTAAAGTTGTAAGTCATGTGTGGGAAATCATCTCTAAGGGTCGCGAAGATTGGGAAGGAGAATCTATGAGATCGGCAGGTAATGAATTTCTAGAGTTTGTGTTATTTTTTAATTTTATTTTAAAAGTAATATTGCTTCTTCATAAGAATATATCCAGTACCTAACCTGACCCAAAATGGTGCTGTTCAGTGAAAGTACAAGCATGGACTGTGTTGCTATACTTCTACACTGCATTTCAGCTCTGCACCTCGATTGAGATCCAAAAATGTACTACTATGCAATGGCCATTTTAGCTCCGTTTATGTGCAGCATATTATAGAAGCAATAAGATCTAATTATTAGGAAATTAAATTTAATTAATTAGGAATAAAATTGCCTGTAAAATGCTGTTATATTATAATTCTATGAAATGAAAAAAAAACATTGAAAATAAGGTCTATCAGCCATTATGTTTTATTTGCCATTATGTAGCAGCAATGAGAAACAACTACCTACCTAATGACTAAAGTAGCTTTAAAACTGTACTGTACCTGTAGAAAAGAAGACTTTTCAATACAAATGCTTTGATGTTTATGTAGTCACTTGATGTGCTGCTGTATCTACATTTAAAAAATTACAACCAATTAAGGTTAACAATAGTTTGTAAGAATTTATCTTTTTAATAAGCTGACATGTTTTTCACTGTACATTTTGCATTTTATAAGATTATTAAGAGTGCTTTCACATTCATATACATCTACGTTTTTCGTTGCATTTCTATCTTCTAATGCTGCAGCCAAATCCATAAAGGTTGGTTGGTATATTTGACTGAAGATGCGTCTCCTCTCATCAGCGTCGGTCTCGTCGGTTATTTGTCATAACTGAACAAATTATATGACATTCGATATTGCTCTTTCTATGGAAACTGTTATGTACTAATACTATTGTAAAACGCTGACGGATCTTTCGTCAGATATGCAACGACTCTTAGAAGCTCTACAAAAACAGCTATATGTGGAATCTAAATCTTAAATGTCTTATGGAGTTATGGTGAAACAGTGTTATTTTTCTATTTAACAGGAATACAACCAACCCACATTCTTGCGGACACACATGCTCTTGTAACTGCGGTGGGAACCGGCAAAGGTTTACGGCCGGGTATGCCATCTATCGTTCCGGCGGGTATAGGAGCTCCCGGGATGGGACCATCGCGCGGACCCGCACCGCAAATGGGGCCATCTGCACCTTCCCTACCAAAAGCACCTTCTGCTATCAAGACAAACATCAAATCTGCAAATCAAATCCATCCTTATCGATAAGACTATTTTACATGTTCTATTAATTTCTAAGAGTATATTAAAACTTAAAATAAAAGTGCTAGCGTCTCGTAAATGGATGCCGCAAATTAAATGATGCTACAGTTGGATTCAACTAGGATGACGCATGGTCTTGGTGAATCGTCGTTTACGCTGAGCAGATCTACCAGTTCCGACGATGTCCTAACGTATGATTGAAATGCACGAGCCCTTTTTTTTCCATAAGGTGTAACAATTCACCATTCTGCCAGTCATGAGGATTGACCAAAAATTGCCGCGCTTCGGAATGTGATCTTCTACGCACATACATCGGTGAACCACATTAGTTGTAACTTATTGTAAATTTTCGTGACGAATAAGATGCGTCGCTTAGAACTTTAGAATATCGCCATCTTATGGAAACCCTTACATTGTATCATCGTAAGTGGACTAAACATCTTAGTATAAGCTTTGTAAAATTCATTTTATCTTTTAAAATAGTTTTGATTTGCAAATGTTTGATAATTATTTTACTTACTGTGAAATATATTTGTATGATTATTTAAATTTTTTTCTTTGTTAACCTTTCCATGATAATTTGCAGTTGTTATTGAATAATTTGACCACAACAGTATACCCAATTGGATGTGCAGTACAAAGAATAAGTTACTTCATTAAAAAGATAAGATATGAAAACATCTCATGTGATACTAACCATAGTATTCACCAGATAATGATTAAATTTGTAAACGATAATTGTTGGGTTCTAAGCATACATTTAAAAAGAACAACGTTCATTAAATCGCCAAACCGTCAACATGTATTTTGATTCTAAAGTTACTATGCAGTTATAGTCTTTATTACAATAAGTATACGCCACATAATAGTCCTTGGAGCCGGATATTTAAAATGAACTAAAAAAGGTGGCTGAATGCATTGTAATGTGAATAAAAAAATATCTTTTCGATTTATTTGTGATACAAGTTACAGCAAAGTTGCTGTATTATGAGAGTTTAATAAGTAATTTAATGTATAAGACTTAGATCAATGACTAGGCCTGCAGCGCCCACAAGGCGTCATCGCCCACTTTGGGAAAGACTGGCGTAGACGAACCGAGGCGCTAAGCTTCGTAACAACTTGAACTTGAAGTGCTGGAAACCATTACTTGTTGTTTTTTTGCAATTTTTGTTTCTTCTAAATTGCCAAAACCCTCTCCACCCCTGCTTTATATTACTGAGTGGCATCCATACCCTTATAAAGGCACATGTGCAATGGAGAATAAGCCGAATTTTGCTTTTAAATGAAAAATGATTAAATAAAACATTTCCATAGTTTATTAATTTTATTTTTAATAAAATACTATCAATACAATTAGTAAGGGGGAATCATAACTAAATTATAAATATTTACGATCGCCAACAGCTCAGCGTTGTGACATTTTTGTAGTCATGTGTATTCTACGCAAAGCTAACTTGTTCAATAAGCATAATTAAATGCAAACAATTAGTTGTAAATTAACACGTTATATACGAGATATTATTTATTCACTCGGCTGACAACATCTAGTTCATCGTGTTTACCTGCAAAAAGAAATATGAATTTAGTTAATATGAGTATCGAGCTATGGCCGCGGTGCTGGCTATTTAGTGAATACCAAACCGCGTGCGACTGTCATATGAAAAGTAACCAAACTACGCCACCTCCTCTTTTTTTAATTCATGGCCTATTTGCGTTTACACAACTCCGCAAATTTTAACTTTATGGTCTTTACACGTAAAGAAACAATAATAAAATATGACAATTTACAAGCACTATAGTACAGTCAACAGTACGGCAGGTTATACAAATCTGTCAAAATTTTTATATTTGATTTATTATTCGTTTTTATTTCTTATATTTTCATGTGCACTATCCATAAATGAAACAACTGGTGAAACAAACTGCGAGAAGAAAAAGTAATATTAAATTAAAGGGAGCAATTCACATTTTCTTGTCAAGAGTTTGTTTCGCCAGTTCTCAGACAATACTCAAAAATTTGAAACTGGTGGTAGATTATGGTAGCTAGGAGTAAATGAGTCCAATAGTATTGTTTTTTTTTTTGAGTTAGCTATACCTTTAATAAAAAAATAAAAAAATAACGCTTTAGTCTTATGTGAAACGGCACCTGTAAAGGGTCCGAAACGTCTAAAACTAAATAAATTTTCATTGTGTTTACAATGAAAAAGTTAAATATAACTATTTAACTTTTTCATTCTACTAGCTTTCCAGTGTGTGATGTGGATTGCGATTTCGTTTAACTAATTACTGGATCCCAAACTGGTGGTATATTCCAATCTTTATATCTATTAAAATTGTTTTTTAATTTCAATAGATTAACGCGCTAAAACCATAGTTTCAGTTTTTGTTTCATGTTGGCTTGGGAGTAAAAGATGGAAAATTGCCCAGCTCTTTCAGACTACCTCACGTTCAAAGTTTCAACAAAACTAATAGGTATATATTTTTTTAATTTATCTTCAAAATAAAATGTTATGCAATGCTGCTTCTATGACCTTCTTTTTTCTGATGTTATAATGAATGGAGTACAGTATAATACATTAGTGTAACACTCACACTGGTGACCTGACACACAGGTTTCTACTGAAACCAATTTCGGGCTCCAGTCTCTCACATAATTAAGATACAAAATGTTTTTAAGAATCTTAAGACTCACATGTAAGTACATAATTTTGTGTTGAGAGAATAAATGATTTTATTATTATTACTCACGATGTCGTCTATCTTGAGTATGGCGCGCACCGTCTCGGTGGCGAGCGCTAGCGCGGAGGTGGTCACGTGCAGCGGCTGCAGCACGTGCTCGTGCCGCATGTCGGTCACGCGGCCGCGGCGCACGTTCACGCCCGAGCCGCACCACGCGCCGCTCTCCGCGCCGCGGGCGTGCGCCGCGCGCAACTCGGTCACGGTCTCAATCGGATTGAGACCTGCAAAACATTACGGTTAATAGCCCACTTTAAATAGCGTTATTTAGAGTGAACCATTACGACTAAATAGTATTATGTAGTAAAAAAGTTTTCACATTCAGAGGTCCCTTTCAGTAGATGTACATTGTGTCGATAAATCGATCCACATGTGCTAAACTTCGAATGAAATAAACAGGTATAACAGAAAGGTAGTAGTGATAGGAGTTGGAAGAAAAGAAAGGGCTCAAAAGTTAACGAAATAATAAAATAATTAAAATATATACAAACTAAAATACGCAGCTAACTTACATGGCAGCAGAAAGAACCAAAGACCAAAGAAAAAAAGAGAATAAAATGTCAAAAAAAAAACTTCTTAAAAATATCTCACCGGCCTGCTGGCCAGTTCTTAACAACAGGTAACTGATTTAATTATTTATTTTTTTAAATAACGTTTATATCTAATATGGCTCTTGGATTTGAAGAGGTTGACATAAGCAATTTTCGCAACAGCCAGGCATAAGATTGGTGACCAAATGTTTGTCTCGAGTTTCAAAAAGCACATTAAGTAGTTGGTTTCGACTTAATTTTCAATCATTAAAATCTACCAATTCACACTAAATATGATTATTATTTAAATCGCACACACTATTATATTATTATTCACACTATTATTTAAATCGTACTTAATCTAGATTTTTTAATAATCCAAACATATACCAGTATCCAGACAATAAAAGCTAGCTAACAGACTTGTACTGGCTATGCGAAACATACATCTAACAAAGGGGAAATGTAAACAAAGTCACTAGTAACGGTAAAGGGACGAAGTTTATTATAAACACACTATTTAACAAACTATAAGATAAAGAAAATAGAACTAATAATGGTTGTAGTAAAATGACGTATAATGAAACAGTATAGATGGAGAAGTAAAGGTAATGGAGTATACACGCGATTGGTATGGTGGTCGACGTATAGCTGACAATGAATGAGAAACCTATAACTGGGAGCCAGTTGCACAGACGTCTATTAAAATTGTTATTAGTTTAATGCCATATTACCCATACAAATTTTCAAATTTTGAACATTAATTAGAGCTTAAAGTCCTCATTAAACTTTAATTGACGTTTGTGCAACTGACCGTAAGTAATTCAGTACTAAGCAGTTCAAAATATGCAATACGAACGCAGCCGGCACGTCAGCGTCGTACAACACACAACACTCACCCGCGTTCTCGGCGAGCGTGGAGGGCACCACCTCCAGCGCGTCCGCGTACGCCCGCAAGCAGTAGTGGTGCGCGCCGGGCGCGGCGATGGCGGCGCGCGCCAACGCGGCGGCCGCGGCGGCCTCGGGCGCGCCCCCGCCCGGCAGCAGCGCGGGCCGGCGCGCCACACACCGCACCGCGCACAGCGCGTCGTGCAGCGACCGCGCCGCCTCCGCCACCACCGCGCCGGACGAGCCGCGCACACTCACGCACACCGTGCGACCGCCCTGAGCGCACCCGGTCATCTGACAACACCGATTGATATTTATTGCTCGTTTGGGTATTTATTTATTTGATTAGGACAACCAATAATATTTGATTTGCGCAAGATGGCTGGCAGGAGCTGGATGCGAACAGCCGAAAATAGAAGTAGATGGCGTGCAATTGGGGAGGCCTATGTCCAGCAGTGGACGAATATGGGCTGATGATGATGATGATGATGAACCAATAATACATAAAAGACACAAATCGTCTATAAGTAAATATAAGGGTATTCACAGATAGAAAATTAACTAACCCAATGTTGCAATTGACTCAAAGTAGCGATCTTATATAGAAGAAATTTCAGATTTTATGAACTTTATGAACGTGAAGTGTGACAGTTTGATTTTTTATTTTTTCTTAAAATTTCATGCTTGTTATAATAACTATTTTTATTATAGAATATAGGTAACAAGTCAGTCCCCTATACGTTTCTGGGAATCCTCGCGCGCATACTACTTTTAAATAATAAATAAACAAATATAAATAAAGTCGCAGCTTTACATATGCATGATATATATTAGATATATACATCAAATATTTATTATAAATATTGGATATCAGAGGTGTGTAATTCAGGTACACAGTACAATGGTAAAATGCAAATATTACATAAACATTAGCAGAATTGGCCTGCCAAACGCTTGCGTCGTTTACAAGGATCGCAAATTGATAGATCTGGATAGTGATATTTCAATTGGAACACTAGCGCCCATTGGCTCAATATGGCGTGATTATTTAATGAACTAATTCACATTGAGTCTATGTTTCAAAATAATGAGTTAAGATTTTATGAAAATTAAGATTGACATTGGATTGAGTTGAAATTGATATTGAGATTGGTTTGAAAAGCAAGCCTGCTGTTTGAAGAAGCATTTGTACTGGTCATAATGCATAAGCATTTCTATAGGAAATAATGACGCATTGCTATAGTCAATTTCCCATTGGTGATTAATGATTATCTCTCAACTGACCTTTAAAATCAATAAGGATTGATATACATAAAAAGAAGTCATTATAATACACAATAAGACAAAAAAATAATTATGAAGTGATTAAAAATTCATTTAAATTTTTTAAAAATCTCAAAAGAATCTATTGCTTAAATTATATGATTAGTATAAGAACTATGATTCATCTGAATATATATAATTTTAATCACATCACATGGAGTATTATGAAAAGTCTAATTGTTACCTTGATATATTTGCCTCCTGGTTCATTAATCTCTTCTACTAAGTCAACATTTACTAGATTCTCAGCAGTGAAATGATCTAGTGACGCTATAGGGCGGCATCCGAGAGTTTTACAAACAAATTCAATATCTTCACGCTCAATGTCCTTGATGACCATAGTTTTGATTTTATCTAAGAAATGCACAGCTAAATCACTTAAGGCATCTCTGAAATCAATAATAAAAAAGTATTTACACACATACACGCAAATGGGAAAGAACAAATTCACATATTTATTTGTTAGATGACAATAGCAAATATTTGTCTATTTTCTGTAATAGACTAGCTGTTTTCCAGTGACTTCGTCTGCATAAGTTGCCTATGTTAGCTGCATTCTTTAGTTTTTTAAAAGGATCCAATAGTTTCAGAGCTTATTCAAATGCAAACAAAGAAATCTTTCCTCTTTAAAATATTAGCATAGAAATATATTTGAGATGCTCACACACACTTTTAATTAATTTAATATGCAATACAATAATGTTTGCAAGAAAAGAGGCCTCTGTTTTAAATACATTCTATCTGAACCAATTTCTAGTTAATATTTTCTTTCATTTTCTATAAATCACTGATAATTACATTTTCATAATTTAATTGTTTATTACAGCATGAAACTATTCAATAGCAGAAACAATGATAATGGCAATCATGAGAATACATTAAATATTTACCTCAAAATCGATTTCTGCACCAGCAGAACATTACATCCTGCTTTCTTAATTTGTTTTACTATATTCAGAATATACTGACGTTCCTCTTTTAAAACACGATCCATAGCAGCATAATCTGATACTATAACATTGTGATCCATCTAAAAATATCAAAGAATATTACTTTAAGATTATTAGGATAGCCAAAGAGTCCCCCTGGTGCTTGCCATGGGCAGCACTTAACAAATTTCTTTGATGAAAAGACTTCCTGCTACAAGTACCATCTAATGCAAAAACATTTTTATTTTTCTTTACGGCAAAGTTAGTATAACTAGCTCTTAGAAATCCACAAATTCATCCTTTATTAATTTTCTAGTCATTAATATTGCTAGTATTATTTTTCTTGTTACTAGTATTTTTATGTCTATCTATAGGTATCTTCACCATTCCATCCTAATTCCCTTGTGGGGACATATATGAAGTAACAAAATTAAATTTAATGGAAAAACTACTTTTTATTAAAATTAATGGAAAAACTACTTTTTTGGGTTTGTGAGGATTCATGTACTAATAGGATAATGAGCTTTCGATAACCTGAAAGCATTTGAAATTCATATGATTAAAGAGAATCTATACTTTTGCTCTACCCCTAAGGAAAATGTACACCCATATTATTAAGGTTTTATAATAAACATTGAATCAAATATTTTCATTCTCATCAATATAATGAAATTATGATATAAATATTAAGTATAGTTTGTAATCACAAACACAAGTTACAGTAATTTAAATGTCTTACATCAGTCTTTGGTGGTGATATACAGAACTGTATGAGTCCAACTTTAGCCTTTTCAATGCGATGTGGACCATTCACATTGGCGGCGCGATGTGGAATGACAAGCCCTTGAATCAATTCTGTGTCTTCAACAGTTCCACCAATTCGTTCAATCACTTTAACGTCGCGTAAGTCAACCCTTGCTCCGACTCCGTTAGCGTTAGGCTCCATTACTGAAACAATTAACAGTAAGAGTTACTTATTTAGAATAAAGTTTTATACAACAGCAAAAAAAAAAATTTACAATAAAACTCATGTCTAAAAATCTATCAGTACAAAATAATAGAAACATACCAGCACAAATTGCTTGAACTGCAATAGGGGCCAAAATGGTAGAATGTTGTGACACCACTTTGGAATTGAGAGAAGTTGCAGCAGCTTTTAAAAGGGCGTCCTCATTGGAAAGATCCACTGGAGTTGACATACCCTCTACCACCTAGTACAAAATAAACAAGATAATTAATTTGTTATGCTCAAAAGACTTTCATAGCACTCAGTTATTACTACATATATACAAAACAAACCTAAATTGGAATTAAGATTCCAATGCCTTATTTTTCACTAACACCACAGAATAATACAGTAGCAAAACTTGAGCTAATTCTGGAAATAAAATACCTACGCTGCATTGGAGCATTAGGGTTGCCTTCTTAATAAAACTGATAAAACAATATTATATTATTCTTAAAATATTTTTATTGTTATTACTTTGTATATTACACACTGAAAAGTATGTCTGTCTGTTACGATAAGTTTTGAACACTTTATTATTCTATTTTATGTTATAAAAAGTCCTAATTTTTATAGTTTTTTTAAAGAACCTTTTCTAAAGAGGCAAAAGTCGTTAAAAGGGATCTCATTAATTTATTTTTTATTAATTATGCTATTTTACAGTTAATGTTAATGTTATATAAATATATTCTTACTTTTCAATATCTCTATACTCCATTCATTATAGCATTAGACAGAATGAAAATAAGGTTCTTTTTATGGTATACTTTGTGACAAAATGTCAACAATCATGTTACTCTTAAGACTATCGGCTAATTTGCTACATATCCACTTAAATACCAGCTGCTATGCTTAACCATAGTCTTTTAAGCTATATATTAAACAAATTTATGAGTATTTGACTGACTTAAAACATTTAATAATTATTACAATAAAAAGTGTTCATCTTAAAGAACCTAAAGAAGCAGGTTTAGATAGTTTCGGCATTATTCTCATGTCACTATAACTCTACCAAATTTAAAACATTGCCTAATCCCTTCCAAAGTTTCAGCAGTACAGCTTTTTAATTTTGTCAGATTATGATTTATTCATAATAGTAAAAATATGTTATCTGGGAATCTCATTCATTGTGAATGCTACTGCCTTTCTTGTTGTTTTGTCATTTTCGGTGATTGAGTAATTACTGTTTTATTGTTGTTTTCTTATAGTTTTGTTTTAGTTGTTATCTTAATGTTGTTAAGTTTTACTAAATTGCGATTCCAGTGCAGGCCCGATTGGCCTACAAAAATTACAATCTAAGCCCTCATGCCTACCCTCAACCATTGACATTTCAAGAAGTTTTTCCAATGTCTTCATCAAAAGTCTAACTAATTACACCTACAATTAGAATTTATCAAAACAACAGATAGATAGTTTCAGTTTTAGTTCCATTTTGGCTTGGGAGTAAAAGATGAATTTATAAAATGCTGGCCTCATCTCAACCCCGAGGTATCGTAGAAAATGGAAAATGCCCGGCTCTTTCAGACTACCTAATGTTCAAAGTTTTTAAAAATTCTAATATATATATTTTTTAAATATCTTGAAAATAAAATGTTCTAATCTGCTGCTTCTATGACCCTCTTTTTTCTAATGTTATAATGAATGGAGTATAGGTAATTTAAAAAACGATAGATCCTGGTTTGAATACGTCGTATTTAAACATCCGTATAATACGCAATATTTTCGTATCATTTTTATTGAGATCGCTCATTTTCCGTAAGTCTAGTAGTCTTGCCGTGACAAGAGCAACTGAGCTCACCTCGAGACCCCCGAAAATTCACGTAAATAAATATAAATAAATAAATAAATAAATATTTAACAACATCACATACATTGCTCAGATTCCAAGATGAGTAGCTAAAGCCCCCGTATTATGGAGTATCTGAGACAACGAAGGTACCACAACACCCAAATGCGACCAATTGTTCTAAGTTTCGTTACTGTATTATTCTGTGCTAACAATCTCTTTAAATAAATTAAACAAAAATAACAAAATGAAGCAAAGTAAGTTTAATAAAAAAAATTAACACAATTTGCTTATATAAAATTTATAATTTTTAACAAGAAACAAGAATTTTTAATTTTTTAAATGAATTTGAATAATACAAAAATTTATAATTTATAAAGAATTTATAAACCCTGAATGACATTTACAAAATTTTATAATTGAGAGAAGATATAAAAGTCACTTTAAGAGTTATCTCTTTCAAATTATTATTATTTTACATGTTACTGGGTAAATATTACACTAGCATAAAATAACTTATTGCATATGAAAATTAAAATATGGTGAAAATTTCTAATTTTATGGATCTATACTAATATAAGTACCTATAATATTATAAAGGGGAAAGGCTTGTTTTCCATTTGGATTCAGGGATATATAAAAAAACCAGCCAAGTGCAAGTTGGACTTGCACACCAAGGGTTCTGTACAAACCTGTAGGTATATTGTGATGTAACTCAAAATTTAAGGTTGTCAGATTTTCCTCTATATGTGCTGTAAAACATATCTTCATAAATTTCAAGATTCTAGGTCGATTGGAAGTTCTCTTTAGGTTTTGATGTGCAGCTTAAACTGTTGTTTTTATTGATTGCATTGTCTTAGAAGTTTGATTTTTCACAGTTCTAAGGAGCAGTAGACCTATGTATTTGATATAATTTCAGCTTGATACGCATTGCTAAGACAAAGGGTCTTGACTGACAGACAACAAAGTGGTCCTACAACTATTCTTTTTCCTTTCGAGGTAAGGAACCCTAATAATCTATCTTAAGTGATTAATAAATCTACTATTACCCAATTTTTAATACCTGCAATGATAGCTGCAAAGCTTTTTGGAATCCATCAGAAATTACTGTTGGATGTATGCCTTTTTGCAATAACTTCTCAGCAGCATCTAATAATGCACCAGCGATGACAACTACTGAGGTTGTACCATCACCAGCCTCTATATCTTGAGCTCGGGATAATTCCACCAACTGAAATTATAACATACTAAAATTATGGAAAATACAAAGTCAATCTATGAGTTTAGATTGGAAACTGTTGAGGGGTCTATGGTAAGAGGCACACTGTTAGCAACTAACTGGTCAATTCTTTTTTTAACACTTTCATTTTTAATTTTGAATATATTTATAAATGATGTTTAGTTGCCCTCAAATCAAAATTGTGTTTATATACATCTCTATATTAATTTATGTTTCCATTGTTTTATTACATTTACAAAATAAATCATGTTATGAAATACAGTCCCTTTCTCATTACCTCACATCCATAGTAATCATTTTTGGTGTAAGGAAATTTAAGATAAAACTAAAAATTTATATTATTTTCACATCTATAATTGCTTATTTGTGAATGCATCATTACACTGCTTGATATGTTAAGCATGATTCATTTAATTTTAAAATACTTACCATTTTTGCAGCTGGATGAATAACACTCATTTGCTTTAAGATTGTAGCACCATCGTTAGTTATAGTTACTTCTCCATTAGCTGCTTGAATCTAAAATTTAAATGAATCTTTTTAATAGCTAATTAGACAATACAAATAACCTTAGTTTACTAAAAATATACCATTTTATCCATTCCACGAGGACCTAGACTAGTCCTAATAGCATCTGATACAGCTGTAACAAAAGTGATAATAAAAATATGAAAATATGTAACAATAATCAAAAAGATAGGTACACATAATCAAGGTATTGTCTATCTCCAGATACTAGAAAAAATATATTGATAAAAATTTCTAATATCAAATTTTCATGTATAAATAATTTATTGTTGTGCATTAGGAGATAAAATTTTAGTGTAACTTTGCTGTTTTTAAATCCATGTAGCCTTACAAACATAAATGAACTTTGGTATAAAATAATTAATAAACAAATAGCATAAATCATCGAAATGTGCTATTATAATTTCGAATATTAAAAAATTTCAACATATGACAATCATTCAATAGGTTTTATTTGATATTGTCATTTAATATAATGTAATATTAAGAAAAATATAAACAGGTGAACTTTTTACCTTTAGCGGCATTTATATTACTAAGACGTATATCTGTAGGTTTGCTTTTATCTTTATATACTGCTGAATTAACTTTAGCAGAATCACCACCAGCTTTTAGAGCCATTATTGTTGTTCTTTAAATGAATTTAAGACAATATAATCCCAAGATTATTAAGGATTAAAATTTCGTCAAACCATATAAAATCAGATGACTACTGCTAGTACCTCCCTATATACACTGTAGTCTTTGGCTAGTACCACAGGCTAGTACAGAGCAGTGCAGAGTACTATTGTTGCTAATATTTAAATGAGGAAGTATTTAAAAAATAAAAAATAGTTCTTGAATCAAACTAGATGTCACTATCGACTGTCGGATAATTGTCTATGATTCAAATTTTCTTTCTGACGTAATAAAAGTAAATTGAGTATCGAAAATTAATAAATATGGCATCATGTCGTATTTCTTATAACATCTAACTTTCAAATTAATTTTAATTTATTTGAATCGTAAGTTTAAGTTATTTATTGTGTTACTAACTCATTTATTTTCTACTGTTTCTGTTGCACAGGTCGCACTGTACATACTCTAACTACGCAAAATCATCATGACATATTGTTGGCAGTTTTAATTGAATGAGAATGATTTTGCAGATATCTAGGTGGTGTCGGGCAGATTTAACGTTTTTGAAACGGTCACCCTGTAGTCAACGTTCTCACACAGTATGAAAAAAAAAATTGAGAAGTGGGCTCTTTTCCCCAATGTATCCCATATACAATGGGAAAAAGAGCCCACTCTCCAATTGTTTGGAAATACATGTATGATCCCGAAACATGGCCACACAACCTAGCACAAACTAAACAATTATTATATCAAAAAACAATTTCACGTTAACTTAGATTTTCATACAAATATTATTATTAAAAATTTGTTTTCAATTAATATGCTACAGCCCTGAAAGCTTATACGGGCCGTCCCGGCGTACTCACTCTGTCTCTCTCTTATTTCCTCTCACTCTCTCATGTTTCCTAGAATACACTTTGATGTTGCCGACGCGCGCACTCGACTGTGTGTCGTTATTTATTTGCAACAAAATAAATATATGAAAATAGGTAAGCACCTATTCGATAGGTACTAATACAGTTTTCAGATATTTAATAACGAATAGTTCCATAATTTATCATTTTCTAATTAAAACAATTTAAGATAAAATTGTTTTAATAACTTTTCTTTGTTTTTGAATAAATAAATTACTCTCGGATACATATTTATTCTAGGCATTTATCTTTAAATTTATTTAACTTCTGTTATTTTTTAAACTAGTTCGGCATGAGGAGTCGATGACCAAATAAACAGCAACAGCTGTTCTTAGGGCTGTTAGCGTACAGTTTTACTTCGAAGAAAAAAATAGAAGAAGGTTTCAGACTTAGTGATATTTTTTCTGGACACTATTCATGATACCGTATCTGCCATATTCGGGATTATAGAGGTATTACCAAATACTCAGTATACGCAGTTAGTATCTCCTTCTTAGTCAGTGCCTAATACCTATATACTACTTCGTTCTTTGGTTGTTTCCGTTACCCTCTTAGAGTAGTTACCCAAATATAATAATACTCTTTGAGTTACCCTATTATATACTTTTACAATATTAGTCTATGGTGTATGTGATTGATAGGGATGAGCAAATGGGAAAAAGATATCGATATATATCGTATCGATATTTTTCAAATTTATTAAAAAATATTGGCAAAAATATATCGATATATTGATATCTTTGCGCAATAAGCGATTATATTGTCAAAATTTAAAAGCAAATAAACACCTGGCTGATTTTTTATTTAAAATAGATACATAAAGCTAAGAAAACAACATCATCAACACAACAAAAATTACATTATTCAAACAAATCAGTATTTATCTGATATTAACTGTACGGTTCGTACACCTTTTTATGATAGAGAGAGAGAAGTAAAAGTCTTGATATATTATAATTGATATATTGTAACAAGTAAACTAAAATTACTGATATATGGAATGATAATGATATGAGTACGCGCGGCGTGATTGATTACCGATGACGAACTAACTACAAATTGACCTAAATTAATGAATGTAGCGTAAAATGATTACTAGACAAAACTGTACGAGTTGGCTCGTACATGTTCCCGGGCCTGAGATAGGAGAGGGTGGGAGTATTAAGAAATGATTATGAATGACGTGCGACAAGATGATATACATTGTTAACTTATTCTACTAACAAGGTGATTAAACAATATTCTCTTAAAATCTTTTAAAATTAGAGTGAGAAATGTCTGGTAAACGTCGGAGACGTAGACCTATCTTTTGATACCGACACACGCGCACTTTTTGTTTTTACACTATTCACGATAGCACTTTCACTGCACTGATTATTTGAGCTATCTTTACACGCACTAACTACACTAGCACAACACTGAACTGAAGAAGGACTAGCATCGCTAGCCAGAGTTGCGTCAGGCGGTGGCTCAGGCGCCGTGCGCGCTCGCGCCAGGCGACGCCACACTATCACTGCACCCACAGTCACTCCGGCACCCAGTACCAGATATATGACCACGTAGTGATGAACGTCGTGATAGGATATACGTTCGGCTAAAGTGTCGTCGTTCGCGTCAACTTCCAAATTCTTTATCTTCTGCTCTATTTCTTTTATATATCTTTGATGATCAGAAAATGATATCGATGTCGATTCTATGTGATCGACAGGAACTGAGATATTTAAAATGTGATTGATCGGCGGAATATCGATTTGAAGGACATTCAGAGTCTCATTCAAAACATTTGATAACTCGTCTCGAGAGTAAATTGTAAAGGTATTCGATTTAATTATACATCCATTACTTAATGTTATTATTCCTACTTTGTATAACTTTGTAGCGGTAACATGATCTTCACATATGATCCGCACGTTACAATAATTGCAACAGAAAAATAGATAATTATTAGTTTTGTGAAGTTCTACCCATCTATCTTGACATAATGCAGTGCTAGTCTTACATTGTGTAGAATTCTGATTTTTAACACATAAATCGTCACTTGAATCCATATCAAATACAGGTTGCTTTAATGAACATATAAGTTCGCTATTAAAGACATCGCAGCTTTGTATAGCTGAATGCGTCATACGAATATAGGTATCTTTATGTAAGTTCATTGCTATGTAATCTGATATTGGCGTTATTGTTTTAATATTATCTTCTAATTGCTGTGGAATAGGTATTAGTTTGTAAATTTCGTAATTGTCTCGACTAACTAAGGGAATTTTTACTTCAAATATGATAAAGGTTTTCAGGGCTCTCGCTTTTACACTAAGTAAATGATACATACTCGAGAGATCTGTCTGAATGTTGTTTATCGGCAACGTTAACTCCTTTGATAATAAACTTGATATGATACTAAACTCGTTGAGTAGCTGTTCTGGTGTGAGAAGGTGAAAATTAAATCTTCCGTGGTAAGTATCCGTAATAGAATCGATTAAAGTTTCTTGAATATGTCGCAAATTTACTATTAGATTATTGGCGATAACAGAGGACGTAATAAAATCACTGGAGTACTCTAAAAGTTGTATCTCATCTTCTTGTATATTCAGTGCTTTTTCTAAATTATTTAAATGAGTGTTAAAAACTTTATGTTGCTTGTCGATGGTTTGTTCTATTCTCTTGATCAAGTTAAACTCGGCTTCCACTATCGAAGTTTGATTTTTCCATAGGTTTGCTAAGTGTTTCTGATTATATCTAAGAAGCTCTATATCTTTTTCATATTTTTGAGCGAAGTCACTATCAAGAACTCCGAATAGCTGATTTGCAATGTTTCCGATCCCATTGATAAGACCGCGGCGGAGTCGCGTGCGCGCACTCGGCTCACGTCCTGGGAGCTGCTGACCGAGCAAAACACTGTTGTAATGCTCGAGCTCGGTGAACCCGTGATGTAATTGGAGTAGTATAATGTTGCATTGTGATATCTTTTTATTGCCGGTAGTGAAACATGTGTTTTCAAGGTGATTTATATATTTACTTAGTAATGCTGTTCCCGTCCAATATGGAGACAAATCATAGTAAATTACTAGTTTCCACTGGTTTCTCTCAATACGTACATTAGCAATTTTATCAAAATATACACTTTGACTGGTATTTAGGTTGGATGTTTTGTATCTACAGAATGCTGATCCACTGAATGATAATATAAGTGTACATATGATGAATAAGTAATTAAATAAATTGATACTTTTATGAACTTTTCTCGGTTTCCCTTCCACTGTTGCGGCTGCTGTCGTGATATTTTTTACTTTTGATTTCGCAGTACTTTCTTGCTGATTTGGCTGTTCTTCGGAAGCTACTGGTAATCTTGATATTTTTGTAATTGGCCTTTTGATTATACCGTTTTTTGTTTTAATTGATACAACTCGCACATAACCGTCACTTCCGGGATGTAAGGCTATGATACGACCGAGTGCCCATTTTCCTGGAGGAAGGTTAGCATCGTGTATTAGGACTACATCATCAACTTTGACATTTTCTTTAGGTTGACGCCATTTGCATCGAGACGATAACTGACATAGGTACTCAACTTTCCATCTTTTCCATATATCGGTAAATATTTTCTGGGTTAATTGCCATCTTGTTCTCAGGTCTCTCTCGGTTTCTATGATGGTTAATGTGGGTCCACTTGACAAAAAATGAGATGGTGTTAGATAATCGATATTTTCAATGTCTTCAGTCAGAGAACATAACGGTCGGGAATTTAGACAGGCTTCCAATTGCGATAAAAGGGTTGAATATTCTTCGTATGTTAAGTTTTGCTCTCCGATCACTCTTTTGATGTGATATTTCAGGCTTTTAACAGCCGCTTCCCAAAGGCCTCCGGCAGTGGGCCAAGATGGGGCGTTAAAATGCCAATTTATTTCCATATCTGTGATGGCAGTGAAAAAATTATTATCTAATGTCGATTGCAAGTTAATAAATTCTTCATTGAGACTGCGACATGCACCCACGAAGTTTGTGCCGTTGTCGCTATAGATGTTGCGAGGGGCACCTCTTCTTGCCGCCATTCTTCTCAACGCTGCTAGAAATGATGATGAACTTAAATCTGATACTAATTCTATGTGCACAGCTTTAGTCACCATGCACACAAACACTGCGATGTACCCCTTGTTTGTTTTGATACCTCGGCCTTTGTTGGCTTTGATATTTACGAAGCCCGTGAAGTCGACTCCGCAGTTATAAAATGGTCTTGTTGGAGTAACGCGAGCTACGGGTAGGTCACCCATCATCTGACTATGTTTTACAGGTTCGTGTCTTTTGCACGTTACACATTTTCGAAGATGTTGTTTGATTAAACGATTTCCACCTATGATCCAAAACTTTTGTCTGGTATATGATGCTGTTAGTCTCGCTCCGCCGTGAAGACAAGTTTTATGATAATGATCGATCAACAGTTCTGATAAACGGCTACTTTTCGGTATGATAATGGGATGTCTCATGTTTGGATTGATATTTGCATTTTTTAATCGTCCTCCGACTCTAAGGAGACCGTTTTTATCTACGAAGGGATTTAATTCACATATTTTGCTCTTCGGGTGAATAGTATTTCCTGATTTTAGGCAACCAATTTCTTTCTGAAATTCAAGGTACTGGACATTCTTTATAATGATATTTCTTGCTCTTTCTAACTCAGAAAGTGTTATGTAGCTTTTCTTTTCTCCTTTCGAAATTAACCGCAACATCCAAGAGATTATTCTGATAATTTTGTTAAATGAACTGCAACTTTGTAGTAAATGATATATGATATTATTTTTTATGGCTTTTTCGGTGACGACGTTAACTAAACTTTCTTTTCTGACTTCCTGTTCCGTATCAAATTTTATTTGTTTTTCTTCTAACTCATTGTAATCTCTTAGCCAGGACGGACCTTCCCACCACGTAGAATGCGCTTTTAATTGAGATGCTGTTAACCCTCTACTGGCGCAATCGGCGGGGTTTTGTTCCGATTTTACATAACGCCAGCACTTTCGCGGCATTACTTTAACTATTTCTTTCACGCGATTAGCAACGAAAGTCTTCCAAAACGATGGATCTCTGTTGAGCCACCCTAAAACAATCATTGAGTCACACCACCCATAAATTTTGATATCGTATCCTTTTAAACATTCTTTTGCCTTTGACATTAATTTTGATAGAAGTAGAGCTCCGCTCAACTCCAATTTGGGTAGAGAGAGTTTTGTGCTTGTAGGAACTAATCTTGATTTCCCTACTAATAACATTATTGTTGTATTTGAGCCCCTTTTGATTCTACAGTATATAACGCAAGCGTAAGCTTTATTCGATGAATCACAAAACCCGTGCAATTCAATTGTGTCGCCTTCTCGGGTTTCAATCCAACGTGGTATTTGTATTTTATTGATATTAATAATGTCACCTTTTATTTTATCCCATTCTGATTTTATTTGATCGGGCAATTGATCATCCCATTTGATATTTGATAGCCACACATTTTGGAAGACAATTTTCAACTTTGTGGAAAGTGGTGATAACCAACCGAGGGGGTCAAATAATTTCGATATATTTGATAATAAAGAGCGTTTGGTTTCGCAATCGTTAGATATATCAATTTTTGACTCGAAAAGGAAAACGTCTTTATGTGGATTCCAGCTCAATCCGAGAGTTTTTGTTTGCTCAGCTCCCTTGAAATTAAAACTTTGATAAGATGATTCACTATAGGAATCTGATATCTCCGGTGCGTTTGATCTCCATTTTCTTAAATTAAAACCTCCTAATTTAAGTAGTTTGATTAAATCTTCATGAAGTTGTTTTGCTGATTCAATACTATGGACCCCATGGACCAGATCGTCCATGTAAAATGATTGTTCCAACACCTCCGGGGCCATACTACTGGGAAAATTCGATCTTTCATCTGAAGCCAGTTGCTTTAAGGTCATCATAGCTAGGTATGGGGCTGCTTTGGTTCCATATGTCACGGTGGTTAAATGATATTCCTTTAGAGGCTCGTTGATAGAGTTGCGCCAAATTATCTTTTGATACTGTTGATCTTTTTCATTAACCCAGATTTGGCGGAACATTTTCTCTAAATCTGCAGTAAATCCAAATTGATATTGTCTCCACTTGATGATTAGAGACTGGAGATCCTGTTGCAGATTAGGTCCAGCTTCCATCACGTCATTTAAACTTTGTCCAGATGATGTTTTAGATGACCCATTAAAGACAACTCTAAATTTTGTTGTGGTCGACTCTGCTCGTTCTACGCTGTGATGAGTCAGGTAGAAATCGGGTTTTACTGTCGGGCCACTAGATAGTTTCATATGTCCTAAGGAATCATATTCGTTCATGAATGATTTGTATTCTGTATACATTTTTTCGTTACGAATGAATTTGCGTTCTAATGATCGAAATTGTGCAATAGCTTTATTTTTTGATTCACCTAAATTTTCTGTAAAATTCTGTTTTAGTGGAAGTCTTACTTCATAGCGCCCATCATCTCGTCTGATTGTCGTATCTTTATAATACTGCAAGCATTGCTGATTTTCTATTGATAAGGGAGAGTCGCCAGTAATATCTTCGACTTCCCAGAACTTTTGAATTTCGTCCAAATTATTCAATATAACATTACATTGTATCGTCTTGACGTTACCGCTTAAAATCCAGCCCAAACGCGTATTTTGTGCTAGGGGTGTCTCGTTACTTATTTTACATATGCCTTCTAATAATATCAATGAATAAATGTCAGCGCCGAGTAATAAATCTACGGGACGGCTAAAATTAAATTCGGGATCTGCTAATGTTATATTGTGTAAATAAGACCATGTTGGCTTTTTAAATGATTGGCTGGGTAAGTTTTTTATTAAACTGTTCATTATGAGTACGTCTGTTTCAAATTCAAATTCATTGTTAGTTGACGAACATTTGATATGTATCATCCCCTTGCAGTTGTTTTCATTCGCACCTATTCCGGAAATGACTCCTTGACATTTACGTCGAGGCAACCCTAACCGCTGCACTGCATTCTCAGTTATAAGCGACGCTTGCGATCCTTGATCTAACAAAGCCCTTAACTCCATGTATGATCCGTCAAAAGATTGTACCTTTATTATCGCTGTTGCCAAAAGTATCTCTGGGATTTCAGGTTGTAAAGACACATGAGAGTTGCTGCGTACTGTTGGCGACGGCTCCGGGCGTGCGGTGTTTTGAAATTTTCTGAAGTTCGAAGTGTTGGATGGTTTATCGGATAGAGTGAATGCATCATGTAATAGAGTGTTATGAGCCTGATTACACTCACGGCATTTTTTATCCGAAATACATGCTTTACCATAATGGCAATAGAGGCAATTTTGACATATATTGAACCTTGATATTGTTTTGCGTTTTGATACTGCATCCATGTCTAAAAATTGTTTACAAAAGAAAACTCCGTGATCATCGCTTTTACAAATGGGACATTTATAATATTTCGTAGCGTAAACATTTTTATTATTGTAAAATGATTGCGAAATGTTGCGGCTCTGGGCCGGAAATGATTGCTTAATGTTAGAATGAATATTGAGTGGTTTATGATAGTTTGGACTCGATGTGGCATTAAAATTATGATTTCTTATGATTGACTTAGACGAGTGTTCTTGTTTACGTCGAGAAGTTTCCATGGTGGTAAACTTGTTCTCCAAAAATATTAAAAACTCTGATATATTAGGTATTTCTCTCGGCTGTTTCACTGATGATATGTACTCACTGTGGGTCTCAGTATCTAATTTTTGACAAAGAATATAAATTAGTAGGGGATCCCACGAGTCAACCATTACTCCTAAATTTTTGATGGCGTTTAGGGTTTCACGTGTAGTATCATGAATCCGTTTTAAATGATTGATTGATACTTGTTGTATAGCTGGAATACTAAATAGAATATCAAAATGTGAGTTGAGAATTAATTTCTTATTATCGTACCTATGCGTCAGTATATCCCAGCAAACGGTATAATTTTCAGATGATATTGATAAATGTTGAATGAGTCGCTCAGCTTCACCTTTGACCTTTGATTTTAAAAATTGCATTCGTTGAGCGTTTGACAGTGACGGGTTGTTGTGTATAGTTTCGACAAAAAGATCCTTGAAAGAAGTCCACTGATGGTAGCTTCCACTAAATGAAGGTAACTCTATATGAGGTGTCGATTGTTCACGGTGTGATACGGACCACAATTTCCTATTAATTGACTTGATAACTTCGTTATACTTTCGTTCAAATCTAAAATATACAGCTTCGTAATCTGGATCCCTACTTCCCAACTCACTGTCTAGCTCCCAATGTAGAGAATCTATTGCTGACCAACGAGTTTGAATTACACGCAACAAATGATCGAACTCCCATTTTTCAGTGATATTATCTAGGTTGATATTACAAATAGTATGTTCAAACGCCTTAAAGTGACTACTCTGTTTCCTTAACATTTCGTCAGTCTTACTACTCATGCCTTGTGATCGTGATGAAGTACCTTGCTCTGCTATTTGATGAGAACTCGGTATAGTCATGGGCGTAGCTGGCTTGATAACTGGAGTGGAAGGTCTGCTGCCCTCATCTCTCGGTTGATAATTTTGAATAGTCGCCCTTATGTTTGAAAACCTATCTTTTACTATCTCATACTGATTTGAAGTAAAGTATTGATGAGTTTTATTCCCAAAACCACACAGCTTAACATGATTCGATTGATATTCATGCCAATAAGAATCTAAAGTTTCGAGACGTTGTTTGATATAGGTAACGGTTTTCCTATCCGAACCGTCCTTCTTAAAATTAGTGTAAATTTGCTCAATAGCAGATGACAGCTGCTCCTGAGTTTGTAGAAAATCTTCCATGCTGGACATTTTGATATAATGTAGTAAAAATAACTAAATGATACGCCTTACTTGTTTCGATGATACTGATCGATCGTGATTGCAAGTTACTCACGATCCCTAACGCTGCTTCTTGAAGTTTCTTCGATAACTTCAGTGAAAGTCCACCTCACTTGTGACACAGAGTCACTATTTTCTGAGTTCACGTTTGCACTGAGTCACTCGCGAGGCCCTTATTCGAAGGACCAAAAAAGATGTACGGTTCGTACACCTTTTTATGATAGAGAGAGAGAAGTAAAAGTCTTGATATATTATAATTGATATATTGTAACAAGTAAACTAAAATTACTGATATATGGAATGATAATGATATGAGTACGCGCGGCGTGATTGATTACCGATGACGAACTAACTACAAATTGACCTAAATTAATGAATGTAGCGTAAAATGATTACTAGACAAAACTGTACGAGTTGGCTCGTACATTAACATCAGGAGCACTCTCGGTGATACTAATCAAACCAACAAGCAGTATCATCGTCATAAAGAAACAAAAAAGGCAAGCAGAATATAGACTGTAATTTTTAAACTCATACAGCCTACTGCCTACTTCTTTTTTAAATTTAAGAAATACATGATGCGACGCATGAGCAGACAGGAAAACTTTAAAAAATATATCGATTATGATACGAATTTGATATCTGAAAATAAATATCGAAAGCCGATATATCGCGGAAAGATATATAGCTGATTTATATCGATATTTTCCAATAAAATATCGATATTTTTATATAACGATTTTTTTTGCTCAATCCTAGTGATTGATAGTTTCTTCTGTCAAAGGCCAGAATATAAAAAAGAAAAAAAAAAAAGAGATTCAACAGAATTGTATTTTATTTTGTCTGGAATGCAATTATTAATTTGAGTCCTAGAAAATACAACTCCTTAAGTATAGTGTACCAGCACGGAATAAAAATTTAACCATTTGTAGCATGTCGCTAACGTCTCACACAGCAGTTCCATTAGTTCAGAAAACTCAGGTTTTCAAAAATGATTCTGTTGCGGTATCGTCTACTAAACAAAATCCGGCACGTGGTGAGGTAGCACTTACACCAACTCATAACTCTTTGACACCACATACTTCAAATCCACACAGTTCTATGACTGCTGTTACGCCCTTAGCCAGTGGATCAAATCAAGCAAAAAATAGTATCAAGTTTCAGTAAGTAATTTACTTCTTGTTATATATGATCAATTTTTCATTCATAATTCTGTACTGAAAAATGTTAGTAAAAAATGCTTAAAAAAATCCACTTCTTCCCTGGCACTCGGAGATACTACTCGAACCAGTCATGGGTTTCTTTCGCAATCTTAATTTATCATTCTATTTTGGTAGCAGTAATAAGCACCTATTATTCAGTGGCAGAAAACAGAAAGGGTTTAACTCAGGCAATCACATCTTTACAAACTATAAAACTGAAAATACTCTTAACTATATGTCCTGTTATGTTGTGTGAACATAATTTTTAAACCTTGGCTATATGGTTAAAATCTGAATCTAATTGTCTGTAAACTAATATTTTCTTATTGCCGAAAATAAGTTATTATTTAGTTATGGCTCTCTCTATATATAACTGACTGACCTCAAAAATGGTGTATCTTAACATCATGGTTTACTAAAGCAGAAAAAATAATCATTTAACTGCCCTAAAAAAAATACTGTAAATAACAGTGTGTAAGTACATTCATGTTACCTACAGTGTCTTGAAATTTAGGTGTAACTCTTTGAATTTAAGGATCTTAATAAAAAGTCCCAACTTTTCTTAACATATATTATTTAACAATATTTAAAAAGAAAAGGCACACAACATAAAAAAATTGTTTTTGTACATTTAAATTATACTTTTTTTAGGCAAAACTAATATTAAAGCAACATATTTAAAATATAAATTATTTTATATATTTCTTATAACAAATGAAACCAAGAATTGAAAATGGCACACTATCTTCTTCATCAGTGTTATCGACAAACTTATTAATAAATTTCAAAGGAGATGGCACAAAACTTCCCTTAGAGTTGTTTCGTGTTTTAATATTAAAACTTAATAAGATTAAAATGACAATATATAGCCATAAATTACATTATTAAAGCCATCTAGTGGGTTTCTGAAAACTATCAGTAAATATACTAAAATAATTTTCTGACAACAATGGAAACCAGACTAGCATCATTTTAAAATTATAGAAACACTTCACTTCACAATTTCCTACAAACAATGACATAGAATCTGTATTAACTCAATGACAATATGTATGATAATGATATTATTATAGTTAGTATTATATTTTTTATTTAACTGCCCTCAAAGAGTATGTAAAAAATTAAATCCCTTTAAAATACCTATTTTGTTGTTTATTTTTTGTTTGTTAAAGTGATATTGCAATATAAAATGAACATAAAAAGTGAAAAATATTGTTGACTTTTACTCATGTGGCAAATCTTGAACAGATCATGGGACATTTCCTTTAAATGTTCTTCTTTTTGGGTAAACTTATTTAGTATTTTGTCTGTGTCTGTAATAAAGACTGGATGGAACTCAAACAATACAAACAACCTTTTATCACAGCAAGTTAAATAGCCTGTTGGGGCATAAGCGAGAGTAATCTAAAATATTCTTGACACAAATTCATGCAACCCCTAATTTACAAAATATTCACTCAGGTTATATTGTCCTAAAATGGTTAAGTTTGATTTTAGTATATTTTAGTAATTTGAAAAACATTAACCTTAAAAATGTTGTAAATTGAGAAGTTTTAAAAACGGATCCAGTGAAAATGGCGTATCTAATACAGTGTATTTATTCAGTAACCATGTAACTTGACCTTTTTTTTTAAACATAAACTTTCGCTAGTTATATCTCTAAATAGTTTAAAATATCTGTTTTATGCCCATACAAGAAGAAGAAGACGCCCTAAAAAACTAGAGTACTTTTTAAAAGTATTTTCCGATTTCAAGATTGCATATCATCGTAAAGCAATGAGACCCAGACCAATCGACACAGAAAGAAGCTATTTATTTATCACCATAAGTTTAGTCTAGTTATGACCTTTAAATAAGATACACTCTTTCTGTTTTCCATTGTCAATGTGTTTATTATATAAATAAATATGTTGCCCATAATGAGAAACTTGTTTCAGAAATTGTGTCTCTTCTGTCAGCCTTGGATGTGAGTTGAAGCTATTAGATATATACTGCAGAACACGATTTTCGGAATATAACCCTGCTAGATTTCGAGGCGTTGTAATGAGAATATTAGAACCTCGTGTTACTGCTTTAGTCTTTAGGTGAGTAATTGCAAAATAGATATTAAAGACCCAAAGAGTGCCCAATTCCAGTAGAGTGGTGTAGATCTCTTGGTCAATAAAGATATTAATATTTTTTTTAGTACATGACTTATTTTAGGCTCATTATTGATTATTATTATTATTATTTAGGTTGTTGGACTATTAAACTATTAAAAAGAATAGGAAAATTGATTGGAAATAGATCAGAAAGGTAGATGAGAAAAGACATTTTTGTCAGAAATATACAATTATTGATGGTGTTTTTTTGTTTTGACAGGTCTGGAAAAATTGTTTGTACTGGAGCAAAAACTGAACATGATTCTTATATAGCAGCAAGAAAATTTGCTAGAATAATTCAAAGGCTAGGTTTCCCTGTAAGTATATTTTTATCTAATGAAGACATTATCAGTGCTAGATTAGCCTTAGCAAATACATCAATTACTTAGGGCATCTCTTTTGGGCACCAAAAACAATATTGCTTATTCAAATATATGGTTGTTTTAAAAAAGAGAATCATTCATGCACAATTGTATAAAGTGAATAATACAGACATGATGATAAAATTATTAAAAATATGTATATATAGGTATAAACATACTACATTTAATTTTCTTCTCCAACATTGTTACTTGTACTGTCAGGTTGTTCCTTGACAAAGGCCTCCAGTTTAGCCCATTCCCGTTATTCTCATTTTTATTTTATTCTTTTTGGAAAAAATAATTTGAAACATACTTTAAAATAATTACATGAAAACTAGATGAAGGGGGTCATGGCTAGTATGTGATGTTCATCACCAAAGAGGGTAAAAAGTGTAGATATGAAGTTTTACATTTATTTTTTACAGGCAAAATTTTTAGATTTTAAGATCCAGAATTTTATTGCATCTGCTGATTTACGATTTCCGGTTAGATTAGAAGCACTTCAACAGGCTCATGGCCAATTCACATCTTATGAGCCAGAATTATTTCCTGGTTTAGTTTATAGAATGGTTAGACCAAGAGTAGTTCTACTAATATTTGTTAATGGGAAAATTGTTTTGACAGGTATGTACTAATGATAATAAACGTGTCCATCAGTCTGGCAGTGCTTCCCTTTTAGATTTTGAGATTAGTTCTGGTTCAATCTATACTTTATTTATCACTCCGTTACGAACTAGGGACAAAGCCAAGTAAAGTAGTTTCGGAGCCAGGCTGACGTCATTCTGGCAGCGCCTCAGCTAAAACTGTGTTTATGATGAATTTCAAAAAAACTTCCCAGGTGACCATGGGTGCTATGTCTATGCGCCTAGACCAATGAGGGGACCAGGTGACCCTCATTGGTCTAGGCGCATAGACATAGCACCCATGAATGGCTAAAGTAAATAATTTTAGAGATATTTAAGTAATACTGTGGTGCTGTTGGGCTGACGTTTTTCTGACAGCGCCATGCTATATCTTTTGACCTACACCACTTTACAAGATCATTCTTTTAAAATGTCAAGTCATTTTAGTGTGAATTCATATGACATTGAAATGTTTCATTAAACTAGAATGTTTGTTGTGCTATCTGATCTATTAATAGTAATTATCTATTCTATTAATAATATATCAATTAATTACCTCAAAAAGTATTTACTTTAGCCATTCATAGGCGCTATGTCCTATTCCCGTTATTCTCATTCCCGTTATAGTCATAAATAAGGAATTAAATGATCATATAGAAAGTTTTTTGCAATTCATTGTAAATACAGAGTTCTGGCTGTGGCACTGGCAGAATGACGGTAGCTCGATAACGCCACAAAATCTAAAAGGGTGGCGCCAGACTGACGCACAAATATTAAAGAAAAGCATATGTACTGTAAATATAAATGTAAGTAAAGGCTCTTCAATTCTTGTTGGTGTCAGAGTGGCGGCGCCACCATCTTCGATTTTGAAATGGATTCTTGGTTTATCTGGTCTAGTATTTATCAATATATTAGGAAATGGGGACAAATAGCGAAGTAACATAGTTTCGAAGATAAAAAGATAGTTACGACGTCAGCCCAGCAGATCCACACTGCCCTCCTGAGCCTAAACCGAAGTAACAACAAAATTTGACTTTTTGAGTTTTAATATCGCCTGAAAGCTTAATTAAAATCCTAAAAGCTTAATTTATATTTCTTTTTCCTAAGATTTGTAAGTTTTTATGTTTCTTTTAAAATCAAAGCACTAAATTTTGTAAATTTATCTGAAAATACGCTAAGATTACCACTTAATATGCAGTAACAATTTTGACCTACTTACTGCATTTTAGTTAGTTAATATAATACCAAAACTGTTGAATAAGCGCCCACTCAAGCGCATTTTAAATAGTTTAAAAATTGATTTAGCAAAAAACTACATGTAGTAATATAGGGGTTAAAAAATTATAATGGCTATTATTAATATATTTATCATGTTTTCAGCCTCATATTTGTTTGTTTATTATTTTAGTATTCAAACTTTTCATAATCAGTGATTTGTTAAAGATACATAGCATTTAAAATTTACGCGCGTTTTTCTCGGTATCTTATTTTTGATATTACTGCAGTTTAGGCTCGGGACGATTGTACAGCTATGTCTTTACAAAATTTGACTTTTTGAGTTTTAATATCGCCTGAAAGCTTAATTAAAATCCTAAAAGCTTAATTTATATTTCTTTTTCCTAAGATTTGTAAGTTTTTATGTATCTTTTAAAATCAAAGCACTAAATTTTGTAAATTTATCTGAAAATACGCTAAGATTACCACTTAATATGCAGTAACAATTTTGACCTACTTACTGCATTTTAGTTAGTTAATATAATACCAAAACTGTTGAATAAGCGCCCACTCAAGCGCATTTTAAATAGTTTAAAAATTGATTTAGCAAAAAACTACATGTAGTAATATAGGGGTTAAAAAATTATAATGGCTATTATTAATATATTTATCATGTTTTCAGCCTCACATTTGTTTGTTTATTATTTTAGTATTCAAACTTTTCATAATCAGTGATTTGTTAAAGATACATAGCATTTAAAATTTACGCGCGTTTTTCTCGGTATCTTATTTTTGATATTACTGCAGTTTAGGCTCGGGACGATTGTACAGCTATGTCTTTGCACTTATAATTAACTCTAAGAACTTTCTAGGCCATTTTTTAGACCCTTATTTATCAATCTGTGACATAGCGGAGATAATGAGGAAACAATTTGCCGCTGCTGTCAGCCCAGTAGCTATACAAAGATTCTGGTTTATCCCTGAAAAAACGTAACTTGGCTTTTTGCTCTTATTTCATAATGGAGAACTGATAAGGGACCAGATGGATCAATAATTAATTTCAAAATCGAAGAGGGTGGCGCTGTAAGGCTGCGCTATAGTTGTGCTTATTTATATTCGTGTATAGCGTGTGCTGCAGTGGAAACATTGATCTACGTTAGCAATCAAACGAATTCATACGCCTCGTTCACGTACAATCATATTAAATCAAGCCTTGCCTCGATCTAATAATCTTTAAAACTTTTTAATTGTTATGCCTGGTGTGTACAATATATTACTAAAATAACAAACAAAAGAAAATATCATTTACTCAATTATAAATTCTCTTCCAGGTGGGAAAACAAGGAACGAAGTCTATGAAGCATTGGACATAATATACCCTATTCTAAGAAGTTATAGGAAAAGTTAAGTTTATTTCGATTTTAATTATCTCCAGTTGGAGATGTACAAATCGTTAAATTTTGCAGTTTACAAGTTTTTATTATGTTGACATAATAGTTCGTGAGATATGCTGGAACATTAAACAATTTAAGAAATGGTCGAAATAATCAATTTTGTAATATTAGAGTTGATAATTTAATAATATATGCGTATAGATAAGTTTTTATAATGATGATTTATATACTATTTTATATTAATATAAAATGCAATCAATAAAAATCTTGTGTTACTAAGTACTTATTTATTAATAAAAAAAACTAAAGTACAAAATTAGGCAATTATGAATTAGTCATTTTTTTTTACTTAATCTTATATTAGTCTTGCGATGCTTAGTTCGAAATAATAATCATATAAAATACAATACCATAATTAAAACATGTTTGTAATAAACGGCAACTCTCGTCCTCTGAAAGCAGTCGTAGTCGGACGAGAACTAAGTACTATTATATATAAGAGTAAACTGACACAGCAGCATATTAGGATACTATAAAATGGGTATCATTATATTTTTTAAACTCTACTTCCAATACGTAAAATAATAATTTATTTGCGATTTTTTAAGAATAACCAAAAGCTGACGTGCTGATTGAGTATTCATATGAAACACATTTTTCCATGTTAAAACTAGCTCGGCGAGTAAGTAGCTTCGAGACTTGGTTAAGAGGTACTTAATTTTTGCTCGTCAAGAAATTGTTCTGTGGTCGGTTGTATGGCTTATTTTGTGGTTTGCCCTACATATATTTTTTCTAAGTATGACAAATGGCGGACACCATGGTCGGAAGCAAGGGAAGCCCGTAATATAGGGTGAGACCAAAGAATCGCCGTGTTAATTTATTACATTTTCGCTTCATTAACTTAACAGATTGATTCCAAGTTTTTTTCTAATCGTGCTCCAAGTTAAATTTATCTAACGACTATTTTAAAGTGTGATTTATGATATGTAGTACAATACAAGTAGGTATTTATTTCATAATAGGGTAGTTTCGGTAGTGAATAAGTCACGAAAATGCTCAAAAAACAAAAAATTACATCAGAATAAACACAGAGATTCTGATTTCAAGTCTTAAAATAGCACGATTATCTTAAAATTAAGTGCGATTTTTTGTCTGTGTGTCAAAAGACTTGAAACACGATCCGCCATTTTGTGACGTCACTGTGGCGACAGATTAGTCATAAAGATAAGCCTATTAGTTATAAATCAAATTCCTAGATGGCGCTGTTCTTAGCTTATTTATATCTTTTTATTTCGTAATCAATCGTTAGATGACAATGTTCTTATATTGTTGACAGCTTTTAATCTTCTTCTCTATGCATCTGTTCTGTGTACATGTCAGAATGACGTCATGAATATGACGGACAGCGTTTTCGCGGGTATAAAAAGTTTAAATTTTGATTTAATTTTAAGGCAAGAAGCCTTAAAAATCAAATACGTATTTATTTTCGAGATATTTGTTTTACGGCTTTTTATATAAAAATAGACAGTTACAAGAATTATTCCAAATAGTGTAGAATACCCTATTCTAGAGAAAAGTACAATTCACAAATATGAAACTTTAGGGCGCGCCATATACTGAAATAATCAAATAACTGCAACATTTTGTACTTGCTAGCTAAAATAAATTGAATATTTTGGCTTAAACATCTATACACTGGATTTCAAATTGTGATAGAATCCTTACATATTAAGCGTAAACGTTACTATACACTGATGACACTGCGCAATGATGATACTATAAAACTTATTAATCATTTTAGTACAAGTTTCCATGACCGCACTTTGATATTACAAGAAAAAAAATCATTTCCAGCATCTTAAGAGCCGTATGCGGTCAAAATTTATAGAATTTTTCATCTGCTGTTAAGAAAGAAAATACTTATAAGATCGCCCACGGCAAATACGATCAGGATCATACATATTCGCAACACCGTCAGAACGTAGCCGACGTCTACGACTAAGTGAGACCGCACAAGGTACATCATGGCATAATTATCTACTGATTTAAACTCATGCGCTGCGTCGCCAATGCAGAGTGACCGAAACTGTAAATTATCTTAAATCTAGTAAAATTTAAGTTAGCTTAATCGATTTCATTTTTGTTATTGATATTCCTAATTAAATGAGTTGTCGATTCAAAATTAAAGTAACTACCTAGTTAAGTTTTTTTATCATTCAGATAGAAAGTACCTTTGTCTATGTAAAATATATCACATCTTTTGAAACATCGTCTGGACATTAAGGTGAAGTGTAGACAGTAAGATGATAAGCTCGAGATCCATGATTTAATCCCATCATTTTGATTACCATATAAAATTAATTAAAAAAAAATGAAGTCTGTCCGGTTACGTTATTATAAATAAATTATTACTTTATGATCCACAGCTGAAACAAGCATCCTTATTTTGTAAAGAACAAGTTATTGCTGCCATGTTTGTATCATCAGTGTCAGAATTGCCATTGGTTATTTTGCCTTTTACTTTCGATTTGTCGACTGTAAACTGTATAGCATTAGCAGCTGGCTTAGTTCGTAAATAGTACATGCCTGTTTTGAGTCCCATTTTCCAGGCATAAAAATGAATCGATGTTAATTTACCATAATTTGGTTCAGCAACATGAATGTTGAAAGACTGACTTTGGTCAATAAAAGCACCTCTGTCAGCAGCCATTTGAATCGTCGTTTTTACCGACACTTCCCAAACTGTCTTATATAAATCTCTAATTTCTTTTGGAATTGCATCTATATTTTGAATTGATCCATTGTTATGTATTATAAGATTTTTCATATCATCATCCCACAAATCTGCCTCTGTTAAGTCACGAAGTAAATGATGGTTTACAACTTGAAATTCACCTGATAATACCCTTCTTTGATATATATTTGATGTGAATGGTTCGAACGATTCATTATTACCGAGAATTTGAGCCGTAGATGCTGTTGGCATAGGCGCTAACAATAAAGAATTCCTCAAACCATGTTTAGCGATTTTACTTTTTAATGCACTCCAATCCCAAAGATCAGTAGGGGTTTTGTTCCACATATCATATTGTAATATACCTTGGCTAGCTGGACATCCGTCATATGTTTCATAAACCCCATACTTTTCCGCTAGCTCGCAACTAGCTTCTAGTGCGCCATAATAAATAGTTTCAAATATTTGTTGATTTAATTTTATGGCTGCTTCACTTTCGTATGCAATACGCATCATAACAAAAGTGTCTGCTAGCCCTTGAACACCAATCCCAATAGGTCGATGCCTCATATTCGATTTTCTTGCCTCGGGAATTGGGTAGAAGTTAACATCAATGATTTTGTTTAAATTTTGTGTAATGATTTTGGTTACTTCTTTTAATTTATCGAAATTGTACGTTTTATCTTCATTAATAAACATATTTAAAGCAATAGACGCCAAATTACATACGGCTACTTCATCCGCTGACGTATATTCCACAATTTCTGTGCATAAATTACTGCATTTAATTGTACCCAAATTCTTTTGATTACTTTTACTATTGCAAGCGTCTTTGTATAACATGTAGGGTGTACCTGTTTCCACTTGTGCTTCGATAATGGCTTTCCACAAAATTTGAGCTCTTACTTGTTTCACGAAACGTTTTTCACTTTCGTATTGTTCATATAATTTTTCGAATTCATCTCCCCAACAATCTGCCAATCCAGGACAATCATGAGGACACATTAGACTCCAGTCTTCATTTTTCTCTACTCTCTTCATAAAAAGATCTGGTATCCACAAAGCATAAAATAATTCCCGAGCACGTACTTCTTCTTTGCCGGTGTTCTTTTTGAGGTCCAGAAATTCAAAAATGTCTGCATGCCAAGGTTCCAAATACACTGCAAATGCTCCGGGACGTTTGTTTCCACCTTGGTCTACATATCTTGCAGTGTTATTGTAAACCCTAAGCATAGGCACTATTCCATTTGAAACCCCATTGGTGCCAGCAATATAAGATCCTTTAGCTCTAATACAATGAACGTGAACGCCGATTCCACCGGCAGATTTAGATATCAGCGCACACTGTTTCAAAGTATCGTATATGCCTTCAATGCTATCATCCTTCATAGCTACGAGAAAACAAGACGACAACTGAGGTCGCGGTGTAGCTGCTGAAAACAGGGTAGGACTGGCATGTGTAAAATATTTTTCGGATAGCAAATTGTAAGTATTTATTGCAGCATCTATATCTTCTCCATGAATACCGATTGAAACTCGCATTAACATATGCTGTGGACGTTCGGCAACCTGAAACGTATATAAAATGATTTATAACATGAAAAAAAATAGAGCTACCTAACTTTAGCATAGTGTAAAAGTCGTCACTTATTTAAAGTTCTTAACTGTTTTTAATATTTTAGATCGCTTTAAAGACTTTAGGACTAAAACATTAATTTGAAAAAGAGTATTATTTTGGCAGTAAAGAGAAAAACTTATATCTTAAAAAGTTTGTACATTTTAGCATGCACAACAAATTACCTTGTTATTAATTTTCAATAAATATGACCTTTCTAGAGTTTTAAAACCAAAGTAATTGTATTTGAAATCTCTATCGTACACAATAGCAGAGTCTAATCTTTCTTTGTTCTTCATTATTATATTATAATGAGTATCCGAAATCATGGGAGCCCTTTTCTTGGTATGTGGATTGACGATATTGTATAAATTGGTCATAACCTCTGAAATAGAAAAAAAAAATTATATGCACGAGTATAATGAAGCAATGGTGCACTAAAGATGTAGGGATAAATAGTCGACGACACGTCAGGTTATTGGAAAAGGATACATTCCTTTGAACGATTTTACGCCATGATATATTCATGCTTAAGTTCAAAATTAACTGAACTTAAGCATGAATATATCATGGCCTTACTCTTTTTTAGTAACCTGAGGCGCTGGTATGTGTGCCATGAAATCAAACTTAAAATTAGACGCTGTTTTTGTAATATTTACCTGAGAAATGTTTTTTAGTTTCTTTATGTAAATTAGATATAGCTAATCGTGCGGCCAATACTGCGTAGTCGGGGTGATCGGTTGTCATTGTTGCTGCTGTTTCTGCCGCTAAATTATCTAATTCCACAGTCGTTACACCTGAGTAAATTCCACTTATAACTTTCAAAGTTATAGAGACCTGGGATGATAAAAGGTTTTTAACAAATTATCGAGTTTACTGTCATAAACAGAAACAAAACATTTCATCTATGAATTAATTAACTGCTAAATTAAACGTTGATAGGATGTAATTAGAATTGAAATGAATGAATAAAAAAATAATTAAATGATTATAAATGTATGTGGGTACATTGATAGGATGACGATTGGAATTATTTATACTAAAAATACATTTTACTTACAGGATCCACAAAGTCCATGTTTAATCCATAACAAAGCTTCTTTATTCGTGATGTTATTTTGTCAATATGGACCTCCTCCATTCTCCCTCCTGCACAATATCATTAATCCATATAAGTTAATTGTGATTAAAGAATGTTGCTTCGTATCAGGGCTGAATCTAGGGGAACAGGTGGGGGCATATGCCCCGGGCGTCAAGTAGTACCAAAACCATCATCATATGTAGTAGGTTGGGAAAAACTCTTTTCGTATATAGTATGCATAAACTTCTAATAAAATCTTTAAGGCTATATCATTTTATCTGGCTTGTTTCGGTATCATGAAAAATTTTAAATTTTAAAGAAGATAACTCACAATTCAAATAAGGAAAATGTGTGATTTTCATTTGTTTTCTTCATTGTCAAAACGAATAAATAAATAAATTTATGAAGGTTTATTTTATTTCGCAATGACATAACACCTTGTCCGCTAGACAGAAAATGGATTCAATGTTGTATCACAGTGGCTCGCTGCAAACAGTTTGACACTAAATGCAGAGAAAACCAAATATATATGTTTCTCTATACGTTAAATGAACATGGAGAAGACAAAAATAATGTCAAACTCCCATGTCGTACCCACTCCAGTGAATGTTGGAGGCTCTACACTGGAAGCTGTCGACGAGTACGTTTACCTGGGACAAATAGTCCGATTAGGTAAGTCCAACTTCCAGAGAGAGGCAAATCGACGGATCCAACTCGGCTGGGCAGCGTTCGGGAAGCTACGCAGTGTATTCTCGGAACATCTACCGCAGTGTCTCAAGACGAAAGTCTTTAATTCGTGCGTTGCCAGTGATGACATACGGTACTGAGACGTGGCCGCTTACGATGGGCCTCATAAGGAAGCTCAAAGTCGCCCAGAGAGCAATGGAAAGGGCTATGCTCGGGGTTTCTTTGCGAGATCGAATCAGAAACGATGAGATCCGCAGAAGAACGAAAGTCACCGACATAGCCCAAAGAATTGCGAACCTCAAGTGGCAGTGGGCAGGGCACATCACTCGCAGGACTGACGGCCGTTGGGGCGGTAAGGTGTGGCGACCGCGTACCGGGAGACGCAGTGTTGGTAGGCCCCCCACAAGGTGGACCGACGATCTGGTAAAGGTCGCGGGAAGCCGATGCGGGAGGCGCAGGACCGATCGCTTTGGAAATCTTTGGGGGAGGCCTATGCCCAGCAGTGGGCGTCTCTCGGCTGAAGTGATGATGATGATGATGATACATTAAATTATCTTTACTGCAACATCTGAATATACAGCGTGTTTGGTAATACCTGTATAATCCCGAATATGGCACATACGGTATGATGAATAGAACCCAGAAAAATGATCACTAAGACTGAAACCCAGCACATGACCTAGATATTCAGCTTTTTTTCTTCGAAGTAAAACTGTACGCTGACAACCCTAAAAACAGCTGTTGTGTTGTATTTGGTCATCGACTCCATGTGCCGAACTAGTTTAAAAAATAACAGAAGTTAAATAAATCTAAAGATAAATTGCCTAGAATAAATATGCATCTGAGAGGAATTTATTATTTCCAAACAAAGAAAAAGTTAGTAGTAAATGACTTTTAACTATAAAAAAACACTAATCTTGTGATTAACGGTGTTTCAAAAACTATTAATATGAAAACTTCTGTAATAATACAGTCAAAATAAAAAAGAAATTGCAAATACTTTGATTGAAGTTCAATATCTGCACCATTGCTCACATTAGTCTATGCAAGAAGGAGCGAGAGGGACATAAAATCGACGACGATGTGTATTGAGAAACTCGGGTTTCTGATGTGTCAGTAAGGTTCTGTAGATTATTTGCTTTGAAGTTTTGTTATTTTTTTCATAAAGCCGTGTTATTTTCACGAAACAATAAAATACGGACTTATACAATGATATTAATAATCTAAGTATCTCTCTTATTCTTAGTTTAAATGATAATTAAATAAAGGTTAGTTGTAATGGAAAGGTCTAATAATAAATAATATTTCTTGACGCGGAACCCCAAAATCGGTACACTTTTGATTTAGGTACATTGGTGTTCGAGTTGCAATAATAATAACCTATGTAGTTTTGGTCATCGCGTCAGTCGCGTCCGTGACTTTCATCGGCGTACTTGTGAGTTTTCAGAATTTAGAAGGTCAACTTACGTTTTCGTTCTTTCGGGACTTTTGGTTTGTTTTTCATTCTCGTTCTGTTTACCTGTGTATTATGTTTGTGTGCGGTCAGTGCAATGAATTCGTACTCAAATGCCTAATATTACGAGATGATAATGTGTGGCGGTGCTTGTGACGGTAATCTTGCCGCGGCTCGGTGGCGTTATGACGAGCGCCACGTGTCAGGAAGACCTGAAAACCATCGACGTCTTCCTTCTTACCGGTGATTCGCGGCATTTGTGAATTGGTTACATTAACTGGTTCATTCCATAGTGTGCCACAGGTAGGCCGGCCGATCACCTATTCCATCGAGACAGAGGATGACTTTACGTCGAGAGTAACACGACACGGTCTGTGTCGAGTCGAATGGAGATGTGTGTTTTATGCGGTGGCCGGCATATCGAGACCCTGGACTGATAAAGTGGAGGTGAAGTGTAGGTAATGTTGACAAGTGAAAGCTGAAAGAGTGATTAGAACGCTATAGTATGTACCTATTTAATCTTAAATTGTTTTAATTACAAGTAAACTCATACGTAGTCGAGTGCGCGCGTCGGCAACATCAAAATGTATTCAAGGAAACGAGAGAGTGAGAGGTAATGAGAGAAAGAGAGAGAGAAAGAGCGAGTGCGCCGGGACGGCACGTGTAAGCTTACAGGGTTGTAGCATAGTAATTGAAAACAAATTGTTCAAATATTTGTATGAAAATATCAATTTACATGAAATTGTTTTTTGACCTATCAATTGTGTTCTTTGTGCTAGGTTGTATGGCCATGTTTCGGGATTATACAGGTATTACCAAACACGCTGTATATGCACATGATTGTTCTCTTTCACCATAAACACCATGTCATTGTAAAGCAATAAGTAAGTTGAAACATAAAAAACCTTGGTGTAACTATTAAATAAACAATAATAAATAAAAATGTTCTTTAATTACATTGTTTCCATCAATTACAATTTTGAAATTGTCCCAGTAAGTAATATAATATACTTGTATTAGGACCATTTCGCTTCAGCTTTGTGGCAAGTACATATTTTAACGTTAAAAAGAACCAACATTAATGAATGAATGAGTTCGTGAGTGAGTATTGTGTTGTGAATGTGTGTATTGTGTGTTGTGAGTGTGTGTATTGTGTTGTTTTGTGCCTGTGGGTGTGTGTTGTAATCTACATATGTATTATATATTTGTATGTATATGTCCCAGCCAAGCGGCACAATCAGCCAACCAACCGGGCGGCCAGCTTTATTGAAGTGCTAGCCACCCAGCCGGCCAACTACACCACTCGGCTGCGACATACACATAGTACTTAATTAATTAATTCTTTTCAAATGTCCTCAGTTTCCTCATATGTAATAGTTTTTAAGAATTCCATTAATATGTCTTTATATTCGTACAACTGTTTATCATATATATTTAGTTTCCTATTTAATTTATAATATAAATAAGCTGATTGACTGTTATATTGACGTTCTGCGAAGTCTGTATGACTACTAAATGATTTGACCACATTATTACTACGTCGCCTATAAGTTTTTTTGTATCAAAATCCAGTTTTGTGTATTTTCAAAATAATCATTAAAATATACAATTTTCTAATCGTAAGCAAATTACGATCACCATAAAGTCTTTCTGTTGAGTATTTATTTTGTTTGGAGTGCATTATTTTAATAAGTAATCTTTGAGCCCTTTCAAGTACTATTAATTTTATTTTTGTAGCTCTATTGATGAAAATCTTACTTTTAAAAAGCATATACATAACATCATTCGGAGACTTAAAAAACTTGTTTATGTTTTCAAACAATTTAGACATGTAGCAGATGGAAGAACTATGAAATCTGTCTACACTGCGTTGGCTCTATCAGTTATATCATATTGTATAACATGATAGGGCGGAGCAGCGAAAACAACACTGATAGAATTGGAAAGAGCACAGCGATTAATACCTAAAAGTAAGCCATTTTACACGACTGCGGGACGCAAAGGAGGGTAATGTGTTTATCAGTCTATGTATGTATGTATGTTTGTTTCTATGTGGCGTTGTAGAAACCAAATGCGTAGGCCGATTTTAATGATTCTTACGTCAATCGATTCGTCTTAACCTTGCGAGTGTCACTAAAGACATGACAGTAATCAAAATTCATCACAACGACAAGTCTCTTATCACGTGTATCTCTCACTACGGGATGTTGGCAAAATTTCCGTGTATAACAGAACAAGTCCATATTGAAAAAAAAAACTTGACGCCATATTGTCAAAATGAAAAAAATAAAAATCGATGAACTATTTCAAGTAGGGTGTCGTTGAATAAGATTTTAAAATCATCTTTAGGTTCCTTTTATCATTTTTCATTTTAAATAATAGTTTGGATATATAACGATTTAAAGTTGTTTAACAAAACCTTCTCGCTAATTTTCTTACTTATTGATTTAAGTTTTTATTTAAAGTGTAAACGATATACAAACAAAAAAAAAACAGTGAAAAAGCACGAAGAACAAATATTTTTGGTAAAAAAGGAAAGCATATTTGTAGCTTTGGGCCGAGTTAGGTCTCTAGAGGGATTAATCATCAGTAGTTTAGACAACCGCAAGTTACTTAATGAAATAACTAGATTGCGAAATCTACCATCTTATAACAAAGTCAACGAATCGTAACTAAAAAGTATAAAATAAAAATAAATAGTTTAAAGAAAAACAAAAATCCCGACTGCGTAAAACGAATTTAAAAAAATACATGGAAAAATTAACTTCAATAAAAATTAAAAAGAAAGAAACAAGCCAGCAGCAGTAGTATCAAAAAAGATTGGCACGTTGATTTAATTTATAAAAATTCAGGAATTGTTCAGTTTGATACCAAACGTTTTATCAGCCGCTGACTGTTTACGTGAACAATATCTTAAATACTATTATTTAAGACATTAGTACTGTTAATACTTAATTCATAGATACCTATGTATTAAGTATTAACAGTACAGCAGTTCTTACTATTTCGATAAAACAAAATAATTTGGTGGTAACTTATAAATAACTTACATTTCGATTCCAAAAACATAATGAAGGTAATAAAACTATAATGAAAATTATAAGTTTGCTAAGTTTGGTAAGCTGCATACCCCTACCCCAAATCTCTGTGCACGCCCCTGGATACACCAATGACAGACCATGATTGCCTAATGTAAATGAGCTTGTACTAGTCGGTAGACCGGTGAGAGTCAATGACCGTCCAATGAAATAAGCACATAAATTACCGCACTCCTCATATCGATCAAAGATAAATTCAATTCAACTAAAAACCAGACTACAGCAAAATCACGCTCTAAAAAGTTTAAAACAAGAAATTTATTTCATAGCGATAGCTGTACTATAATAGCTATGACGAAAGGTCAGGTTAGTCGTATGGTCGTATGCCACAACAGTTTGTTTTGTTATGATCAGTGGCATCAGATATAAATATACCTATATTTCGTAGGTTAAGATCTTAACATAACCATTTTAGCCTTGCACATTCAGCTATCCATTTTCCTGCACAAGAATAAACTCCTAAATCCTTTTCAATCAGGTTTTTATCCAGGGCCTAGTACTACTATGGCTTTGGTTCATATCACAGATGACATTAGGCTGGGCATGAAAGAAGGGAAACTAACAGTTTTCTCTCTGCTAGATTTTAGCAATGCATTCAATACTTTGATATTCCGCTTGGCGTACTGCGCTCTGTTAACATATCTCTAACAATGATTGACTGGTTTTGTTACCTGATTGGTCGCCGGAAACGTCTGCATTGAGGATTCTTTTTCCTCCTGGTGCGATAGCTGTGCTGGTGTACCATAGGGTGGCATCTTATCTCCTCCACTTTTTGCCGTATTTATTAAGTCTGTCTCTACGAAACATCTTTCATCATACCACCTTTATGAAGATTTATTCCCAAGCTTCCCTGGATAATTTACCATCGAGAATTGAAAATTTAACTCAGGTTTAGCTATGATCAGTAATTGGAGTGTATCTTATGGTTTAGAAATAAATCTTTTAAAAATACAGGCAATAGTAGTGGGTGGTCCTACAATGGTCGCAACTACCGCCTATCACATTCAGCGGTGTGAGATGGTGACAGTTTTAAAAATCTGGGAGTGCTTTTGACAGGAAATAAACAATCAAGAAGTGGGTCGCAAACCGTTTGCTTCGGCGGCGTCCTTAAGGAGGCTTCGGATTTTTTACCTATTGCTACTAAAATCGCGCTAGCGCAGTCGCTCCTCTTACCAATTTTCAGTTCGCTCGTTCAGCTCGTTGATCTCACTGAAGAGCAACTAAATAAACTTAGGCGATTTCAGAACTTCGCAAGAATTACGTAAATATGATCAGGTATCAAAATATCATCAACAGCTCAAATGGTTGTCTATTCAACTTCGCCAGAACGCTCACACAGTTTCTTTGTTGTATAATGTCCTATATAATCCCATTTATATTAAAAAGTGTTTCAAATTTCTTTCTGACACCCACTCCCGTCTCTTGCGATCATCGGACAACCAGAGATTAAAGATACCTAGATTGTTTGACAGGTCCTTTGTGTCCGTAGAACAAGTTGCATTATATTATTTATTATATTAATAATATAATGCAACTTGTTCTTGCAAATAATATTTATTACAGATAATATTACTAAATTTCTGTAAGCTTAGTTTTTGTGCTTGTATGTGTGTGAATTGATTGCATTATATCCTATTAATATTATAAATGTGAAAGTTTCTTTGTTTGGATGTTTGTCGGTCAATCACGCCAAAACTAATTTGAATGGATTTCGATGAAATATAGTATACAGATAGGGTATTAGCTGATAGAGTATTATACTTTTTATCCCACTAAACATTTCCCTAGGGACCACGCAGGTCGAAGCCGCTGGCGAAAGCTAGTATTCATATACCGCCTGCATTTAAAATGACTCTCCAAATTTTTTCTAGGCATTAGGTATCGTTAATAGATCACATATATGAAAAAAAAACAGTATGTAAAATTTTCAAAATGAAGTGTAAACTTTTTGTAATTACAAGATAATTATAACATTCGCATTGTCACATTAGTTATGAACGAAACGAGCAGGGGTAGCAAGGGGCGCGGGCGCAGGGGATGCGCCGCGCATGCGCCGCGCATGCACCGCCGACGATATCTGCTCGGTTTTTTATTTAGTCGGCAACATCAGTCACCCGCGCATAATCCCTTTGAACGCACGCGCTTCCGCCTTTGCTTCCGTGTTGCGCGCCACCCGCCGCAGCCCCACACTTCGCGCGTCGGAATGTATTCCAATCGCGAATATTACGAAATGGTGCGGTGTTACATTTTAAGCGGTGAAAGTTTAAATGCAGCTCGGAGACTATACGAAACAGAATCCATCCCAGCCCTGCAAAATCAGGGATTAATAAACCCCGCAGTACCTAGTCGCGAGACATTTTTGGCTGTGAACCAAAGGCTATTGGACTATGGTCAATTTACTACGCCTGCTCACGCTCGCGGAGGTGGAAGATCAAGACTTGCAGTTGAAATCGAAGATGAAATCTTGGATTTCTTCGAAAGGGACCCGCGAGCCAGTACACGAGATGCCGCACGCCGATTTAACGTAAGCCACTATGCCGTGTGGAAGCTGCTGAATGTGACAGGGCTACACCCTTACCACTTCCAAAAGGTCCAAGCTCTACACGATGGAGATAATGTGCCCCGTCGCACCTTTTGTGAATGGCTGATTGCACACCCTAATGCCAACATTTTGTGGACTGACGAAGCATTGTTTACTCGTGTGGGGCTTTATAACCATCATAACGAACACTGGTGGTCCTTCAGAAATCCGCATATGATTCGGGAAACCCACCATCAAGTGCGCTTTAGTGTCAATGTGTGGGCCGGTGTTATAGGCACGAAAATACTGGGGCCGTACTTCATCGAAGGGCCGCTCACCGGCGGCAACTTCCTCGATATGTTGCGGCATGTCATTGCCGATTTCATGGAGGACTTGCCCGTGGCCTACTTCCGGGATTTTTATTTTCAACTGGACGGTGCACCACCCCATTACGCCGCCGCCGTCCGAGATCATCTCACCATAGAATATGGTGATCGATGGATTGGACGCGGAGGCCCCATCGTGTGGCCTGCTCGATCGCCGGACCTAACACCGTGCGACTTTTATTTGTGGGGTGAAATCAAAAGACGTGTGTATTTTGAAGAAGCACAAAGCCTCGAGGACTTAAAAGTGCAAATTAGTGCGGCATTTGACCACGTGAAAAATGACACTGTAGTGCTCGCCAAATTAAAAGACAATGTGCAAAAACGTGCAAGACTCTGTGTGGAGAGGAACGGTATGCACTTTGAACAATTATTAAAGTATACGTAGGTAAATAGTTAAATTAGGTAGGATAAAGTGATTAGTTGATTATGTACATAAAGTTGATGATTTTTTAAATACGCCTGATTGCAAAGAATATCTAGTTAAGTACCTACTTTTTTTATTATTGGTTTAACTAAACAGAATTTTAGGTAACTTGATATTTGCTTACCTACTTATTTATAAATTTAAAGCAGTATAGTTATTGTAATAGTAGGTATCTAATAGAATTTTTGCAATTTGACGGTCCTAAGCCCGTAAAAGTATGAAGGAAAGGTTTCAACTTTATGTACCATTTGCCCTAGCATGAAAAAACGAAAACATTTTAGGTAGCTGCTACTAACTCGCAAACGTACTTGTATTACTATCAATGAATTGCGGGAAGGGAGGGGGGGGGGAACTAACGTAGCGCGTAAAGCGCACGTACTGGGCAGCGGGAGCGTCCACAAATGTATGTTTTTTGAAAATAACTTGGTGACGATATAACTCAACATTTTTGTTCTAAACGACATAAAAAGAAAAAACACGTATTTCATTATTTGTCGTAAAGATTAACATACTAAAATTTGGAGAGTGGTTTTAAATGCTTCTTGTATATATAAAGTATAATTTTGCTCAAATACACTGCTCTGAATTGCTCTCTATTACCAATTTCGATATCCAGGCAACCTGGAAGAGATCACTTTTTGGGCGATAAGGCTACCATTTACTTCGTTATATTGTTTTCTTTTAGTTACGCAATAAAGTTTATTAATATTAAGGTAAGAAATAACTTTATATAATCATTTACATTATCATAATCTTAACAGTGGGTGATTGAGATGTTAAAATATATTTTTTTAAGATGAAATTATGTAAGAAATGATAAATGCAGTGTCATGATTACGAATGTTTGAGGAAGCACTTTAGAATCGGTGACTACGCCTACGTACTTCTAGACGTGTGCGCCGCGCCGCGCCGATGACAGACGCCGCCGATCATGACACGCCGCCGCTTACCGGTAATAAAGATCGGCGTAAACGGCGCGAGATAGGATAAGCAACGTAATGCATCCTCTGCGGTTAATTCAGTTCCGTATTCCATCCGTATTTCCATATCTAGTAAAATTTTAATGAATACAAAAGTAAAATCAATGATCAGATGCAAACGAATAAACAATCGAATCTTTCTTCTTTAATTACAGCTTTAAACAATGAAATCTTGTACAATTAATGTAGCATCCATTTACAAGATGGAGTTGGCAGAAATCATATATACTTACCCTTTTTGTCTACTCTAGCTGACCCGCTACAAGCACACCTAGCGAACGTGTATTCTCTGTAGCTGGCCTTACTAAAACGGCTAAACGATTGCGTCTAATTGAGAATAATATCAATAAAATAATTTCTATGCATGATAACTATTAGGGTGTGGAAAAAGTCTTTTCCCATATAGTATGCATAAAGTTGTGATAAACTCTTTCTGGCTACACTATTTCTATGTGGCTGGTTTCGGCATCATTAAAAAGTTTAAATTTGAAAAAAGATTTCGAATTCAAATTAGGAAAATGTTTGATTTTCATTTGTTTTTCTTACTGTTAAAATGAGTAAATCTAATAAAGAACTTAGATACATTTTATAATTTTATTATAAAAAGGTAAAATGCAACGGAAGCCGCGAAAACAAATTGTGACGTTTGTGAACCTAGTGCAGTTTCTGTGAGAGTAGCACAAATTTGGTTTAAGGGTTTTCAGTCCGGAAATTTTGATGTTAAAGATATACATACTTCGCTCCGGTCGCCCTGTTACGATTAAAATGGATGCCGTTTTTGAAAAAGTAGAGCAAGACCGGTATATCTGTAGTTGCGACAAAGCCGAGCTCACTGAAAGAAAGCTAATGAACCTCACGGTTCACGGTTCGCCGTAATAAAGAATCTCAAAAGAGTACATACTCTTTTGTGATTCTTTATTACGGCGTAATGAAACCGATCATTTTTGAAGAAGCTGGTAACTGGTGATAAAAACTGGATCACGTACGACAAGAACATGCGAAAAAAATCGTGGTCAAAGAACGGTCAGACTTTACAGACTGTGGCGAAACCCGGGTTAACTGGCAAAAAGGTGATGCTGTTTGTATGGTGGGTTCGGGAAGGCATTATTCATTATGAGCTGTTACCGCCAGGCAAGACCATCGATTCTGGACTCTACTGTAGAGATTAAAGCAAGAAGTTGAGAGAAAGCGACCAGATTAATCAATAGATGGGGGTTGATTTTTTATTAAGATAAGAGTTTGGCTGGGAGGTGTTAATGCTTCCACCGTATAGTCCTGACTTTGCACCTTCAAATTTCCACCTGTTTAGGTCTCTTCAGAATTCTTTAGGCAGTGTCCGATTAATATCGCGCGAGGATTATCAAAACCACTTGTCGCGGTTTCTTGATTAGAAGCCCCAAAATCTATAGCAATGGGATCATGTCCTTACCAGTGATGTTCCGGATATCCGTATCCGTATCCGCATCCGCGGATATCCGACGGAAAATAAAGATCCGTATCTGTATCCGTATCCGTTACTTTTCTCGCGGATCTTTTAACTTATTAATTTTCAATTGATAGGATGAAATGCTATATAAAGGTGATGACGGAGATTTAAAAAACTATTAAATTCAATTCAAGTATTTTTTATTTCTTAAAATAAAATATTTGGCACCTTTATATTGCAAACATTTATCGTAGTAAGTTACTATACCAATAGTACATAGCTCAAAGGTGACTAGTCGACTATCTTTATAATAAGATCAATATTATTGAAAGTTATAACATCAATTTTATAAATATAAGAAAATGAGAAAATCACAACTGAAATAATTATAATGACATCAATATAAAAGAAAGTTATAAGATCACTTTTATAAAAATGAAATGATGAGAAAACCAAAAATAAATTCTTAGAAAGTAAATTAATACTGCGTACCTCGTAGGTACTACCTACCATATTAAAGTGTAAACATTACATTACACGAGCAAACCCAGTGGAAATTAGAGGAACTTGAAAAATATATTAATTATAAAGATCCGTATCCGTATCCGCGGATCTTGACACCAAATATCCGTATTCGGATCCGTATCCGCGGATATACATTTTTAATGATTCGGCACATCACTAGTCCTTACCTACAAGACAGCAAATAGTTACAGAACAAAATAGTACCTACATCCTTTAGTCAAATGTAAGTGTTTTTATTAAAAATGTTTAGAATTATATTCTGAATGAAAAATGCTTCAAAAATCCACTTTGTCCCCGGCATTCTCAGATGGGGCTTAAACCCATGAACATGGATTGCCGAAAATTATTGTTTAATATCATTATGACTACGTTACATTATTTAGAAGAGTGTAGTTGTGCAATATTTGATTGTTACTTAAAAGGTGTTATTAATTTTAGTAGCTCTTATATTTGTTATGTCAATAAAGGCATTCTAAATTGTTCAACTTTGAATTTTCCATCATTTGACATAACGACGCCGTTTACGCCGCCGTCACTGAATTTTTAGCTCCACGCCGCCGCCGAAGATTTCGGCATCGGCGCACATGTCTACTACGTACGCAGAAGGGAGGGGGGAGGGGGATAAATCCCTCCCCGTCACTCGCCAAAGCGCGGAGGAGCATAGTTTGGAATAAAAGAAAAAAACTATTTTGCTGTTACATCATCCAGATAAATTAAAATTTCGAAAATACATTAAGAACCTAAGATAAACTAAATAAAACAGGAGTTACAAAAAAACAAAATATAAAATTTTATAAACATATTTAATGACTTTTATTAGTTCTTCAAAAGCATCTAAATGGATTTTTTTAAATTTCTAAATGCCTTAAATATTCAATTCACCAATCTTCAAAATTTTCTTTATAGTTTGTCTTGTGGAATCTTAATTAAAGATAACATATATCAATCATTTTTATAGGCCATGTTCTGTCTGTGGTCTGAAAAAAAAAATAACATTCTAACCTATCACGTGACCTACAGATATAAAACAATATTTGACTTTGTCACTGAATTGGATTTAAGCCGCCCAGGCTTATAAAAACACTCTAAGAGGAGGGCAGACTAGTACTATGTGAGATTTGAAGTTGACTAATTTGGTTCTATATTAGCATTGTAATGTACAAAAAACCTTAAACATACCTTTTATACTCTCCATATTCCACATTTTCAATAATAACTCAGTGAAGAGGTACAATCGTTGTGGTGCACGACCTGCCCCTTATGATGAAGCCTGTGATTCGGTAGGCTCCTCCACCGACATTGATATCTCTATCCACTTCCCGAAGGAGTCAGTGGCTCATTAGAGTCCAACACCGACGTCACTTCACCATTCTCCGAAGGAGCCGGCAGCTCATTAGAGTCCAACACCGGCATCACTTCACCATGACACAAAGGAACCGGCGGTTCCATAGAGTCCAACACCGGTATCACTTCACCACATTCACTATCACCACAATCAGTCGAATGCATGAAGAAATAGCAATGGCATTCACAGAAAACTCGAGCGAAACACAAATACCGTCGCAACGCGTATTAAAGCTTTGAATAACCAAACATGGCGGTTGGCTGCTTGTTTAGTATAATCGTGTTTCATTTCACAGAACATTCTTCGTCGACAAATACTCAGTATGCATTTAAAGGTGCATAAACGATGTGCGAATTTAAAATATAATAAAAAAAAAAGATACAATTTTCTGATAAACTGTTCAATTTGTAATTGGTTGTTACTTCATATTTTTTTTGTCACATAAAACATAAAAAAATATCATGATACCATCAGCTGTATGTACATGAATCACTTTGCTTTTCAATTGTGTCAATTTTTAAACAAAAACATTTGTCAAACATAAAAAAAACCTCGTTCAAAACAATATTTTAGACGTATTTTCAAAAAATTATATCTCCAAAACTATCTCACTCCGCACTTTGATATTTTGGAAATTTATGCCTCTTTAGTATCTGTATGTATAAAAAAATATCAACACAATCTGCATAGTCGCCGATACTAAAGCTGAGCCATGTTTGATATTGAAACAGATGATGATGAATGTTTGCGAAATCAGTTCTCAAACAATGATCAAACATTTATATAAAAACTGATGAGTTTTACATAAATCTTTAATGTTATTTATCCATCATTAGTATAATAGTTATCTACGGGACTGCTACCATTTACCTTGTATTTATTGATTAAATTTGGAGGACTATAAAGAAGGTAGATTGACACCTATGCCAATAATACGCTCCTGCAAGAGTTTAGTTAGTTTGTAATCATGATGCTTGCAACAGTGCCTACTTATCAATTGGAATATTAGATCTCGGTCACCAGATCATATTACAGGTTGTTGATAAATGAACTCATACGGCCAGTTTCTGAATTGAGAAAAGCACAAAATCTCAACTGATTATTCTCAATAACTTAAGTTTTTTACGTTTCATATGGTAAAAAGTCCTTGTTTTATTAAATTGCTATCAATTGATAATTAAAAAATAATAAATCAATAATGAAAACCTGTTTAATTGACGTTTAAAATTGCTTAAGCACGGTTTGAGACGTGCTCAACGTCAAATTCTCAATTCAGAAACCGGGCGATACAATCAATGACTAGGAAAAACAGAACTCTTTTATATTGTATATTTTTCCAATTAAATACATCACACTCATTTTAACTTTAAAATATTATGCCAAATATTCTAAATATTTACTCAAAGCATTAAAGTACTGTAATAGAATAAAGAGAAACCAAATATTGGAAAACTACTCAAGTGCATGCGTCAGTGTCGATGATTGGAGGTCCTAATCTTGCGTTAAAAATGATTGCTTCATAAAATTAACCTTGATAAGTCAGGGCTGGCACTCAGATTAAACGAAATGTACATTTATCACAATAAAAAACTCTTTAGTGTCACAGAAAAGTAGTAAATATTACTCACCCCTTTTCAAGACATACAGCTTATTGGTTTTGCCAACCATATCTGCAACTTTTCTAAGATAGTGATTATAGTAACAAATTCTACTATAAGTGAAGGTACAATATTATGTATTTTTAAAATCACTGCATATGAAAAATACAAGCCGAATGGTTTTAGGAACGGGAAAATAAAGAAATAAATTTTACGCTTTACGATGAAACTTGTCAGACTAACGGATTTGACATAGAAATACGCGGGAAATTTTATTTGACACAAAGGGTGAGAGCTCATACAGCCTAGCTATAATATTGGTCTTCTGTTTTAAAACACTGATGTTTATTAGGTATAATGTAAACGAACGGCAAATTTTGTTTTGATCAAATAAATACTGAGTATATTTTTAAATAAAAAAGACCACCTATCCTTCTTAAAAAAATAAGGATAAATTTATTATAATCAGAGATGTGATTTATCTTAGATACAAGTATTTGAAATACAGATACAAGATACAGAATAAGTACTTTCATCTTCATCATCTATCTAATATACTTTTTTAGGAAGAAATATGTATCTTGTATTTAAATACTTTTTTTTAGTATCATAGTTATTAGTATCTTACCAAAAATCCAAAAATAATCTAAACATTGTTTGGTGTCATTTAAAATTAAATGCATAGAACTGAACATACGGTAATACCGGTGTTGTAATGTCATTTTTTTCTATGAAGGGTGTATTACAACCATGTAATACACCCTTCATAGAAAAAAATGATAGATTGCGCATATGGCTTGAAGTCGAATAACATGTTACAAGCAGTAAAAAATCCTGATTTATGTAAAAATAGGGTTATATGCTAGAATCGTTGTGTTCTGTGTTAGAACCACTCAAGCGTCCGGGTTCATAAGCTGTCATAGCGTCACGCGTCCACTTACTAGATAAGAATTTCTCCGCGTTATGCGCTGGTCCCGTTTCATACTTATAATGATAATAATAATAATCTTTTATTTTTCATATTAATACGTGAGACTGTGGCGACTGATACATAGCGACATCTAACTCATCGCACTAACATCGCCACAACAATCGATAGCGAGAAGACTAGCATCGTCACAGCCATCTATAGCAAAACGAAATGCAATAAGTTTCAACAGCAAATAACGAGATGGCGCTGTACCAATACAAACAGCATAAATTAATAACTACAAGGCATTTAGAACAAAGAAACCTACATTGCACGAAATAAGTTTCATTTTCAATTAGCATAAATAGAACGTCCAACCTACATCGGTCGGACCGCAGTCCCCGGGCTAACAACACCTAACTCGGAGGGAGACAATTATCCTTTAGTCTCCCTGGCCAGTTGTCTCCACCCATTCAACCATACGGTTCTTAAAAGACTATTCCTGCAAGTATAAGTAATACTTGTGTTGGAGATATCTCTCGCTCTTACCATTTTTTTAAGGAAAAAACAGTAAGTGCATGTTTGTGCGTGAGTGTGTGTGTCTTGGCATGCATGTACGTATGTGAGTGCATATGTATACGTGCATATTTCTTATGATCTCATAAAGGTCGCAAGTTTTCTACTCCTTCATAGGTAGGTCAGTTTTTAAAGCCAATCTGCAACTGCTTTTTTACATATATAGTGTTGCGTAGGATATATGTTTAATTTTAAATTTAGTTGATTATAAACTACTGCAGATTGAGCGGAAAACTGACACTGAACAAATACTGTACGAAGCGCAGAGACGGGAATGATCTTGCCCTTACGTCTCCTACAGATCTTAGTAGGATTGAAAGGCAACACTTTGTGTTAGGCGGTCGCACCCCGAAACTAGCATGTCGACGGCGGACGTCGAGCCAGGTGTTATGTTAATTCGTACGGTAGATATGTGCTTTTCTGGTTCTTACAATAATATTGTGAACAATAGATGGACTTCCAACTCGACCTACTCTAGAAATCAGTTTTATTCAATTATATTACTTATTTGGTAACAAGAGTAGTCACGCTCTCTTAAAAATCTCTGCGGTGGTGTCGTGTGCCTCGGGCTGTTATGTTCCCTCAAATAGTCGAGTGAAGCGATGGCTCGCTCATGCGTCAAGCCCTACTCACGAAATGTTAAAAGGACAAAATCAGAACATTTACAAAAATGAGGAAATTCTATTTATTCTAATTTTATATGGGTAGTTTAGACAACTTACAACCGTGCATATTATAGGTATAGAGATGAACATTGTTTAAACATTTAAATCGATCGATTGTCGTTTGTGGGTTATCTGTCTACCATTGCAGACTATTAAGGAAGGATCATCTGACATAAATAGGGTTGGCATATGGAAAAAAATTGATATATTTCGTAATCATATTTTTCAAATGTATCGATAAATATTGTCAAAAATATATATTGATATATCGATATTTTTGCGCAATTAGCGATTATCTAAAAAAAAATTTCAAAATATTCGAAATTTTAAAGCTAATGAACACCTAGTTGTTTTCTTATTTAAAATAGGTAAGAAAACAACATTATCAACACAACAAAAATTACATTATTCAAACAAATCAGTATTTATCAGATATTAACATCAGGAGCACTCTCAATGATACCAACCAAACCAACAAGCAGTATCATTGTCATAAAGAAACAAAAAAGACAAGCAGGATATGCTCGGTGGAACAGAACGACCGACACTTCCGAGGTTCCTGGAGAGTACTATTTGTCTTTAATATGATGTAAAATTATAAGTCTAGGTCAAATAGTTTCGGAGATAATAAATCACAAAGTTTTTGAAAAATAATGAGTGTTTTCAACCCTGAGTCAGCTGTTTTTGGGAAGTACTAAGGAAAAGTTTTTATCGGTCATTGACTTCTTCATTTCTAAAAACGAAATAAACTAGTTTGTGATTTATAAGACTGCTTTCATGCAAATTTTACCAGACAATCAATAAACAAGGCAGTTAAAATGCTTAAATCGATTTACAGACTAACAGCCGGTTTCTGATTTAATAAAGTAAAAAATTTCTACTGCTTATTCTCAATAACCTAAGTTTTTTTTTTAATTTCACAAGTCGAATAGTCCTAGTTTTATCAAACTGCTATCAACTGATCATCAAAAAACTAAAATCGGAAACGAAAACTAAGTGATGTTAGTTTGAGACGTTTAACTTTAAATTCTCAATTAAGAAACCGAGTGTAAAATTTCCTTAATTATTGTAGAGAGATCAGTCTCACATTAACCTACGTTATTTTAAAAGAGCAGTTCTCCAAAAAAATTGTTTGAATGGGGTAATACTCCTTTAACAACGGGATCGTTAATTAAACTCGATAAACTCACAAATCTTCCAGCGATTCATCATTAACACAAATGAACTTTGTTTTAAAACATTGAGGAATTTGTTATTAAAATAGCATTTAAAAAGAACATTAAAAAAATGCGTGATATCAAAAGACGAATAAAAAGAATGTGAACCGAGTTCGTCCCTCGATATGAAAGCCCCACCTACCAGCCAGCCGCCTCATTATTCTGTCGGTATTTTCCGGCCGCTCAGTCGCCGCCGACCGTTTGCGCTGGAGTGTTGTTGCGAAGCGTCTTTTTTGTCGATTTTTGTTTTGTTCTAGTGCATTTATAATTGAAATTTGTTAATAAGATACTAGAGTGTTCGTCTCGAGTGTTAAGTTTAGTTTAGTGAAGATTGTGTTTAGTTTTGTGTGAAATGTGATGTGTTTTGCGCGTGTATGCGTGGCGTTGAAAAAAGCGTGCTTAGCTCAGTCTTCAGAGAGGAAGTGGACATTTTCAGCATCGACTATCATTAAGATATCGGTAAATAATTAAATTAAATTAATGTATTTCGTGGTTCGTTTGTAATTTGCACACAATCGATATTGCGCATGCGCGTTATAGGGCTGTCAAAGCTTAGAAATTGAAAATTTTTACTCCATTTTATACCTCCTCTATTTTTAAATATTTGTCAAATAAAATGATCGTTTGCATGTAACCTAACTTGAAACTTTCGGCTGTGTCGATCATTTTGTTCCTCCCAGTATACTGTTATTTCTAAACTCATACAGCCTACTGCCTACTTCTTTTTTAAATTTAAGAAATACATGATGCGACGTATGAGCAGACAGCAGAACTTTAAAATATATATCGATTATGATACGAATTTGATATCTGAAAATAAATATCGAAAGCTATAATATATCGCAGGATTAAAAAATTGATGATTTATATCGATATTTTTCAGAAAAAATATCGATATATTTTGCCCAATCCTAGACAGAACAGAGAACGAGAAAAACATGAAGGATATAAAACACAAATACAACAATGAATTATGATTTCTTTAGTAGCGAAAATTTTGAACTTATTCGCTTTATTAATTCAAAAAAGTTTACTCTTGGCGTCATTTGTGGGGAAGTTAATAGTTGCAAGTGTAGCGGGAGTCTCAAATGCAGTTTATAGTATCTTTGAATATGTAATATTATTTTTGGAAATTGTTTATGAAGACAATATACGAATATTTACTGAAGAGATACCCCACTTCGTCAATGATATTTTGGTAATAATTACCAATCATTTACAATCTCTGTATAAAGGAATATTATTACTTTATTCAGACTCGACTCTTGGTCTTGGGATTGTAATCAGTTCATTCAAAACTGTGATAAATGCTGCAGTGCATGTACTTTGTAATGTGATCATTTTAATAAAAGGTGCTTTCGTCTTATCCGGGAATACCATATGGTTAATTCTAACCTTTTTACCTATTCACTTGCCTGAAATTCTACAAGCAAGTGCCAAATTTGTTGGAAATATTATTTTCGATATTGTGGTGGATGCATATTTAGCTTTGCTGAAATTCACAAATTTTTTAACAGACGTGCCTTTGCAATCATTAGTAGGAATTGCAGCAGCTATAATACTTGGGCGTCTCTGCATACATTTTAGAGTTACTATAGTGACTTGGCTAACAGAAACATATTGGCTATCTGTGAGAAAAATATTATATTTGTATTATGCAGTGTATAATTACATAATGGATTCTGAGGTAAGAGTGATTACACATATGGCAAATGGACAAGATATTTCAGAACAGGAAGTGAATTTAATTGCAAATGAGGTTGATGATGGCTCTAACGCTGACACTCTCTGTATAATATGCCAAGAACGGCAAAAGTGTGTTTTGACGTTACCTTGTCGTCATGTGTGTTTGTGTGCAGAATGTTGTAGACGCTTATATAGATATCAAAGAACATGTCCCATTTGCAGAACATTTATTTATCATTCTGTTACTGTTTACTTGTGACTGATTAATATCAACTTTCTTTGATTGTAAGCATTTAAATGAATAGTATGCTTATTATGTCTAAGAAAATAAAAATTTATTCAATCCAAATACAGTTTCAATAAATTATTTTTTTCCAAAGGAATTCAAATAAAAGTTCTTCATAATGTTATGCCTATTCTGGAATTTATTCCTATAAGTAAAGCTTTTTACACAATAAAGATAAAACTGCTGCTTATCTATAGTATATACAATGTAGGTGCCTATATTAACAAAAGGAAGCTCAATTGTTTACTTTTCCACAATACAAAAATAGAGCTAAACTGAGTATTTGCATGGACAAAAATATTGAAACAGGTTAACTATGGGTTGAATGTGTTTTTTTGATAAGAGCAAACCCAGGCAAAGAAATGTTTGTGTAGTAACAATTTCCTAATTGGGTGACTATTGTATTTGAGATGTATTTAACATACAGTTACCAGTTTCTAAACTAGTATTATTGCTACTCCTTCTTATTCTTGAATTGAAATTTAGATCCCTAAATGAAACTTGCATATCTTTGAATAAAGTTAATATAAAAACTGCTGTTGTTACTACTAAAAATCCACAGCAACATCCAATAATATTGTCAAGTGGCATGTGCTCCCATTCTTTAAAAAGAATACTAGAAGCTAAAATAACTAAAAGAGTGAACATAACATAATAAATTGGAGTAACTATGCTGGTGTTGAAGATATCTAATGATTTGTTCAAGTAGTTCATTTGTACCATGATACAAAATATTGAAACCACCAACAATAACCAAAATGCAAAATGTGAAAATACATTTACTCTACCAGTAAACATCTCTTTTATACCCAATGCAAGAGCTTTACAAAAAACTACAGTCAAACTGCCTATTGTTGAACACAATAATAAGTATATAACTATATTTGTGTTACCAAATCTAGGAACAAAAAAAATCTTTATTATAAGACTCATCACAAATATTGATGCCACATATGATAAAAATAGGTAGTCGCCTAATTTCTCGACAAGTTCCAAAAATGATTTGATTTCTTCTGTTTTTGGTGAATGAATTATAAAAATAATGGATCCAACAACACAAAGGAAACAGCCAATCTGTAAAATAAAAAAATACTCATATCATGAAAAGGTTGACCTTATTATTGTAAATTATTATTATTTTAAAAGTACCTACCTTTCCAATCAAGTTTAATTTTTCATTTAGAAATTTAGAAGATAGAATGGCTGTAACAATTACACTTAGAGCACCTAGTGGAGTTACTAGCGCTGCTGGAGCAAATGCATATGCCAAGAGATTAGTCATCTCACCAATTCCCACTGTAAAAATTTAATTAGCATTTTATTTATTACCAGTCACTCCAGAATATTGTAAGCACTATAAAAAGATATAATTGTTATTTTAAATTAATTAAGACTTGATGAGGAAATTGCTATAATTAATCCATTTTTGTTACACATAAATCAACATCTATTATAAAAGCAAATAGTTGACATTTTACTAATAAGTATTATATATTCTATGCATTGTATAGTTCTTACAAAGTTACTGTAACTGTCGATTGTGATTTAATCATACAGACATTTAGATAGAACCCCGAGTTGGAATTCCATTTATAAAATAAACTAACTTCTTTATAATAAATATTTGCCCACAACATCAGCATGGTGTGTTGCTTCCAATTGCAAACTTCTATACCCTGTTTTAACCCACTGTTTTGTGAAAAAGGTAACCCATATCCTTTTTTTAGGTCAACTTAGTTCAGCGATTTAAGCGTCAAAGTATAACAAACAGTTTGGCATTTATAATAATAGTACCTGGGGGAGGAAACTGTTATTATAATAATTACGACATACATACTCGTTATCAGTCCTAACCACCACATCCATTGCTTTAAATATCCATAACCTCCTGCTGAAGCTCTGACATTTCCTAATGCATTTATTTTTTTAAGCGCAATTTTCTTAATTATAAAGCTTGTACCAATAAAAAGACTAGAAGATATTGCCAAAACTAATCCAATAATAAAAGAAGTAGAGTCATAATCATGTCCATCAATAATCAAAGGTACGGTCTTCATATTAAAAGTTATAAACACTATTGATGCTTTAGATAGGCCCAAATCTATTTCTCATACGCATAACTATTTTCTGATTTTGATAATTTATGATAACATCGTAAAACATAATGTGTCATCATTATCTTGGTTTATTTCGTAAAACTATGATCAAAAACATACTATCCTAATCGAAGTTAAATTAGTGATGTAAAATTGTTATGTTGCGCTTCAAGTTGAGTCGGCACAATCGTTATAACTCGAGTTGGAAATATAAAAACGTAATATTTTTTGAAGACTTAAAAATAGGCATCAACATAATCATAAAAAAAAACTTCTGATTCTGGTTTAATTTTCAATTTAATTTATAAATATTCGATTGAATTACAAAATGAAAATCTAGTCTTAATTTATCTTTTTTTTTTTGCATGCTGTTCAAGATGGCTAAACAGGTCAAAGCTCTTAAACTTAAATATCATCACTTTATAGCGCGAGTCTGATAATGGCCCTTGGCACAGAAAACACGCTATTATAAATAATAAATTGTTTAATAAAACTGAAATACAATTAAAATAACTAAAATGTAATCTTCACGCAAGCTTGTAAAATATATTTAAATTCTTAAGCTGGAAACAAATTATCGGACGCGGCTGATGGACGCGGCTGTCAGCCGCGACTTATAGGCATCTAGGTAATGAATGAACACTAAGCTGTTCAGACAATCGGATGTAAAGCTGGAAACAAATTATCGGACGCGGCTGACGGACGCGGCTGTCAGCCGCGACTTATAGGCATCTAGGTAATGAATGTACACTAAGGTGTTCAGACTATCGGATGTAAGTCGTGGACGTAACCTTGGGCTGACCTTCAGCCTTCGAACGTCCGACAGGAATCTGGCTCGCTGGATGTTTTTATCAGCCGAAAACGTCCGCGGACGGTATGCACGGGGTGCGGGACGCGTCCTTGCATCAGAAGGACGCTGACGACGCGAGAGATTCTACGTGTCCACGTGCGTTAAAAATGGAGGAACGAATTATATATTGTGTTCGCAATAAAGAATTACTTTATAAACCTAAATTGAAGGATTATAAAGATGTTATAAAAAAACATATAGGAGTACGAAACTGTGTTGATTGTTTTTCAATGTCGTTTTCGATTAGATTTAGCAAAAAATTCAATTGATCCTCATTCATTCTCAAATAAAGTTTATAGCAACATTCATCTCTTAATAATTGTGGATACAAAGTATGAAATTCACCACACTTTATTTATGTCATGGATCTAAACGTGGACGAACTTCTTTTTATTTTCTTTCTGGCTGGACAACATAAAGCTGCTGCCGCTAATTCGAAAAATTCGTCCTCACTTTCATTACTCGACATGTTTCTTCGTCAACAGTTCTTAGTGGAATAGGCATCGAAACGCGTCCGCAAGCCACGTCCTTGAAGACTGTGCAAACTTATAAGTCGCGGCTGTCAGCCGCGTCCGTCAGCCGCGTCCGATAATTTGTTTCCAGCTTAAGTCGTGGACGTAACCTTGGGCTGACCTTTAGCCTTCGGACGTCCGACAGGAATCTGGCTCGCTGGATGTTTTTATCAGCCGAAAACGTCCGCGGACAGTATGCACGGGGTGCGGGACGCGTCCTTGCATCAGAAGGACGCTGACGACGCGAGAGATTCCACGTGTCCACGTGCGTTAAAAAGGAGGAACGAATTATATAGTGTGTTCGCAACAAAGAATTACTTTATAATCCCAAATTGAAGGATTATAAAGATGTTTTAAAAAACATATAGGAGTACGAAACTGTGTTGATTGTTTTTCAATGTCGTTTTCGATTATATTTAGCAAAAGAATTAAATGGATCCTCATTTATTCTCAAATCAAGTTTATAGCGACATTCATCTCTTAATAATTGTGGATACAAAGTGTGAAATTCACCACACTTCGAAAATTCGCCGCCGCTAATTCGAAAAATTCGTCCTCACTTTCATTACTCGACATGTTTCTTCGTCAACAGTTCTTAGTGGAATAGGCATCGAAACGTGTCCGCAAGCCACGTCCTTGAAGACTGTGCAAACTTCGCGGCTGTCAGCCGCGTCCGTCAGCCGCGTCCGATAATTTGTTTCCAGCTTTACATGGCGGCTAAAAGACAGAACCAAAAACAATAGACTTCATAATAATAGATAAGAAAAAAGGTCAAGAGTGAGTTGTGCACTTATACACAGATTATATTCTAAACATAAGGAGACAGTACACGGACTGGCCGCCCAGGATCTAGTTAAACATGGACGTAGTGATTCAACTGTATATATAACCCTATTTGTTGCAAATAAAGGCATTATTATTAAGAATTTCATTTTTTTTTAAAAAGCTTTATTTTTGCGGCTTTCTTTTAGATTTGTCAAACTTCATATTTTAATATAAAAAGTTTGACAAATCAAAAAAGTTTAACTAGAATTAGAAGTTTTTTGTAGATTATGTTTTTTGACATTATTTTGTGCTTCATTTTGTATTTTGAAAAGATGTGAGGACACATACCGCTTATTACAGTTGGTTGATAATCGGGTGTTATATTCATAATCTACAGATACCATCCTACCTATGTTGTATACCTATATTTACCTATATATTTACTTGTTACTGAACAATAACGTTATCGAATCATTTCTTTATTATAGTAAATTAATAATTGACTTTATTAAGAAATAATTCATGAAGTTTTTATTATGCAAATTTGTTATCTAAGGTGTTGACATAATAAGAAGTTTACCAAATGCAAAGTTGTCATTGAGAGAAGTTGACATTATAAGAAGTTGACTTCGAGAAAGAGTCATTTTGCGTCTGATTGTTATTTGACATTAAGAGCTGAAACGAATATCCGGACGTGGATATTTTAATTTCAAAAATAAAAAAGTGAGAATTTACAAAGAAATAACTCGGTATTCCGTTGTCTACACAGCCTGTAATGAGGAAGTATTTAAAAAAAACAGAAAGCACTAAAAAAGCACCTCCACTAAATGGCGACTCTAGCAAAAGTTAATTTTTGCAGGAAACGAATGGAACAAAGACATTCATTTCCGTTTCTTTTAAAAAACAGAAATTAGAAAAGTTCGAAACTTAGATATTAACTAGCTTTTGCCTCAGACTTCGTCCGCGTGATATAGTTACTTTGGGCAACATATATTTTCCAAAAACGCTGTTGTTTTTTGAGCTGATGATGAAATTACCTTGATGTTTAAGTTCGAAGATAGTACAACAAAAAACCAACAAATGTCTAATATGTTTCAGCACTTTATCTTTGAAACTTTAGATATATTAATCCAATTCAATGTAATTTGAAATACAGATGAAAAAAAAAACTTCTGAAGTTTACAAAAAACTTAATCGAAAACGTAATCTACGCAAAATTCTTTGAAAGAAACGTTACCGCAGATTACTTTAGAATGAACGCCATCTAGAACACAGCGCCATCTATTGGGTGTATTTGTAACCTAGATTTCAAACGATATTGAAGAATTTTATCTATGAATCACGGTACACCGCCATCTATGAAAACTTCATAAAACTAAACAGTAAATAAACACTTGCTTAAGAAATAATTAATTAGTACATTTTATTCGTTTACATTAAAAAAAAAACAGTTCTGAAGTTTACAAAAAACTTAATCGAAAACGTAATCTACACAAAATTCTTTGAAAGAAACGTTACCGCAGATTACTTTAGAATAAACGCCATCTAGAACACAGCGCTTTCTATTGGGTGTATTTGCAACCTAGATGTCAAACGTTATTGAAGAATTTTATCTATGAATCACGGTACACCGCCATCTATGAGAACTTCATAAAACTAAACAGTAAATAAACACTTGCTTTAGAAACATGAAAATACGGGTACATGTGAAATTTGAATTTCAATCAAATTTCACATGTACCCGTATTAGGTTCAGTAGTTTTGAAGTTTATTGGCAACATACATCGTGACACAAAATTTTTATATATATGAAGATACAAATACGAAAAAGTGCAAATAGAATGTGAGTTGCTTATTTAGTTTTGAAAACTAATTTACTTTTAAACATGAAAGAAAACCGGAAGGGTTGTCATGGAGAAATCGAGAACGTACCGTAGCGACATCTTGTTTGATTTTGAGAACTAAAGTTTTTTTAAATACTTCCTCATTATCCTAGTAATGCTAATGTTGCTATGTCACTAGTTTGATATTATATTCAATTTGTAAATATTACCTGTTTTTCTTACGTTTCGTCGCGACACAAGTTTCATCAAATCGGCTTAGTAGTTTTGTAGATATATATTAAAAAAGGTAAATTAAAAAAAGAGTTAAAATTGATGAACTTTTATGGAATATGGCGTAACATAAACGTATGCTATATTTTGGAGATATACTCGGTGGAACAGAACGACCGACACTCCCGAGGTTCCTAGAGAGTACTATTTGTTTTTAATATTATGTAAAAAAAAATATAAGTCTAGGTCAAATAGTTTCGGAGATATTAAAATACAAAGTTTTTGAAAAAAAATGAGTGTTTTCAACCCTGAGTCAGCTGTTTTTGGGACGTACTAAGGAAAAGTTTTAATCGGTCATTGACTTCTTCATTTCTAAAAACGAAATAAACTAGTTTGTGATTTATAAGACTGCATTCATGCAAATTCTACCAGACAATCAATAAACAAGGCAGTCAAAATGCTTAAATCGATTTACAGACTAACAGCCGGTTTCTGATTTGAAAGTAGAAAATTTCTACTGCTTATTCTCAATAACCTAAGTTTTTTTTTGATTTCACAAGACAAATAGTCCTAGTTTTATCAAACTGCTATCAACTGATCATCAAAAAACTAAAATCGGAAACGAAAACTTAGTGATGTTAGTTTGAGACGTTTAACTTTAAATTCTCAATTAAGAAACCGAGTGTAAAATTTCCTAAATTATTGTAGAGAGATCATTCTAACATTAAACTACGTTATTTTAAAAGAGCAGTTCTCCAAAAAAATTGTTTGAATGGGGTAATACTCCTTTAACAACGGGATCGTTAATTAAACTCGATAAACTCACAAATCTTCCAGCGATTCATCATTAACACAAATGAACTTTGTTTTAAAAACATTGAGGAATTGGTTATTAAAATAGCATTTAAAAAGAACATTAAAAATTCCTGATATCAAAAGGCGACTAAAAAAATGTGAACCGAGTTCGTCCCTCGATATCAAAGCCCCACCCACCAGCCAGCCGCCAGGCGGCTTCATTATTCTGTCGGTATTTTCTGGCCGCTCAGTCGTCGCCGACCTTTTGCGCTGGAGTATTGTTGCGCATCGCCGCCGACGCACCGCTGCGAAGCGTCTTTTTTTGTCGATTTTTGTTTTGTTCTAGTGCATTTATAATTGAAATTTGTTAATAAGATACTAGAGTGTTCGTCTCGAGTGTTAAGTTTAGTTTAGTGAAGATTGTGTTTAGTTTTGTGCGAAATGTGATGTGTTTTGCGCGTGCATATCTTTTGCATACACTGGCATGCAAAAGAGCGTGCTGAGCTGTCTTCAGAGAAGAATTGAACATTTTCAGCATCGACTATTATTAAGATATCGGTAAATAATTAAATTAAATTAATGTATTTCGCGGTCCGTTGTAATCTGCGCACAATCGATATGGCGCATGCGCGTTAAAGGGTTGTCAACACTTAGAAATTTAAAATTTTTACTCCATTTTTTCACTTCCTCTATTTTTAAATATTTGTCAAATAAAATGATCGTTTGCATGTAACCTAACTTGAAACTTTCGGCTGTGTCGATCATTTTGTTCCTCTCTGTATAATATGTTTGTATGTGTGTAAATTCGACATTGATTGAAATTATGTTTTTGTTTGATTTACTTTTTTCAATTTGGGAAAAATATAAGATAAAACTTACTAAATGATTTAAAAAACGAACTGTTTCCAGAACAGTAGCTAAGGTAAAGTTAGAAATGCGACCCCAATAAAAATGAATTGCTTTAACAATAGTAATTAGGTTAGGTTGGAACTGCTTCTACCACAGAAAATGTTTATCCGGTAAATATAAGTATGAATGAATGAATGAATGACTCTTTACACCAGTAAATTAACAATACATAATAATGAAACAGAACAGTACAATTGGCGGCCTTATTAAGAAATACAAGAAGTGGTTACACCAAAAATTTTTTTTGTAATCGGTTTCAGATATTTACATGAACAATATCATGTTTGGTAAGAGAAAAATCGATTTTCTGATAGTGCTGTTTACTTCTTAAAATGACACGGTACCGACCTCAAAAAGTTATTGGAGTATCCGTTCCTTAGAATTAGAATTCAAAAGGTAGTAATCAATGAAGTGAAATCTGCAGGGGTACCAGTTACTATGGGCGTACCTCAGGGATCGATATTAGGACCATTGCTTTTTCTAATTTATATAAATGATCTTCCTCACTTTACGAAGAATTTGTGCGAGACAGTATTATTTGCAGATGACACCTCTTTACTGTTTAAAGTTGAGAGGGGTAATGATTGTTTTGACGATGTAAATAATGCTCTCGACAACGTTCTACAGTGGTTTGATAATAATAATTTAAAGCTCAATTCAAATAAAACGAAATGCATAAAGTTTGCATTACCTAATGTGAAGCATGTCAGTACACTTATAAATATAAATAGTGAAAAAGTTGAGTTAGTAGAATCGACAAAGTTCCTTGGTATTACACTAGATTCCCGACTGCAATGGGATCCTCATATTGATAGCTTGTCAAGTAGACTGAGTTCTGCAGCTTTTGCTGTTAAGAAAATTAGACTCTTGACAAATGTTGAAACGGCAAGATTGGTATATTTTAGTTATTTTCATAGTGTAATGACGTATGGTATATTGTTATGGGGTTCTGCGGCTAGCATTCAGGATGTTTTTATTTTACAAAAGAGAGCTGTCCGTGCTATATATAATTTACGGTCTAGGGAATCTCTAAGAGAAATATTTAAAGAAATAAATATTCTGACTGTTGCCTCTCAATACATCTATGAGAATATTATGTATACAAGAAAACATTACGATTCCTTCACAAAAAAAAGTAGTGTTCATAATCTTAACACAAGAAATAAAGATAAACTTGCCGTTCCAAGCTTCAGACTTCAAAAAACCAGAGGATCATTTCTGGGTAAATGTATTGCTATGTTCAATAAAGTTCCACAAAATGTAATTGACCTACCCATAAATAAATTTCAGATTCATGTAAAGAATATACTTGTGAGTAAAGGCTATTATAAAGTTGATGATTATTTTAAGGATCGCAATGCATGGAATTAATAGCCTTCGCTTTGTTCTATAAAGACTAATTATATGTTCAACTTATGTCCTACAGACTTTGAAAGTTGTATTTACTATGAGGAAGTATTTAAAAAAAATAAAGAAACTACAGAAAATTGTGTCACTAGATGGCAGCACAAATTGTTGGATCTAAACGTCAATTCATGACGTTAAACCAAAGAGAATAGATTTGTAAGTGTTGTTATGTATCTGATAACTCGGATTAATATCGAGTTGAAATTTAACTAGTTCGAGTTATACAAACGCAACTCGATTAATAGAAAGTAATCTTTGAATAAATTTATTTTTTTTTTGTATAGAGGAAAATGAAAACTAACATAATGGAAGTGAGCACAGTGGTTTTTTAAATTTATGGAAATCAATTGAATGCTGTGATATAACTAAAAGTGGCATCTAACTACGGTATACAATTATATACCGCCAAATAGTTTTATAAATAAAATATGTACTTATGTCATTGTAGGTCTAGGAATTTTTCATTTTAATATTTAACAAAAGTTCTGAAAAAATATCAACTAGGTAAGTTAGTTTTATTGCTATTAGTTGTTTGTTGAACTTACAACAACAAAACTACATCAAGTTTCAATAATATTTTTATATTATGTATGGTGAATGTATGAATAGGGTTTATTAATCAAAAACAAAAGTCATAAAAACGATAATTATTATAAAAAAATTCGTTTATTATCTATAAACTTACCCGATATGTATCAAATATACTATGCATTCGTACAAAATAACATAACTGCTGGCTAAAATGACGTTTGTGCAAAGTGTAACGTGCAAATAACTTGTGCTTTCGAAATTAGGACATTATAAAACTATTATCAGTTATTAAATCTTATATTCATAATTAAATCATCTTAATAAACATTCAGCAATAGACAAGAAAAGTCTGCTCTAAACGAACAGCAAGGTTATAACTTTAAATTTCAAATCACAAAGTTATTATACTATTGCTACTGATCTTTCATGTCGACGGCGGACGTCGAGCTATGTGTTAAGTTAATTCGTACGGTGGGTTTGTGCTTTTTGGTTCTTACAACAATATTGTTAATAATAGTTTGACTTCCTACACAACCTACTCTAGAAATCCGTTTTATTGAAATATATTATTTACTAAGTACCTAGAGTAGTTATGGTCTCTTAAAATCTCTGCGGTGGTATCGTGTGCGTTGGTGGTTGCGTTCCCTCAAATATAGTAAGTTGAGTTGTTTAGTTGAAATAAAAAAAGCAGCCCTTGCTGAGTTTCTTGCCGTTTTTTGTCAGTACGAGATCTCTCGCCTTAGTTTTGCGAACCATTGGTAAAGTTTTCGACTTTTACAAGTACTATGTAACAGCCTAGACTGAATTGATTTTGATATTTATGTAAATATCATTCGTTTTGTGGATGCATAATGACACTTCATCTTCATCATCATTTTTGTTCTCCATTCCAAACCTGAATTCAACGAAAGTTACGAGCAACCAATAAGTTGGCTCATCACTAATGTTGACGTATCAACCAAACATCGTTCCTTTACACGTAACATAATAAACAACTTAAACTTACAATTAAAATAAATTCAAATTAGTTTGAAAGTGAGATATTATAAGAAACACAAAACGATGTCATATTTATTAATCAAAAATACTCAATTTACATTTATTACGTCAGAAATAAAATTTGAATGAATATCATAAACAAAATCCAAAAATCGCGAGTGACATCTAGTATGATTTCAAGAACTAATTTTTATTTTTTAAATACTTCCTCATTGTGATAAATTGATAATACATATTATTTTGGTAATGACATGATTTATGTAAATGTCATTACTTATGATAAAAAGCTGATAAGTTTCTTTCGCTTGTTCTTCTTGTCAGCTAAAAGACGTCCTGAACAAGTGGTAGGGGAAAAAAGTTTTTTGGACGATTCAAAAGTGCTTGTAATAGCCTACTTGAATAAAGATATTTTCATTTCATTTCATTTTAACTTACATATTAAAAAACTGATATTTGCAAAGTTCGAAACTTGGATATCAATACAAATAAGAAAAATTACAAGTAACACATGAGTTGTTTGTTGAGTTTTGAAAATTAATTTACTTTCATAGATGAAAGAAAACCGGAAGGGTTGTTATGGAGAAATCAAGAAAGTCCATCTAGTTTGATTTCGGGACCAATTTTTTTAAATACATCCTCATTATATATATATGATCCAAAAGAATGACTTTAAACAAAAGATCGGGCATCCCTAATCCCTATTACTACTGACATCTGTCAATACGGTATCACCTTTCGTTTTTTATTTTTAAGCAAGTTTTCGATTTGAGATTGTGTGCTATTTATCTAACTTTATTTTAATATCTTTATTGCTTATTTTTTTTTTAAATATCAGCTAGCATGCAGTGCAATGCTACCTCGTCGCCGAAACATTGGTATTAGTGAGCGACACTTGCTGGAGAATTCCGAGGACACGTATGATAAATTAGACAAGAAAGGTTTTCCTCATAATCAATCAACAAAACCAATCCCGACTTCAGGATATTTTCAAGTGAACACTCGTTTACAAGAAAGTCAACCAGAGGAAGATTACAAATTCGATTTCCTTGAAGATTTTGTCTTTGAAACAGTGATGGCAGCGAGAGATCGTACAAATGAATTTATTGCAACAGTTCGTAGTTTACAAGGCAGAACGCTAGCTCGACCTGTCATTAGAGATGAAAAAAAAGCAGCTGTTCTCGAAACATACTCTCAATTCATGAGTATGGCTAAAGTTATCAGCAAAAATATAACAAGTACCTATGCTAAGTTGGAGAAATTGGCTTTATGTAAGTTAATTTGTAATGTTATTATATTTGATTAATATTGCATTCACAATCCTATACTGAAAACTATTTTTAATGATAAATGCTTAAAAATAAATTTGGGGGGATTCCCTGAGTATTGATGCAAAATACATTTTGTAATAGCTTAAAGTAACAAGTGATAGAAGGTCATGGGTTCGTGTCCCATCTCAGAGTACCAGGAGCAAAGTGGATTTTTAAAGCAGTTTTCATTGAGAATAATTTATAAGGTTTTCCTTTACATTATACATTCATGAGTTACTCCTTTGTCACTTTATTTCATAGTATTGGATTGATATTAATTATTTTTTCAGTGGCTAAAAAAAAGTCTTTATTTGATGATCGCCCTACAGAAATTCAAGAGTTGACATATATTATAAAAGGAGATTTGAGTTCCTTGAATCAACAGATAGCTAGATTAGGAGAAATGCCAAGAGGTAGGCGCAGTATGCATAGTCATTCCTCCAGTGTTGTTGTTGCTTTACAATCCCGACTTGCATCCATGAGTAACCAATTTAAACAGGTATGTTTTAATTAAAATAATTATGATATTTCCCTAATTTTATCACACAAACTGTTATTTTAAAAAACTGTGTTGTTTTTCAAGTGGTTGGATTTCAATTAATTTTCACATAAAGAATTTTGACATAAAGAATTTATTTTAGGTTTCATTTTAGTATATTATCCTATTAATTTTGTAATAAAGACATTAATCTTATAAATTAATTAAGCATCAATTATGATATATGATTTATTTATTAAATTTTTCAATCAATCAAAATAATATTAAAACTGCTTACTTCTGAAAAAAGGCACAATACACTTTTATTTTGGGAAAAAGTTCAACAGTTTCGATGTGACAATAAAAGTATTACGCAATCCAGTAGCCAACCATTTTTTGTAACAAAAAAATCCTGTTTTACTATCTTCCACCAAAACATACATAGTTTACTGTCAAAAAAGGAAGTAATAGAAGTAACTCTTTCCAATATCAAACCTCAAACGAATCCCAATATGCTGTTTTTATGATAAATACAGCACATCAATGTTTGCAATTTGGTACCTACTAATTAAGACCGTCTAAGAGAGGCGGAACTGGTTAATAAGACAGCGGCTTGATTGTAGAAAATTGTGTTGTTTTGATGACCTCTTTGTACCTTATCACTTTGAGTGTTGTGTAGTTAATCTAGTTACAAACAATATAATTATATGTATTTACAAAATTCCATCCATAATACAGAGAAATATTAATTTGTTTTTTCTAAAATTGATAAATTATTGTTTAGAATCTCACAAACTTATATATATAAAAAAAATTATAATAGCCGGTGATCTAAACATGAACACACTTGATAACATAAAAATACAATGCAATTAAAAGACATATTGAAAAAATATAATTTAATTCTGCACATAAACCAACCCACTAGAGGTAATAACTGTATTGACCAAATAATTAGCAATATAGTAGATGCAACAGGGTCTGTGCTGTTCCTGTGGTTATCTGATCATGACATTGCTCAAATACTGAAATGTAATGTAGAACATAAGAAAGAAATTCCAACCACTATTTAAATTATAGAAGAAACTAGTCAGATGAAAATATTAATAAATTTAAAACTAATCTCAAAACAATTTCTTTTTCAAATGTATGGACATAAGGAATTAAATATTGCTTTTGCCGAATTCTATGAAATTTTTCTTCTTCTATACAATCTTTGTTTTCCACTAGTTAAGGTTAAAAGCATCATGTTAAATAAATCTCAATGGATACCGAAAGGCTTAAAAAAGCAGTATCATAAAAAGAAAACTTCGGTTTAAATACTATTTGAGTAGAACCGAAAATGATTGATTAAAATATATTAAATATGTTAAATTATTTAAGAATTGTATTAATTTTTCAAAAAGAAATGCTTACCAAAGGTAATATAGCTTATAGTAAAAATAAATGCAGGACAACATGGACTATTATTTAAAAGGAAACTAATGGGACATACAATAGAAGTTACATTACTAAAATTATAAATAATGACAATGAAATTACTGACCTCATAGCTATAGCTTCTATATTTAATGAACGTTTTAACATAGCACCAGACATATCATGTAAACCCTATTTCAAATCTCTGTACATTTTAACTTTGCCAAGTCTTTACATTTTTGAGGTGGCAGTATTTTTTCATCAGAATATTCAAAAGTTTACAAAGGTGTGCGATATATCCGAAAGGTCCATGCGCCATCCCCATAGACTGGAATTGGAAATTGACCCAAAAACTAAACAATTCTTAAAGAATTGTACTGCTATGTGTCAAAATATCTACAATAAAATACCATTACAATTTATAGACCACCCTATTAAGCAATTTAAATTATTGTAAGGTCAGTGGCTGTTGAACCATAACTTCTATACAGTGAAAGATTTTTTAAATCACAAGGAACAGCATAGCTGTAGTTGATGCAGAGTTTAATTAATGTACAATTTGACAAATGACAAAATATTTCAAAAATGTAATTAATTTATATATGTTTAATATCGTAATTAATTATTATTATTTAAAATGGTTTGAAATTTAGTTGAACTGACACATACATGCTAGTGATATAATATGGGTAAATAGGTCTACTAAGTACTTTATTGAAGACAATCATCCACTTCATTGCAATCTACTCTATTTATAGCAAATACAGAATTATGACACGGTTTCGATCCCTCGCCTCCTGATGAAGTTGGAGAGGATTGGAGTTAGAGGCCTTCCATTAAAACTTCTATGTGATTATCTAACCAATAGGACCCAAAGAGTAAAAATAGAGCACTGGATTAGTGACGAAGCTGACGTCATATTTGGCATCCCCCAGGGCAGTATAATTGGCCCAACGTTATTTTTGGTTTATATTAATGACTTATGCCAGTTACAACTTTGTGGGGGTAGAATATTCACGTTTGCCGACGACACTGCGTTATTCTTCAGTGGTGACTCGTGGAAAGAGACTTTTAACACTGCCCAGAGAGGTTTCAACAGAGTGGATGATTGGCTGAAACAGAATCTGCTATCCTTAAATATTTTAAAAAACTAAATATATTGCGTTTTCATTAAAATCCAATCAACTTCCTCCATTGACACAACATATATATGCACACATCTATAAATGTAGTAATAATCCACCACAATGTTGCTGTCCTGTCCTACAAAGAACAGATAACATAAAGTACCTCGGTGTAATAATAGATCAGCTACTGTCTTTCAAATTCCATATTGAATCTCTTGTAACCAGAATACGTAAATTAATTTACATTTTTAAGGCACTTAAACATGTTGCCGACCGGCACATAATTAAAATGGTGTATTTTTCACTTTGCCAATCTTTGCTGGAGTATTGCATATCGGCATGGGGTGGTGTTTCAAAAACTCACATACTCGAGGTGGAGAGGGCACAACGTGCTGTACTAAAAGTGGCCGCATCTCTACCTTTTCGTTATCCCACAGTGGATCTTTTTAGGGAATGGGATGTATTGACAGTCAGGCAAATATTTATACTATCTATAATAAAAAAGAAACATTCACAATTACACTATGATCCCATGTTGCTCAGAAATAAACGGAGAAAGAGCAACGTATGCCCCAGCAAATCATTAAAAACTGCGGCCTCGCATCATTATTTCTGCTTTCTTGGCTCATATTTATATAACAAACTAAATAAAATCCTCAATATTTACCACCTTCCGAAATACGCTTGCAAATCAACTGTGACTAAATACCTAAAAACCCTTGACTATCAAGCTACTGAAAACCTTCTTATCCCACTTAAGTAAATGTTTGGTTGGAAAAAAAAAAAGTAAACAATAAAAGGTCACAACTTACCATCTCAAATAATTTTATATACACAAGTAATAAATTCAGTCTCCACAGTGTTAACTCACAGACACACACACGCACACGCACACGCACACGCGCACGCGCACGCGCACACACACACACACACACACACACACACACACACACACACACACACACACACACACACACACACACACACACACACACACACACACACACACACACACACACACACACACACACACACACACACACATATGTATAGACTCAAATATAGATATCTCCTCATAAAATGGCGACATTTTAACTGCATTCTCTTTCGTTTTGGTTCTTCATTTATGTTATATTTTATCTGTGGGGAGATCCTGGTGACCTGACACACAGGTTTCTACTGAAACCAATTTCGGGCTCCAGTCTCTCACAAAATTAAGATACAAAATGTTTTTAAGAACCTTAAGACACACATGTATGTACATAATTTTGTGTTGAGAGAATAAATGATTATTATTATTATCATTTATTTTCACAGGTACTAGAAGTGAGATCAGAGAATTTGAAACATCAAAATAACCGAAGAGAACAATTTTCAAGAGTAGCTCCAACAGTACCAGAGGTTCCTTCTTTATTACAACAAAATGAAATTAGTATTGATTTTGGCGACGTTGATTCTGGTCTTCAAACACAACAGTTAGCCTTTAGAGATGACACAGAATCATATGTGCAACAAAGAGCTGAAACTATGCATAATATTGAAAGCACTATTGTTGAGCTAGGTGGCATATTTCAACAGCTAGCACACATGGTAAAGGAGCAGGATGAGGCTATCGGTAGAATTGATGCTAATATTCAAGAGGCAGAGATGAACGTTGAAGCCGGCCATAGAGAAATAATGAAATACTTTCAGAGTGTTACTGGCAACAGAGCTCTCATGTTCAAGATATTTGGAGTGTTAATATTCTTCTTTATATTTTTTGTTGTAGTTATGGCGTAACTCAAATATTATGTTGATTTACATAAATATATACATATATGTATTGTACAAGTAAATATTTATATTCATATAAAACTGCTTAAATCAAACCACAAAAATGCAGCCTTTTACTTACATTAAATACATATTTAATTCTTGTCAAATTCAAAACGTTACATTTATATTGTTATTGGTGGAGTTTAATTCGTCAGAACCTGGTTATAGTAAACAGATTTCTGTGAATCTTTTGTATTGAATTGAAACAAATAAAATCTAATTTATATGAATAAAAGCTCTAATTTCTTTCCATGTCGCCTGTCGCCTTAGAATATGAACAGTGCGACAAAAAAGAGTAGAAAATAAATGAGGGCCCCCTCTTCGTTTATAGTGCAACAATTTTCAAGGAAATCCATTTGAATTTGAACGTCATTTTTACAGTGACGCCGTTGTATTTTGGTGTTGTCTGGGGTCTGTGTTGCTAGCAAAAATAATTTTAGTTTCTCATTATTTCATTTTCTTTTCTTTTGTGTCGAACTGTACACGAACAAATAAAATACTAAGTATTCGAAGATATTACCTTATTAATACAATTAATGAATTTATGTATTAACATTTGCTTCATACTCGTGCTTTTCATTTCATTGTTTATTGGTTTTAAGAGCATTTTTTTACCATTTATTGGGTTGGTTTAAAAGAGACACAACCTATTTTAAATAGAAATATATAAAAATACAAATGTATTTAAAAAAAAATGACGAAATTTTTAAATTCCCCCAAATTCTGCCACTTTTTTCTTATCGTCACCGTAATCTGCCAGAGTTAAAATTTAGGTGTCAAAACTGTCACAAGCTACAGAAGGGAAAATGTGGGATCTAATTCACGTAGTTCGTCTGTGGGAGCTGTTTCTTCGAACCAGGGGCTCTATTTTTGAATCATTCGTCTCGCGTCGAGCGCTCGTTTTCTTCTATCACTCGCATACAACGTTCGCTAAGCGACGAGTGGTTCATACCACTCGTTGCAGTCGAGCGATTTAGAAATGGCGAATTTGTTAAGTCGAACGAAAATCAGTAGAAAACGAGCGCTCGACGCGAGACGAATGATTCAAAAATAGAGCCCCAGTTCGTTCGCAAACTGCACAATACTACTGCCCTGGGATTCTGTAAACTCCGGTGTCCGAATACACTTCAAAAAGCGAAATCCGCTCAATCTTGAATGAGGAAGTATTTAAAAAAAATAAAGAAACTACAAAAAATTATGTTACTAGATGGCAGCACAAATTGTTGGATCTAAACGTCAATTCATGACGTTAAACCAAAGAGAATAGATTTGTTAGTGTTGTTATGGATCTGATAACTTGGATTAATATCGAGTTGAAATTTAACTAGTTCGAGTTATGCAATCGCAACTCGATTAATACAAAGTAATCTTTGAATAAATTTATTTTTTATTTGTATAGAGGAAAATGGAAACTAACATAAGTGAAGTGAGCACAGAGGCTTTTTAAATTTATGGAAATCAATTGAATGCTGTGATATAATTAAAAGTTGCATCTAACTACGGTATACAATAATATTACGTTTTATAAATAAAATAGGTACTTATGTCATAGTAGGTCTAGGAATTTTCATTTTAATATTTAACAAAAGTTCTGAAAAAATAACAACTAGGTAAGTTAGTTTTATTGCTATTAGTTGTTTGTTGAACTTACAACAACAAAACTACATCAATTCTCAATATTTTTTTTATATTATGTATGGTGAATGAATGAATAGGGTTTATTAATCAGCAACAAAAGTCATAAAAACAATAATTTTTAAGAAAAATCCGTTTATTATCTATAAACTTACCCGATATGTATCAAATATACTATATATTCGTACAAAATAACATAACTGCTGGCTAAAATGACGTTTGTGCAAAGTGTAACGTGCAAATAACTTGTGCTTTCGAAATTAAGACTTTATAAAACTATTATCAGTTATTAAATCTTTTTGACAACCTCCGTAGCCGAGTGGTTCGCACGCCGGTTTCAAGGTGTCGCCATCTCTGAGGTCCCGGGTTCGATTCCCGGTCGGGTCAATGTAGAAAATGAACATTTCTATATTGACTCGGGTCTGGGTGTTGTGGTACCTTCGTTGTCTCAGATACTCCATAATACGGGGGCTTTAGCTACTCATCTTGGAATCTGAGCAATGTATGTGATGTTGTTAAATATTTATTTATATTCATAATTAAATCATAATATAATAAACATTCAGCAATTAACAAGAAACGTCTGCTCTAAACGAACAGCAAGGTTGTAACTTTAAATTTCAAATGTCAAAGACACGTACAGTTATTATATTGCTACTGATCTTGCATGTCGACGGCGGACGTCGAGCCATGTGTTAAGTTAATTCGTACGGCGGGTTTGTTCTTTTTGGTTCTTACAATAATATTGTTAATAATAATTTGAATTCCTACACAACCTACTCTAGAAATCCGTTTTATTGAAATATATTATTTACTAAGTACCTAGAGTTGTTTTGGTCCCTTAAAATCTCTGCGGTGGTATCGTGTGCGTTAGGTGGTTACGATCCCTCAAATATAGTATAGTTGAGTTGTTTAGTTGAAATTAAAAAAGCAGCCCTTGCTGAGTTTCTTGCCGTTTCTTGTCAGTAAGAGATCTCCCGCCTTAGTTTTGCGAACCATTGGTAAAGTTTTCGACTTTCACAAGTACTATGTAACAGTCTAGATTGAATTGATTTTGATATTTATATTAATATCATTCGTTTTGTGGATGCATAATGACGCTTCACCATCATTTTTGTTCTCCATTCCAAACCTGAATTCGACCAAAGTTACGAGCAACCAATAAGTTGGCTCATCACTAATGTTGACGTATCAACCAAACATCGTTCCTTTACACGTAACATAATAAACAACTTAAACTTACAATTAAAATAAATTAAAATTAGTTTGAAAGTGAGACATTATAAGAAACACAAAACGATGTCATATTTATTTATCGAAAATACTCAATTTACATTTATCACGTCAGAAATAAAATTTGAATGAATATCATAAACAAAATCCAAAACTCGCGAGTGACATCTAGTATGATTTCAAGAACTAATTTTTATTTTTTAAATACTTCCTCATTGGTAATAACGTTTCGTGGCATAAGTGAAATGAGTTTTGAAATGACATAGACTAGAATACCTAGAATATCTGATACACGTATATTCAATCAATTTTGTTTTGTATTTTTATATAAAAAATGAAATCAATAGAATTTTTACACTAAATGACGTGAATTCGGACACATGAGTGAATTTTAATTCGGGTCTAGATTTTATAGAATAAAATGATTTTTAATGAGGAAGTATTTAATTCAAAAAAATAGTTCCCGATATCAAACTAGATGTCGCTACGGTACGTTATTGATTGCTCCATGACAACTCTTCTGGTTTTCTTTCATGTATAAATGTAAATTAATTTTCAAAACTCAATAAACAACTTATATTCTATTTGTACTTTTTCCTATTTGTATTGATATCTAAGTTTCGAACTTTACAAAATTTCAGTTTTTTACTATGTTAGTTAAAAGGAACGGAAATGACTATCGTTGGTCCGTTCGTTTCCTGTAAACGTCAACTTTTTTGTGCTTTGTTTTTTAAGTACTTCCTCATTACTGGCGTTGCCCATTAGGCTTCATAGTTTGTCTATGCTTTTTTTTATACAATAAGTGACATTTTGTTTTGTATGCGGAATCTCATAATCTAGATAAAATATTAATATTATCTGATTCACATAGATGTCTTCAGGCTCTTATTGCCAATTCATTTAGATCAAACTCATGTTAACCAACCATACTAAGAATTAGAGAATCTTTTTAAGATGTAAAAATAAGGGTATTCGGTTGGTTATTTCCTGGATACCTGGACATAGTGGGATCATTTGTAACGAGACTGCAGATTCTTGCGCGAAAGAGGCTATTTCCTGTGGAATTCCCAATTATCTTGAGCTACCCCTTATGGATCTAATGTTACTTCCTCGTTCTCATCTAGTTTAATTATGGACGTAAGATAAACTTTTACCCCAGAAGTTTATTAATGATTTCAGATTAATTCCACCGTATTTTAAAGCCATCCCAGTTAATGAAAAATAGTTAAAAATCAATTTTAAGACAATGATTACTATACCAGCATTGTGTATGCAAAATTAATAGAATTAAACTGGCTGTACCCGCGATTTCGTCCGCGTGGAAAGTGGCCTTAGTAATTCCTTATTTATTACATAAGCTATCTACCAGTGAAAGTCCCGTCAAAATTTGTCTAACAGTATCAGAGTTTAGCCGGAACAATAAGACAGACAAAAAATGAAAAAAAATAAAAAATATTTTGGTATAGGTATGTACCGTGTATACTTACATGTGCATTTAGGAAGAAACGGTTATTTTGTATTTGTTAAAATAAAACTGTACGGACTGTAATCCGTTCATTCATTCATCAGGAGTTCCCCGACCAAAGAGTAGTAACCTATTTGTTCGTGGGAGTATTCCGGGGCTGCCACAATAAGTAATAGAATATCTACTAATAATATTCACACTCGCGATCCGCTATAGGTTGCTGAGCCATCGAAGTAAAGTAAGTAGGTATTATACTAACGATTTAAACTATTCCTATTGCTAACGTTTTAAGAAATAATCGATGGTTAATCGACGATTATGAAATCATAATCGATAGGAACTGATTATTTGAAAATCGATTAATGGTAATCGATTCCGCACACCAAAATTAAAGGGCTGATTATATGGATTTGTTTACGGTATTTTCTTTATGGGGGGACATAGAATTCTAAAAGCAAATTGTCAATAAACAATCAATTCACAACAATAAAAATAGCTTTATTAATAGAATATTACACATATCATATAATAATAAAAATCTACATTTATCTTTCTTTGCACAATACGTTTATTATACATTGATATAAATTAGTTTAGTAATACCATATACACACACATTTTTACCGCTATATGTGAAATTTGCACAGTTGATTTTGAACTCTACTGTCCATGTGTTAAGGCTTAAAATAAAGTGAAGAAATTTGTCAATTACGAGTCCCCATAGGTCAACAAGACTTCAATCAACGTTTACCATTGCACGCAGTGGTACAAATTATAAACAAAACTCATAGTCTCATGGTCGGCTGACTGTTTTTCGGATGTGGATATTTTCTGTTCAAATTCAGCTGCTTTCAAAAAGGCCATATTAGACTTTTGGCTAGAGTCGGTTCCCTCACAATAAAAAGAAAAATTTTGTTATTTACGAAGTAAATAATTGTATTATATGTTTTTTTCTTTATGTATAAATTTCTTCACATTACTAAAATAATAATTTTATAAGTGAAAGAATGTAATTGATGAACAGTTATCATTACGGTAATGTGTATTAGATTTAATATCACTGTTTGTTTTCCTAATAAAATAAAATAAAATACAATGACAAATTGAATAGTAAACAATGGTTAATATGGCAACGTTTTAATTCCCTACCTATACAAACTCCCACTCCCTTTTTCATCTCTATGTTCACCGCATTTAATGTTTAACCGGAACCGTATTTAACGGGAAGCTCCAGTAGGTGAAAGAATTTTCAAAATTGGTCCAGTAGTTTCGAAGCCTATTCCTTACAAAAAAAACAATCAAATCTTTACTCTTCGTAATATTAGTATAGATAACAGCTAAGCTATGCTATTCTGAAAAAACACAACACGAACTCGACTTTCAGAGCAACGATGTGACAACATAGAGCTATGTAGTTTGAGCGAACTTCTATGTCATGACAGCGCTATGCTAGGCGTTGAGTTCGAGGCTATTTTTTAATAACACTGCACAAACTATAACGTAACTAAATTGCCTTCGATTTAGTTGGCATTGGATTAAATCAAAATGCACTAAACATGTCGAGCACTTGCGCGTGAGACCTGCGGGGCCCGCCGACGTAGCAAATAAATATGATATGATAACAAATAACAGAAATAATTTTAATCTCCGACAACAAGATAACATGCGGTGTCTCGTCTGTTTTATTGCCTGAGTAATTAGTACTTATGTAACAAAGAACATTTATAATTTTGTAGGTGAAGTAAATATTGGTTTTACTCTGATGGTATTTTATATTGCATCCTTATAAAAGTGTGTTTAAATATTGGCTATGGCACTTAAAAGTTTGACGTATATATCAATACCCTTTAAAAATATAGAAGCGTCTAGAAATTCGTCGTGATCGTGAAGCAGCACCGGAGTTTTGTTCATAGGTGAAAATCCAAGTGCGGGTAACCCTACGCGTCTTATGTAGCGGCTGTCAGTGCCTCCAGGGAAAATTCTGCAATCTAATTTTAATCCCCTGGAAATAGAAAATATAATGTATTTGATATCTTACGTTATTTAACACTAAGTAGGCGAGATTATACTCACATTGCATCAGCAGCGCCTTTGAACGCAACCCAGTAAGGATTTGTGGCATCGAGTTTAGTACATTCTACAAAAGGGTTTCTCTGTTCAAATTCATAAGTAACATTGGGCCCAGCTTCAGCAAACCATTGTTTCACCTGTAAAAACCATATCAATAAATTTATTCCGGCTTGACAAATTAATTTAGTAGTCTACATATTCTAATCGTGGTAAAACGCGTGTAATGTTTTAAACATTTTACAGGACGCTTCAATCTTTTGCAGGGTCCGTATTCTGGAAAATGGGGATTTGAACATTTTTATATGATAATTTATATCTTTATAACTGTTAATAAAAGTATCTATAAATAAAAGTAAAAATCAAAGGCTCTTACTAAGGTAATCCACTTACCATATTTTCAAATTGAGTATGATCTACTGTCACTGCTAATCGTATATCGAAAACGGCAGTCAACTTTTCTGGCACCACGTTGGATTGCACACCTCCCTGTAATATTTAAAGAACAGTAGGTAGGTATTTAGAGTCTGCATATCTTTGTAATGGTGGATGAAGGTTATAATTAAATTAACATATTCAATTTTCATCAATGTTAAATGAACTGATAATTAATGTGTTATGACAATCTATTTAAGACCCTGTGCCATTCTGTTATAAAAAGTTTCGAACTCGTCGTCGAACGCAGCGAGGTCACGTCAAAGAGGTATAATGAAATAAAACCTTTGCTACCTTTTGAAAAAGAAAAAAGCGACCTTTTGAAAGATTTTTAAGACGATTCGTACCTATTTAAGGTCACAGTGGTTGTCATTTTGGAAAATTAAGCACTTGTTTATACTTACTTAAACAATATGTAAAGTAAACGCGAGATATGTAACAAAATTTGCTATATTTAGCGAAAATCGTGTTCCCCGTCAACAATCTTATCTCGTTATCATTATATATAACACATAATATCTATTATTTGTCCATAAAAAATACATCTATTTTACTTACATATATTTGAGTTAAATTAATTGTAGTAACATCGCCAATAGTTAAGTTAGGATCACTTTCTAATATTTTTTTTTGTTCTTCGCGAAGATCCATAAATTTATCGATGACGTATCGCAGCTGTAAAATTAAATTGAATAAATTATGACAAACAAAAAAGTAATTTGGTGATGAATGTACAATATTTATAGTTACGAGTATTATAGGCATTGCGATATTTTAACTCTTTGATTCTACTCACGTTACTCATAAATACGGCAAATTAATATATTATATTTAGCGAATTACCTTTTCGCCCGCCGTATCAGAAATTAGTAAAGAACCATGCCCTGGTTGTCCTGAACAATGAACGTGGATTTCTAAAATAAAACAAGATATAAATAATTACTCGCAAAACACAATCGCCACGGTAACATTAATTTCTGCAGTTTAAGAGTGGTAGATAACTCCTTTTATTTGGCTGTTAATTTTAATAAAGTAATAATAAAAGTACGTACGCCATATACTTCGTTCTCCATTAAATACTATAAATTCTTCGGTTGGGTTGGCCATTCCTTCATCTAGAGCGAACCCAATGTTTAACTGCTTGAAATCATCGGTCAAGACAAATTTTTCCATTCCATCATGCCCACCAATCTCTTCATCTAGAAAAAAAATAAAAAAATTGTTGCGTAATTTATTACTTATAATAGAAAATTTGTGTGAAAAAGAATGATTAAAAAATTAATATACCAGGTACAAATGATACATGCAATGTCCTCTTCAAGTGTATTCCAGATTCTTTTAATTTTCTTATAGCTTCAAGGTATTGGATCCCCACACACTTCATGTCTTGAGAACCTCGTCCATATATCTTACCATCTTGATCTATATGGCCACTAAACGGTGGGTATGTCCAACTATTCTAAAAAAATATGTCACGCCATTATCGCATTTGTATATTAACGTCGGAAGAATTGTTTACTTACTCTGTTAATTTATACTAAGACTATGCCGCCTAACGAAACACAAATACATGTGTAAATGACTGTATAAATTTGAATTTCCAACCAAGGAAAAATTTGTAATTAAAGTGGCCAGTACGACAAAACGCCAATTTCATATGTAAGGACCTAATATTAGGTTTTTACCTAATATAATATAACGAGAAGCATTTAAAGCCTATCTATACTAATATTATAAAGAGGAAAGATTTGAATGTTTGTTCATTTGTATGTTTGTTTGTTTGCATCAAATAGGCTCCGAAACTACAGGACCGATTTTAAAAATTCTTTCACGTACGGGAAGCTACATCATACGCGGTGAACATAGGCTATATTTTATTCCGAAAATCTGCAAATAAAGGGATGAAAATGGGAGTGGAAATTTGTATAGAGAATTAAAACATTACTATAGTAACCATTGTTTACTAACCAATTTTTCATTCTTATTACATCCGTGTCATGATATGAATCGAAATATAAATAAACTGTTCCCTAGGAACCACGCGGGCGATGCCGCTGGAGGAAAGCAAGTACTAGTAAAGCTAGTAATATACGCTAAGTAATTTTAATGTGTACATACAGCAGTGCATCATGGTTATCTCAATATGTCAGAACTCTTAACTTTCAATGCTTAAGGTCTCAATTCAAGCGGAGTTACCATAGTACGTTAAATATCCGCAATTGATTATAAACTGAAACCTCTAAATATTAAGGTATGAAATCAAGTGAACAATTTTGACAAATCTGAAACCTAACCTAACGTGCTTTGATTATATGATATATTATTATACGACTTACTTCAAAAACCGGGACAACATCCATGTGAGAATTCAGCAAAATAGACGGCAGTGATGGATCTTGTCCCAACCACGACAACACTACGATTGGCTTTTTCTCTACCGGTTCAAAAATCTTTAAGGCCAAATCGAGTTCGTTAGCTTGCTTTTTGAGAAATGCGACACAATCATCTGAAACAAAACTATTTTGTTTATAACACTTTCACTTTGCGATACCCCCTTCAAATTGTTGTGTACCTAACTAATATTGGACGTATCATCATGGAATTATCGTAACATAATTATATACAAATATAACAACAATCTATCTATCCTTAAATCTATATATATACCTTTAAATCTATGTCTTAGAAAAGGCTTCAACGATTTTCATGAAATTTAGTATGCAGGAGGTTTAGGGAGCGATGAATCGATCTGATTTTAATAAGCTAGATCGATATCCTAGCAAAGCTCGGACCTCCAGGTGGTAAAAAAACGTTATAGGTATAGTTAGACTGCTGAAGTGTGCCGGTACGGGTTTTAAGACCGCGCATAGGTTAGGCGCAAAGGATGTACGGCTATGATGTATAATCTTAATACTATCTCTCAAACGGATCAGCTAATTTTGTAATAAAAAACCTTTATGGTTCCACTATGGTAGAGTTTCTCTAAGAAAGCTCCGCCGAACCCTAAGTTTCAATAGCGCATTAAAATGTAACTATGTCTATGTAGTAGCCAACTAGTTAAAACAAACGTTCAATTGGGCGGCTAGCCATTAATTTTTTCTAGTTCGTTATGACTTTGGATCGTTCAAAAAATTTACTGTTTTTAAAAGCCGCCAAAACGTTCTTCTAGTTTTGTCATCTGTTAAAAAAATGTTGTTTATTATTTTATAGTTATTAACTATTGTGACACGAAACTTCGAAATCGTTTTAAACATACTAAAACAATCTCAGTCTTTTAATTATTTAATTTTTGCTTTCGATAGATGGCACTGTGGCCGTCTGAATCGAAGTATATCTTGTCATTGTATGATTGAATTAGTATTAAGAACTTATTATGAAAGTTTAGCTTAACCCACTTACGTTATGGGTGTGTACGTTAGCTTACTCTACTGGATCATACACGGAACATTAACATCCAGTCGCTAATGAGCAGTTTATTATTATATTTTTGATATTGCAGTCTTTTATCTGTATCAATTACAGATGGTTACAAGGAGTTTTTGAGTTTAAAATAAAATCGCCCACTACAATATATATTTTGTTTTACATCCAATCGTACTGATAAATGTCGATGGCCCGCGACCGTTTTCGTTAAGCAACTTTCGCAAGGGTTAGTCACGGGATGGGTGACCAAAAAATTATTATCTCAAGCTACTCCGTGCTTCGGAAGGTACGTGAAACCGTTGGTCCTGGCTGCATTTGTAGTCATTAATACCCTCCAATCCGCATTGGGCCAGCGTGGAGGGTCATGGCCCATCCTCCTTAACCATCCATAAGGAAGGTCTGAGCCCCTGCAGTGGGGACGTAAAAAGGCTGATAATGATGACGATGATGATGGTGAGCTGACAGTTAATTGACTTTTGTTCAGCCCTTTCGTAGAATGTTGCGTTCAGCTGACTGACTTTCAATCACTCGTATGATATAAAGTCAGCTTGTTAATTGAATGGCGCCACAAGTTGATTAATGAGCTTAGTATGAATTGTAGCTAAAGTTGCGAGCACATGAAGCTTTTTACTTGTAGTCCGAGCCTTTCATCTACCGAAATTGTAATAACAACAGTATAGAATCCAACTTACAAATTTACACGAGCTCTTGAATGTAGAATAAATAAAACTTATTACATTTATTAGAAAAATTGAATAAAAATTATTTGTGATTTGAATGTACACCAATTCCCTTCTCCCGCTTTAACTAAGTTCATTAGAGTTTTGATGTTTTTGTGAATGTTCAATCAAGCATCTTTAAGTAGTTTCTTATAAAAGTCAGCAGATAATCATCATTTCTTCATAACACGGACTTATTCGAGAACTTATCGAGTTGTCTGTGATTAATTAATATTGAACCTTTTTTGTGATCGGTAAGAGTCTTGAATAAACGCAGTGATATATTTTTGGTAAACAGATAAAGAATCTACCCAATTATATTTTTAGCGAATGGGCGAAATAGCGAAAAGAATAAATATTTTCTTCAAGAGGTAGTTGATATACCTGTGGGCACCCTTCTCTATTACAGGAAAGGGACATATAGAGCAACGGAATCATTATCCAATGACTAGAGCCGCTCTAAATAGATCCAATCACTCCATTTGTGTATGATTTGAGTCAATTATGCTATTGTCGCGATATGCCATCGTGGATGGTAACATAGTTCTTGTTTCTGTGTCAAGTCAAGATTCAAGCTAATATAATAACAGCACTGAGGTAATAAATGCATTAAGTGTCCATCTTACACTCAACGAGAGTCAGGTGCAGCCGTATAGCTATTGGTGGATGGTCTGATAGCCTGCCTAGCCGGTCATATTTGAATTATTCCGATTGGTCAATATGTAGTTGTTTATCTAGGATTTTCTATATCTATACATATTATAAAACAAAATCCATTCCCACTGCCTGTGCGCTGAGACCTTTTGAACTACACAACGGATTTTAATGCAATTTTTATCAATATACAGAGTGATTCAAGAGGATTCAGTACAGAACCACAGAACCAGCTAGTAGGTTCTGTATAAACTTGGTGTGTTTTATTCGACTTTAAAATCAAAATTTTTTTTAGTCAAACAACTTTTTTTATAAAAATTTACAAATTTATTTTTAGCGATATCTATATTATAATAACGATGGCTAAAGGACAGCTTAGTCGTATGCCATTAATAATAACGAAACAAACTGTTGTGGCATACGACTACGAGCGACAGATTTAAATTTAGTTATCTACGTTATTAAGAGGATTGCTACTTATTACTATTTTGAGTTTACACGTACTCATCATCACCATCGTCATCACAGTCCTTTTTCAACCAACTTCAATACTCTCCACTTTTTAATATTTTGGGCTTCTGTCTGGGCTGTTTGAATACAATTTTGACCCGCCACCTCTCCTCTTTCCATGTCTTCATCTATATCTTATATTATCTACATCTTCATCTTATATTGGTGCTGTTAAATGCACAGCAAAGTTACAAAGGTCAATCGTTGTTTTCGAATGTATACAATATGGTACACTGTCAGATAGCGAATATTATAAATATTCTTTATGACGTCTCAAAAACGAGACATTGCCTCATTTGTTAAACTTATTATTTTTATAAATATGTCGTAAATATTTTTTTATTGATATTTATCTCTTTTAATAGTATATTTCATATTTTTATATACGACATAATTAACGCAGCAGCAGTTAAACACATCTCGATAACTTTTGGCATTTTTCCCATAAGCCAAACAATATCAAAATATGTCAGGATAATAATTGATTATGTAGTGTTGAACCACATTTCTAGAATTTTATAATAATAATTACCTATATTGATTTAGAAAAACAATTACATTTAATTATTATATTTGATCAGTTTTGCAATCACAATGCCATACTGGAAAATATTCTTAATAAGAAATGCTTAAAAATCATTTTTTAAACATTTTTCATTGCTTTGAACGAAAATGTTTGGCTAAAATATGACTGGGATAGTAACTGCGATACTCCATATGTCACTTTTTAGTGCGAAGTTTGAAGCTGCTGCTTGTGCTGCTGCTGATTTTTAACCGACGTCAAAATCCAAAAGAAGGAGGTTATATGTTCGACGGCGATATACGCTTTTTTATGTATGTTCACCGATATTATTAAAATTCTTATTGTTATTCGACAGCTTGATGGACCGAGGTAGTTCCATTAAAATTTTATCGAAATCGAATCAGTAGTTTTCCTTTTATCAAAAGTTTGCGTATTTTGAACTCATTCAAAATTCGAAAGGAGGATTTTTTATGCTCTAGGAGAATGTATATTTTTTATGAAAGAAGGTATGTTCATCGATTTCTTCTGTTTTCCCGCGATTTCGCTTGCGTAGATTATAGCCTATGTCCTCTGCGTATTATGTAGCTTACTAGTGGACGCCCGCGACTTCGTCCGCGTGGAAGTCGGTATCCCGTGGGAGTGAGAAGTTTTCCCAGTAAAAAGTACCCTATGTGTTATTCTGATGTATAACCTATATTGCTGTAAAGTTTTATCCAAATCCGTCCAGTAGTTTTTTCGTGAAAGAGTAACAAACATCCATACATCCATACTTACAAACTTTCGCCTTTATAATATTAATAGGATAAAATGCAAACAAACAAGCAATCAAATCTTTACTCTTTATAATATGAGTATAGAATTATTAGAAAAAAATATGTCGACCAAATAAACAAAATCTCCTTTTCTAAGACTTTCACTGTGTTAAATATTTTTATTAATATAGACATTTAATATTTTTAGTGTAACCTATTACATAAAAATATTAATATCACTAAAAGGTATGAAATAAAAACTTTTTTAAGTTTAAAAAAATGTATTAGAACCGACTTCAAACTTTAAAAAAGTGACAAAAGATCCATAAAAAGTGACTTATTCAAGATATCCAAGTTTGCGGAACATGACGAAAGTTTTTGAATGGGAGACACTGACCTACAGAAAACTCCGCCAGATTTCAATAGCAGTTCTTGCACAATTAAACCGCTTATAAGATGAGAAAGTATTATTTTTAACTTTTTCAAATACCTACGGTTTTTTTATGTTTTTTATTTATTTATGCAAATACCTTTTGGAAAGAATAATGCAGTTTAATTTTATGTCTAACGATACCGGTCATGGACTAATAGTCCATGCTGCCGGTTAAAACTTCTGTTTATATTCCAGTGTGTGATAAATACCTTTTTATTATCATAATTAATAACGAAAATATTAGATATTATATTAGTCCATGCACCGGTCAAAACTTTTATGTTGTACTTATAGGCTTTCCTTCTCATGATAATGAGGAAGTATTTTAAGAAAACAAAGAAAGCACTAAAAAGCACTTCACTAGAGGGCGACTCTACCAAAATTTGTTTTTTGCAGGAAATGAATGGACCAAAGATAGTCATTTCCTTACCTTTTATCTAACATATTAAAAAACTGAAATTTGCAAAGTTCAAAACTTAAATATTAAAACAAATATGATTGAGTTTTGAAAATTATTTTTCGTTTATACATAAAGGAAAACCGGAAGGGTTGTCATGGAGAGAGAGATATATCAAGAAAGTACCGCAACGACATCTAGTTTGATTTCGGGAACTAATGTTTTTTTTAAATACTTCCTAATTATTTATAATATACTATTATGACGATAATTATTATATCAATCATTACGAATCCGTGCCACTTACCGTAATTTATGTTCGGCTGTACACTCGGAATTCTTAAATATTCAACGAAGTTTATTACCGACGAGTTATTCTTGTATATCTCAGCCATTTTAGACCGTCACGTCACGCGTCACACTTAGCCGACTGTATGACAAGAATGAAGTTATCTGTTTCACACGTTCGGTGTAGTGCGCGTGAGTTTGCCGGATGAGTAAGTACTACTCCATGAGTACCTACTCCCGACCGAGCGAACGACATATCAAATCAAATCATTTATTGACCATATAACTCTTTTACAATGAGCATTTCAAATTAAATACAAAGGTCTAAATCATGCAGGTCAAATCATTATAAGAATGTCAAATTAAGTATTTTAACAATGTCAAGTTGGTTATTTTTACAATTCATAATAATCAATTATATATATATAATCACAGTTAATTAAATTGCAATATTACAAATTATTATTACATTATTACCTATTATTACAAATTAGATTATTTAAACATAGAGGTAATATATAATTTTATGTTATAAAATATATACGATTCTTATATCCGTCATCTACCATAGAGATCTAGTCAATTTCCTATCTTACCCATCTTTATGTAGGAATGAATATCAACATAACAATCGTCTCAAGTTGTTAATCTATCACCAGCTCACCTATGCTATCATTATTGAGTTACGTCATGACACTCCTTATCGACACCTGCAAAGAAAACATTGTAACTCGCCTTTTGCTGGTATTGGGTAAAAATGTCAATTTTACTTAGCGCAAAATGCGATTATTTTTTTACACTTATATCTATATTGCGTATAGTCTAAATTTTTCAGGGAGATCAAAATATAGTAAGTAGGAGTCAACTGTAGTTACTAAAATTGAAACCATTATTAGTTAACATGAACTAAATAGGGATGACGACTGGGTAAAATAAAAGAAATTCTATTTAGTCCGTTAGTCAGATAATAGAAAAATATTAGATACGTATTTTTTTTTGTTTCAATTTAAACAAGTAGCTTAGATAATACGCATTAAAGTTGAGGAGTGGGTGTGCAAGCCTTGCAGTGCAAGGCTACCACGACGGAGAGTTGTGTGTAAACTACCCCAACCTATATTACTCTATGGTGTAAACTGAGGCATCGGTCGTGGGCTGCGAGGACCAACCTTGTGATTCTGTAAAGATCCAGACCAGAATTCGAATTCATTTACGTGTTCGAATTAACGTAATTTAGTGTAGAAATTCTATTGATTCCATTTTTTGTATAAAAATACAAAATAAAATTGATCGATTATACGTGTCTCAGATATTCTATTCCTATGTCATTTCGAATAGACACGTATATTGTACGTATACAGGGCAACGAGTTAGCACTGTAGATTGTACAAGTTATTTAGAACAAAGGAAACCTACATCGCTCACAATAAGTTTCATTAGCAATAAAACGCCCATCCCACATCGGTTGGACCGCGGTCCCCGGGCTAATAACACATTCAGTCAAAAAAGTATCAGGAATGGAGTCTAGTTCCAAATTCAAATTTTTGTTTTTTTTTGTTGTTGTTGGATTGGCACAACTGTTTTCCATTTTAGCGCGGAGTTTTAGTTGCATCTGTTATTTATATTAAATACAGTGCTGTTTTTAGTTATATCATATCTAGTGTGTATTGATATAAACATCGAACAAAGAGTTTGTCTTAAATTTTACATCGCCAATGGAATTCGTGTTCGGAGTCACTGAAAATGTTACAGAAGGCTTACGGTAAATCGACTTAATCATAAAGGGCATGTTCCGATATACACTGCGACCACTGAACAGTATGACGTCAATTTAGTATACTGGAAGCCCGTTCCTTTATAGCTAGTTATACTGGTGACTCTTTAAAACGGAACGCAGTCCAGTATACTGTTAATCCTATTTTTTGGCGCCATTTTCAAATTTGTTAATGCAAGGTGAATATAAATATAAAGATTCCCTCTTTTCAAAAGAAAATTGGAAAATTGTATAAAAAATTATTTATCAATTAAATCCATCTTATAAATAAACGTAAGTATTTTTTTTTTGGTTATTTAGAAACTTATCATTTTCTGATTCTGTTTCGACTGATCACGTGATCAAAAGCACTGCGAGCACCTTACCTCGAAATCTCCAGTGCTCACAGTACAAATATGGCGGCAATTTATGACGTCATAAATTTCTCTAGGGTACTGTAGCAGTGTACTGGCAGTCCATAACGGAACGGATTTTTCAGCAGTAAGACCACTGCGCAGTGCTCGCAGTGTATATCGGAACATACCCAAAAACTCGTGCTTAGGAGTGGTGCAAAGCATTCAAAAGCGGTCGAGAAGTGATGGAAGATTTGCCTCGCTCGCCATCAACGTCTGCAACTGAAGCAAACATCGCAAAAGTGAAAGAAAAAGTGACTGAAAGACCTCATTCAACTTTGAAAGAGATATCCGCCGAACTTTCTTTAGCTCACGAGTCGATTCGTACCATTTTAACTAATCATTTGGATATGAAACATGTTGCCGCTGAATTTTCTCCTAAAACTCGATCGCATGAGCGCCTGAGGACATGCTAGAACAAGTCAATTCCGACCCAACATTCATGAAACGCATTGTTACTGGTGACGAGACGTGAGTTTACGAGTTTGACGTGCAAACTAGTCAACAAGCAAGAACTGAAACCGAAAAAAACACGTCAAAATCGTTCAAAAGTCAAAGTCATGTTGACTGTTTTCTTGCCGGAAGGTCAAACTGTAAATAAGGAATATTACGTGAGCGTTATATATTAAGAGAGCAAAGTCGATGAAAAAGGCCTGATTTGTGGAAAGAAAATTCTTCGCACAAGGGTATCATTGTGAAAGAATTTTTGACCAACACTCAACTAATACCATCGAGCAACTACCATATTTACCAGATATGGCTCCAGCTGATTTTTTTCTTTTTGCAAAACATAAATTACCATTTCTTGGCACTCGTTTTTTTATTCCGTAGAAGACATAAAGGAGAATTCGCAACGAGAATTGAAGTTGTGGCTACACCACCAGTAAGACAGTAATAAGACTAAATCAGTTAATGGAAAATTTATTTGTATATCCAAATGGCTTCCTGTTCGACGACGCCAGGAGGAGCACACGTTAACGCTACTGTACAAAATCCTTTACGACCCTCGCACTCCAGTTTACCTTAAGGAGCGTTTCCGGTTTTTGGGTGCAAACCACACCCGCAGTTTACGTTCGGAGTCTGATGGTGTGCTGGAAATTCCTCTCACTAGATCAGGTTACTACCATGAGTCATTTACTATTAAGGCTGCCAGACTGTGGAATGAGTTGCCGTCTGATATCCGGCAGGCAAAATCTGTTAATGTTTTTATGAGAGACCTTCACGAGTACCTGCTGGATAAGTCTTAGTCTGCATTAGAACGGATAGATTTATTATGTATACGTAGTGTAATTGTAGTTTATAGTTAATGCGTATTAGTAGTATGTATTATTTATTAGAGTAATATATCTATTAGGATATTATTTTGTAATTCTATTGTAAATGTTAGGACACTACCACATCCTTCGGACAGTTGTCCTTTAACACAAGGGTTGTCTGGAAGAGATCGCTTTTAGCGATAAATAAATTTCCTGTAAACTTTCATTTGTGTGTGAGCAATAAAGAGTTCATCTATCTATCTATATCCAATGAAATAAGAATGCCAAGGAAATAAGAAGCTCTTAAAAGAACTATTTCAACGTCACTGTCCGCATGAAACAAAGGAGTTACCCGCACACTCACCCGACGCCTGGCAAAAAGGATCTCCTTAAATCAATGCCAGCCTTTATACGCCACGTTACACGATCCCTCGCCCCTCGTGTCAGTCCCTTTCCCTTTCCTCTCGGCACTTTCCCCTTCCATTGTAAATATTGTAGCTTTCTTGTAATTGGTTTAAAATGTACATTTCTCATTGGTTAAGTTTGTATTTATTATTTTAAGGAATTTAAATTGGTTAATATTATATTACGTTTTAGTATAAGTAGCTGTAAGATTTGTAAATAAAACATTCCATCCTTCCACATTCTAATGAGTTTTACTACCTGACGATAAGCAAGCCTATGACCCGATCAGAGTTGCCAAAATGGTGACCCCGACGTGATATTCAAACGACGTGATCCTGAAACGACACGACATCGAAGACTCGAAGAACTACGTGATCCTGTTTCAAAACGCATTTTTCTCCTGCAAGAAAACATTCAAAAGATGATAAACACGGAGGAAAACCCACCGTCGCCGTCCACATCGCATGAAATCTCCAGCGTCGCACTCCCACTCGGCATACCACCATTCTGGCGCGATAAACCACGATTGTGGTTCGCCGTTTTTGAAGCTGCAGTTAACGAGCTTCATAAAAACGAAGCCCAGAAGACGCAGATTAATTTCGGAGAAAGAATCTTTTGATGATTGGATTATTTGTTCGTTTCTGAAGGAGCAAACTTTGAAGGTAATAAAATAAATTTGAATGAATTAAATAACAATTTGTGTATTATGGATCTTTTCCTGGTACTTTCTTGACAGAAAGAAAGAAAGAAATTGTTAAGTGAAATATACAGAGTAGTATATTTTTTATTAAGGGTTTTGTTCGAACAGGCGTTCGTAGGGTTTTCGAAATCACAGAACACTGTTCGACATCGATGATCGATATCGCGTTGTAAACCCCGGTAATGGGATAGGTAACCAAATTTTCTTTAGACGTTATTAAGCAAGTGAAAGAAAAAAAAAAGAAAGAGACGAAAGAAAGAAAGACGCCTATTCCACCCCACCCCACTCAACCCGATACTTGTATATTGATCATGCCGTGCCATTAGTAAGAAGTGAATAAAACAGTACTATCACAAAATCTATTTTTCTAGTAAATACCTGGCACCGACGTCAAAATTGTTGCTACATACACCTATTGTTTAGATCTTATTGAATATAAAACTTTATGATATTATTTCTCTCTTTTCAGTCGTTTCTCTTTATTACAATTTCTTAAAGGTTTATTTTATTTTAGTTATTTTCTTAATAAAATATAGAAAAAAATCCCACGTAGTATTTATAGATGTCTCAAAATTTTCTATTCGAATTCAAGATCATCTTTGAATTTGGTATCAAGAGGTATGTACGTCCGCCCACAAATTATTACTCACTTAGAGCTCGTTTCCACTTGTCGGCCTGCGAAACCGTATTTTAATCGGATATCGGCGCCTTTATTCACACTTCGGTTAATAATAGGTTGTCGGCCACCACGGCCAAGCTCATCAATTTTAAGCACTCTACTCTACGAGAGGCGACTGTGCACGATGGACGCCGACGAAGTTCTTGTTGTTGTGTATTATTTAAGAAGAAAACAAAAGAAGAGAGCGAAGGAAAGAAAATATTGGGTGCTTCCAATCCTGAGAGAACGATTTGGTTTGGGAACATTTCAGAATCTAATAACAGAATTGAGAAGGGACGAAATCAAGTTTTTTAATTAGAACGAACGGAAAAAGGGGTAGCGGGGGAGGGTAGTCGGCCCCGACACCCGACAAATTTGAACAGCGCTATTCTAACTTAAAGGCGAGCGAGATCCGACACGATTTTTTTCCAGGCGATAAGCGCTGGCAAAACACACGACATTTATTGTCGGCGCCGACACATAATCGGTTTCCGACACGTGTGAATAGCTTCATATAACATGCTCTGCCACTAGAACCTCCGATTAATATACGGATCCGACACCCGACAAGTGGGAACCAGCTCTTAGGCGATTCGTCGGTGAGCGTATTTACGTGTGCGTGCGATTTCGAACGGTTGTAGGCAGTTTCACCACTGTCAACTTATATTTAGACTGTGACAATTGTCATATGGATTTATTAGCAAAATCCTAAATCATTCGTTTTAAATCGTTTTTTTGGAATTGTCGTTGCTTTTAAGCACAGTACAAATATATAAGTAGGTGCACTTGAGACCAGAGCGAGAGATAATAGCCTAAACATGTAGGGCTGTCGCTTATAGGTTATTCAATCGTTAGAAATGGTCTATCAATCTCTAAAATATAGTTTCCCCCAGAATGGTAAGCATCCGGGAACTATTATACAATTTTTTAATGTTTTTTTAATATATACACCAGGAGTTGCTACAATATTTTTTCATATCTACGTCAAGCATGTCATCAATTTAGTGTTTTAGTTTACTTTTTGTTTACTTATGATATTATTACCCGAATACCTAAAGAACGAAATACCATGTACTTGATTTATAAAAAATGTAAAATATCATATGCTCGATTCAAAAATGCATATACTTTATTTTGGTTTAGTTTTCAAAGCTATCTTGTTTACGTCCAAAAATATTATAAAGAGCGATAATACAGCGACGTGAAATATAAGCAAGCACGACGTACTAGCCACGACTGGCGAGTTGCCACTCGTGCTTTGATTGAACTTCGATAATTTTGTAAATGTGTGTGTGCGACGACGCAAACGCACGGGCGCGCCCACATACAAACCATTTTGGTGCGTATGTATGAAGAGCATTTACTCTTATACTCTGCTTTAAGCGTCAAGTTATCGCAGGCACACCCAGAAATATCTCCAATTCTATTGAAAAGAATAAAAGTCTGGCATTCCTGAACTATATGGTTATTGATACAAAAGAAAAGTATGCATATTATTAAGAAATGTTTATTACTTATATTTATTAATTATGAGACAAAATATAAGAATTATCTATAAAAAACCACACACATACAGAAACTACTTAAATATCATAATGTCTATTATTTTAAGATGTCTAAAATTGACCTCATTTCACTTAACATGTATGTACAACTTGTAAAAAAATATTAATATTCGAAATATTATACACAATTACAAAAATTAATGATTTACAGAAATTCATCACACCAATCTTTTAGACATTGGTAGCAATCAGCAGACTGCTTTGAATTCGCACTGCAGGTCTCTTTCATCCACTCTTGAAAAAGTTCTTTATCCTTTTTCAAAACTAAAAACTGTCCCAGAACCACATATGCCTGAAAATTAAAGAATATAATATAAAATATTATAGAAGTTCATAAATTGTTAATATAATCCTTACTAAATGCTATGTATAGTACATAGCATTTAATAAGGATTATATTAACAATTTATTATTAATATAATATATTATTTTATTTTTATAGGGCAAGTAAATTGAATAAAAAACTTATTTTTAACACATAGAAAATAAAATACAATTACAATACCAAGAGAATACTAGTTTAATTACTTATAGTGTCAGATATCTGTTAGTCTGTCTGTCTAGTATATCCATATGCAATAAATGCAATGTCATTTTAACCCTCTATATAAATAATCCCCATAATAAAACAAGTCCAACCAATTTGAAAGATTTCAACTAAATGTATCCTCTTGTATATTATCGTATCTGCATAGTGTGTGAAACTTAATAGAATGTGCATTAATTAAAAAAATAAAATAAAATCTCATTTTATATTAGGATGTTTGTTGTCATACATCCTACTATATCTATAGATAGAATGGTTTATGATCCCAAAGTAGTATGTTGATATTAATATAGTTTGTCTCAATTATGGCTGATAATATTTTTGATTAACGCAATATGGGTATGTGATGTTGTCTAACATGTATTTATTATATTTAGCGTTTTTTAAATTAAAAACAAATCTCAGCAACAACTAAAATAAATTCCAATATGCGTTAATGTGCTGTCGAAAATAAAAAGAAAATACAATTTTCACACAAGATTCTGAATAATTACCGTAAGGGTTAATAATTTTGAATGTGACAATTACAAAAAATATTACTTAGGGTTGTAGTTTTTAAGTATTTTAAATCAAATCAACCAACTAACCTTATCAAATCCTGCTGTATCAAGTCTTTTACCTAAAACTTCACCCACGCCGGCAAGATCTGTGACAGGTTTCTCACCCATGGGCTCGGCAACAAAGTTTCTGTGTTTTTGTGATGTACTCGACATTTTGTTTTTGTAATGTTATAATTCAATAAATTTAGAAATGGGTTAGAATATAAATCTAACGCGTATCGCATACACCAAAAATTAGATCAAAATAAGGATCTAACAGTCCAAAATAACATCGACGGCAGAGTCAATCGACAGTTGGCGAAGTCCACAGACCAAGACGCACACAGCCAAGATGGTGGAATTAAAAAAAGAGAAGAAGTATACATATCAAACAAAGGGTAAAAGCATAAATCACAGACAATATGACTGGTCACAATCATGAACATAGTACGTAAACAGGACGTGTAACTCCGAAAAATTGTAATTACAAAAATAAACCTTATCGTAATGTTTTAAAGTATATTTTAAATTGCATTTTGTACAGAAGGTAATCCGAGCCGAAAAAGATAGTCACAATGGAAGCCGTATGTCTCTTTCTTTCATCTTGCAATTATAAAAAAAGATCGTTCATTAAAAAATTAAATTATAATTAACTTAGTAGAAACATTTGTATTTTAATAGTAACCGATTTAAAATTTTAAGTCATTAATTAATCACATTAATTTGGTTAAGATTAAACTACTACAAAAACATATTTGTTGTTAAGGCTATTTGTTCACTTATTTTCTACCGTAGTTTTTTATACATTCCACCAGTTAAAATGGTGAAAAGTGTGCATTTATGTTTATCCAAGTGAATCTTGTAGTGGTTCAATACGATTTTTCACGATTAAGATAAAAGCAACAACAGAAACATTGTAAATCTGACAACTATGTTTATCATGAAGTTTAAGTCAATATGTGGATGATGATGTATGTGGTTATAGCAAAGTATAAATACAGATTTCCAAAAAAATAAGAAACGCAACAAAAATGTCAAAAGATGGGAGCAGGTACGTGAAAATTAAGTTGTATATAGTCGTCACTGTGAAAGTGCTTAAAAATATTTCAACAAATGAAATTAAATTTTATTCATTACGACATCACGGTCTTATTAACTTCATAAAACAATTTTTAATTAATGTAACGATTATTTTTTTAATATTTGTTTTTAAAAGAAATGTTTATTAGAATCAACGTTATGAATATATATATATATATATATATATATATATATATATATATATATGACAATATTTACTGTTATGATATTACATTTGCCTATAGTTCTTAAAATATAGCTTGATATAGAGCTGTGACACTTACGATATAATCCGTTTTGTCGATAGAACTCTTTATATTTTAAAAACTGATTTTAGATGATTGAAAATAATCAATGAGGATATTATTATCTTTTGATTATTTATTTATTTACAATCGGACTATGAACATAAAAGAGAATAATGGATCTAGGTTTAAAAACATTCATTCTCATTGGAGGTTATTTTACAATTAGATAAACAATATTTTTGAAAAAGTAACATTTCTCTTTAATGTATACAATAAAAATATTGTAATATAAGTCCCTTTAATTGATAATTCACTGGAACCTTTTCCAAATAACACCCGCGTGACGTTATTTTAAAAATAGAAACTATAGATAGCACAAAATGCATGAGATAAATTACTTCACACTTACGCCATCAAAATGGCCACCATGTGCATTAGCAATTTGTGGGGATTATACTAAATATAATATTACAATGTGCACAAAAGTTAATCAAGATGAATTACATTTAAATTAAACAAAAACTGTAAATTGATTGTATTTATTGATCGAAAAGAGCACAGGTAAGGTCATCATCGTCATCATCATAATCTTCATTATACTCCGAATCGCTACAGTAATCTTGTAGATCGATAATGAATTGTTGCTCACAAATTGAATCGAAATTGCAATCACGATCCCAATCCTCTTCTACCTTTTTTTTTTATTTTAGCAACAACATTCTTCCAGTCGTTTGGTGTCACATGTTCACAGGCATTATTTAATAATGTGAGCATCTTATTTGCAGTGAAAGGCGGAGTTGTGTTGTGTCTAGCTGCGTGACCTGAAAATTATAATGAAATATTTACGATTTTAACCAAAATATTGGTATGACTATGTAAACTTGTATATTGACTATGCGTCAATAACATTGAAATAAGAAACAGACTACAATATTACAAATAAAAAAAAAAATCAACAAACCTTTGACTTGAGCCCAGATCAATTCGATCGCATTATATTGGCAATGATACGGTGGCAATCGGATTACAGTATGTCCCACTGCTTTAGCGATCTCATCCAATACGTATACAGGAGTGCGAGGTTTGTGAATATTCACCAATCGGAGCAATTCTTTTTTTAATAGTGGAGGTCAACTCCTTTGTTTTGCAGCCATGAAATAATTTCGTTCTTTCGATTATTGCTTGTCGGAGCCTTATCTCTTTGCACCGAATAGTATGAAGCGTTGTCCATTACGATAGTGTGTGGTTCCTTTAAGTTATTTAAAAGGATTAGAAACCACTCTCTAAATTTCTCGAAATTCATCTCTTCATGATAATCTGTGGTTTTCACGGATTTGGACGCCAAAAACAATTTGGTACAAAACCGGTTGACGTTCCAGCATGTAAAATTATCAGTCGTTGTCCCTTGCCTTCAGGGACCTTCATGGTGCAGTCTGCTTTGTCGTCTGTCCATGACTTTGAGACTGTGTGGTTTGCATTTAGCCACGTTTCATCCAGAAAAGCTATCTTGTCCCAGTCAGTACCAAACCATTTTTATATTTCTTAAAAAATCAATGCGGGCGAGAGCAATGTCCGTTCTTTTCATTACAATTTTCCTTCGATTGCTTTTTTTTATATTTAAAGCCTATATTTTTTAAATATTTTGGATAGACTTGGCAAGCTTCCTTTAAATAAATCTGCGTCTTTAAGAGACACACTCAACTTTATGAGTGTTGGGTATTCGCCTCGGTTATAATATCCATAAATATGATTCCGGATAGCAGCAGCGTCGAAATCGTCGATATCCGAGACCGGTGAAGCTTTTTTCTTTTTTTGTTTGGAGTTGATAATTTTTTATCAGCATCTACCTTTGGCGCATCGCTTGATCCTTCTCCATATTTTTCCTTATTAATACGAACTACAGTAGCTCTACCAATGCCAAGAGCGTCAGCAACTCGTTCGCACACTTGCGTTAATGGCAACAACGGCCCGCCATTTTGGTTCTCGCGTTCAAAATAGTCCCGTAAGCGAACCACAAACTCACGGCATTCACTATTAAGAACTGTCTTTTTTGCTCTCTTTGGCATCGTGATACAAAAAAAAAACAAACTTAACAAAAAAACCTAACAATAAACTTTAACTAATCAACCACCACTAAAAACAAAACTTAACAATCAAGCGTAACACTTTAATTAACGGGACAACCACCAAAACAGAAACAAACGTAGCGCATACAAGGCGTCGGCACTCGTACTGAATGACATGAGATGATACATGACGCACAATAATCAACATGGCTGCGGGCGTCACTGCATGGTGCTGCCACAATGATTAATGTAACGATTGCAACTGTTTTATTTATGAATAAATAGGTTTATGTTATTAACAATAATCATTATGTATTTAATTGTATCACCACATAATCTTATTTTTTTAAGCATGTATATGCAAACAAACCAACAAATAATAGTCTTTTCTCTTTATAATATTAGTATAGATTGGATAAAGATTATCGTATTTACATTTATCGACTGTCACATCTCTATCTTTTTGTTAGTCCAGTATGACCTTGTAATGCGGTAAGCGTTACATTTTTATAAAGTCATAGCTAGTAGTTTTATAACTTACGAAATACGTTATAGGTGAATTTTTATATTTATAATGCATTGCAGTTCATTTGTGATAATACCCATACGTAAAGAATAAAAATATAAGTGATACAAAATGACATTGTAAACATTACGCTTGTTCAAAGTTACTTCGTTGGTTTCATTGACATCTGTCACAGAGATCAAGCTATATTTTAAGAACTATAGATTCTTTTAAGAAATTGTATATTATTTTAAAGGAATGAGACCTCCTCATGCTAAGGTTTTTACTCTCAATGGAGCGTGATGCAATTCTACAGACTTATTGGAGATCCGTAATATAAAATATTTTTTTCTAAGTACGATGGCGTGAGTAGCTCAGTGGCGTAGTGGATAAGCACCGCGGACAGCGATCATTGTTGTTAAGTAACTTTCGCAAGGGTTGGTGACGGGTGACTAAAAAAATTCTCTAGAGCTACTCCGTGCTTCGGAAGGCACGGTAAGCCTTTGGTACCGGCTGCATTTGCAGTCTTTAATACCCTCCAATCCGCATTGGGCCAGTGTGGAGGGTCGTGGCCCATCCTTCTTAACCATGAACCCCTGCAGTGGGGACGTAAAAGGGACGGACGTGATAATAATTATGAAATAATTCCGAAAAAAAATTTGATCACCCATCCTATTACCAGCTTTTGCGATCGCGGCTTAATTTCCTCAATCGCAGATCAAACACGGTAACCATCGAGCTTTTCATTTATTTATATAGCAGGGGTATGACCATATTTTTTGTCAAATTGAATAGTATACCCGTGCATATGAGATTGCGCAAAAGTAGATCGAGTAGGTCGAGCACTCATACAAAAGGGATGATGACTGGGTAAAAAAAGAAATTTGATAAAGTCAGTTTATCGATATCGAATTGCACGAAAAGCCTATCAAAAGTTTAACAAGGTTTGTAGATAAGAAAATAAGTGATCATATAGCCAGTACTATATTTTTGCGAAAATTTAATATTAACAAATTTAATGTTTACCTGACAAAGTTCCGCGCTCCATTCAAGCAATGATGAGTAACCAAGATATATATACACATATTTTTAAATACTTGAAAGCAATAAGACATGCTCTATAAATAAATTAGATGAGTTCAGTACTTAGTACAAGGCTGCATGGTCATTAGATCTTTGCCTTAAAAGAAAAAAAATTAAATAAAATAATGATGTGCCGATTCGATTATTGTAAACATTGATTAATCGATCATAGTATTACTCGTAATCGATTAATAATTGATAATAATGGATTAGTGACAATGATTATTAAATATTTTTACCCCAAAAGTTTATTAATGATTTCAGATTAATTCCACCGTATTTCAAAGCCATCCGAGTTAATGAAGAATAGTTAAAAATCAATTTTAAGACAATGTTCACTATACCAGGATTGTATATGCAAAATTTATGGAATTTTACTAGCTGTATTCGCGGTTTCGTCAGCATGGAAAGTAGCCTTAGTAATGAGGAAGTATTAAAAAAAATATTAGTTCCCGAAATCAAACTAGATGTCGCTACGGTACGTTATTGATTTCTCCATGAGAACCCTACCGGTTTTCTTTTATGTTTAAAAGTAAATTCGTTTTCAAAACTAAATAAAAAACTCATATTTTATTTGTACTTTTTCGTATTTGTATTGGTATCTAATTATTAGTTGCGAACTCTTCAAATTTCAGTTTTAACATATTAATGTTAGTTAAAAGGAACGGAAATCACTGTCTTTGGTCCATTCGTTTCCTGCAAAAATCAACTTTTGCTAGAGTCGCCATCTAGTGAAGCTGCTTTTTAATTGCTTTCGTTTTTTTATACTTATTCATTCCTTATTACATAAGCTATCTGCCATGAAAGTCCCGTTTTCGTTCCCGTTTCAGAGTTTAGCCGTAACAAACAAACACAAAAAATGTAAAAAATATTATTTTGGTATAGGTATGTACCGTGTATACTTTCATGTGCATTTAGTAAGTGATACCCGATGGTAAAAAGGGTATAAAGAAAGACCAGGAAGCTTTTAGATCACATGAGTTTATTTACCACCAAAAAATATATATTTCCTTTATAAATAACAGCACCGACACTCACCGACAGCTTTACGAAAAGTCTTTTTCAATATATAATAACAATAGACGTCAATAAAATGTCAATATTTTAATTTAAATGAATTAAGAAGTCCTTAAACCAAGAAGGTCTCCCTCAACAGTAAGAAACGGTTAATTTGTATTTGTTAAAATAAAACTGTAAGAAACGGTCATTCATTCATCGGGAGTTCCCCGACCAAAGAGTAAAGTTACCTATTTGTTCATGGGAGTATTCCAGGGTTGCCATTATAAGTAATAGAATATCTACTAATAATATTCACACTCGTGATCCGCTATGGGTTGCCATCGAAATAATGTAAGTAGGTACTATACCAACGTTTTAAACTATTCCTATTGCTAATGTTTTAAGAAATAATCGATGGTTAATCGTCGATTTGGAAATCATAATCGATATCAACTGATTATATAAAAAATCGATTAATCGATTAATGATAATCGATTCCGCACATCATTAAATAAAACTCGCGGTTGTTTTGTGGTTGTATACATATTTTTTTTAAGCTTCCTTATTTTGATTTTTCTTTTATTAATATTAAGCTAATAAACAAGTGATACCTAACAGAAAAAACTTAATGTGGCGAAGGAGATGAATAAAATTTGCCGGATATGTCTAGAGGAGGGAGTTATGTCCTCAATATTTATGAAGAATTTTAATTTGTCTTTAAGTGATATGATTGAATATTGTTCTGTTATTAAGGTAAGTTTTCGATTGTAGTTTAATATTTAAGATTACAGATCTTTTTTTATTGAAATAATTGATTTTAATATCTTTTTTAAATTAGGAGAAAAGCAGTTACAATAAGTCGAATTTATTATATTTCTTCATTATAGATTAGCAAGAATGATGGTTTGCCAGAACAGATGTGCAGCAATTGTATATACAAACTGGGCATCGCATACCATTTTAAACAAACCTGTGAAAGTGCTGATCTACGTTTGCGGCAGTATCTAGGCCTCAGAGTGCCAGAAAAGTAAGATAGTTATAAAATCACTACATATTATTTTCTATTTTACTGTAGGATGTTTTCTTATTTTAATGTTTTGAATAGGTGCAGTGATGTTGCTGTTATGACAGATCCTATTGTAAGTACTACTTTTAGAATTTGACTGTATTTAGTTTTAAGATGTTTTCATAATATCAGTTGTTATACTTATTGCAGACTCCTGTTCATACCACTATAATTAAGAAATGGTGAGTCTTAAATGAAATATAACTTATGATTTATGATAAAATAAAAGTTAATGACCATAATTTATTTTTTAAATATAGTAGATGTAAGATAGCAGAACAAAGAAAAACTATTTCGAATTATAAAAAGAAACCAGAATCTGAAAAGCAAAAACGAGGACCAAAACCAAAGCCAAAGCAAGAACATAATTGTTACCAGTGTGACAAGCAGTTTCGATGTCAAGCTCAACTAGAAATGCATGTGAGGCACGTATTTTATAAGCTTTTCTAATTTATTACCTACTCTGATTATAACCTCTCTGGAAAAAACTAATATGGAGACATTGCTTTTTCAATAATTATTATGTACTATAATAAATAGTGTATGTTTGTCTAAAGTTGTATCCATCATTTATTTATTTACTTATTAATCCTTCCTAATATTGCACACATAGGATGTCACTTGTTAAATGAAGCAAAAAGTAAATATAAAATAAAATGTATTTGAATTAATTAAGTTGGTAATTTTATGACTCCCACTTCACTTCCACTCCCATTTTCATTTAATTTTTCATTATTCACCAAAATATTCAGGATTTGACTGGTAAAAATTTAGAATTAGAATTGTTTGCAAAAGAACATGGTATACTTATATTTTGTATAACGGAGCATTGGCTAAGGCTTTGTGAAAAGTCATTTTATTGAAATAATTTTCAAATGCTGAGTTTGTATACACATATGAAAGCCCAGCGGGGAGGATCATTAATATTTATAAATAATCATTTCAAGTTTGAGGAATGTAAAGATATAGTTAATCTTCCAATAGAACATTATATTGAGCTATCCTGTATGGAGTTAAATAGTTTAATTGTAGTATGTGTATACCAACTTCCTGATAGTGACTGTGGAACTTTTGAATTTGTAATTGAAGATGTATGTACTTAAGAAATTACAGACAAAAACAAATATTTGGTTGTATGTGGTGATTTTATCATTTAAATGCTTGAATTGATTTCTTGAGCTTCTAGACTAACAGCACATTTAGGTCACTTGTTTGGATAATGTATATTCTGATTATGATCCAATATCTGACCATTACGGACTAAAAACCACATATAGGATTAGAGAGAAAATAAACAATTCCAATAACAAAATCAAAACAAAACCGTGAAACCGGTAAGGAAGATATATGTGGAGATATTCTGACACTTAATTATAATAATATGACCATCAAATCTCATGATAAAATTGCTAATATATTTGATGACTATTTTAAGAAACATACTAAATGTAACAACATCTGGTTTAAATTTTTCACTAACTGCTGCAGTCTCTTTTAGAAAAATAGGTGCCTATCAGCCAGTTTTAATTAAAATATATTTAATATCCTTAGATATTATTAAAACTTGCAAATGTCTCAAAATAAAATAAAAAACTTTAGTAATCATAGACCTACCTCGTGTGTTTATAAATTTTAGGATGAAATAAAAGTTGCGTAACTTTTTATAAATTAATATAAATTTCAGTAACCATTAAATAGACAATAATCAACAATAAAATATATATTTTATTCAAATTGACTGCCCTTGTTATTAATACAGGCCCTTAGACGATTTGGCCAGTCATCAATGGCGGCACGAATCTTTTCTAGCGGAATTTGCCTTACTTCTCGAATAAGGGTTCGCTTCAGTGACTCCTAGTTTGGGTGGGACTTTTGGCAGGCCTTAAACTCTAATTCAGTCCATAAAGAATAATCCTGCGTGTTGAGGGCGGGGCTGGAGGGCCACTCGTCTGCCGCGATGAGTGCCGGCACGTTCTCCTTTAACCAAGCTTGGGTGCTCTGCTCTTGTGATCATTTTTATCGTACATTAGGTAAACTCGTCATAGTTATACTTACGCTGTTCAACTGTTATTCTTTTGATTTTGATCATTTGAATCAATTATCTATTTTTCTTCAATCTTTTGTTGTTGTTTTTCCACCTATGCTAGGTTGCCTCTAAGAAATCGCTGGCTAGCGCTAAGTTTGTCTTAGAAATATTTATGTATGTTCGTGTCATTTTCTTGTTGTGCAATAAAGACTTTACTTAACTTAACCGCATCGTACACCGAACGCGCTAGCTCAAATCTTAAAAAGAAGAAAAATTTCATTTCTTTCGCATCAAATTGGTTCTGAAGTGAAGTAAGAGTAGTGACGTGAATTAGTGAATTCAATTCATTGGTAAATTAGTCAATTCAATTCAAAGTGTGTATTTAGATAAGGAATTATTTTTGTAATTTTTTAATTGTTAAATAATGAGTCGGATTGTATAGGCGTTAATTTTTATCCCGAACTTTAAGTCCTAACTAAATATTAACTGTCATTGAATGGACATATAGTATTTTTGCGTACTATGTGTCTCCGACAATATACACAAACCTGAAATATAGTATAATATTAAAACCCTAGTTAACACAGAAGCATAGGTATTTAATATGTATTGTAGGACATATAGTATGTATAAACCTTTTGATCGCTTGTATTGTCCCGCATTGGTTTACAGAAGCATAATATTGTATCTGCTTTATAGGACACACAGTGGGGAGAAACCTTTTGTCTGCATGTATTGTCCGCGTCGATTTACACAGAAGCATAATTTAACTATTCATCTCCGTGTCCACACCGGAGAGAAACCGTTCCAGTGCGAAGTTTGTAGGTAAGATAATATCTAATGAAGTTGTTGAAATTGCCGCATTTGTTCCTGACACAATATTTTGTTTATAAATTGAAAATATATCTATTCACCTTTGACCATCATATTAATAGTTTATATGATGGGACCGCTTAGGTTACAAATGTTCTTCAGAAATGTTTCTCGACTCTAATGGGAATTTTGTTTAGCCAGGCCATAATACAATTTTTTAATTTATTTTTAGTTCAGTTTTGAGATTGTATTTTTTTATTATATAATTATTTTGTTTTTTTTTAACAACCAGAATGTAGGTATAAAATATATATATATTTGGTATGTACTCATCAAAACCTTTCATTGATACCCATATTGTTACAATACAAGTCATATTATTTCTTCATATTTTTAAATGACGTTATACATACGACATATTATTTTTGCTTTAAATATCTAAATAATATGTTATTTGGAATGCTGTAAGTAAAGTTTTAAATGATACCCTTCTACATTTGTATCCGTTAACTCTTTCAAAAGTTATGGTGGAATAAAGAAACTCACATATGTACGTACCTACATATATTAACCCTAATACTCCTTTTTATGGATAGTCGTGTAAAAGCCAGTTTTTGATTGCTGTCCCAGCGGCCCACTGTTAAATTTTTTGCTCAAATCTGTCATCATTTCTAGTAAATTATGTATGTTCGAAGGTTGAATGTGGACTTGGAGCTAAAGCTATTAGTATTTATGTTTTGAATAGTCCATATTGTCTAGCATATGAAAGTTTCTATTTTTTTTTCATGAAACTTATTAGTGGCAAGGGCAACAGGTAGTTTTATAAAAACTTTTCATTATACCTATAATTATTAAAAAAGACGAAAATGCACACAATCACTTTGATTTACAAATCATAATCGCTTCCAAAAATTTATACTAGAACTGTTCTTTCACTCTGACCAACTAAACCGAGTAACTAGTTGTGCAGAATGGAACTCGATGAAGGGTTTTATTCCAATCTAACTGTTCGATCACATATACATTTTGGGAAAAAATATTCTGTTCAGACCCAATAAACTGACCAGTGAAATGGATTAACTAGTTTTCTTTTTCAACGAAACAACTTTTTGGTAGGAAATATTTTATTAATTTAAATTTCTTCCCATCCACACAACTACAAACGGTTCAACAAGTCAGAGTGGAAGGACAGAACAAAATAGGCATAGAACTTAATAATGAAATTTCATTAAAGTAATATTATTTGTTTCTACTTAATTGTTAGTCCACGATATCTATGAAGGTGAATTTTTTGTCGTTTTCTAAAGGATCAACTTTCATGTGATAGACTCTTAATAACTAGAATTTGACAATTTCGATTTACGTAGACTAATATTTTTTTAGCAAAAGATTTTCTGCTCAAGGAAATCTCCAGGCACATCTCAAAATACACACGGGTCAAAGAGATCATGTAAGTTTGACTACGTTGATTTATTATTTGAGACAATATCATTGTATGAGTTAAGGGCTTCTAATACTTTAAGTATAGATTAAGGATCATCAATCACATTATTAAACATTCCATTAATTAATTACAAAATATCGTCTGCCTAATTATCAAAATTCGTAACTCCGTTATTTAAATTTTATCCGTTAAACTATTTTTATTATTTACGGGAATTACTTTTAGGACTGGAATTACGAATCGTCTCGCTCGCAGGTTTGACGACTTCCAATTTCCCGAACAAGCCGGTTTCCGAAGAGGCTACAGTACCGTAGACCACGTTCATACGCTGCGGCAAGTTATACAGAAGATTGAAGAGTATAATCTTCCACTTTGCTTGGCGTTTGTGGACTACAAGAAAGCTTTCCAGTCGATCGATTCACGGGCAGTGTTGTAGTCTCTCAAAGGTAGCAAGTAAACTACATGTACCATGCATTTTAATATTAAAGTGCATTTATGAAAATGCCACTATGTCGGTCCGATTACAGGACCAGAGCTCGAATTCAATCTAATTGCAGCGAGGCGTGAGACAAGATGTTATTTCTCCAAAATTATTCACCGCTGCTTTGGTGGATATTTTTAAGCTTCTTGACTAGAAAAGATACGGCATTAATATCAATGGTGAGTATCTAAAACACCTTTGCTTTGCCTACGATATAGATATACCATGCCCGAATATCTGAGTGCTCCTCAAAGAGTGGGTCTCAAGATGAACATGACAAAGACAAAAATCATGTCAAATACCCATGTTATCAAATGCCTACTATATAGCTCTAATGGCTGAGACCTTGAAAGAACTGAACACCATGCTCGAAGATCTGAGTAGTGCTTATCAAAAAGTGGGTCTCAAGATGAACATGGCAAAGACAAACATCATGTCAAATACCCATGTTGTACCCACTGCAGTAAAAATTGAGAATACTCGAAAGTTGTCGACCATTACGTTGACCTTGGACAGACAGTCCTGCAAGGTAAGTTCAACTTTGAGAAAGAGTTCTCTTTGCATCCGATTTACCTCAGTCTTCGACCAGTGTGTGTTGCCTGTGATGACTTACGGTAGTGAAACGTGGTCGTTTACTAAAGGCTTAAGGTCACCTTGTGGGCAACGGAGAGAGCAATGTTAGGTGTTTTCCTAAGTATCGAATAAGAAACGAGGATATACGTAGTAGAACTAATGTGACCGACATTGCTCAAAGCATTGTTCAGCTGAAGAGGCAGTTGGCGGGATACATACCGAGAAGAACTGATGGCCGTTGGGACAGAAAAGTTCTCGAATGGCGATCACGTTCCAGATGACGCTCAATGGGAAGACCCCCAACCAGGTGGACCGACGATCTAATAAAGGTCGCAGGAAGCCGCTGGATGCGGACAGCGCAAGACCGATCGTCGTGGAGACCCATGGGAGAGGCCTATGCTCAGCAGTGGGCACCGAACGGCTATTGATATTTGCACACAATTCCCACGGAGTTACACATTTTGTTAATAAGCTGACGATATGGCACAGTCCTTTAGTTATTTACAGTATATGCGTAGTATAACATTTATATCATGCTATATCGGCGTAATCCTGAGTGGGTTTTTTTTCAAAGTGTCGCCAACTCTAAGGTATCGGGTTCGATTCCCGGCCATATAGAAAATAATTTCGATCTTGTATCAGATTTCATTAATATGTACTTAATTTGAGATCTGAGCAATATATGTGATGTTGTCTAATATTTATAGTTATAATGCGGTTTTGTAGATAATAATAATTATTTTTTAAATGTGTGAGTCAAAACACTTATTCAGTTGTTACCCGAATTCAAAATCGAAAAGGAGGAGGTTATATGTTCGACGTCTTTATGTATGTTCACCGATATTTTCGTCAATTGTTGACCGATTTTCAAAATTCCATTCCTATTCGATAGCTTGATGGATCGAGGTGGTCTCATTTAAATTTTATCGAAATCAAAGTTTTCCTTTTATAACGAAACAAAATACGCTTTCCAAAAGATATCACCTACATATTAATATGATATGGCTCATTTCAGCTAAAAAACAAAAGATTGCGTATTTAGAATTCATTAAGAATCTGTAAGGAAGATTTTCTATGTTCAACGAGTATGTCTACTTTACTCTTTTATGTATATTTTTTTATGACTTATAGATAGTAGGTATCAATGAGTAAAGTATAATATATAGGGTATGTTGATCGATTTCACAGCGACTTCGCCTGCGTTAATTATAGCCTATGTCCGCCGCGTATTATGTAGCCTCCCTAAGATGAAAAATCAAATAAACAAAATTTCCTATTCTAAGACTTTCGATATGTTATTTTTGGTTTAAAAATACATACTTCATTTAGTTCTGACGGTCTTCGTTTTTTCATCCCTCGGAACAGACAATGTTATATGTATCTGTTCGATTGTATTCAATATCTATAATTATAAAGAACTAATAATAATAATATTACAAATTTTAAACTAAGGACAATGGTGACTATTTTTAGAGATAACAAGGATTCAGTGGCGGACTAACCTTATCGGAGGCCCGGGGTGGCAATAGGCCTGGATCGACAACTTTTTTTTAACCGACACAAATTTGATAAGCATTCCCCCCCCCCTCGCCCCCTTTAAATTTATAATAATATTAGGATTTTGGCGGATGGCTGCAGCCATTTGGAGGCCTCCCTGGACCGGCCATCCGGGGCAAACAGCGCTAACTCTCCCCTTAGTTCGCCACTGCAAGGATTTCACATAATATAGTAAAATGATTCACATATCCCAAACTAGAGTTAATCTAAATTTCGGGAAGAAAATTATTGCTGAGAGGAAAAATACTAATAACTCTTTTTCTTATATTTCAGTCATGTTCTTTGTGCTCAAAGTCATTTATAACATCAAGTGAGCTAACACGGCATATGAACAAACATAGAGGCGTGAAGAATTTTAAATGCGAGTTATGTGGAGCTGCATATATACACTTAAGAGATTTCGTAAGTACTCTTGATCATAGGCGTTAATCTACAGTATTTAAAGGTCACTATAACTTACGCTTACGCATATTAAATTTTATATTTCAGAAATTACATAAGATGAAAAAGCATCAAATATCTACCCATAGCACAAAGACTCAGAATGATAATTATAATAGTAGCACAAACATAGATATTATTGGAATAGATGTGGGTAAAGATATGCCCCAAATACCAATGAATCCTCCGAAAGACATGAATCATCATAATATACAGCATCTCATCAATGATAAGCCACCACAAAATATTTCAATGCCAGTGGAACCACACCCGCATAATCAAAATCTAGTTGCATATGGACAAAAAAGCATAAAAGATATTTATGTTGGTGAAAACCATAATTGTGCCATTTGTGGCGAAAACTTTGAATATCTTAATACTCTCGCCCATCATTATTTGCACGATCACAAAGGATATGACAGTTCAAATATTATATGTATGAAGAGTTACAGTTCTCTTTAACAAATTTCTATTCCAGTATAGGTAAGTCGGTTTAAGTAGTTAACTTTATTAAAATGTTGGATGTTGTCAATGATTTACGCTCCATTCAATTTATTAATGTTATCTGTGGTATATTTAAATTATGCATATTTTGTTGTGAATTCGAACTGTGCTAATGAAGCATTTATATTGTAGGAAGTTTAAAAAGTAACTGTAAATAATCAAATGGTTTTTTTTTTGCGCGTCGTCATTAATTTCAATAATTTATTGGCGTAGTCTATGTTGGGGCCCAAAGCCTCAACATGAAATAACAATATATTGAAGAAGCCTTTTGATTTAAAGCGTTTCCTTTGTTTGGGCCATTTAAGATTACGTTATTTTTGAATGTTATTCACCCTCCCTCCTCCCATGAAACCTTTTTCTGACCCCTCTCTCCATAAACTTTATATAACATTCAAATGAGTTGGCATTTATTTGGTACAGTTGCGCTGGCAAGTTAGCATGAGACTTTTTATAGGCCAGGACATAGAGAATACTGGAAAGCGCATCGGCTCATTCTTGGTACAAATACGTCTCACCGATTTGTGGTGCGGGGCGAGGTCAGTTTCGGCGGTGTTTATTGGCTACTAAAAAATCACCGGATACTTTAGGGTTGCCAAGTTGGTAAAAATATCGATATCGATAAAATATGTTAATCAATTCCAATAAATTGAACGAATAATTTATTTATAACAAAGTAGAAATAATTAATATACGTAAAACATAAAATAGTTAAAACGGTCGCTACCAAGAGACAATAATGCTTATTATTTCACTTATTTTATAGTAGATGTAAAATAAATAAATTTTGTGGTCAAAATATTTTTTTTATTTACTTTTTGAAACGCATTACTCATTTGGATCATACCATAGTCCCGTTTCACAAAACTGTCAATCGACAGTTAAATTAGATGAACATTGGTAGTTACTATAACACAACCAAGACTAAATTTAGTTTTAATCCTGTAAAACGGCAGCTGGTAATACAAATCTCCCTCTTGAAGTCATTACAGCATAAACTCACTTACATAATACATTTTAAATGTACATTATAACAATGTTCTTTGGCAACTTTGGGACATCTTAGTTCCCTATTTTCGTATTCAACCAAAAAACTGATGTTGCGTAACGCTTTGTACGAGTGTTCTATAAGATCCCCCTCAAATTGAGTTATATAATACTTAACGCCTCCTTGTTGTGCCTGTATGCGATTGGTCGTGAAAGTTACTATAATAACGTCACCTAACCTGCCGATAGATTTTAATATAATGTAAAATAAGTAAACATGCGGTTAAATTATATTTGACGATTAAGTAGTACAAACCTTTGGTCGGCCGTTTACAACGGAAATAAGGTAAATGTACATTATTGAGGGCTATATTATCCCGTACAATTTTTTTTATGCAAAATAAAGAAAATGTGTAAGTAAGGTGCGGGCTCAACTATCGTAAGGCTTTCATAAGATATTGGTAGATTTATATACCAGTATGTGATTATAAGTGGTATTTAGTGATGGTAGAGGCACTAGTTCGTTAAAGTTCTACTATATTAAAATGGGAAATGAAAATCCAATTCATATTCAATAAATTTATTAGAACAAAACTAAAAAGTTTCTTATTTTCACCAGTTCATTCCTACTATAACGACATATTGTGATAAATTAATTTAAAATTATATTAACGAATTGGGATCCATGGTTCCAAAATATCGCCTATCTTCTTTCTTTCTGTAACAATAATTTTTTTGTTATTTTGATTGGCTTCAGATTAGTGACACGTCTAAGTACCTAGCTAGTGCTAGTATTTAAAAACGGGTAGTATTTTAAATGATCGAATATAAATTCAAATTTACTTATTCTCTGCAATGACTTTTTTGTAATAACTTATCAGACTGAAGGTGTACTTGGAAATGGCGGTTGCAGAACGTCTGGTACTTTGGACAGCATGTATAATATAATATGGGCCATGTTATAAACTATACAAATAAATCAAATCGTAAATATAACACCTATCTGATAGGATCACTGAAATGAGGTTTTATTTAAATAAGTTTATTTAAAAAGTACTTATTTGACTGTGATGTTACCTTCTATTACAATATTAAAAATAACAAGAACTTAATAATAAAATTAATGTATCTCTGCTTGGTATTTTCACTGAATAATTTCTTACAACATTACAAAATGGCGACATGACATCTGTAATCTATAATATTTATTTTTAAAGTTACTATACAAATACATATTCTGCAAATATTTCAAGTGTCTAACTATTATCATTATCAATATCGAGAAAAAAAAAACATGTTTGTTGTATGGGAGCCCCCTAAAATATTAATTTTATTCTGATTTTTAGTATTTGGTGTTTCAAAAAAAATTTTAATTGTCTAACCTTCACGGTTCATGAGATAGACAGATTGACAGCAAAGTCTTAGTAATATAGTGTTCCCGTTTTATCCTTTGGGTTTAGAATACGAAAACACCAAGTTACTTATATTCAAATTTACACTGTTGTCTGAATTAAATTGTCCCACTTACTGTCCTATTGATTTGGATTTATTGTCTCCTAATATACATACAGTCTATAGTCTCAATATCTTTTTGAGCAGTAATTATAAGTAGGATTATGAACAGAGCTTCTGTGTGTTAATATGGAAAAGTTGTAAGGAGATACAAATATAGATATAAATTAAATTTATAATGTTCAATAGTAGCATCAAAAGTAACATTAATTTATATAATTAAATTATAAGATATTTAGATAATTATTAGCCACGTAAAATAAAAAACTCCCACACAGGAAAATTGAAAGGGAATTGCAGCGCAACATTAAATTAAAGCAACATTAAAGAAAAAATGTTTTTCTTTTTTTCTTTCAATATTTTTATTTTCTAACAAGTTTTAATGTTGGTTTTAATTTTGAAAAAAATTCATTCATATTTTGTGTATTTGTGAAAGAGAATAGCATTTTTCCACTGTATTTCTTTGTTTTTGCAGAGCAATTTTTTGTATTCTCTCAGTGGGTGCTGAATGAGTATTGGAATGAAGAGCATGTCAACTACGAAAAACGTTGTAGTAGCTTCACATTTACAGTATGAATTGCATATCTAGACATTAATATAATTAGTGGATACAAATTTTAAGTTTGTTTTTTGTTTGTAGAGTTTATGCTTATATAAACTCATTTTGGCCCATTTATGTTTATGTTAAGATAAGAAAATAAACAAGTTATTAAAATACCATAGTATTCGTTGACGTTTTAAACATGAAAACATCCATTTTGTACCATAAGATATATGCTTTGATGGCCATCAGCAAGTTTTGAAATATTGAATCATTTGAAACATTAGATACATCATTTTTACCTGGAACTGGGAAATCGTCAGGATGTAGCTCAACATAATGTATTAAAACTGCATTTTTTTCTGCTAAATATTCATCACGTTTCTTCTGAACGTACGTTAATAAGGCCATCCATCCAGCCACTCCAAGAACGTGTTTTTGAATACCTGCCAAAAACATCAATAAAGAGCTTGATTATTTCCAAACATCATCCTTATAAGCTTTATTTTTATTATGTAATAATACCGCTCATCAAAGGACGTCTTGTGCCAAAGTTGATGGCACATCCGGAGCCTATACCAAAACAAATTCCCATTAAATGAGGCCAATATAAATTGAGAAAAGGTTTAGTTCTTCCTCTATCTCCTAGTTTAAGGAGTTCGATTGCAGACATATCGGAGGACATCTTTATATTAAGTTATTAAAAACCTGCAACTAAAACTCACAGAGCCGCAATCTGACAGTGACAGACTTGACAAATTGACAATTGTTCTGACAGTTCCCTAACCGATAGGTTTGTACTGCCGAAGCAAGTACCCAAGTACCCAATGGTTCTGTCGGACAACATTTTTTGTTAGAGTCATGACATTGTCGTTTGTTTTGTATACAGCATTGGCTACTGGGACGATCATCGCCAACTTTCATTCATTTAATTTTCATTTTACACGAAGAAATGCAGAAAAATTAATAAATATGACACCGTTTTGTGTTTCTTATAATATCTAACTTTCAAATTAATTTTAATTTATTTTAATCGTAAGTTTAAGTTGTTTATTATGTAACGTGTTAAGGAATGATGTTTGGATGATATGTCAACATTAGTGATGAGCCAACTTATTGGTTGCTCGTAACTTTTATCCGAACTCAGTTTTGGATTGAAGAACAAAAAGCGGAGTGGAGAATTCAGCTTGTATTTGTATGAGTCATTATGCGTCCACAAAACGAATGATATTAATATAAATATCAAAATCAATTCAGTCTAGGCTATTTCATAGTACTTCTGAAAGTCGAAAACTTTGCCGATGGGTCGCAAAACTAAGGCGGGAGATCTTGTACTGACAAAATTGGCAAGAACCTCAGCAAGGGTTACTTTTTTAATTTCAACTATACTATATTTGAGGAACTTTACAACCTAACGCACACGACACCACCGCCGAGATTTTAAGAGAGCATGACATGACTAGGTACTTAGTAAATAATATATTTCAATAAAACTGATTTATAGAGTAGGTTGTGCAGGAAGTCAATCTATTATTAACATATTATTGTAAGAACCATAAAGCACATACCCACCGTACGAATTAACTTAACACATGGCTCGACGTCCGCCGTCGACATGCAAGATCAGTAGCAATAGTATAATAACTATACGTGTCTTAGTGATTTTGAAATTTATATTTAAAGTTATAATAACCTTGCTGTTCGTTTGTGGGGAACATAGAACATGACATATTTATATATATGCACTGTTGACGGTTATGGATGGAGGATAGTGAATTACGGAAACCAACCGTCAGCATATATTTCTTTATTTAACATTTAGACTCACATCATTCAACTTAACACACACCGCACACGAAGAAGAGCCATCCAGATTTTTTACTCCTCTATGGTTACTTCCTTTTAGTGATGTGTCATTGTTACTCCAATATGCACTACTAACATAAACAAAGACATTTCACATTCACGTAAAGAGTTCATCATCTTAGATTTTTGAAACACTCTGGCAATTATAAAAAGAGTAATAAAAAAGAATATACATAAATTGATATATACTCTCTATTCGAATAATGTTCTGAATTTGTTTCTATATTCGGACTCTGCTCTTTGGTTTTGTGTCAGCTACAATCGTTGGAATTATTTTCGAGTTTTTTGCGAATTTATTTCTCTTTTTTCGGTCCTGTTGTGCTACAATAAGTGCAAATTTAATTTATTGGTGGTATAACAATTTAAGGAATCGTAAGAAATCCTTTTTTTTCTTCTCTTCTTTGTAGTGTAAATGTCTGAACCTCCGGACCCAGGAGGGGGTGTGAACGAGCCTTGTACTCATCCATCTCCTCCTCTATTCTCGCAGATGGTGACTGATGTAAACAATAAATCATCTAGGAAACGGGCAACAACTGATCAGTCTACGTCATTACCTGTCAAAAAATCAATTGTTTCTCCGACAAACCCCTCAAATCAGATCACTTTTATTAATCCGCTTTTTGCTGACAATAAAATGAAATATACAGAGCATGATTCTGCTCCTTTCGTCGTTCATGTTAGCAAGATAATATCAGATCCCAGCTCTGGTTCTGTTTTTAGACCTATTAAATTTGGACATTTTTTATATATCAACAAAATTAAAAATATAGTGAAGGATGGTGTCAAACGTATTGGTAGAAACAGAATTTCCGTGGAATTTAAATCTTTTAATGATGCCAATGCTTTCCTTGATCATAGTTCACTTACTCCCGCCAAGTATCAAGCTATCATCCCCCGTTATAGTATTACTAGAATGGGCATAGTACGTCAAGTTCCTGTAGATTGGACCCTAGAAGAACTAGTCAAAGCCCTGGAAATTCCCACAGGATTTGGTCAAATTATAAAGGCAAGACGACTCTGTAGGAAATCATTTATAAACAATTCGCCAGAATGGATTCCCACCCAAACTATAGTATTAACTTTTTCTGGACAAAAACTTCCTTCACATATCTACTGCTTTTATACCTCACTTCCAGTAGAGACATATGTTCTTCCTACAATCCAATGCAACAAATGCTGTAGGTTCGACCATATCCAATCACATTGCAGGTCTCAGGCACGCTGTTTCATCTGTGCACAATCTCACGAAGGATTTTCGTGTGAAAAAGATATTTCTACTTGTTTATTTTGCTCCGGCCAACATAAAGCGACTGATCCCTCTTGCCCTGAGCAATCTCGACAAAAACAAATTAAATTAGTTATGTCATAAGAAAAAAATGAAATGTGAAAAAAATTTAAATATCATACGATCACTGTCAGGCGTTTGGTGGGGAGCCCATCCTTTTTGTCAAAAGCTATTGTACAATGCTTTAATTCGAAGCCATTTAGACTATGCCTCATTTCTTTTGGAACCTTGTTTGAAATCATCTCTAAAAGCGCTTGATAAGATTCAGTACAAGTGTCTCCGTATTATTTTGGGAGCTAAAAAATCTTCTTCTATCAACGCTATGCAAGTGGAATGTTCTGAATCCCCATTAGAAATCCGAAGACAATACCTATCAGATAGATACTTTTTCAAAATTATTCAGAAATCGAATCACCTCCTTATTAACAAATTACATTTACTTTCAGAATTTATATCTCATGACATGTTCTGGAAACATAAAACCATACCTTATCTATTTCGTAGCTTCCTTTGCTATATCAGACTCCCCTCCCCAGTATTCCAATGTTCGATTCTCCCATTATTTAATATTTCATTCAACTCTCTCATATATCGTCCTAACATCTTGTTAGATGTAGGCATTTTCAAAGATTCCCCAAATGCGGAAGATCTGCTACAAGATTTGATCATTAAAAATTGGAGCGATTGGCTCGTGGTTTATACTGATGCTTCAAAACTCTCTGATGGAGAATATGTAGGTTCTGCTGTATGGATCCCCAAATTCAAAATAATTCTCAGTTTCAAATGTCCTTCTGACTCATCTGTTTTCACGGGAGAGGCTATCGCTATTCTTGAGGCGATTATGTATATTGAGTCGCATAATCTGGATAAGACAATAATTTTCACAGACTCTAAAAGTTGCCTTCAGACTATTTTAGCAAATCCTTTTCGCAGTAAATGCAACTACCCTTATGTTCTAAAAATAAGAGACGTCCTATATAAATGCCATATTAAAAAAATAAGAGTCCTCATAGCCTGGATTCCTGGCCACTCCGGTGTGGGGGGTAATGAGACAGTTGACTTAATTGCAAAAGAAGCAGCTAACATTGGTATCCCGTCTCATTACGAAGTATTCTCCTACGATCTAATTTCCTTGGCAGTTAAACGGAGTTTATGTTCATGGAATTGTGGCGACTGATACATAGCGACATCTTATTCATCGCAGTAACATCGCCACAACAATCGATAGCGAGAAGACAAGCATCGTCACAGCCATCGATAGCAAGACGAACTGCAATAAGTTTCAACAGCAAGTAACGAGATGGCGCTGTACCAATACAAACAGCATAAATTAATAACTACAAGACATTTAGAACAAAGAAACCTACATCACACAGAATAAGTTTAATTACCAATTAACATAAATAGAACGTCCAACCTACATCGGTTGGACCGCGGTCCCCGGGCTAATAACACCTAGCTCGGAGGGAGACAATTATCCTTTAGTCTCCCTGGCCAGTTATCTCCATCACCACAATAGGGACCACACATTGCAACCATTACGGTTCCTAAAGTGGTGACCCCAGCAGAACATCAGCAACCTTCAGCATCACAAAGCAGCCATCACTCTTTATCAACAGCCTCTCACCCTTCATCATCAGCTTCTCATCCCTCACCAGCACACAGCCACTTCAGCAGCAAGCCAGCCAACACCAAGGTCCATCACAGCAGCATCGACGACGCTTCCTGGATACTTGGTACCACACGACGGCATCACTCCGACCTGGTCCTCGCAGCCCACGACCGGACCTAAGTTCACACACAACTCAGCGGCGTGGCAGCCCTGCACAGCAGCAGCTTCGGTCCCGACGTCACAACCATGGCACTTGCAAGCTCTGAAGCACTGACTGCATACCACCTACTATCAACATGGATCGACCTTCGGTCTAGGGGGAAAGTACTGTGGCGACTGATACATAGCGACATCTTATTCATCGCAGTAACATCGCCACAACAATCGATAGCGAGAAGACAAGCATCGTCACAGCCATCGATAGCAAGACGAACTGCAATAAGTTTCAACAGCAAGTAACGAGATGGCGCTGTACCAATACAAACAGCATAAATTAATAACTACAAGACATTTAGAACAAAGAAACCTACATCACACAGAATAAGTTTAATTACCAATTAACATAAATAGAACGTCCAACCTACATCGGTTGGACCGCGGTCCCCGGGCTAACAACACCTAGCTCGGAGGGAGACAATTATCCTTTAGTCTCCCTGGCCAGTTGTCTCCATTACCACACTAGGGACCACACATACAACCTTACGGTTCCTAATGAATGCTCAATGGAAATCATCAAGTAAAAATGTAGGAAAATATTACGCCGATATTCAAGACACCATCCCTCCTAAACCGTGGTTTTTTAAGTTTAAAAATATATCTAAGGCATGTACATCCACCGTATGTCGTCTACGGTTAGGGCACGCAAACACTCCCGCTTTCTTAGCAAAAATTAGGATCAAAGACAGCTCTATTTGTGAATGCGAGCTGGACGTAGGAACAGTCGACCATATTTTTTTCAATTGCCCTAAATACCCTTCTTCCTTGTATGATGACATTCCCTCATTTATTCCCAAACCCACAAATTTTAAATCCGTCTTAAGATATCTTAACTCTCCTTTTATAATCGTCTTATGTAATTATATTAAGAGTAATAACATTCGTCTATGATTTAAATACAACAAAATTCTAAATTTAACTTGAGATTTCACTTCTGTATTACAAAAAGCAGAGTTTATAAAATATCTAAATATGAATTAATCTGAGCGAAACACTGGACTCTGGCGAAATCCATAAGGGCATCGCCATTAATTAAAAAGAAGAAGAAGATGTTTCTATATTATATTTTTAAGATTGGAAAATTGGAAAATGTATATAAATAAATTTTATTGAATTGTGTTTGTAAGATAGTGAATATATTTAGTTATTTGTACATTATTTAGAGATTTTTATTTTCGTCATCGCTACTGCCATACGTTTAGAACAGACGTTTCTTGTTGATTGCTGAATGTTTATTAAGATGATTTAATTATAAATATAAGATTTAATAACTGATCATAGTTTTTTAAAGTCTTAATTTCGAAAGCACAAGTTATTTGTACGTAACACTTTGCACAAACGTCATTTTAGTCAGAAGTCATGTTATTTTGTACGAATACCTAGTATATTTTTTACATATCGGGTAAGTATATAGATAATAAACGGATTTTTCATTATAGTTATCGTTTTTATGACTTTTGTTGCTGATTAATAAACCCTATTCTTTCGCCATACATAATATTAAATATTATTGAGACTTGATGTAGTTTTGTTGTTCTAAGTTCAACAAACAACTAATAGCAATAAAACTAACTTAACTAGTTGTTATTGTTTAGTAAAATAAAAAATAAAATGAGGAAAAAGCCAGCAATTGAAATAAGAGCAAATTACATGTTTTTCTCATTTCTTGAACTTATATAATGAATATAATAATTCAAAATTAAAAAGTCGATTTTGATGATATATGCTGTTCTCCAAGTTAAAAACTACATAATTTAAAAAAAGTCATCAGGATCTGATTCCTAATTATCGAGTGCCATGCATTTAGTGGACAGATATACAACATGCATGTATAAAAAATTAAAATAGTACATTCTTTTTCGTACTAATGTCTCTTCCATCTGTAGGTCAAAAGGCTGTGAAGTGCGAGCCCTGTCGACAAATATAAATGAGTCATAAATGTTTATGAGAAAGAAAAAAAAACAAACACAAAATCTTCAAATGTATCGATATGAAATAAAAAAGTTTCAATACTTTTAGCGAATCCTTACCTAATTTTATCACCCATCTCTACTCTATATAGCTACTAATCTATTGTGATTGTGAATCTATTTTCTTCTAGACTCGAAGTTTGTTTGTTATTTATACCGCGTGTTACAAAAAAACCCGTTACCCCGAAAATGGCATTGAGTATACGTAAAACTGAGATAATGGACGCTGTCCTTTATATCGTAGCCATTGTATTTATTGAAAAAAACAATATCGAAGTTTAGCAAAATTTTCGATACCATTTATCGAAGCACACCGACATTATGATCAGCTGTTTCAGTTCATTGACTTCTAAATCAAAGACTATTATTTTGCCAGACTGGTTATATCTACTGGTATTTAGTGCCTACGTCACAGTACAGCGAAATAATTTATCTAGTTATGTGTACATACGCAAATATTCGAACATGCAAAATATTACACGAAAACATTATTTTAAAACTATTTCCAAAATTCGTTTTTATTCAGATTAGAGCTCCCTTTCCAATATACCTTGCCATATTACTATGCCCGTGCTACGCACATATCAGGCACGGAAACAAACAATAAACAGTACGCTATAGTCACTGCACTGGATTAAATACTTTCGCCTGAAATGCTCGTACAATATCTCTTTACGAACTGTAGACGGCCCATCCAAAATAATAATCTTTATAATTAATGCTACGACACGTCACTCAATAATGTACTCATAAAATCAATTTCATCTAATCTAAACAAATAGAGAAGCAGAGGAAGAAGAAATATCGCGACCTCTAGATAAGTAGAATATTCGTTATTGCACGAACAATTTTTTTTCATAATTAGGTAGTTTCATTTTTATGAAAATAATTACAATATTATGAAAGTAGGCGACGTATATCACTGAGTGTCTTCCAGGTAACTTTGTCTATCTGTAGCTGCTTCATCTTTGAACCAGAATTTTTACACATCGTGTCTTTAAATCATGATAACCTGGTACTCGTACCTACAATCTTCTGTTACGAAAGTAAACCTAATATGACGTCAGCGCAGATACAGTCGGGGAATAAATTGAAACATTGATCAATATTCGTGTACATATTTCAATTGTGTTTATGGTCAATTTATTTCTTTTCTAATATTTTTACAATAAAAAGATCAGACTTAAAATGGAATATGAACCTTAATCGGGAATATGATCATTCCCGATTATGGTTTCAACCACTTACTCTTACTACATGTAAATTGTTTCAAGTAAAATGGATTGCTACCTTAGAGTTAATGATATGCACTACACTTAGGTATCTTAAAAGCGTCTGACAAGAAAAAATGTCGACAAAGAGCCGCTTTCTGAATTGAGAAAAGTACAAAATCTCAACTGAATATTCTCAATAACTGAAGTTTTTTTATATTTCACTAGTCAAAAGTCCTAGTTTTATCAAACTGCTAACAACTAATTATAAAAAAAAAACCGGCCACGTGAGAGTTGGACTCGCGCAGGAAGGGTTGTATCCGGTGCTAAGAAATAACTTCATTAGCTTAACTCTTAAAAATATTTTTTATTGTTTAGGTATTTAAATACGTAAGACAAATCAATACATAATCGGTAAAATCGAGCCTAAAACAAATTCACTTATTCCCCCGAGTGTACAATGACGTAAGATAGAGATAGAGAGGGAGGGAAAGAGAGAGAGAGAAAGAAACGAAACATTATCGTTCGTGTTTGTGTGATGTCGCGCGCGAGTGACTACTTGACGCTAGATACGGTAGTAGTAAACATTTGGTACGGATTTTAATTTATTATCTATTTTATTACTGTGGGCTATTCAACTGAATTTTAGAATCAGAGTATAGGATTCACTATTTTAATGCTGTAAGAAATGAAAATGAATGAGACGTTTTATTATGTACTGTTTACCTATTTCCTTAAATAGAAAAAGCCCTAAAACGACCGACACAGCTAACAAACAAATGGTCATTTATTTGAAAAATAGTTCAAAATAGAAAAGGTGTATAAAATGAGTTAAAATTTTAAACAGGTATGTCGATTGTATGCAGATTACTACGGCCCACGAAATACATTAATTTATTTATTTAACGATGTCTTATGATAGTCGATGCTACTTCCTCTCTACAGACTGAGCCAAGCATGCTCGTTTGCAGGTGCAGCGTGAAAGTATATCACATTTCTCACTTAAACTAGTCTTTACCAAACATTAACAACGTTTAAATTTGTAAATACTAAAAATACAACCATGTACTATCTTATCAACAACAATAAAAATTTACAAAATCTTTGTCAATTAACAATTCCTAATACGTAACGTTCATAATACGTAACGTATTATGTACTTACGTACGTATGTAAAAAAATTAGTTGCAACAATATCCTGCGACGATTTTTTTTAATTTGTACAATAAAATGTTGATCACCTCGGTACTAGGCAACTAGAAGTTTAGGCACAGTGTAAATATAAGTATACAGTGGTGAAACTGCCTACAAGCGTTCGAAATCGCACGCACACATAAACACGCTCACCGACGAGCCGCCTAAGTGGACCTAACAGGACGCTCAGTAACGCGTAGCGCGTCGAGATGAGGGGTCACGTTATACGTTCCGCGATCGTTTTTATTTAAAAAATGAAGGAAAGATTAAGGAAAGGAGTAGGCTTATATGAAATAAAAAATAAGATTTTTGTATGATCTGGAAATATATTTTAGTCTGGAAATATATTTTAGTCTGGAAATATATTTTAACCGCCCAGTTTTCGCATATGTTATTTCTATATTATGTGGTGATAATAGAATAATATAAGTAGATATCACCGTCTGAACAAATGTGTATGTATATTGTGTTGTTTGTTAATTAGTTATTACAATTCGATTGATTGATAATGTCAGAACTCCTTTTATATTTTGTAAAAGAAACATTCAAAACGACAACCCTATGGTTTCAATGGAGCGTAGGTATTTATTTTATCAAATAGGCTTAGTTTCTATACTGTGTCATTCTTATACTGTGGTTTAGGCTCAAACTTTAACATTGCCGCCTGTCTAGGGTTGCCATCTTTCCGTCTTTAGCGGGATATGTTTGACTTTTTAGATTGTGTGCAGCTAAATGTTAATGTCACATGTCCGGCGGTATAGTTTTCATAGGTTTTTGGTATACCTGTGCCGAAGCTATATCAAATAAACTATGATATACACACAAATTCGAAAAACGTCAAATACCCAAAAAGACGCAGTGTTGCACGGGCATTTGCGAAATTTGAATACAAATTGTTAGTTTGTTTGCATCGTATAGTCTCCGAAATTACTTAAATAAATAAAAAAAAACCTTTTTCAAAATAGGTTGTGCAGTTTTGATGTTACGATCAAGCCTTATTTTATGAATTCACGTTTTGGCTGTGATAAAAGCGTTAAAATTATGATTGTAGTTATCTTATATTTAATTACCGCTTATTTGTATGTAAGTCTTACTACAAAACCAATTGAAAGTTAGTGATTTTTGCTTAACGCACCCTCTGAATAACTAGGCAGTAAACCTCGCGAAGCCGTGAACTAATATTACTGTCTACTACGGTAATATTGTTTTACGGCTTCGCGAGAGATTTGACTTAGTCCGGCTTTAAGGACAAAATTTCCGATCTAATAAGAGAAGATGGCAACCCTATCCCGCTACTTCTCAGATTTAATTGCGGAACTATAGGTACCTTTCTGTGCGCCTTTGACATGCCGCACACTATGCAGCGGCTTATAATAAAGGACTCAATTGGCGGCTTTCCCTTTTTATCACTTTTTCTTTATTCAGTTGTTCATACGTCGTCGATGTGATCACGTTTCGAAAATATCCGTGTTCTCTAATTCCGAGACTATGAAAAGTGCTTTTATCAGTGTTACATCGGATGCAGTGTTGTATTGATATAAATTGAGGACTATTTTGAAAAGATGTAATTATACTGAAACGTCAGTGACCCAGAGGTTGGCCGCGATCTTTAGTTTTTTCTTGTGGAATTAAATTAAGTATTAGTAAATTGTGGTACTACGCACCACTTGTAGCTCATTTTATAAATAAAACCAGAGTAGAGGCAAATAAAAAACGTAAAAATACGCACTACGGCTTCAATTTATCTTCCAGATTATTATTTCAATTTACTATAGAGACAGTTCGTACTTATCCATTTGACATATTTACTGGCCTGTGACGTCACGATCAGCGCCATTACATAGAGCAGCGTTTTTCGCGCGATTTTGGCTATTTAAATTTTAACAATTATTTTCGCCAAAAATAGAAAATATTTCTATGAAATATAAAGACAGTGTGTTTATAATGTAGCAAACAACAATTTAAAATAGTTTTCAGAAAAGTGTTAAATACCCTATTTGTGCTGCCATCTACTGACATAAATTTTTGTATTTTTTTTTAAATACTTCCTCATTATTTTTATTAAAAATCTTTAGATACTGAGAAAACCAGCACTACTTTTTTATTAGAATGTTACCAAGAAAAATAAAATGACAATGCGACTCCACACTTACCCAAATCTGAAGCTCAGTTTTCGCTTACTGTTATCATCACAGAATACTGGGAGCAACAAAATGACCGACACAGCCGAAAGTTTCAAGTTAGGTTACATGCAAACGTCCATTTTATTTGATAAATATTTCAAAATAGAGGAGGAGTAAAAATGGAGTCAAAATTTTAAATTTCTAAGTGTTGAGAGCCCTATAACGCGCATGCGCAGATAACAATGGACCGCGAAATACATTAATTTAATTTAATTATTTACCGTAATCTTTATTAATTTCGACGCTGAAAATGTCCAATTCTTCTCTGAAGACAGCTAAACACGCTCTTTTGCACGCCAGTGCATACACGCGCAAACCACATCACATTTCACACAAAACTAAACACAATCTTCACTAAACTAAACTTAACACTCAAGACGAACACTGTTGTATCTTATTAACAAAAAAATATTTAAAAATGCACTAAAACAAAACAAAAATCGATTAAAAGTCGCTTCCCAACGGTACAGTGGCAGTGATGCAGTAACGTGCCTCACGTGCAAATGTCCGGCGGTGACTGAAACAAAGGCGCCGACGCCAACGGAACAAAACAACCACGCGCAAGGTGAGTGAATGGAGCCCGGTTCGCTTTGCCTTTGATAACCAGGGACGAATTCAGTTTCTCTATTTTTCGAATTCGTATTTTGTTACCACGCAATTGTTTTTAAATTTTCTTTTTAAATACATTTTAAATAAGTAACCAAACCCTTACTTAGTGATTTAACACAAAGTAAATTTGTGATAATGGTTCATTATTATCACAAATGTACTTTATGTTAATGGATGATATATTAGTTTAACTACTTAAATAAATGATATTTGATCCATTTAGTTACAATTTTTTGACTATTAAACCTTAGACTACTTTTAAAATGAAAACCTTGAAAACCTTAGACTATTTTTAAATAATGTAGTAACGTAATGTAAATTAGTCAACATTAAAATAATCATTTTACAATAATTTATTAAATGTTAGTCTATTAATTAATTTCAGCATTTTGACTGATTCATTTAGTGATAGTCAGTTTGAAATTGTTAAAAAACAGTTAACTAACATTACTTAGTTTTCGTTTGCGATTTTGGTTTTTTGATGATCAGTTTGATAAAACTAGGACTATTTGACTTGTGAAATTAAAAAAACTTAGGTTATTGAGAGAATGCAGTAGAGATTTTCTACTTTTTTCAAATCAGAAACCGGCTGTTGTTGTTGTTGTCTGTTAATCGATTTAAGCATTTTGACTGCCTTGTTTAGTGATTTTCTGGTAGAATTTGCATGAAAGCGGTCTTATAAATCATAAACTAGTTTATTTCGTTTTTAGAAATGAAGAAGTCAATGACCGATTAAAAACTTGTTCCTTAGAACGTCCTTGAAACAGCTGACTCAGGGTTGAAAACCCATTTTTTTTCCAAAAACTTTGTAATTTAATATCTCCGAAACTATTTGACCTAGACATATTTTTTTTTTACATCATATTAACGACAAATAGTACTCTCCAGGAACCTTGGGAGTGTCGGTCGTTCTGTTCCACTGAGTATACTCTGTGGTATTATATTCCTTGGTTGCCGCAGTATATGTATGGTCTACAAGGTGTTAGGAAAACGCTTCCGAATCTTTAACATGGTTATTATACCATATTAATGGAGTCCTACAAAAATATTTGTTTACTTGAATAATTAGTATTTAACGAAATCGTATTTTCTAAGCACGCAATGTAAAACGTACAAATACACGGGTGAACGACCGCGCGGCGCGAGCGCTTTTGATAGTTGCACACATGCATAAACGAGCACACACAAACACACACAGAGACGATCGTAAGTACTAGTACTACGTAAAGTAATTTATTACAATAACCTTTAATTTTATTATAAGTAACGATTAATTTAACCAGTTAAACTTAACATCATGATTTTTATTTTAATGCAAAAACGTACTTACCTGTTCATGTTCTCCGCGGTCTAACAAAGTGTGGCTCGAATTGTGCCCCATTCATCTCAACACAAATTCGAGCCCGTCGCCGCGTCTCTTCGTGAAGTCGAGGCATGAGAGTTGAGTCCTCGATACAACTCGTTCTTATTGTCTCGAATGCACTCACAATTCTTGCCCGCATTTCCTCAGCACTGTCACAAACTCTATTGAACACTTTTTCTTTAACACACCCCCACAAAAAAAAGTCCAAAGGTGTCAAATCAGGAGATCGTGGTGGCCAGGCTTGCGGTCCTAATCGCCCGATCCAACGGTCACCAAATAGTTCAGTGAGACGCTCACGTACCGGCCGTACCACATGCGGCGGTGCGCCATCGTGTTGAAACCAAGCCCTTCTTAGCTCAGCTAATGATATGCCTTCAAGAATTTCATCAAGGCTCTCATTAATGAACCTAAGATACCCAGCTCCGTCAAGTCGTTGTGGTAGAAACACCGGCCCAAAGATAACATTGTTGAAGACGCCAGCCCAAACGTTGACCGACCATCGGGTTTGGTGGCCAGTCTCTTGAGTGGCACGTGGATTGGTTTCAGACCATAAATGTGAATTTCGTCTATTCCACATGCCGTTCCTTGTGAATGTAGATTCATCTGTCCAGATAACATGCTGAATAAATCCTGGAAGACGCTGTTGTTGATCCAACAACCAACGGCAGAAAGTGCGACGACGGGGTAGGTCTTCGGGTATCAAAGCTTGCACTTTATGAATTTTGTAAGGCCGCATTCTGTTTCTTCGCAAAACTTTGTACACCGTCCAATGCGAAACTGAGGGCCCATTTGGCCGCTGCAGTAACTTCGCAGCAGTCCTCGTGCCCAAACGGGGGTTGCGTTGGATCACATCGAGAATACGCTCCTCGGCTGCAATGTCTATTGGTCGCCCACCGCCGACCGCCACCGGAACGATCGGTTGATTCTCCAACAGTCGTTGAAACGCAGCAGTAATGGTTCGAGAGTCTCCTGGATGATGCACATTAGGAAATCTTTCCCGGTAAATTCTCAAAGCTAGAGAAGCATTGCCACGTGCTTCTCCTAAACACATAACCATGTTCCCATACTCACGAGCACTGTACACATACGCATTAGGCATGATGAGATGCACTTATTGTCTAATAAAACTTAAAATTAACACTAAATAAATAAACCTAACACGCTCAACTAAAAACTATGATAACTAATTTAACGAAATAAACTTTAAAATACGCATTCGCAAACCGAGATGGAAAGTTTTTTGCCACTGGTCGGCCTCATGCCTCGCTCATATCAAAGAAGCCGCGATAAACATAAAAGAAGAGGACCGGCCATACCTACGAAAAAAGCGTATATGCCTAAACTTCAAATGCAAATTCTTCGATGGCGGATTGTCATAGGGCGTGACCCAAGATATCGATATTTGTATCGACATTGAAGTCATATTAAATAAAAGTTAGTATTTCGTGAAACTGCTACAATACTACTACTTATTAAATAATATAATATAATTTTCATTGTTAGGGGCATGGCTAAACTATTACCTATTACACTTCTATTCATTTCACACTTACGTACCAATCCTATTTATGATTATTATTAATTAAATTGAAAAATTCACGCCAGTATCAAGAAAATAATATTTTTTTTAAAGTGGCGTGAATTTATCAATTATTTATAATGTGTGACCTGCTAATGTGTACTTATGGAAAAATAAGAAAAAAAATATATCTTATTAATCTTTTTTATTATAAAATAAAATTCGAAAATTTTCGAAAGAGTTGTAGCGAATAGTAGTGCTACTTAGGTATCCGATACCAAAAAAAAGATTGAACATAATTGAGAAGTTGTGGTCGTGGTAGTTGAAAATATCATAAAAGGTGTAAATTTTCGAATTTAATTTTATAATAAAAAAGATAAGATATAATTTTTTTCTTATTTTTCCATAAGTACACATGAGCAAGGGTACCTCTTGGCGCCCGCTTATCGTTGAATTTTGGGACACGTTGTATATGTTTTATTGTTTTGGTGGAAAGTGACATTTTGGTCCAATGAAGTCATTTTTTATTTTTCAGTACGAAATTAAACAGGGTGCAAAAGCAGCCTTTGCAGTTTCTTACCGGTTCCTTTCTTACAGTTTCTTCTTTTCTCGGTACAAGGTTTCCCGTAATAGATTGCTGAACTATAAGCACAGAGTTTCTACTTTCTTATATGCTTGTAACTAGTAAGCCAACTTGTCTATAAATTTATTCAATAAATTGTTTTGACTGAATAAATTTCGCTTCCTCTTCATTAAGTGAGATACCGTGCGTACTGTGTCACAATTTTAGTTCAGAACATCTTGTTTAGTAGTAAATATAGAAAACTTAAAACACCTACATAATCTTTGTATTATATTATTGGTAAAAGAACATAAAAATACTGTAAACTTTGATGAATAAACAAGAGAAAATAAAGAAAACAAAGTTGGTGATGAATAAGTAACAATTGGCATAACAGTAACATTATTAAAGAAGTAACAATTGGCATTTTATTTAAAAATTTGGTTAGCAAGAAGAAAACAGCCGATTAATCAATAGGCAACCATACAAATATTTTCTCAGCACTAAAACAGTCTGCAATTCATGTTCTGTGAACAATCATGATAACGGTCAGCAATTTATAGAACTACTTCCGAGAATACGCAAAGCTATTATCCCATCTCTTAAGACTAGTTACTTATGTTTTAAAACAAGCTGATGTGAAATTTCGAAAAAAAAACAATGATGTAATGTGAAAACCTTATAATATAGGGGTATACCATAAGACAGAAATCACATATAATTTTTTTTCGTTGTGTTGCACCAACTTTTTTTTCACGCAATTTTTATGGGTGATAGAGCACACAAAGGAGCATAACATATATTAATTTCGTGATTGTAAGTCACAGAGAACTCAGAAAAAAAACATGCTTTTTTTTATTTTTATTTTTTTAATATAATTTTTTATTCTAAAAATTATAAAAAAAATTATGTGATATACTCTGTAATGTAACCTAACACCTCGCGTTAGTTTCACTTCTTTATCTTAATTAGCTTCAGAGATAAATCACATTCAGCAATAGTCAAGCATACGGATATTTTGCTCTCTATCTCAAGGTCAAAGCGGAAGTCGGTCGCGAAAAGTACATATATCGTGTTTGAACATCAAGTCTATATTAAAACATAAGTTTCAATATCGATTCCCATTTGGGGGCCGACTCGTCATACGTATCCGGCTAAACCCTTTATGTTTTAACATTGTGAATTATTACAAGAACTGATATCGTAAGTAATTTTTAATAATACCGAAATAAACCAAATGAAAATTGTCTGAAAGTGTACGCTATACTAAATTATTTTTATGACAAAATAAGTAAAATGTTTGAAAGAATGTTGTGAATCATTAATAATTGTTTTCACCGTATCCTAATAAATAAATAAATAAATATTTAACAACATCACATACATTGCTCAGATTCCAAGATGAGTAGCTAAAGCCCCCGTACTATGGAGTATCTGATACAACGAAGGTATCACAACACCCAGACTCGAGTCAATATAGAAAAGTTCATTTTCTACATTGACCCGACCGGGAATCGAACCCGGGACCTCAGAGATGGCGACACCTTGAAACCGGCGTGTGAACCACTCGGCTACGGAGGTAAAAGTAAGACAGAGAAATTATTATCCGGGTACCGTTTTTGTTAACCGATTGGCAGGAACATTGGCTAACGTAACTTAACCAACCTTATTTGCGACGCTCTTAACTTATTGTTATACGAATAAATTTTTAAAAGTGATTAATGTTATTTCAATAACATCAACTTCAATTAAAAAAAAATATTTAATAATACCATGTAATCAAAAATATTAAAAAGATAGATAGATATTTGAAAGATAGCTTACCTTTCTTTAATATCATACAATTTTTATGGGATTTATCCCGTAAAAAAATTACCCAATTAAGGGAAAAAATTAGAGCTGGCAGCACGTGTAGCGGCATCATGTCTCAGAAACCGGAAGCGGACAGACCGGAAAAGTGAAGCGGCATCTTTTATAAACACACTCACCGGTCACTGCGGTTCGCAATGATATCTAGGGCTGCCACTCATTTCACTTAGCAACTTTAATAGTAATTAATTGTGTTTAGATTTATAAATAAAGTTTGTCGTAAAAGTACTAAGTGAAGTTTTACAATTCAACATCGCGTTTAATCATGAATAACCCGATAGGATTATACTATTGGGTTAGACATGCAAAGTAAGTATTTATTAAGAGAAACAACTATTCCGCTTTTTTATAGTTTTCAAATTGAAACAAGAGAAATAATTATGCTAAAATTGAATCGGGAAAAAATTCAATTGGGACTCCCAATAGTTTTTCATAAAGTTTACTTTTTTAATGATTTCACATACACACACACACACACACACTTCTGGAGAAATGAAGTTTCTTATACATTTAGATTTTGATGAAATAAAAATGATTTAACACCTTCCCCTCATTTTAATGAAATGTATTTATCTGATCTTTTTGTGTTTTATAAAACCTAAATAAATTACTTTGCGAGTTAAAAGATATCGTTATTAGTTACATGCTCTGAATAAAATCAAATGATTTTTGTCTTAAACTTTTCTGCGCTAACGTAAAAAAAACTCATTAAAATAAAGCTCACATTTTAAAGACAAGTAAATAAAAAAGTGCACTTATCAAAATCATGTAATGTAAGTTTTATTTTTAAAAATTTACAAAGATAAAAATTTTGTAAATACTAGAGTTACTAAACCGTTTTGAAATGTTTAGTCGAAACAAATGTTTTCCAGAAGAACATGCATTTTATCTAGTAGGTTATTCAAAAACGATATTTACTCATTAAAAAGTGGCACCCCTTAACACGGAAACACTACCGATTGATTTTGCTTTACACTACTAGATGGCGCTGCATCTATCATTCTCATTCGCTATATCATCAGAACCGCCGCGATTTGCCGCTAGATGTATCTAGAAGTTTACGAGCTTGGCCTGCAGTATCTTCGCTCTCGTTTTTACTTATTGTTATTGCGTGAAAGGGAATGATCATCAATAAATAACAATTTGAAAAAATAACAAAACGCCGTTTTAAAGCTACTTTTAGTAATTGCGTTTTCATTGCATTTTCTTAATAAAACACAGGAAAATGGGTACCTAAACTAGCAACGTAGAGAACTAAGAGCTTTTCGTCGCTAGATGTCGCTGAAGTTTCTCACTCGTATCTTCTGTCTCTTTTCATTCTACCAGTGGTGAAGGAAAGAGAATGAAAGTGCCCTTTGAACGTACCAAAGGTTATTGAACTCTCGGGGTCGTCTACCGCCGATCAGCTGATTTTTTCGAGTTTTAATTACATTGCGTTTTTATGGAAAATCAATAAATAGACAAATTTATTTATAAAAATAGTAATACTTAACTTATTTTACATCGCTAAAAGTGAAAAAAAAATAAAAATAACATATTTTTTTTGAAAAATAAAGTAATAATTTTTTCTTTGCAATGTATCCAGAATCACTTACTCTATCACTGGTTTTCGTTTTCGGAAGCGTTCCCCTAACACCCAGTATAGTTTGGTGCTGTATTTGAGTTTTGTTTTAGTATGGGAGACGTTATCTAGTTGTATTGTTGATCAAAGACTGGGACCATACTGAGACATTACAACTATGTTGCCTGTTACAAACTACAAGGAGAACGTGTTTCTTATACTAGTAAAGTTCTCTATGACCAAACAATATTTATCACATAATAGGCTTTCTAAGCTAGATTCCTTTGTTAACTTTGTCAAACAACGATGAATGAACTACTGTCAAATTTATTTATTGATTGTTCGTGTGGCTTGTGCGCTAATATCTCTGTCTCTGTTCCATTTTTATCATCTTTTTTTACAGAGGTTATTCGTGCTTAGATAAAAACATAAAATTATAATTGCCATGAGATGAAAACAACGATTCATAGCTGATATATAAATGACTGCAAAGCTGTTTATTTATCATAATTTTTGGACTTTTATCGTGTGGTGATTAAAAATATTTATAAAATTATGGTGGAAAACGGCGCATCTAGTGGGGGAAGCGATAGCCCAAACGCAACTTGTGTGCGTTCAGGTCTTCTGGAAACTCTGGTGCGAGGCGTCTGGTATAGAGTACATTGCTCTTTAGAAGAGGATTATTTTAGTGTATGTCTGGATGATGGATATGACGCAACAACAACATTAAATGGATCTATCAATAATAACAATGTAGAGACTCCTAATAGTGATTTCACAGAAGTGCCCGAAGCAATTGCAAACCAAAAACGTTTAGTGCAAGTAGTGAAGTCTGACAATAATGGTTTGGGTATTTCTATTAAAGGGGGAATAGAAAATAATATGCCAATATTAATATCTAAAATATTCAAAGGAATGGCAGCTGATCTAACAGAACAGCTATATGTTGGCGATGCAATATTGTCAGTTAATGGGGAAGATTTAAAGGATGCAACACATGAAGAAGCTGTGAAAGCTTTAAAAAGAGCTGGTAAAATGGTGCAGTTAGAAGGTAAGCAAAATTATAAAAAAGTTTATATTGCCATTAATATTTCAAGAGTTCAATGTAACAGCAATAATAAATAATGTATTAAAAATATTATAAATTTTGTTGCATTCTAAAGGTATTAAATTTTTACCTTAAGTGACATAAACACTAGCTAGATCAGGGGCCTTATCTAATTTTCATTCCAAAAAGTGATTGTGATTTTAAACATTCCATAAATCGCTATCACAATCGATATACCTTTGAAAGGGATTGTGATGTATTCTGAAATTAAACAGTTAGGTAGCCATTCATTTGTATATTATAAAATAAAGTGCAATTGATTTAACAGATTATCTTCTTTAACTTATTGTTTTTAATTCTTCAAAGAAGATTTTGATCTATTCAATTAACTTTAATAGAAAAAAAAATAAAAAAATAAAACAGATCCTAATTGGTCTTCAAATTATTTATTGGGATAGAAATAATCAATAATCCACTAATATTGTCAAAAAATTTATATTACTTGATGATACAAACAGTTGTTATAGTAGCAATAACTAGAGACAATAGTCTAATCTATACATAGTATAGAAAGAACTTGCTAAAGGTATAAGTAAAGTAAGTAATAAAAAGATCTCAATCTTTTTGATAACACATCAATATGCAGAGCAATTTTTGAGGAAGAGTTAAATGTATAACACTGGTAAAGTCACTGGTGGAATGCTAGTTCTAGTTTTATACATATGTTTATAAGTAGTTCAATAAAGAATTTATCTATTTAATTATTTTTTTATATATAAACAAATATTTTATTGGAACATTGCCTAGCAGTTTTTTACTCAAAGTATAATGATGTATAATATATCCAAATAAGTTAAAAATTTGTAGTAGCTGTTTAGACTTATAGAATATGGAAGGGCTTGTTTCCAACCTATTAGAATCTTTAGTCTTTCAAAGGTTAAGTGGTGTCAACTAGGAGGTTAATTTGTGGTATTCTAGAGGCTGGACTGTTATGATGTGTGAATTATTAAATATACCTAATAGGGTATCTATTCTTCAAGAAGTAGGACTCACGCACTCAACAAGTAGTAAATTTATTAAGTAGTATTTAAAAAATAATTTTGTTGATGTGACTCGATTATTGCAAAATGCATTGTACTGCTTCTTAACTTTACTTATAATGATGTAGCATATCCACTTTATTTGGTAGCTAATTCAGTTATTTTTATAATAAATGTTCCAAGTCCCAATGTGCCTAAGCGTTTACCAGTATTAAACCAGACATTGTACTAGCCGTTAACCAGTAAATAAAGGAAGTGATTTTAACGAAGTATAGTTTTAATATCATTTAACATTAAATTAAGTTTTAATTTAAACCAGTCTTAGTTTTATGTAGACTCATAATAGTACTTGAATAGGTAATTAATATAGTATAGTTTGGTGAAAAAGTTTATTCCCATTTTATCTAAAATGTCAAAAAATTCTTTGAAAAATTATATTAAACCCGGGATTCGCTGCAGTCTGTGAAGCCTGACCGACCTTTGACCACGATTTTATTCGCACGTTCTTGTCGTACGTGATCCACTTCTCATCGCCAGTTATTAGCTTCTTCAAAAATGGTTCGGTTTGATTACGCCGTAATAAAGAATCACAAATGAGTACACGGTTCATTAGGTTTTCAGTGAGCTTGAGGTACCCCACTTTTATATATATATCCAACTTTTTTGTGTACTCAGTTTTTTTCTTATGCGCCAAGATTGTTTTGTGATCAATCCCCAGTTCTTCAGCTATGTCGTAACTATCGATATGCCGATCTTGGGCCACTTTCTCAAAAATGGTATCCATTTTATCCGTAACGGGGCGACCGGAGCGACGTGCATCTTAGACATAAAATTTTCCGGACTGAAAACGCTTGAACTAAATTTGTGCTACTCTGACAGAAACTGCACTAGGTCTATAAACGCCAAAAATTTTTTCGTGGCTTGAGTCTGTTCTGTCTCGTTATATAATTTTATCTGTTTTGTTATATAATTTTAAAATATGTCGAATTTCTTTATTATATTCAGTCATTTTGATAGTAAAAAAAACAAATGAAAATCACACATTTTCATAATTTGAATTCGGAGTTATGTTCTTTAAAATTGCAACTTTATAATTATACCGAAACCAGCCAGAGATTTGTATCTCTGCTGGTTTACAGGCTTACTATCAATTTTTCGCATATAGTATGGATAAACTTCTAATAAAATCATTCTGGTTATACCATTTGTATGGTATTACCAGAATGATTTTATTAGAAGTTTATCCATACTATATGCGAAAAATTACTTTTTCCCCAATAATGTTTTAGTGATATGTATTTACCGCTGGCTTTTAAACCATATTATTGACAACATTAAAAAGGGATAATAATTAACAATTAGCCTATTTCCATAAAAAATGTAAGTATATCCGAAAAATAAGGTTCCGTATGTTTAGCTACTGTCTTAAGCTCACAAGTGCATAATTATAATGTAAAATAATTATTATTTATTTGGAATTTTCTCATTATGTATGAAAATAGGTACCTATCTTAATTCTTGATTACAGTTAAAAATGGAATGTGTAGGTAAAATGGACAAAATATTCATAGTACAAGACCATGTGGGCGAAGCCGCTGGCGAAAAGCTAGTAATTAACATAAACAAAGAGTTAAGACAAATTACCGTCTTACGTGTGATTACTTAAATGCCTGTTCGTATCGAAATAAACAAATGTCGCATTTATTCTGGATGTAGATGGCGTATATATCGCTTAATTATATTCACATGATTGATAAGAAGTACGGCAACGTCCATAAATGTAAAAAATGGCGGGCAATGAAAAAAATAAACGCTTTAATTAGGCTTAAAACTGAAATCTAATCAATCTATTATTAAATATAAGTATTTATTTGCTACAAATTAAAAAGCTACAAATTGAAAGGCAGCATTTTTTTTGTCTTTGGCATTTTTATTGAATTTTGTGCTCTATTTTTCACTACCAATAACATTTTATTAAAATTAACGAATGAATTATAATAATACGAAATACTTTCAGTGAAATATTTACGTGAAGTAACACCATACTTTCGCAAAGCATCGATTATTAGCGAAGTTGGCTGGGAATTACAGCGTGGCTATATGGCTGAATCGCCACCTTCACCGCCCTCCCCTCACCGTCGTCGTGTTGATACACGTTATGTACCTTTGCTAATGGCGTGTGTTGCTAAAAATTTACGTCATCATGACCCAGGTAAACAAATTCTATTATTTTCCTTCCCCCTTCTCCACCTTATTTCAAACAATGTTTCGTTTTCCGCTCTTCTTCATCTCAGTGTACCTTGCGATCCTCTTCTAATCTCACTTTGAACATTCATCTACCGATTAATAATAAGTATAAGGGATAAGTGAAACTTGCACCTTTTTTGTGCATGCTATGAGTTAGGGAACTCATTTCCGGAGGATGTCAGGAAATCTTGCTCCCTAAGTTCTTTTGACGATATAGTTAAGTTTTAGAGAGTCATATGTTTGCTGGAAGAGATTGCTGCTTAGCATAATAAGGCCGCTTTTTGTATACTTTTGTTGTGTACAATAAAGTATATTATTATTTGAAATAATTAGGTTGCAGATTATATCTTCTTTTAATATCTCGTGTTTATTTTTCTTGGTACTTAAAAATTGTGTTTATTGAAAACCGATAGCGATAGTAATAATATCCAGCGTAGTATAATTGCAATCTTAAATAAGTATTACATATAAACTGGTAGTATACACAGCAATCAATCATATAACCATAAAATAAAAAAAACCTCAATCAATATTGGTCCATATTTTCACTGTGTTTAGGTTTAAAATAAAACGTCTTAATGCCGCTATATTCAAATTATATTACACAACACTACACTTAAATATTGAACAAATAAATTCAAAATATTTTTTTGGCAGAGGATCGCACGATTGAAGTGTACTCGCCGGACGGAGTCCACGCATTGGCATTGCGAGCAGGGTCGGCAGCGGCGGCAGCAGGCTGGCACCGCGCATTACACGCTGCCGCCCGGCGCGCCGCCCGCGCTGCGCTAGCGCGTGCTCGTCCGCGCCTGCGTTCCCTTTTGGGTGACGTACGCTATGCTGGATGGCTTGCGCGCAGGCCTCCACAAGACCAAGTAAGTGCAACTCGAAAATATATGTTAGTTTTATAAAAGTAAGCACTTAAAGAAAGGGGAAGTTCGCATGATGAATATAGATTTTGATTACGCAAGATTTTCTGACGCGAAGACATACCACGTGCTTATCGCAGGGGAAAGACAATAGTTTGTTTTATTTTCACTGATTGTCCTCATTAAAATGGTGGGACTACAATTGGTAAAGTCCTGTTTACTTAATATCTGTACGGTCCCGACCGCACATTGAACTGTAATAAGTAGGTAACGCGCGTCAGCAATATTCGCTTGCTACTTAATTCATAATTATTTTAAATTATGTTTCGCAATGTCTCTAATATTGAAGTAAAAGTTAGTGTTTTTCCGATCGCCACACCAATCGCGCGTATCCACTCATACCATTTTACCATACTTTCTACTACCATTATTTCACCATAGTTATAATTTCCTTTTCTATAATTTTATTAGTATAAAGAGACTCAGTGTTAAAATAAGTTTAAGAACTTTGTTACTACAGTGACAAAATAAAATATATACTTTTTATTATTATTGCTTACAAGTGAAATGATCCATTTTACTCCGAGTGCTGACTTTTGTTCATACTTGTACTGTAAAAGGTATAATTTGTATGATTTTATCTAAATTATAATATTCTACAGGTAAGTGCATCTGGTGGTTCAGACAGCTCGGACGAGGCGGAGGGGTGGCAACCAACTTTCGTGGCTATCACAGACCGCGAACTCAGGTAATTTGTTACTTTACGCAAAACAAAAAAAAAAAAAAATTAAAAATATTTTAGAGTCCAACATTTTTATCATATAAAAATTAAACATTTGAAATGCTTAAATAGTTTTTGTTATTTATAGGTTATATGAAGCTGCACCGTGGTCAGCTGAAGCATGGTGCGCGCCCACAGAGAGTTTTAGTCTTGCAGCGACGCGATTAGCGTGGTGGAGGCGTGGGGCTGCTAACACAGGTACGTTATGTCATCATCATATCAGCCTGTTCCAGTCCACTGCTGGACGTAGGCATCCCTCAAAATGATCTACAAAATATAATCTCCCGCTGTCTTCACTCAGTCACCAGCGACCATCTGTTTGAGGCCATGGTCTCAATTCGAGAAACTGTCTACTCACACAGTCTAGCCCAGTATTATTTTTTTAGGAACCATTTGACTTCTAAATTGTAATGGATCACCCACTTGAATTATATGCAGTACAAAATGCCCTACTTAAGTGATGATAATTAAAGTATAATGCGTGTATAAATAAAACCTTTGCTTCATGGACCCTTTAGGATTCTTCCAATGACCACCAGTTGTCCGCGTACCACCAGTGAAGAACTACTATGTTATATGGTCTATGTTATACATGACGAGCTCGTTCAACACTGGTTTTATAAGTTTTAAAGAAGAATGACGCGGTTTTTGCTTAAAAAAGAAACACCCACAGTTTTTGGCATTTATGTAAAATAATTTATTTTAGTGATTTTTTTCTGCATAAGTATAACTTAATACATCTATCGATATTGTATTTAATACAGGTTTATTTAATGTATAGTTGTTAAGTGCTTTATTTATTAGATTGGATTTGTCTCTCAAGTGACTATTTAGGCTAGTGAAGACATTGTTTCTTAATTTATATATTACTCTAGTAATTAAATTAGTCGAATGTCTGCTGCTTGTTATCTTAAATAATATTGTTCTTGGCGTTATGGCGATGTACGCCGACATACAAACTTAGATCTAGTTTGGCAACAGATTGACTTTATTGTATTAATAAATATCTAAGAAACATGTAACGAGGGCTTTATGTTAAAGGTCGTACATGTACGCGCTCTTTATTTAGTATCGTGATCAGCTGTTTGTAACTTTTGGGTGCACGGAGGGCATTTAGTATGTATGTCATTCGTCTTTTGACTAGCCTTTGGGTGGGCCCCTGCAGATGGAGAGTCCAACACACCCCTTGCCACCTGTCAAGCAGCAGTGAAAGAGTATAAAGCATTTCTTTACGAAAAGAAAATAGCTGCTTGCCATTTTGAATGTTATCTTGATTATCATCAGCCCTTATAAGATGGGGACGTCCCGACTGTAGGGGCTCAGGACTTTCTTATTTTTTTTTCAGTCATTTTCAGTTAAGGAGGGTGGGCTATGACCTTCCTTGCTCGCCCGATGCGGATTGGAGGGTATAAACAATTGCAACTGACCTTACTGCTGGGACCAACAGCTTCACATGCCTTTCGAAAGGCGGAGTAGCTCGAATAGGCCCGACCCTAGCGAAAGTTGCGTAACAACTACGATCGCCACGGTCGCGCTTATCCACTACGCCACCGAGCTACTCACAATATTTCTGAATTTTGATGTATTGATACGCTATTAATATTCCGGACGCATTGCGAAACTATACGAATAATGACAACGAATAGTCATCAGAAACCGGGTTGGGTGGCAACTGTGAATGCGAAATATGTGCGTCTGTGTAACGACTTCTTTTTTCGCAGTTGACTGTAACCGTACCGACGAGGACGCAGCTATTTCGTCGAGCTAATAATAGAACGAGGCAAAGCACATGCAAAACATTGCCATACAGCTGACAATATTTCACAAATGTTGTCGGCGTTAAGATAAGAAAATATCTGCTTGCCATTCTGAATATTAATGTATAGATAATGTTAGGTAACGGCGTTGGTGGGGGTAGTGGCGGGGGTGGGGGTGGTGGTGGTGGTGGCGGTGGGGCGGCGGCGCTGGGCGTGCGTGCGGGCACGCCAGCGGGGCTGTGCGTGCGCGCGCTGCGGGCGGACACGCCCCACGACCTCGCCGCCGTTGCGGGCGCGCTTGTAGACGGCGCCCATCACGCCGTGCGTGCGCAACCAGAGTTCACCTTCCGTGAGTACTGATAACTATAAGTCTGTTTCACATAACATGAGTACGGTGATATTTGTTAACAAATCCAATACACGATATTTGTATTTCAAATAATTAGAAACAATCGTTAAAAAATAAATTGTATGTATATATATTAAAATATTTATGTAAATTTGCGTATTAAAACACAAATATTTTTTTAATAGCCATAATTACTGAAATCTAGCCCTCTTAAATTTGAAATATCAATAAAAACTTTTTTCTAATAGAGAATAATTAATAGGGGAGAGTACGGAGTCATTTGTCAATTTTTAAACTATTGTTGTTGTAACAATTAAACCTTACTGAAATTGTGTATTTTTCTGACTTAGATTCAACATATTAATGAATAAATATTTTTCTCGAATCCTGTCTTATATATTGACCTCAAAATCGATTATCTTTTAGAAATGAACTCGATAGCATCGAGTTTTTAAATATATATATTTTTTATTACCACTTTACTTAAAATTTCAAATCACCGTACTCATACTATATGAAAAGACTAACAACTATGTCGCTGTTTACAAAATGTGATATGTATACAGAATATTTATGAACAACAACTCAAAATTTATAAATTTTCGTGCAGATAAATCCGCACTTTCAGATGAAATTGTCATGAAAACAATATAAAAAACATTGTATTATATTAATCACTTACGATTTTTAAATATTTTTTTCATTTTAATAATTATAGTTTTTAAACTGTGAGTTATTGTTAAAATGACAGCACATAATGACATTTAAATTAAACACTGACGATAGGGGCGTGAATTAGTTTTGAAAAATCTATTCAAATCGATTATATCTTGATAAAATCAAGCATCAAATTCTAATTTTGACATTTTCTGTAGTGAAATAAACATGTTATATTTTCACTAAAAATAAATATGTCTCATGTCTCTATTTCTTTATTACGTTTTGCTTTGTTTCAAAAAATTTCCTTTCTGTTTGTTTTCGCGTTATAAAAAAAAAATGTATTTTTTTTTATTTTCCATATTCTTCAATATTAACATATAAATTATTTTCCAAAAATTATTATTGCATAAATTTTTTAAGAAAGTAAAAGTTATTACATTATTTTATTAATATTTTGGGAATATATAAAATATAACGTGTAACGTAATTAACGCACATCTTGAAAGTTGTTTAAAATCAGATACTGATTCCATTTCAACAACTTGTAATTAATATAGGTAATTATTTTGACGTCATTGTGTGGATTTGTAAGATTTCCACATTGTTACCCAGAAATTAGTATAACTTTTCCCTTATGTTTTAGCATATAAAATTTAAATTCCAATTTTCGTTTTATGATGATAAATGCATTTTCTAACGGGGGTGTCGTTATTTCTGTTACACCTAGTTATAGACAATGTTCCAGCTTATTAGGAATAGGTGGTATGACGTACCCAAAAATAAATTTAAAATTTATATAAAGAACAGACTTATGAATAAAGTTCATGATTATTTTTAGGATCGCAATGCGTGGAATTAATAGCCTTCGCTTTATTCTATAACGACTACTTACATGTACAACCAATGACCTACAAACACATTATTACATCATATTATTTTGGTAATGACATGTTTAATGTAAATGTCATTATTTATGATAAAGGTAAGTTTCTTTCGCTTGTTCTTCTTGTCAGCTAAAAGACGTCTTGAACAAGTGGTAGGGAAAAAATTTTTTTTGGACAATTCAAAAGTGCTAGTAATAAGGCTACTCGAATAAAGATATTTTTTCAATGCAGTTACTTATAATGTGGTTTTTTTTAATCCATTGTAAGCACCGAAAGTGAGTCTTTAAACACGTGTTAAATAAAAATGTACTGAAATCCTTTACTGCACACGTGCTTAAAAGTATCTTTTTAATTTTTTTGGCCGAGCACCAAAGATATTTAAAAAGAATTGATGAAAATAAGTCAAACTTTAGAGGCAAAAGTATTTTAAGGAGCCTAGAACGAATATTTTCAAATAAAAATGTATGACACGAAAACATGTTCAAATATCACGTTTAATTTTAACAAATAATTTTTACCTTTAATACATACTTAGTTTTATTAACCTATATATTTATTTTATTTCCTTGACTTGAGCGTAAAAGGTTTTTCGAATTCGTGCCAATGAAAACCCTCGACTTACGTAAAACCTTACTTTCCGCACTCGTATCTTAATAGTACATTACGATATTAGTGCGTTATGATGGTAATAACATGCGAGGCGGAATTTCAGCCCGAGCCGAAGGCAAGGGCGTAATTGAGCCGAGCATGTTATAACCAATACGCACGTATATAGTACGACGTTTTTTAACACATTTGCGAGGAAATAAAAAAAAAACATAAAATAAACTTAATCTGTGAATGTACACTGTCGCTTTCTCGCCATTTTAACAACGCACTAGCGCTGCCTACTGACAGGCGCCGCGCGGCGATTAGTTCGAAATTTGAATAGCAACAGCGCGCGAAATGGCAAATAATACTGTTATGGAATTTGTATGGACTATAACTTAACTATTTGCTTTGGTAACACACGCGTTTTTTATGACCCGCTTTACATATTTAAAATCGGTGGAATTACATCAGCTTTACGAGCAAAGGTGTTAAAAATAACTATTATTTGATCGCAGGTTGTAGGTTCCGCGGCGTGTGCGCGCGTCTATCGCTGGGCGCGGGCGGCGCGTGCGTGTGGGAGGCGGCCGGGTCGCTGGGGCGGGGCGGTGCGCGCGCCCTCTACCGCCGCCCGCTGCACGCGTTACGCGCCTCCGCTGACGACGACCGCTCCGCACTGTGGCTGCACTTCGCCGACGACGACACCATAGTCAGTCATTATAACATCTATACTCTTTTTTACATAGCGCGAGTACGGTGACTTTTTTTTTAAATTATTGTTTAACGGCTTTGGAAACATCTATTCAGCATTAAGTTTTTATATCATATCAAAAGTTGAAATTATAAACTTATAGATGCATTCGTACGTTTCTTCATTTTCTAATTGAGATGGCGAGAGATGGGGCATGTCTTCGTCTTTATATATTTTCATTAGGTCGCGCTTGGGATTTGAAGTTTTTAGTGACGTGGTAATAAAAAATAGTATATACAAAAAGTCTATATTATTTAGTTATTGTTATGTAACATTGTTATGTAACTGTATTATTCAATTACCCAAATCGATTAACAACTTATCGATTTTTTAAAAGTATAATAGACTTTTAAAGTATAAAAAAATATTATTATTATTATTGTAGTATTCATATAGTTTACCAAATTGGTGAAATAAAAATAAAAGCCTAAAACATAATTTAAATTGTAATCTGTTGTTTATTTTGCGATATAATATATTGACGTTAACTTTTTGTGACAATGGTATCAATACACGTGTACATTTTCGTCACATCCACTCTGACAAGTAGCATTTCGTTTAAATATTTTGAAGCTTGCGCATTTATTTTGCACTTTTAAAAAATTATTTTCAAGACGAAAATGAACTATTTTGAATTAGATGCATATTCCCTATTCTGTTGATTTTTCGAAAGAAGTCTGATTTTCTATTGTGCGCTGTTTAAAAACTTAACTCCGTCTGTTTAGTGTGATTGTGGATAACAAACATTTATTTATAACTAGGAGAGTTTCGTTAGGAATAAATAATATTGAGAAGGTAACAGTGGACTCCTTTCGCAGGCAATTTTGAACCGCAATTTAGTATACATAGAGTATACCATTGAGTACAAATTTTTTTTTCTTTTTAGGAATTGGATATGGAAGGTAGTCCGAAACCAGCGGTGTTTATATTGCACAACTTGTTATCTGCGCGTGTGCACGCCTTGCCCGGTGAAACGGCCACGCATCCGCTATAACCCGCGACAACATCTCCGATATACGCCGATGAAGTCGCGAATGAAGTCGCATGAAGTCGCACCGACGCTCAACACGGTATTATATTTTAAGTACTTACACATTCATGTAAATTTACAATACTAGTGTGGTTTTGGGCGCTTTTAAAACTATACAACGTGTTTATGAGTATAAAAAACTATAGTGAAGTATACTCAATATATTGCTAAGGTTTACGTGAAAGTATTTTTAACATTTTTTTCAAATATTTTTACTATTATGCGCCACTTACTCGATAAAAAGCTAATTTCTGCGACACTAACGAAGACTTAACTCTGTTTATAAATTAATTTTGTTACATTTTGCATCTTATTTCTACAATACGATAGCATGTATTCAAAATATTGGAAATATGTGTGTACAAGGATGTATCTAGCCAAAATTGTTACTAGGATCTAAAATGCGCTGAAAAGCATCTAAATAGGCAATAGGTGTGTCTTTTCGTCACCGTTAATGAAATTTATATATCCCCAAAAGAATACAAACAGTTCAGAATATTTCTCACCAATTCCTTTATGATTTAATTTTAATTAACAAGAATGTTATTATCTGAAAGAATATTATTAGTAAAAAAAAAGTTTTTTTTTAATGTATAGTCACCCTATAGAATTGATTTTCCCAATTATGTTATTGACCATTTTCGATTTAAATAACATGGATACAAATACGATGTGCCCAAATATTTCTCGACTTGGCCTAGTAACTGGGTTAATCAAATCAACAAATACGTTACCTTCATAGATTTTTCTAAATTTATTTTGGCCATATTATTTAATGATCAGCCAAATAGTGATCGTGATCTATCCATGCAGATCTTGATCGGTCCACTATATACTGTTGATAGGGAAATAAATCCTTCGGTCAGAGAAAAGGAAAAAAAAAATCGATATTTTCTTGATTCGATTTTTTTTCTTTAAAATATATCTATATAAATTTCGTTAGTGGTGATCGGTTGACGGTTGACAGCTGACAGCTGATAGAACTCCTCATTGTTATCTGTGTTGGTTGTGATAAACCTTTGATATTAAATGTATAATACATGACTTGATTCTTACATTATCTGAACAGTAGTATAATGCCTTGTCTTGTAAGCTCTCTAATAAAACCTCATTACTTACGTAAAATACAATGTGTAGTCATGGAGTTTTTTTTTTTCAAATTTATTTATTTTACTATTTAAAATATGCGGTGTTCGCTCGTGTTGCTCGTTAAAGACATTGTCTATACATAACAGTAGGATATTAGAAAAAATAAAAGTTTTATTCTTTAATGCTTGCACAGGCGTTAGAGAAAAATTTTATGCGCCTTAGGGCGTTATACTTTTAGCCCTTAATTAAAAATTAATTTGTAAGTAATTAGCCGATTGAATTGCTTCAGTTTTCTATCAACGTTATATATCTAACTGAATTTTTGAAATCGATAATATGACAAAGTCGTTTTATTATTTGCTGACAATTTTAATTTCTATGATAATATACATTTATTATTACTTGTTTTAGGTTATTACGCTTCAACAATGAAACTTGAATTTTTAACATAATCTAGTGATTATTCAATAATATCGGATACCATATCAAACCAAATAAAATGTTGCATTAAGACGAATCGTTTCTTGATATCATCAACGCGTACATATTATCGGATAACTTCATACCTATAAATATAATGGGGAAGTATTTAAAAAAAAGAAAGCACTAAAAAGCACCTCACTAGATGGCGACTCTAGCAAAAGTAGATTTTTGCAGGAAACGAATGGACCAAAGATAGTCATTTAGGTTCCTTTTTACTAACATATTAAAAAACTGAAATTTGCAAAGATCGAAACTTAGATATCAATACAAATACGAAAAAGTGCAAATATGAGTTGTTTATTGAGTTTTGAAAATTAATTTACTTTTATACATAAAAAAAAACCAGAAAGGTCATGGAAAATCAATAAAGTACCGTAGCGACATCTAGTTTGATTTCGGGAACTAATATGTTTTTTAAATACTTCCTCATTAGTCATTATTTTTATATTGACGCGACGTTTTTTTATAAATATTGTAAATTAGAATAAGACTTTGATTTTGATTTTGACTTTGACTTTGATATGATCACTATATCTGAATACGCAAATTTTATTTAAATCACGGTTTACCTTAAAACGCGCTAATACATTTTAGTCCCCATGGAATGATTTTTGGCCGGCGCTAACAAATTGGTTTGTATATAAAGTTTTTTTTTTAAGGATCTTTTTCGACAATTAAATATTTCGTTATTAAAGCCTGAGAGAAAAATATAACGTACAGTGTTGTCCGCAATGATCGAGATAAAACAGATATCAGAGATTCCTAAAGTGGTTGAAATTAGTTTCCCAGGGGCCGATGCCTTAAACGATAATTGACTTTGAGAGGTCTCAAATAGACCATATTATACTATAAACACAAGCTCTTATTTGAAACTTTCAATATACAGTATGTATATATATAATATACAAATTCATGTCTATTTATTTAGTATTTTAATAAAAGAATTATGATTTGTTTACTCATTACACACAGTTTTTAAATTGGTAAAATTTTTAATTAATAGGAAATACTAAAGTTTGAGTATGGAGGAGTATGGAGTATGGAGGTTTTATTTTAGAAACGGGTCTGTGATCCAAAATAACTTGGGAATCGTTGATATAAATAAAATTATATTTAAGTTTGATAATTTTTTACGGCCATGGTTTTAACCATCTTAGTATTTCAAAGATGTCGAGTAGTAGTGATAGACTTTGCAGTGACGGGTAGACGCTTTATGAATTAATTGATTAATTCAATGATCGGTTTCAAATTGTTAATACTTCTTACATAATGTTTTTTGTACTTTATTTTTCTAGTCAGGCTTTGAAAATGGCGTAGAGTTATAATGGTGTGCTCTAATATATTTTTCACACGATCTTTATTGGTGTGCGGATGGAGTGTTTGGATGGATTTTATAGATAAACTAATCCTGTGGTCAGTCGTTATAAAAATTATTTATAAATAGCAAGACTTGATAGACTTCCAAAGAAAGAATCTCTTACTATATAACGTTTGTTTTTAAATTGTAGGTATTTTATGTCAACTTATATTATTTATTACTATTCTCAAACATTAATTATAACGTATTTTTTATAATTCGATGTATATACCTATTTAGCCATATTTTATAAAAACGACATTCCCAGAATGTAGTATGTTAGCGTTGCTTTAACGAATATTGTAGTGTTTTGTCTTGTGTAAGGTATAGGGTAAGGAATTCAATAATTATTATGTATATTATGTTGCTAATGATAGCTAATTCATACAACTAAGTGTGGGCAATATTTAAGGTGATATCGATTTACATAATGTTAGAAATATTTATTTTAATACCAGATATACAAGTTTTATTTAAGAAGTCATAATTATCATAGGTCCTAGATAGATTGTAGTATGGTACAGTTTTAATTGTAATAAAATGTTTATTGATATTATTATTAATTCACTTAATTATATGTTTATTGACATTGTTGAGTGAGTGTTTGAGTTGTTGGTCTATAATGCCATTGAAATAAAGAAAGCAACTTTGAGAACTCTAAGCTTATTTTTTTTTATATATCGTTTTGCGTTCAAATTAGATATGCAGTTGATGTCTGATCCTTTTTTTTGCATTCTTTATAGCAAAAGATTTGCCGAATGTGCTCGTGCAGTAATTTTGGTACGCGTCGCTCATTGTTGCTATTGTAGCGAGTTTAGTTTGGCATTAGAATCGGCTTCGAACTCGACAACGTGAGAGTCGAGAGGGAAGTTATTTGCTAGTTTGTGATGAAAGTAATTCTTAGCCATTGCTGTACGGTGCCTGTATTTATCGCGAGTTGTTTACCAGTTTCTATTTAATAAGAGTTAATATCCATTCTTGATTTTATGGTTAAACTTTTTTTATCACAATTTTTTACATATTTAATAGAGTATATAGGTAAAACAACAATTAAAGTTACCAACGATTTCATTACATTATTTAATATAATTTTGTTAGTTGCTCACTTGACAATGTTTAAAAATGGTGAACGACATGGTAGCAGGCACACCAACGAGTTTGAGGGTCTTATGTATATCAATTAATCGTGAGTAAATAGTGACAAATAGTGATCGATAGCATATAATTTGTGACATTGTAAATCAAAAAGATCTTATTGTGCCTGCTAACTAGACATCTAGTCAGCAGGCACACTAGAAATACGCTTCGTATTAGTTTGAATTACATGTCAAAATTTTGTGACTAATTAGTGACTTCATTTCATTCACTTCAATAGAATTCGAGATATTTCTGATTATTGGTTTGGCTGCTAACATGACGCTTAAAGCAACGGCAATTAAAAAAATATAAACGGGTAGGAAATTGAAGCTAATAAATACACTTGTGATTCTCGTGATACATATAAACTCAGAGATTTCTTTATTATTATTAAAAAAAAATACTGTTTCATACTAAAAGGCAAACTCTTTGGTGTGCCTGCTACCCTGCCGTTCACTAAAAATGTTATGTTTATGAAATTCAAGCGTATTGTGTATGTGAAGGTTTTTCAATTTTGCTCCAGCTAGTGTTGGATATTATAATATTTTTTGAGTAAAACATGTTGATTGGACTGTTATGTACTTATTAATTGCCTTACGAAATGATATTGCTTCATGAAGAAGTAATTTATTGTGGGAATCTAAATTTGTTTTATTACCTTGTAATCGTTATTGCTTGAATTTTATAAATGTCTGTAATTCGTTTAAATAATTCTTGCCGCTTTTCGTTTGTCGTTGTTAGTATGAAATTTGAATGCATAATAGTTCAATGGCATAACAAATTACTATATCATTATATATATACGTTATACATAGACGAATCGAGATTGTACTTGACTATATATTTGTGTATTCAAAGAACTTTTGCCCTTTCCTTTGAAACTTAGGTGACGTTTGGTGGTGTATTTATCTAATATAATTGTAGTTTACATTTGTGTTTCATCTTCAAACGATCAATTTTAGCCAGTAAGCAACTCATACGAAGATTATTAAAAAGACTATTGAAACCTATTAAATTCTTCGAGTCGATTTATTACTGTTAGTTTCTCATAATTTTTAACTATAAATAGTTGCAAAATCGTCAGCTAGATGCTTTTTATGTCGGAACCTGTGGGCGACTAATGTTGTGTAACAAATATTACTGAGCTGATATGCATTAACACACTTAGAGTACCGTACTTGTTACCATACATTTTCTAATTACTCAAATAAAAAAAATAATGTTGCCATATCAATATAATGTGAAAGTTAACAATAAGACTTGTAATTGTACTGTAATCACTTAGAATTTCTACTGATGACATTCCTTCGTAAATGTAACGTTTAAATACCTATTCATTATTAAGATTGTTGACTGTTAATGGAACTACCGCCTTTTTTATCAATTTGAGCAAATTATGTGCAGTCGTTGTTATGATGGTGTTGTATTGGAATTTCGGTAAACGATTTTGAACTTAACTACATTTAGATATGAAATCTTTTGGATAAATATTATATGGCCTAAATTGCCGTATAAGGTCATCCCATCCTCACTTCTTTTTCATTCGACTATACAAAGAATATAAGTATTATTTATTTAATTCCTCAATTAAATTTCAAATAATTGATTTTACATTTCAAATAAATATTGAAATGGTACTATTTCCGGTTCATTTTGAACTTTACTCTTAACGTATTAAGGTTTAAAATGGACAATTTTGTATAACCTTACGTGAAATGACTTTCTTATCGTTTCTTCATATTAATGTGAATGAAAATGTAAGCTAGGCAAATTCTGGGTAATGCCTGAGGCCAGACCGTCGCTATTTCAAAAACTGCACATTTTGTTGTTTTAATAAATATGGTAATAATTTTTTATCGATGACGTGTGTAATTTTTACTAAAACGACATTCCATTTTTTTATAAAATTTATGTATGTACCTATAGTTAAACAAATAAGTACTAATCAACAGTTTGTTTTGTTATGAATGAATAAGAATTTCGCATCATACCTTAGAAGGTTTTCTTTATATTTCTTATGGATAACTAGATATTTGTTGTTTTTATAGTGTTGTAGTTTTATTATATGTTTTTTATTCCATCCGAGGGTAAGTGTCATTAACATTGGTAGCTAAAAGTCTGTCATTATCATAATAACATTAAAAACAACGAACTAAACAGTATTTTATTAACTGACCTTTTACCTTTAGCCTTTTAGTTCATAGGAGCAATCTCTAGGACTCTTTTTGGTCCCTCTGGAGATTTCGAAGAGGGCTGCCGTTTTCTTAAATTAAAAGCCTGTCTCATACTCTACTTTTTTAAATAACTTAACTTTTTTTTATAAGGCGTGCCGTCTATACGTTTTTTAGCTTTGGACACGATTTTTATAAAATTTAAAAACCTGACGATTAATACCACTTATGCTACGCCGCTTCATCCTAACATTGTGCCCTGCATAGTTAGCGTACGTGCTGCAGGTGGCGAGAGAACCCAAAAGGCCTAACAGGTCGGATATCTAACTTTTTAGCTGCACGAATAACGTGACGAACGAGACCGTTTTGTCTGCTCCTCAATTTCACTTTCTCGAATGCGCCCAAACGTTATCTCATTCTCGCCCAGGGTGAGGAAGAGAAGTTGGACCATTTGAAGGATCCAAGGAGTACTTGGATCCTTCAAATGGTGAAGAGACTTAAACAGGGTGGTAAAATATTGGTGGCTGCCGGGAGCAGTTTTGACTTCTGACAGTATAATTGGACTGTAATATCATTCTGCAGTTACTTTATCGTGCCAAAATGAAAAAAGACAGCGTTTCTTGAGTTTATCAATCGATTCGCACACTATGTCAAAAAACTAATTATTAATAATTATGCATAATAAAAGGAAATTGATAAAAGTAACCCAGTTATGAACGATTTGCATAGTTATTCACAAAATATAAATAGGTACATGAATAATATACTTACATACGTAAAGTAATTGAATAAATGTATTCAAATAGGTGAATTTTTATTTATGGATTGAGTAGTTTTGAAAGTAATGAAACTTTCAAGTTATTCTATTTGCTTATGCCGTGTAAGCGACATTAGGTCGAGAGGCAACGTCGTCGGCGGGCGTTGAACGGCCGAGGGCTCTTTCGCTACCCTCTCGAATAGTACGCTTATTGCTACTTAAACGCCACCGTTATTCTAGCAAGCTCTCCCTGCACTATGAACCTTAACGTGAAGTATTCAGAGCCAATTCACCGCCAACGTGATGCTGTCCTGGAATAGATTCCATGTCTGCGCTATTGTTTCGTTTTTAACAGAAAAGTTGCAGTTTTACAAAGACTTCTAATGACGTTACCCCTTCCAATATAGATAGTGAATATCTTGGTAATATTACTGTACTTAGTTTGTTCATGTCTTTACCTTTATGTAAGAATAAAATCTTAAATCTAGAACGGCAAGACGATTGCGTTATAAATTACTGATTATGAATTTCTATTTATTTAACTTTATCTCAATATAGCAAATAGCTACTGAGGGTGTCTAATAGAAACCAATGTGAGCGCAATAAAGAAAAATAAACAAATTTTTATAAAGACATACATTTTTACATAAATATACACACATACATACTATAAATAGGCATAAATTCTGTTGTTGTCTATACATACATTTGAAAAAAACATTAATTTGAATTCCGAAAATTAGTTTCTACGATAAAAAAAAATAGATTTTTTTCCCGCCATTATTCTGTTTTTTGTTTAGAAATTTGTTTTGAAAATGGAGTGGGGCACTAAAGAGAATAGGATGGCAGTAATTGTACTGTACAAAGTAGGTAAGGAGCCAGCCGACATTTTTGATAAATTGAAAAAGCTAGGGATAAGTGGAATGTTTGTGTATCGGACCATCTAAAGGTGTACCATTGGTTGGTCCGATACACAAACTGAAACCATGTCTTGATGACCGTGAGAGATTCGGCCGACCGCGGTCTATTCGAACAAATCAGGCCGTTAATTCAGTCAAGGCCAGAATTCGTCGAAATCCCATAAGGAAGCAGAAAATCCTTTCTAGAGAAATGAGAATCCCACAGAGGACATTTTCTCGGATTATCAAACAAGACTTAGGTCTAGGGACTTACCGGAGATACACAGGACAAACCAAAACAATAGAGAGTCGAAAGATCAAAACAGCATACGTTTTTACGGTTTTTTTGGGGTGTCTCCTACAAAGGGGTACCAACCCTCAATTTTTGCGAAAAAAGAGTGAAAGCCTCAGCCAAAGCGTATCAAGATACCGTGTTAGAAGTGGTAGTTAAACCTCTCAACAACACCTTATTCAAAAACGAAGTGTGGACATTCCAACATGATTCAGCCCCGGGTCATAGGCGCGCACTACTCAAATTTGGCTTCAGCAAAATATTCCAGACTTCATAAAGGCTGAAGATTGGCCTTCGGCTAATCCGGACTTAAACTCTTTGGACTATAAATTTAGTCTATGCTAGAGGAAATGGCCTGCTCCAAGCGTCACTCAAATATTGAGTCGCTAAAGAAATCTTTGAAGGCAGCAGTTCGTAAATCTATCGACGAATGGCCCAACCGTTTAAAAGCGTGCGTTAAAGCTAAGGGTTAAACTTTGAATAACTTTTATACGTTAACATATCTTTTTGACTCTACATAATATATTATATAGCTCAGTGTACGTTAACATATTTTATACATAATAACATATAAAATATTTAATATAAAAAAATATTTTTAAAAATTATCGGATATTTTTTTTTGTAACAGAATTTATGGCTAGACTAAATACATATAGCTATACCTAAATAAATCAGACATAAGGGGGCTTATTTGCATAATTAAAAATATTTTTTCTTTTGATACACAACAGCACATCAGATTACTACTTACTACCAAAGACAATGATTTTAAAATGAACATTAAAAAGATTTAAAATTAATTGGGAAATTTCGACCTTTTGTTACCAGACGTATTGTGGACGATTTGCATTTTAAAAAGTACAGTCGCGCTACCTTGCCTCTATAGCGAGTTATGTTGTTTTGTTTGATCGACTGAAAGAACTTAATTCTTACTTATTGTATTTTATTTGTGGTAGTTTAAGTATACAAACAAAATTAATATGTATGTGTAAATTGTCTGTATCAATGATCTTGTTAGAATGAATAAACCAATCAGGTAAACTTTTATCTACCTTGCAAACGTAGTATCTGTTAAACGGAGTCAATGAAACGAAGTCAAGCTTGTGAAAAGAGCCGCTCATCGTTAAAGGAGCTGTCATTTAGAGTTTACTCTCAATTAAGAAGCATATTCTCTGGTTAGGTTTGTGTTACGGCTCCGATTTATGTTCGGGCCTTAAAAAGGGCAAACTTAGCGGAAACCCTATCGGCTCTACCGCGGAACTCTGTAATTGTGTTTCGGCTTTCAAACGTCAAAATTTTCTACACTTATAATTGAGTGTTGCCCCAGGGTTTGTTTTAAATAAATTAAGTAAAGTAGAAACAAGTAATACAGCCTACTTTGACGACCTCCGTGGCTTGCACGCCGGTTTCAAAGTGTTGCTATCTCTGAGTTCCATATTCGATCCCCGGTCGGGAAAATAACTTTTTGTGTTAGGTACCTTTTGTTGTTTCAGATTTGCCTCAATTTGTCTTGAATGATTTATCAGGTTGGACACAACGAGCCTGATCGGTTTGCTCACAGTTAATGTGTTCCCCTGTCATTATTATTTAGGGCTACACTTTGAAGTTCAAGTGAATATCCTCATATGTATATATTATTTAGTTAATTTAATTAAAAAACACAAAAGTTGATGTTCAACATATTGTTACAAATCATTATTACAGCGATATATTTTAGATGGGGGGAAGACGACGACTCACGTATACCTTAAGTAATTTGATGTGCACGTAGAGTTCACACGCAACTACACAACCTGATTTGCTTTTAGTTATTTTCTTTATAATTAATATAATTCTAGATAATAAAATAGCATGAAATCTTAGCTAGTTACAGCTACGATCTTATGCTAAAACAGTTTCAGTAAATAAATTAATCTTTGAATAAAAGTAATTGAATTAGTGATTTTTAGTTTGGTGTCCTTCTTGAGGAGGAACACAAGCAGACTGGTAATCCATATGATACAGATAGTTGGTGTACAGTAGGTAGTTGGTATTCTCAATTTTCCGGGCTGATGCCCGCGACTCTGCCCGTACGGTGGCATGCATCCATATGACGCCTGCGGAGATTTATTGTGTCATGTTTTGCATCTACTACCATGTATAATGTTTCTAAAAAGAGTACATTGAAGTTATATTGATGTGTCAATATTTTTATAACGAAATTTAATTGATAGATACGCTATGAGTAACTTTACCTACATACTCTATAAATAAGGTCTAAGTGTAAACTTTATCAAATATTGAGGATAATAATACACTTAAAATATTTATGGATTGTTAAACCGAAAACTTTAGTAGTAACGATTCATAATTAAATAATGTGCTACTACAATACCTCAACCTTTCCTAGTAATAATGTATGTTATTTGAGCGATATTAAAGGAACAAATTTTTAATAGCAACGTTAGTAAAATATAAGGAGGGTTATATGTATTTTCATTTGCCTTTTGCCTTTATAAATTATGATCTGTCATAGCTACATAATGTGATGGCCGGATCATTGAGATATATGAGCACGCATTGATATGCCAGAGTGCTTACATTGAACAGCCGTAGCTTATATAATACATAATTTTGCATCTATAATATTTATGATTTTGTGTGGATTTAATATGCATAAATTGACATTAATCTGCCCTCGGATACCACATTAATTTGTCTATCAAATATTTGTTTATATCGAGAAGTTATTCTTATTGTTATTTTAAATCAAACTGACTTAAAAATGTGAAAAATAATATTCATCTTAATGGTGGTCTATTGAAGTCGAGCCAAAGTTTTCTCTAGGTTGTTAACAGGAGTTGATTCACCTTAAGGCCACGGTAGGCCCGGGCCTAAGGTCTGCCTGTCTGTTTGTTCCGTCTAATCTCGGAAATGGCTGAACTGATTTTGATCAGACTTTCACTGGCAGATAGCTTAAGTTAAAAGAAGTAACTTACGGTCCGTTGCACAAACGTCAATTAAGGTTTAATGGCGCCATTAAGCTCTAATGGATGTTAAATGAGTTATTAAAGGAACAGTGTAATAGGTTCTTTCTGGGAAAACTGGTCCCACCGTAGATCTCATTTATGTCTTTGGGTTCGATCGAGGTCAAGAGTAAGCCCATTATATATTAAAAAAGACTAGACTGTTTTTTTATGATATTCGCGTTTTTGGATTTGTCTTCGTCGGGAATAGGATATTAAGTATTAAAATGTTATATTTAGCAACAACAATAACAATTTAAAAGACTCAAAAAATTTGTAATAATAGTTATTTGTCACAATAAAACGCAACTGCCTGTTCACGTAATGTTTTTTTGTCTATGGTTTATCTTAAATTATCACTCAATCCTAAATACATATCTTCATTCATTGACTGTTAGGAAGAACCAAGAAGTTTATATATTTTTACATTCGAATTTCTTGGGCGGAACAAAGATCGCCGGGTCCATTATTTTAAGATAAATATGTACCTACTTATTTGGGATTTCTGACTCTGCCCGACTTTAACTTTTGTGGCGTCTCTGAAAAAAAGAAACTAAAATCTCAACATATTGGTATTTCTACTATGAAAACATCAGGTGACAACATTAACTATCAGGTGTCATTAGTTAACGTTAACGTAAGCAACATTTGTATAAAAGGTTCAAGTATTAATTAAAAACTTGACATATACATTAAAAGATGGCCGCCTCACATTAAATATTAAAAAATTTCTACTGTAAAATATATAAAATGGCGGTTACGATGTTTAGTCCTGAAAAGGCTCGATTTATTGAATATTACTAAAGGTTAATTCAGTTCAGGATTCGGTTCAGGAGCACATTAAACCCAAATCTCCTTGAACCTACAAAACCATAGGTAAGTTGGTAATTATATTTCCAAAACTTCGTATAAACTTCTTATAAATAATTTGGACATTAAAAATTTTCGATGACAACACTAGTTTTATAAGAGAAAACGACTTCTTGACAAAGAGGCTTGTGACAGAGCTGAGTAAATATTAACGTCTCATTAGCGTATCAAACCCGCAGATGCGCGCAAATTGTTCGCGTGCTCAACGACACAGCGCTGATAACGAAATAACAGGACAACACCAACAATGATAAAATGGATTGTTTCTGTCTCAGTGACTTTCTGCGGTGATTGGCCGGATACTTGGGCGGTAATCGTGGAGTTTACTGCTACATTTTTCTTGGTTTATATGAATTATTACGTAGTTATGATTTCTGTTTATCGTGCCGCTGCCAGTCCACGCTTTATTTACATCAGTCAATTAAATAGACTTTAAGAAATTTTTAGATATTGTTCCAAAAGAAATAGGAGCGATATGATTATATTGATGCTATTTCGTACAGGCACAAATAAATTTAGTGTGTGTCAAGCATTGTTTGACACTTGTCGTTGGGTGTTAACAATAAAAACATTTTTCTTAAATAGATTCAACTTAAAATTAAAAAAACGTGATAGATAATACTTATCTCAAAAGCGACTTATTCAAGAAAATGTTGTTGAAGTCGGGTGGAGGTTTTCTGTAGGTTATTGATTAAATTATTGGCGCAGGACTTCAATAGGATTTTGTTGAATAATTTGCTTTTGACGTAAGTATTTTTCACCACTTGTTTGAAATTTGAATTCGGTTCTATTTTTGGAAAAGTTTTTATTTCATACTTTTTGTGATACTAATATTAAATATAAAAATATTAAATATCTTTATAAATAAAAATATTTCACACAGTGAAAGTTGTAGTAAGCAAATATAAAGAATCACGTTATTAACGTGATTTGGATGGAATGCTCTAGTATGCAAATAATTCACATCCAAAAAATGTGCTTCCTTAACTTTTACTTGTCACGTACCCTTACTATCCCCCCTCTTGGATTTAAGTAGTATATTAGACGAAGATTGTTTAGTTAAATATAGATGTACAATCTGGAAGTGCGTATCATTTCTCTCTACCGCGCTGACGCTATTTCAAAGTCTTAGGAAAGAAGATTTTGTTTATTTCATCGTCATCATCATCAGCCCTTTTTACGTCCCCGCGTCCCCACTGCAGGGACTCAAGCCTTCCTTATGGATAGTTAAGGAAGATGGCCATGACCCTTCACGCTGATCCATTGTGGATTGGAGGGTATTAACCACTGCAAATGCTGCAGTTTTTGTTTATTTAGTCGATATATTTTTTTTCAATAATTCTATGCTCGTATTATAAAGAGATCGATTTGTTTGTTTGCACTGGAGCTCTGAAACTATTGGACTGATTTATAAAGTCATTCATCTGCAGGAAGTTACATAATACTCGTGGGATATATTCTATAATTTACACAGGCGAAGTCGCTGAGAAATCTCTTGTTTTCAGCTGAAATAAACAAATCATCATTTAAATACTTGGGTGACATCTGATGAAAAGCATATTTTGTTTTGTTATAAAAGGAAAACTACTGCTTTGATTTCGATAAAACCACCTCGGCCCATTAAGCTATCGAATAAAAAAGAATTTTGAAAATCCTTTTGCATAAAAAAACACATTGCTTTTGAACATAGAACCTCCTCCTTTTCGATTTTGAAGTCGGTTAAAAAATTTAAATTCATGCGTTGATTAAATATTTTTACTTGAAAATAACTACCAAACAAAATTTTGTAGAGTTTCGACAAAAAACTCTACAAAAGAAAAAGGAAGTTTTATAATCGATACACACATAAAACAAATCATAAATTCTAATGCAGAACAGAAGGACTCACAGTCGGATATATTCAGGTCAGTCTGGGTTAGTTTGATTCGATTCGATACCAAGTAAATATCGAAAAATTGATACGATGCTAAAAGTACTAGGTATCCAGTATTTATTTGTATTTACTAGTATCGGAATGTCCCTATATGCAAGCAGTTTTCAAGATTACTTGTCAGAGAACTGTAGCTACCTAAGTAGGCGAAGGAAGGCAAGATGAAAGGGGTGGGCAAAATGAAAACTTCATGTATTTGACCAGCATCAGCAAGTATTGGAGACAAAGTATGTGATTATTTGATAGGACAAAATTACAAAAACATCAGGGTTCTTTGATTGCCTAAAATAAACAAGAAATTAGATTATTTTTCTTTGGAATACATATCTACTACAAATCGAGTTTATGGATTTATACAATAACCAATATAAAATAATCATTACGTTATTGATATGTTCAAGTAATTATAATGCCAGCGTTCGGGCAAGTTGAAAATTTGAAGTTGCATTAAAATTATAGAGAACCGTTAAGAAATAAGAAATTCTGTTTCTTGAAAAAAAAATTTCGATTAATCGGCCACAGAAGATTAATGCAAAATTTTAACTTGTGTTAAATATCCTTTAACCTTTCCATTTTGCCCTATAGACGAGGGCAAAACAGACTCCAAAAAAGCAGTAGGTTCTCAATTCGTTCATTGTTTTTTTTTTTACATGCGCAAGTTAATACTTTCTATGTAGTCCCATTTAATTTTAAATAAGATCTTTAATAAAATAAGTAATTTTGTTTTTATATAAAAAAAACTTGTTTAGCTATAGAGACGATATAGTTACACAGTTCAATAATAACGATAAATTATTGATCGCAGTTTCGTTATGTACTTGAAAAATTAATAAATTATCCATTCAGTTTGCGTCTAAAATTCAAATCTAATTTGTAGCAACTACGAAATGCGAATTAATAAAGCATTGCCGGCAAATATAGTTTATGATAAAGTTTTTTTATTTCATTAGGTGGCAAAGTAAATTTCATAGATCTAGTCGGTGTAGGTATAATATACAATACAAATAGTACACAAACAAAATTGTAAAATTACTGCAGTAAATAGCATAATTTATTATTTTTCACAGGCACCTGAAATGAAGACGGCGTTTCAATTTGTTCATGACAATTCAATTTGCTAGGAATCTTTACAGATTGTCTTATTTTCTGTAATTGGAATTGAGATTCGGTACGGAATTGAGCGATAAATAATATAAATTGTAAATTCAAATAGTTTTGTCTTTTTTTTTACGTGATTGATAAGTATATAAACAATGGGATGGCTACTTATTTGCTTTTAATAATTCACTTTCATAAATGCAACTTTTAAACGGTTTCATCGCGTTTGTATTTAGTTTTATTGATATTACGGACCCTTTATAGGTTCCGTGTTCATATAAGACTAAGGTGTTTATTGTCATTTCAATTAAGAGTATAGATACCTTCAAACCTATTGGACATTATTGGACACATTCACAATACAAAAAAATACATATATTTTATGGCAAAGTTTTCATTTATTAAATAAAATTAAAACAAAACAATAGCCAATAACGGTGGCCAAGGGTAAATAAATAAATACATACAAGTTATTTATTTACCCCTGGCTACCGTAATCACCAGTTCCAAATTTGGGAGTTTTTTCTGAGAAGAACTGGCGACACAAACTTCATCAAGAAAAGGGAATTGCTCCCTTTGTTTAAGTATTTACAGAATAATTTAACTGTATCTTTTGGTTATACAGTGTGTGATCTGGATTGATATTTTATTTGACTAATTACTGGATGCCAAGCCGGTGTTATATACCAACCTTCATCTTTATTAATTCACTTTCATTATACTGTTCTTAATTTATTTTCATTATACTATTAACTGGAAAAGTATTCATTTACTTTATTGTTTGAGCAGGGGGCTTATTGTCTACTTTTCAAATATATAGCAATCCAATTTGACATTTGAAAGATTATCACGAACTTCATCTTACAATTATTTAGCATTTAATAGCCATTGCGATCGTGTAATTTTTTTAAGGATTAAAGATATTGTTAATTTACCTTTAATTATAATTGTTGAAGGCAAGCGTTAGACGCGACTGATACCAAACGTTTCATAATTCAATAAATCGATAATATACCTTTGAAAGGAATTGCGTTAAAACAATTAGTTCACGTTCTGCAGATCAAATATTCTGACATCAACATACAAAATTATACTTACATTCACCCCCCGCATATAAATATGCTCGAACATAAACGGCAGCAATTCTTTGTAAAAGTGGATATTCAATTGTAGAGGAAAAGCACCTGTAAGCCAATTCTGCTAATGTCTAGGTAATAACCGTATTTCAGTAGAACCTCAACTTCTTGCAATTTGCCATTGTACTATTTGCGTGAAGTCCAATATTATTAGTGCTCTCTTCCTAAAAGTCAATGGAGATGGATATAAGTATAATAATATTGGACTTCAGGTAAATAATATAATGGTAAAATGCAAGTAGTTGAGATTGTATTGAGATGCGGTTATTACGTAATAAACAATAGTAGATTTAGGCTACTGAAATGAAATGAAATGAAAATATCTTTATTTGCGCATCGCAGATCCAAATCGCTAGCCATCGCACCATGTATACAGTTATTCGATGTTTTAAATACTTAAAAATACATATAATTAATTAGCTTTAATTCTTTCGGCTTCGCCGGCGGCAACGACGGCAACGTATGCCGCCACTGTTGTTACATTTCCAACTTGACGCTTTTTACCTATATACTCGTACCTTTTGTCAAAGAAACATGTATCTGTATTTTTTATGTATTGGCAAGATTTCCACTTTCTGTTGTTTTAACGAGGACTAAAGTAAGTAAATACTGTAACGTCCGTGCATATTAGTATAGGTAGCAGACCCGTCTTAAGCACCACAGGCGCTACACCCCCCCCCCTCATTACAGGGAATTTCCCGATGGTCATCGGTGCGGCGCCCGGGTGTGCTGCACCACCCGCACCATGGATAAAGATGGGCGTGATATGTAGGTTTACTCTTTGGACGATTTATGGTCAATGCTGGCCGCTAATATTTTGAATTACCTTTCCGCGTTCGAATTCGTTTGTTAGCTGGTTGATAATCTTTCTTTCTGATCGAGACCGGCATATAGTCAGTATCTCAGAATTTACTTATAAGTGATTCGATGTATAATATTTGCAATAACAATAGAGAGGTTGAAGAATTACACAAGGATTTCATTGAACTATCCTGAACTACTGCTGATCCCATCATTACAGTACTTTAGTAACCATTGACTGCCCAAAGTAAATTGACAAAGACAGAATGAGAAACCGTCAACTTATTTCTGTGGCATGATATGTAGTTTAAATTTGGCACTACAATAAGTCCTCGTTTTACAATAAGACAGTTTTATTTCCAATAATAAACATTATTTTGCTAAGTATACAGGTAGGTAAGGATACAGTTCCTGAGCCGGTGGACTAGGAAGTTGTCCAACCGTCTTTTGTTTCTGTAGAAGCTTGTTCATTTGCGACGTGCCCGAGTGGCGCACTAGAGTTTTGAATTAATGCCCCACCGATCACGATTGCCTGCACAAGGTAATGGCCACCGAACACAGTGTGACGTTCGTGACTTAATTAAGCCGAACAAAAATCTTAGCCCACTTTGATCCTTCCAATTTGTACTTTTTGTCACAAGTGCCAGTAAAGAGGATTCTTCGTTTTTGCCTTTTGTTCGTTGAAGTGGAATTGATATTCGGCAACGTTAAAGATAATTAGGTAATTTAGTTTTGATGGGTGTTTAAATTTAAAACGATATTCAGTTTTAAAACGATTGAATACTTAACATTTTTTCAAATTTTGCACATATCAGAATGTACCTATGTTACATATATTTTAAAATTCTGGAGATAATATCATATTGCTAAATTTAGTTTTAAATATTTAATTTTTTATTTGTACATTTTGTAAATTTTAATTTATTAAATACTGTGAAAAAGTTGTAGTGATATATAGAGATATGATTAAAAATAATTTAGGAACTAATCGGTATCTGTTGAACTTATATTTCTTAAGTTATTAATGAATATATATCTGCTATTTATTTTTAAATTTGATACTGGAATGATATTGCAATTAAAGTTAGTGCTACGGCTGTAGAACTTTGCTACGAAATTCGTTGAAGATCTATGGAAACCGTCAATAAACACATGATTTTCATTCATTTTTATAAGTTTTAGCTTGACTGGTGAGCTATATTACAGCAGCTAAATGAAGCATTACCTACAGTGGAAAATACATACCGCTAGTATTTATTCCATTGTATTATTGTCTTCGCTGTATTATTTTATTCATCTTAAGAGGGTGCTTACATGAAAACATAACATTTATACAGCAGGTTTTTTGATATAAATATGACAGGTGCAATGGATTCATTCAATATAATGTAATTACAAACATTGTTATAGTAATTAACAAAATAAAATAAATAAAAAATTAATTTAAATATAAAATAATAAAATTTACGTAATTTGTCTAAAAAAGATGATATACACAGATGAATGTTGCGCCAAGCCTAATGAGATCGCAGCCTTATTTAAATGGTTGGCTCTTGTTTGAGTTAGGGCGATCGCGCACCTGTGAACAAGGGAGCTTACGGGAAGGATGCTAGATAAATATTTTCCGAATGGCAAGCTGAAGGGCCGATAAGTTTCTTAGGTAACGTGAACAAACGTACATGTTTGTGTACCTTCTGACAACATTTCTAATTACTACTCGGCATATAAAGGTTTATTTATTTGTAAATGATTCGATTTAACCGACAAATGTTTTTTTATTATTTTTAGTTTAAGAAAATTCATAGCTTTCGTTGAAGTAAGTTTCTTAGCAGCATATATGAAAAGTAAAAAAACTTTTTAATAAAGTTTATTTACATTTAACTTAAGTATGTAGGTACTATTTTGTTTGATATCTTCTTGCCATGTGGTATTTGTACCGAAATATTTTTTTTCGTGTAACCACCATTTTTGAAAGTGTGGAGCAAAATTGGCATATCAGTAGTTACGACATAGCTGAAGAACTAGGGATTGACAACAGCTTTGGTGCATTTGAAAAAAATCATTTTATCCGTAACAGAGCGACCGGAGCGACGTGCATCTTTAACATCAAAATTTCCGGACTGAAAATTTAAACCTAATTTATGTTAGTTTCATAGAAACTGCACTAGGTCCTTTGAAATACATTAAATATATCCTATAATCAAGTAAAAATGGTTAAATTTCATATATTCAATGAGCCGTTTATAGACGTGTCCATTATAATGTGGTCTACGGTGGAAACTATTATCGTGATTAACCGTTCAGAACCAAGAAAATTTTACTATTTTTACTATTTAAACTTCTTGGTCAGAACAAAGGGGTTTGTACTGATGCATTGATATTTATTTTGTTAATCATAGATAATTTTTTGTGAATAAATGGTAAAGTTAAATAAATTGTTGATAAATTTAAAAACAATATCATTATCTTATTCCTTAAAATCATGAAAGTCAACATATACATAGTACACAATCATTTCTGTATTACAAATTTTAACGATTTTTTATGCGTTTGAACTGTTGTCGTAATCAGAGTATAGAAACGGGAGGTTACGGTGTAGAAAGATTATTTTTTCTGCAGTCTTAGAAAGTAGTTTACTTCTTTTTGCTCGTGTACAAGCCCAGCTTCAGAGAAAAGACGCTCTGCATAAACACTACTTCCTGGCGCCGATAAATATTTTTCTGCTATCTTGATCAAAAACGGTAATTTATATTTCCTTGCTTGATGTCATGCCGTGATTAATTCATAATACTTAAAAAGGAACTATATCTGTCGCAACTGCATTTTTTCTTTTGATACTAGTTTTGGCGCCACATACTGGCCGAATACTTATGCCTAATATTCGGTTAGGCCAGGAAGATAGCCGAATAAACGATATTCACCATATGGCTGAAAATACTATTCGTGGCATGTCTAATATACATCAAATTAAATATATAGATATTTTTATAAGTTTCATAAACTATTTCGTTCATGTATATTTTCGAGTTAGAGTTGCGTTCGACGACGAATTGAAGGCTTGTCTATAATAGGATAGCACTACAGAACATCTCCGTTTTGCGAGTGTTGCCGATCTATTTAACGCTCATTCATGTACCCGTGGACTGTCAGTATTTCACGCTTAAGATCGTTGTCCACGAAAGGCGATACGAATATATATCTTTAAACCTATCCGGATATATAATAAAATTTTTACTTTTTTATTATCAATTCGAGATTCAAGAGCCATTCAAAAAGTTTACGGACGAGGTATATCGTGGAGGATAGCGTTCTCCGTAGAAACGATATAGAGGTTAATGCTTAACGATATGTATCGCTTACTTTCAACATGCTTTCAACATAATGTTTAACTTACTTTCAACATGTTTTCAACGTTTACACAATACTTACCTTAGGGTCTTTGTCCATATTCATTGCCTGCTTCAGGAATAGACTATAAGTGTCGCTACGAAATTTACTTTCTTTGGTCCATTTTGTTGTCTTAATATGTAATGAAGAATGTGTCTTACACAGTATCGCCATCTACCGATACCTGTAGTAGTACAGTCTTTTTAACTTTCTTTTTAATACTTTTTACAAGTAACCTCAATATTGTATTTGCAATAAATCAACTTACGTAACGATCGAGTCTGATCCAATTTACCGAAGATAATTGCGTCATCGCATTCATTCTACGACTCGCTGCAAGTGGAAAATCACCTTAGTATTATCCGTTGGCGTTCATCTTGTAAGCTATAATTTAAGCGAGATTATTTTTCACTGTTGGTAGCAACTTTTAAAGCCTTTTGAAATTTGATTACAATTGCCGTTTCATTGTCCACAGTAGGATTTTGACATTTATACATAGACATTTGGTTATAAATAGAAACAGTGGTGTGAGATTATATGCTTGGGCAATATACTAGAGATGCAACGGATATCCGGTTACTATCCGGTTTATAGGACTATACGGCCTTATTTTTTATATCCGTCCGTTTACCGGATAGGGTATCGGATACTGGATAGTAAAATAAACATAAATTTCATTATTTTACACAAGGAAATTTATACCACTTTACATACATTTATTAATTAATTTTAATACTCAAAATTAACAAGTGGCAAATTGTGGTGAATTAATACCAAACTTTCTGCTTTTGTTGGTAAGAGGCGACTCCGCTTTGCTTCATATACCAGGCCAGATGATGATGATGATAGAGTAGAGATGTAACCACTATCCGTTACATCTCTACTCTATACTAATTTATTAAAATATTCACTTTTATTCAATGCTATTAGTTTTAATAACTTTAGTTCACTATAATTGGAAAAAATATATGTAATAATAAACATATGTTACTATTGTAATTTTTACAATAATAATGTTATCCTTACGTGTATCTAAAAAAATATATATATCAAACCTATTATGTAATCATCTGAAGTAAAATCCGATAAAGAGCGAGACGGACTCGGAACCTGAGGGTTCTTTCATATGTCTTATATCAATATTAAATAAATATAAATAGGAATTTAAGCATCGTGAAGATATAAAATATGTTTTAAAATATGCAAATTAAACCCTTTTATAGGGCACATCACTTGAACAAGTTGGTTCAATTTAAAATTTCGATTGTATATCAAATACTTATATATTTTCTTGTTTTAATTACAAACGTATCGTTTCAGATTTTTCCTTGAACTTACGTACTACATATAAAACGATGCTGACATGGTGATGTATTTTTTTAAACTAATGGCCGTATTTTTTCATGTCAAAGGCAACACAATTTTATTTATTAAAATAAAGTTGTTACAAGTGCTATAGCATCGTCCAACATAGTTCATACATATTAATTTAAAAGTTTAATTAATTCACAGCTTCAAATGACTAAGTAGATAGTTATAATTCCAACAAGCTATCTACGCGATGCCGAAGTAAAGGGAATATAGACACCAAAACGAGAGTTTTAAGTTTTATAAGGATTCCGTTTTTTCCCTTTTGAAGTTCAGAACCATAGCAAGAAGACATGGTTGTCATAAATGGATAGCGCAATATTTATTCTTAAATCAATTAATAATTAATGTCATCATAACAATTAATGGGGTTATCCCATTTTAAAATTACTGCACGATCAAAAATGTAAACCTTTTTAGATAAAAAGAAAATCGTTAAAATCAATGAAGAAGTGGTGGAAACCAGGATAAAGGAGAATAAATATAAATCGAAATAATTAAAATATAATGTCCGTTATTATGATTCGTACAAATAACCGACAGTTGAACATCACAATAGACTAGCAGTTGACCCAAATACATTAGCTCGTTATTAAAACGTGTATTACATAAGGACCGAGGGTCTTATATTCGTACATCCATTATAGAAATCCAACAAAAATGAATAAAAATCAGGTAAATAATCATAGATATTTATATCTTAAAACGCTTTCTTTTCTGAGATTTTTTTGTTTTGAATCATTATTTTTGTTTTTTAAATATTAACCTACAAGTAAATTTAATTTTAAAAACTTTTAACTTTAAAGTAATGATATACATAATTAGCACCCTTAACCGATAAATTAAATGCGAAAAGAAATTCAGAGCAAGATCTTTGTAATTTGAGTGAATAGATATCCTGGAGTGTGATTTAAGTTGGGGTAGATACAATCAAAGTAATGAGTTTAATTAAAAAAGATTCTCATTTTTTTTTGTACAAAATGACTGATTAAACTTTTATTGTAACTTTCTTAGACTTTGCATTTCATTTATTTTACCGTGGCAGAGTTAGACCCGATTTATGCTTTATTTGTATATTTCGTTAAATGTTTCAGAAAGGTTATTGAGAATTTTCGTTTCGCTATAATCAGAAATAATTGAAAAAGAAAAGTAAGTAATTTTCCTTTTGGATTTCTTCAAAATGGTCAATTTGGTTTCTTATGTGTGATTTCATGAAATTCGTATTATTTATACCTATACATATTAATTACTCAAATAGGGGTGTGGTACGAAACTTGCCAGACCATTAATATATTGTTATCCCTAAATATAGTAGTTTTAAAAGTTGTCATCTTTTAAGATTATAAAATATGAAAGTTCATTTCACAATCGGACCTTAACTTGACGCAACTTATAATTGGTACAAAATTAAAATCGTCATTTTCATTACGGGACAAATCGCCGGCCATTATTTTTAAGGCAACTCCTTGTGATAATAAGTAAAGGAAGAAGTCGTCCAATTAATAGCGGGCCATGTTCGACACCGTCCGTTCGTGACCCAATTAAATCCGCCTTGTCTATTATACTGTTCTTTCTTCGACAAGACTTTTTAATTTCGTCCCAAAAATCCATTCATAAGTAATGAATAGCGATTTGGGAACAGTAAGGAGCGGCATCGACACGGCTCCTGCGTATTATCCTGTTTCCGAAAGTGTGATCTTCTTATCGCAAAGCTCAAGCATTGTATTTATTATGTAAAGCTATACCCAACTCGTGCTTTATTAGAACAGGATTACCTGTTTTTGTTGTATACTGACGTGGAATAGTTCCTCGTTTTAGAATATATGTTGTTTTTTGAAAACAAGTGAAATAGAGCTAAACAAGAAATGGCTTAGATAATAGACATTAAACGGTCAGTTGCAAAAACGTGAATGTCAAATTTGTATGTGTAATGTCGCTTTAGACTAATCAGAATTTTAATGGACGTTTGTGCAACTAGCTGAAAGTTGTTCAAAAATACCTGTTTAATATTATTCAATAATCTGCTTGACGAATAAAAAAAGAACAATTAGTCATCATCTCTATTGTCGTGTAGAGTAGACATACCAGTAGAGGCCTCACTACGTCTTTTCTTCTTTTTCTTTTTACTCTTTTTCTTCTTCTTTAGTTAAGGGCTTCTTCTTTTGTTAAACGCGCAGTTTCGCACAATTCTGCCAATGTCAAGTGAATAAATTAATTTCTACATGTAAAATGAAAATCTAACTACTAGTCAGGCTTCTTCTTACCATACGTTGACACTCGTTAACAGAACGTTAAACAAAAAGAAACACACTTTGAAAGTAAAACCTTATTAATATTCAAACATCTTAACATAAAGTCTCTGTCAAACGCTACCTAGTATGTAATATTTTTCATAAAAGTGTGTGCTATTATTTTTATTGCTAACAAACGCGAGTAAGTAGTTGTAGACAACAATAGGAACTTTAACGTTAAACCTATAACAATCTATTAGAAACTTTACATGATTTCGTTTTAGATAACTAATATATTACTTAAATCATAGGTTTTTTAATATATACGTATGTGGTCATCGATCTAGGGTTATATTTCTAGTAATGAAAAATAATAGTATTTTAGTCAAAAATGTAAAATAAAAAATATTTGGCGATCTCATGTTTTTCTTAATGTGAGTACGATTTGGGCAAAAATAAGAACAAATCGCTGTGGATGTCTAAGCCAACGTTCAACAATACGGCTGCACAAAGTTTAGCCAATTAATTAACTGTCAATTCATCGAGAATACCTGAATTTATTAGTTTGGTAGAATTAAAAGTTATTATAATTAAATGAGGGTAAGCAATGTATTTGACTGCGATTGTTTTAGTATGTTTAGTGTTAATTCGAAATTTGGTGCTACAGTAGTTAATAAAAACATAAAATAATAAACAATTTGGTCCTGTAGATCACATGATAGGTTAGAAATTTAATCGAGTTTTTTTTTTTTAACAGATAATAAAACTAAATCTAAAATTTTGCAGCTTTTAAATCAATAGTCTTGTTAAAAGGCCCAAATGTCATTTGACTAGAAAACTAGGCGTGCAATTGAATGGCACCATTCAATTATATGGTTAGCCTCCCAATTAATAACCAGTTGGCTGCGACATGGACATTGAATAAGGATTTTTTTTAAATACTCTCAATACCAAACCACATAGCGCTGCTACGAACTTTAATAAAATTGAAGTGTTGTGTAATCAAATTGTTCTTAAATATCTAGTTACTGTGATTTCTTTCAGATATAATAATAGCAACTCGAGTTAAGTAAATTTATAAATAACATATTGTCTTTTTTTAGCTCTTCGTGTTTCTAAAAATACGTACATAAATTTCAAATTTTGTTTTTTTTTTAATTATTATGTTACGTGTATAGGGTAGAAAACTGTCTTTAAGGTCTTTAGTCCATTTTGATGTCATCTTAGATTGATTGAGAAAGTTCAGGAACTTGTCGCCACCTACTGTGAAATTTATTTTAGTAGTTATTTTTTTTTTACAATTCAGTCACTGATGCTGGTTTAGATTGGTATTTCAGATTATCAGAGATTATCGAAATCGGCAGCTCACCTTGTTTTCTGTTATTTATTAAAATTATTTTCATAATCGATACAGTAAATAATTATTTTCTGAATCTCAAAAGAATATTATTCTTCATATTTTTAGTTGCGAAAGAGTAGTGGAATTCATCAAGTAGTTTTGGGTGTTTGGATCCCCAAATGGAGCAGATATTTCACTTAAAGTACGCAGGCCAGAATAGTACATTGAAATTTATGAGTGACCCCGGCGGACAACGTATGGAAGTGGGTTGGGGTCTTGAATACGAGTAGTGCTTAAGATATATAAAATGCTTTGGGATATACGCGGCCGTTGCCAGCTACGCAATAATGTCGTATTAAGTAATAAAAATCGATTCCTACGTGAAATGTGGTACAGCATAATCGGGTTCAAGAATAAAGTCGTTTCACTGTTTAAACTAAATTAAGGCTAGGATTTACAACTGTGCATTTTTTGGTACTGGTTTTAGACATACTTATTCATACCGAGTTTAAGCTTTGCCTGCGTTGATGACGGCTGTGATTCGCGTCGGGTATACAAAGGAATAACTTCCAAATTAGATATTATTAAAAATGACAAAATTACATCGTATATCTAAGGGTTGTCTCGTAACCAAACGTGAATTTATAAAATTTTCTGAAATAGGTTTTATATTATTGAATTCTGTGCTTTGGCAAAGCTTAGACGTGTGGTTTTGAGAGAGATTCGAGATTCCATTCGATTATCACTCGATAATTTCCGTTCTTAGAATACTGTGTAGGTAACTTGAATAAACATATCAAGAATATCACATACCTACTAGAAGCGAGGTCGTGCCGTCATTATTACAATTTCCACGAATTCATAATACTGTTGTGTAAGAGTGTGCGTTAAATAAGGCCGCGACATCGTCGGCTAACCCAAATTGGCTACGGTTGGACCGCAGCTTCAATTCGCTTCTCCTCACGTTAAGAGGATAAGATTTACCGAGTATTACATTCTATTATTTTTAAGCTTCTCTTCTAGTATCTAGTCGATTAAGTGAAACTTGGATCTTGATCCTTTTATTAATGGTTTTAAATATATCGAGTCTTGTAGAATAGTTAATATTGAGGGAAATGGATTTATGGTTACGTACTTGAAGTTTTATTTGGTGGTCATCATAAATATATCGGTATCTGTAAAGAATAAAAAAACGTCTTGCGCACAGAGTTTCGCACTAATATAACATTAACAAACATAGACGCATTATAAGTTTTCCTATAATTTAGAACTATATGCTGTATATTTTTTCATAATACTTGTTCCAGTGGTTATGTGATTACAAAACTATTTATTTAAAAAATATTTATTTGAGATCCACTCCATAAGCACTTTTATAAAATAACTTGTAAAACATTTTAAAATTTCATAGTTAATCCTCAAAAGTTCCTTTTTTACTACGGAGAAATTCGGTTAGAACAGACGGCCAAACAGACGAGTGGTACAGAACCCTAAAAAAATAATTTCACATAAATTATTTTCAGTAGGTTTTATCACCAACTGTTTTATTAGTTTTATGAAACTTTAAAACAAAACATCAAAAGGCTGTCGCTAGTGGCGTGTTCACGTTTGTGGTGGGGCAATAATGTACTTTTTATGAACAAACTTATAAACTAAAAATTCACACAACTATATTGTTTTTAACAGTGACTGAAGTGAAATAGCTGAGGCCATATAAAATAATATTGTAGAAATACCGTCAATAATTAAACTGGATAGCAAACGCAAGGGTCGTTTATAAATTACAAGTTCTTTGATAACTTCCAAGTATCGAATAAAGCCCATTGTAACAATTGGTAAAAGAGAATTTACAACGCAGTAAAAATTCTTTATTTTTTGTAAATTAATCTTTTATTATCGTTCTTAAAGTAAAAAATACTACGCATACTTTTGACGATATCGAACGATTGACGATTTTTCGTCAGTTTATCATCTAGCAAAAATTTTGGACCCCTTATTACGAAAATTGTGAGGACGGGCGCGTATTTTATATTTATTTAGCACACTTATAGTTTATTTAGCACACTTTTCATTTCATTTCATTTCATTTCATTTCATTTTCATTTCATTTCATTTTCATTTCATTTTCATTTCATTTTCATTTCATTTTCATTTCATTTTCATTTCATTTTCATTTCATTTTCATTTCATTTTCATTTCATTTTCATTTCATTTTCATTTCATTTTCATTTCATTTTCATTTCATTTTCATTTCATTTTCATTTCATTTTCATTTCATTTTCATTTCATTTTCATTTCATTTTCATTTCATTTTCATTTCATTTTCATTTCATTTTCATTTCATTTTCATTTCATTTTCATTTCATTTTCATTTCATTTTCATTTCATTTTCATTTCATTTTCATTTCATTTTCATTTCATTTTCATTTCATTTTCATTTCATTTTCATTTCATTTTCATTTCATTTTCATTTCATTTTCATTTCATTTTCATTTCATTTTCATTTCATTTTCATTTCATTTTCATTTCATTTTCATTTCATTTTCATTTCATTTTCATTTCATTTTCATTTCATTTTCATTTCATTTTCATTTCATTTTCATTTCATTTTCATTTCATTTTCATTTCATTTTCATTTCATTTTCATTTCATTTTCATTTCATTTTCATTTCATTTTCATTTCATTTTCATTTCATTTTCATTTCATTTTCATTTCATTTTCATTTCATTTTCATTTCATTTTCATTTCATATGTAGGAGAAGTGCAAACGGCTAATATTATTGAATAATAATGATTATAAAGTATAATAATCGATAAACAAAACATTACATACACTACTATGCATTTGACACACATCATCATCGTCAGCCCTTTTACGTCCCCACTGCAGGGGCTCAGGTTTTCCTTATGGATGGTTAAAATATTTTCAAAATATTGACAATGGCCCATCCTCCTTAACCTGAAATATTTTGAAAATTTGAAATTTATTATGTTCGAATTTCGACCACTAGGCGACCACTAGTACTAGATAAATAATGTTGGATACCCTAAATAAAATACCAATGGGTAAAGATGTAAGGCCTCATTGTAAGAAAAAATTATAACTGCATCTGTTTTCTGGGATTAAAAATGTATGAACTCAAGCGAGCGCGTCTTTACTCTCGATACGTATTTGTATGGGAACGTTAACGGAGGTAAGAGAGCCTTGACTATATTTCGTTTCATTTAACTGCACTGACATGTTTTTTGGTAAATAAAGGACGTTTGTAAGAGCGCTGTCAAATGCGTAATCATAATTCTTTATTATTCGTTCGTCATTATTAAAGTAGATAATAATACCATTGCTAGAGTCATAGCTAGAGTTAGGTGGTCGCACCCCACTTCGCGGAACATCGATTTCGCACAACAAACAGAAACAGAGCCCTTGTATAATTCAAAGGAAGTACCTACCTACACAGCATAGAAAATTACTAATTTAGATTGTTATACTTTGTTGGTTGCTTTATTTCGGCGTAATCGAGTGGAATTAGGGTTCATTGAGGTGTCATTATACTGTGTTCGGTGATGCGCGCTGATAAATGATTGCGTTTGTTGCATTCGGCTAAGCCTTTAAAGTTTTTTAACCGATTTAAAAAAGGACGTTATTAATTTGGCCTACATGTATGTAATTTCTTTGGAATGAATATTTATATAAGTACTTATAAACACATGTGCAAAATTTTGTTGTGTTTTATTTATCAATGTTTGTCGAATTTCTGCTAAATTAGATATTAGATCACAGTGATTAATTAATAGCATAAGTGAGTTAAGTTAAAAAAAAACACTTAAAAAAAACTATAACAAATAAACTTCAAAAAAGTGTAGGTATGAGCATAATATTTAAAAAATTATTATCATGACTTTTAAGCTTCCCTTAATCGCAAATAATAGAGTGACAAGTGTCACATATTTTTTCAATATTCACTTCATACATACATGCTTCATATAGATATATATTTATGCACACTAATGGCCAAGGTGTTACAGTCACAACCAAGGAGTTTATTCTCAAATTTCTATTCAAAGTTTATTCTATCTTATCTGAAATAAGTATTAGAAGTCGTATCTTAGATGAAAAATAAACTTATTACAGATTAATCTGCTCGGTTGTTCTTTCCATCGCGTCACGTGAAAAGTATAACCGAATTTGGTAAGATTGAGAAGGGTAAATGTCCCCCACCGCGCGCCACGACAGCGACTTTGTTAGCACACACTCGCGAATGAAGAAAAATGTCTAAGCTTAAGCCTTTCCACTCGCCGGGCGCGGAATTGTAAATAGAGATTTATTAAAACGGGACACAGCGAAATTCGCTATGTGACACCCTCTGCGAATGTACAAATGCTGAGAAACGGATATTCCATCGTTTCTTGTATTGTTATGTTGCTCTATTGCTCGTATAAGAGAGCAATTTTGTTTCATAGCTTCAGTCGTTCATGTATTATGTTTTTGATAGAATATTGTCATTTTGTAGAATAGCTTTTAAAGTTTAACTGCGTGTAACTATGTTATACTTTAGATGAACCGGATTATTTGCTAGTAGCTTGATATTTTAGTGATTTCAACTCTATAATAATAACCACTCTATAATACATTAAATTGCAAAAGTTCCGGATTGCTTTCATTTACCTTGTTATCTTCAAAAATGTAGAATATAATCCATTGAAATAAGTTGTAGATTATTCATGTCAATATATTTTCTTTTTTTTTACTTAAAATATTTTTTTTATACTTCGGGAGTATTTAAAGTTTTTCTTAATGATCCGAAACTTTTGCTCGTTAGCTTAATGTGATTGGTATAGAAGCACAAATACACGTTCTTATTGAAAATAATTATTAGACAATAGATCTAATTAATTATTGATTTTAACATTATAGTATAGGAATAGTTCTATTCTTTAATGACTCTAGATATAATAATCTTGTGTTTTTGACTTTGAACAATTAAAGCTATAAATATTTAAGGAGAACTTTATTTCTTGTTCAGCCATTACACGAGACAGAGAGAGAGAGAGAGACTATATTTTTTCTTTATCTTAACCTTATTAATCTTATAGAAAAATAATTGACGACCTCCGTAGCTAAGTGGTTCGCACGCCGGTTTCAAGGTGTAGCCATCTCTGAGGTCCCGGGTTCGATTCCCGGTCGGGTCAATGTAGAAAATGAACTTTTCTATATTGTCTCGGCAATATTCAGAGTGTTGTGGTACCATCGTTGTCTCAGATACTCCTTAATACGTGGGCTTTATTAGCTACTCATCTTGGAATCCGAGCAATGTATGTGATGTTGTTTAATATAAATTAAATTAAATTTAAAAATGAAATACATGTTAAATTATGGTTTTAACTTCCACCCTTCCACAAAATATACCAAGGGATATGATAACATTAAAGTGCTAAGCAAGTTAAAAAAATGCTGATACGCATAAGTCGCGTTTTACAACAGTGAGTTGTGAAACCTTATAATTTTGAATTAGGTGTTTCTTGTAGTAACTTGATAATTTTAATAATAAATAACGGATTTTATGGTTACATAAGGATTGTTTCATATTCACTGTTAACTGGCAATATTTGTTTTTTTTTTTAATTATTCAGGTGTTGCATAATTTATAAGACTAAACCAATACATTATATCGTTAGCTGGTTCACTAATGTTTGACGATAAAACGAAAAGACCTGTTTAAAAAAATCGATAAGATCACGTGATTTTTTTTACTTCATCAATCATGATTCTTCCGGTTATTTTGATATTTACTAATGTAACGGGTCTATGCTAGTTTAGATGTAGGTAGACAATGAAACTAGGCCGTCTAGGCTTGAAAAGTATATCTATGGTAAAAGAAAAAGACTGTAACAACAAAATAAAAATAATATAAAATCGTTGTGGGATTACTAAAATTAATTTACATATATATAAAATTAAGTTACATATTTATATATATAAAACACCTAATTACGTACTTCGTTTCTAGGTTTTCATTATAAGATACGATGCGATTATATTTGCTGTTATACACGTACAGTTAAGCGTCAGTTGCATTTGGCTCGCGCTGCATGGCGCTACAGTCCAGTAGTTTACTAATTTTCGTCCATTTTCTTGAGTCTAATACCTAACCTAATCATTGTCATATTAAATATATGAATATGAAACAGATTCGGATGTACTGGAGCGAAGCGTGCTACATGTAACTGGTGCGTTTAAGTCGTATCGTTTAACTTATAAAATATATTTTAGTCGAGAAAATTCTCATGTTTCATATATGTCATAGGTTCGTAATGTAGTCATTTTTAATTACAGTCTTATCAGGACTTTTTCTTTCATAATCAATTATAGATTAGGGGCCGTCCAAAAATTACGTAACACAAAATTCAGGATTTTTAAACCCCCTCCTGTCACCAATTTATCTATACTAATTCTACTAAATATTATTCTAATGTCACAGTTCGTTGACCCCCCCCCCCTCCTAAAGTGTGACGTATTCATGGATGACCCCTTAGTGAATATTTTTTGGGCTCTCTTAAAATTCCATCGTGTAGGTATAATTATGATGATAAAAGTGCGACGTTTTGTTGATTGATACTGTAATCTGGCGGATCCACGCGGGGCGTATGCAATGTTTGTAGTCCTCACGACGTTATTGCGCACATCTGGCGTGTAAGGCCACGATCATACATCACAATATCTATAATATGATATCATACAGAGCAAAGATTGATTTTTCATTTATTTTTAAGTAATGGACGAAATGGATGGACACAGACCGATTTAAAAAATTTCGTCGCCAATATAAAACTACATTTTCAGCAAGAAATTAAGGCTACATTTTAATTTATTTGAAAAAAGGTGACAGCTAGTGGTTAGTGTAAACACAAAACAGTCACTTTTTCGAATGAATGAAATACACTTAAGATATACCTTGTTCACTGTCACTACGTACTTTTTTGATGAACATTACTGTATAGTGCAAGCGGCTAGTTACACTGTGATGACTGTCGATGAGATTTCTGTGGTTCACTTTCATTGGTTAGTCATTGTTTTATTGACCAATGAGATGCTGAATGACAACCTTCGCCGACTCTCTCTTTGGTAAGTGATGCGTGGGAACAGCCCAAAGACGTCTTTCCGCACGGTTGAATATTTAAATCTTATCCTCGAAACAGCACGAGGTCTTGCAAGGCTCCGACATCCATCGGCGCGCAAAGCTTGTAAAGCGGGGCATTCACTAGACGGGCTTGCCTACGGCGAGGTCTGAAGACATGCAAGCCGGACCTCAGCACATAAATCTCTGTTTGTCTGCTAGTTTCAATATACTATAAATCTATAGTAGGCAGTAGGTAGTAACAAATGAATGAATACACTCAACCAATATATATATTTTCTGAGAAATATCATTCCTACCTAATGTCAGTATAAAAATTATTACTGACTACTGTTAGATCAAAAGTTTTTTGTGATTTTTACGTTATAAGAGAGAGTTTCATAAATTTATCGAATAAAAGAACGTCGAATTTCTTGTAAGGTTTCATTTTTTAGAACGTAGGTAGGACCTACATTTAAAATAATATTAAAATTAATTAATTTTATAATCAACTTCCTTATCTGTTGTTCCTGAAAATAGAGCATTAATTGAACGTATATAGAATAATTGGAAAAATATAGATCGTCTACTTTTTCTTTAGGTTTGAATCTGTTATTTAACTAGGTAGGTTTATTTTGTAGGTTTATTTATTTTGTATACAACGGTATCGGGTTGCCTTTTTAAAACATTAAAAGAATCCAATTTGACTTTTTTCAGTTTTCTGCTATAAAACAAAAACTACTGTGATCTAATTTTAAAATCGTAGAATAAATATTTGCGTAATGTAAAATGCATTTTTTACTAAGAATAATTTTCAGTATAGCATTTTAAATGCGAAATTGATCAAATATAAATTATTTGCGTCTTAACGCTTGTCTTTAAACAATTCTTAACGATTTGGTTCATTCAATATCTTTCAAAAACGTCACAGTCGCAATCGCTAAGAAATGTTAAATAGTTGTAGTAACCGCAAGTTTGGTGTATTTATGATATATTCATAATATGGAAGGAAATAAAGTAAATCACAGTTGACAAGAATTTCTGTTAACTTTACCAATAATTCAGTTTTATATAAATAATATTTTTATTAAAACAAACACGTATAAACGTCTGTCGCTTGTTTTAAATATTCATATGCTTGAAAGTAACCGAAGTAGAAATATAACTCTACATTATTATAAAAACCTCACTTACACTATTGTATATGATACTAGCTTTCTGCCAGCGGCTTCGCCCACGTGGTCTTGTATTACACATAAAAACTTTCCTTTTGAATCACCCTATCTATGAAAAAAAACCGTATCAAAATCCGTTGCGTAGTTTTAAAGATTTAAGCATAGATGGTATAGGGACAGAGAAAACGATTTTAGTTAAGTGTATACTACATAGTAATGTAGTAATGTATATACATATATATATATATACATATATGAATAAAATTATTTCATTTTTCAAAAAGAGTTCAACTGCTTGACAATCTCAATTGGGTTTCAAACAAAAAATACTACATTAGTTTTCTAAGAAGCAGTTTTGGCGGCGCCGCGTCCTCGTCTATTGGTTTAAGGTGTGGTCATACTAACAGATGGAGACAACGGGCAAGGGAGTCCGAGGATGGATAGCGGTCGTAGACCACTGCAAATTTTTTAAAATTACGATATAGGAATAATCTATAAAACAATATTTATCATCAGAGGAAAAGTTAAAATATAAAGGACCCAGGAAAATAATGAACGTTGTCGATGATAAAATACACGTCATCATCATCAGCCCTTTTACGTCCCCACTGCAGGTCTCGGGCCTTCCTTATGGATGGTTAAGAAGGATGGGCCATGACCCTCCACGCTGGCTAATGCGGATTGGAGGGTATTAACGACTGCAAATGCAGCCGAGACCGAGGGCTAAACGTGTCTTCCGAAGCACGAAGTAGCTCAATAGAATATTTTTTTGGTCACCCATCCCGTGACCGAAAGTTGCTTAACAACAACGATCGCAGGCCGCGGCGCTTATCCTCTACTACACACGTAATAACACCTAGTTCGTAGGGGGACCTTTCCTTAGTCTCCCTTGGCAATTGTCTCTATCATTCAGTAGGACCACACCCCCACCTTCAGGTTTCTATTGTTAATATGTGATTTATTATTTAGTTCGTGTCAGGTGAACTCAGCCTTAGCAGTATATTGTTTAAGTGTTCCAATTTGAGCAATGCTGCAGTCATACTGGCGACTACTGACTGTTGGGTGGCAATTTATTGTTGTTATGCTTCTTATTTCCCCTGCTACGGATAATGGGAAAGAACGAGTAATAAATGCCACGTAATTGCGTATTACAAAACAGAATCCGCTACATTGTGTTAACTCAAATACATACTTTTGATTGCTATATTTACGTCATTAACTCGGTGGCGTAGTGGATAAGCGCCGCGGCCCGCGATCGTAATCGTTAAGCAACTTTCGCAAGGGTCAGTCACGGGATGGGTGACCAAAAATTATTATCTCGAGTTACTCCGTGCTTCGGAAGGCACGTTAAGCCGTTGGTCCCGGCTGCATTTGCAGTCGTTAATACCCTCCAATCCGCATTGGGCCAGCGTGGAGGGTCATGGCCCATCCTCCTTAACCATCCATAAGGAAGGCCTGAGCCCCTGCAGTGGGGACGTAAAAGGGCAAGTGATGTGATGATTTACGTCATTTTAGTTGTATTGTTGATCGAAGGATTTTAGTGCTTGGAAATTAAGAAACGTACACTTGAATGTATCTTTAATTTATATATAAAAAAAGAATGCCAATGTGTTGGTTCTTGTTAACATTAAATATGTACTTGCCGCACAGCTGGAGCGAAATAGTCCTAATACAAGTACTTCATATTACTCACTGGGACAATTTCAAAATTGTAACTGATAGAAATAATGTTATTAAAGAACATTTTTACTTTTTAAATTTAATTGTCTTTAATTTATTAAGTTAAATGATCTGCTTTTATCGACAAGCATTAGTTATACACAGATGGCGCTACTGTGTTTGTTTTAGTTAGGCGCGTTCTGGCTTTACTGTGTATCTCTCTCGTTGCAAGACGGTATGTGTGCTTTTGTAAGTAAAGGACATTGGCTAGTTTCTTCAAGAGCTTGGACCTAAACGTTATACATTCGTTTATAGGTGGATTTGTAGATTAAAACAAATGGACATGACATTATTAAATTTCAGGTCTGTTCTGATTTTAAGAATCGTATTAAAAAGCCTGAAGGTTTGCCTAATATTATTCGCGTTCCTTGTTTAGGTTCGTTCAAGTTTCTTACGAAATGATAGCTTTTATTTATGTTATTGACAATAGCGAAGATTGTGCAAAATTTACTGAAAAGCCATTTGTTAAATTGTTTGTTTTTGTTGTAAAATTTTTAACAGTTAGATAATTATAACCCCAGTATGGCCCTTTTAATAATTATTAAATTCAACACGTATAATGCAGTAACAGAAAAAAGAAATACGAGAATAAAGATGAAAAATAAGTGGAAAGGTTCTCTTTATTAAAAAAGGTTCAACAATTTCGTTTGCCCGAGTGTATCTACTGTTTTTTCTGTAAATTGTGTGAATTTTGCGTGGATATTCAGGTTGTTGGCTTGGGAATACCCGCGGATATGTTAATTTACGAGAGCGTAATGTAAATAGGCGCTGGCAATTTATGTCGCTAAAACACTCCCTGGGAAAACTTGGGACTGAGGGCTAACTCTCCCCTCCCGAGTGTTAGAGCCTCCTCCTCTGCCCAATAGTTTCGATGCCCATGAATCCTGAACTGATTATTCAGTTACTCGTTCCCACGTTGTTATGTAGAAACTGTATGTAAATTTCTTTACTTTATTAGTCTACAGTTTTTAGTTACAAACAGTTGTAATATATAACAGTGATTCGCTCTCAGTGGATCACTAATTTTATATTTATCAATAGTTCATTAACATAATATATTTATTTAAAAAAAAAAACATAGAACTAATTAAATGAAGGAGAATCCGCACAATATATCAATATCGGTGGTGTTATCTTGTTTCAAAGACAGGAATTTCGTAGAGCTGCTACCTGGCTAAGTTAGAATAGGGATCATAACAGAAATTATATCATAGAAAGGTAAATTTTCCATTGGATTAAACAATATGTAGCGATAATTAATGCTATGTTATGAATATCAAAATAATGAATTTTATTTGTAACAAAAGCCAATGCTTTTACTACAAAATTTTCTTAAAATAAGTATTATTCTGCGTATTGATAATTCTACAAAATGATAACATGGGAAAATTTTATGTGAAACGAAATTCTATCAAATGATTGTCTATCAAACAACGTACAATCCGATATTGGTAGCACATCGGTACTATCTCGCAATCTGATATTAAATCGATACTATTGAGATCATTGGATTTGTATTACAATTTAATTGACATTTCCTTCAGGGACGTAACAGCGTCCCCATTGTAGGGGCTCAGTCTTTCCTTATGGATGGTTAAGAAGGATGGTAATAGTCTTCTTATGGATGGTTAAGAAGGATGAGCTATAACCCTCCATGATGGTTCAATGCGGATTGGAGGGTATTAACAACGACAAATGCAGCCGGGACTAACGGATTGACGTGCCTTCCGAAGCACCGAGTAGCTCGAGATAATAATTTTTTGGTCACCCATCCCGTGACCGACCCTTGCGAAAGTTGCTTAACGATAACGATCGTGGGCCGCGGCGCTAATCCACTACGCCACCGAGCTACCACCTTAGTAATTCATGTTATTTGTAATTAAAATGTTTAATAATTTTCCAATCTAAGTCATTACAACAAAAATTAAAAAGTATTTATTATTTATCCAGTTGTTTAAATTGACTGAAACAAGGTTACGAACTTAACAGTTTCCCATTTTTTCATGAAATAAGCGCACTGAAATTGATTTTCTTTCAGTTCCACTCGAGCGAGTGAAATATGAAGAAAAACTGACCCTTTATAGCACCTTTAAAATGAATTACGAGTCCCAGAAATATTGCCGGAATAGTTAATAGTACGTTCCTTTTAACTTTCTCACACAATCAGATCGAAACTTAGTTATTCTAGATTCATGCAATTTTCGCCTAGTAATGATCTTTCAATAATATTTCATGACTATTCACTGTAAAATATAATTCTAAAATTTTCTAAGAAGCCTATTAATATTTTACTAACCACAAAAACGGACAGACAGAATTTTTCACAATTAAGTATTGTGTGAACGATGAGCAGCTTGGGAAGTTGATGTTACTTACATAAATGTTGTGATATAATATGTTATTTATATAAATGGGATTATTTAAATTTAATGGTTATAGACGTTGAATTTATATGAAATATAGGTGGGAATGGTTAGTTTTTATAGCACATAAAACAGTTAACTACTGAATATAATTTGAATATTTCATACCTAGGTATTTTATATAAAAATCGATATTAGATTCTTCGTTTCCCTTTCATAATTCTCTTCATTTGCTATCTTTTATTTAGTAACTTTTCTAAATGATGTAGAATAAATATAAAACCAACGAATTGTGTTTCTAATGGTTACATTATGTTAATATTTTTATAAACAAAAATATGGTTATAGTTTATGTGTTGTATTAAATAAACCTTACCTTACCTAATAGTTTTCACAAATAATCAAGTAATTAATAGCTAATTATTGACAAGCAAACTACTTCGCAATTTATTATTAAAAAGTCTATTCAAAGTAATGTTTTTAGAAATTAATTAGTTTACGAGAAGCATGTATCTGGAAAATTAAATATAAACATCTTTCACGGGTAGATTTGCAGTGGGCATACCACACTGGTTGGATTTATAGGTACAACATAGCTGGCATGAATTTTAAAATTAAATTACGTAATAAACATAAATATGATTAAGTATTTAAATTTAGACATAAATAGATTCGATTCTACGTACAATGAACTGTTCGTATCGTCTCAGTACGGAAATTAGAGCCCCCAAACCTAGATTCGAATGATTCGATTCTCTCGTTGATTTCATTGGACATTGACTATTACATTTATGTCAATAGAAGTGAAATATTTCTCTATGTCAAAATGCTACTCCAAAAAAAGCACTCAAATGTCATATATAAAACAAAAATCTTATCTAAGATTAAGCTTTATAGAACTTCAATTAAATAACAACCCACATCAAACAAGTCTTTTTACATATATCCTTTGCAGAATTTTTGCAAATCAACAGCCTATATACGAACCAAAATCCCATCGCCTTTCCTTGTCTCCTACTCGTTATAACAGTGTTTATTAAGGTATTTCTTCGTCGGATTATCATCGAACGTGTCTGTGCGGGATTTAAACGATGCTCTGTTAGCGTCTATTATTATTCATGACATAAATTTGTTCTGCAAGAAAGGCATTAGACGAAAACTCATTAAAACAGAGACGCGGTGTGACTTTCCAAAGAAGACGCGTTAAGTCCACGCGTGAGGCGGCGTGCTGTGGCAGCTGATTGTGATTCAGCCGTCGGTTGCTTATTAAACATGTCACCGTTAGCACTAATTTGTGAACTTTCACCGGGTGCCACGTAAATAACTTAATTAAAACGCTTTTCTCCTGTTACATTAGCATCTCGTACATATGTACACGACATGATTATTCCAATGAATTCATACCCTTAGCAAGAAAATTCATTGAGTGCGAATCGAATTATCGTCCCAGGACAAATGTCTATTTGGTATATTGGAAATTTTCGTTCCCTCTACGGAGATAGTTGTTGTGCAGGAATCAATACAAAAAAAAAATAGATACAAATTCAATTGGAAAACCAAAATTTTAATACCAAAGCATATGCTATGGTCACTGCTCTGACATCGACGTCAATCAAAACAACTATAATAGCATTTCCATGTGTGACGTCTGCACTTTTATTATGTGTGACAGATATAATCTTGTTGCCAGTGCATAGAGGAGCGGGCAGGCTTACCACGTTTATTATACAAATTTTTCAAACACGTAACATTTTATAGTATACAATTTAGAAGTTTTGGAAAACTAGAAAAACAAACTTAGAGAAGAAAATGTTGTTACTCTTTAAATCACTATTAGTACTCAAGGAATTCAGAATATCTGTAGGTTTTTCACCCAGGTTGTCCAAGTAGTTCATTTGGTGATGGATATCTCTTAGGCCGTCGAAGTGGTCCATTCTTATCTGCTTCCATTTTCCTTTTCAACTGTTTTGTTCTCATATACATATAGACTTATAAATAGATGTATTGATTTTGTCTCTGAATTCTCTGTTGATAATTGTAGATTTTACAATTGTGACGTGAATGTTGTACCTACATCATAAAACAGAAATATTAGGCAATAAAAACGCAATCTCAAATTAAGTTACTCAAATTCCGTTACGGATCTTAGTAAGAAAGTCCACTATGCTGACTTGAACATCACCAGCTATGGTGAGACCGTTGGGTGCCAGCTCAATAATATTTGAGAAATTTATTTAATACGGATCAGATTCGCCTTACCTATTTCAAAATAAGATTAATCATAAATTAACGTGATTCATTTGTTGATTTGATATTGACTGGTGTTGTATATAGATAGGATATTAGGGAAGAACATTTCGTGTATAAGTTTGAGCCAATCATGGGTATAATATAGATAATAAACAATATTAAGTTTATCTTTTTAAGTTAGTGAAAACAAATCAAAACGATATCTGGTCCAACTTTATAATCTCTTTTTTTAGTTTAACTATTTTATCTTTTAGAAGCATAATTAATATATATATTATTTAGTTAATATGTCTCTTTATGATATGATTTCTTTACCGTTAGTTTCTTGCGATTTACTACTCAGTAAGTACGTAAAGTATAATTAACTGTCTGATCTCTGTTATCTGATACTTTGTTTCAGACACCGTCATCAAATTAGTATTATTTCGTTATGTGTTGTTTATATTATTGATCAAGACCCGCCATTAAGCTTGATTTTTTTTCTAAATGTATCCCGCCATTTTGCGGCGACACAACCATCTTGAATTTACAATCTTATTCAATACAATTGTAATTGTATTTTCATTTATTAGATTTTTCCTTTTAATTTTAATTTTAACTTTTATTATTGTATTTTACACCATTCAGTACGATCTCTTTTTCTTTTTCTGTTGTGCCGAACAAGTGCTAAGCCAAGTACAGCTATCACATCATCATCGTTCATTGTGGTATACCGTACACGTCCTACACACACCGTCAAGAAACTCAACTAAGTTTATGGCAAAACTGTGCACGCAAACCCTAACGTGTATGTGTCATTTGAAACTTGGTTATGCCTATCGGTTATGCATGCACGGCTAAAACCATCGTGCAAACCTAACGTGTGTCACCACCATAATGTAGCTAAATGTATAGGTATCAAAATATTATTCTGAAATCTTTACAAGTTGTTACAACTTTTAATCAATTATCACTTGGTGGGGAAAACGAAATTCATGACTGACTGAATTGTATGGAGCTGGTTGCTGATGTTGTATCGAGTTTTGGAGAACAGCCGTTCATGTATCTTGTCTTCCTCAACAATTTCAGCTGATTGTAGGAGACCGCGAGTATGACGTGTACTACTTTTTGGATGATGATTATGAGGCTACTTGTAACCGTGTCTGCTGATTTTCAGTTCTCACAGCGCGAGAGTTGATGACGAAGTACCTAACAAAATGTCAATCAGTCTAGTATTTTTATGGATAGGATTAGGGTAGGTAGAAAAATATTGAAAACTTATTACCTAAAATTTAAAAATAAATGCGTTTCATTCTACGTGAGCTTTTGTGTGAAATGTAAATGTATTGAAAGCTATATAATGAAGCACCATCATAAGTATAGGTTATGAAAGACTAATAAATATCTGCTTTACTATATAGTCTAACAAAAACTTTAAATATCATGAAGCAGCGCTCGATTTTATAGGTTACCATATTACCTGTTATAAAAATACTTTCCTCGGATCTCACTGTCACTCACTTTTCCACGCGTTAAAATTTTAATTTTTAAAATTCGCAAACCCGTATTAGGACCGAATTTTTTGCAGACAACCCTATATCAATGTGTTCGTAATGAAACAGCGCTTATGTTGATATAATTTTTTTTTTATTATCAAATCAAGTGAAATTAACTGGCATCGATATACCTGTTTATACCTGACAACCCAGTAGTTCGTCCAGGTAAATAATAGACAACCCAACGTCTGCACATTCTATATGTTTTATACTTTAAGTCAGAATTTTTATTTTTCTTATTATCTTGATGTTGCAACATTTAATAAAAAAATATTTTTTAAAAAATAATTTAAAATATTCTGTCCAGGATTTTTTTAGCCAACCCATTTTTAATATATTTTCTAATATACTAAATTAATTATACAATAAGTTTTATTCCATTATCAACCCGTTGAAGGTCGATTTAGGTTCGGATCTTCTACTAACAGTTAAGAATGTCAAACTCAGTACAAATAGACATTTACACATCCATTGCTTTGTTTATTGTTCAATGGATATATCTATACTATAATAAAAACGTATATATATATAACTATAGTAATAACGATATATGAAAAAAACTATGATATTTATAAGCGTTATAGAACACAAAACAATGATTTTTAAATTTTTTGTCACAGATATGCACGATAAATGCAGTTTTCGCTAATATATTGCGGTATTCTTCCGTTAACATTTAGTGTAAGATTTATTTCAATCGGTTCACAAATAAAAAAGTTATGTCAATTTGAAGTGACGTGTTCGCCAAAATTGCTATGAAATGTTAACTGTTTTATTAAATTTTTGTCTTTGATATATTGATCATCACCATTCACTCTTTGACAGCCAAACTGCAGGGCCTCAGGAATTTGTTTAATAATTTTTGGTCACCCATCCCGTGAACAACTCTTGCGAAAATTGCTTAGCAATATCGCACGTGTACAGCGGCGCTTATCCGTAGCGCCATAGGGCTACGAATTAATACTGTCTATAAAATGATAATTTGTATGGTGAAAAAAAAAAAAATATTCCAAAATTTTGACAACACCAAAGTAAGTTGACCTCTTTTATAAATGGCCAATGATATTAATAGCATAGCGCGTGTAGCTGCTGATTGTAACATACATGCAGTATGGTATGAAACTTCCTTTTATAGAGAAATGCGCTTGGTCTCTGAAAGTGCTCGCAGTTTGCACAATAGAGATCGAGAAAGTAGTTTCGATTATCGCCAACCCGTGTTGCTTTCATACTCCACAGGCGTACCGCAGATAAGTTTTGACAGGGTATAATGAACTAGCTGTTTTACCGCGACTTTGCCGCAAAATTATAGCCTAAGACATCCGCGTCTGATGTAGCTTTCCGTAGGTCGGAATTGCTCTGAAACTATCGGTCCGGTAGTTTTGGAGCAAATCTTTCCTCTTTATAGTATCAGTATAGCTTAGGTATAAGAGGTCCGATGGCGTAGTGTGTTCGGCTTAAATTGCAGTTAAATAAGTAAGTAAATACTGCACAACAAGGACATCCATGAATACTTATTTTATATAACTAAGTACAAACGACAAACTCATCGCTAGCTAGCGATTTCTTCCAGGCAACCTAACATTACATAGAAAATAGAACAATAAATAGCCGATCGTGCATACAACTAGAAAAATAATTATAATTTAAAAAGGTCAAAAACAAAAGAAGGACAATTTAAAGTTACGAATAAAATGCTCAGACACAAGCGACAACCAGAGCGCGAGAAACGAGAAAAAAGATAGAAAAATAACATTCGTAAGGACCGTTCACTGGATGGGTGACTAAAACATTATTATCTTGAGCACTGTGCACAACACTCGCACATTGCACGTTAAGCCGTTAGTCCTGGCTGTATCAGCAACGTTAACACCCACCGATCCGCATTAAGCCCGCATAGTAGAAGGCCCATTGATCTTATTCAATTCGACTCCATTCATAGGAAAAAAAGAATTCCGCCAAAATACTTTCCACGCAGACGAAGTCGCGGGCACAGCTAGTAGCAAATATAAGTATAATTTAATTGAGAATGTTTTAAAAATTATTATGGCAATGTTTGTTTTATTTCTATGACTTTTGCGAGATTAACCTTTTCAATTGAATTTCTCTTTTGTTTGTCATTTCTACTGTGGTTCCTTCCTCATTTAGCGATCTCATACTTTATATAGAGTAGCACCTTGGATTTAGGTTTTGTTAGTTTTGTTTCAATCCTACTAACCTGTTGATTTTGTAACCTTTCTTTTACGAGACTGTCTTTTCAACATGGGTTACTTTAATATTTTCTTTACCTAATATAACATTTTGTATGATTTTATAAATTAACCGTTCAGCAAGGTAAAATTTTTAACTTTGATTATTCTTGATTATATGATAATAATAATAATAATAATATAATCTTTATTGCACACATACAGACAGGAAAACAAAACGAAATTACACGGTAAACAATACAGAGTATGATGTATATGATGTTATAATAATTTTAATTTATTCTAATCCAAATTCTTAAGTCACTTTTTTTTAAGCTATGGATATATTTTTTTAAATGTACTATAAAATATCAGACTCACTTCCTCCAATAATACTGTGTAATTAAAAATATGTTCATATTATCATGTTTTTCTTTTAGTAAATAACTGGAAGACAAGTGTCCAACATTGTCAGCCCAATGTGATTGATTTTACATATTTACTTAGTAGCTTTCGCCAGCGGCTTTTGCCTGCGTGGTCCCTAGGGAAATGTTTAGTGGGATAAAAAGTATCCTATCATCTAAGCCGGCTAACACCCTATCTGTACACTAAATTTCATAAAAATCCGTTCAGTAGTTTCTGCGAGATTGACGGACAAACATCCAAACAAAGAAACTTTCACCTTCATAATATTATTAGGATTAGGATAATAAGATTCATGTGGGTGAAACGCCAATAGCAGAACAATCTGTAAATATGCCTATACATACAATTTACTAATCTTATTCTAAACGAATTAGGCATTATTTAGTTTTGTTACTTAACTTTCATAAAACCAATACGTATTTGATTAGTGATAAAGTAAAAATTCAACTCCATTTAGGTAATTCTGTACTGTAAAAACTTTTACAATGATGTCTAAGTTTTTCTTAACAAAATTTATAAATAGAACAATTATTGTTGATACTAAAAATAACTTATTTATATCATAGGTAGGTAAATCACTATATTAGATTATATAAGACGGGTATTAACGCGATAGATTTCGATAGTTAGGTTTTTCACTTACCTATATTTCCCAACGTTTCGACCAGGTTACACCGACCGTGGTCAAGGGCTGACTGTTTCTGCGATGCTACGTCTCATCTTCTGAAGTGGAATCCACTTCTACCAGTTTTTTCTCCAGGTACCGTCACACACAACAATAAAGGAATCCCTATTCTGTATCGCAGCCGTATTCTGGTGGTCCGGCAACCGCGAAAAGTTTTTTATCACCGGATTCCACGTTGTTGATAATTTAAAACCATTTTCGCGATTGAAATTGCTGGGATGTTTTTTAATTTCAGTGCACAATGGAATTCAATCCAGTGGTTTGTGTCACTTTCCAGTAAGTGTTCCGCGATCGCCAATTTATTTACTTGGCGGTTTTTTACAGCTGTGATGTGTTCACGGACTCTTTCAGTTATTGTTCGTTTCGTCTGATCAATGTAACAACGATCACAACAGCAATCAATCTTATACACGCCAGGTGTTTGTAAGGGTAAAACATCCTTCGGCGTCCCCACGATGTTATTTACCTTTTAGCCAGGAGCACATACTGTCGGCACAGAGTAATTACACATGGAATATAGGCTGGTCGTCTTTTAGCCTCAAGATGTCTACTCTTTAATCTCGGCTGCTTATGTCGTTCGAGCACTTGATATCCATTTTTCTTCAGTAGCTCCTGAACATGGGCCAACTCTTGTCCAACATGTTCAGGGTCACACAGGGTCCTGGGTAGTGGTTAGAGCAGTCGCCCGGATTGCGAAAGGTCATGGGTTCGAATTCCATTTTAGGGTGCATGGTTTTTTAAGCATTTTTCATTAAGAATATATAATTGATTTGTTTGTTTAGTCTTACGGGTTATTTAAATCAAAAATTAAAAAATGCTCCGTCATATAGGTTAGTGCAGTATTTACTACCAAATGGGATACCACCACAAAGTACTTTATCGGATACCACCTTACTGGTATATTCTCGGGAGACGGGCTCAATGGCGCGGTGGTAGCGTTCCTACTATTGCGCTGACAGTCGTGGGTTCGATCCCCACCCAGGACAAACATTTTTGAGATTAACAATTATGTCTGTTCTGTGTCTGGGTGTTTTCTATTTATATTATGTATATATTTGTATTCCCCCGTTGTTTCTGATATCCGTAACAAAAGTGCATAAGCTACTTACCTCGGAATATATACTACCTACATTATGAAAAGTAACTGATTAAAGTGTGTGTTCTCTGTGTTTCTATCTTTATTTAATTACTCTCTCTCTCTCTCTCTCTCTAAATATATTTTGTTTACTGTCCCATTTCAATAAATTAACATGATCACTTAAATATATTGTTTAGTTAATTGAAACATCAAAGCGAGTCGTCAAACGATTGTGTACAAGTACGCGTGAGGTAATTGTTACATGTCAAATGCGTCTTTACATCTGCGATGGTGTGTAAGTGCGTGTAAACTTCGTTTCCGGGGCGGACATCACGGGTTTATCCAAGCTGGTAACCAATTTAATTTAGTATTCGATAACCTTAGAGGCAATTGAGACAGCTTGTTTGTGCGGTAGATTAGATGTTTACCCTCAAGCCTCGATGTCCCGAAGATAAGCGGAGGGTCGGAGACGTGCCAAGGGGCCTCAATATGTGGGACCATTACATTGACGACTCTATACCGCCTTATCTTTTTACTGTTCAATTCAAGATAACTGGAAGTGCTTTGCATCCTTAAATTCATGTTTTGATTAACATTTGAACAAAAGGCGATACAGATTAATTTTGTAACGGCATTGTTCATATTCAAGTCGTAGAGTTTTATACTTCGAAACGAAGTACTATATTTTATATAAATTAATATACAGTATAGTATAGTACAGAACTTAGATAAAGTCTTGATATACTTTGATTAAGAATTAAGGCAACAGAATCAGAATTATATTTGATCAATGTTGTATTCACAATGCTATGCCGAAAAATATTCTTAATACAAAATTCTTGAAAAATCCACATGGTCTCTGGCATGGGATCCGAACCCACGACCTTTCGCAATCCGGGCGACTGCTCTAACCACTGAGCTACCTTTGTTACTTTTCGCTACTACAGAGCGTATTCTCATCAATGTTCAGTCAACCACCTAAACAGCCAAAAGAAATATTATAACAAAAGCATTAGTGAAAAGTAACAAGTTCTCGAAAGATTCGTCAGTCTTGTTAGGTCTGGGTAGCTCAGCGGTTAGAGCAGTCGCCCGGTTCGAATCCCATCTCAGAGTGCCAGGGACCAAGTGGTTTTTTTAAGCATTTTATATTAAGAATATTTAACAGAATCAGAAATTTCAAGGGGATTTAGTTTTCATTATTTTGTAGGATCTGAAATAAAAAATGTATTTATGTTAGTTTGATATTCTGTTTATTTCTATGCAAAAATCGAAAATTTATATTCTCAAGCTCAAAGCTAAGTTCACCGTATACGCTCATATAGATTCGAATGTCAGTTCAGAGAAATCGGCTGGAAGCCTCCCGTGCTCCAACATTAATACATTGACAAACCAGTGCGATAAATCTGGAATGTGTGCGAGTGAGCAGATTGACGTCAAGAGTGTTAACCAGTAATTTAGATTGACTTCTTCTTAGCGCAGTTGAAATTGTTTTCCGCATGTTACATACTCAAAACAATCGGGGTAGCACAATGTTGAAGTACGCAATTTATTATTCACAAATAGACTACAGAAATTGAGTTTTAACGAAGACAAATTGAACTAAAGCGGAATCAATTACGGGAGATTTATTTTCACAGAAAGAAAGAATGAAGTAAATGCGAGGCAAGCAAGGAGATGTAAATTGGATTTTTGTCTTTACTCAAAAATGTGCTAGAGTTCGGGCTTGAATGCGGTGCTTGTTGCCTTTATTGGAGGAAAGTCTTCGATTTGTTCCACAAGTTACTTTTGTTTTGGACATTCGTAAAAATGTGCATTTATTGGAAGATTTGGATTTGATATTTTTTTTAAACGTGAACTGTACGCTCTTTTCAATACATTCGAATAATTGCTGCGAAAATATTGGTGAAGTGTCTTACAATCAGTTTTTTTTTTACGATTTTGTTACACGACTGCCCAGAAAAGGTATATTGCATTTAAGGTTATTGAAAGTATGTACGAGTATGCATGTTAGTTTCTTTATTCCACCATAACGTTTGAAAGACTTAACGGATATAAATTATCATCATCCCGAGTAAAACTGGCTATATATATTTTTTTTATTAAATATTCGATATGGCGGATGTATAATATCATTTAAAAACCAATATTTCTTCAATTACGGGTATCAAATTAAAGGTATGGATCAGTACATTTCAGATATATATATATTTTACTGTGCATTAATTTATTGGTCACTAAAAGAAATAAAATAAAACAAAAAAAAAAAAAAACACGATTGCCACTAAAAATATAAAAAAACAAGTTGAAATTTGTTTAGCCAAGTTCGTTTCTTTCATTTTTAGTAAAATTATGGCAGTCGTGTTTTTTCATATATTTTTTAATAATTTACACCTCTAAGTTGATAAAATTTAATGAAATGTATACCGCAGTTGATTCAAATACCTGAAATGTTAATGGGACGTTTGTAATGTACACCGCCATTGCGGGTTAAGTAAACAGGCGGAGCTCTCGGGATATGGACCTGTAATACCATCAAATATCGGTCTTAAGAAGTCAATATGTACAGAGTAAATATATTTAAAGTTAATTGGTGGGAGCTTAATAAATTTCAAAGATACTTTCCTTTCTAAATGATGACATAAAAATACAATAGAGTTTCCTAATCATTCCTTTTTCTTATTATGTCGATTATTAAATTCGATATTCTTAGGCGTAAGTTTTATTAGATGGTTATTCTTAATAAAAAATGTTTAAAAATCTACGAGCCTCAGGTACCCCGAGGTTGGTCTCGAACCTTTCGCAATCTGGGCGACTGCTCTAGTTCTTTAAATTTCATAGCCTTATATATTTGTTGTAGTTTAATCGATATTGATTTTTAATATAATTTTCTTGATGTTTATGGTATACTTTAATGGAAGAATTCAACACAGATGTTCACAAGTATTTACAGCAAATTTCTATTTATATATATCTCCATTATTTAATGTAGTTTCATGTAAAATCATCGAATTGTAAGATCCGTGTGACTAAGATGTATACTAAATACCTATACATACAAAATATTGACCAATATTGAATAATAAATTATAAGTAACTAACTCTCCTCATTTCTTAACAACAGTAGATACTGTAATTCAAGTAGCAGGTGTTTTGATATTTTTGGTTAACGTTAAACGTTCTTAATGTTTGTCCAGATGTCCGATCGATGTTCATAATGTTATATTAAACCTTTACCCTTGATATAGGTATCTTTATATGACCATTCGAACAGTAATCTATTATATAAGTATTAGTGTGGGGAGATAAAGTAAATATTATCATAGGACACTACGATAACCCTTTGTAGAATGGACTCTATATTATATTATTTTTTTTATAGATATCTATCTGTATTTTGCTTGAAAATGAGATGTATAATTTGCAGATGACAATTGATTTCTGCAACGTTAGCTATGAATAATACCGACAAGCAATGTAGCTTTACAATATGGATAAGATAATTTATTTATTTTATATTAGGTCCTTACATATGAAATTTTCGTTTTGTCGTACTGGCCACTTTAATCACAAATTTCCTTGGTTGGGAATTTCAAATTCAAATTTATACAGCCATTTACAGATGCATTTGTGTTTCGTGGGGTGGCATTCATTTGGTTTTTTTCTTCTGTTTGTCCTATTTACGTCACCCAGTATAAAAAATGGAAACCTTGAAATATCGTGTTATTTACGAGTACGAGTTCCACCGTGGTACCAGTGCTGCGGAAACGGCTTGAAAGGTCAATAATATGTATGGCGGTTTTGTCGCAAAAGAAAACACAGTACGTTTTTGGTTCCAACGTTTTTGTTCTGGAAATTTCCACCTGCAGAACAAGCCCCGTGGACGGCCGGAGACCCAAGTTAATAATGAAGAATTGAAGGCTATTGTGGAAGCGGATCCATCTCAAACCATGTTCGAGTTTGCTGCAGGCTGCGGTGTTAATGATAAAACTGTTTTTATCCACTTGAAGCAAATTGGAAATATTAAAAAGCTTGAAAGTTCGGTACCTCACGAATTGAGTGAGGCAAACAGGTAAACGCGCTTCGACTGTTGCGTTACATTACTTAACCGGCACAATAATGAAGGGTTTTTAAAAATTAGAAGAAATTTAATTTTAATGTCTAAGACATCCGCCGTAACCTTGCTCTAACACATTACCATTTTTTTCGAAATTCCGATAACTTCTTGCAAGGGCAAAATTCAACTTCGATGGGGCAGTGCAAATCACCTTCAAAGATTTTATTGATTTCCGTCCGAATAGTTTTTTTAGTAAGAGAACCAATGAACTACCTATGAGATAGTAAAAGTACATAGATAACAATTGTCAATACTATGATTAAATAAATATATTATATTAAAAAGTATTCTACTTTTTGTTACTCCCATACCGAACACTAATTTCATATGCAAGGACCTAATATTATCACTAGTTATTAACTGAACTGCGAATACTCGACCCTTGATAATTTAACTATAACATCGAAACAAACTGAAAATTATGTCATTTTTTTGTTTGACATTCAGTAGATTAAAACGTAGTGTAATTCTTACAGAAATAAAGTGTAATTTTGTATGCAGTAAATAAAAGTGTCAAAGGCATGGTTGTGTGTGTACGTATTTTTTTAAATTTAATAAACTATTTTCAAGCATTAATATAAAAAATAGCATTTTGCAATTGTTTCTCATAATTGTAAGAAACAATAACTAGAGAAGCAATCCCATACAACAGATACGCCAAAAAGCGTTGCCTAAACGGAGAGCTCGTGGTGTTGGGATTGTTTAATGAAAATGAATGATTATAAGCACAAAATAATGGGTTTATTAAAATACAGATCGGCAGATACGGCACAATGATGGGTGACAATTAGTTTTGTTTTAATATCAAAGACATTTATTCATAACGAATAATGCTTAAAAATCCACATTGTCTCTGGCGACTGGATTTTTTTTAACAAAACATTTTTCATTGATGATATTTTCCAGTATCGCATTGTGAATGAAAAAATGATGAAATATAACAATTACAATAAAATTTCATTTTTATCGTAAGTAGCTCGGTGGCGTAGTGGATAAGCGCCGCGGCCCGCGATCGTTGTCGTTAAGCAACTTTCGCAAGGGTCGGTCAGGGGATGGGTGACCAAAAATTATTGTCTCGAGCTACTCCGTGCTTCGGAAGACACGTTAAGCCGATGGTCCCGGCTGCATTTGCAGTCGTTGATATCCTCCAATCCGCATCGGGCCATCGTGGAGGGTCATGGCCCATTCTATTTAACCATCCATAAGGAAGGCCTGAGCCCCTGTAGTGGGGACGTAAAAAGGGCTGGTAATGGTGATGATGGTGATGATCGTAAGTTTCAATATTTGTAAAAATATTTCCTTCGGCTGTTTGGGTGGATTGTCTGAACATTGATGAAAATACCCTATGCGGCAGCGAATAAGTAACAAGTTGAAAGTAAAATGCATTGTATCTTGATAGGTAAATATATAATAAGATATTATAAATAGCAATTGATATAATAATTAGGTTAAGATATAATATAATTGCTTATAACACAAACGATATAAGCAATAAATCGTATACATCATTATTACTCTATAAATGTTGACGCACAGACCTATCTTATGACTGGAATAAACGGAAACATCGGACCTCGCGGGGCCATTGCGGATTTGTAGGTGTTAATGACGGCATATGCAACTCTTAAGTGGGTTAAAACTACTTCTGAAGCTCGGAGGAGCTCTGTATAATATATTTTTGGTCACCCATCCTACGACCGGCCTTTATAGGATCGTAGAACGAACCCGCTAGCTGTGCACTATGCTTTTCGGCTCTGGTGTAAATTATTATGTGCAACTAATTCATCATCATCATTACCAGCCCATTTACGTCCCCACTGCAGGGGCTTAGGCCTTCCTTATGGCTGGTTAAGGAGGATGGGCCATGACCCTCCACGCTGGCCCAATGCGGATTGGCCAACTCCAGCCGGGACCAACGGCTTAACGTACCTTCCGAAGCACGGAGTAGCTCGAGATAATAATTTTTTGGTCACCCATCCCGTGACCGACCCTTGCGAAAGTTGCTTAACGATTACGATCGTGGGGCGCGGAGTTATCCACTACGCTGCCAGGCTACTCCAATTAATGCTATTTGCAACTAATTGTATCTACACATTTTATTAACCATACAAATATTATTTACATAGATACGATGTCTGTGTTCGAAAGTTTCTCAGTATTAATTACATTGGGGGTTGAAAACTTTTAATGAGCACTCCTGAATTTAACTTTGCGATTTTCAAATTTATTTATAATATAGGCGCATTTCTTTTGGCGATGAATATCGAATGAATTATATATTTGAAAACTTTAATGAGATTCGTGTCTACGCCTCGAATATTTTGTCGTTTGGCTGAATATCTGTCGGTTGTGTTTAAAATATTTGGATAACATCTGATTTCCCTGAATGAGGGAGTATTTAAAAAAAGAAAACATTAGTTACCGAAATAAAACTAGATATCGCTATGGTACGTTCTTGATTTCTCTATGACAACCTTTACGGTTTTCTTTCAAGTTTAAAAGTAAATTAGTTTTCAAAACTCAGTAAGCAACTCATATTCTATTTGTACTTTTTCGTATTTGTATTGATATCTAATTTTCGAACTTTTCAAATATCAGTTGTTAAATATGTTAGTTAAAAGGAACGGAAATGACTGTCTTTGGTCCATTCGTTTCCTGCACAAATCAACTTTTGCTAGAGTCACCATCTAGTGGAGGTGCTTTTTTAGTGTTTTCGTTTTTTTTTTTATACTTCCTCATTAAATTATAGTACATATTTAAAGAAGATATTATTAATAAAATGTTCGGACTTGATATTAACTAGCTATATAGATTTAACTAATAGAAATCATCATCAGTCGTTTTACGTCCCCACTGCAGGGACTCAGGCCTTTTTTATGGATGGTTAAGGCGGATGGGCCACGACCCGGCCGGCCGGCCCAATGCGGAATGGAGGCTATTAACGACTGCAAATACAACCGGGACCAACAGCTTAACGTGTCTTCCGAAGTACGGAGTAGCTCGAGATACTAAGTTATTAACCCTTATTATGTCATTCCAATTTATTTATTTTAAAATGAAAATTTTAATATCATATTTTTTTTTAAATTTATATCACTTTATAACAACTATAATTGTTTTCATCATATTCGGTACAATTTATCATTAAAGTACTCATCCAGATATATATCGGTTGATATATATCAGCTAACCCTGGTCTAATTTATCAATCGACGAATACGACTTGAGGGAATGACAAAAAAAAATCAAATGGTACTCAGCGTTTCGAAATTATACGTATTACGTATTGTACCTAATGAACGTACCTTTTTAACGTTTACTGAGAAATAATTACTTATTCCTTTTAAACATCTTAACTTACTAATTTTGAGCACACTCAAATTATATAAGATTATAGTCCAACACTTCACGGAGTACAATGTAGTAGAAAAGCTTTAGGAAAATGAGTCAGTGATGTTGACTGAAAATTTAACACAACATTGATACAAATGGAAAAATAAACTTAGGATTTTTAGTACCAACAATATCGTTAATTTCTTTACCAAGAAGCATATAGTCTCATCTCATTATTTTATTTATAAAAACAAAACTATAAATCTGATTTGGTACCTCCCACAGAACACGTCTTTCTGTGTTCTGTGGTACCTCCACATCGAAATTCGTTGAAACTACAACACTATTGCTAATTGGTTCTTACTTGTTTTTGACTTGGATATACGACATAAATTTATATTAAATTAACTAAAATAGGAAGGAAGAACGAGTACTTTAACAAGTTTAGAAAACAGTTTTTTGATATTTTTGCAGAGAAAACTATTAAATAAGTAAGCTATGTATTTATCAATTCATATTTATAATATTTACTGTTAGTTTGATTATTGAGTCCTCGGCTAGAAAAATAACCAATCTGATATGGCGCTGGCAACATTAGCCCTAAGTAGCAATTATACTTATTAGAAATTTCGGGACATCCCCGTAACGTAATGGTCAGTTTTCTTTAATTTTTCTTAAAACGTAATGCTTATGTTCACGTAATGAGATTTACTAAAGTAAGTAGGTAATAAGTCGGCTATTCACCTATACTTTTTAATTATTTTATAATAAATAAACAAATATTAAATAAATCAAACTCAATATTTATTTTACACTCAATATTGGTTTAAAAGATCAAAACTTTTAAAAACTACGAGCAACTTAAAAATCACAGCTTTTTAAATGCATGGTATAATATCGGATAAATATACGTATCAAATATCGGATACTTTGATTTTTACTATAAATTATCGGATTTTGCGAACCCTGGTTTAGATAGAGAAATATAACTTTTACATTAAATCGCTTAACTCAAGAGTGGGCAACGGTGGTCTTATCGCTAAAACCGATCTCTTTCAGACGACGCTTAGTGTTTTATCCGCTTGTCACCTATATTAAATGAACAAATATTAAGTAGCCAGACAACTTGTCACTATTTGAGGTGATAAGTGATAAAATTGGGCACTATTCAATGGTTTTAGAAATGGCACCATATTATTGTCGTTTTAAGTAATAATAAAATATTACTATTAATTAGATCTTGAAGATGTTGGAAATATTATAATACTCCAATCGTAGTGCTGATGTGGACTATATTCGTGAAAATATACGAGTATTTCGTTTGGTTTGGCCAAAATTGATTACAGAATACGAAATGCGTTGAATGAGTGTAATTAGCTCTCGTCTCGAGTTAGCGCTATTGTGTGAAGGTACGCAAGTTTTAACTTGATTCATTCACAGGGGCGTATTTGCCCTAGGACCAAAACATTCATGGTCCGGGGCGGTAAGCTGAAAGGGCAGCGCAAGTAGCACCAGTCAATTTCTTAGTAAAAAACCTTTTTGTATTTTCTTTATTTATCTTTTGATAATGATAATTTCAGAATAATATTTTCAGTAAATACGTCACTACTCGTTAATGTAATCATGTACATGAATGAACGCAACCTATAATAACAAGTCAAGTAATAACGAATTTGGTAGATATGTATATTTATTTTTCGAATGTTTATGTTAATTCTAGTTTTTGTCATGGAACCTGGAAAGATAATAAAAGAAAAATACAAACGCGATGGAACCGTTTAAAAGTTGTTTCATTTATGGATAGCGCGCGTGAAAGTATAAGAAGTGAGTAATTAACAGGTAAGTACTCGTATTATGTAAGTTTGTATTAAACATGTTTCATATGTACCGTTTTTTCTTTAAAAATAAAAAGAATATATATATACATATATATTGGAACTAAATAGCACACAAAAAAAGATTATCACAACTTAGTGAAATTGTACTTACATAGAAAAGTACTTACAATTTCAACCACCTCACCTGCATAGGCTGAACGGTTCGCGAAAGCTCTGCTTTTGGACAACGCGAAAACTTTTCTAGTTTTGCTTATGTATTGAGTAGGACAAAACATCATCATTATTAACCAATTAATGTCTTTTTATGTCCTATTAATGGGGAGAAGTCTTTCCTATGTGTCATATAGAGAGAATTGGCTATATAATCCACCATGTGAGTCAAGTGAGAATCACGTCCTTACGTACGTATGACTAGTCCGTGCGCCACAACATTCAATTCATCTCACTCAACTACAGAATAGCGCGGCGGCTGCGCAGGAGTATTGTCTGCAGGCAAATTCTTTTAATGTGTACGTAATAGTCTTGCTTTTTACTATTGTACTATCAACCTAAATATTATAGTGCAATGTCTACCTTACACATCAATGGTGACAGATATATAATAATATTGGAATTCAGGTACTTGAGATTCTATTAAAATGCGATTATTACGTAAACATAAGCCTAATTGGGATGCTGGTCGGGTTCGGATCTTATCTCAGGCATTCATTTTGAACAATTTTTATACGCAAAATTTACGTAGCAATAGATTATTAAAAAAAGGGAAAAACAGATGATCTTGCAAATTTTTTTATCCGTTGTAGGCAATATGGTCTCTATATAAGCTCACGTTTGGCCATATTGGGTTTCGCGGTGTGACCGTCTGCGCCGGGCAGATGTTACGTTCCCACCTGGCGGGCGGCGCGCGGCGGGCAGCACGGCCGGCGCGTGCGCTTTCTATAAACCAGGACCGGCGCGCCCGCACGCAACCTCACTATTATTATTACATACTTGTTATACAGTGTGAACTTTTAGATTAGATTTTATTTCTTGGATAGGTGTTGGATCATTCCTCTCTTAATGATTGAAATAGCCTTATTTCATTGAACCTCTATTCTGTGACAGCAGCGTGCAAGTCGAGTTTGAGACTGATTTTACGGCAGAATAGCATAACAGAGTCCTTAATAATTTCTTAACCAAGAAAATATTGTAATCTGAAGGTATGTAAAATATTATTTAACTGTTTATATGACAATATGTTCATAATGTGTAATACTAATTACTTGAAATAAGTAAATATGTTTTAATTTGCATAAGATATTCATTTTTTACCACGTATATAAATTGTATATTGCATCAATTTTGAATGGTTCATTACATTATGAAAAGCATAAACAACAACCCACTTGAATGAGCCAATTCGAAATCGAAAAACGATATTCTATTAATAAAATAGCTTATTTTCGTCAATTGAATTTTAAAATATTGGTCAATGGACTTATTTCAGAATATGAAGTACGATAGCCTGAATACTACTCTTTATTTTGTTAAGCAATCATCTATGGGAATTCGATTCGATACGTTTGCAAAAATATTTTAATATTGTGTCATTACATATTACACTATTCACAGGTGTCGATTAAATTTTAAGTTATATCGGCAGTTTTATTATGTAAAATATGTTTTTTTTCAAGATTTTCTAAATATATTTCCAATCTGCTATAGTATTCCGTAAAAAATCGGAGTCGTATTCAGCGTTGTCATAGCATTAGAGGTTTAATTAAATAAAATGTACATCAAAATGTAACAAAGGTTTACTTGATTAAACTTATAATGTCGCATTATGTATTCGACGCTGAAGTTTTACAAAATACCAAAACAGATTTCGTTCTTAGATATTACAAATATGTTTATAGAAACATGGAAAATATAAATCCAAAACCAAATACCGATAAAAACAAGCTACATTAAATCATACTTCGTATGTTTTTTTCTCACAGTAAACGTTCGATTCCTTCGCCTTTATAAAAAGTCATCCTGTGTGTTTATGTGGATCACTTGCCCTCAACTAAGTCCTGTTTATATGTGCATTATCACAGGGCGTTGAATTGACACGCGAGCTTGTATCATGATAAATTGTTTGTAATGTCATTTAGTCCCTTTAACGGTGCAAGGAATTAAAATAAACAAATTTTACATATAGGTACTTACAATATATTTGGTATAGGATTATTGATCTGTTTATATTTAAAGGAAGTGTACAAATGGTGAATTAAGATCTTTTTAAGTGTGTGCAGACTAAAAGAGAATAACAAACAAATTACAGCAGACGCTCTTTTTAAACTAGTTGCTATCCCACGACTTTGCCGACGTTAATTATAATAGCCTATGTCATTCGCGTAGCTGCCCGTTAGTGACTTTTCATGATAAAATAAATATTTCCGAAATTCACCCCTACAAACAAATAAACAAAGTTAGAAACATTGACTCTAATGTTAGTATAGATATCGATAATCATCATCTGTCATCATCATCTGCTTAATCTGTGAGACAACCATCAAGACAATAAATTTTTATCACTTTCAATACTAGGGTTTTGTGAAATTTACTTAACATATTCAATGGTAAATAATGACGCGTTGAACATCTTGATAAGCAATAAAATGTTCCAGAGAGTGCCAAATAAGAGTAATTTCAATAGGTATATCAACGTAACTGACACTATATATAGGATTAAGTTTAGCATAATTCAAGTATATTAGGCACGAAGCAACTTGGCAAGTTTCCTAACGTTCATCACGATGAATGACAATCTGGGTCCCCTTTTGGGATCAACACAATACAATAAACAGTGAAGTTTGCCGAATTAGGAGAGCTTAAAATATGAATGGGTTTGAGGCAGTACAACGCATTAAATGTACTTTAAAATTCCACTTAAATTAAGTTGTTCATTATCAGTATAAACAATAACCTTCAGTGTCGAAAAATAAGTAATATATCGATTGTCTTTCTAAATACACAAATAGTTTGGTATTCTAATGAAAAAATATTGTCCAAGATCTTAAAATCGTTTGTGATAAAAATTCAACGTTAATCAAATAATCGCAAAGAGGCTTTTAAAAGTAATAGTATGTTATTTATAAATACAAAATAACGACGTCTCCTCAAGGGTTAGCCTGCCATCTGTCCTTTAAACTATTCCATGTGATAAGTTTATTTTAACTATAGTAGTAGTACACATAACTGAGGCACTCTATATTGTTTTTAGGGTTCATACGTTATGTATATACATTTGCGGGGTGGCTAGCGCACACTTCACGCTCCAAGGACCAAATTCGTGCATTTTGATGGAAATTGCCTTTGTGATGATAAAAACTGCGCCGCCGGACGAGAGGGGACCGACCGTTCGGAAATGGGATCATATAGGTTTTATATCGCAATCCATTTTATTTGATTTATATTTATCACCTATCTCTATCCAATTAAATTTAATATGATATATGAGATATCGTGTTAATAAAACTCCATTAATTTATAAATGCAATATACTACCTAAATTATTATAAATTAAACGAGTGCATAATTAAAATATCTAATATTCCGTCGGTTGGATAACTTCAGTAACTAGCGCGGTGGAAGAGCAGAGAAAATTTCTTTTGGCAAAAAGCGAGACCTAATTTCTAGGTCTAATTAGGCCAAGGCATCTGTTTCAAACCTAATGGGAATATGAATTCATAATAATGTATGTTTATGAGCGAACCACTGGGATACACTTAAGTTCGAAGAAACTTCGCATCTAATAAACTCGAAGTTTCCTTAGCAGGATGCTTGTAAAAATATAAGTTGCGTCGCCCTGAGTTACTATTGTTGTTTGTTAATGCTCGGAAGCGTGTAATTATTTCCCTCAGCTCTGCAGTATGGTGTTATACATCCCGCACATTTGTTCTGAAAGGCGAAACATACTAATGGTTAATATTGATTACTAATGGAACACTGTTATATCGCAATATTATTCATTATATTATAGTGGTAAATTTAGTAACAATGTCTAGTATATGTCTTATATATATATATAGCAGTAATTAATGTGTTGTTACAAGAGAGAGGCTGTGGGCAAATTCCCATTTGTGAATTTAGTAGGAATATAATATGGAAAATGATTATTTGTTTATTATTCATAGGTGTATTTTAAATACTTTTCATACATTACTGTTGTGAGTAGCTCGGTGGCGTAGTGGATAAGCGCCGCGGCCCGCGATCGTAGTCGTTAAGCAACTTTCGCAAGGGTCGGTCACGGGATGGGTGACCAAAATATTATTATCTCGAGCTACCCCGTGCTTCGGAAGGCGCGGAAAGCCGTTGGTCCCGGCTGCATTTGCAGTCGTCAATACCCTCCAATCCGCATTGGGCCAGCGTGGAGGGTCATGGCCCATCCTCCTTAACCATCCATAAGGAAGGCCTGAGCCCCTGCAGTGGGGACGTAGAAGGGCTGGTGATGATGGTGATAACATTACTGTTACCATGTCAACAAAATACAAGCTATAGAATATTTTTCCTTAAACAAAATGCTAAAATTACTTACCAAATTATTATTTAATAACTAGATATTCTTTTAAATAAGTCAAGAGAATTCATAGGCCGATTGTTTTTTTTTGACGAGAACTTGAAAATGTTCCACTTTAATGAATAATTTGAGAAGGAACTTTAAATTTCTATGTTAACTATTGTTATAATACATATTCGGAAAGTTTCCTCTATAAGCGAATAAATAAATAAACAGTTCTGGTTTGGTATACAAAACAGATTTGATATCGTCCTCTCATAAATAACTATTATAAGTCACATGACATGTGTTGGAAATAGATAGGCGACGGGAAAATGTCTATTTGAAAACTTCACATTTGGGAATTGTATCTCAAGAAGGGAAAAACAGATTAATTAGTTATATCTCCTTCGTTAATTTGTTTTTATGTGATTTTCATAAACACTGCATAGAAATGGATATAATATAACTTCAATTAATTAATTAAATTTAAGTCTACAGTATCTATACTAATATTATAAATAGGTAAAGAATCTAAATTTGTTTTTGTGTAAGGGGTAATCTGAAATACTGACCTAATTATGAAAATTCTTATCTGTCGTCGCTGCTTAGTCAATGTCACAATCACTTATGTAATTATTTACCTCATCTCCAAACTGTAGTCTTTGTCTCACTGTCATCTCAAAAATCGTTATAAATAAGTTAAAAATGTAAAATAACTGATTAAAAATTATATAATAGAAATTTTCGGTCTTTTTCCTCTGTGCTCCGATACGTTCACTCCAATGGCAAAGCGTAATGGACTATTTACACGAGGCGAGTAGCTGAGACAGTCCCGTGAGCAAGTCTAGTATCGAGATATCCTTAAACACCCATAAGGAAGGTCTGAGTCCCTGCAGTGGGGAAGTAAAAGGTCTGATGATGATGACGATGAAATTAACATAATCCTCAAGCCAGTCATCAAGCTAGTTCAATGAAATAGAACGGTTCTAATTTTACTGGACTGGCTTAATGGATTGTCTTGGCTATTGGCCTCGGTTGGGGTTACGACCAGTAGTCGGTCAACAATGGTGTCAGTTCGATTCCCAAGTCACGCGATGCACAGTACGGATTGGCAATTTGCACCCCTGTTACTTGCCAGATATCAGAGGTAGCACTGCATTTCTTCGACGTTAAAAAAGTGATAGTAAACTAGCTTCATTTTACATTGGTTCGCATATAGCGTTGTGGATGATTAATCTACGATATATGAAAATTACTTTTATTTAGTTAATATTAAATTATTTATTCTTAATGGAAAATGCTTAACTGGCACTTTTTTTTCGAAAGTTTAAATATTTGTAAAAATATTTCTTTCGGCTGTTTGGGTGAATTGCTTGAACATTGCTTGAATTGATGAACATTGAAATACGCTTTGTAGTAGCGAAAAAGTTACAAGTGCTTGAAAGATTCGTCAGTCCTGTTAGGACCTGGGTAGCTCAGTGGTCAGAGCAGTCACTCGGATTGCGAAATGTCATGGGTTCGAGTCCCATCTCAGAACGCCAGGGAAAATATTGATTTTTTAATATTTTTTCATCAAACATATTTTTTAATTGAATTCGTTTGAATCACAACCTGCTAATCTGATAGAAATAATGTCACCCTGTCAGAGTCATATAATTCAATTAAAGGTCAAACATTAGTTATGAATAGGTGACTAGGGATTCTTGTCAAAGATTAATGTAATTTTACTATCTGATTTCAAATTAAAGATCTATTCAAGTAAGTACATTAGGTTCAAGAGAATGAGTTCAATTGTTAATTGAATATAGTGGCAGTTTAAGTATCAGTATTGGTTATAGCATTCATCGTTAAATCTTAGAGCAAACTACATATTTTGATTAATCGAAAGTTGGTTTTTATTATGACTTTAATTTAAAATTCTGTTATAGAGTTATAACTCGTACTGATTAACATGACATCTGAGGGCTTATGCTCTTTGTTGTTTAATGAGAATTCGGAAAATTTCAAATTTTGGAGTCGTGTTAGCATTTCTAAAATAGACAAAATTAAGTTTTCAAAGAAATAGAATACGCCTCCATATGTTATGTTAACTCGTACGAGGTAGTGTAATATTTTGTAAATATCATTTCCGCTCTGGATACTGTTCACTGAAACAAAAGCTTTGTGAAAGTTGCGATGTGCTACAGAACTTTTACAAATTTTTTGTTCTGCATATGTTTTAGTTGTAATAACCAACTAAAAAGTAATGGAAGACAAATACGTGAATTAATACTGTCAATTGATAGATTTGATGAGCTGATATCACTTATTTTGATTATCAAATTAGGGCAAAAGAATCAATAATTGATTCTAGATCGCGCTATCTATATCTCTAGTGACGAATACGAGATCACAAACATTCCCGGATAAAAAATTGAGCAGCACTTAGCGCAACATGGAAATTTGAAATGAAGAAGGTAACACAACACCGAAACCCGAGACAATATAGAAAAGTTCATTTTTCTTAATTCACCCTACCAAGATTTCAAGCCGGACATCAAAGACCTCAGAGATGGCGACACCTTGAAACTGGTATGCGTTGTCAAATATATATATATATAGTTGTTATGTTTAAGATAAGTTCTGAAACGGTTGTAATTCAGATATATTAACAGTATCAACACAATATGTAGCAAACAGTAGCATAACCGAGTTAACATAATGAATGTAAAAGACGTTTTGTCATACCCATTATACATCGAGACAATAGCATACACGTAATAACAGTGTTATTTTATGCGCGTTTTTTGTTTTATAAATAGCATAACAAATAACAATTTTCCGGTCGTTAAGTTCTAGATAATGCGATCGGGTTGTTGGGCACGAAGTGTTACGTATACCCATTACTGCGATGTGGCATGGGCGACATATGTCCAGTGTAAAATCAACTCTTATAGCTTCCTCTTTGATCTAGCGAAACACTTCCACGAATATCTAACTTCACAAGTTCACTTTTATATTAGTAATAAGAAATTTTTCGCCAGAATATACATATAAATTTACCTTTTGATTCACTCTGTATATTGGTGAAAACAACAATAAAAACAATTGTAAAATTCAAAAGATTTCAATGTACAGACAAGTGGGAAACAATTTTATATTTTATTATGTATAGATAAGCTTATTTTTTACTATGTATGGTTGCAGCTTAATTACAAGTTAGTCTTATTTATGTCATGTCATTTTATTACAGCATGCATAATTTAAGAGGCGGTATGAAGCCAAAAAACTGTCTATCCCTACGCACGGCAATAAAATAGATAGGTACAGAGCATGATGAATTGCGCGGCAAAAACGGTTTATAATTAACTACTCTTACATTATTTAAAAAAGGGTGTCATAAAAAAAATGGAAAATGGTGAATTTTAGTAATGTATAAATTAATTTCGTCTGTAACATAACCTTTAGAAATACGATAAAAGTAAGTTCATTTTCCTACATTGATTCGACTGGAAATCAAACCCGGCACCTTAGAGATGGCGACATGGAAATGGCTATGGAAGTCATACTCCGTGAATATAAACTATGTTACTAAGGACTCTCTGCTGTCGTAATAATATCGTAATACAGCAAAAATAAGCTTAGGCCTAAGTACCTTGAAAATTGATTACAATACTTAACCCCTTATATATTGGAACAGTCACTCTATAAACCATGTAAGTAGATATTAATTTTAAAACCAAATGGGAAAACTCATTAATATGCCTATTAAATAAGTTCAAAGATTCTCCACTGCGCATTTCGAAGCTCGACATGTGATTAATTAATTTAACAAGCTAATTAATTCTTTGCCAGTTTAAGATTTATGTTGTTTCATTCGAACGTTGGCATGATTATAAAAGGTCTTTTTAAATATGTTCTCGTCCTTAGTATGGAACTGACTATTCGATTATGATACATAAATAAGTAGATTTCTTTAATTTAGATTTAGATGATAATTAAGAGAGTAAAGTGCTAATTAAGAAACCAATAACTGCTAATTGGTTTTATTTTTTTTAAACAAGCTCATACTCATGCGCCCTAAAACGTAATTGATAATTTTATACAAGTTCATAACGTAATAGTAAAGTAATTATAATCAAAATTTTCTCTAACAGTAATTGACTTCAAAAACTTGAAGCGCGTAAAATATATGAATAAAAAACTTTGATTATTAATTATTAACATTAACGTTATGAACTTGTCTTACATAAAGTACGTACAAATAAAAGCATGTTTAAAAAAATAGATTACTTTTTTATTTTGTCTCATGAATAGAATTAATTTTTGACATGGCATCTGTATTGCAAGGTGTTTTACCTGTTTTATATATGTTGCTGTTCCCATAAAGACGGATCTAAAGAGTCCAAGCGTTATCTAGTTGCGTTATTTCACCGCTAAATTCCTAAGACCACTTTCCAACTTCATCACCACCAGCCCTTGGTCTGGAAAGCATCCAGTACCAAAGTCCTCATAAAGGTGGATCTAATAAGCCCAAGCAAGATACATTTGTGTCGTTTCATCATTAAGTTTTATCACCACCTATCGATTTCATCTTTATAATCAGCTTACTGATACCATAATAAAACATGGTCATATGATTTACATGTCTATGTAAAATTACAAATCTATTGGACATTGAGAAGTGGGCCAAATTTGAGTTTCAAGATTTGCGCACTAACATACTAACAAGGCAAGTTAAATAAAAGTTTGTAAAAAATCCTTCGTTATTGCTAAAATTCATCTATTTTTTTCATATCTTCTTATTAATACATATAATTCTGTATAAGGGATATTGATAAATATTTTAGTAATAGTTTGGGAGTAATTAATAAAAAATAATTTGTGCCGCGCAGTTCGATATTCTTTGTTTCCCTATATGATATCGCGCCCGAACAAAGACGGGCAAAAAGAACAATCTTTTGGTGTCAACAATGTTTTTTTGCCTTCTATATAAGATTCTGGAGACACATTTCGAATTTTTACGAACGAAAGCTGATGTGATTTTTAATTAATTTTAAAATAATCGTAATGATTTGCGAGTTGTTACTTTTTTTTGATGCGCAAATTATCGCAAATCTTTTTTTGTTTGTCTTTACGCTCAGCCTTAAATGGAAATAAAATGCCTGATCAAGTCTATGTCGGTGTTGTCACGCACAGTGTTAGACTTCGTAGTTTTTCCTTATTATAGTTACCTGTTACCTTTTTTACATTATTAACAATAATTTAACCGAAGTAATTTTCAATGTAACTTGTATTTTCTTTTCTTAGTATGTTTTTTTGCCGTAGTAACTTTCCTTTGAAAGCTAAGTTATTATTTATAGTATCCTTTTTTTGGTCGGTACTATGTACTTTGTTACAAAGAGTACTTAGGTAAATATGTGTGACATACAATTTAATAAGGGCAATATTTTCTGTTGCCAATGTATAGTTTTCACACCAACTTGTTATTCCTAAATAAACATATTTAATTTTTATCATCAAATTAATAATACTTTCTCCATATTATAATTATTAAATGTTCAATAATAATGCAAAACTATTGCTTTACAAAATAAATAAAGTACACGAAACTTCTTATAATTAATATAGCTACAAGCCAGAGGGGCGTATACGCAAAAATATTCTAATTTTGTTAACAATTAATTAACAAAATCCATTTTTTTAAAAATCGGTAAATGACAATATAAGTAGTTTTGTTTTATACGCTCATTCTTAGAGAATTAAACTAAATTAATACTCTAAGTTTCTACCTTGTTGAATTAAAATAACTAATATTTCTGATTGACAAAAGAAGGTGATATGAGTTCATGAGATCATCATCTTCGGAAATACTGATCTGATCATGAAAATTAATATATATTAATATTTTAAGTTACGAAGGACTGCGGGAAAACAGCTAGTATCTAAATACCCCGAGACATAATGTATATTAGTAACAGAAAATTATTTTCAACAACAATAATTTTGTATTTTTTAATATTTGTCATTCTATTGGTGACCATATTGATAACAAACTATATTAATAAGGTAATATAAATAAAATTTAATGTTTGATGACAATTTAAAACCATAGTTTTTTTTTCTGAAATGTTGTTATAATTATATTATAAAACAATTAAAATACGAATGTGTAACTGATTCCTTTTACAGTCAAAATATGCAACTTATAAAAAAAGTATTATATATATTTCTTTTTCTCAAAGCTTTCGTTTTGCCTTTTCTAACAGTACTTCTGACATTCACGTATGCAAACAGGCCGTATAAACATAATATTTTTTCCCCATCTTTGATAAACATTTCTCAACAATTCATCGTAATACATCGTCGTTATTCGTTTACACAGCTTAAGATTGTATGCCGCTGATGTATCCGAACACTCTTGCTTTGTGTAGAATATAATATTTTGGGATGTATGTCGTATTTTAAGACGTATTCAGCTCACGTTGGCGGTCCTTCGTAATGACAACGGGAAAGCTTGATACTTCAGAGGAGGGAGGCGTTTTCCCCAAAACAAAATAAGCGACTACATCTAACAATATAAAGTTATATTTATGTATATTTAAAACAATTATGGGTTAAAAATTGTTTTTTTAACCCATAATTTTTAAAAGAGGTTAAATCATTAATTAATCATGTTAAAACATTATACACTAAAATGTTCAACGTTTAAAAAATATAGCGCTTTAATTTATTTTTCATAAAATGTATTTTACAACTAAAGGTGATAGATCCTCTACCTACTTTTTGTAAATTTTGCTAATAAATAAGTCGAAACATACTTATGTATAAAGTTATTTTGAAATAATAGTAACTTTTACAAATTCGTTGAAATTAATGTCTCATTGATATTGATTGATGGTGGTAGTGCGCATTTAAGTGGTCCATAACCGTTTACCGACTAATGAAAATTTGTCACAGTTATCGCTTACACACCGCATACGATCCCCATCTACCAATGTAAATGTCCTTCCCTTTGAATCACCCTATCTCTTAAAAAAACCACATCACGTTGCCTAGTTTTAATGATTTAAACATAGGGACGAACAGTCGTAAACCGTTTTGTTTTATACTATGAATTTTTATTATTTTTATTACGTTAACCTATTTCTTTTTAAATTAGTTACCTTACCATATAGTTTATGATTATTAATCCAAACAAGCAACATATCGTATCTCCTATGTAGTGAATATGATATTCCCCTAAGGCACATTCACAATAAGTGGCAATTCTAAATCGAACCCTTAATTTGAATATTTGTGTGTGTTTCCTGTTAGATCCCAGTTTAAAGTCGATCCCTGCCCAGCCGTAAATAGTGTCAAACCTATTTTCCGGTTTCTGTGGTGTAGCTTCCGTATTAATTGTATCAATTATTGGCGCAAGATAACTAACTACCTACAAATTTTCCGTAAATCCACATGCAATGGTTATTGTCATAGCGTAATTTATTATAACAAGTTATCTAGTCTAATATATTCTTGCTAAAGGAAACGATAGCTTATTGTAGTGGGATAAAAATCTCGACGGGTCTGCTGTGCAAATGTTTAGCAACTTTTGGAATGTCCGGTTACAGAATGGGTGACCAAAATTTTATTTTATTGATTTTCTCTGCGTATATGTTAAACTGTCGGTCCCGGTTGTATATACAGTCATTAAAACCCATTGGTCACGCGTGGTTGTTATAATTAGTCGTCTATATTAATTCATATGTCCTATGAATCCTAATCATAGGTGAGGCCTGTGCTCCAGTAGTAGGGATATTATCAGCTGCTGATAAAAGGATATTACCCTTACTAATAAGAAAGATATAATCGTTGTTTAGATATAAATTACTTTGTTCACGTTATTTCAATGTGACTTTTAGCTGGAGTGAATAAGACAAATTTTCTTACACATCGTTTATTAGTAGCAAGCTCATTCACGAGCAAATAAAATGTCACGTCACGATGTTTATTCCGAATGAAATTATAATTAATCTTCTTAATATGCAAAAATTGGGAATTAACTCCCGCTGTCGCATGATAACGGTTGCTGGTGCTATCTGCTTCTAAATAAATACAATTGGTAAATTACACTTAAATATCCTATAGATATTGTGCTGATCCTTAATTTATGTATACTGTTTTATTCATGTTCTTGTAAGACGAGCTGTGGATCCAGCACCTCTACCACGCAGAGCTGACGCACTTTCAGAATCAGAACTTAAGTTCCTACTAGCTAAATAAAATAAATACAAAGTTGGGTTGTAAAAATATACGTGAAAATTTTTATTGACAACAAACAAACAGATAGCAAAAGTCACACGTCACCGTCACATATTAACTTTCGAATGTACGATGGCCAGCAACTAAATTGGATAGAACCTCCAACAGTTCTGACATATATAATATTTATAAGTAAAAATCAATATATAATACTTATCAAATTCACAATTTAAATTTTGCAAATCTGATTAATTAGATGAAATATTACTACCCAATATAATACTTGTCACATTTGATAATATATGTAAAATGCAATTTTAATTTAGAATATCATATTCAAGTGTTGCTATTGTGTGAGACCGTGCTAGTTCTCCGGGTAAAGGCAGAAAATTAGCGCTTTGCTTCCTGAGAAAAGGAATCGTTGAGCTTTCAATTTGTGCATTGCTGCGGCGCACACGTTAAATCCGACTTTTTTTTTAATTTCATTTTGTTTTTATTGTAATCAATTTATAATTCATGAGTGCTGATTATGTGATGCAAATAAATGAATTATCTATTTAATTAACTCCACAATTAATAAACCATATATCGATGATGTTTTGTATATTGGATAATTCTGTCCAAGAATAATTTTCGATCTTTACTAATGACAAATGGAAAATTCTTGAATTACAGGGCATGTGGAGGGAGTTGAACTCGTAATCTTTGCTAATACGGCTCACTGTTCAAAATAAAATTAATATAAATATTAGACAACACATCCTTTACTCCTATTTCGAGTAGCCACTTATTATAGAGTATTGGAGACAGCTATCACAACACTCAGACCCGAGACAATACATATAGAAAAGTCCAATTTTTAAATTGATCCAAAAATGGCGAAACCTTGAAACTGGCGTGACTTCGTAGTCGACTGTCGTTCGTTGTTTACTGTTCTAAATATATCTTTAAACTATTTTTCTATAAATGGAGAAAAATGTAAGAAAGATAACTTAATATTCCCAACAAATTGTTAAATTAATGTAATCCTGGTTTCTTCTTAGGGTTCTGCACTCAAAACGTAAAAACTGAACCCTTTTACTAAGACTCCGTCTGTCTGTCCGTCTGTCACCATGCTGTATCTCATTAATCGTGATTTAATATTCAAACAGTACGAACTGAATAAAACTAATATTTAATTAAAAAACGATTTGATTGTTTGCATTTTTGTTGTTTTTTTTTTAAGTAAATACATTGATTTATTAGTTAACTGGAACATTTACGATCAGAGCAAAGTATGTTTTTCTGTGTATGCCTCTTTGAATACAAATGGGATCCCTTAAAGTTTTGGTTGCCTAAAACAAACCGTTGAATCAGACGGCGATCCAAACTTCCTGTATCCTGATAATGGACACGTAAACAATCATAAGTATCACAAAATCCTCACATAGAGTAAATAGATTTATTTTATACATTTCGTTTATAGTACAAGAGCTCGTGATTAAAATTTACAAGATTTTTATAATAATCGATACTTTTTTATGTGAAAGTACAAGAGATATCAGTACCTAGGCTGGAACGACTGGTGGATCCGGTGCAATATGAAGAACTTAAAATGGTTATATGCATTGAAAATGCTTCGTAATTAACAGTTACATTATTAATTAATAGAGTAACAGCGAAGAACGTAACGTCTCCGCGTTTCACTATTGTGCGATCTCAGAAGTTTGTATGAAATTAGTTGTGAAAAAGATTTCTCTAATGGCTGAATATTAATTGATTACTAAATTATTACTAAAGAGACTTAAAAGAGACACTTGTATTTAGTGGAAAAACAAATTTAGTCAGAAGTTTAACACTAGATGTTCATCCCGTACCCGACCTTAGTACTTCCATATTCTAACACCTGATGCGTTAGAAAACTACTGCACATTTTTGTCACGAGCTCTCGGCCTATTAATATCTTCGTTATCATCAAATATTAATCATTTATTGTTTTCAATACTCTTGATATAGAAACACTGAAAAAAGAATAATAACAAAGCATAGATCACAATGTGGACTGGTGAGTTCTCTGTTTAATATTGCTTAATATTACAGGACTGAAGCTGTCGTTAAAGGAGAGTTTTTATATAATGTAAAATCGATAGAGTTGATAAAGTTTTTTAGATATTAAAACGATAAAAATATTCATGAATTCATTGGATAGATGAGAGCAAAAAATACGATATTATTTTCAATATATAATTACTAAGTAATTTCAATTTAGGTCATTCTCTTTGTAACAATTATTATCAAAAATGTAATTATCGGATAATACACAATAAAGTATGATTTGATTACATTGAGATAAAATATCCAACAATTATCAAAATTTTGTATTTATATTTAGGTTGGTGATAATGATATAGTACTAATACTTTACTACATTTTGAATGAACATAATACAATTTCCTATTATTATAGGCTTTACTTATATTTTCTTCAAGTACTGCCCTCTTTTGTATATTTTTTTCATAGAGGTTAAATAGATTATTTTACGTTCAATGCTATTAGTGTCAAGCGTCACAGAACACTTACATTGTTTAATGAAGATGAAATTTTAAATTAAAAAAAGGGGTTGGTATTTCGGTGGGTGTTCCGAAGGCGGAACGGCGAAAGCTCCGCGTTGTATGTATGTGGAGCCATTCTCGCGCTGTCATTCGTGACGTCCGCACGGCTCGACTCGGAAAGGGCGCAGGCCGCCTTCGTGCAAACTTTACCGAACTTCTACGAACTAAACGAAAAAAGTTCGCTGTGTTTTCTGAACGAAAATTGGATGCAATCTGTGAAGTTCGCTCAGTGCCGTGACAGAGTTTTGTGCATTTGAAAAAGTTCGATTACTGTTTCATATATGAATATTTTGGACATGCTAATGATATGACGGATTTTTAACGCCGGATTTAATGGGTGAGTCATCATTTCAATGATCGGTTTTCTCTTGCTTTATAAAATGATTTATTTGCAAGTACGTGTTAGATTAACGATTTATTATTATTTTATTTGTAGACGGTTTCTGTAATTTAAATTACACAAACTGTCTTCATGTCTTAATGTTTATTATATATTCTAAAGTTGATTTGACCGTTAAAAGAATATTTTACAAAAATTATTCAGAATAATCATTCTCATTTTACAATTGAACATTATGTTTCAAATTGATATATAATACATTAATGAGATATTTATAAAATTAATTTCGTTCATAATTAGCCTATTAATGTAGAGCACAAGCCTTCCCAATGGATGGATGAAATCGAATAGGTAGGAAGAATGGGCCATGACCCATCACGCGGGCCCAGTGTGGATGAGTGGATGTTAATGACTATAGATGATGCAGGAATTCAACGGCTTAACGTGCTCTCCGAAGTACAGAGGAGTTTGAGATATTTTATTTTGTTCACCCATCTTATGACCGGCCCGGCTTTATGCGAAAGTTGCTTAACAATTGTATCGTAGACAGAAACCTCTAACCATTGTCCTATTCAGCTTTCGTTATTTATTATTGCGATTTATATAGTATTAAGTTAATTAAATTGCCAGGCCGTATTGATTAAAGTAAAATAAATAACTTATAGGTATAAATATTTACATCTCACAATGAATATGATACGTATAACATGGGGAAGTTCACGTAATAAATATGAACTTCTAAAGTAATTAATTAATTACACATTTTGGGTGCGAAGGGTGAATCTATAAAGTGCTGTTTGCTTAATATTTAACAAATATATAATAAATTATATTTCATTATTATAATTTTTTTATTAGTTCAATAAATGTTTAATGTCTATGATATGCCGAACTATGTCTATGATATGAAGAACAAAAACAAAAAGAACAAAAATGTACCTAGATATAAAGTATAATTCTGGGTAATTATTTTCTTTTTAAATTTATTAGAAAATAAGTTCCTCATACCAGTTCGCAAAGCTATTCAATGTCGATTAAAACCTATTTTGAAGTGTAATAAAGTTTATATCTGATTGAACCTTTAATACTGTGAGAACGCTGTTTTCAATGCATTTTTTTACAGAATACCAAAGTTGAACTACCAAAAGCTTTTTGATAGTCTGAAGTATGCCGATGATTATTCTATAAAAATCACGGCGACGTTAATACACCATATTTTATTAGTGTATTCTTTTGATTTAAATCTCTCTCTATTGAATGAATAATGTAACTATTATACAATACTATCTCATACTGCAGATATATTTTCAAACAAGCTTTTTTGGATATTATATTGGACCACATAATTTATATACACAAATCAAACGAACTCAAAGTCGACAGCGTTTGTTATTTCACTACAAAGTACCTATTGCCAGTCCACCTTCCACCTTGTCAAGATAATTCAAACAAGTCCAAACTCTTGTTGCTCAATTGAAATCTAGCAAATGGCAAGTTTGAGATGCAAGATTTGACTCTTATTAACACTGCAGCTATAGGTACTATGGCGACTTATGGCAACTTAGTCTAATGGTGGAGGTGGGTGGCGCAATGAAAAAACTGGTAGCACTCCTTAGTCTTGATTTATTTCTGATAAGAATTACAGTTAAGCACTTACAATAATTATACTACGATGCTCACCCTAAGCTGGTCTCGATCAGAAAAAAAGACTATTCACCAGCAAAACACGAACACGCGAATTCGAATAAGAAAAAGTAATAATTTAAAATATTAACGGCCAGCACTTGACCATAAACCGTCCGAAGAGTAAACCCTACCTATAGTAATGTGCTCGGACGTTACAGTACTAATAATATAGTGGAAATATTTAATTGTTTATTTGACTCAGAAACCACTGGATCAAATTTGGACTGGAAAAATTTCACATCATACGCGTTTAATCTAAAGCTGCAACAAAGTCGCGGGAACAGCTGGTATTGTATAAAAGCTTGGACAAAATTATAATGAAAACAGCGAAATATAAACATTAGAACGGACGGCCTTTATATTATTCTTTCTGGCAACCGTTACACATAGGACAAAGTAGATTGTAAACTGAACTGGACACTTGAACATCAATTATTTGTAAACGCCGGTGCATATTATTCATAGCAGATATATTTTAAATAATCTCATCACAAATTTTAAAATAACAGGTACATTCTGTTAAGGAAATCAAAGTGATGTTATGTATTTTATACTTCGTTGTTTGTGTTTCATCAAAAAAAAGGTATGTTCATTGCTGAAGATTTCCTAGAGACTACTTATTTAATAAACTAATTTATGAACGCGATGAAGTGAACATGTTTTTCACTATATGTAGGTATCTTTGACGTTACAGATTTGCAGATGCAGTCGACTCTTCGATCAACAATAGTCTACTGTATAAAATTCATTAAAAAGTATGTTTTATAATACGTACTTTTGCTAAGACTATATATTTTTAATACTTTTTCATATAAGTACCTAGTGTATCCTAAAGATGAGATTTGGATGAAAATTAGAGTTATGACGTAGATATATTCGACCTCAAAAAAACAGCGGCGGTACCATGAATTACTTCCGTGTTTTGGTCAAAAGTTTGGGACTCAAGAGAAAAATCTAAACTAGACCATTAAATTTTCATGGAAGAGGTGCAAGAAGAAATAAAAGCTCAATAGATAGACACATATAAATAAAATGAATTGGTTTTAACAGAAATTGATCTTTTTAGGAATTAATACATAAAAATACTAGATACGAGACATATTATAACGTCATGAGATAAACGCCAGTATAAAGAGATGATAAATTTCAGTTTTCGATTAAGAATGCAGCAAAATATTTTTCGGCGCCAAGAAGTAGTGTTTACTCAGAGTGTTATGAGAAAAAAAGAAGTAAACTAACTTCTGTAAACGCAAAAACTATGTTTTCTGTACTAAAATTTATCAATATCCTTTTTTTTTTAATTACGAAGAATATATTAAAATGCATTGAAATATTTACAAAATTGAGAATACAGAAAATGATTATCGACTAGTTCAGAAAATAATGATAGTTTAACAAATTAACTAAATAAAAGTAAATAGAGGTAAATCTGAGTGTTATTTTGATATTAGTTTTATAATAAGAGTCATAATCATTATCATCATCAGTCCTTTTATGTCCTTAATGCAGGGGCTCAGGCCTTTCTTATTTTGGATGGTTAAGGAGGATGGCCCATGACCCTCCACGCTGGCTCAATACGGATTGGAGGGTATTTACGTCTGCAAATGCAGTCGGGACTGATGGCTTAACGTGCCTTCCGAAGCATGGAGTAGCTCGAGTTAATAATTTTTTGGTCTCCCATCCCGTGACCCACCCTTGCGAAAGTAGCTTAACGACAACGATCGCGGGCCACGGCCCTTATCCACTACGCCACCGAGCTAAACTAAGAGTAATGTTATAATATAAAAGTTCACAATAAATACTAGAGCATTATCGCAAAAGATTACTACAAGCTTTTTGTTTAGTTCATCAATTTTCATTGTTCCGCCGCCGTTCACTTTTATGTACATACATGCATAAAATGAAACTTCCGTATCTCAAAATCTGACTAAAAGCTCTTCTTTATATTGAGTTCTGACGAAAAGCTGTCGGTAAAAGTCGCATTTTTGAATAGTATTAATTTAAAAATGTATAGAATTTATTCTTAAGTTCCCATGAAAACTTATAGTTTCTGCCATAGTGCAGGATCGTCGAGTATTTTATATGATCCGCATGAACACACGCGACCGTCATATCTGTCATTTTTATGAAGTACGTTGCTTCTTATCGTGTTCGCTAGAATGTACGACGAAATGTTCCTGTCGACATTTGGCTCCATTGATTGTTTATTTTAACGTTCTTTAAAATGCCGAATGCTATTTTTCCCAGATTAGTACCTTAACATGGTATGTGTGTTTGTGATGTGATATTTCAAATGGAAATATTCAAATCCTATCATATATTATCTTAGGTCTACTCACCGAATCATTAGGAGTCGTGACTACTTTTGCCATTTACTTCCTCCCAACGCATTTGGCCTAATGGTCGTCAGTGTAGATACGTGCAGATTCTCCATTACTTCCCCTCAACACAAAGGAAGGCAATGTTTTTAACAACCTCCTTGTTGACTCCTCGACTCATTCAGTTTCTGTCTGAAATGGTAATATCTTATTTTATTAGCCTTTGTGCTCTCGTTTTGGCGTTTACTAGTTTAGAATTCAGCTAGGTAAAACTTTTGGGTTACGGGGTACGAGTTGTTGGAAATTTAATTACTACTATTATTTAACTGGAGGTTATTTTGGTGCTTAAAAAAAACAAAAATCCTTTATAATAATATGAACAGTTTGAATCGTTACATTAACATATTATTCTATGTTATGTCTACGAATCTACACGAATTTTAGTAGATTCAATAGCAGTTTAGAGCATAATAAATGTGCGTTTCAACGGTTAACAAACATAATAATTCGACGTCGACACATTTCGTCGATATCTTGTTTATATTATGTATAGCTTGTTTTGTTTTGAGCTTGGATTGAAATCAACATTGGAATCGTTTATGTTAAAGTGTGACAATAAAATAGGTATAAACATTACGAATGTTTATATAATACGATAAAAGATGTTGGCGTCGTATTAGGCTTCGGAAAACCGTAAGGATGTGCATCATAATCCTATTAATATTATAAAGGCGAAAGTTTGTAAGTATGGATGTATGGATGTTTGTTACTCTTTCACGAAAAAACTACTGGACGGATTTGGATAAAACTTTACAGCAATATAGGTTATACATCAGAATAACACATAGGGTACTTTTTACTGGGAAAACTTCTCACTCCCACGGGATACCGACTTCCACGCGGACGAAGTCGCGGGCGTCCACTAGTGTATTATATAGGATAAATACTAAGAAGTATTTCTTTTATTACGTTCTGTATTTATCCTAGCAGTTTAGGGATGATATATAATAATAATTGGGGAAGGGCTGACTATAATATTTGCCGACGAGCAAATTAATCGGTTTTCGAATTGCCGATTAATCGGCCGACTGGTCGGCAAATTATCGAAATGAATTAAACCTAACCATTTTAATCAATATTTTATAAATACTAGAAAACTCTATGATCACGTGGTACTTGTTAACGTCACATCTACCAGATTCATGTAATATAATACATGATTGCATAAAATATATAAATAAAAACAATGAATAATAACATGTTTTTCTTTTGTATAAAAAGCTGCGGTTCATTGGTTTTTGCTTATAAATGTTTTTTTCATCTATATGCATAATTCAGTAATACTCTGAATTCATATTATACTTATATAGGTCTAGATCTTTCTATATATTTTATTAGCTGACCCGGCGATTATTTTGATTTTTCCGTCGCGGCTGTGGTATTTCTTTTATAAATTTTCTTAAATACAAACCTTATCCTGGTATGCAGTCATTCGGAAGTTATGCGCATACATACATTTCGGCGATTCATTTTTATACTATAATAAGAATCACAATAAAACTTATTCAAATTAAATTATGTCATAACATAATGCAAAGAATTATCGCAAAAAATCAATATAATAAAAGGTTGATATATTTTTATTAGACATAATATTAAAACTACTTATCTAAGTTATGTTTTAACTATCTTCTTCTTGATATGCCACTCCTATCGGAGGTTCGACAGCATCATGGTTATCTTTATTTTAGAGGCTGCTGAGGAACAGGGATGTAGAGCTCTGCCCAAACCAATCCCTTAAATTTCTAAGCCAGGAATGTCGCCTTCTTCCAGCACTGGTTTCCTATAATTTTCCCCTGAATTACGAGATGAAGAACTCTATTTCTTATTCCTCATAACGTGGCCAAAATAAGAGAGCTTGCGGCACTTGATGGTGTTAATAACCTCGAGATCTTCGCCCATTCTTTGGAGTACTGATACGTTGGTCACCCTGTCAGGCCACGAGATCTTCAGAATTCGACGGTACACCCACATTTCAAAGGCCTCCAGTTTGTTAAGCGCACTTTGTGTTAGTGTCCATGACTCGACCCCATACAACAGTACTGAGAAGATGTAACATCGAACTATACGTATCCGGAGTCCAAGACTTAGATTCCTGTTGCATGGGACCTACTCATTCTGAAAAATGCGCTTCTGGCCATCTCTATACGAATTCCAACGTCTTGCAAGTGACTCCCATCGACACTCATCCAACTGCCCAAGTATTTGAATTTGGTGACTCTTTCAACATGCTGATTATCGATTAATAGGCTGTGATCTGTTTTACGTCCTTAAGAAATCACCATGTTCTTCATTTTCGCTACGTTTACCTTTATACCCATGTCATTACTGTCAGTATTAACGCAGTCCAGCAGTTCTTGTAGTGCCTGCATGCTAACCGAAATAAGAACTGTGTCGTCTGCATAGCGGATGTTGTTGATGTTATACCCATTTACTATTATTCCAGGCTGTTCGGCAACATCAGCAACTCGGAAGATTTCCTCTGCATATAGGTTAAATAAGAGGGCTTTATAGATAAAATGCAGCCTTGCCCTCTCTGAATTTTGGTAGTTCTTGACAATTTATCACCCACTCTGACCCTAGCTGTCTGGTTCCAGTTTCAGTTGTCAATGATTCGTATGTCTTTAAAATCAAGGTTCTTGTTGATGAGTAATTGTAATAACTTATCGTGTTGGACTTTGTCAAAGGCTTTCTCAAAATCAATCTAACAGACAAACATGTCCTGATTCAAGTCTAAACAACGCTCCCCCAAAACTCGGATACATAACAATGCATCTCTTGTACCGAAACCATTCCTGAAGCCAAACTGGGTGTCGCTTAGACCTTCTTCACATTTCTGGTATACACTCTGATGTATAATCTTCAGGAAATCTTCAGTAGATGGCTCATTAGGCCGATGGTTCTGTAATCACCTCAAGATTTAGATGGGGTTTTCTTAGGCAATGGGACAAAAATTGATTCTAGCCAATGTTCTGGCAGAATGCCTGTATCATTTACTCTGTTGAACAGCCGCGTAAGAGGATCATCGTATGTCAGTAGTCTCAAAATTTCACACTGAATATGGTCTGGTCCTGGTGATTTACCAGACTTGGAAATCTGAATAGCTGACCAAATTTCGCATTTTTCTATCTCCATCCCAGTGCCCACATCTTTAACAAAATTCCAACTCTCCGATCTCGAATTGTCTCTAAATAACTCCTCCACGTATTCAGCCCAAACGATCAACTGCTCCCTGATGTCTAAAATAGGAATCTTATTTCGCCTTAGTGTAGGTCTATGTCTTTTACGGTTTCTGCCAGTCATATCTTGATCTTATTGTGAACTGTGAAAGCATCATTTTTTGACATGGCAGTCTTCACTTTATGACACTGTTCTGCCCACCATTTGCTCTGAGCAGTTTTGCACTCATGGCGAACTTGTAAATGCAGCTCTTTATACTTGATGACATCAGTGTCCTTGTTTGTTTTAACTACATAATATTTTAACTAACATAAGTATACTTAATAAAAAAACCCCTAGATCACTGCCAACAGGTAAGGTGCCCAGAAGACTGCGAGGGTTTCCTCTTTAAATAGCCATACTAATTCTTTGTGTGAGGTACAAACCAGCCTTCTGAACACCAGATCTGTAAAAAAGTTTCTTTTTTAACTCTTGGTAAAGACGATGGGCTCCGGGACACGGACCCATCGTTCCGACTCCAAACCGGCTCAAATCCGGCTCAAATATGTAGGTATCACAAATACCTGAATATTTCCGCCGTTTAAGGCTTTCTGCAGCAGCAGCGGCTACACCCGCATCGAGTTAATATTGATATCATGAACGCATACATGCATCCAGCCAGTTATTACCTACATCTAAAAAATTAACAATGGGAAACATCTATTTTCTATCGCGCGCAATGTCGTTCGTGTTATAGGTATAGCATTCACGGACGACAGAGGGCGGGTCTGCGCGGTACGGGGCGGTAATAGCTTCACTCCGCTTCATCGATGTTTAATGTCTCGCGCGGTAATTTTTATTTTGTGATAACTCATTAGATAATCATATTTTTCCTATAGTCTTAAAGGCAATTTTGATCTACATCAAATGTATAACGTATCTCATTGAATAAGCATTAATACTGTATTGTTGACAATAGATTCGTAAATAACCCATCATTTTATTGTAATATTTAAAAGAAAAAATGTTTATTGTGGGTTTTCCTTGAAATATAGACATATACCATATTGGACTTTTTTGTAGATCTATTAAGAGATACAATCCCACCATACATTGTTTCGTTATAACTCAAAAAGTTTTGGCAGCGTTTTCGTGGAAAGCTACCGATGGCTTAATTTTTTCCGACATGTTGAAATAATATCGTCAGTTTGCACAAAACCTAAATTTATTATACACTAAAACCTGCCTCAGGGATCACTTTCTCTGTTTTTGAAAACTGTATGAAAATTCGTCGAGTACTTTCGAGTTTCTGCGAAACAAACAGACAGACGCGGCGGATGACTTTGTTTTGTATTATGTAGTGATATTTTGATGGAACCGTTCACCCTTTCTCCCTATTTGATTTGTTTCGGTACCATCCATAGGGAAGGCCTGTGCCTCAGCAACGGGGACGTCAATAGGCTGGTGATAATGTTCACCTTTTTTTCGTAGTTGCACTAAATGATTTTCTACAACAAATGATTTTCTTACCAATAATTTATTAATTTGGATTATGTTTTTTAAGTATTTTTTACTAGCTTAATTTAATAACATTTATACCAGCTTTCTCAAAGTTGCCATTTTTAATTAAAGGTATTTTTATCCATGCTAATATTAAAAAAGGAAATATTTTATTGTTTGTTTGTTTGCATTGAATAGATTCAGAAACTATGGAACCGATTTTCAAAATTTGCTAAATTGCGGGAAGACAGCTAGCTAGTTTAGATTAAATACATATGTTTCAGATGAGATTGTCAAAAGGAATACATTTCAGATGTAATTTGTGATCGGTATAATTTACCAAATCATTATATCGTTTAGTCTTTGACCTCTAAAGATCAACGGCTATTTCTATAATATCATCGTCATCATCAGCTCTTTTACTTCCACTGCAGGTGTTCAGTCTTGCTTAAGGAGGATGGGCCATGATCCTCCATGAGTATGACAAAAATAATTGTAAATGAGTTATTATTTTTGTAAATTCTATAGAATTGTCGATTTAATTTTTATAATAGTCAGTATTTTGTAATTCGACAAATTTTATAATCCGACATCGCTCTGCAAAAAGTTTGTCGGATTATGGATCGACTGTATTACTATTGGTTAAAATTCTTCTTAAATATTGTCAGTTTACTATGCTATATTTCATTTTTCAATAAATCCTTGCTTGTTTTTGCATACCCTATATATAGGCACAGGGATTTTTTTCAAATGCCAATTAGGTTTTGTGTATGACCGCCGCCGCATTGTATAACGTATATGGGCAATGACATATTGACTAAACGTGGAACATTGAAAGTAATTTCAAAACCGTCCATTGGTCTGAACGGCTAACCCTTTTTGCCATTTGGATACGACATTGACATTCACCAACATTTAGGGGGCTACTCTGAAATATTACATATATACAATAACTGCGCGATATTCGTTTTGTTTTCACCGTTGCTTGCTTGATCAGAAACATTACCAAATTTGTATATCGAACAAATACCTGACCTTGTCTTATAGTTTTAATTTTCTTTTTTAAGAATAGGCCACGTAATAATTCAAATTTGAAGTTAATATAATATAAACTTTGAACCATTTGAACCATTAGCACACTCTGTTTTTACAGTGATAGAAACTAAAATATGCATATTAAGCCCTTTCATATATACTCACTTGAAGTAGTAGCTTCAATTTGAAATTTCAATCCCCCTATTTTTTATAATAGATTTAATTACAAATGTACAGTTTTTAGATTTTTATTGCATTAATTTAGGAGTTTTATTTTTTCACAGCTATAAGATACTGTTGACTTTATTCTATGGATTTAATTTTAACTCAATATCTCTACGAGGCCCCGAGATTGAGAGTCATGACAGACAGATGGACATCAAAGTGAACCTATAAACATTTCTTTTTTCCTTTTGATATAGGGATCCCTAAAAAGGAGAAAATATTAAAATTTTATTTATATCCTAACTTTAATACGAATATGCAGCGAGTTATGTAAAATGTAATGCGGGTCTTTGATTCAATAAAATATATTTGATAAACTTTATAAAAGCAAATAATTTTTTATATTTATTTCTTGAAAAACAGTTTTGTATATATAGTCTTATGTTTAGATTATACATAATGCCTTATGTAATGTTGAGATAACTCTGCAGTAAATATAATAATGTAGAAGGTGTACATTTGTTGTGGAAATATTGTTCCTAGATTTATAATAAATTTTTTCGCTAATTTGAAATACATGTCTTGCCCTTTGATTAAATATAAGCAAGACGTACTGCTTTAAATACTTTAAACCGAGCCAATATAGGTTTGCCTTGTTGTATTTACGTTGAAACAAGCATAAAAACTTTGTTGATTTATTTTTAGTTTTGGGATAACCAATATGGAAATTCAAATGATACGTTTTCCATTTGTTTTAAATAAATAAAAAATATGTTAGTAAATAGTAATTAATGAAGCTGTCTATTATGATTGTTATGTTGATATATAGAAACGACATACACATACCTATTGTCCAACATTGACATTGAAAATATTTTCATTGTAACCACGACTCCTGCACCGCGATTCTGTAAATATCCAAACCCGAATTCGAATTCACTCAAGTGTTCGAATTCATGTTATTTAGCAGTAGTTATAGTCCAAATTCTATTGATTCCATTTTTTGTATAAAAATATAAAACGAAATTTATTGGATATACGTGTCTCAGGTATTCTTTTCCTATGTCAATAGGAAATTCACTTCACTTATGCAACGATGCCGCTTTTAGAAGTGAATTTAGAGGCCTGAGTGAAATCGAATTTGGATTTGGTTTTTTATAGAATCGCAGGGCTGTCTTTAATTTGTGACTTAACATCATTTAAAACTAGAAAATAATTTTGTCATCATAATAGACCATTCAAGTTAGAAGATTTTAAATGATGATATTTGTAAATAGAAGTTCAATTTCAGTTTGTATACGAGATAAGTTTTCAGGATTTTTCGTAAGAGACTTTAAAAAAAACACTCTACGAGTGCGCTTTAGCGAAAACGTTTTAGATAGTAAAAATATCAAACTCAATATTATCTTATTAAAAAATACTAAAAATCAACATTATGTTTATATATGATATCAGTAATTTATTCTTAGTCAACAAGAGTTCAAAGAACAATGTGAGTTAAGTATTAAATAATAATAACCATTTTTTACCGTTATTTTCTTTATTTCATCATATCTTCAGAACCGCTGAACGGATTTAGATAATTTAGATATAGTTAGATTTGACTTAGTGCCCGAGTGTTTTTAGATAGGTAACGTTAAAAAACTAATAGTGTCATTATATTTAGTGATATTTTTTGTTTCAAACTGCAATATGATTATCAAATTAAAGGGCTCAATACAAGTATTTCTAAAAGTTGTATATTATGATTATCATTACGTAATATTAAAAAAAAATAATACATTGTTCTTTTACTTTCTGAACCAACCTGGTAATTTTTCAAAAAATATATAGGTACATAAAATCATAATAGAGAAAAAACAAAAAAACTTGCCTGCGTGAAAAACAATCAACTAAAAAGGCTGGAACAAGATAAAAATGTATGCAACATCATACAGAACATGCAGTCGACGAAATTGATTGTTTTCTTTTATTATAATTGCGCTCAATTTTGATCTCAATCCAGGTTGGGGCCCTAAATAAGATCTACGGTAGAACGAGCTCGCCCAGAAACAGAGAATATTATAGGTATAGGTTTGTCAAAGAATTTTAGCGTTCCTATACCTAATTATGGCGTGTCAATGGCGTCTTATTAGCATTTCCATTTTACTCTACTTCAAAATAAAAAAGAAGGATCTTTTATTCGCAATTTTTATTCGAAAAGTTCATGCGTTGATGACATTTCTAATAAACTCGGGTAGAGGTTTTGTGTTGGTTGTTATTATTGAAGCCGAGCACGACTTCAATAGAAGTTTCATGAATTTATTACTATTATGTTATAAATCGCCTTTAAGATGTTTATTACTATTTTACATTTTTGAAGTCCGTTTTGATTTCATAAAAGTTGTTCTATACATATACACCTTTATTTGTCATATTGAAATAAATAAGAAGGCGATGTCACTAATTTTTATAATGAAATCTTTAAAAAACACGAAGAAATTAATTCTTACTAAAGGTAAAATTTACTAAGAGGCATATCAACTTATAAAACGGATAAGTCTTAAATCGAGAGGCGAATATCCGCCGGGCGAATGTTTTTATCGATGACAAAAAAATTCCGACCGATTCTTTATTTTCCTAACACAAAGTACTTTTCCTTGTTTGAAATCAGATCAATTTATTTTAAAAGTCCCCGAGGTCTTGTGTCTTTCTTTTCCTTCGCAAAAATAATACCTACCTTCGTCAAGATTGGCAGTTGAGTCTAAAAATTAAATACTTTTTTTTTTTACTTTTATAATTTCATTGTCACGGTACCCAATGTTTGTTTCGTACGTTTTATTGATTGCTAATATATACATTTTTGTTTGTTTTTGTCTCTTTTTGTACGTTGTTAATTGCGTTTTTTAATAACTCTAAAATATTATAATTAAATCGTGTGTATACAATATGTGTGGATGTAAGTAATTATTATTGCTTGATACGAACATATTGTCTTGTTGACAAACCTCAGCGGTTTCTTGCAATGTTTGTAAGAATTACATTTGGAATATTTATTTTGTAAATTCGATAGTAGTTTCTCATAATATGACGATGTAATATTGTTAACTGTGTAAACTTTGACAATATAAACATATATGTAAACGGGGACGAAGCAAACTAACTCAATGTTTCGATACGGGACGAGATATTCGAACATCCGCTCGTTTTGTTACTTCAACGACGTAAGTTCTCGTACGTAAACCGAACGCAGTTAATCCACTGACCCCATTGTTTGCATACACATTGGATCTGTACAATTAGCATGAAAAGTTGTTGAGTGCGAATCGAAGTTGTTTCGAATAAAATTTGGATGACATACTATCGGTATACTAGACGGAAAACTACTGGGAATAGAAGAATATTTTGTATTGATACTTAGTTTTTTAGTGTCAGCTACCTCGGTAGAAGGATCTAAGATGTCCAATAAGTTTTCCATTTTCACTCTATATTTTTTGTTCCTAGGTAAAGTTTTATTTTTTCTATTGTGGTTTTACGATAAACGGGAGGAATTCAAACTAATGTCGTTAGAATTTCAAAATTACCGGTTCAAAATTACCGGTCAAAATTACCGGAGCTAAGTTTAACAGCACGACCTTCCAAGTCGTTTGATTTTTAATTATTTTTTGTAATATTGACGGTAGAGGTTCGATAGAGCATTAGATTTGATAACGACGTGATATATATTTTCAACCCTGCGTGACGTAACTATCCGTGAAAGAATTTCTAATAAAAATAAATAAAAAACAATCACATAATTTCTCTCTATACTATTATGTTGTATATGTCGTGGGACGAGACATTTATTTGTAGCTGAGTAACCATCGAGTGGCAGGACAATAATGTTATTTATATTGAAAGTTAATTACGCTTATAAGTTAATCAAATTATATGCTTGAGATTAATCAAATTAGATGTTGATGATTATATTTATAAAATATTTAATATAGTTTCATTATTATGTACAACTAGCTGTTCTGGAATGTATTTTGGTAATTATATCTTTAAGCCTATTTTACGCGATAAAAGCCTTAAATAGAATCCTATCTTCTTTCCGAAGCTCCACTTTATCTGTGTATCAAATTTATTTAAAATTGGTTCAGTAGACAGATTTACTTTCACATTTATAATATTAGCATTTAAAAAACAATATCCGATGTAAAATCAGTCTCCATATCAATAGCGTACAGAATCATTAAACTGTTTGTCTAGGACCCGGCAGTTTACGACTCGAACGCAATTACACATGCGCCGGGGCAAACATGTCATTGGGTTCATTAATAAAAACGCCCTCTAAATGAAAGATTTATTGACCCTCGGACTCGTATACCAATAACTCTGCGTTCGGCGCACTACAGTAAACAAAAAAATATGCAGTATCTTAATGTTTGAACGCCATCTACATATATCTCATATATCACCTATATATTATAGGAACAGTATTTCAAATGGTGAATGTTGTCAAAAAAGAAATAAGTCAATTCTATTTAAGTTTGTGATTATTACACACATATATATATATGAAGTTTCAATTCATCTTAACTTTAACAAGAACTAAAAGGGTCGCTAAAACTTTGAGATACAGATACATATATTAGTAGATTGTATTGTGTCTGCAACACTTTCAGAAAAGGAGTAGATTACCCAACAAGTTTGATCCTATACAGTGTGCGTCATTTAAAATTTGTACTCAGAGTTGCAGTACTGTTTCGTTTTTCGATTGTTTTTGGTGTAGCGAGGGGGAAGGGGCGGGGAGGCGCGGTGCGCGGCGTTTCTCAAGCGGTCAATTGATTAAACGAAGCAATTAAGCAATCAGCCGTACTGAGGCCGATTGTCGCAAATGAGTGCGGGTTCGACATCTGCGCTTGTTACTCATACGATGTATAGATTTAGGCTGACCGAATTTCTAAGAACGGCGCCTCTATGTTGTTTCACATCCTGGTGTTTATGTTTGGACGTTTGCTAACGTAAATATTCTCGGCATGAAGTTCTGGTATATTTTTTAGTTGTCGTCTGTAATTAAGAGGTTATTGTTATGTTCTTTGTAAAAAATGAGGTGTAAGATTCTTGTCTATTTATTAGGCAAAAATAAGTATAAATAAATATATTAATTAATTATTAATTAATGATAAGACTTCAGTTGACTATACAATAAATCCACTTTTAACTTCAACTTATTGGAATAATCTATGATTGTTTTTTTGCAAGTTACGAAGGTGTTTGTAAGTGACATGAAACTTTTCATCGTCAGTACATTTATGATAAGACAAGCGTTAGTAACAAATGATTAATTTTATTCGACTAGTAGCAATAGGATAAAATTAATTCCCGTTAATAATTAATCTATAAATGTTCTGAGGCATTAAAACTGTCTAATATGAGTAGCAATTATTAACAATTGCACTGTAGGTTCTAAAAGCTTTTATTTCGGAAGACTAATCACATTTAGAACGCTGAACGAATTTAGTCGAACTGACCGAATTGAATAAAAATGACACAAAATATCGATTTAAATCAACCGAGTATAGAAATAGGATTTCGAATAGCGGATTAGCAATTGACCAAGTATTATCTTTGATTTGGAGTGGGGGATTAAATGTTTTCGTAGATATAATATAACCTTTGATATTTGAATAAGGGGATATAAAAGTCTAATAATGTCTTTACATGGTTTGATTTAAATTTACCTTATTAATGTGAGTCGAATCTTACAATCTAAATTTGGTTGCCAGTTTTCGATTGATCGCTGAAATTTTGCATGCCCATATGTCTTGGATAACATTATGATAATTTTTTAATATATTAATAGAGAATACCACTTAATCTAATAAGTTATTTTTTACATATAATTAATATTTAATAAATGAATTCTTTCGCTCGTTCTTTCTTCTTATTAGTCTAGATACACCCTGAAAGTGTGATAGATAAAAAATGTTGGACTATTCAAAAATACTTTTAATGGGTTTATTTATTGCATAAAGTATAAAGATTGACATGAATTTGACTTTGATGTGAAATGGATGTTCTAAATGTACCTAATATCTATCGAGGTTAGACTCGATTAATTTGTCTAAGACAAGGATTTTAATCTAAGATAAAATCTAGAGTCTGATAATAGAACTGGAAGGCGGCCATGGAAACTGTAGCGCCCGATTGATTCGACTATTCAAGTTCTTTGTAGGGCAATTCTGCTAATGTTATTGTGGAAAATCTATAGCGGTTTAACTAAAACCGTTTATGACACATTTCTTGTTACTAGACGGCAAAATAATAAAAATGTCTGTCACCATTGTTTTATGTGGAAGACACTGCACTGATAATATTGGTCCTCAGGTAGTGGCAATATATACGCGCTATCCATTAATGAAACAACTCTTTAATATACTAGTTTGTATTTAGTTTGATTGGCGTTTCGAACCCTTTACAGGTTCCGTGTTCACATAAGACTGAGGTGTTGATTGTCTTATTGCAAATGCAAGTAGTTAAGATTCTATTGAGATGCAATTATGACGTGAAAACTGATAGAATCGAACATGAATTATTATTACTTTAAAAATATGTATGTCTCAATTTCTCTTATTGACTCTAGTTACGAGTACTTTTCGCTTCATGGTAGGTAGTACATCAATTAATGGTGTGCCAATCCTTTTTAAACTGTTCCTTTTTAATATTTTAAATTTAAATGTTAACTAAGTACAATCAACACAAGGTTAATAAATTATCCTTTTATAATACTTCTATTAATTATTATTATTATTTTATAATAATTCTATATTTATAAATCGTTTATAGGTACACCGTCCACTACCCCATCATTAGGTCTTTTATATTTAAACTCAGTAAGGGTGCATCGTACCACCGTTTATTTCGTCCTAGGTTTCCGCATGCAAACTTTTTTGTCTTTGATCTTCATAGTCATTTATTTTTATTATTACTTAATTTTAATTAAAAGCAATTTGTTGTAAAAGTGTTCAAATCTAGTGATATTGTTATAAAAATAGTTTAGTCGTCGTATAATAATAACTTGTCTTTGAATGCAGAATGTACGTCATAGAGCTTTAATCAAATAAAAGCTTTTGAATCAAATAAAACCTTTTTTGAGGTTTTGTATAAAATAAAATATGACTGAACTTTTATGTCGGGACAGCTTCATTGGACGCCGAATTCTAATCTGTTAGTTTTCAGATTAGTATTGCTGATGCGTCGAAGGCTGTGGTGGGAAAAAGTTAAGTAGTATTAACTACCAATATTAAGTTAAATCTGCTCAATTCTGCAGTAATAATCAATAATAAACAACATTAATCCCCAAATAACGGATAGGAAGGAAATTTAGACCATATTTTAAGCTTTATTGCTTTACCCAGCACATAAATATCTAATCTGTAAATAAGAATCGCGTCCATTGAATAGAGATTGCAGGCTTAATGTGCAGTTAAGTGGGCATGCTTGCCAATATATATGTTCGGCAAATGTATCGCAACTTTATTTAAATCTGTCTGCGTCGCTCCTCGATATCGGTGGCGCGGCGTCCGGAAAATTCAATTGTTACTCATTATCATACCGAAATTGGCTATAAAATGAAACTTTAAAATGATTTGTGTGACTTCAGTTACGGTTTTTGTGATATTTCTTTGATTTTATTTTATCACGCCATGTCTATGACAAGTTCAAATAATGACCAAGAATAAAGAAAATATTTGAATAATTTCATAATCATCATCAGCATATTAATCTATTTGGATTGGCTGTCCCTGTTCAGGGACAGTCATTCCACTACCCATAGCATTGTTCCAAATTCAAACTCAGGATATCCCTAAGATAATTTTAAAATATTTTCGCTTTAGACGATTATTTATAGTGTTAATCTAAGTTTAAGTATACTGCCTTTCAGTTCTGTTACCAATAGAAGAAGTTCGGATTTTAGTATAGTGTCCCTATACACGAACGACGGCGGTGTTGAGTACTACTTTGGCAGGTAATTATGACACATTTTCCTTTTCAAACTGGTTTCACATTAGAAATGCATAAAAGGCTATAATATACTCTAATCAATGAATACCTACTAAGAATTGCAAGTGAAGTTTTAGAATCCGTTAAGCATACTGTATTAAGAATGCTGTGCCGCAGATGTGCTTGTTTTCTGGAAATACTTAAATACTTTATTATTTTACATGTTTGAGGCAAACAAAATTTAGTTTTTTTTTAAGTTTACAAAGAAACTCACTGTGCAAATCCTTCTAAAAGTTTTATGCACCACGAGAATTCCAAAAACTTCATCGAAATCAGTCCAATATCGACAAAAATCGTGAACCATGCATAAAAAAAGTTCCATATGCGGGTGTCGCACGAGCCCACTGTAATATGGATCGTCTATCTATACAAAGTACAAAACAAAGTCGCTTAACGCTATTTGTGCGCCGAGATCTTTTAAGTTACACAACGGATTTTAATGCGTTTTTCATAAATATACACAGTGATTGAAATAATGATGATGATGATGATCCAGCACAAAAAAACAATATTCTTAGTCTGTTTGTATTCAAAACACAATAAAAGCGTCATTTAATAACCTTTATCGACGACACATTACTTATCGAAACAGACGTATTCCTGTTGACATTATGATTCATTTTATAACATAAAACCTCTAGCTTTTACTAGGCGGTCGGTATGCACTTCATATTTGAAAGCCAATAAATAAGCAACAGGATAAGTTTATTGAGTCATGAATCGTAGGTCCTGGTTGGCAGATCTGTTGGGAATTATTCTAAATTTAAACGATATTTATTGGTCAGACTGTTCGCGAAACTGTTCCAAACGGGCCAAACGACTGTGACATCCGGCCGATCAAAGTGATCGAGAACGAGCGTCGACACGCCATCGGTTTACTGTGCGCCATATTGTATAATTGACTCTGAACTAAAGCACAAATGAATGGCATGCAGCCGATAAATAAGTTGCACTTTATTTTCGCAGTGCTGTGCATATTTACTATTAACTTTATAATGATTGATTTTATCTTCAACGCAAAGTTATTGTTCAACTCAATATAGGCGACCGCACATCAATTGTAATTGACTGCATAGTCTCTTCATGATAATAAGCATACAAAGTCGACGTGCTTAGGTAGTCTTCAGTCACGAAATTCAGAGCTTAAATTAGCTCTGATTCAATGGTCTAAAAGGAAAAATTTAAAGAGTTATGTGTTTCCTTCCTGCTTCTAGCGCCACCTTTGAGGTTTCGTTATTAGCACTTTTCGGGTAGACAACGTCAGTAAAAAAAATATTTTAGTTAAATTTTGTTAAAACGTTATAAAAGTTTACCAAAACATGCTAAAACGTAAAAGAATCGAAAAGTATATAAAGACATATAAAATGAGACTTCAAAAATATAGAGGAATAGCACATCATCAAACGAGAACGCCAGGCACCACGTTGGCGTAATCTCCGACATCTTTTAATCATGAACCTATACCAATAGAAATAATAGTAGTAATAAAAATATCACCGAAAACGAAGGTAAGCAAACTGTGAAAATCACTTGTGCATTAAATTATACGCACTTAACCATAAACTATTTCGGTGGAAAATTTTTTAAATGCTCGGCTATTCAGCCCTACAATGAAATATTATCACTATTAAACCAGCTTTTGTTTTATCCGAATTTACAGATATCAATATAGGTACTTCAACATAAGCCGAAAGTAGCACAAAAATTTATGACATATTGATCGATATCGAAGGTATTACCTATTATGATATTACTTAAATAGTTACAAAAACTGCACACTTGCCTATTTAGGTTAAAAAATAACAGAGATGCAACGTTTAATGTTATATTTTATTTATTTTTAAAAACGGTTTGGTAAATAATTAATTAGTAAAGGATTGAACTTGAAATAGAGCGAATTTTTAATCCGCAAGGTCTTGATCAATACTTACGTGATTCAGAAACAAACCAATGGTTATACGGTGAACATTTTTCAGAAAAGATGAAGATTACTAGCGCCTTAAGAAAATTTGGTGTAAATGAAATAAGACTAAAAATTTAATATTTAAAAAATGTGTAAAATTTTTGAAGATATAGTTGAACTTCAGAAATAGTACTGTAGGCTTACCAACAGAAAAGAGAATTAGTATAAAAACTCAGCTAGAAAAAAAAAAAACTTATTAATGACTAATTAAGAATTGTAAAATTAGAAACTTGCACAAATAACTGATTCACTTGTATCAGCATGTCCGGCTATAGATTATGGTTATTTATATACTAAAGAACACCTTATGCATATGCAATGCATGCTATGCATGGTATACACTGTTAATAGGTAGCATCTATCACCGAACTAGGTTGTGGACCTGAAACATCGGTAAATGGCGCCTCTAACCTCGGACATTAATCAATGTATTACATAACATATTTGTTTTATTTAAAATGTTGCATTTTAGCTCCAATAAACTTCAATGTAACAAACCAATCTTTAACAGTTAAGCAATATTGAAAATAACTAAAATATAGAAAAGAAAGTAAAGATTTATAAATTGAACCTATTTATTTCAAATGAAAAAAAAAATATTTTGAAATAAACATGTTTAGATTAATTATTAATGTTTAGATTATTATAAATTGATTGTGTTGATTTATGGAATCAGGTAGTCCATATTGTGTTCATGGTAAATTAATGGAAAATTTGTTTATATATACAAATTATTTTAATTTAAACATCTACTTTGTATGCTATTGTCATAAAGACTCTATACAGTAAAGTGCAATTATAAATTAAAAGAACATACCTTATGTGAAGTCCTATTTTAATTGTACGAACTGCATAGTCTCGAACGATAGGTAAAACCCACCCACGCCATGTACAGTTGACAGATTAAATTTTAAAAAAATCATTGATTATTACAGAGTATGCTTTCTAGGGCGAGGGAATTGTTAACAACAAAATTATATATAAAGGTATTCTATCTACATATTCTAAGAAACAATGGTACTTATTATATTAAACCGTACACATGAACCCTTGGGTTATAAAATAAGTTGTATAATCATTATATAACAGACAATCTCCAAACTTAATGACGAAACCTCAAAAGTAGGCGCTAGGAGTAGGTAGGAATCACATAACATTTAAAAAAATTTTAGAGCATTGTATCGGAGCTGATTTAGGCGCTGAATTTCGTAAATGAAGACTACCGATGCACGTGTATTATTTTATATATGCAGTACAATTACAATTAAAATAAACTTCACTTAAAGTTAGTTCGTTTAATTAATAATTAGCGTAATGAGATGAAACGCAAAAACCGTAAAATTTCGATGCAGAGAACGTTTCTAGTAAATTCATTATGTTAAGTGAACAATAATAAGTGGCCAGTAGAATTTATGGTGTACCAGTTTAGTCTGATATTTCAATTATCTCACATTTAATAATTAAACAGAACTCAGTGTCAGTTTCTACGCGCTGGATTGTTATTTCATTATTTTATTATTGTGTGACATTTGAAAGGGAATTATAATGCTAACTTATCCATATGGTCGGTGGACATAAACAACCAGTCTCGTACATCCCCACACTGCCATATGTCAGCAGCCCATTAAATTCAACACCCCAACAAAAAATAATTACTCCAACAAACATACTTCCACGCTCCCAACTCCTAACTCGTTCAATTTAGAAGTAAGCTTCTTTACAAGGCACATTTTAACGCTATGAAAATAAAATTCGTCATAAATAAAACGCCCGTAGTGTATACGGGCTGCCGAAACGTTGGTTGAAATTAACTCCCGGGCGAAATGTTGGCAAATATTAGTACCTATAATACAGACGTTAGCATAACGCGATGCAATGTTTATTTTGTGTTTCAGCAGTGAGTTATATGCGTAACTAAAATTTGGTGTAAGAGTCGTTGGCGGCGGCATTAAGGAAATAACTTTATTCCCCAATATCCGAACAAAACAGGAAATTATTAGATCGTAACGAATGTCCTTGTTTATTAAATAAGAGCGCTACGAAATGCTACGGACGGAATTACTAATGATTTTCAATGTCACGGCAACCGATAAATCTTACGGTGGGCGTCGAGATTTTCCGTATCGCAAACAATAGCCGATGCTGAACTTAAATTCAACATGAATCAATACGCTTGACAGCGTCGAAAATACGAAGACATCTGTTTTCCAGTTTCTATTTCAATATCCTTAAGAGAACATTAAGAAAGCAGTAACAAATTTATTTTCCAAAAATTTCCCCTTCTTCGATTTTATATTGAAATAGGGATGGTCAAATAACGGACAATACTAAGTCATGACATAGTTGTGATCTATTGATTTTCAAATTAGATTCAGTTGAGCGGATATTAATTGATAACATCTGGTCAGTTGTTCTTGAAAGTTGGTGGAATGGTTTGTGAAGCGGTCGAGGAGGTCGTTCAGAAGCTTCGTGCTTCTATAGATAGTTATAGTTTCGGTTATAGTGTAGACTAATAGAAGTTAGAGAGAGTTGTATCCGGACAACTGTGTCGGTGCACGGTCTGCGGTCGAGCGGTAGCGGTGGCGGTCTCACCCGCGCCCGCTCCTCGGTATTCTAACTCAGGGGAACAAAAATAACATAACGAGTCGAGCTTGTAATAACATTTGTCCTAATATATTACTATTGTGACGTCTCGCAGCGGGCTGGATTTATGTACTACCGTGCGAACCGTCACCTTATTATTTATTAATATTAATACCGCCTGTCTGCGCCTAAATTATTTTTCATTAGATATGTGAGCGAGCGACTTTTCCCTTACGGTTAAGACATTCATTTCTTGTACGCAAATCTTTTGATGACTTACTTTTTGTTTGTTATATATTATCAGTTTCCTCTTTTCCTGTTTATGTAAAGTAATTTTTTTGTTGGTGTTTTGAGACGCAAGCATATATTATTGATACATTTAGATATAACCTAATTATGTAACTATAAATGCAATTGAGACATTTTTTGATATGCTTTTACTATTGTGAGATATTAATGTGAGTAATTGCTTAGATTACAATATCGATAATTTCTCCCCCCTCCAAATTCTTGTGCGATCAGTTATAATGAATTCCTCTTCTGTAAGACATTGAGGTACGATAGAATATTTTGAATGGCAAAGTTTCTATAATGTAGTAAACTATTTAGATGTTAACAGTAATTAAATTTAAAACAAAAGGTATAAATGTATTTTAATCAACTTTCCAAGGTCTAATACTTAGATTTATTAATATCTAGGGTGTAGTATTGCATTTATTTTGTATTCTCAAACATTACTTCTAAATGTCATTTTGAAAAAAAAAAACGAAAAACCCGCCTGCGTGAAAAACAACCAACTGAAAAGTCGGAGGCATGAAATTGAATGATAAGACTAATCATTCTCTCTTTGTGCATGATTCCGACTGCATTTCATATATGATGTTGCATATTTTTTTATTCTTTTCCAGCCTTTTCAGTTAGTTGTTTTTTACGCAGGGGGGTTTGTTGTTGTTTTTTTTTATAATAATTGTGTCTTTTTAGTGTCTACCCAAAAGACATGATTATAATTACCAGGTTGGTATAGAAAGTGAAAGAATAAAGTCTAAATTTATAAAATTAATCATTGTATTATTTTTATAAGTATTACGGTAATGATAAATCATGATATATCTTTTGGAATCCTTGTATTGAGTCAATTCATTTCGTCGTATTTGATTTTTTTAACGTTACCTATCTAAGAACACTTGGCCTACTAAAACAATTCTGACGATTTGTCAATTATCTAATACCGTTCAGCGCTTCTAAAGATATGAGGTAATAAAGAACAATAGAATAGAATGACTCTTTTTATTGTGAGTACCACGAATACAGAAATTAAACCCTTCCTTTGCAGTCGGGTAAAAAAAGCGGTAACTTTTGTTTATCTCACAGTAATTTATTAATATTTTATACTTCTTTTTGAATTATGTAAGTAACGTATCATGGTTTGCACCATTTTTATGTTACTTATCTAAATACTCCACTGTTGCTGTTCCAGTATAATAGCATTGTGAATGCAAAATTAATCAAATACTTATAATAACTACGTTGTTAATTAAAATCCTATTAATATTATAAATGTAATAAATGATGCTTTTTTGTTTAGATGATTGTCCGTCAATCACGCCGAAACTCCTGAACGGATTTTGATGAAATTTGGTATACAGATAGAGTATTAGCTGACTTAGATAACAGGATAGTTTTTATCCTACTAAACATTTCCCTAGGGACCACGCAGGCAAACCGCTGGCGAAAGCTAGTAGTATATAAAATATTGTTTTTTATGTTGGACAGCTAATATAGCCTCTTTAGTTTTAATTTTTGTTATCTATGATCGGAATGTCAATAAGCAAGTCTAGACGTTAAAACGTCAAGGTTAAAGTGTCCCCTATACTTAGGTATCAAATTGATAGAAATACCCAAAGAAATATTTTTTATATGAAATACCTTTATAAAATTATGACAAATTAAGTTATTGAGAAAATTAAATCTACAGATATACGCATAAGTAAAATTAATAAACGAAGAGAAAATAATTACGTAAAAGTAAAAAAAAAAGACATAGTTCTTGAAATCAAACTATGTAGATGTTCCTAAGTACTTTGTAACATTTGAAGTGTTCAAATTGTCTCTGATATGCATATCGATTTCCTCTCTTTTATAATAAAAGTACCTCAATTGATTTTAGAAAATTAGTCACCATCTATTTCAGCTCTGCGTATTTCAGTGAATAGATAAGTTTCGAAAGTTTCTCTTAGTTTTCTGAACAACATGTAAAAGAACAGAGAATATTTTCTTTGGTCCATTCTGAAATCATCGTTTCCGATCAATAATTATAAAAGAAGCTGGACAGTTTATTCTTAATGAACAATGCTTAAAAAATTTACTTAGTCCATGACACTCACTTTGTCTTGGCCTTTTACAATCCGGGCGGCTGCTCTAACCACTCGGCTACCCAAGGCTTAACAGCGCTGACGAATTTTTCAAGCACGTGTTTCGCTACTAGAGAGCGTACTTTCATCAATGTTCAGGCAGTCCACCCAAACATTGATTGTTAGGTCCAGGGTAGCTCAATGGTTAGAGCTGTCGAGCGGATTGCGAAAGGACAAGACATGAGTTCGAGTCCTATCTTAGAGTGCGAGGGACAAAGTGGATGATTTAAATATTTTTAATTAAGAACTTTTTACAGTATAGCATTGTGAGTGCAAAATTTATCAAATATAATTATTAACAAATTAAAAAACTAATAAAACTGGTGAACTACTTCAATAAAACATCTATATTTTAAGCTAAGAAGGAAATAGTTTATTACCTATCTATCTATCCTCTATATCTACTTAATATCGGGTTGGCACAAAAGTAATGAGACACTTGGTTTATGTTTTTACTTTTTTATTATTATTACAATGAAAAAAGTTTAGTCAATGATGTAATTACCATTAGTATCTAAGACTTCTTGCCAACGATCCGGCAGAGTTTGGATGCCTTTTGCCCAGAATTCTGATGGCTGTGCCTCGAAAAAGTTGTTCAACTCCGCCTCTACGTCAGAGAAATCATTAAATTGTTTACCCCGCAAATGCTGTTTCAGGGCTCTAAACAAATGATAGTCTGATGGGGCGAGGTCTGGGGAATAAGGTGGGTGAGGTATCGTCTCCCAGCCCAAGTTCTCCAACTGCCGGCGAACCACAGATGCGACGTGAGGTCGAGCGTTATCGTGCAGTAAAACTACATTGACTCGTCTTCGTCGTTTTTTCTTGATAGCGGCAGATAATTTGGTAAGCTGGGTTGAATATTTGTCAGCGTTTATAGTTTCATTGTGTAATAGCTCATAAAACAGTATGCCTTGCGCATCCCAGAAACAGCAAAGCAGAATTTTTCGGCGGTTCTTTTGACTCGGCTTCGGTTGAGTTGGTGGCGTTTCTTCTCTAGGCAGCCAAAAAGCACGACGTGTATCGTTCTCGTAATAAATCCATGATTCATCTCCAGTAACCAGATCTGACAAAAACTCTTTACGTCGGGGTCGCAGCAAAAGTGACTGACAGATAGCGACACGGACTGCACGACTGGCATCTGTAAGGATGTGCGGTACCCACCGATAACCGATTTCGATAACCAAGCTCATGCAGATGGTGTTCCACGGCGTGGTGACTGCATTTAAGTGCTTCCGCTAATTCACGAGTGATAGCATTCGGATTCAACTGCAGTTCGCGGCGCAAATCGTTATCATTCACTGCGGGTGGTCGCCCTGAGCGTGGCTGACTTTCAAGGCTCCTGTCTCCTGATTTAAAACGGTCAAACCATCGGGACACCGTCGCATGGCTTGTACTTCCAGCGCCTAATGCATTGTTGATATTGTCAGCCGCAGCCCGCGCACTGTGGCCTAACAAGTACTCGTATAAGTATAGTGTTCGAACTTGTCGCTCGTCCATTTTTCTTCAAACTGACTAAACAAATCGCGAGCGCGGCTTTATATACCCTACACCAGAAGTACCTAGAATGTTCTACAACATTCTAGAATATTATCGAAAAAATTGATTTTAAAAAGGAAATGTTATAGATTTTTCTAGTGTGTCTCATTACTTTTGTGCCAGCCCAATATTATATACTCTATATAATAATAACATTATAAAATTGCATATATCATTAAATACTTCGTATAATTAAGTTATTCGTAAACTTTATAACGTGAACGATGAAACTAGACAATTTTCACGATATAATCCAGTAGATCATGAGAACAATAATTTTCTCGACTTCTACAGTTAATTATTACAAAACTATTAAGTTCATCGCTAAAGTTAAAAGAAATTTAACAATTTCATACTATAGCATAATTATGTTTCAAGGAGTTACATGGTACTTGATTAGATACCTGTCTCCATTATAATGAAAGTAATTAGTTTTTTCGGGATTGTGCTATTGAGTAAATTAAGTAAATTGCCAATCATTGGCATAAATGATAAAAAAAATGTGTTATCTCGTGCTGTTTTATTAAGGACGTCAAAGGTTGAGATGCAGCTCATAACCATTTTCCGTCGCTCCGGTTGGAGATGAGTTCGCAGATGTCGACCGCGCTCTGCGTACTTTCGTCGTCGGCCAATGTAAATGAGAAATAAGTCTTTGGTCTAGGAATCCTTTAATACGCTTAAGATTGTCATGGTATATTTATGTTATTCTATAGAAAATGGCCCTAGAAATGGAGTGATGATTATGAACTACGTTTCTTTGAGGATATTGATCAGAATTGCTCAATTATTCAGTTTAGAGAGACATGCTAGTCACGGATCAAGACAGCGAATAATACCTATAGGACGTTATAACAATGTCAAGTACATGCCCGATCTGTAGACGTTATTGTGCTATTTTTAAGTGATTATCACGGTATCATTTCATCGATTTTCCCATTTTTTTTCCTTAATTTCTAGTCCACTTATCTATTACATAGACTATCTATTACATCTATTACATAGATTACATAGACTCCATTCTCTTACATAGATTATCCCATTACATAGCTTTTTATATGTTATATCTGTGTGAGATGTCATACAAAAGCACTCGCCTAACTTCTCGAATTACCTTTGGCAGCCAAGTTATCAGGGCGGCATTTCTAAGAAGAGGTTTACCATTAACTGAACATAAAATCGTGAAATCGTAAAATGAGTTTTTACCGCTCTTCATACACAGGGGTGTGTTGATACCTTTAAAGTGTAGAGAATAATGTATTATGATCATATTATACCAAACGAAACACAACAACTTTTATAAGGACGGTTGAAGGTTAGTAACTCGGGGGCGTAGTGGATAAGCGCCGCGGCTCGCGATCGTTGTCGTTAAGCAACTTTCGCAAGGGTCGGTCGCGGGATGGGTGACCATAAAATTTATTATTTCGAGCTATTCCGTGCTTCGGAAGGCACGTTAAGCCGCTGGTCCCGGCTGCATTTGCAGTTGTTAATATCCACCAATCCGCATTGGGCCAGCGTGGAGGGTCATGGCCCATCCTTCTTAATCTCCTTAACCATAAGGAAGGCCTGAGCCCCTGCAGTGGGGCAGTGGGTAAATAAAAGGGCTGATGATGATGATGATAATGATAGTCTAGAATTTAGTACAGATAATGTAAACTATCTAGAAACTATATTCTTACCTTTATTAAAGACCACATATTACTTTTATAATAAAAAAAAAAACGTTATAATACAAGAGCGTTTATTAAACAAACAATACTATTTATATGAACTTTATTAGTATAACAATTTGTTTTATTTGCTAGGAACAAAGCGTAAAAAAGTAGCGTGGGTGGAGGAAAAGTGATTATTAATATAGAAACAGTTGTTAGAAAATATATTTTATAACTTATTGCGTTAGAATAATGAAATGAAACTTAAAATCGAATGCGATATGTTTCTTTTGATAATATTTTTATACAAACTATGAAGTAATGTTTATAATTAGAATGGGCTTTGATCTTCATTTATATACTTACTAACTTTATTACCTTCGTGTCGGTTTTGAGAGACCTTTGTAATGTTATATTTAAGTTCAGTATTACCACAACTAACGGTTCATATCACAGCTACCAACATGAGTTAAAATTTGCATAATAGGCATATATAATTTAGATACAAATTCATATCTGCAAGCAAGAAGCAATAGATGAGTTCGTTTTGTATTCAGAATATGCTTCGTGTTTCCTGTATAATTTTAATGTCCCAACATGAGCGGTTTCTGGGACAGGATGTCCTAAATTTGCACAACATTATTAGAAACTTCGTATGGATATCTCGGAAATCTGTTTTAACAAATGAGAATATCTTAAACTCCGATTTTAGTTTGTACATCGGTCCATTTATATTAGGGATGATCTTTTTACAGTTTACAGTTACCCGAATATCCATTGAACATATTTGGAAAAACGAAAATTTATTTATTTTTCCATCGATTGGACCATTTTACGGTGATCTTAGCAGTGTCTGACGACGCTTTTAGCGGAGATCAAGTATTTTCGGTTGGATCGACGATTTTTTTTATAAGACGTCGAATTTTGCTACCAAACACTGAACAATTTTATGATAGCATCAGATTTATAGACGTTAGATTTTTATAAATAGGTAACTTGACTTTCACCTGGAATGCGCAAATGTAACAGCAGCTTAATTACAGTATAAAGTTTTTATTTCTTTTTCTGTTGTGTCAACAACTTTGCTAAAAGTTTAGCTAACATTTTTACATAGCAATAATAAACTAAAAGTTGGCATGTTTTTTCAGATTCTTTAACAATAGTCATACTTCAGAAAATGTGCTCAAAATCTTAATTAATATCAACTAAAATACTTTCTATGGTATTTTTGTGTATATTAGTCAGAAGTTTATGATATATCCGTTTGTAAGTTTTTCGAAAGAAAAAAAATAGCAATCGGATTACATTTTTTAAACTCCTTTAATTATAATTATTGTGCTTGGTCCTCTTTGCCAAACCCGCTAGGGATCCGGCGTAGTTACATAGATAGAATATTAGTAGAGAGTAAAGTAGTCATTGAGTCAATTCCGAAACTAATGGATCGATTTTAAAAGTTCTTTCTCAAAATTGTTTTGTTGAATGAATGTATTTAAATCGTGTAATGGTCTCCTACGTGAAGTTGGCAGTAATGTGGTGACGCAAAGTGCCATTAAAGTTAAGAAGAAGAAGAAGAAGAAGAAGAAGTAAAATTTCTTTCATTTTCGGGAAGCTACATCATACGCGGGTGACATAGGCATATAATATATATGAAGATGCACAAAAGCAGCAAGTGATAAAATAAAAATGTAGCTGAGAACAATTTATATGTTCATAAAAGTCCTGAAAATGAATTTCTGTTATAAAGTCTGTATAACATAATTTTTAATGTAGATATTCAAAGAGTTCCGTAACAAGTGGTTTGTATCATACTACAGTACCGTCAGAAGTCACGTCACGGATGCAATGTTTACTTTTAACAAACCGCAAGCAACGTACACTGCGCGCGCGCACGCCTCAGTATTATTATTTATTTTTACACCCGCTTGCCGGTGCGCGCCTCGTTTTTTTCCTATAGACCACCCGAAAACGAAAGTGTTGTGACATGATTTATATTAATTTAATAAACATATGACAATACTGATACATTTATATTATTTCTTTCGAATATGAAAGATAAGATATTTAACTTAAATTGAATAATAGTTCTGTGTAATAAACAGAGATCGGAATTAGGTAGAGTTATTTATGTACTTGCATCGAAATGTTGATATTAATGTGGACCTTCGTTGCAACATCGCGCGTATTGGTATTTTGCAACTTTGGACATCCGATGTCATTGATGTAAGTTTGGCAACGTCGTGCGTGCAGTTGTTTAAATTGTGTTAAAGTAAATAACTTTTTATTTAAAAAATCACGGGATTTTTTCTGCTCTTTAAAATTAATCTCTGGATTTGAGGCATATCCACTTTATTCTGTCGCTGTATGAAATCAGTGTAAGTACATGAATAACTCTACCTAATTCCGACCACTGGTAATAAAATTAAAATTAAAATCAGAAATATAACACACTAGCTGTTTTCCCGCGACTTGACCAGTAAATTATAGCTATGTCACCCGCGTAAGAGGTATCTTCCTGTAGGGGTAAGAATTTCTATAATGAGTTTATTAGTTTCGGAGCATATTCGTAACATATAAACAATAGCATCTTTCATCTATATAATGTTACTATTATTATATTAATATTATATTTATACATTAGGTAATAATTATTATGTAAAATAGCATACTCCTACTACTTATGCCCGGTCATTTATTGTGAAGCTAATTACATTCGTGTGAAAGGAGTAACAAACCTCCCTATAAATGTATTATTTTTATTTTTTGAACATGTTAAGATTATATTTTTTTTTAGTTTACAGAGGCCTGTCAGCAATATTGCTCAGTCTAGTGTTTTGTATTCACTACAAAATATGCGTGGAATTTTTGTGCATATTTTGTCTCTTTTTATTCAGTTCTAGTGAAGAAAGCATGCATATTTTGTATAAGTTTCGAGCTACTTTATATGTATAATTCATAACTTTTGACAATGCCTTCTTAAAATATATTTTCTTCATTTTTGTAAGCATTTACAAATCAAATTATAAATTTCGTTTGTTTCAATGAAATTTGGAAGAATCTTGTGACATTCGGGATATATAATTTATACCTGATTTTGATAAATAGAATATAGTATTAATAGTGTAGCTTAAAATATCGTCAAGTAATAGACTCTCTGAGAAACATTTACATATAATGGATTTCCCTTGGGCTGTTCGATAACTAAAATACCTCAGCTGTGAGGTTATTTTGTACAGACAGGGAAACATATTATTTTCCCTTAAGATAATATAAATTGTTTTTGTGGAACAGTTGCTTATAGTAACACAAATATATTGCCAATTATGGATACTACGTCTGGAGTAATGCTGAATGAAATACTATTTGACTCTTTGACAATAAAAAATATGTTGAAGAATCGACTATTGTAGATATTCAGAGCAGAGCATAACTGCGCGCTATTAACATGCAATAAAAATACGTTATTGGTACTTAGGTGACTGAAATTGTAGTTTACCGTAAACATGTATACCTAACCTAATTTTTAAATTAGGATATTCCAATTTTTAAAATAGATAATTGATGAAATAAAAAAAATCAACCATCATACACCCAGTCAATTTAATGGACGTTTATGCAACCGAGTCATAGTTAAAGCGGGATTCGAATCCGTGATATTGTATGATGACTTAATATTTAGTTTTAGTGTTGTAGTCATTACATTACATTTGCTGTAAATGAGCAACTTCTATTCATGAACCCAAACATCCGAAAGAAAACATTATACAAATATTTTAATTAAGGTGTAAATGAGTTTAAAATTATTATTTTTATCAGTATTTAATATGTAAAAATAAAAATAAGTAGGTACAATTTTTGTTCGCTAACAGGGAACTTAATGGAATTAGTCAATCTCTGCCAGTCTGTTGGAAAATAATAAGACACGATAAGGGAGGTCAAGGTGTAGTACCAGCTAATTTGATTTTAAGAGTCTATATTCCAATACAATGTAATAATAATATATGTCATATTATAATACGGCTCGTGTGTAACACCAAAGTCTATTGACATTGATAGTGCTATTAAGTCATAAATTTCACTGTGATTTATGGTTTAAATGCTGGATCTAGTATATTTATAGTTAATTTCAGTACTGAAAATTAATTGATGTCCCCTATGGTAAGGTTTCGTAGAAACAGACATCATTTTGGTTGCGGTTCCAATATTTATAATGTAGAAGCTTTATAAACATGTTGTTAATTAAACAAAAATATATCTTTAATTATTTTTAGAACAGTATGTGGTTGTAAGTGTGTTTTTAAGGAAAAAACTGTTTTACCTTAAAGAAGGATATTAGATTTTACATTTTTTTTTAATTAATTAACGGGAAACTTTTTTAGTGGCCACATATTTCGGACTCTGCCATTAATCAAATCAATGTCCGTAAACCTAAGGGTATGTGTATGTTCCATTCTATTATGCATAACATTTCATCAAATTTGCATTTACATTTCACATCGCAATCTTAACCTTATCGCTGATCGAATAGATATATTCATTTGTTCACTGAATGACTTCACAAAGACTGCGTTGTATATTATTTTTTATATACGTCAGTGATTTTAATGAAGTTTATACTAATTTGGAATTCGCGATGCTATACTGAAAAAATGTTGAATTTGTATTCATTTTTAATGTAATATTACATTACTTTTATATTTCTCGTTAACATCATGTTATTTATGTATTTAAGGCGCCATCTTTTAATGTAAACCATCAAAAAGCTATAGGTTTTTTAATTTTAAGCTTATCAATAGGTATATTGTTTAACTATTAGAATGATTTATTTGTCTATTGATTGACTTAGAAACTTTTACAAATCACAACGAAAAACCGACTTTCTTAAAGTTGAGTTTTTTTGCTTCGACAATATAGACATCAATATCATATCATGTCATTCATATAAAGTGCCATATCTTGGTGGTTTTCCAAACAAATTATAACCTCAAAATGAATTTTATTTTGTGTGATAATAAGTTCTAAAACTCGGTCGCGGTATAATAAATACATAATGAGAATTAGTTAGTGACACACAATAAAATATTTTCCTATATTTTTTTGTCTCTGGGGCCACCAATGTATGGACATTGAGCAATGTCCTTTTAATGCCTTGATTATTATATACTAGTGGCCGCCAGCGACTTCGTCCGCGTTTTCCATTATTTCTTCGCTCCTAATAGTTGCAGCGTGCTATTATATAGCCTTAAGCCTTCCTCGATAAATGGTCTATTCAACACAAAAATAATTTTTCAATTCGAACCAGTACTTCCTGAGATTAGCGCGTTCAAACAAACAAACTAACTCGTCAGCTTTACTAATATTATAAAGCTCAACAATCATTTATATTTTATTTTTATATATTTAAATTTAATTAATGATTTTATGATGTTTTAATGTTAATTTGTGTATTATAATTTTAATAATTTAATTAATTAATTTTGCTTTCACTATCGCATTGGGCTACACCTGTAATGATAGTTATAAGTTATGAAATAATTAAACATCTCAGAGTTCAAGGATCTTTTAAGCATTTTTCATTAAGAATTACCTAGGTATCTACATATATTATAATGATACAGACAGTTATTTTAGAATTGCCATGTGAAAAGTAGATTGTGATAGAAAGTAATAAATAGAAAATATGAGGTAAAATATGTCTTATAATTGCGCCTTTCTTTAAGTAAATATGCAGTAAGGTTGCGATGTGGCCCCTAAATCTTTGATAGATACAGTACGCTCTATGACCCCGCTGTCGCGTCATCCGTCACCCGGGTTCGTTCAAAAATTCTCCCTCGACGTTAACACTTGATTAATGTTTCAAAAAGTCCAATTAAGAGTAACGTCGTGCGTTTTATTTAAGTTCAGCCCGTATGCTACAGCTGTGCACGGGGGTCGGAAAACGGTTTTTTTTACCCAATTAATATCGAGAATTCGTTCGATATCTGTACCCGAAGTAGCTATTTGTATACGGCGTATATTTAGTTTAAAAGTATCGATTTTTAGTTATCATCTATCCTAACCATATCCTGATTTCATGATAGCTTTTTTTATAACGAATGGATTCGTTAGTTAACAATGATGTAATTTTTTTTTGACATGTTTTTGGGTCCACTCTGACAAATGAATTTATTTCACAATAATATTATTTAAGCATTGTACTTATATCATTGTATATATCATGTACTTATATCGAGGGCGCTCAAGGGAGACGGAACCTGTAGGCCGCGGGGATGAGAGTACTGCAAGGAAGGCCAAAGGGGACAGCCATTAAACATATTCTATCCTAATCATATCCTAATTTCATGATAGCTTTTTTATAACGAATGAATTCGTTAGTTAACAATGTTGTAATTTTTTTTTATATCATGTTAACATCACAATAATATTATTTTAGCATAGTACTTATATCATAGACTAGAAGAGAATATTGAGTATCATTTTGTAACATGTTATTGGCTGAAGCTGATAATCTAAATTTGATAAACCAATCAGTTATTGAAAATATTTTAATTATCGTTCATCCGAATACAATGGTGGTTGGCCTGCCCGATGAAACTCGCTGCAATGTACCCTCACGTGTGTTGTGAACCAGTTCTTCGGAGGGTTCAAGATCAGATCTCTTCAGGATCTTCTTCGCGTCTCCTCCTACATTCTATAAGCGGGAATATAATCGAGGGCATGAGTAGACAGTGAACCGTAGGATACCTGGTATATTAGTCTAACGCATCTGTTTAGAATAAAGAGAGGATGCAATATCTTTTTTTTTGTGTGTGTATAGAGTACTGATAGGGCTTACTACTTAGGCTTCTTCCCTTGGGTCTTTCTTGGAGTACTCTCATCCCCGCGCCCTACAGATTCCGTCTTCCTCGAGCGCCCTCAAAACAGTTCTACGCTGTGCATTGTCTGGCTTGGCAATGCCAGAAAACTGTTGTGGATGCTCTGTGTAAGAGTAAGTTTATGTTTGGTGATGATACATATGTTTATTTGCCGTCGACATTTTACAGTTAGTAACTCGGTATAAAAATTGGTAAATATCATATTTTATCGGTATGTACAAATATTTAGGGAATTTCCAAAATGGACCATCAATAAGTCACCTTAAGTAAGTTTATATAACTGACTAGTTTAAAGTTAATCAACAATAATTCTGTAAATTGTTGGAACCCGTAGACTCGCTAGGAGTTTCGAGACGAGAACTTCGGAAGTTTGACTATAAACTTAATTGATCGACAAGTATAGACAGGCCGTCTCCAGAATAGTAAAATGAAATTGATAGAATCTATTGTAAGTCACGTTTGGAATCTTGAGAACCGAAGTTCCGTAAGAGACACATACAACGAGTACATTAATTGCAGACATTAGTGTACTTGTTGTTAAGTTAGGCATTGTGCCAATATGTAATAAGATTGTTATTTTTCTTATAAACCTGCATCTTAGGCCATAGACCATAGAAGATTTAAAATGACGTAACTTAGCTATGTCATCTATATTAATCTTTCATGTTAAATGGTTGAGGATAATTGTTTTAAAAATCAGATTGCAAGATTTCACGAACCAATATAAATTTGAAAGCTATGATGCGATATGTTGAAATAAATTTATTTGTTTTGCACGCTCCTTCTTTAGAGATAATTAATGACTTTATTGTAGTTAAGAATGAGATGAATATTGGCTGTAAAAAACTTTATAACCTTAATTCATAATCAGTGCTTAGTTTTCCTCGAGGTTTTATTACATAGGTATAATATATTCTAGTATCTTACATTTGCTATTAGCAGTTAATGTTTTTCATCTTAACTAAAAAACATAACTGTACTGTGGGTTACATCACACAAGTGCCAATTTGCTGGACTTCTATCCTAGTCTAAAATGTTTCAGCTATTGCATTTAGTCACTGTATATTTAGGGTCCAATATTATTAGTACAATGTCATAGACACCTCAACAACATAGCAGGACTACATAGCTAATAAATAGCAACACTTCTATCAATTTCGACAATTTTGATTACAAAATAATTTTAATTTATTTTACTTATTCTATTTTTAATTTAATAATTCTATATATGTCTAGGCTTTAATATGAAGGCCAACTTCACACAGCTTGTACCATGTACGGTCATTCCTTTTTTTATGAATCACACATAGACCTAAAAATGTTATGACAGTAAGGCTGATGTATGTTTTTTGTCATTGATCCCCTTTTGGCCATTTCGAATTCTAAGGTGTTCTGACTTACATATAGGCAAATATAATAGTTTACTGTATACAGGCTTTAATAGCAAAGTCAAGGGGATGTAGCCCTATGCGACGGACAGACCAAATTCTCGCAAATACGGAAACTAGCGTCAACGCAGTAGAAGATCGAGGAAGATGGTGTAACTGGTCATCTACCCTATCATTTTTGTTTAAATGTGATGGGTTATAGTTCAGCTCGTAGATCAAACGTTATTTATTGTATATGTATATGTTATCTATCTAGTCCTACGAAGTTGCTACATATAACCCTATATAAAGTAATATTGTATTCGAATTATACTCATAATTAATTAATAACTCATCAATCAATTGTTATTAGAACTTATGCGTTACTTTATTTTGGTGTAGGTGTGTTATTGGCTCCAGTAAGTGATATAAGGCAATAGTCATAAAAAAGCGAATTTATTGTTAATGAAATGAAGGTTGCCGTAATAAAGGAAAAAGGAAAGTTTCTTACCGTTTCCACAATTGTTTTGAAGTAGGCAATAAAGAAATTTATAGTTTCGTCAAGTCTGTTTGTCTGCCTATGGTTTAGCTCAGAGGCACATAAAATTAACGCAATTAAAGTGGTATAAAAACCTGGAAAATATTTAACACGCTAGTTTATTTAACATTAAAATTTTCGAATACTGAAGTTTAGCTAATGACCCTTCGATTGTCGAAATTCTACCATAAAGATTCAACATTATTAAGATTTGATTATCAGAGACTATATATATGCTTTTATAAGATTGCTTGACATTCTTGTGGTAAACAAAAGATGGTCTCAACTGTTATATTAAAACATTTTAAATACAGAAAGTATGTAGTAAAAACTGTTCGTGATTTCGCCCGCGTAAAGTACCAATTCCGAAGATTACCCCTTTTTAAAAAACAAGGTTATAAACTTTATCTTTGTACAGTATTAGTGTAGATTGAGAAACAGGTCAATAAGTTAGAAAAACATGTTTAAATCTCGGACGGGGATTTTAAGTTTCTTCTTTTTTTTATATTTTGTAGTTTATTATTATTTATTTAGTTTGATTGATGAGGTGGAAGGTATCAAATCATAAATCCTGTTTTTTTACCTTGTCCCGTGCGACTTCAACCAACCTTAATTAGAGGAAAACAAAATACTAAAGGTGTCATGAAAACGTGTTGCAAAACTGACTTACATTTAATTTGGAACACAATTATTCAGTATAAAACAGACTGCGATACAAAATAAAGCAGCTTTTCTAGTCAGGTAAACTTTAATGTTCAGCGCCAACACATGAAGCTTGTATTTACAAAATTGTAAATATTGGCAAAATTCATAGTCCTGCAATAATGTTGACCCTATATTAGTCTTTGTTTTTTATTCAGAAGTAGTCGTTTTATCGCGACTTCACCTACTTAAATTATAGCTTATATCATTCGCGTATGTTGTAGTTTCCCCTAGATAAAAGAATTTATTAAAAACGTCCCGCCCAGAGCCTATCCAATGCACACAAAGAAATAATCAAATCTTTACGCACTATAAATATTAGGATGGCATGAACGAAATTTTACAATTGTTTTATTCTTGTAAAATTTATTTATTTATACATAATAAAAGTTAGACTTTGTTCCAGGCCGTGTGTTACGATGAGAATGCGCGTCGATTGGGGGCCCGACTACGTTCGCTCTACAGAAGACCCGCTGTAGCTTGCGAGATGGCGTCGGTGGTAGCACCCCGTGTTCTCTTCATCGTCGTCATGATGCTATCTAGAGGTAAGTTATTATAAGTCCGGTTGCTGAGCCGAGAGAATTTCGTACGTTCACTTTTGTTTCTCTTTGCATATCAGTTCCTCAAAGAAGTATTTATTTTATGAGTTTTTTGTAGTTGTACATGAAAAGTTAACGCGTTCGGTTACTTAGTAGTAATAACAGCTTCGCAAAACACATATGAATAAATTAGATCGAGAGTTCGAGATTCACTTAATAATAAATTATAAAAACAACTGAAATTTGAAAAGTTCTTAACTTAGATATCAATACAAATACGAAAGAGTACAAATAGAATATGAGTTGTTTATTGAGTTTTGAAAACTAATTTACTTTTAAACTTAAAAGAAAACCGGAAAGTTTGTGATGGAGAAATCAAGAACGTAAGGTAGCGACATCTAGTTTGATTTCGGGAACTATTTTTTTTTATTCTTTCTTATTTGTAAATTGTGAAAGAATATGGATTATAAATAAATATTTGACAGTTTGGACGTTTCGTAATCGACGAGACGTGACTTATTTTCTGTCAGATATGAAGGCCCTTAAGCTTTCAAAAACAGTATGCCATTTTAGGCGTCACTTCTTTATTCGTATCACGCGGGGATAATATCACGCGCGCCAATGGCTACTTGAGTCATAACAGATTGCTTTTTCTGTATTTTTCGTAGATTAAATATTACTTTAGTTTTTCTTATATAATCATGTTATTTTAATAAAACATAAATATTATTGGGGCTATAATGGAAGTTTGAGAAGGAACACAATTACTTCCTATTTTATGGCAATAGATAGCAATGGAGAATACTACAAGTTTGTATTGCACTATAAAGATTAATGTAAATTCTTGAATAAGTAACCATTGGTCTGATTTACATACGTGAGATTTGTAGTCTAGATTTTAGGATAATTTATATATACTGTGTTCTTTGTCAAACTTCCATTATAGTCTCAATAATATTTATGTTTTATTAAAATATCATGATCAAATAAGAAAAAAAGCCAAACATGTCCAATGTTATTTTTGGAGAATCTTCTAGAAGGACAGCGTTTTATGTTTTAAAAAGATAAAGAACTCTTTTATTGGATAAATAAAAAATCATACCATCACTTTGATTGTTCATTAACCTATATATATATAATATAAGATTGAAACTGGTTTTGCCCGAATCGTGTTATCATAATATAGGTATTATGATGCATCGTTATTTGAAATCCTCGTGGAAGTTACAGAAAATTGATGAAAATAATCGGATTCAGAAAATTTATTACGGTATAAAGAAAGGGCATAACGTAGGCAGAATGCGGCAGTTTGTTACGAAGTAGACCGCGGGCAAATTTCGACTTGTTATTGTGTACCGTTGAGAAATATAACTCGCCAGTTATAAAATATTGCGTTTGATTCAGAAATAATAATCAAAGAAGTTCCATTTGATTCGATAACTAGGGTAATGCCTCATTGGGTATTGATGAGCATTATCGAGATCATCATATTCATTAACACCCTTTAGATGTTCCCACTGCTGGGGCACAGGCCTACCTTTTCGATGGAATAATAATAATCTTTATATGCAAAAATATGGTTGCAGAGTAGTTTTTCAATTTTTGACCAGCATATTTTATCGTCAAGACGATGTTCAAATATTGCAGTCAAAATACAATAAATTGTTTCATTTTATATGAAAAAAATAATGACAAAATATTTAATAAGAAAATAATAGCGAATGTCTAATCATAGTCAAATGTTCATATTATAATCAAAGGATTCATACAATAATTAACAATGGGATTTATCTTGCAAGAACTCATTAATTGAATAATAATTTGGAATTGAATAATAATATGAAGGAAGGAATCGAATTGAACAGGGAGAATGGGTCATGACCCACCAAACGGATCCAGTAAGGTTTGGTGGGTCTTAACGACTGTAGATGCAACCAAGGGCTTAACGTATCCTCCGAAGCACGGAGGAGTTCCAGATAATAAACTTTTAGTCACTCATCCTGTGACCAGCCCTGCGATTCTGCAAAAATCTAAACCCGAATTCGAATTGACTACTGTGTCCCAATTCACGTCACTAAGTGAAAAAATTCTATAGCCTCCATTTTTTGTATGAAAATACAAAACAAAATTGTTTGATTATATGTGTCCCGGATATTCTATTTCTATGTTATTTCGAAACTCACTGCACTTATGCCACGAAAAGTTATTACCAATTCAAGATTGAGCGGATGCCGCTTTTTGGAGTGAATTCAAATTCGGGTTTGGATTTTTACAGAATTGCAGGGCAGCTTAGCGAAAGTTGCTTAATAACCGTATCGCGCCCCGAGCACGGTAACCACTGCACCTATATATCATCATCATCATCATCAGCCCGTATTCGTCCACTGCTGGACATAGGCCTCCCCAATTGCACGCCATCTAGTTCGATCCTCGGCACCTATACATATATGCTATAGTTATATTTATAAATAGAGAAGAAACTATGAAACATGACCGTGTACAATGAAAAGCTTGGAATTTTGTTAATAGGTTTGTTTATCTCCCTTTCTTTCCCACAAAGTCATCATTTGGTAAAAGTCTGTTTTACAGAGTTAAGATATGTAATCATAAAATGTACAAATGTTGAAAATTTCTGTCCAAACAGAATCAATGAAAATTCTAAGAATTGATTTATATAGCGCCGGTCATCATCAAATTCATCTGTAAATTAGATTTTCTTATATTAATATTTATATGTGAGCTTATGGGTTTTAAAAATCTGAAAATATCTTATTTTAACACTTTGTTTGATACTAACTAACTTAGCCTGCGTAAATTATAGCTTATATTAATGAATTTTCAAGGTCCAGTAGTTTGGAAACCTATTTGATTTGAAAAAAAAAACAAAAAATATCTTTATCATATCTTTACTCTTTATAATATTATATAGTATAGATAATACGTACATATACCTACACGTCTAAGACATGTGTTGTGACAATATTTGTTAATTTGAATTATTTTCATAAGATTGGAAACTAGTACTTATATAAGACAGTAATAGATACTAATAAAGCTGTAAAGTAAGACGTTGGGTGGCAAAATTTTGTGAAATTATCTTTTCACTCGTTTTCCCCAGCGGCTTCGCCCGCGTGGTTTTGTATTATACACTTGTGGCCGCACGCGACTTCGTCCGCGTTTTCCATTATTTCTTCGCTCCTAATAGTTGCAGCGTGATGTTATATAGCCTAAAGCCTTCCTCGATAAATGGTCTATTCAACACAAAAAGATTTTTTCAATTCGAACCAGTAGTTCCTGAGATTAGCGCGTTCAAATAAACTCTTCAGCTTTATAATATTACTATAGATTATTTATTTCGTGATGGTGTTATTTCATTTAATATTCTTTGTAATTGGTAAAAAAAATCTCTGAAGAAAATCCAGCCCAGGCGGGATATTTCAATGAGATACCGTAGAGATTTGTACGGAGCAAGACTTTATGTACGATAAAGTGTTCCGGTGGCTAACGAAGTGTCTCGGCACAATTTCACATTTTATGGAAATCCTCGGACTTTATATTTTTCATTAGTTGTTTAATTAAAAGGTTTTATTTAATAATTATATTTTCAAACACATTTACGTCTTGTTTACATAGTTTCAAAATCCAATTTAAAATGTTGGATTTAATTTTTGGCTGAATAATTATATTTATATTTCACCGTTCGCAAGAAGACGATTATATATTTATTTCGCTATAAATTCAGTAATTCTCAACTGTAATATATAAATAAAAAAAATATATGTTATATTATGAATAGGTTATTTGTAAAGGGTCCGAAGCGTCAATGAAACTAAATACAAACGCGATGAAACCGTTTAAAAGTTGTTTCATTTATAAAAAATACATAACATAATTTTTATACTAAAAACATAGTTATATGAAATTCAAGATGTCCTTGGATTTTTGAACAAGTGTATTGAATTTATTAGGTAAGCCTTTTTAATCAGTGACTTTAAGTTGTATAATTTAATTTCGTATCTTTGAAGAAAATTATTTCATAAATGCATTTTTAATTTAGGCATTAATAATAAAAGGTGAATTACATTCAATATGCTTCTGACGGTTTAGTACTATTTCACAATTAACTATATAATATAATATTGTATTGTTCTGAATGGCTGCGCTTGGTCCCAGTCGAGCATAAATCTTATATCACTATTTTATGTGAGACAGGCCATATGTCTCTGCGAACCTTGGCTAGCTACTAGTTCAGGCAATGGCATATATGCAAAGTTAATAATTAATTTATTTTCAACCTATTTCAGTTATCTTATTTACTGAATAGGTTATAGCTTATATACACTTCGATCTGACTTTGTTTGACTATACCTATATTATGATTAAATATCAGTTCATGACATAATTTTTATTATTTGCTCGTGTCCTGACAATTGTAATTATCTAACATTCAATAGTCACAATTGGTTTAGGTATTCTTTGATATATCAAATATTTTGTAAATCCTATTAGTATTATAAATGTAAAAGTTTCTTTGTTTGGATGTTTGTCCGTCAATCACGCCGCAACTACTGAACTTTTGATGAAATTTGTTATACAGATAGGATATTAGCTGACTTAGATAATAGGATACTTTTTATCTCACTAAACATTTCCCTAGGGTCCACGCGGACGAAGCCGCTGGCGAAAGCTAGTATCTATATAATAATGACTAAAAGGTATTCTGCTATATCTAGCAAATAAAATACATGAAAATCGGATTAGCCTTTTTTTAGGTAGGAGTATTGCAACTTTTTTAAATCTCGTACCAGACGATGAAGATGCATAATATTATATCCTAAGATGAAATATCGCTCTCCATACAAGTTCGGCTAAAATAATATAATCATTTCATATAAATCATTATTAAGATGCCAAGTGATACGGAAATATATACTTATAAAGTGTTTTAAAATATTATCATATCTTAAACGTGGTAATAGCTTAAGATGTTAAAATATGTTATCTTAAGATGAAATATTCCGTCCATCTTAACCGCCTGTTACGAGCTTAAAGAGAAGTTTTTTCCTTAGTAAAATAAACTCAAAAACAAAAACTACTGACTTAAAATGTCTATCACTAACACAACGTTTCATTAGCAGCATCTAACACAGTAATACCAACTGTATTTTAATTTGAAAAATAATATTAATCTTATTAAGAAACCTCTTCCTTTTTAAAACCATTTAAAAAGCGACAAAAAGTTTGCGAGGTGAGTTTATAAACAGAAAAAAATATATATTCAAATATAGAGTCAGAGAGTGTTAGTCGAAAATAAGCTTTTTTAAAAGGAGTAAACAAACATGTTAGTTTTCTGCTGCGCTTACTAGTTGCCGGATCAGGATAATTTGAATAAACTGTGCAACATACACATTACTGAATAAAGCATTCCACATTACAGTAATTGGTCACGATAGAAGCTAAACGTAAACAAATCGCTTAATACACGCTATTCTTCGAGCTGCACGTCACGCTCGATAAGTCAATTCCAGTAAGCATGGTAAAAAGCTGTTTTGATATTATGCTGTTATAAGGTGGTAATAGTGTCAAATGAAAGGAAAGAGTTGTGGAATTTGATTATAATCATACAAATAATAATGAGTAATGTTATATTTTTAATAAACGAAATAAAGGCAGAAAAATAAAAAGTATCGTTATCATAATTTCAACCCTTACATACCATGAGTCTCTACGATGATCAGACCTGCATTCAGCATTACATTCATCCAGCGGCTTCCCACAATCTTGATCAGATCGTTGGTCCATCTGGTTCATCTTACCCACTGAGCGTCGTCCGGTACGCGCTCGCCATTTTAGAACTTTTCGCCGCAACGACCATCAGTTCGTTTCGCTATGTGTCCCGCCCACTGCAACTTCGTTAGTTCTCCTCCGGATCTCCACATTTCTAATTCGATCACGTAGGGAACAACAAGCATTGCTTTCTCTATCGCCAGTTGGGTGACCGGCTTTCTTATGAGACCCATAGTAAACGACTACGTTACGCTTCCGTAGTTCATTATTGGCAACACACACTTGTCGAAGAGACAGATAATTTATTACATATATCTTTTTGTTAAAATGTGATGTTATGAACAGATATTAAATGACTTTAAACTAGCTACAAAAATTTTTTCACTTTTGAATAATGAATTTTTTTAATGACGCTACAATGTGAAAACAATTGACAATCAGCTGAAAGACATATTATACGGCTAAAGATTTTTGTTTTTAAATGCAGTAATTAATTTTAAAAATGTTGTTATGGCCTTTCTAGAAACATTACGTGTGACCTACTTAAAAAAAAAACCTTTTACAATTAGAACAGCAGTCATTGCTATAACTCTATATATATCTAAGTTCACACGTTTTTTCCCTCCAATTCCTTTTTCAGGCAGACAAAATATCTACTGACTTTGCTTTTATTGAAATTACCCTCTTCGTCGCGGAAAGAACGAATTAAAATCGCATTAGGAAATCCCGTTTCCGCCTAACTTTTCCAGTCTCTGCACAGAGTCCCGGTGTATCGGAATAAATGGCCCAAACTTCTTTTATTTATATAGTCGTGCTGAATATTTATGCTTTTCTCTCCTAATTTAACATTCTCGTCACTTCAAATACAAGTAGAGGGAAAACTAAGTTTTGTTTACCGTGAAAAATTACATCGCGAAAGCTTTTTTCTAAATGTTGATTGAGCGACTTCATAATTAAGGCTGCTTTAAGTTTTAATGGTGCTATTTTTTGCTCGCTATTGTCAACATCGAGTTGACGATAAAACTTTTTTATAACTTAGAATCGTGTTGCCGTAAGTTAAATACAGTTTATAAAGAGATTAGATTAGGAGTGTGTGTACACCAAAATTCGTTAAAAAAAAAGAAGGATTTTAATAAAAAATAGAAGACAATATCATATTTTTAAAGGTTTTGATATAGTCGAAAAGAGAATTTAAAATTCCATTTTTTCATGAGTATAAAAATGAAATCGGCCGTAGGCAACCGGGTGTTAGACTGCGTCAGACATTTTTCATACAGGAAGGGATCGTAACGAAGGCTGCGTCCGTCTCTAACACTTACATAGACGCCTCAACGTGACCACGACAAGTAAGAAGAGAGATCCCAATTGGAGCGGGATTTTTCGAATACATTTTTAGGTTAAGGTGAAACAAAGTTTTACCTACAATAGAAACAAGAGCTTACTAAATACAACCAAAGAGATTTTTAACCTATTATTAAAATAATTTACCTAAATATAGTTGAATGTCTTTGAAGACTAATACAAGACAACACAAAATTGTGTAGATACAACTTCATAAAACCGGAGCAATCGCTCCAATCGGGACTCGGTAACATGCTCAAAGTTGGTTAGCTTATAAAAATGTTCGAGTCACGCCTGTTGGTTGTTCCGGGCCTCAAATAGGATAATCGCGCGGTTATTGCTCATGACGGAATAGACACTAGCCACGCCAAACGGTCGTTTATTTACATGGCATAAGCCATAACTCGGTTATGTGGATGTCTCGCGACGCGCCGACCGAGCGACGGCGACGCGATGATGAATAAAGCCTGTAGTAAATTTGTTACGGTTTTCTAGAAATAGTTTTTGTAACGCAAATTGTGGAACGCTGTTTTTTGTGGTGAAACATATTTAAATAATAATTAATAAATAAGCACATGAGCAAAATGAGTAGCTCAACGGCGTATTAGATAAGCGCTGCAGTCCGCGGTAGTTGTTGTTAAGCAACTTTTGTAAGGGTCGATCATGGTATTGGTGACCAAAAATTTAGCATCTCGAGCTACTCCATTTTTTAAGCCGTTTGTCCCGCCTCCATTTTCAGTCGTTAATACCCTTCAATCCACATTAGGCCAGTGTGGAAGGGTCATGGCCTGTCCTCCTTAACCATCCATATGGATGGTTTGTGGTGGTTGATGGTGGTATGGATGGTCACTCCTTTGTCCTCCTTAAACATTCATATGGATGGTTAAGGAGGACGAAGGAGGAAGGCCAGACCCCTGCAGTGGGGATGTAAAAGGCCTGATAATGATGAAGCAAATATATTGTACCTCTTTTTAAGAAAATTATACTGTCAGACTAGTATGAAAAGTACACTTATGATTTATATGGAGAAAGATCATAAAAAAAAAATTTTTAATCGACTTCAAGAAAGGAAAAGGTTCTCTCAATTCGACTGCATGTTTACTTTTATTTGACAGCTTATTGGGACGAGGTAATTCCATTTAAATTTTATCGAAATCGAATCAGTAGTTTTCTTTTTATAACAAATTTTCATCAGATATCACCTAAATATTTTGATATCCTGTTTAATCAGTGAAAAAACAAAAGTTTCCTATGTTCAACGAGGAGAATTATGAGTCCTTTTTGTACATAGATTATACTTTTTTATATTTTTATGTAAATATACTCTTTGTAGACTTTGTAATAAGTTTTGAAGTTCTACAGTCAGTAAAGATGTCTATACTAATATTAACAAGAGGAAAGATTTGATTGTTTGTTTGTTTACAAAGAACAGACTCCGAAACAGTATGTTAAAAATTATTTTACGGCAAGCTACATCATATGCGGTGATCATAGGCTATAGGTAGTTCTTTATGAAAAACAACAAATACAGGGTTGAAAATGTAAATGGAAATTTGTAAAGGGAATTAAAACGTTGCTTGCTATTCAATTTCACATTGTAATTATATTCGTGTCATGATATGAGTCGATATCTAAATGAACAGTTCCCTGGGGACCACGCGGGCGAAGCCGCAGGCGGAAAGCTAGCGTTATATACTTTACTCTTTAGTTGACTTGCACTTCAGATTTCCTCAGACTTCCCTATTTATTATTTTTTATGTAAGTAGGTATATTCACAGATTTCTTCGTGGTTACGTTTTTCAAATAAATAAAAATTTCAGGGCTTTTGTTGTAAATATAATTTCTTTTATAAAGATATTTCATATTTTATTTATATCAATACAAAATATTTATATAAAATACTTACCTTTATAAGTATTACTAAAAGAAATTAAATAAAAACAATTTTCAAAAAATAAAAGCGACTTCAAATTTAAAAGTGTAAAATAATAATATTATTTTTCTTGAAAAATGTTTTATGTATAAAAATGCATACAAGGTAAAATGTATTAATTACTGGTTTATTAATTTCAAGTACTAACATTTGAAAATAAAACTTTAATAGCATTCAAGGTGCAATGTTTTTTTTATGGACATTAATTATAACAGTGTTTTATTTCAGTAAATACTCAAAAAATACCAAATTTAAAAAAAAAATCTTTTCATTTGTATATTGTGTGTGAATTATAAACATTAACTGTGCTATTAATAAACAAGGTTTAGCGTCAGAGTAAATTTACGTTAAAATTGCAGTTATAATCTTAGTCCAAATTCATATTATATAGAGAATAAGCAAACCTACCTTCTTGGAGTAAATATTACTCCCGCAGAACCTTGTACTAGGTTAACCTTTGCCAAGCCCCTGTTTAATAATATTAATTTTGACTAATACTAACAATAAGTGCAGTCTCTGCGTTACTCCAACGCTAAACCTTTTACACTGTTCTTGTATGATATTGCGTATTATATTTGGTAGATCTATTCTGAGAAACAAATGCATTATATTATGTTTATTGCTATACAATAAGCTGATTACATATTATATATAACATATTATATACTAAGTAATATTTTGTAGAAACCGAGTTATAATGAGATTTTAACGCTATGTATTACTGTTGTTTTCACTTAAATTACGAAAAAATGAATAATGAAGTATAGAAACAAGCCATAAATTTTTCAGTTCCAAAAATAGTGTATGTAAGTTTCTTTAAATTACTTAACGGCTTCAAATCATTAACATTATGTTATTTTGAGAAACATACATACACAAATTAGGGTTCCCATTAACAATAGATATTAAAAATTCACTTTTGTAAAATAAATTATACTCACCAATTAATTTTGTACATAAAGAAGTAGTAATAGGTAACATTTATTCTTCATGACGAATGCTTAAAGAATCTTTTTTTATCCTCTCGCACTCTAGCACTCTGATATGCGACTCGAACCCATGACCTTTTGTAATCGGGCGACTGCTCTAATCACTGAGCTACCTAGAACCTAACAGGACTGACGAATTTTTCAAGCACTTAATACTTTTTCGCTATTACAGATCGTATTTTCATGAATATTCAGGCAATCCACCCAAACAGCCGACAGAAATATTTTTACAAATATTTAAACTTTCGATAAGGATGACAATTTGTTCTAATTATTATCGAACTCTTTGCATTCATAATGCTATACTGAAAAGTATTCTTAAGGAAATATGCTTAAAAACTAAAACTTTTTCTATTCTATATTTTTTCTTTAAGATAAACATACATTTATCTCGATATTATTACAAAACATTTGATTCAAAACTGTTTAATATAATAAAGCGTCGGTACATACATTATTATAAAGCAGTAATGTATTTACACTAAATGTCACTTGGCCACCCGTTGCAGATTTGCGAACCAACTTCGTAACTTTATGACGTTATTATGAGCTTGTGAACTTTTGAAGTTTAATTAAATTTAATTAAAACTATTTTGTGTCTGTCTAATGAATGGAAAGCTAATAAGATGAGTTAGCACAACTTATTGTGAGTAAGAAATATAACAGAACTAGTGTCATAATAGAAGTTTTCATAATACTAGATATGAATTGAAAAATATGTAGTCTATATTAATATTGTATAGGAGAAAGATTCGATTGTTTGTTAGCAAATAAGAGACTGAAACTACTGGAGCGATCTTAATTGTTCTTTCACCTATGGGAAGATACATCATACGCGAGTGCTACAGTTTACGCGGGCGTAGTCGTGGGAAAACAGCTAGTGATATGTAAAACTTTATGTTAAGTAACGATTCCAAATGCGACTTTACACTAGGAGAGTTTCTAACTAAAATAAATAAATAAAAACTATTTACGCTTGAATTATATAATTACATAATGGACTTTCTCACAAAAACCTTTTATTTGATATATCCTACGAAGTAGGTTGTATCCCTTATCATTGGGACTTATATTTACTTTAAATTTATTTACGTTACACATATGTTTGTGGGTCCAAAATTTACATACGTATTAACTAGTAGATTCCAAACAGATGTGTTTGTTACACGCGTATTGATGGGCAGATGGACGATGTAACGGAAAGATAGACACGAGATAGAGAACTCTAAAAAGTGGTATTGTAATCAATATAGGTAAATCCACAAATATATTCGTTCTTTCGTTTTTTTTCAACTACCTATAGTACATTTTTTTGCTCTAATACGTGGTTTACGGAGATTGTATAATGTTATTTTATAAAAGTTGCTCCGTTGTTAGTATAGTGAATATAAAAACCTAGTCATCTGTGTTACAAAAAATACGTTCGAAGTTCATTTATACATAAGCTAAACAAACGTAGGTACACAGTTGTTAGTTGCCCGAGCGAGAAACAAATAACTGAAGTCGTTGTATCATAAAAATAACAGCGATATTTTAGAGAAACACGTATTCCGTATCCAAGTGTCTCTCCATACTTTTCACATTACTTATGCATAGGGTACCAGATTGGAACGAGTTGCGTCGTTGCGACTTTCGCTGCGACCAAACAGTTGGTCAGAGGTACCACAAATATTAGAGATTTACTGAAAGTTAGAGATAGTATTGATCACAAGATGCGGGTTAGTATACCGTACATCCATCGTTTGTATAACAACTGACGTCACTGTAGTATTGTAAAATTGATAATTCAACGACAGTATCAGAGAACCAGCGAAATAAGGAACAGTTTTAAGAATGAGTCCAAGTAACGTATACGTAGTAATTTTATTGGTTTTGGAATATATGTTTTTTTTAAAGCGAGCATTTTTTTTTCATATTTAAAAAGGTGTATTTCGAATGTTTTAAGACCTCGCATATTTTAGGCGTTCCCTTTGGCCATCATAAGAGAATGATATAACATTTATTTGGCCCTTCCATAAGCTCAGGCGAACGCGAGCTTCGTCCACGATTAACCTGCCTGCCTTTGTGCACAGAACAACAAATAAAAACTTTGACTTTTCTATTCATAATGAAGGTTTCAATTCCATCAAACAATCCAAAAAGCCCTTTTTAATCTACACATTGGACGTCGATTCATTGTCTAGATTATAAAAAAGGAAAACTCTTCATTGTACGCCTGACTGACGCGATCCATTGTTGTTTATAGGTGTGTTTCCATAAATTTTTCTACATGATATATATACATTTTATTTATATATTTATTTAGATAAAATCAGTTTTTAACGAAATTATTAATTATTATACATGCACAAATAAATTACTATTACTTACTAGTCTTATGGTTTCTAATATTACTTATATAATAACGAGCTGACCCGACAGACGTTGTCCTGTCTTATTTATGAATATAGAATTCTTAGTTTTTTTTATATCCTATTTGTCGACATTTGCAGCACGCATTATGTCAATTCTATGTCAAATGTCATAACGTTACATTATTATCTCGCGGGGCAGTTCATGGCTCTCTGAGCCATCGAGGCGGTAAATTTATAGTATCTAAAGCACTAAGGTATAAATGGAGGTTAAATATTCGTAAATTTTCAAATTTTCCGCACAATTTTTTTATTTCTTTTTTCTTAGGAATCTTATTTTGACAATAACAATCACAACTAAAAAGAATTAGCGAAATCGTACCAGCTGTTTACGTGATTTATGGCGTAAAGTAGCGCGAGATGTGCCAATGGCCTTGAATGTGAGACCTTTGCCATAAGTTGATATTCTTATTATGAGAATCTCATGCCTTTGTAAGATTTATTTTTGTTCAATTGCTGATGAATATTTGGGAAACAGTTTGTTATGACAGATTGTACCTTTTCATAATTTTTACAATTTTCTTTTAAAACTGCTAAAAGTGACTTTAAATTATTAATCTTCATCTTCATGTCTCTTCTTTTGATTTTTGCCTAGTATTAATATCAAGTTTTAACTTCTTACATGAAGGACTCTAGTCAGGCGTATAACTAAAGGCGTTTTACACATTATTTTTTTTGTTATCAGGAAAAATCTGTAATGAAATTAGGTAGGTACATAAAAATAAGTTATAATATGAATTGTTGTTTTAACTTATTATTTTCGATATAATGTTGTTTATAAATGAGTGCTTTAATGATAGGTAGGTACCTTTGGCAAGATTGAAGGAATCACTTCTGATTTCAGCCTTTTTCGAGCCTCTGTTCGGTAATCTTTGGTTTTGAAATGAAGTGTACAAACCACACAGCTTTCATGTAAGTTCCCAGGTATCAACCATTTTTTCTTTAACTCTAAATCCGATGGCAAACTGGAAATTTAAATTAAAATGTTATTTTTTATTAGTAATATTTGGTTTGGTTTGGTGTGTAATAGATATTTGCAAAAGATCGATCAAACGATAAGCCTACTGACCAATAAAATTATTAAAGGATACCATTTATGAGCCTCCACATGCTTGCTTAATGTAGGTAGACTTGCAAATAGTGAATAACCAAAGTGTTAAGTGATACAACAAGTTTAAATTTAGTACTTAATTAGGCATAATAGGGTCTATGCTTATAGTAGTACGTACTTTACATCTCTATACGTAAAGTATAGTCACCCTAGTTTCTACTGATGACATACTTACCTGTGAAAAGATAATCCACAGCCAGGTACGATTCTTTCCCATACCCACTCACAGCACATATGTTGTTTACCATTTTTCAATCCAATATACTATTTAAAGCACTTTTTTAATTCAGAGAGCATTAAAAACAAGTCCATATGACAAAAAAGAAAACGCCATGTTGCTTTTGTGGTGCCACGTGAATACTTCAATTTACCTAGTGTTGCATAACGTAAAGGTAATAAAACATGCCTACAATATTGAAATGTCGTGAAATATAAAAACTTTGATTTATCTGGACCTAAAAGCTATTGCATTTATATTATTAGTAAACTTATAAACAAGCCAAATATAATATTCATATAGAAAACCTTTTGTTCTGTGTAAACAGTTTTCACGAATTTACCACCTTTATATCAACAATATTTCACATGGCAATTGTGCGACAGAGACACACCAAGAAAAAAGATGTCTCACTTGAGCTCATTTCTCTATGTAGATAATGGTTATTTAAAAAACACTTTATTCACATATCATTAAGGTTCATTTTGATATGTCAAAAAGATCGCAGTTAGTATTTTTTTTATTTACTCTTTGGTAAACTCTATGGTTTGTGTTACTAATCAAGACATTGACGGATGTTTTTATGCTCTATAGTTATAATTAATACAAAAATCTAAAAAAACGGGACAAATATTTCATAATGTTAGATTTTCCTTACTTTATATCGTTTACTAAACGCTCTCTTAACCATCGTGCTATCATTATTTTTAATAAAAAACACAATAATATAATTACTTAGCTCATTGATTACTACAATCTTTATAAATATAAAAGTTATCAAATACATGTACATACACACGAAAAAGTATTTAGAAAATCGACAGAGTATGTTTTTCTTTACTCAAAAACACCGTATTAAAATCCAAACTACTCATTCAATTGAATTGGTGTAAAAGTCATTTTTTATTTGCATTAAATTTCTTTGAAGATAAGCATATTTATTTTCACAATGATTCAATATCACTTATTCAAATAAACGTCTAAAGACTGATGGGATGAAGACTATGATATGTAAACCATCCAATCCATCAATGACACAACTTTCAATATCTCTATATAAATGTAACAATTAATATGTTAATCGACAAACAGCTCACACACCATACGTTTATAAATTTGCAAGTTAGTAGAAAAGATGATAATACCATAAATTTTTTGTTATAATCATAAAGATAATACATTAAATATGAGTTTTTTGTGTAGTTAATGTTTAAAAGTGGAATAACGTGAGACGTGGGGAATTTTTATATCCAATTTTATCTAACAAAAGTATACAATTAATCCCATTATCAATAATTTTATACAAGAACTTGCATTAATTTCGAAGATATTCTCAAGTAAGTTCTTATTACATAAAATTGTTTATAAAAGTGATTTGTATAGGTAGGTAGGGCAGTTCCTACCTTATAAAATCGGTCAGTAGTTTAAGAACTGACTTTATATCTGGCATCGATCAAATACACGAGTGCAAATGTTTGTGACAAACACGAATAGTTCAGTACCTAATGGATTGTCTTATACTTGCATATATATATAGAACATAAAATCTCCAAGTGATATGTAGTAGCAAGGTATCTATAATAACAAAAGGTTACATATAAAAGTCGTGTTTGGCAAACGCTTTTTTCAAAAGATACCTCAACAAATGATGCACTTAATTTCATGTTCCTATTTTTTATTAAAGGCAAAGGGATCTAGGTCGTACGAAGTATGATGCAATATTTCTTCTCCATTTTAATTAAAATCTTAGTTTGTCGTATTAATTTTACGCAGTTTTGAAGCTTATTAAAAATATATAGAAGTGCAGAAAAAGAGAGGAGTTTTACTAAAGTGTTTTTTTTACTAATTTATCAGGGTCGATTCCTGGGTTTTAAAAGAAATTCTGTTTATTTAGTTCGTCAGTCAGTTAAACTATTTGAATTAACATGACATCTGAGGACGTATTGTAATTGTTCTTAAACGAATTATAGGAAAATATCGAATCGTTTTAAATCGAATAATTTTGTTAAAATCTATATCAATGAAGATTCTCTGTGCATCGGAGACGATGTAAGTTTTAACTACTTTTGTTAAAATATATTTTTCAATACAACTCGATGGAATAAAAATTATCATGCTACCCATTACATTGAACTAAATAAAGATAATTTTGTTCTATTGTGTAACAGTGTGTCTCGTAAGATAACACGAATTTCCGAACCAAAAAATACATTTAAGTATTACAATCTAACAAAAAAAATGAATTACAATTCAATAAAATAAATGGTCTCCATACGAGTCTTATCGATTCGCGCCAAAAACTCCGAATGAAGATGAATGACTAATGAAGTTAGTAAATCTGTCGCAACAAAAGTGAAAAGGTTTCTAGGTTGGTTCGATTTTTCCAGGATAAAAAACGTTGTGACCTATCGTCGATTATGTTTTTATTATAAAAATAACAGAATTATTTACGTTTTACAATATTTGATATATTTAAAAAAATATGGTTTTTATAAAATGTCTCGTCGCCGGGTGTAGTGACGTGATATTTTTTTAAAGTCTCTCCCATAATCAATACATATAGTCAAATAATATATAATATTGTTGTTACAGATCTATATGAATATTATCGATAAAAAATAAAATATATTGATCTAAAATATATTTAAACTTTTAAACTTTCGCGTTGCATTATATTAGATTGTATAAGACGGGTATTAACACGATAAATTTTAATAGTTAGGTTTTTCAGCTACCTATGGGGTTGAGTGTCCTGGCGACTCGGTCACGGCTTTTTCTGCTGATCTCCCACGAGAGGGTACACCGTAAGGGTTTTGGTGTGTAGTACTCCTCAGTGACTCACTTGCCGAGTGGGTTCACAGAGGAGAGTCTCGTACACCCCCTGTTGCATACCAGGTAACAGGGATAGTGGCAAAAACATTTCCTCGACTATAAAAAAGGTTATATTTCCCAACGTCGGGAAATTTTGGAAGATGAAAAACCTAACTATCAAAATCTATTGCGTTAATACCCGTCTTATACAATCTAATAAAATATATCTAACAATAATAACAATATTATTAACTACAATATTTTGACCGATCCTCTGATCGAATCAATTTGTGTAATCATGGACAAAGTTAGTTATTTATTTACCTTTATTCCTAATAATCGGGCAGTATGAAATGCTCTCATTTGTCACTTAGTTTTAATATATATACCTAAAATATGTGTGTTTTAACTTTAGTAAATTATTATAATAACTGCTAGTAACGTGTATAAAGCGTATACATTTTCAACTAACCTCGAAATATTTAAAAGAGCGTAAATTATTTAAAGCTGTAATTAAAAGCTCATATGTGTTTAACGTAATAGTTAAGTTTAATTACAATAATGATTGCATGTATGACCATATCCTGTTTCATTTCATAGGCTTTCATTATTGGTTTTCTAAGAGTGACTCGTAAATCGTACGAAGTCAAGCCACAGTTTCACATTATGCGACCTTCTTGTTATCTTACCCTACTACCAAGATAATCGCCTTCTCAAATAATTTATGAAATATGACATAATAATCTTTGTAATAAAGACTATCGCAATGGCATTTATGTATAACTTTGCTGTTATTGCTTTATATTCCAAATGAATTGGGAAGATATCACTTCAAAAGAGTAATTAATATATAAATTAAATATTCTTGCTAATGTCGTGATACTTGTCGCAATCGAATATGTTACCCTTAAAACGGAACTAAAATTAATATCGAGTACAGCATCTAGTTTTTTTCTATTGTAAACATTATTACAATGTGGAAATAGCAATACAAAAATTGGTCAGCCTATACAAATTCGATTCGCTCTCGATAATTTCCATGTTAAGGATATTATACGACGACCTCGTTGTTCATTATTGGACCTCTCAAGCAGGGAAAAGCTCTCATCTCAAGAGTTCGGTGTTTTATCTGGTAATCGGACTAGTTCCATTTAGTCTGATATAAGGCTTATGTGTTCTTACATCGGACAAAATAACCGAACTGTTTGAAACGGTCTTTGCTAAAGTATTAATGTTACATTGTGATCGTAATTGGAACCCTTCAGTTATTATATTTATAGGATAAACGGTAAATTGATTTTACGAAAAGTTTTCATTGTGTAATAAAATGTAAATACATCCACAGAGTTAAAAGTAAGTAAATCGAGTAACGCGTTTCATATATCCAATTTTTTTGTGTATCTAGCTTTTTTAAATGCGCCAAAACTGTTTTGTGGTCAATCCAAAAATTTTAAAACTACATCGTAACTACTGATATGCCGATCTTGCTTTACTTTTTCAAAAATGGCATCCATTTTATCCGTAACAGAGCGACCGAGCGACGTGCATCTTTGACATCAAAATTTCCAGACTTAAAACGCTTAAATCAAATTTGTGCTACTCTCACAGAAACTGCACTAGGTCCATACACGTCACAATTTTTTTGCGGCATGTGTTGCATTTTTATCCTTTTTATAATATATAATAATTTGAATTCGGAGTTATCTTATTTAAAATTTGAACTTTTTAAAGATACCGAACCAGGATGATTATATGTGGTAAGACTTTTTACAAAACTAATAGAGTTCACAGCAATGAGTATTATTGAATGCCAATGTATTGCTTCGAAAATAATTTTAATTCAGAAGCTAACAAGTGCAGAGGTATCAAATTCACTTTGACATATCATTGGCTGCATCGACTACAGTTAAGTAGCCAGTAAAGTACCATGAGTTAAGTTGCTAATTTTCTCTAGTCTTTCACATATTTTGTGTGAAAAAGTTTATGTTAACGATATCAAATGTTTATTACGCTGTTACGGGTTCGATGCTTGGGTAAATAGCTTGAGAACGGATTTATTTTATGGTAAAGAAAAGAATCTGTAACAAACAAAAAATTAATTTAAAAACAGTTCGTATTTTAAACTAAATATAAAATTCAAATTGCTTAATAAAACAAACACATACCCCTTTTTGGGTTTCTTTTAATAAAAACTTGAATTGTCACATTTCAGGATATACTTTCATTATATTATATAATTTATTATTTTTATTTTAATCACAAAACTTCGTTAATAAAATTTTATGTTTAAATTTATACGATATACATTATGTTATGTGTGATTTACATATTTACAACAGACGAATTTATTACGAACTGACATACGAAAGAGTATATTTTGATTAGTCAAAATTTCAAATTACGAAAGGACAAAAAGTTTGCCTGTTAGGACGTAACCTAGGACGAAATAAACGGTGGTAAGGCACACCGTTAAAACGCCTCAAGGTTCATATCTGAATATGAGTTGTAAAGGTAAGTCTCCTCACTATACTTAGATGATAGAGAAGTTTGCTTTCAAGTTAATTATAATAATGTCTCAAAATCATATAGATTTTAGCAACTGAAAAACATTTATTATTATATATGGGTAAAGTCCGATTAGCACTTGTCTAGTTTAATAAAATTGGAAAATTTTCATCTCAACAGTTCTGTTATAGTAGGCGTAAGTTATTTATATTTAATATTAGGTATTATTTATACTCATTTATTTATTTTAACATGTTTATGGAATCAGATTAAAAATAAATGAATTTTAGTAAAAGCATATTCACATTACGATGCCATAGAAATAAAATAATCATAAATTATATTTAAGTTTTTCAATTAAATATAATAATTATGTATTTCAAGACCGTTTTGCCATCTGTATTAATTATTTCTCTGCTAATAAAGTTTAGCAGTTAATTATACTTTGCATAAATATAAAATAATTTCGCAGCTTATTTGGTAGCGGGAGTACTAAAGACGATGAAAAGGTGCCATCGCGGAAACGGAGAAATAATAAATTAAACTTATTTTATAGTGTCAGTATAATAATATGGTGGAAGATCACGGTTTCATGTGCAATTAGTAAATGCCTCTAAGAAGTTGAACCTCATTTTCCATTTGACAACTAAAGATATTAACACTTAGAATCGCGTGCTATGCCCGTATGTACTTGCATAATATCTGGTCTCAAAAAATATACTCTTTGTATTGAATAGTATGAGACGACAACTTTATCGCCGACCCATATTTATTTTTATAATCGGCAGCAGAAATATTATAAGCTACCACGGAATATAGTCTTGTGACAGATAGACAGTGGAGGTATGGAACCCAGTACTATACTATATACCAGTACTACAGTATAGTTTTACTATTGAACTGTATACTTAACGTCTAGGTCAACTATTTTTCCTAATGTTCCTTGTAGTTGAAGTTGAGTTTTCCTTGAAATGTCATTGGTTATTTTGCAAAATAATCTAGAGTAGATGCTAGAATCATTGTTTATACATATAAAAAGAATCTACAAAATAAATTTAGACTTCATGCGAGTTAAACGACGAACACTTGAATTTTCACATCGTTACTCACCGACTGAGATCGCAACTTGAAATATATTGGAAGCTTTTTTCTCCGCGCGTTCTAAAACAATTTGAATCGAAAATTTGTGTTTTAAGCATTTCATTGTTTAAAATTTTACACCGTGGTTAGAATTAGTACGTCGTAATTTCAGAAGGCGTACATACTCATAAATTTTTATTTCTGACAAATATGAGCTGGAGGAAGTCGTGAAATGCTTTGTTCATTTTTTTTCGCCAATAAGGCCACGGTTCGTTATAAAGGTAACGTTACCAAGTTCCCTAATGTTCGGCAATAATTCGATTTTTTTTACTTGAGTACGCTGCCGTCGCGAGACTCTCGTATGTGAAACAATTTTCTCCTTATGAATAAAATTTTAAGGTGCGTATGCAAATTTCCATTACGTAGGACTGTCGCCTGTAATGACTTCATACAGGCAAACGTTTCCCTTCTTCACGCATAGACTTTTAGAAACACATTTCTATGGGACTGTTTTTTAAATCGAGAATGATAAAATAATTGCTATTATTTCTGAGAAAAAATACTGCTTTATGGTGGTCGATTTCTAAGATGTTTTAGGTATGTTAACATTATTCAAAACGACTAATATATATTAAATGCTAAGAAAAGTTAATTTATTAACGTGCTAAGTTAATAAAAAAAAAGGGTGCGCGACAAACGCATTAAATCAAGCAGTAAGTACACTAAATCTCGTAGCACGTTATTTATTACATGTCGATCTTTGAATCGAGCGTGTGCTATGGTTAACAATAATTTATCATCATCATTACCCCTTTTATGTCCCCAATGCAGATGCTCAGGCCTTCCTTATGGATGGTTAAGGAGAATGGGCCATGGCCCTCCACGCTGGCCCAATGCGGAATGGAGGGTATTAATGACTGCTAATGCAGCCGGGACCAACCGCTTAACGTGCCTTCCAAAGCACGGAGTAGCTAGAGATAATAATTTTTGGTCACCCATCCCGTGACCGATCCTTGCGAAAGTTGCTTAACGATAACGATTAGGGGATGAAAGTTTTTATGGAATTTACTCATTTCTGGACTTAAAACTACGCGGCGGATCACGTGAGCGAAGTCGCTGGCGGAAGGGATGAAGTATTTAATAAATATGATATTACAATATTTTCAGACACTTTTAACTTAGTTTAAAGTAATATATTTTACATTAAATAATTCTGGGGAATATACTTCACTTTTATCGTGACTTCTAAGACCTTTCAAGTATTTTTTTTCCCCTTTTTATAATAAAAAATAAATGAAAATCGACCAAATGTGAGTCGGACTCGCGCCCGAAGGTTTCTTCCACTCTGATCACTCTGGTGATATCACCTGGGTGTTCAAAGTCCACAAGATATTAAAAATTGTTTTTTCTTTCAATAAATCATCTGGGTGACCAATGTCCACAAGATTTTAATGATTATTTTTTGTTTCCTTAAATCACCTGGGTAATTTTTATAATAATACTAGCTGACCCGACAGACTTCGTCCTGTCAAAAAGATTTGTAATGTGGCAGTTTTTTTGCCTACGTATTTAAAAAAATTCTGATGCATTTTATCTCGCGTGCCGAAACTAATACAAAAGAAACGCGAGTTTCGGAACGCGACATTAAACTCCTCCAACTATGTATTCTGTGCTCCAACGCACACACGCACATTGTTTTGATAGATATGATCTTTGACGTTAGGAACACACCTACATTGCTTAGACAACAGTGAGTGCTTGTAATTTAATATGAACTTTATACCATAGCAATAAAGCTCAAATTGACTACGTTTTAGTTACAAATCATTTGTATGGGAAAAAGAAAAGGGCTATTTTTAGGGTTTTTCCAGCAATAATTCTAATTTTTCTCGCCGTAAAAACCATCCTTGAACTTCAACGAACATTTAAAAAAAAGATTTTACTGTGCAATAAAGTCCGTATTCAATTCAATTGTCACGGTTTATGATATACAGTTTGTTAACAGACGAACAGAATAACACTGTTGAACAAATAGGTAATATTTTACGAACAGCTGCTTGAAAATATAACAAAACTGAAATATCACCTTTGGCTGAAAATTAACACCTCAATATCGGTTTATCCCTATTAAGTATGCAAGCTGTTAACACAATACCCACAGGAGTTTAACTAAAACTGTATTGTACGAAACGTTATTACAATATTGTCTTAGGACTGTGCTAATTAAACTTTTAATGGGTCAGACGAATAGCACCGGGGCTTATAAGTAACATAAATATCACAATGAGTGATGTTTGAACTTTGCTATACATATAAGCAGTTTAATAATTAAGTTATTTTTTAAAGGCTCACACCCGGTTTCTGAATTGGGAATTTGAAGTTGAGCATGTCTCAAACCGTGCTTGAGCCATTTTAAACGAAAATTAAACAGGTTTTCTAATTTTTTTGAACTATAGGTGGATAATAGAATAGTAAAATGCGAATAGAGATGCGTTTATTACGTAAATATTATTAGAATTGGCCTACTGGATCCACAGCAGCGGGTTTTACAGAAGCGCCAACTAAACTTTGGTCTTAGTGGTTGGAGTGTCCTGATTTAAGGCATAAGGCGCATTTCCCATACGTTAACAAACAAGTATCTCAAGATTGATTGGAGAATACTTTAGGCATTAAGTCCGCCTCTGTACATATAAATAAATAAACATTAGACAATATTGCGTAACATAACTCAGATTGCAAGACGAGGAGCTAAAACCTCCGTTTAGGGATTATCTGAAACCACACCTGAAACAATAAAGAAAAGTCCATTTTCTACATTGACTCGACCTGGAATCGTTTCCGGGACTTCAGTGATGGCAACACCTTGAAACCGGCGTGCGAACTCATCTTATAATATGATTAATTTTACTTACCCTCATTATCAACAAATGTACTCGTATTTATTATTTGTGTACTATTAAAATATGATCAAACCGTTCGATCAACAGACAGACGTATTTGATAGTAAACGTTATTTTTGTCTAATTTATTTGTTTATATGTATCTATTGAAGGATGGTTCATGTCAATATTTATCGTTCGCTTGAATCTAGGTTCCATATTTTCTTCATTACTTATGCATAGAATACAGATTGGCTACAGTGAAGCTCTGTCATAAATATTCAGCCGAAGAACGAACAGCTATGATTTTAACCACTTCTAATTTAGAATCTTCAAAGTATCGTTTTGATCGAAAAGAGCCAATATCCATTATTGTATTTTTTTTTAGTTTACTAAATTATATGACCAATTTACTATAAGTATATGGTTAAGTGTCCATTATTATTAGAAAATATAACAAATATGATAAATACAGAAAATACAGGCGTAACAACCCAGGTTTAAACAATGCTAAATATTTATTTGAAGGCTATTAGAAAAAACTAACTGTATAGCTTCTAAAATCTTAACAGAACACATATTCATGCGATTTTAGAGCCTTGATCTGGCACTGCAAAGTAAAGAGACATCAATTTTACAAGAAACAGACATTTGCATTATTATAAATAAGAGTGTAAAATTAAAAAATATTTCTTAGGTGCTTATGGACCACTGATCCACAAACGGAGTATGCATCCGTGACGATACAAAATCCCAAGAACCCAGTTTATATCATATATATACTCAGAAGAGATAAGTAATGTAATTCTGGTGGTGAGTATATATGATTTGGTGTGGTGATATGGAACTGCATAGACTCAAAACATCAAAAAAAGGATGCTCTATTTCTAAATAAAATTCTTAAATTCAGAATTACGAGATAAGTTACGGCAAATTATAATTTCGTCTCGAATAACTCTAATCTAGTTAAGTCATACAAGTTTACGCTTATGATCTAAGCCGTTTACAGAATTTTTTTAATTGCAGTTAGACAGGATAGAATCTAAATTTAATGTAAAAAAAACAGCATTAATTATTACTAATTTACACATTCTTTACTGTTGAATAACCAAACTCCATCTTACACTACGGCACCCTTATAGTGACTCTGTTATGACATAGTCAATTTGTTTTAGTAAACATTTACCATCTGAATTTCAATTTAACGTTAATAAATAATTTATAAACGTTATTATATCGTTCGAGGTTGAAGTAATATTTTCATGAATAAATCTTGTAAAGCGTTAATAAAAAAATTGGATGTAGCTACTTTTAACGTTTTGTAAATATTGTCTATAAATACATAGAAACGTAAAGTTATGAATACAAAATGTAAAGAGATATACCTAAGTTTTATTTGTACTTTCCATATTTTTAACAATTCTTAAATTACCTAGAACACTTTATAGTATATTAGTAAACGTTTGGAACGAATTTCAAAAAAGTTGGAAGATATTCTTTAATGAAAAATGCTGTAAAGATTTTTTTACTAAGAATTTTTCTCCAGTATAGCATTATGAATGCAAAATTGATCAAATATAATATGGAGTAGCTTGGTAGCGTAGTGGATAAGCACCGCGGCCCACGATCGTAGTCGTTAAGCAACTTTCGCAAGGGTCGGTCACGGGATGGGTGACCAAAAAATTATTATCTCGAGCTACTCCGTGCTTCGGAAGGCACGTTAAGCCGTTGGTCCCGGCTGCATTTGCAGTCGTTAATACTTTCCAATCCGCACTGGGCCAGCGTGGAGGGTCATGGCTCATCCTCCTTAACCATCCATAAGGAAGGCCTGAGCCCCTGCAGTGGGGACGTAAAAGGGCTGGTGATGATGATGATGATGAATAAGGATGAAGATATTAATGTGTCTCTTTTTTCTGTATTGTAATTTTTTCAATATCTTTGACAAAACTGAACAGATCTCGGTGATACTTATTGTATGTTATATTCTCCTTATATTCCCAAAGAGGTCCCATCTCTCTTAATGCCTCCATCGCGTTGGTTTTCCTAAAGATTGACTGAGAGAGAATGCTTTTAGAATTACATCTAGCTTTTGTACTACATTTTACTGATTAATATAGTTAAGCAAATAAATAACATTAAGTTTATATTTAGTAGTTTATGCTAACTGGAAAAATTTGCAAGTTACATTTCGTTTCTCGTTAAAATTACTAAAAGAGGATGTATTATTTTTAAAACTAAAATTTGTAAACAAAAATAATACTTAGTTACTAGAAAAATGATTGTTAAATCGAATGCCTTTGAAGTTAACATTAAAATAATAAAGAAATCAAACAATGACCAGCAGAATGTCGCTCTACTTTAAAAGCAGTTTCATAAATTTGCTTTATCGTTTCTTTAGTTTATTAGTCAGTTATAAATTATATCAGTTTATGGTTTTTTAATCAACTTGCCGTCAATATACTTAACAGAAATTATAATAAGGAGTTGGTTAGTTATAGTTTAATGATAGAATGTTTAACGATATATAATAAAATGAACGCAATTATTTTTAGTTTTCACGGGCAGTTTGAATGGTGGCGTCTGTCCCGACGCTTGTAATACAATCGCAACTAATAAGAACACTTGATGTGGGTTCAATAGGCACTCATTAGCATAATAATTTGCGTTGTATCCACCGAGATGAGCTCCAATTACGTAATAGCCATCAGATATGGCTTAACAATTTCATGGAGATGCCATAGTCCTCGTGTTATCTATACGGCGTTGCATTTATTAGTTAGTTAAGTGTTTATTTTGAAATCGTATCTTTTTTATTATATTTCAAGAGTTTTGCATTCACAATGCTATAATAATGAGAACAATTTCATTTTTATCGAAAGTTTAAATATTTGTAAATTTTTCTTTCGGCGGAAACATTGATGAAAATACGCTCTGTAGTAGCAAAAAAGTAACAAGTGCTTGAAGAGTTCCTCAGTGCTGTTAGCTCAGTGGTTAGAGCAGGAGCCCGGATTGCGAAAGGTCATGGGTTCGAGTTGCATCTCAGTGTTAGGGACAAAGTGAATTTTTTAAGTATTTTTCATTAAGAATATCATATCTTTTTATTTTTTATTCAAAAAGCGAATTTTCGGCGTGTTTCTTATTTATTAATATTTCTTTTTTTTAATGATAATAAATTTCGGAATCCTTATTTTGGGAGTTGTAATTTATTCTTTTAAATGTATACAGATTGTGTACAGAAGAAATGAATTATTTATTCTGACACTCTTTTCTCCGAGCTACATTCATTTAAATAATTTCGCCTCTAATGTCTGTGTAACTATACCTTGTAATAAAGCTATGCTATTTACCCTGTCCAGAATTTAAGATTGTAAAGAAGAAATTAAATCCTTTTCATACTACGATTAAGTCATTTAGTTTATGATTTTATGAGTTGCCTAATATGTCAGTTACATTATTTTATCCAGTGAAAAAACTTGTATAATATCATATATGCCTATTCTTGGCTTCACAATCGTTCATGTGTACATTGGGAATATGATGTTTGTACATTGCGAAAGTTCTGAATGCGATGTTTGTCGATGATTGGAAAAATATTAATGTGTTGTTTCTGTGAGACGCAAATATGAAAGTATTGTATTGCATTCCATTTTTTTATTGTTTTTTAGGGTTCCGTACTCAAAGAATTACAAGATAATATCACTAAAACTACGCTGTCTGTCTGTCACCAGGCAATGACTTCTTCATCCTCTCATTCAATCTGATGAACCGTGATAGTTTGATAGTTAAGATTTTCACAGATGATGTATTTCTGTTGCCGCTATAACAACAAATATAAAAAAAAATAGTATCAAATAAATATTTAAGGGGGCTCTCATACAATAAAAAGTTATTATTTGTTCGTTTTCAGTACGGAACATTCCACCCGCGAATCCGACGCCCACTTGGCCGGTTTTATATATATTGCATTTTGTTACAATAACTTGATCTCTAAAGTAACTGCGGGACTGTTTCAGTGAGCGGTTCTTTGTCCTCAAACTAAACTCGTTAAAATATTACTGCGGTAAAACATATTCTCGAAATACTGAATTTAAAGAACAAACGTATCTCAACTACTTACATGAATCGTGCAAAACTTTTAATTAATTCCAACTAATTAAAAACTGTGATCCCATGATGCAAGAGGACTGTTTCATTCGTTCCAGTGGAAGTATGAATATAAATTTCACGTTATCATTCAGACTTAGAAAATTTTAATCTCGTTTTATAAAACACATTATTTACGAGGTACAGTCAATAATGCCATGCCCTCCTGCAAGGAAGAAAGCCCAGGAAGACAGATAAATATTACCAGATTTAACAGAGGAAACTAATTAGGTATCTAGTGATTAATCGGGTAAACGAAATTATAATTATACGATCGCCATTTTATTTTAAGCCTAACAGAAATATGATTTTCAATAATAATAATATAAACAACCTGTGGCGTGTAAGAAATAAAAGCGTTCGTAATTTTAAGTCAATGATTGATGAATGTTGTCAATGTTAATAAATAAAAATGACATTTGGTGAGACATGTCAATGGTTAGTGCCTTTAAGTATGTCGTCGTAGACTTTTTTATAAGGGAAAAATTGATTCCTATTGGAAAACATTGTTTACTGACGTCATTAAAGTTTCATAGCATATTACAAGTGTGTAGTGACAGTTTTCTTTTGTGATGATAATATAGATTCTCGCGAATGTGTTGAGTCCTCGAGAATGGCTCACAGTTTCATGTTGTCACCATCCTAGGACTTGTGATCAGCTTAATTTAAAAAGAAAACTTTTGTATGTTATTTTTACTTTAGATCTAATCACAATTACGCATAAACTTTACAATATGAAGATTTTTATTAAGTTACCATTTCTTAACAAAAGAGTTGTAAACTAGGCTTGAGTCGGTTAAATAATCACACTAAATAGCACTGATAAAACGGGCGGTGAATAGCCTTCTGCAATTCCCAGAGAATTTTCGTGCAAATTTCGGCTTACGTTTTGTTTAACCGATTATATTTATCCTGAGTTATAAATGTTCAATGTTCGCCGTATTTGGCGGCGCACTCGCGTTTGAGCATTTCATAACTCGCAAGATACGGGACCCTCAAGGTATAATCTTGTTTACAAAAGTGCCCAGCAAGATACGTTGCCTATAGACATAGGCCATAATATGTTAATTCGGCCCACGACCGCCACGGCGACCGACCTTATATTGAATATTTTGCTTTTACTGTATAATTTAGCAAAATGAAAATTCTGACTGAATTTAAATTAGTGTAAATCATGTTATTAATTCAGTGAACATTACCTATTGAAAAGGCAGAATTTTCAGTAAAGAGCTTGTTGTTTTTATAGGAATAATTTATTAAATTAATTTTAATGTAATTGCGTTAAGTCTAAGGTCTGCTTGCGTGTTTATTTTTAAAGTGAAAATTGTATTTTACTTTTATTTAGATTTATTATTATTTACATATATAAACAATATTATTTGTAAGTATAATTAAATATGAATTTTATACTGTAATGGAGGTTAGTTTATATATAAATAATATTTCAGTACAGTTACAATTTATGAAACAAATTACTCGTAATAAGTAGTTCTTTGATTTTCAAAAGTCTAGTGTTTCATCATATCTATTAAAAAAACCTCATCAAAATATATATAGATATAGGAACAGAGAAAGTGACTTTGTTTTATACTATGTAGTGATTAGCTAGTATAATATACTAGCTATATATATTTTGATGAGGTTTTTTTAATAGATATGATGAAACAAAAGAAAGGTTTTTTTTGTATATATAATACAAGACCTCGCGGGCGAATGTATAATACAAGACCACGTGGGTGAAGCCGCTGGCGGAAAGCTAGTTTATGATAAATGTAATATGACAAACAATATCAAATGGCGATTTATCAGTATGCTATAAAGAGTAAATAGTTGATATGATGCATTCAATAGGCTCCGAAACTAAGGACCGGTTTTTAAAATTCTTTCACCTACGCTACGTCATACACAGGTGACATAGGCTATAATAATTTACGCAAGCGAAGTCAAGGGAATATAGCTCTTCATTTATATAGTGACTCTTATTGTTATTCATTCAAGGGTTTGTAACGCATTTGAACTACCTATAATTATTAATTTTAGTACATTACTATAGTATATGAATATTTCAAAGAAAGCTTCTTTATAAAATCGGTATAGAGTGAGTAGGACTCTCGCGCGCAGAATTTAAAACTAGTAGTGGCAAGTCTTATTTTATAATAACAAAAAAAAATCACGTAGATTCAAGGATATATTCAACGATCCTTCCCTGGATTCCCTGGTCTGAGGTAGGTAATAAACCTGAGCACATAGAAATCCATATAAATTATATATCATTACAAGAAAAAAACAAAACAAAAACAATGGAGCTTATATGTGTTTGTGCGCTCAACATCACTGCAAAACAATTTATTTGAAAAATATCAAAGAATATATATTTTTTATGCGTAGCAATTATCGTAGCTTTGACTACTAAGTAGTGTTGGTACAGGACGGAAGAGCATCCCAACAAAGCCTTTGTCCCGCGCAGTCACATTAATAGGCAATTACTTGAAGCTATTATTTTTATGGTAGTCAGTTACTGTCTGACAATGGTGATTCATTTGGAATGCTGAAAAAATAATGCGAATAACGTGATGACCGCGTGGAGAAATATATTCATAGCTCGTCCGTCAATTAAACATGAGTTAAATAATTGGTAGTTTGTGCGGTACCAGTATATTTTAAATGATTTGTTTTTTCTCATGAGGTAAGTGTGCAACGTGATTTGACATATTTATCAGTATAAAAGTAAATTCTGATGGAAAATATGCTTTTAATTATCATAAAAGTGTATACACCCTTGAAATATAGACTTTAGTGCGTTACGTTAAAGTTTAACTAGTAATACAACTTAAGACTGTCGAAATATGTCGACATGGCGCGTACGCATCAACCAATAAATAACAAACGAACCAATTTTGCGGGCGAACACGAAACGTTGCGATTGGCTAAAACGTGTTTACGTCTTACTACGTGTTACTTAGGATCGTGGTCACTTGTACTCATTTAACGAACAATCATTCTCCATCGATTCCGGTCAGAAGTAGCTCCTTTCACTTGGCCAGACCATCGTGTTGATGACCAGCTTTTTTTCAAGGCTGTCATTCCCTCGTGACATTATGTGGCCGAAATAAGGAAGTATGCACTGTAGACACAAGCTTTACAGTCGGGTTTTAATCTCAAGTTGGAAGAAAATAGATACATTTGTACCTACGTTTGGCCATCCACGTTAGTCGGAGCAGTCACCAAAAGCACCACAGTTCTGCTCAGGTATATCGGTGTAAATTATAAACATGGTTCTACTTAACGTATTTAGTAGGTATATTACTATCAAAGTACGATATTAGCTGTTTTGTTATTTGTATAGAATTCGCTGATAACTTTGATAATTTACATCTCCGAACGTTTTGTAAATTTTCCTTATTCTTGTTTCTATTGACGTCAGGCATTGACTCAGATAAGTTTGTGACAAGCATAAGAAAATAAAGGACTGGCAGAATAAAAAAATGTTAAAAAAATACACAACTTCACAAACTTCAGATAATATGTTCATACAGAAGCACATCAAGTTACTAAGTACTAAATATGCATTTATTTTGAATATTAATGTATTAAATCTAAAAGAAGGATTAGCGATTTATAGTAATTTGACTGTATATTACAAACTTACCGAAAACCAATGAAGCCTTACAGAAGATTATTTCGGATTTTTATTAACTAAAGAACTGTAAGTCTGCCTTTAACACTCATGTCACTGAAATAAAAAAAAACGATGTCAGAACCTTCTAATTTTAGCCGTGACAATAAAATTTCGATATATCGTTTAGTTCATCGTACTGTGACCAAAACTACGATATTAAAAATACTTCAGTTAGAACGGAACAGACAGCGATAGAGTCCACGTTATATAATTGCGATTTTAAGAGTACAGAGCCAGGATGACTGCATCTAGTTCGGAGTGACATAATTGCTTTTCAAGTATCGCTTTTAGTTTTACAACTAGTATATATAATTTTACGATTAGAAAAATAATTTCAATCGCATATCAATTTGCAAACATATCACAGTTAACAATCTGCATTTTTTGGCGGGTTCGTCATTTTTTATAGACTCGTCTACTTTATTACATTACAGTAGACATTTTTATTCACGGGACCCACTAATGCATTCTGAAAAAATATCCATTTACATACAATAAATGGAAATTATTGCTATGAAAAAATTACTCTGTATACGGCAACCAGTGGCGCCGGAGGTACAATGCGTGCGGTAATTGAATCGAGAGTAAGAGCGTGTCCGCGCCGGTGGCTGCCTCTAACAATAAATCCATTAAAGTTTTATAATCCCATCTTCATTTGGAGACAATGGACTTGATGACTCAGTCACTCTTGAAGTCTTTGTCAGTTGAAGATGTGACAGAAAATTATGATTGTTTAACATCCAATAACTTACATTTCATAATAGAATGCGTTTAAAATGTAAATATTATCTGGTAATAGACAATGATAAAGGATGACATAGTATGGCTCAGTACGTAAAATTTTTAACAATAACATCTCTTAAGCCCTTATGAAAACAGCACTTGAAATTATGCTTTGCTCGCGTAATTATTATTCAAACAAGTATCAAAAGCGCTGAGCGCCGTTAATTTTAATTTAATTATTTCAAAAGGTGAATATGCCAATATTGATTTCATTGTTATCCTGAGCATGTTTGTGTATTTAGCAAACAATATAGATTTGTGACAATAGATATAAAAATGTTCTATAAATATACCTAGTGTTGGCGTCACAGCCTCCTCAAATACTGTGTTAATAGATTATATTTTTATTTCTCTAAGAAGTGCTGATTATCTACATCACAAAAAAAAAATTGTCAATATTCACTTCTGAAAATGAGAAATCAACCGAGATCTTACTAGTATCAATTAAGATATAAAAATAACAACAAATTGTAGATTTTATTAAATAAAAATCAACATGTAAATCAACGTTAGATAAGATTTTATAAGTATTTTATAATATAACTAGCTGTTTCCCGCGATTTATAGTCTACGTTACCCACGTATAATGTAACTTCCCGTAGGTGAAAAAAATATTATTAGGGACATATTACTTATTAGTGTTACGCCAGCGGCTTCGCCAGCGTGATTTACACAGTGACTTGAATGTAAGTAGATCCTTAAGTAAATGTTTAGTGGCATAAATAGTAAAAATGTTTCACGTTAATTGAGCTTTAGAATTAACCGTATACAGAATTTCAGCAAAAATCTTTCAGTTATTTTTGCGTAAAGAGTAACTGTTTGTTACTCTTGCATCCATACAAAGTAGGATGGTTAGTTAAACATTTATGGCCCTTTACCTATATATTATTAGGCATATGATAATTCTACAAATATAGTTTGACACAACTTTATGTTAGGTCTGACTTAAATAAGTGTTAAATAAGATTCATGAATACATAGCTGTTTTAGGAGCTGAGTCAGTAGCGATTAGTCATTTCTGCGTCGTCGACTAGAGGCGTCAGAGAAAGTTAGATGGACGCCTGTTACCAGAGTCCGAACTGGTCAAGCTATAAGTTGAAATTACCTACTTACTACGGTACTACGAGTGGTACAGATGTTGAATTAAACTTTGAAATCAAAACGAATGAATTATGTTGAAGTGTAGTCAGAACCTAAGTCATTCTATCTGAAAGTTCTTTTTCTATCTTCAGTTTTAAGATTTTTCAGACACGTTTGAACTTTGATATTTAATATAAACAAGATTAATTTAATTTGCTTGTTTGTTTTTACGATTGATTTTGAAAATCTTTCACCTACTATTTACTTCTATAATTTACGCGGGCGAAGTTACCGAAAAACAGTTACTTTAGTATATGGAGAGTTCACAGCGATCATAGGAGTCTTATTCTGTCATGTTGTTATATGACAACATTATTTAGATGACCATAAACCACTCAGTCTACTTAAAACACTATTTGGTGTATATATCATTATTTTACTTAGTTGTGACAGACGGACTGACAGGCAGATGTGAATTATTTTTTGAGGTACGACGTATACGAGAGGTAAATTACCGAAATAAAAAAAAAAATAATTTAAATAAAGAGAAAAAGAAAAAAATTGAATCTGATTGATAGGTATATGTTAAAATTTTGACAACTTATCAACACGTAATATGATTTGTGTTACGGAAAGAACCTTTTGTGTAATCAACGCGTAATCCGATGGTAGACAGACACCCTTTACCAATAATTTTTCAAGCAGACGCTGTTCACCTCATTACTTCACATTTTCAAAATTATTCCAAAGGTTGGGATGTTTTTAAGACGCGACACATTAAATAATGTCTCAATTTTCCTGTATCGAAATATTGAAAATTTTCCGTGATAAATCAACTATTTCCTTGTCAGCCGAGATTTTTCCGCCTTGATCTTCTTCGGTGATTGAAAAACGTTCCCGTCATTATGTAAATACCAGCCATGCCGTGGGTATGAATAATTCAATTGTGCCTATTTAATAAAAAAAAAGTGTTTTTACTCGTGAATGTCAATCTCCAATTTGTTTCATTTATAGAATGTTCCATAAACAAAAGACGGTAAGTATCAAAATTTTTAATTTATTTATGAGGAAAATATTTTATAAAATGTTTTTACCTTGAACTTTAAATACTTGCGTGAGATAACCAAATACCTAACATATTTGTTAAAAAAATATAAATATTGAAACATATTCAGGACCCTCGATATAAGAAAAAGAAGTAGGATAATTAGCGATATATTACTGTAAATGCATTATTTTCCTAATTTTTATACACATCTAGAGGTCCTAGGTAGTAAAGGTAGTTAACCTAGGTTTAGTAGGGGAGGGATCCGCTATGGTTACGAGTCGGTGCACTCTGGGCATAGGGAAGAAGAATAGATTCAGTGTTTACTGATCCATTGGTCCCTATGGCGGAAACTCCAAAAGGTCGGAGCTCATCGGGCGTTCCGGACTTATTCCGGGTAGCGGCCGATTAGCAGGGTGGTGGTGGATTCGACCTCCTCTTCTGAGGGGGGTCGGGTTGGCCCTAGTTTGGGCCGTCGTGAGGAGTGACTAGGGGGGCGGTGAGACCTTCTTGGTGGCGTTTTGGGGGTTTCCTCTTTTGAGGAGTCTCGTTTGGAGAGGGCTCCGGGCCAGCGCCCTATCGATAAGACGGGAAGCGGTGGCGCGGTTCGTGTTGGGAGAGAATATCTCGAGTAGCTACTGTGCCAACGAAGACAATGTATGATATGGTCCCTTTAGGACCCACACCGTGTATCGTTCTGTAGCGAGGGATATCGGTGGTTTTTAGTGGGTTATTCCCCTGCTCTTTGATTAGGCCTATTCTGGGGTGGGTCTGTAGGGGGGAGCCCTACATAACCTCGGTTAGCCGCTTTGGGGTTCCGGGGTATGCGGTAACACATGTTCCATTATTAAAAAAAAGGGTTTAACACAATACACTACCTATACGGTTGAAATCTAAACGGGTTGAATCAATCTTATAATAGTTGATTATTTTTAATAAGTATTGAATTGAAAATCAATTTAGTGGAGCTCAATGGCGCTGTGGTTAGCGCGCTCGGTCTGCGATACGGTTGCAACTTTCGCCATGGCCGGTTATCTGATGACCTATCCTGGTGACCAAAAATGAATTATTTTGAGCTCCTCCGTGCTTCGCATAGCATGTTAAGCCGTTGGTCCTGGCAGCTTCTGCAGTCGTTAACCAACGCACGTGGCTTACTGGGTGGTTCATGACCCATTTTCCCTATTCGATTTGATACGATTCCAATGATTAAGGGAGGGCCTGAGCCCCAGTAGGTGGGGCATTAATAGGTAACGATGATGATGATAAAAAATCATAGAGATAATTAATTGATGTAGGTAATTGTTTTTCTCATTTTATTCAACCTTTAATACAGAGGCAAAAGTTTATTTCGTTACAATTAAAAATATACAAAAGCTCGTTAAAAGTTACTTGGGTAGGTAAACGTGTAAATATTTCAAAGCAACGAAAATGTAGACGGAGCCTTATTACTGGCTCGCCAATGATCCGTAAAGTTGAGCAAAACCCACAACGTTAGTTGTTAGGCTGAGAATAAACGTCAGACATTTTCAGATTTGTATCCGGTATTGTGCGTGTTATCTTAACAACCCTCAAAATTAATTTTTCTTCTTTATTGATATAATGCTTTGAGACGATCCGACTGTTAACTGTAGAGTACTTTTTAGTTGTCGAGAAAAATAGAGTTGTTCTATAGTTGAATTGGAGATCCGAATCGAAAAAATTGCAAAAATCATTATTATTTTTTGGTTTATATGAAATCAAATAAATTATAATGCAAACATTAATACTTTTTTGTCTATATTTTATTTTTTATTTGTCTGTAAGCAATCTGCTTACGACTAATATAATGATGTCGAAAAATATCTTCCAGGATCAATTTATTATAAAAATATCTTAAATAAGAATAGAATAGTTATAGGCAGTATATATTTTCAATATCGATAGCATCGTTACATTTATTACTTAAGATAGTTATAACTATCAGAGGCAATTGCTTTTGATCGATAGTATTGATATGTAACCATTACTTATCGTCTTTTAATCGTTATTTATAGTATATACTATCTTATAAAAACCTTCGTAGACAAACATTTTAAAACCATAATCAGTTCTCGAGTTTTAGCGAGACAAACGAACAACGATTGCACTTAATATACATGTAACCTGAATATAGTATAAGTATAATGCTATAGTATCGTATTATGTTATAATATCTATATTTAATTATATGGATATAAACTACTTTTCTTGCATGTGTAACGAATCTTAGTAGTTTATATGATGTAAGTAAATCAATTTATTTAAACTATAGATTGTATTGATTATTTAAAAAAATAAACTTTATTTGTTCCGGTAAGGATAGTTTTGTATATGATAATGCTGATAGAGATATATCCAAGCTATTTATAGAAAACACAACAATATTGATAGGACAATATTAATTTATAATACCAGTACTCAATATTACCTACGCAAAACCTCAGTTTCATTAAACAATATGAATAGCAGATCAATATCATCTCTGTTTTGTCACAAATTTTGTTACTGCAGAAAATCTTTACATTTTTTCCTTATTTTAACCTTCTATGGTAAACGTGAGTAGCAATTTTGTATAACACTTCTTATAGCATAAAGTGTCTTCACGACACACTAGGAGTACTTTACATGTCATTAGTAAAGTGATCTCTAGACATTATAATTTAAATTATGCCTCCTGGATTATTTTCACCGTGCCAAAGAATGCGTCTGGTGTAAGATTTTAAATGAGAATGAATTTACTAAGTGAAGCATCATCATGTTACAAGGGAGTTTATAATTACCGTTTGTTTTTATGTTCGTGGAATTTAAAGAGCAATGTTTTCTATGTCATATAAGTTTTATTGCTGCATAATATTCTTAATTGAAATCTAATCTATGTAACAATGCATTATATTTACCTACGTAGATCTGGGGGTACGGGAGTGCACGAGAAAAAACGTAAAGAGGGCACGGCGGTACCATCCATTTTTCGAAGTAATTCGAGCGACTTTTGAACCTTGTAATTTCGTTGTGGAGTAAAGTATTTAGGTTTGTACCGAAATTCTCTGTGACTAAGAGGGTATTACATAACAAAGCACATTTCCAAATTACACTAAATATGAATGAGTACTTTTACAATTATTGAAAGTTAAATATACTACTTCTAGCAGACCCACAGCCTCCAAATTTTGAACACACTTATTATTTTGCATACAAAGTAAAGAAAAAAATCTAAAATTATGAAATATTAGTCTTGTTTTTTCGTTGTTTGGGTTATTTTTAACTCTATAGCATTTTGAAAACATCCGTCAATGTGTTGCTTAGTGACACAAACCAAAGAGAATTTGAACACTACGTAATACAAAGATTTAACAAAGAATAAATCACTACATTGTATAAAACAAAGTCGGTTTCTCTGTTCCTATGCAGTATGTTTAATCTTTAACTCTACGCAACGGATTTTGAAAAAAAAAAACAGTTTTTTTCATAGTTAGGGTCATTCAGGAAGGTTTTTGATGTCCACGCTGGCGAAGCCGCTGGCGGAAAGCTAGTTATATACATAATTAGAATCTTTAAGGAAACGATTAGCCCACGAAAATATTCGGAAAAGCTATTTACATTTGGACATAATGATGCATACCATAGAGGAGGTTACAGAGATCCGAGATTTAGGTGTTATTATTGATAGTAAGCTTAATTATGTTCCTCACATAAATTGTATAATTTCTAAAGCATTGCAAATGTTAGGGTTTCTTCTTTATGAAACAGGTTAATTTATGAAACAGTAAATTAATCCGAGAATTGAAAACAATAGTTTTGCTTAATAACTGTTACGTTCGTAGTATACTTGAGTATTGTAGATTTTCTGGAGGACACACTATGTTGTTCTTAAACTCAGGATGGAAACAATACAAAAACGCTGTTTCAGGAGTTTAGCAGGGCGGGCTGGGAGATCCTGTAGACATTATTTATATACGAAGAGCCTCAAGAGATTTAAAATGACACCCTTAAATATCCTTGACTTATATTTGTTATATGGCTTAATCAGGAATGATTGCTCCCGATTGCTTAGTAAGATTTACATTTGGGTCGATTATAAAAAAGTACAAGTAATATAACTGACATAATTTGGAAATTAAAAAAAATGGATAATTATTTTAATGATTAGGAGTAAGTATAATGTACCTGATATACTGTTTATGTCATTTTATAGATAGATATTAAGCTGTTGGATTGCATGCAGTGTTTACCTATAATTATCTTAAGATTCACTATTTCTGCACACAGTATAAATGTATAAGACGTTGGAAAATAAATAAATAGATATATAAATCTATGTGGCGCACAGAGTGAACCAATAAACAGAATTAAATGGGTTTCGTAATACGCTTAAACGAATATAAATCAATTTGCCAAGTGGACGTTAGCCTTTCAGATGGCACCAGTAATGCAAAAAAAAAAAATCATGTTGGTAAATATGATAGTAACTAGGTGCCTCCAAAAATAGCAGACACTAGCTTTTCCGCGACTTTGCCCAAATAAACTTTAACTCTGTGTATAAAGAAGCTTCTCGTGGATGAAATTTTTTTTAAACGGGTCTACTAGTTTTTGAGCCTATTTAATGCAAACAAACAAACAAAACCTCATTAAGCAAAGACAATAGTTAGTATTTCTCTAACATAGACAATTGTTTATATTTCTCTAACATAGATAAACATTACAAAATTCCTTTTGTGTATGACTTATGTATCTCATAGTAGCTAAGCACTACCTGAGTAAACTACCCTGAGCAACTCCCAAGAATTTTAAATATATATATGTACCTAGTACAAACTTCTTGACAACTCCCTATATTTATAGGTAAATACTTGACAATGGTATGAGACAAAAGACAAAACCGAGAGGATATAATGGCTTTAGAAGTAATAAGGAAATCTAAGTCAATCTTCAAAATCAATCTTCTATAAAATGAATTGCTATATTAAAAGACAGAAATTAACAGTTGAACAGTATTTTCAAATGCTTAATTAAGACGAGTAAGAAGGTGCCTTAACTGCGATCGAGCGATATTTGGTACATTAAGAATCAGAAGAGTTCTGGTAAAGAAACAAAAAGTGATGTAAACTGTGTGACAGCATTACGAGCTAGCAACCTGGTTTCAAACTATAAGTCCTCCAGAATGGATGTGGGATGATTTAGGTGAATAGCTCAAGTTAGTTAATAGTCCTGAAATGACGAATTAAAGTAACATTGAGTTAGTTGCACTAGATCTAGTTTCCGATTTATTGATAACATGTTTAAAGCTATGTTGGATTTCATTACGTTATCGGACGAGCGTTTGGAAAAGTGGTACATTACTTTTGGAGACGTGAATACCAATCGCGGGGGCGCAACACTTTCACTTCATGGGCCCAAATTTTCATCTTTATCGAAAGTTTAAATATTTGTAAAAATATTTCTTTCGGCTGTTTGGGTGAATTGCCTGAATATTAATAAAAGTACGTTCTGTAGTAGCAAAAAACTAACAAGTGCTTGAAAGAATCGTCAGTTCTGTTAGGTCCTGGGAGGCTCAGTGGTTAGAGCAATCGTCCAGAAGAAAGGTCATGAGTTCGAGTCCCATCTCAGAGTGCCAGGGACAAAGTGGATTTTTTAAACATTTTTCATTAAGAATACCTCTATAAACTTCCAATTGATACCGTTTGCATATTACCTACTAAAAAAATAAGTCAACAATTAAATAGGGCAATAGGGCTGTTAGTTTTATTTCAGGATATGCAAGAGAATCAATCTCTTCCATATCCCGAAATAAAACTAACAGCCGTAGATAGCATAGATTGGCACAGATACCTGACAAAAGGAGCTCAAAATTGTATAAAAAAGTATAACGACGATGCTTCTATGACGGCAGGTCTAGAAGAGAATCTTATTATATAATCAGGAGCAAAAGTAAATGTTAAGACGAAATATTGACGTAAGTTTTGGCCTAATTAACGGTTCTATTGGTATAGTACAAGGTTTAAAACAAGATCATGAACATACAAACAGAATTAAGAATATATGTATTAAATTTAATAACTAATACCTCACACGGTGTACAGGCGCATTACGTGTATTCTACATGCTGCGGCGTTATACGCGTGCAGGGGAACGCGCGCCTTTATGTCGCTTGCTCGACATATTCAACAAAACGTTTCCTCATGTAAATATTTTTCCAAGCAATATATATCAATTTAAAAAGTCATTTAGAGAACAACTGATTTCCTTACGCACTACTAATGTAATATAGATTGTCTATATTAAATTTAAACTACTGTCTTTTTGATAATTCACCTAATTTTAGACGCTTTGTTTTATATCGAGTTTAACACGACTTAGTTACATGTGGATAGCGGTGTGAGTTTTACAATTACCTATGCATGTTTATTGTAACACATCATTGTATTACCATGTATTGTGTTAACCATTTGTTGTCCTTAATAAAAAAAAAATGTTTACGAGCTTGGTCCAGTCATAACTAAATTTGAAATTATTAATAAAGCTTATATTCATCGCGAATAGTTTCCAATATGCATAGCTTATGCTATCACGATACATATGAGTCAAGGGCTAAGTCTTAATAGAGCATCAATGGACATTGGCTCTTCACTATTCACATGCGGTCAAACATATGAGGCACATTCGAGAGTGATAAACCTAAACGGGGTACACCTAATTAATATCAACTTTAGTTGTATTAAAGCCTGGGAGTCTACTATCTCAAAATATAATAGACTTAGATGCATTTATCGATCAGATTTATCTCAAATCAGTGAATCGAAACCTCTTATAAAAGCTCACGGACAGAGAGTGGGCTTTAAGAAAGCTCGTAGCTGTGGCTCAAGATATAATACCTGAAAAGAGAACTACTTTTAAAAAGAAATGAAATCCCCTCAAAATTATCACTTGTTCGTAACGCCGTTATTCTACCGTAAAGAGTTATGAAATCAATGTATACCAAGTCGATTAACTAAATACTTACCTTCCTGCGATAGCAGCTATATGAAAAGTATTTAAAAACATATGCGTTTGTTTAGTATGCCACATTCTATGACTAAATTGTGTAACTAAATATAAAAGAGTTAAAAATGGATAGTGAAGGTTTAGTTATATGTTGATGCCGATCGGAGTTCATATGTCCCACAGTTTTACACTGTCACACGTGAATACCAATGGCGGCTCATAAAATTGGCACCCAGTTCATAAAACTTGTACAGAAAAAAAAAAACTAGCGAACAAATAAATGTCCGTCGTCTGTTTTGTCAAATCTGTGCTGTACGTGCGCTCGGGGCGAGAAACACCGCGCGAGCTGATTTTATAGCGTCATAAAATCTCCTGAAACGCGCCCTTAAATCACAACGGTACGTCGTATTTCATCGTTTTGGTTGTCAATGTTTATTTTATATCATATTTTACAGATGCCTCCTGTATAAATCACGCTTGAATTGATATACATTAAGGTCACGTACTTTTGGCAGAAACGTTTAGTTTGGCCGCGGGGCGCGCGCCGTCGCCGTCGTGACAAGTGGGCCCACCGCCTCGTGATGTATCAGCCATTGTTTTCCGCAAACGGTTCTCGGGGGTCTACACGACCACGGTAATCGAGAAAATGGCGAAAATTGAATTAATATTTTATCGGCAGAACGATAGAAAATTTCGTATACTAAAAATATTTTTTCCCTGAAGTATTTAATTCGAAGTAGCAGAGAAACTCTTAATATGCAAAATTTTAATAATGAAATTTAATTATAAAATTCTACTAGACATGAATTCTTGAATTTTAAGTAATGTAAATGTTTACAACAGTGTAGCATGTATAAAGGCAAATGTTAATTAAGACATTTTTTTTAATATTGATCGGTATGGAGTAAAATGACATTAAAAATAATAATCATAATTGCATAAAAAAAAAAAATAGATTTTTTTTATTCTGGCAATCTCATTGCATTTCATAATGAAAATGAAATAGTTAAATAAATATTCAATATGAACACTCAAGATGCAACTATTGAAATCTAAACTATGTGATTTATTATATTACACTAGAGCAAACTTATAGTTTATACATATAATAGGTGGTACCTAAGTCTGTAACGTGATCTACCACCCGTTAGTACACAGACTTGGTAAATGCCTGATAATTCTGCTGTTTAGTTAACTAAACATATCATAGTTTACGATTCCAGCCTTGAATAAATAAAAATCAAAGCCACAATGAACATTATTCTCTTGAAAGATCCTTGCGAAAAGCAAGAAAAGAAAGAGAGATTTGGTATGTTTTCCGGACAAAGGGGACGGGGATAGTTAAGGCTTTTGTGACAAATTAAAAAATGGTTCTGAGATTAGGTCCGTTACAAGCTGAAACGAGAAACGGCTTTGAATGGGACAAGAGCCAATGAATGGCGACTCGTAACAGCTACCGAAGTGGCCAATCTCTGGCTATATTACATCGCATTACCGCATTATCACGCAATATCCTCGACTGGGTAATAAAAAATGCAGCCCGTGATGACCAGCCTTATTACTATACTTTATGTATGTCTGTGCTACTGCTAAAGCTAAAAGGAATTTCTTTAAAAAACTTTAACGTTCACTGGGTTTTATAACTAAAAAATATTTTATGATACTCTCTTTAAAACTCGCTCTTTCGCATTCGCGATCTTTTTAATTTAGTATTTCTTTCAGGCGCTTGGAATCAAAACGGCAAAATTGAATATACTCTACAGTAAGATAACCAGATATTGTCATCGTCATCATTAGCCTCCTCCTTTCCTATCGATAGAATCGTATAAAGAGAATGGGCTATGACCCACTCACATCGCGGACCCAGTGCATATTTGCAGGGTGTACAACTGCACGTATAGTCGGAACTTACAGCTAAACGTTCTTAGAGAAAAACGGAGCTATAATAAATTTTTGATATTCCATACTAAGACTACCTCACGCGAAGGTCCTTAATTTTGTAGACCGGCGCCGCGAATCACTACGTTCTCCAGCTCGCGAAGAAAATTTCAAAAGTTCGTTCAACAGGTTTTTTTTTTTTGAAAGCTGTAAAATTTTTAAAAGCGCACTTAGTGTTATTTTAACTATATCTACTAATATTACAAAGAGGAAAGATTTGATTAATTGTATGTTTGTTTGCATCGACTAGGCTTTGAAAGTACTTTACCGATTGTATAAATTCTTTTACATACGGAAACTACATCATACGCGGATGACATAGTTTATATTTTATTATATTTTTTTATTTTAATCATTTGGTGTTAAAATAAAGAGAAATAAATAAAATTTAATAAATAAATTTAATGTGTTAATAAGAATAAATGAAATTGGAAAGGTATATTTTAAGATTTGATATTCATATAAACAGTCAATACACATAGATTTGTCTTATTATTTAATATTGTAGGTTTTCCCATAAATATAATGAAGAAAATTGGAAAAAACAATGTTGGCTACACAAAGCAAGGCAATTTGCCGGCTCCAGGTTCGAATTATCCCGGGATTTGTTTGAAATGCAATGCCTTGTGAAATGCGTGCAAAATTTAGGATTTTTTTTTAATAAATATGGCGTAATTATGAGTTCTTTTGTAGTTTATTTATTCATTCAATATGAATAAATAAACTACGAAAGAACTCATAATTACGAGACTAATTTACGAGACTAGCTGTTGTCCCGCGACTTCACTCCCGTAAATTATAACATATGTCACCCGCATTTGCCGTATTTTATAATTTCAAGTTTCATAAGTGTATTAGTTTAATTTTCAAAGTATTTTTAAGAAACTTTATTTATTCATGACTCTTTAAACCTTTGGGTCTAAAATTTTGAAAATAAACAGAACGTTGTTCTATACCCATAGATTATAGAAATCTGTGATTGCAACTTGTACGGAATCCTATGTGTAGTGATAAATACACAGGGTGACATGTTAGGTTACTACAATATGTCATCTGCAATCAAATTTGAATTATGTCCGTCATAAATTAACTTTAAAATTGTGTGTAATAATTTGACGTGTTGTTGATTGTACGTTTAAGACAAACAAACGAGGCTGTTATCGATTTTGTCAAAGAATACTCCAAACTTCATGAAATTTTTATGAAGCAATCGTGAGATAAACCTGTTAAAACAAAAAAAAAAAGATTCATAAAAATATTCAGAATTGACGGAGATATCGCCTAAAAATTTAAGGAGTGAAGTTCTGCCATAAAATTTTTAAAATGTTTAAAAATTGCTAATCTAATTTTAATATTTTGTAGGTAGTTCTTTCTTCTAGAGCTTATTGTGCCGTTCCCAGTAAATAAATTGTGTGTAATATCGTAGTTCGGTTTATTCCAGAATGCTGACTTCAGTACTATTGAGGACTAAACTTAAAAAAACAGTTTTCGAGTTTAGTCATGAAGGGAATGTAGAGATTAATTAATGAAGTTTAGTAGAGACCAAAGACTAAAGTGTACTGACTGAAAATAATGCTTATAAAAAGAAGAGTAAAAGAAGAGATTATTTTAAAAATAGGTTCCAAAGAAGGTTGATTGCTAAGGTTGATTATTTAAGTTTTTAAGTTATGAAATTTTTATGTGTCTACTTTGGTCTATCCGGTTTGCTTTCAAAGAAAAAAGTCCATTAAATCGATTCATAGTTCACACCTTTGGTACAAAACAAGTCAAATCAGCAGTTCCATCTCCTAAAAATAAGCGGCGAACACAGCGCTCTCATAACATCAGAGGTTTAAACACATAAAACTTACTTCAAAAAGTAGAAAAAGATTTCGTTTGATTGAAACTCTAATGCTGCAATAGTGCTTTAGTCGACGCAGAGTTCGACGCTGTATGTTTACAGAATACCAAAACGGGTAATTTTTTAATTTTAGAGGAATGCATTTTTATAACTTTTCCTACAATTTTCCTTATTACTATTTACAGTAACTAAATATATCGATAAATAATCGTATGGTGCTTAAGATTTTGTTGTATGTAAAACTTTATTTTAGCTCACTGAAAAAATATATGTATAAATAAAACAAAACAATTTTGTATCTAATCTCGAAATTTCTTGGCATATATAAATGAGATTTAAAATGGACACAAAATGCTTTTATGTTGTAGCTCTAAGATACACGAGCGTCCAAGTACTACTGACTACTGACTGACTACAATAGCTAATTAAAAAGTAATCAGAACCACAAATGAACTAGTATCATCTAGCAACGTATTCGAATATTTTCGCGACCGTCTTTATTTGTCCGAAATGTAAAAAATATAAATATAAAGATGGGTCCTCCTCTCAGAAGTCGGTAACTTTAATATTTTTAATAATTAAAAAGTAGTCTTAAACATAGGCTATTTTGTTCGACCACAAATTCACCTGGTTATAACATTAAAGAGGAAAATGTGAGGATTGTGAAATAATATTATTCTTAACAATAGTTCAATTAAAAATTTAATCTTATTCGTGCATTAGTATTGCTAATACCAACAAAGTTTATTTCATTAGTTATTCAGGCTTCAACAGAAACTCGCGTCAGTCTAAAAATAATTTACATAGAAAACGTCTGCGATATTTGATACATATTAAATTTTAATAATTTACACACAGCTACAATCATGTTAGCACAAAATAACATTATGCAATTTTAAATTCTACATTTCTACATTTGAAAACGAATTTTCTATTCAGAATTTATCTCCTAAACATTGCTTGACGCTCGTTATTGTTTATTGACTTAGTTATCTGTGATACGAGCCTTTGTTGAAATGATCAGAAGTCTCTATAAAATTAACTTCAAGTATTATTGACAACACAAATAAACTTATAGCTCGCTAACGTCTGGTGCGACGACGTCCGTCCTCGCGTAACAGTCGCGCCATCCTCTGAGTAATCCACTTAGGATTAGCCATAAACAAGGATGGCCATTGTCGCGACACGACCGATCTGTTAGCGTCTAACTGTAACTGATAAAGGCCGTCAACGGTATTGTTCGCAGCGGCATTAGGCTTTAATCCTGTCTCGCGAGCGCGGCTCGTTAGGTTGATTGTTCGGTGTCGCGCAGCAGATGGCCGCCGTAATCCGACCCGGTGCCCGCCTCCCCCCTCCTCCTCTGCCCCTCCAAGACCCTCCACCGAAATATAGCCTCTTTGTGTTTGTTGCATCTGCAGGTAAATTGTACGCCAAAATTGGGCCGTACGTTACTGTACGTGCTCGCTCGGTATGAATGCAACGGGCATGAATTATTCTTGAAAACTTATTGTTATCAGCGCACCTTTCTCCTACACAATTCATGAATATATCGTAATAAAAACTCATACCTACCCGCTTTTCTGTTTCGACGTTGTTACATGCATATTAGCAGCTGGTCAGATAAAATATATAGTTTACAAACAAGAAGATATCGCTAATAAATTTTTGTGATTTCTATAGTTCACAAGTATTCACTATCTTTAATTTGAATTAGAACCACTTGACGATGATATCGTTTTAATATCATTTACGAAACCCGATGATTGCAAAAAGGTAACTAAAGCTTTACGCCGATATTAAAACGGCTTTGTGACTTGATCGATAATAATAATTGCCTGTCTAAAATTTGAACGTTAATGAAGAAATCGTGCCATCGTCAGAATAATTTATGTTATTAGACTGTCAATTCCATCAAATCTAATAAATTTAAATAGACGTAATGTATTTGGAATGCTTGTAGATAAGTTAAAAAATTGTCTAGTGAGTCACACACAAAGAGTTCCACATCACTACAGTATTTCGTATATTCTGTGGTATCACCCTATTATATTAAGAGATCAATTAATTAATCATATGTTATTTGACAAAAGAATACCGAATCGTTCACTATGACTGAGACGATTTTCAATTATCGATTTTAAAGCGTTGAACTTGATTATTATAAATATTAATCATGTTTTCTACCTATTAATAATAATTTTAATAAAACACTGAAATATACAATTCCCTCTGCAGCATATGCCGTAATGAAGATACGTAGGTTAACTCAATACTGCCAGATTTGTATACTTCAGTTACTTTTATTGTGTTATGGGAAATGCTGTCGACATACAAACGATTTTTAGCAATTAGATCAATTTATAATCTTAGGATTAGGGACTCTTTAAGGGAGAAATTTAAGGAAATAGACATAATGACTGTTGCTTCTCTATACATATACGAGAACTTAATGTACGTTCGTAAAATTATTAGTTTGTTTTCTACGAGTATAAAAAGTGATGTACACAATTTTAACACAAGAAATAAAAATAAATTAATGGTGCCTGATATTAGACTGTAAAAGTTATTAACTTATTCAGGGGTCTTTTTGTGCGCTTTTACAATAAGGTCCCAAGCAAAGTACAAGAATAAGATATTACATTATGCAGTTTAAATCTACTAATAAAAAATACTTATTAAAAAGCTTATTACAAGGTATAATAGATAAGAATGCTTGAAACTAAAATGGTCCAGCAATCGGATGGGTGATTTCTTCTAAATAATAATATTATAAAATTGTTTACCACAAAAGACACACAGTTACATCACAAAATTATACAGTAATGTATTCGTGAGAGACTAGTGCCTGTTAAAGTTTTTATTTTTACTACCAATCTTGGCCAAATGTTTGAACAAATATCGAAATGTCTAATAGGATGACCTATAAGACGTTTATGCCAGGGCAGGTCAACAGCTACTTGTAGAATGCCAGTACAATAGTTAGCCGCAGTTCTCCACCCTCTCGACAAGAGCTCGTGACATTTGGCTTCATTGAACTAGAATACCCAATTGGGCCACGAAATCAACTTAGTACGTATCTGGGCAACCGAATAATTGGAGTGTAAATGTTTACCGTATTATAATTCTTAAGATAATTTTACATATTGAAAATAAAACTGTCAGTTTTTAATAAGTAAAATGTAGTGCAGCAGTTCTATTTTCTAAACAATTAGCGTCGAAATCGACGTCGGTGATAGCTGTCACAGCATAGAGATTCAATCAAATAAAACCTGCTACAGAAGGTGATTTTAATTGAACTATGAACTCATTTCATGAAGTTCGTTGTGTTTTTACTTAAATATACTAATATTCGAGTATGATGATTGAAAATTTGATTAGATTACACCAAAAACTTCTATGTGGTGTTTATTCTTTCTATTATTGTTTTATTTATAAATCATAGAAGTTTCTGGAGCACGCCATATACTGTTGGGCGAATGTTACTAATTAGGATTACATTTTGGCCAGTTCTGCGTCTCAGATTTTTATTAAAAAACATAGATGTTATTATATTTGATCAATTTTGAATTTACAATGCTATACTGAACAATATTCTCAATAAAAATTCTTAAAAAATCCATTTTGTCCTTGGCCATCCATCCCATCTCATAGTGCCAGTGACAAAGTGATTTTTTTAAGCATGTTTCAATAAGAATAAACATATATGTTCTCAGGTATATGATAAAATTAAGTAAAATTTAATCATACACCGCGTTTTGGTCAAAAACTGAAAAAGTCCCGATTTCATAACTCCAATTTTACAACACGATAACTCCGAGGTATTAAATGTTTTTAAAATTCCCTTGAAATAAAATTGCGACTTTATAAAATTTTTATAGTGCTATTAACTTTCAGTAGGGAAATGTGCTGTTAAAATAGCAGAAGTGCCTCAATGAAAAAGTGTAGAGGACACGCACGCATGGCCATCTAGATTTTAACTTTGTTTCTATGGTACACCCGTACGATTTCTCTTTGTGTTTGATTTCTTAGGTTTTTCATTGACTAACTATTATATTTTCTGTTGTATTGTAACAGAAAGGGTTAAGGATCCAAGTTGTTACTACCGTATGCAACTACGAATTATAACAATACTCTTTTGATTTGAAAAATCTGTGTTCTGAAGGAATTTTGGTAAAAACTATATAATAAGATTCATTTCACTGTGAAGAACCTTCATGACATTCACGTTTTAAGTTTTACCAAGATTTACATTTGATAATAGTTAGAACTTTTCACTTTATGAATGGATTTTCTATTTATTATGTTAGATCATTCTATTTATTATGTTAGATCAATATTTCATTCACAATGCTATTCTGGAAAATATTAATAAAGAAAAATAATTAAAAATCCCATCTCAGAGTACCTGGGGCTGGTAGAATTTTAAGTATATTTCAATAAGAATAGATTTTCTATATTAAAATCATTGATTCTACAATTTTATTGCGTAATATTTCCATGGTTTATTTAATCACTTTATTTATTAGGTAACACAACAGATATTAATCAAAATATATATCAATAATAAGTTAACAACTGTGTAGTACTAGTGTTAATATCCTAAAGGTGTTTACATAATGAGATATGATAAAGATTTTTTTTTATTTACTACTAGCTTTCGCCAGCGGTTTCGCCCGCGTGGACCCTAGGGAAATGTTTAGTAGGATAAAAAGTATCCTATTATCTAAGTCAGCTAACACCCTATTTGTATACCAAATTTCATCAAAATCCGTTCAGTAGTTTTGGCGTGATTGACGTTCAAACATTTGGATGTTTGGACATCCAAACATCTAAACATCCAAACATCCAAACATCTAAACATCCAAGCATCTAAACATCCAAACAAAGAAACTTTGTTTGGATGTTTAGATGGATTGAAAATAACAGAAAGAATTAGTATATATCAATCTGGATGATTAAAAAGATGCGACATTTAGGTCTACCAAAACTTCTTTAATAATTTTGAATTTTAAGAGATTGGCAATAAATATGTCTGCTGCTTGATTAACTTTGTGGATAAACAACATATCTGTATATACTTACTGTATTGTTTTACTCAGCGATATAATAGTGATACCTGGTCTTTTGGCAATTACTCTAAAAGCGTATGAAATATTTGCTCGGTTAAAGTGTAAACGTTACGTTTCACTGTTTAAATAAAAATGTACCTACCTAATTTTTACTATATATATATTTTTTGAAAATGTGTTACAATTTTGGTGATATGACAATATTATTTATTATTTAAGGATTTGGCTGAAAGTTGACGTGGATTTGAGAATTTGAAGCAGGATTATTTTCTATAGTTAAGTATCATTAATATATCATATTTCATATCTCAAATAGTTTTTAATAAATTTTCCAGTCGATTTTAAGTCTTAATCTGTGGGCAATTGAGTCAATACAGTAACCCGACGAGCAGCTGCTTAAAAAACTGAAATGAGTATGAATCATATTGTTATATTTATCATATTTCCATTTTCTGCCTCAGATTTCATGCGAGTTGGTATTGCAATTGTATGGGAACCATTTAGCTGAAAAATCACGTGTTTTTCTCTAGGGTGCAGTACTTGGTCCTACGTAAATATACTATCTTTGTGCCACTATGAGCGCGGATTGATTTTTTTCAATCTATTTGTTTATTTATATTTTCATGCCTAGGTATGGGACGATATATTTGAAAACTGATGTAAGTATATCGATATATTACCCTCAAAAATATCGACAACTAAAAACCACGATATCGATATCAAAAAATACCAACATTTATGAACGGCTAAACATAATTTAATTATTTGCTAACACCGTTTTTATTTTAAATTGGAAGTAGTTTTTTATTATTATTATTGCTGCTGTTTTTAAATTCAATAGCCATCAATTACTGATAATATTTTTTAAAATAAATTTATGATAAAACAATAATAACAGAAATTTCGTTTACATTAGATTTTTACAAACAAAATCTTTTGACTTAAGATATGAAAAATATCGATATTGGTGTTCTGAAACGTATATCAAGATCGACTGAAATCGTTATATATTTATGTCGATATATCGATAATTTTATAAACTTTGCATCCCTACTTGCCAAATCCCTTACGGGGTAGGCAAAGAGAAGCAAGCGCCACGAGGCATGATCTTTATATACATCTTTCGCTTTATTGACATTCATCGCCTTTTTTATAGAAGCGCGTCAATTTTAATGGTTTCTAACGTTATGTTCCGATTGATTTTTATAGCGCCAATATTTGTATATCCTTTATTGATGGCGTGTATAAAATTATTTGAATATGTAGGAATGAAGAAAATATTTTGAATTTAGATTCGACAAAGATGGCGGAGCTTTTGATGTCATACAGTAAAATGTAATGAACGTATGAGAGCTAAAAGTATAAAAACCGTCCGCACTCCAATACTATCACGTAATTTCAAATGCAAATTCTTAGTAACTAAAATCTTTCGTTTATTTAAAGTATGGAGATAAATCATTCCACTTAGTGAATATTATGAATTATTTTGTTTTCTGAAAAACAAACAAGTTCTCATAGTATATATGTTACGGCTAAAGGTGGGTGTGAACATAAACTTAAGATTAGCCGGTTAATCTTAGGATTATCTTCGAGAAGCAGCTAAAGTTCGATATCATGTTAATTTGCTTCGTGATATTTAATCTTTAGCTGGTTAATATGCACATTAACCAAAACAAAACGGCTGCCGCGGCACGCTCGCTTCGCTCGCTCTGCTCGTGCGTTGTTTATCATACACTAACATAAGTAACCCATATATTATAAAATAAACCAATACAATTATATTACAAACGATCTTTCAAATATAGGTTACGAAAATTGTTGCAAATATAGGACACAAACGTTCTTACAAATTCTAACAGTTCTAACGTCGCGAAATGCAACTGCTTCATGATCCGCCCAGGGAATATCGATGTTATCGCCCGATTGTTGTATTGGACTGATAATGATATGTCCGGGCACATCGAGATACGCTGACATTTCATGATTTGGCCGGCCATATCAAAATGTCCCCATTACAAAAGTTGGGCAGATCGACGAGAATAACATTTTTGTCGATATTCCCATCTCAACTCTAGGCGGATATACTAACATTGACACCTCCTCGAAGACAAACCTAAGTTTAGCCGGCTTATTTTAAGTTTATGTTCACATCCACCTTTAGCCGTAACATATATACTTAACGAATTTATAATAAAATAGTGATTGTTATTATAGTCGCTAATTAATTGTTCTGTATTTAAAAGATACGTACGAAAAACTAAACCGAGAGAAGCGAATGTGATTACATTTTGCTGGCCCAATTTGTTAGATCAACTCCGAATGCATCGGCACCTGTGATCACGTCTCGTATTCGAAACACGGTAATGGCGTCGATACTTCGAATCACTGTTTCCTAATGACTAGCCACGTTGAAAATGCATTGAAGGTGATATTACATTGTCATACATTTATCCTGCTAATGTATTTGTTGGATAGTCATACAAACTTTGTCCATCTTCGCAATTTTATAGCCTTAGAAAATAGCACTGCTATTAAGAACATTTCGCTTCACATTATTTTATGACTTTTACATTTATTTCTCTTTACATTAACACGAAAACTGGTTATTATTCATAACTTTATAGCGCCTGATTTAATAAATTGCAGATGTAATCAAACTAGTTACAAATGTAAGTATACGTATTTAGAATTTATTTCAATATGAAAAGATTAATTTTATATGATTATAACCAAGAAATATTGCTTAATTTTTAAGACACTTATGTAGGCACTTTATACTCAATGACGTGTTGTCCTTTAATGAAATAAACATTACATATAAAACAAGTAAAACTGTCAATATTAATATTAAAATGAAATATTTTCAAAGATTACTCGAACGACCCGAAGTAATGGACTATTAATGACATAAGCGATTGTTCCAGAGCAACAACTTGCGTAAAATTGTCATTACAAGAGTAACCGTCTAGACTGCGAAATTGAGTTTAATCCAACATTGGTGTTAGAATTTCTAATGATAATAACACTGCGTTACACCGTTGAGCGATGAGCCAAGTTGGTTCATATTATTTACTTACGTCAACCTACGAGGCGTTTTGTGTCCGTTTCATGTTTAAACAACAGTAAACGACGAATGGTTGCGGTCGGCCCACCGAATCCGTGCGCTCAAACAGAGTGAAGAACCATTGTTTATTCAGAAAGCTGGCCACTTAAAGGTGCAGCGCCCCGTTTACTATCGCTAGTACCCGATGATCCAGTTACAGCGAACTGGCAGCTGCAATTAACATCTCATTAACATAAACAAACATTAGTCACACATCGGAAAGGCTTAGGGACCGCTCTACCAACAAGCCTCGCCTCTAGGGCACTTCATGCGCAATTATTGTGCTTAGCTATTGTCTGCGCAAACACATAGAATGTTTGTTCCGCAAACGAACAGAATGAGATTAGCCCTTGTTTATAGTCTTATTTACACCCACCGTGAATCATGCCTCCGTTAGATATAATTAGCAGAGTTTAATAGGCATTATGACTTAGTGATCTTTTGTAAGTCTCGTAATGAGCATTTTCCTGTATTTATTCCGGTATATCTGATAATAAAAAATGTTTCTGATATTATATTTCTATGTTTTATTCACTGTCCTAATTATTAGGCCAAAAGACCTGGTTTTAGCCTCTTATTGGAGATTTGGCACATCGAGGTTTTCTAACTAAATATAATATTTTATTTACCGTTTACGGTTTTTAAAATATGCTTTATGTGTTAAAGTGAACGTCCTTGTAAATCTTAGAAAACCAAAATCATTGCACTAATTGTTTTATTTTAAAATGTGTCGGAATCCCATGCCATAATCTTAAAATGGCTAAAATCGACCCAGTATTTATCAGCGATATATGAAAAATATTTTTCATTATTTACAGCTTCAGATTTTGTGATAAAACAAATGATTTCAGGTACAAATTTTAACGTATTCAAGCTAATAAAATACCAATACCTAACGTTAAAGCCAAAACAGATTTTTAATTATTTATGATGATATCCTGTGTAAATTCTCGTTATTACTTAACTTTGGAATTATGCAATAAGTATTGTGGTTTTAATTGAAAACGGGCAGAGTTTGGTTTATTCTTTGTGAATTTATCACTAGGCTCGAGGTGGCTGGGCACGACGACGCGTTGTGCAGATAAAGTTTATTTTATGACTTAAGCAAGAACATTAATATTCATTACCCAGCGAAATGAACTAAGTTTATTATATAATAAAGATCAAAGAACGCGTTGCATGGTGCTCCCTGAGGTTTTGTTATCCATTTTTAAAATGTTATCCCGTTTACCTTCGTATATTAGCAGCATTTCTAACTTAACGTGGTTTATTAAACGTTGTCGTAAAGGTTCATCGTTGTTTTGTGAAAAACGTTACAGTGTATCTCTGATTTGTTGTAGGTTTGTAATTTTTTTTTAATATGCTTTTTCAGATCTTGTAATAGCAAATCAAACCAGCCCAAATTCGACAGGGTTGTGTTAATTACAAAGTTCCTGTGTCTCCCTTCCAGGATAATCATCAAACCTTAGATGTTATCATGGGCTAGTCATTGTGAAAGGAAATCAAACCAGCTTAACTTCGTTTCTTTACAAAGGTCCTATGGTTTAATTTTTTTTAACAAAACGAATACAATAGTTTAATATATCACAACGGTACAGTTTAAATTTACAAAGTTTTTCCATGTACCGCCGATTCGCACTCAACCCGTCTATTGCACATTTAGCAACTTGCAGGTCGGATGTTTCTTTAAGTCATAATGTCATAATATATCTGTATATAAGTTTGTAGAAAATCAGACAAATATATACCCTAATCAATAGTACATTAGTGACAACGACACAGCTGCAAATAACGTGGTTTAGATTATCATCATATAACATGTAAATATTAATACATGTAAGTACGTACTATATTTTTTATAAATAAATAAGTTTTGTTAACTGAAATATTACTTTCCCTACACAATTACGCATGCATTAGTAGTTATTAATTTATGGGTTAAACGTTATATAGTGTTATGAAAATTATCAAGGAAATATTGTTTAATTTTAGTTTTGAAGTTTTTGGAGTTCAATGTAATTTTTATATTATTTGGGATGTGATTCAAAAGGGAGGGTACTTGATACTTTAGCATAAATTTTCCATACATATTTCTGTAATTTGTATACTCTGGACTTCATGCTTGACGAGTGGGCTTTGTGTATGTGCGAGCAACTATGAGTTCGTCTTTATTATAATTTTCCACTATCATCAAATATTTTACTTTATCATGTACAGACAATATTGAAAGAGACCCAGGGACACATATTCGAGAACTTTTCTTTGATTTTGTAAGAAACGATACTTTTCAAGATACGCAACTGAAGTTCGTATATTTTATCGAGGTGTGAACTATAAGTAAAGCCTTAACTACTTAGGACATAAGATACGATCGATTCTCCGAGTGCGATATAAAGTGTCAACAACATTTTATAAGGCATTTTACTCTTACTGAGACAAAACTTTGCCAGGATAGCTCTTAGTTTATAAACATTTCATACGATTATAAATTACTAGTCCTAGTTATGTGAAATATTCTACTATTTGGATATGAGGACAATTACAGTCAGTGTATCGCAGATTGTGAAGGCAGTCATGAGTATGGGCCGACAGTGATATTGTGTTCATTATTCTATTCTGACTCGAGCTTACATACATCGCTTTAGTTTTGTTTGCATTCACCACCAGACATGAGTCATGCGGCCAATGCAAAATCCTTGTGAAATCGTCTTGTAGATATTTTTGAGCGATATTTATATTATGGTGTGCTACTAGCAGACTATCATCAGAGAATTGAAATATTTTGCAGTGTTTGATAACATTGTTTATATTATTTACGTACGTGATGTTGTGCAGTGGTCCCAAGACAGAGCCCTGGGCTGTTCCTTCGCACACCATGGCTTTGTAGCTTAGCGCATCGCGAACCTTCACATGATACGAATGTTTTTCAAGATAATCTCGACACCATTCTAGCATTTTCCCTCTTATTCCACATTCATCAAGCCGCTCCAACAATAAATGACGCAAAGTATCGAACGCCTTACTGTAATCGATAAATGATCATCGATATGAATGATGAAATCGGTAAACGAATAGAGTAATTGTATCGTGCTTCTGTTGGGCTGAAAGCCAAATTGTTCTGCATTCAAAGTATTGTTATGATTATAAAAACTATATTGAACTATATTTGAACTTAATTTCCCGCGCTTCCCATACATTTTTTCCTTGTAACTTTGTTTAATTTCAATTTTTCCTATGGGTGAAGATAAAGTAGTGTATGAAACTGCATATAATTTAGGTATTAAAACACTCGAGTCAACTTATTATCATGTTTTAATACCCCTTCATATATGACAGTTGCATAAACTACTATTTTAGATGACTTTATTAGCTTCTTTGAATAATTACTTGCTTTTATATGTTTCTGTTTAATGTCAAATTATCAGTATCTCTTATCCATTGGCACAAAAGCTTATTCGCATGCTTTAATTATTTCATTTGTTTGAGGTTCATTTATTGTTTTTTTTTGAGTCTTTGTAGCAATTGTTATTTTTTTTACTAATAAACTGTAGTATTGTGTTACGACAGTCAACTCTGTCAATTTAATTCTAAATATATTACTAAAACAGAGTCTCAATATTTCGCCTTTAAAAATTCTATTATAAGTAGGTTCCTCCTGTATATGAGCATGAGTTTGACCCACACTGGTAAGTACGGTCGCTCGGTGATCCGCCAGTACCATACCGAGCGCCGCCGTATAAACATCTTGCGTATGTGATCATATATAAATAAGACTAATGCATGATTAAGTTATTCTGCCGTTAATTATTTCAATTCTATTGTACTCTATTATCCCGCACGCACGACCGTATTTATGGAGCATGCAGTTCTATTTATGTCTTATAGGGGAACAAGTTCTTAAATCTATGTTCATGTCCCCAACAATTAATAGTTCACATTCTGTATTTAGCGTATTGATTAGTGTTAGTAGTTCGTCAATAACTACGTACACGTCCGTTGAAGTCCGTCTGGATAAAGACTTTGCATTCGGAGCATGCCCAGTCTAAGTTCTCGTCAGCACTAAGGGCATTTCTTTGCTTACTCGAAAGCCCGGAGCATTGACACTCCACACCAGGACGGGTTTTGGTAATTTTTTTATCATCCTTTTCACATATTATCATTATGACGGTTTTTTTTTTAATTGATCTATAGATTTTTCGATCGATATATAAGTATTAAAAATATATAAAAATCAGGATACTTTTATTGTAGGCGTGATTATTGTAACGCAAGTAACGTGCCGAGGAACGAATGGGAAAAAATACTGAGGTTATCTTCTAGCTCTATCATTAGATTGGTTATTTTTCATATTAATATTGCATTGTCAAGCAATTTATACGTGTATACCTTATTTTAGCTTAATAGAACACCGGGAACTACTAGGTAATTTAAATAAAAACATATGAAAGAAAATAAGTCGCGATTCATTTGTTGAAAACAACAGGGGTAATGTCTGTTTCTGCTCTGTGAACTCACTCGACATTGAGTTGCCCTGTGGTTTCTGGAGGTTCACCCCCAAAAACCTTTATGGTATACTATCTTCTATCTTCTGGAGGATAGGATTCGGGAAGCCGAGTCGAATCATCAGGACACTAAATCCCTTTACCCTTAACATTCATCTTCCCATTTATTGAAAGAAGGCCTAATTGAAAGAACACAGAAAAACAAATGCAAAGAAATAGAGAAACACTTAAACAATATTTATATTTTGCTTCACTTAATGATTGTCTACTTTGATTAATTGTCTAATAAATTCATAACATTTGTTTTATTTTTATACATGTGAGGCTAGGTTACGTATAAGTTAAGATAAAATATCCTATCTAAGTACCTTCATTTATTTTCTTGGGTTTGCATTTTCATTTCTTAATTTAATTTCCGGATTACACACAAAGATATATTGTTTCATGTTTTTCATAAGAGTATGTCTATCTTATATAAAGCCCTAAGTATAAAATGCACGAGCTGAGGTATCACCGGGTGTGAGCCGACGCGCCCCAGACTGTTGGCCGCAACTTTCTGCGCCGTTTCTAGATCTGCAATTCTTCATGCTCCGTATCTAAACGAGCATCGTAACGACACGCCGTAATCTCACAATGTTATGGCTAAGTCCCCTTTTTCAACAACCAACAATAGACTCTAAAACAATAGACAGAACACACTTTTTCTCTCCCCTTGTACAACAAAGACGAAAGATGAGTAATACTGTTTGAATAATAACCGCATTTAAATGCCTAAATCGAATTTTTTTCTTGGCTTTGCAGGTGCCCACCTGGGCGAGTGCAGTTTAACACAGAAATTATTTTGTAATAGCTTTTTGGATTACCATCATAATTTAACAGCTCGGGTTGGTACAAAATCGTTAAGATAAGGGTTATACACAAAACCGTGTAACCATGACTTCGAATGAATAAATTTTAAATACGCCTGAGGCAGAAGTTTCTAATTTGACAATTGTTTGTTTTGGAAAGTCTTAATATGTGAGTTTGACAATTGGATGAATGATGAACATACGTATCTACGTATGTACATACATACGACAAAATGCTACTGCCTCTCGACATATTATTTGATCCCTTCTTTAATGTTAAATTTTAAGATCATTTCAGATTTCAAATTCATAATATTTCTTTGTAGCATGGATTTATTTAGGCAGAAACACTGAAAACAAATAGCGATTGATGATTAGGGGTCATTTCGGAAAAACACTTGTTTTTCATACTATTCGTACTTACGAAAGAGGAATAGATAATAGTTTGTATACTGCACCAATATTAAATAACTGAAACAACTGAGATTTACTCGTATAAATAAACTTAAATCCATGCTTCAATCGGGACTTCGAATGAAATTTATAGAACAATTCGGCTATTCGGCTTATCCCCTCGAGAGTATTATAATAGTATATTTTAGAGGGGGTTCCATTACCCCCATTTTAACCAAAAAATCAATCTTAGATTCGGTCCGCTATTGATTGAAGATATCGTGGAACGGAGAACCTTGAGAAAAGTTACTATTAAAAGTTTGAGTGCCTATTGATTCACGAGAATTGTGTTTTATAGGTAAATCAAACATACCATTAATATAAAACGCTTTGATATATCTTGACAATACAAAAATCTTACAGCTAAAATTCTATAACATGGCCGCATTGTTTCTTTGTTTGAGTATACATTATACAAACCTCTTTTTATAATTGAAAAACAAGAGATGCCACTTGGCGAGCCATTAAGCAAAAGACCTTAGCAATTTGTTGCCCTTAAATAAAGGCCCTTTTAGAGTGTAATAATTAATGTGTAATATAAGTATTGTTGTTTAGATTCCATAAAATGATTAATTATGCTTTTAAGTTAGCTGTATTATACTGAGTATGTCGCGTCACATTATCTTTCGTTTCTGTGAAATTATTTTAATTTATGAATTCTCAGGAAGTATAATAACTCTCTCTTCATATTTTTTTTTGTAATTTGCAACATATTACAGTAAAGTTGGTTTAAGGGCTTTACCAAGTTCAATGATTTCTACCAGACAACATTTATATGATTATAATATAATCGCAATCATATAATCACAAAACTGATTAATTAGTATTTCCGTTTAAAATTAATCTATAAAATACATTCTTAAGTAGGAATCCTGGTTGTAATAAAGGAAAAGTTACATCTTTTTGAATAGATCTTTATAATTTGGATTCTACTTAAACTAAGAGAGATTATAACACCGTCTAACTTGAAAATATTTTTTATATTTTCAAGTTAGACGGTTAGATAGATAGTAATCTGTCGTTATTATTTTTATCAGAGTGTGAGCAGTTACGTATAATAATGTATATCATCAACAATTTAGTGAAGCGCGAATTATAATTTATACAATTAATTTAACACACATCACGCTCCAGGGCTTTATTTGCGAGCATAGCACTTGAAACATTGTCACCTCCGTGGGATAATGCGTGCTGAGCTCAGTTTACATGCTCGCACTTTTGTCTACGTGCTGATGAGACAGCTAGCGTGAGTTATGCTCACTTAGTTACCGCTGCTCGCTTAATTTCACATAATCCATCCGAGTGTCGCGTTATCCACATAATTGTGGTGTGGAATTTTGTTATGTTCTGGTCGGATTTGAGGGCGAGACTCAGCGGCGTGATCTCGCATCAACTTGAGAATAATTGAGGGGTGCCCTCAAACCTGGTTCTTGTAGCACTTAATTAGAGCACGCGACTGTTGGTACTGTGGCACTCAGTTTGTGTCTTTAGCGCATTATCGTAAACAATTGCGGGCAATTAAGCTAGATTGCTCTTTTCTATGATTAATATTCAGTACTCTGCGTCTCGGAGGCATCTCCTTTTCATTTTGAGAAGCGTAACGTAAGCTAAATTGAAGCAACACGAGTATAATGTTAGAATTAGTGAAAAATATTCAATAGGTAATAGCTGTAAGGTATGTCGTAATGTGTATATAAAATGGATTGTTATTGTTCTATGCATATCATATAACAAAAATAGAATAACGTACTGTGTACACAGTCTTATGAAATCGGCACTAATATACAAACAGAAGTACCTACAATGCCAACCTAAAGCGATTGTACTGATAGTGATCTTTTCTAGGAAACCTTTATTCATAGTTCATTTACAGCTATAATTAACTTTATTTTAACACGATTTTAATTAAGTTCAAGGTTTCAATTAGGTTCAAGAATTCTGAAAGTAATATAACACATACATAACACGAGTACAGGGGTAGGTGGTTAATACACACATGTGTACGCAGGGCTCGAAAACCTGGTGTATGTAGTGAACTAGCTCATACGACGCACCATACTTTTTTGAGATCGTTGCCGTTTGAATTTCGGTCATTTAGAATCGATTAAGATTTTTTGACTATTCAGAAATATATAGGTTCTGATAAAAGATAAAAACAAAATTTTGCTCAAAATGCCGGTTAGCTCACACGCTTATTCTTGTCCTATCTATACACATTCTCATGCTTCCATTTTTATATGAAATTTACCAAGTTTATAAGTAGATAATACTCGTATATATAATGTTCCCGAAACGATTCCACTCTGAGCGAGTACTTTCCAAAAACCTGATTAATAATCATTATTAATCAGTGTTTTTAGAACCGTTTGTAAGCCCTGAGCGTACGTATATACTTAAGCATATTGGTTAGCTGTACTGCACAGTGCAGGTATTCGCTGCACTGAGCCCCTATGGCGTAACCCGATAGGAAGACCTTTATCCAGACTATTCCGGCTTCTCTTCGATTAACAAAACTCTTTGATCCTTAAAATTGTGTAGAAACCTTTTATTATTGCGAGAATAAAGAATTCTTGACACCTCAATGTAGTTAATCTTATGAATTTTACTGATGCAGATAGAAATATTAAACATATTTACACAATTTTCTCAATTCCGATCGACTATAGTTACATGTTATATCACAAAATAATTTATAGAAACCTACAATTACAACATCTACAATTTATTTCTATGTTATTTAAATACAAAATACGAAGCTATAAACTTCATTGCTTAGCAAATTCGATCTCTGATGATCAAAAATGTAGTAATGGTATTTTGGAGGCACATTTAGCTTCACAACCTTTGTTTCATAGGAACTGTGTTGTGTGTCCTGATTATTTTTAGTCCTAACGATTTTATCAGTTTGATGACAACTAGCGGTAATAATTAATAAATATTAGACAACGTTGAATACATTTCTTGGATTCCAAATTAAGTAGCGCACTTGTATTATGGTAATTGAAACAACGAAGGTACCTTTACAATTATAAAATTATATTACTATCGTAAAACATACAGAAATACCAACTGCAAAACGTATAGGTTTTGCTTTCAAACAATATAACTGACATATAATATTCATAATAAGAATAGAATAAGGAAAAAATAATAATTTGAGGGAAGGTGTACGAAAAGTATCGATGGACAGTACTTATGCATTAATAATTCAGACAACTTATATCTTAATCTCGTTGCTACGGAAGCTAAAAATGAAATCCACCACGTTCAGAATTAGATATGAAGTTTACGGGGAAATATAAGAAAAAGTTACAAATGTATGTAAATATTAACAACCGAGTAAGTTGTGTTCTAGTGTTCGTAGTTCATAGATTTTTTTATCAAAGTCTATTAGATGATAATGATGAAGGTAGATATTTTCTTTTCCAAATATTAAGTACTAGCTGTTTTTCCGTCACTTCGCTCGCGTCAATGTTAGCCTATGTCGCCCGCGTGTGATATTGCTTCCTGTAGATGAAACCATTTTTAAAATCATTCTAGTAATTTCGAAATCCGTTCGATGCAAACAAACAATAAAACTTTTATCTTGACAATATTAATAAAGAGCTCAAAAGCTTATTAGTATTATAAAAAATAATCACAATAAGAAATTTGTCTAAATTGAATTGTGTTGGTCTTACCAAACTGCGCAAGTTCATCGAGAAACAATACAGGAAGAGGGGGGAAGATATCGAAACTCTTGAGGACGCTTACACAATATGACATTTTTATGAGATATTACAGAAACGATATCAACGTACATCCTAGTATATTAGAAACTTTAGCAATTGTACGTGAACCCCTTATGTTTCGACGGCGCTATTTCAACACAAAGTTTCGACTTTTACGATAATGTCAGCCATTGCCATTCAAACGCGCTAAAACTTTATCAATGTGTGTAAAAGGATAAGCGCTACGGATCGTATTTCCTGAGTATTATGTGTCTAACCTATGACACTAGAACATCCCCTTGTATATTAAAATGTCAAACGCAACATTTAGGAACACAAGATCCAGTTTCTTGTAAATATTTATAATGGCATTAGAATTTCCATATCATTATTTTTTTATTTCCGTATCATTGATTAACTCAAGGATGTTGCAAGCGCTTACCAAAGTCAAAAACTACAGCATCGGCCCAAACTACGGCTGACGACATATTGAAAGAAATTGGCAAGAATAAGGACTGCTTCTTCTTCCATTTTTATTTCACATAGGTAAGTCTAATTGAACATGACTTTAATACACCATGGAATAACTTTTCATTAAATTACTAGTTTTAATAAAAAGAAAAAATATAGATATTTCATAATTTATCCATTAGCATAGCTTATTTGTCATAATATACTCATTGATAATGACAGGTGACATGGGAACGAATTTCAAACTTTGAATATCATTTGAATATATAACTCAAAGGTGACTGACTGACATAGCGATCTATCAACGTACAGCCCAAACCACTGGACGGATCGGGCCGAAATTTGGCAAGCAGGTAGATGTTATGACGTAGGCATCCGCTAAGAAAGGATTTTGATCAATTCTATCCCCAAGGGGATAAAATAGGGGATGAATATTTGTATGAAACTTTGTCAATTTAAACCGATCGGGCTGAAACTTTGCATGAATAAAGCTACTATGACATAGGCATCCTCTAAGAAAGGATTTTCATCAATTCTATTCACATGGGGATAAAATAGGGGATGAAAATTTGTATGAAATTTTGTCAATTTTCAACCGATCGGGCTCAGACTTTGCAATAATATAATATATAGAACATAAAGCTACTATGATGTAGGCATCCCCTAAGAATTTTGAAAATGAAACTTTATTTCAGGTATGTCACACGATATAATGAATAAATATTCGTTAGAAATGTTGCTCAAAGTTACTTTACCACGCGGAAAAAGTCGCGGGCAAAAGCTAGTGTTGAATAAAATGAAAACAATAACAGGATTAAAATTTAATAAATGAACAAAAATAGCTAACATAATAGCCAGGTGTTGTTGTGATATTAATATTTATAACGAATCAAATAATTTTTTACTCTTTATTTTGATAATAATTAAGATAAAAACTTTTAAATTAGACCAAATTACAGATACAGGTCTTTGACTAAAATCTGTTTAGTAGTTTTGGAGTTTGTTAGTGACATAATTGTGACCCGATCATAATAGTATACCTATAGATGAAAATAATATCTAATACAATGATAATTTACTCTTTACTAAAACTTAATTTGCAGAATCCAATTATAGTGTCACAGGGGTGGACTAAATGTAAACTAATTAACTAACGAGGCCCCACTACACTTCGATCTATGGCTGTGGTCCTTTTGTAGAACCTAACCTGTGCGGCTACCTACCGATTAAGGCAGATACTTGTATGCTGGATTAATCAGGGACAGTGGATCGGTATTTAGCTCGGCTGTGCACTTTAATGTACAGATATTAATGAGTTTATAATCAATCATCCAATTCGTGCATATATTACTATAAAACAGTTGAATATGGTATAATAATATTTAAAAATAAAAGAAGTATGGAATAAAAGTTTTCTGAGGGTAAAAATGAAGAACATTTCATATACATAAAACATCAATGTTTTAATGAAAACAAAATTAATCTTTTAGTATACAGATAAAGTTGCCAATTAATCGTTTTTACTAAATTATTGAGGTGTCAGTGGTTAATTAAATATATCGTAGATTTCACGGAAACCAGGGACGTAATTGGCACGTGTTAATTTGTTTTTTTTTTTTTATATATATGTATAACTTAACGATAATCTATAAATGATATTAAGGAGTAGGGGTCGTAAAAATGCCGTTGGGTTTTATTTTGCTTGTAACAAAAATCTTTTACTTTTTCGTTTGATTTATGAAGCGACAAAGGACTCTGAGCGCTGAACCTCAAAATATGCCACTGCCCGTTACTACAGATAACGATAAATTAAACTAGTTTCTAGTGACTTAAAGTTTAATAAATCACTAATATCAAATGGAATATGAAGAAAAGAAATAAAGTCGACGTTAACTGTGAAAAAGTGGCAGTGGGGATAGTAATGATGGTAAAAAAATGAGTATTGCATTATGTATGTGTGACTGAAGAAATGAAGAAAAGAAATTCAATTTCTTCCCATAATGACATTATTTTTAGTGAATATTTAAAAATAGATGAATCAATTTGTAACTGAGGCATCACATTGAATAATTTTATAATTAATTATTTTCTGACGAGAAGCTCGACGAGGAGCATGATCTGCGCTGAGGCGCAGCGGCTAGCGCGTTCGGTTTGCGATACGGTTGATAAGCAACTTTCGCAATCAGACCATTGCGATAGGATGGGTGACCAAAATTTTATTATCTCGAACTCCTCCGTGCGCTGGTAGGCATGTGAAGCCGTCGGTCTCGGCTGCATCTGCAGTCATTAATACCCACCAATCCGCACTGGCCATTCTCCCTAATCGATTTGATTCTATCCATAGGGAAGGTTTGAGCCCCAGCACTGGGAACATTAATTGGCTGATGCTGATGATGATTACCTTAAAAATAGTGTATTTTTATCTATCGTGTTTGGTATTTCATAAGTAATAATTCAAGTTAAATGTCTGATCGCGGCGTTTAGTGAATTTGCCACCAGAAAAGAAACAGAAATATTATAACGTTTATGTAAGCAACATAAGTAGAACAAACCAATTTGCTTGTGGGGTTTAAAAGGAAAAAGGAGTTATCTGATGAAAACATAAACCCAACGAGCATGTTTATAGCAAGTTGTCAAATTATCTCAACACTTCTCTCGTGAACGATGTTTACATTTTTTTTTGTAGACAACAAGACTCAAGTCAGTGAGTCGTTTAATTGCACGTAAAAAGCTCAAACGGCCGTCTGACTCCTTGGAGGCACTTATCGTGCGATGAACGGCTTTTATTGACTCTCCGTTGCCTCAGACGATTTCAAAACTCTCATTGCGTTGTTAGCTCACCGAATTAGAATGCTATTAAAAATTTCGTTTAGCGCCGGCTATTGCTATAGTGTAACGAGAGTAAAAGTCTGTTTAAATTAATGGGTAGGAAATAATATTAAATCAAATTATGGAAAAAATTAACACTACAATACAAACTTATGCCTTCACGTAAATATAATAAAGAGTAAAGGCAGTCCTCGTACTTACTGCACGTTAGGTTCTCGAAATACGCGACGTAAAGCATTAGGTTGCACACGGACTCAAAATAAACAAAAAACTTCATTTATAACAATTGATACACATACTTTATTATCAAAAGTAAGTTATTAAATTTAAAATAATTATAAATGTACTTATGCAAATTGCTAGTTATTTTTGCTATTTCAATAATAATAATAAAACTTTAATAATCAAAATATGCAATGAGAAATCATAAATTAAACTTTTGGCTTAAAGAAACTATCAATTCTCGATTGCTTCGCTTCTTTCTTCTTGTTATCATACAGGTCTTGGTAACATTGATAGGTTGCACAAATTTTGTTATTAACATTAAAACCCCACGGACATTGACCTCGCGACAAGTGAATTCTCCTATGTCGAAATCGAAACAATTTACGTATGCTTGAGGAACAGTGCCAAAACGACGTAACTTGAGACGACGTAAGTCGAGGACTGCCTGTATTAGATGTAAAATATCATATTAAGTTTATGATAATTTAAACTTATATTTAAGATAACAGATAAATTATTACTGTATAAAATAAAGCTATATACGCTATAAACATAAAAACAATGATAATTGTCAAATTCTTGAGAAAAAAAAAACAAATCATCAAACTTTCTTATACCACAACTACGATTATAGCGGGAAACGAATCTACATTAGAAGTATTTGTATCATGGAAATCTCAAACAATGAAAGTAGCACAACTCCTAGACCCGAGACAATAAGGACAAGTACATTTTCTATATATACCAGACCGGGAATCGAATTCGGAACCTTGAAACTAGCGTGTGAGTCACAGAGGTAAATTTATTCGTCAAACGCATATTTCAAATATCCTTGTTATAAAATCAAACTCCTAATTTATTGAAACATGCTACAGAAACTAAAGTGCAACTCGGTCTAGCTGTTTATTTTATTCGAGAATTGAGCTTTCATAAAATTCTTAAGGATATAAGGGCACTTGAATTGAATTAAACCTTTCCCTTGAAAATTTCTTCCACTTGAGATGAATGAAATTGGCTCTTATAATAATATATATAGAGAGAGGGTATAAAATTACGGTCTCACTGTTGAGCAATATGAATGACTATAGAATAGTCTTTTATAAATTATTAAAAGCACGTTTAAATTTGCGGTGAGAATATAATATTAAAAGTTCTTTACTAACTTCGTAAGTAAACAGAATATTTAATTGCTATTATTTGGTAGTTGTTTGTTGTTTGAGTTGAGGTGAAAGTTTATTTTTATTTTGTATTTTAATAATTACAAAACGTAATTTGTTACATGTTCAAATTACACGATAGATACACACAACAGGGATGACGACTAATCTGTTTGTCCGTCAAGTAGAGTGTTGAAAAATATTAAACACGTATTTTTTTATTTTTTTCGTAATCATAAAATAACGGCGATACATGGAGTTGAAATTTCGTATGACGTCACGTTATAGTATGTTTTCTACAAATCTGTGACGTAGCGAGCTCCTGCCTGTGAACTTTAATGCCTGTTATGTAAGCTATTTCTAGTTAAATTGAAGTTAAAAAAAATAATCTAATATTATATCGTATCTAATATTTTTCTATTATCTGACTGACAGAATAAATAGAATTGCATTTTTTTACCCAGTCGTCATCCCTATTTTACTATAAGTTTGTAAACTGTTTTGTTAACTAACGTGTTTTATTTAAATATTACTGGTGGCTTTGACTGTGATGTTAAATGAGATGTTGTAAAAAGTGTAAATTTTCTTTCTAGTCTGCCTCTACAGAAATCTTTACACCTTTACAGTTTTTAAAAAAGAAATAGCAATACTAACAAGGTTTTAACTTTTATTGTACTATAAATACTAGTTTTAACAATATATATTTTTATTATATTTGATCAATTTGCATTCACAATGCTATACTGAAAATATTTTTAATGAAAAAAGGTTAAAAAACCTCTTTATCCCTGACACTCTGAGATGGGACTCGAACCCACGACCTTCCAGCAGAGAGCAGTAGCCCAGATTGTGAAGATTTTGCAGAGATTTTTTAAGCATTTATCATTAAGAATATATATATTTAAGTTACTAACGTAGTCTACTTAAAAAACTCTTTCATTTGATATCCATATCATGAGAGTGTTGTTCAGTTCTTAATTTTGTTAAAATATATTAATTTAGGCTACATATAAAACCATAGTCTAACTCATGGCTTACTGGTTTCTGTAACGTAGAGGAAGAATTTCAGAATAAACCCATGCAGATATCATAAAGATATATCTATTTAATTTATTGTCAATTGATTTTTAAAAGACAACATATAGTTTAATTGAGTCTCGTATTTAATGCATTTGGATTGGATTGAAGCTGGTGACCCGCAAATACCCGATAAAAATTCCCGAACAAAACAGACTCATCAACCTTTAGAACGTATATCTATTGTCCTCGTTCAGTCTACTATTGAATGATATAGTTTACCGGTAGTTTAGTTGAATTATTTCTCTCTATTAGTGCCAGTATAATATTACAACTTACTAAATTGAACTATAAATGCCAATACAAGTCAATTTTTTTAAAGCAAATTTTTCTGAGGGTTTATGTAAGTATTGCACTAGTTAAAAGTAATATAAGTCAGAAATGAAAGGTCGAGATAGTAAACTGTTGGCCACCCATCCCATGACCGACCATTGCGAAAGTTGCTATAACCATAATAGACCGGTCGCGCTGGCCACTGAGCCATTGAGCTCCTCAAACTATGAAGTAAGTATGTACTACGAAGAAATCTCAAATGAAAGTTCATTAAATGATTATATATAACTGCAATATCATTTTAACATCTTGAAATTATTTCAACTACGTACAATAAAAATACCCGTTCATAAAACTTATATATTCTAAGTTCTGTGTGTGAATCAACATATTTTTTAATCTAAAGTGAATAATTATTTACAACAAGTGAATATTATCTGAAACCGTTTAAATCCCCAAGCCTATTTTGCAATAAAAACAGTATTATGTCATAAAATTAAATTACTCTGACGACAGAATAATAGCTTGAAGGCATGACCGGCTCTAAGTTTATTTTTCCGTGTAACTATGGAACTAATCAAGGAAAGTGATCACGGTTAAAAGGCTTTGAATTGTCGAGACCCATGTGCGAGGTATGTATACTCATGTGCTATATAAAACAGCCGACCCGAGAAAATCGATTGTAATACAATAAGTACATTTAATCAGAGTAGGTGCCTACATAAAGGGAATGACGTAAAAGTGTTACGAAATATAAGAAGATTTTCCTGTGTTTCTCAATCCACAAAGTAATTCTTTTTAAGATTCTAAAAATAAGTTTATAATCGAAAGAGGTTTCTTAAAAATTGTTACTCTGAATGTAGAGCTTCAAAGAAAAGTACAGCAAATAGATTCAGGACGATGTTGCACTATGTTAAATCTTCCTCAAGAAAAGTCCAACAGTTAAATGCAATCCATTTCAGGAGTTGAAAGAACATAATAGAAGTGGATAGTGATTTTAATTTATACTATAAGACTTTCATTCCGTAAGTTTCTGGTAAAATATATTAATTTACAAAATAAATGCTTTCGCGTTTTAAAAGTTGAAACAATTTTCTTTAGGTACCTTTTTAGTTTTCAATTGCTTCGATGAAGTAATCTACCACAGTCATAGACAACTCTACGTTCTTGAAACATTTGCCTCGGTTTTTATTTTTGGATATGACTGATATGTCATCATACATATTCGTACATTTAAATCTTCAAATACGTTTCCGATGCGTTATACTTGTGACGGTGACATTGCTTTGATGAGGCTTTTTGCTAAATTTTTCTGAGATTCTAGGTATGTGAGTGACAGTTGATATTTCAATCTGGGGCCACTGACCTTTAGTGTACAATTGGATCTGTTATGTAATTTATTGTTAGCAAGAAAAGCCAAATATTTTCTTACGTTAAGCTATTTTTAACTCATCATTCCATTTTGCCGATTGGATACAACCACGGTTTGTGAAATCAGGATTTTTTCATCCATGCATAAAATTTAATATTTTAAGACACCGCTCTAGATACGTCTATGCTTTGCAGCGGGCGTCATACGGCTGTTGATGATGATATATTGTCCTTTCTGGATCTCCATTACCTATCGATTACTGCCAAATTTAAATTCGACATAAGAAATTTCAAATCAACAAGTAACATCTACTATTTGCTGCTAGACAAAAAATAATGAAGTGAGTCATAGAGTATCTACCCAGAACAGCACTGTCTTTCTCTCAGATACACTATGTATAATCATGGGTCGACCCATTCCAATGTTTAGTTAGTGCAGTAGAAATTTGAAATATTTTTTTTAAATTCTTAATTATTTGACGTACTCTATTAATATTAGATTTTATAACGATGTATTTGTCAAATTGCAGATTTATAACCTTAGAGATGATAAAATCCACATTAAATCAATATCTAAATTAAATCAATGACATTTATAAACGGAAAAGAAAGATCAACTGCCAAATGAAATTACTTATAAATCTATGTTTAACTAACTTTGATCGTAGAAAAATTACGTAAAATATTATAATGTGAAACTAAATTCATTGTAATTGTGACGTGAAATTTTCGGAATGACCAAACAAATGGCAGTTTAGAATACTTAAATAAAACCAAATTCATCCAACGAATTTGGTTTTCATTTTATTCAAAATATCTTTATTCGTTTATATAAAATAGATTTTAATATAACAAATGAATATAGGTATTGAGAACAAATAAACTATACTAAAATAAATTATATACAGAGTGTTTTTTTTTTGAAATGTCGTATTTTCATTAAGAATATGTCGTATCAATTTTCTACTGGAATAAAATAATGTTCGAAATGATAATAACGTCATGTTAAGGGTTTCCCTTACTTCTAAAGGAATTTATTTATTTACCAATATTTGTAACTGGCTTATCGTCATTCATCTTGAAAAAATATAGAAGTTTAAATAAATAAAAATTCGCAAAATATAGTATACCCATAACTTCAGAACGATTGCAATAAATAAGAAGATTTTTTGTTTGTTATTATTTTAAAAGAATAAAGATTTTATTTGTTTGTCCATCAGGTAGATTGTGAAAAATATTAAATACGTATTTTTTTCGTAATTAATAAATTATAGCGATACATTTTTACACTTTGGTACATTTTCTAAAAAACTGTAACGTAGCGAGCTCCACTCCGCAACTTTAATGCCCGTTATCTAAGCTATTTTTTATTAAATTGAATAAAAAAAACTTATTTAATATTTTAGTTTAATAAGATTTATTTCCACCACAAATAACATTATAAAAAGATGTACAATAAGATTATCCCATTAAGATTGATTTGTGGGAGACTATCTAATATTTTTCTAACATCTGACTGATCTACTAAATAGAATTTCTCTTTTTTTATACCCTGACGTCATCCTTTTTACCTTAAAAAAAAATCACCTGTCCTAGCAATTATGGCTGATACATTTTTTTATAAATTACTCGTAACATAAACCGACGAGCATAAAGTTCCGGGTTGTTAAAAAACTTCGAAAAGTCCCAAAATATATTTTTTGAATAGTAAAAAAAAAGAAAGATATATTAAAATAGTTAAATTCATTAGAATTTCCCTTTATCTAGAACTTATTGCAATGGGCTATGTTGCTATAAGTACTAATACCTATAATAAAGATTATTTGGTTGTTTGTATATTTAAAAGTTCCGAAAGTACTGGATAGAATTCAAAAATTCTTTCACATATGGGAAGCTACACTGTACGCGAATGACACTCGCTATAATTAAAGCGGGCAAAGACGCAGGATAACAGCTAGTGTTCTATATATTGGAAGAAATCAATGTTTTCATTAGTGACCTGGTTTCACTCGTCAATTTTTTAGTAGAAAGGATGACATGTACGTTGTTATTAGACGAATATCACATAATTGATGTTGTCGACATATAATTAAGATATTGAATTTCATTTTACTGGAATGTAGAATATTTACATTTTTATACAGATGTAAAATCAGTAAGAAATCAGCGTGCGTCAGTTGGTTATCATTCCACGCCATTTGTAAAAAATCGATTTAGGAAATGAATTCTATTTTACTTTTCACGAAGACGATAGGCTGGCAACCTGTCACTATTTCTGGCACTGAGTGACGCGTGATTCGCTTAGAATTTCATTGCTGGTATATTTTATATCTTTAAGTGAACGCGGTTCGTTTGCACCATTGAATTCGTGTATATCATTGCGTCAATAAACTGCGATCTTAGTAAATATTTCTATTTTTTATAAAGTATTTTATTGTTATAATTTGATAAGTGAGTAGTTGTCAGTTTCACATTTTTGTAATCTTCATCATTATTACCAGGCCTTTAACGTCGTCACTGCAAGGGCATAGGCCTTCCTCATGAATGGTTTAGGAGGATGGGCCATGACCCACAACGCTGGTTCAATACGGAATGGAAGGTATTAATGACTGCAAACACAGCCGGGACCAGTGGCTTCCGTAGCACGAACTAGCTAGAGATAATAATTTTTTGGTCACCCATCCTGTGTCCGACAATTGCGAAATTTGCTTAACAACAACGATTGCGGGCCGAGCCGCTTATCCACTACGTCACCGAGCTACTTTGAAACCTTACATTGTGATGTTACACCAGTTCTATTATTTTTGCTGTATCATTCATTCAATATACTTGGTTTCTATTGCAAGATTATTTACGATAGAGTAATACATCGAAAATTTCTTAGACACATTTACAAAACGACATGATTTCTACCTATATCTGTATCCGTTTATGTTGGGGTCTGATATGGTGGGTGAAGGGCTCTATAATCACATCATTCTATCATAACGCGTATAGTATTATGAAAATTGATGATCCTAAAGTAAAGAAGTGTAAAAACTTAATCAACTCGAAAAGTTATTTGTCAAAGTTATATCAGAACCCGGATGTGATATCTTCTTTCAAAATAAATGCATCATGAGGAATATTTAATGGCGTATTTGAAATCTGAATAATATAATACCTATTATTTATTCACTCTATTTGTATAAATTGTATCTAATTTTTAAACGAATTTTTTTAAACGAAAATCGTACGCGTTGGTTTCGTATGTTTGGCTACTTATTTTGTAAAAATACAGCGTCGAACAAAGCGCTATCACAGCATTAGAGGTTCAAGTAAACTAAAATCTTAATTTATTTGAAAGATTTTATTTGCATTATTATTAAGTAAATATGTAGAATCTAAATAACATAAGTTGTTACGAACTGGCCAGCAGGTCAATGAGATATTTTTATAAGTCTATTTTTTGTTGACATTTTCTTTGGTTTTTGTTTTTTCTGCTGTCATATAAGTTAGTTGCGTATTTTAGTTTGTATATATTTTAATTATCTTTATTATATCGTATTATTTCCTTGACTTTGAGCCCTTTATTTTCTTTCAACTCTTATCACTACTACCTATCGGTTATACTAAGTATTGAAAAATTTACCCACTTAAGACGACTTAGCAACCAGTTAGCAGAGCACGAAGTATCCTACGACGTAGTTATATTTTTGTCCCTACTCCAATGCCCCAGATTACTTTGAAAGGTAGTATTTTTACCTTAACAAATTATTTATTTAATTTTGAAGGTCTTTCATGTTTCTTATTGCTATATTTATTTTCTATTTAAAGATACTTTGAATTTCCTATGTAATGTTTATTATTAAACATATCTATCGATGACTTGCTCTTTGCTTGAATAAGAGCAGGTTTGTAATAAGTATGATATTTATACGGATGGGACAATGTATAATAAAAATGATAGGTACCTATCACTCACGGGCGAAGATAATTAATGCACATTGATTACAGCACTTAAACTTTTTATTATTCGATCATGTATGGGCTTTTAAATTGTTAGACATCTTATAATATTTAAAAGAATATTGAAATGAAGATTTTGTTCTTAATTTAAAAAAAATTATAATCACAGGCTAAATAAATAGTGAAAAATAACCCAATATGGAATTGTATACCTAAAATGGAACACTGAAATTGTTTTCTTAATAATTGTTTATATTTTTTACACTTTGAAATAAATCAATCGAATCCATAAACGAAATGAATTTCCTCGATTTATTGAAAATTTTGAATGGACCTATTGAAAAGTCCATAATAAGGATTATATTCCATATTTGCTTATTTTCCTCTAGTAAACGAATGTAGATCGCAAAAAAATATCAAAGGTTCAAACTTGGGTGCGGGTTTAAGTGCGCAAAGCTTGTATTATATATTATCAACCACGATTTGCGTTTAATTGTAGTACGGTCTAGGTAAAGTAAGCTTCAAACCGGCTGGTTCCTAAGCTGGGTCTCGCATCCCCTCCCCCACCGAGGGTATCCCGCAATGTTTTTCATGTAGGTCAACCACGCTCAACCTATCCTTAGGAATTAAAGTGCATTTTCCCCGCGTTATCAAAAGGAAGGCTAGGCAGGCTTTTGGAGTTGAATCCGGCGTGCTTCTTGCTCCTCCGTAACGGGTTTTACCAGGTAGAATAAGCACGCTTCAACCTGTCCTCTCAGGAGGATGGTAAGAGAGCCCTGGTTTGAGGCGAGGTTGTATTAAATTATCACTTTTTAAACCAATTTTGTTCCAAGGCTACGCTTATATTAGCCAAGTAAAAATAATTTTATGGAAATTAAACATTTGATCGATTGCTGGCTAAAACAGAAACATAAATATTAATAATTGGCTCGATAGAAAATAATCGCAAATATGACTCGATTTTAAGACTAATATATTTCATCTTAACTATATAAAAATATATTCAAAAATAGGTCAACAAAAAAAGACTGGGTAGGCTTAGGCCTTATCGGTCTTTTGCGTCTTTACATGAGTACCCAGGTAGTTATATTAAATATTGATCAAACGTGGACTAATAAGGAAGGAAATAATTTTACCTACCAAATAACAAGTACTTAGCTATTTTCAATTTAAAATAATATAAAAATAGAAATTTTGGTATCTTTAAAATTAACAACAACAGAAATTAGTGTTTTTCACTTCACTCAAGAAGTTTACGATTGATCGGAAATTGGTCTAAAAAGTACAACCCTTGGTACGATACATTAGAGCGCGAATACGTACAAATAACTCACACTAACACAGCACCATTTTGTTGTACGTAAAAATAAGATTCGCCGTCCTCGATACACTAGCAGCAAATGTCAAATTATAATATGAAGGTATTTATTATAATTGGTATAGATACATGCGTTGGGTGTGAGGTGTGCCCTTATGCTATCGCGTGACTAACAGGATTATGTTTCCAACATTTGACAGCTGTCAATGCAGTAAGGTCGGCTCTATATGGCTGACAAAGGTCTGGTGTTACTACTTGTGAGGATAATGATATCAATTTGCTCCTTTGATAACTGATACGTGTCGTTACATGATGTTTAATAGTGATAACAAATTTGACTATCAGCTGCATATAAAAATAACTTTCGTAACAATTCTACATTATTATGATATTTTGGATTTATAATGCAGAAAATACCCAATTTGATTTTATCGTCAAATAGAATAAGGAGAACGGGCCATGAAACCATCACCCAGGGCCTGTGCTGATTGGTGGGATATAACGACTACAAATGCAGTCTCTACCAAGGGATTCACGTATTTTCCGAAGCACGGAGTGAATTTTGAACACCCATCCTATGACCGGCTTTTACAAAGGTTGCTTAACTTAGGTATTGCTGACCGAACGTACTAACCACAGCACCATCGAGTTACTCTTCTGAATTATTTAATACTATAAATGATAAATACTAACAAATTTAAATGCTATGTAGAATTCAAATGTAACATGTTTTAATAGATAGACAGAAACAAGATATAGCCAAGATATTTGAATGACTTTCAATTTGATATTTATTCCAAGTCGATATATTTTTACTCAAATAAATTTATTTTATTTCGGTAAATAAAATAAATTAACGTATTTACGCTTATAAGAATAATTAGAATATTAGAAAAAAGGAACAATATAGAGAAAACATGGTTACTTTTAAAGGTTATTTTAACATAAGACTTCTTATCTACACTACTAATATTATAAACAGCTAAAGTTTCTACGTTTGTTTATTTGTAGGGGATAATCTTGGGAAATACCTAATGAACCTTTATCTTGAAAATTCATTCACAAGCACAATTAAACTATAATTTATAAAGTGATAATGTAAAAATATATCTACATATTTTTAAATTATTTACATTTATAAATATCTTATAAAAAGTTTTAAGCTATATACCTATGTAACTAGATTGATGGCTACAACTAACACACTTTGGTTTGATTGCACCATAGCGGCAGTTAAAATGAAGGTTTAACAACATCTGTCAAGCTGACTTTAACATTGACTATGGAATGCGTTATATCATCCTCTTTCTTAGCATAGTAAAACAATAACTTTAACCAGCGAAACTTAAGTAGTTATAGTTTACAGTTAAAGTAATGACGTCATCCAACCATTGTCAAATGATAACTCATTATTATTTGCTTATCCTGCACGCGTAGCATGACGAACGCGACAACGTTTTGTCTACATTCAAATGTCACTTTTCTCGGGTGCGCCCATACTATATCTCACTCTCGACCCGAGAAACTGATAAATGAGTATAGACAAAGCGTTTCTCGAGTTGGTGCTTTAACATTTTTGTTATTGTTTAAGTTGGTGCAACTAATCCTTTATGTCAGTGTATGAACGCTATCCCGTCTTGTAGCCCGTTGGGGATGGACATTTCTCTGCAGCAATAACGTGTGCAAAATATCAATAGCGCAATAAATGAACATTAAAATTATATTTCTTATATAAATCTTCTACACGGAAGTTACGTAGAAAACTTCTGGAAATCGTACATATCTCTTTACTTATATACCATACCTCAATTAAAAGTTTATATGATTTTGCTTTACTGAAATCCTCTGGAATTATAAAGTGTTTGATACGTACTTAAGTGACATCGCAAATTCGCAATTGAGTGATTATTTGGAAGTTCGGAACTTTTATTTAGGTTTCACGTAATTCGGAAGTTTTACGCACGTCAAATGAGATCGAAATATCTTTTTACGGTTCACATTTTAAGGAATCCAAAAATGATATAATTATTGTATTATATAGAAACTTTGTTGCGGTCTGAGAGTGCAAACGGTGTAATAATACCAATAAAATTTAATTGTGAGAAAAATAAATCAATTAATCATATAAAATAACGACACCATGTATAGTAAATCATTAAGAGGGCGCGTACACACAAGGTAGCTAGTTAATTTCAACTAGTTTTGTACAAAGAAATAAAGTCTATGAGAAGTTGTCGTTAAAAATTTGAAATCTACATCACATTTCTGAGTGTTTAAAAACAACAAAAACGTAAATTTATAAAAAAAATCTAGATAGGAAAAAAAAACACAAGGTTACCCCTAAAATTCAGCTCTCTTATATTTTTTGTTTTAATTACCCATTTTAAAAGAGAAATTGATAATAATATGGGTCACTTAGCACCTGAAGGAATTATGATACATTGCAAATAATTAATTAAAATTCATTATAGCTACGCAATTTCTTTATTTGATCTTAATTGCCTAAAAAATAAATAGATTTACCATACTCTGTCCCGATCTATCTACGCATATCTCTTTCCTGAGCGCGATACACAGTATTTTGCCTCTATAGTGTTAATAAAATTTTCTAGATAAAAATCTTTCGTCTAAATTATTATAATTATCATTTTTTATTACTTGCATATTTTGTACAGTAAAAATTGTGAGTTATTTAACATAATCTAATATATAACATTTTATTTACATTAACTAGTCTTAAAATGCAATAAGTTTTAGTTGCAGTAGGTAAAGTAATAAGGAATTTTGCAAAGGCATGTTGAACTTTGAATTCTAAATAAGTATTCATTCTCAAACTCCGCTCCTTTGTCGTGCGACTGGTCTTTGCCGAATTCACGATGTGAGCAAGGATAACGGAATTTACGTCTTGGTAAGAAGCAATTACTTATCTGAAGCCTTTTTGTGATCTAATGCTGACGTTATTAAGTTTTGAACTTAGCTGACTTAATTAATATTTTTAAATAATTCGATTAATCTTTTTATTTAAACTGGTGATATTACATACAATTCTTTTCAATAAATAGTATATCAATCCGATGTCAAGGAATTCGATACTAATACCTTTCTGATGAATTAAAGTTATTAAATGCAAAAATAATACTTCAGTTTAAATACCAAAAAAAATCAATATATTCGAGTATTGTTCATAAAAAAACAAATTTTTATTTTTATACGTATATTTCATCCACATTCATTCGTATTCATTCATCCACATTTCTCTGTTATCGTTAACTTTATATCGATAATATACGCCCAGTTGCACAAATGTACATTAAGGTTTATAGATGACTTTGAGCTTTAATGAATGTTCTAAATTTGAAAATTCAGTAAAATATGCACCGGCAGTTAGACGGTCAAAAATATTATTATTCTTCATATTTTAAATCAACATCATTTCTCATTACTCTCTAGCAATATGTTTAATATTCTACTATTTTAACGAAATTCAACCCATTACAATAAATAACAAGTAAAGAAAATAGTAATGTATTGACATTACTACAAAAATCGGAAAATAAATACAAAGTGAATTTATTCTGAGGCAAAATTGTAACATTTTCTAATATTCCACCATACAACGCTAGAACAGAAAAAAGTATCATTGTTAACCCAAAAACACAGTTTTCTCACAACCAAGATATAACATTTGATATTATAAAAGATGCAAACGGGGGACGGAGTGTGCGCCCCTCTGATAACCCGCCATATTGAAACCATACGTTACGCGGCTATGTTCGTATTACAGCCACACCTGATACCAACATCGGAAAGCATTACATTTTCACTGTGAAATTTCATTTCAACACATTTTTTTCGTTACGTCAATTAGGAGTTATCGTTCTACAAATATTCATTGACATTAGGAAGACGAAATTATAATATTTTAAATAAGTATAGGTACCTAGATAATTTATTTTTGGCTTTGAAATAATAAGACCTCAAAGAACGTATTTATTTTATAATAATTAAATTATATGTTCAGTTATAAAAATATGTTCAATATAATAAGTAAAATACGTAATTAGAATCACTCGAGTTTATTTGGTTAGGAAGCCAGTCTAGAAGTGACAATCCAATAATACCCTCCACTTAATTAACAATATTGATATAAAAGAACCTACATCAAAATCAGTACAATATTTTACGACAGACTAAAATGTCAAAACTTTAACTTTAGTTTAAGAATCATGTCCACTTTCCATACATTGATTGACCTGTCACTCGTTTTCTTTTATAGGTCGCGTCTACTTACAAATGGTGTTATTTTAAATTGGTTTTTGCTTATAATAGAATTTTAACAAATAATCTTTTCATTTAAAGCCCAGGGAAAAGTGTGATTTGTAAATAATATATTGAGGTTATAAAAACTGTCAAAACTCGAGACAATTGCGAATTTTAGTTTTATTTAATGGCATTTATTAATTTTATTGAAAATGTATTGTAATATTTTATGATTTTCACATCTCACACAGCTTTAAAGTATTATTCTAATGAAATATAGTCCAAAATAGATGCTGTTGTAAATTTTTCGAAACATTTTTAATTTCTTTGATTTGCTACCATTTCTTTGACCAAAGTATACTTGGAATATTAAAATCGATTACGCATAATGTTGTTTTCAGTCTTATATTATATTATAAAATAGAAATAAAATCAGTGTTTGTTATAAAATTATTTATGCACAACCACTATCGGAGGATTATTATTATTAATCGGAGGATTATTATTATCGGAGGATTATATATCGGAGGATTATTATTATTATTAGAGGATTATAGTTATTTTGGTTCCTGGCTGCCTGGCCCAACCCAGATTCCACACAATCGTCATAATATGTACACAACAACCCACAGTACGACGTCCTACAAGGCAATTGCAACAATACTCTTTAATGCCTTCTTGTCCATTAACATCATTTATAATCAAAATATAAACACAATACTGGCGCCTTGAAACATGCCGTTCCGTTTGATGCAAAAGAATTTCGCTCTATGCGTAACTGGTTCAACTGTACATTCATTTTTCACATCATTCATACTATTAAAACAAAAGTTTTATAAAATATTATTCTTAGTTGAGAAAATAAAATTAAATGTAATTATTATTGTGCACTTTTTTACCTTAAAACGAATGAATATATTTCTCGTAGTAGATGAAACGAATCGCAACAAACGGTCATTCTGCGGTCCGAATTGCTTTCTCGTATTTAACGTAGAACTTTTTTAAAACTTTATCAGCCTCCTTATTTTTTTCCTGGTCTTATTTTAATACTTTATTATGCGCTATGAAATACGTAAAAATAAGCTATATTTTAAGATATATCACATCACTAGGCGCATTAGTAAATTTCTAAGTCAAAATTGGACATGATTCTTTATTAATATCTGTGATTAGAGTCATGTTCAATCCATAAAGAGGTCAATACCTGTCCCTCGCTCTCATTGGTCAGTCATTGTTTTATTGACCAATGAGTGCACAGAGGCTGCCCGTACTCCACAACCTGACCCATCGATCAGTATAACCGAGCCATTAAACGGATTCAGTTCCAAGGTTATATTTTTATGACATCTGTAATTCTTTACAATTAATTTAGTTTTTATTGGTCACGAATCGAGTTAATTTTTTAAATTGTCAATATTCGTTAGTCCAGTAAGTGGATCTAGCGATCGGTATCGTTATCAATATATCAAGACTGCGGCCTTTTATATTTTTATTATGGTGAGAGATGTTTTGCAAAAGTGTGATGTTATAAGGAATTTAAATCTTTTATATAATAAAATAATAAATTTTATAAGATTTGCGATGATCGTTTTGTTTTATCGTTATTGTACAGTATTTGAGGTGTGTATTCGAACCAGAGCATATAGAAAAACTTAGTTTATATTAAGCTCTGATTGATATGTAATTAATGGATAAATAAATAAAACAAATGCAAATTTTTTACTGCAAGCAAATCAGCAGTGAAGATATTTTTTTATAAGATTTCCTAAATTATTTTTTAAAATCCCTGTATTATTAAATATTTCCTAACTTTTCATTATTTATTAGTACCTAAAAGGATGTAAAAATTCCATCTAAAAAAATTAAAATATAGGTTTATTTTATAGCCCGTGTCTTTATCAATAATATTGAATTCTTAACAAAAAGGTCGAATGCCACTTAAAGTTGTTTGTCAAATCAAATCTAGTATATATGTGACCACGGTACAGTTGGGCCGATAGTTTGCTAAAGTAACAACTATCCAACTCTGATATGGCCGGCATAGGATATAGAGATTTATGGGCCGAGCCTCTACCGATTTACCGCGAGAGGTGACGAAGGGAAACCCCCGGATTGTTTACGGTGACGTATAACTTTGTGTGTGTCGTTACGCGGGGACAGTTCTAAACTTCTCACAAATGTAATGTTATTGAGGAAAATACGTTACAGAAGAAACTAATGTTACACAAACTTTATCTTTCATTTACACATATCCTCAATAACCATTAGTAACAGACAGGCTTAAGCCTTAGTTTTCTATTAGTGTAAATATTTTTGTTAGTTGAACATACAAAAACAACGGTTGCCTTTTAACTGAAGTAAGACAAGTCTAATTCACTTAGTGACATGGAATGTCTTATCTAATGGTGAAGTATTCGTAATCAGAATAAAATACTAGGTACTGATATTTAATACAAAAATATATCAAATGAAGTGTCAAAATTGCGTACAAATCAAAAGAAGTTGAACCAATATTCTTATTTAATGGATTTAGCTAAAAAAATAAATATTTATTAGGTTTTGTTACATTATCGGTCAGTTGAACAAACTTCCGTTAAGGTTTAATTACACCTTTAAGCTTTCATTATCATCATCATCATCAGCCCTTTTACGTCTCCACTGCAGGGCCTCAGGCCTTCCTTATGGATGGTTAAGGAGGATGGGCTAAGACCCTCCACACTGCCCCAATGCGGCTTGGAGAGTATTAACGACTGCAAATGCAGCCGGGACCAACGGCTTAACGTGCCTTCCGAAGCATGGAGTAGCTCGAGATAATAATTTTTTGGTCACCCATCCCGTGACCCGTGACCCCAGCAAAAGTTGCTTAACGACAATGATCGCGGGCCGCGGCGCTTATCCACTACGCCACCGAGCTACTCAAAAGCTTTAATTAATGTTAATTAATGTCAAATTTGTATGGGTAACGTCACTTTAAACTAATGCTTATTTTAATGGACGTTTGTGCAACTAGCTGTGAGATAGTTTAAAAAGTAAAAAAGATATTTCGAAGGAAATTTTACTCAGAGCAAAATTATTTTGCTTTTATAGGGTTAGCACCAACTTACTTAAATAATAACATGTTAATGTATCGGTAAAGCAAATAATTATAAGATCATTTGGCAATGGTTGGATGACGTCATATCTTTAACTGTAATCTACCGCTTAAGTTTCGCTGGTTAAATTTATTCTTTTATTATGCCAAGAAATTTCGCATTCCACAATCAATGCTAAAGTTAGCGTAACAGAAATTATCAAACTCGACATAAACCTAACTTTAACTGCAATTATGATGCAACTGATTGTTAAATTTAAAAAAGAAAGTCACTGTATTTTTTTATTAAATAAAACTAATAAACTGCCATAGTCAGTGAATATTCTTGAAGTTCAGTATAACTATATTTTCCTTGCAAAAAATTATGGCAATTACGATTAACATTCATAAATTCAACGAAACTGTAACATTGTCATCACGTAAATTGAAAGCTCTTTATTAACACGCAACACACCACACCGTCATACCTAATTGAACTTTAGTAGACGACACCCGTGTAATTGCTGCCATTAACTTAATTTGATGATTTTATTACGTTACTAAGTTTTGTAACATGTGAAAAATCGATGATGAAAGAGGTGAAATTTGTAGTTTTCAAAAACGAAACATGTTTACAGGAACTTTAAACATAAATAATTCAAACATATGTATTATTTTTTTACATTTTTACAAAGTCTTTTAAATCAAACAAAAATTGTATTGTCACATTAAGCTTAAAGTATAATTTGTAACATATCTGTATTATGCCCTGTATATTTAATATTACACCAGCTTTCCGCCAGCGGCTTCGCCCGAGTTGACGTTAGGGTATTTGGATATTAATTCATATCATATATATAATTAGAATGACCAGATAAAATAGTAAACAATGTTTGCTATGGTAACTTTTTAATTCACTATATAAACTTCCGCTCAAATTATTTGTTGTTTTCGAGATAAAATATAGCCTATGTTCACCGCATATGATGTAGCTTCCCGTACGTGAAAGCATTTTAAAATTGGTCCTGTAGTTTCCGAGCCTATTCGATGCAAACAAATAAACAATCAAATCTTTCTTTTTTATAATATTAGTATAGAAAAAATTAAAACATTATTTTATGTTTGTTATCATTAATTTTCACAGAATAATCATAGATCTATCATAAACGTGAATTGATGAAAAAAATCAAAATTTAAACTACAAAGTTATCTCTAAAATTCGTTTGCTCAAAGGAAATTCATAAATATATGACTGACATAGTAACTAAGAGAATATTTCTTACCACTCTAATTAAATATTTATTTTTAATAATTAAGTTACATAAGAAATTTTCCGGAACCCTATTGTATAGCTTTTCTACAGATCCCCAAGATACCGCGAAATGCACTTCAAGAATTGCTGATGTAATCGTGTCTCTATTGAAATTGAATTACTGTAATGATACACTTGTAAATTACTTAGAACAATTAATATTACAAGCTTAAAACGTCCTGGAGAGCCACCGGCTTGGACCACTGAACGTAAAATTCGATGTTATCGAACGGCCCTCTTGGGACGATTGGAGAGAGTTTGGATCTATTACTTATCTTGGTAGAGAGTTGCAATTGATATAATTCATATGATTAAAAATTTAACTCTTAATATATATTTTTAATAGACAACATTTCTATCTATCTTTGCTAAAAGCAATAGATGAACATGGAATAGAATATGGAGAATTGTTCATATTATCACAAAAAAATCGAAAAAAGGAAGGAATAAAAAGTTCCACCAAGTTTTCTTTATTCACGTTTTGCGCAAACACACAGAAATAAAGTTTTCATTTTTAAATACTGTTTATTTGTACGTTGTCTATTGGTACAAAACCAATAGCAATATAATTAACTTATGATGTACGCGCGCTACTGACAGTATTTACAGATAATCTGTATGATATCACTTATTTACTGTGACTATAGTTAAAAAACTGTACTTCAAAATTTATATTCCTTACTCGCAGAATGTACTCTTTCGGCCATTACAAGAAATTCATTTATATAAAAAACAGTTCAAAGTTACCTCCTAAAAGCAAACGAAATTAAATTTCTTTACATAATTATATTTCTTAATAGTGGAATTTAAAAATATGTCAGTTACTTTATAGGTCTGACGGCAGCAATTTTATAATAAATTTGTCGTTTTTTAATAATAAATAAAAATAATTTTACCGTTTAATTGTGCGCACTCCTCCATCATCTACTTCAAAATGGCTTATTAATAAATTAAATTAACGTTTCGGACCTTTACTGGTTCCGTGTTCATATAAGACTAAGGTTAGTTATGAGTATTTATCTTAAAAACAATACCAATGGATACATTCACAACACAAAAAGATGTTGAGTTATCTATTGTAATTCATTCACAAGTGCTTGTAACAGCTTAGACTGAATAAATGACATTGAATTCAGTCTAAGCTGTTAAAGCTAATAAGTATTATTTATTTAATTATGTAATAATGATGAATTACTACATTTTTCACGTTGTTAAGATAATATTTAAGATTGTGACGGGTTCGATGTTTGGGCGAATTAATGAAAGATTGAATGACAATGAAATGAAAAAACAAATGAAAGAATGACTCAGCTTGGGAAGTGATTTATTTTATGGTAAATAAGTAAAGAGTAAAGAAAAAAACTGTAACAAACAAAAAATGAATATAAAAACAGTACGTAATTTACTTAAATAAAAAATTACAATTGCTAAATAGAACAAATACATACCCCTTTTTGGGTTTCTTGTAATTATTATTTTATTAAATAATATATCATTTCTATTTTAATCATAATAACTTCATTATTATAATATTTTATATTGAAATTTATACGATTTACAATAACATGTTCACAACAGATGAATTTTTTTACGAACTGACATTCATAAACAGCATATTTGATTAGTCAAAATTTCAAATTACGAAAGATGAATAATAAAAAGAAATGATGTAGAATATCAAAGACAAAATGTTTGCATGGTGAAATCTAGGAAAATTAAACGATGGTACGGTTACAAGATTAATCCAAACTTCTCTTTTTTATTTTCTAATTAATGGTAGGGATTGCCAAGTTTTTCCTCTCTAGGAATATGCGTATGATTAAAAAAAGGGTTAAATATTTTTTATTACGATCTTTATTGCTTTATAATAAAGTCTATGTTAGTTTTCGCTTGAAAATAATCATTAAAAAGTACAAAATAATGCAGTAACTTCAAAATATTCAAACGCCATGATACTTGTCAGGGCGGATGTGACGAAAATGTGAGAAAAAGTTAACATCCATTTGGTATTTGGTAAACTATATGACTATTTAAAAGTCTATTATACTTTAAAAAAATCAATTAGCTGTTAATCGATTTGGGTAATTGAATAATAATCAATCACCCAAAATCCATATTGATTTAAAATGACATATCTATAGTCGTGTACTTTGACATCATGACGCGCCAATTATTCCGGCGCTTACACTGCTCGCAGTTTTACTTATTTTCATCAATTATTATACTAAATTTTAGATTTTTTGTGCTGGGTATTTTTTGACCTTTGAAATAGCCGTTTTTCATGAAATAAATGAAGGGTATTTTTTTCTATATTTTTTATTTCTATTATTCATAGTAATCACTCATGCAATCAAAGCATCTTTGCATCTTATTGATGCCCTTATTGAAGAAATCAGCTGAATGGGAGGCAACAAGTTCTTCATAGGTATTTTTACTGTCTCTCGGGTATTGAATTTTTTTCCCGCCAAGAAGTTATCCAAATTCTGGAAAAGGTAGAATATGTAGGCGCAAGAGACGGCGGATGACGGAGGACTTCCAATTCCAGCTCTTGTAGCTTGGAGACCGTCTGCTATGCAGTATGAGGTCGCGCTTTGTCGTGCAAGAGTAGTGGAGCCAAACGATAGTTAGCTAGTTGGAGACGTGTGAGCTTCTCCATCATTGTGTTCAATTCTTTACAGTACACATCAGCAGTAATGCTCGTTCGGTTTGGTAAGGAGCTGTGAATTACACCCGTGTTAGACCCCCAAACAGTGACCATCACTTTTCTTGGAGTAAGTTTTCGTTTAGCGCATTGTTTGGGTGCTGAACCAGGTGCAACCAACTTGCTGAGAGCTAACGATTGTCGAACAGGATCCATTTCTCGTCACAAGTAACAACGCGGTTGGTAACCTATTATAACGATGTAAATTATCATATAAAAACATTTTCGAAAACATGTACAATTTCCGTATTACAGAAATTTGAACAGATTGTGGTAGCCTCACGAGCAGCCATGTATACTTATCTATCCTATTTTTTTAAAGCTCCTATGTCTTTATTGGTATAGTTTAATTTTTACCATAATCAAATGAGAAAAGTAAGGAACAACTTAGCAGTTGAACTTATTTCGGACATAATTTAACTATAACTAAATTTAATTGCACTTCGAATACAACAAGTTAAATATCCATTTTCTAGAACAAGCTATATTAAAATTGGTTTATAAATATACTGGTTGTTTGCCCGCCACTTCGTCCGAGTAAGCTATATTATTTTATTTATTTCACCCGTATAAGATAAAAAGCTTCACGTAGGTGATAGAACTTTTAAAATCTATTCAGTAGTTTTGGAACTTAATCAGACCGAACCAACAAACAATCGAATTCTATTTCTAGTATTAGTAAAGAAAAGCCTGAATTTATTATTATTATTTGTTTTTTTTTTTAAATCGCACCTTGCATTACATCAGCTGTAGATATATTTCTATTATGCCAGACGTTCAAAAGTCACGATGGGGCTGACAACCCTTAGCCGAGCCACAGTCGGAACGTGCACTATCTCGAAAACGATCCTCGAGTGCCAATGTCGTGTCGTTTCAGACGCTTCACTTAGCACCATTTCCGCACTTATACAGGTAGCGCTCCGTTTTAAAGTTGCGTAAGAATTGTAGATGACATTCCCTCTATAAAGTAACCCATAGACTACATATATAGCTTCCACCAGCTGTTCCGGCCGCGTGCCCAGTGAACTGTTTAGTGGGATAAAATGAAGCCCAGATATTAATTCAGACTTAGAATTATCCCTATATAATAACCAAAAATAGGTCATAATCATAAAATGGCTAAAATTGAGTCATTTGTCCTAATAAATTATAACTTGAAATTAAACGAAATAACAAAAAGAATAATTGTCTTATATTATCAATAGTATTTGATTCTATAAACATATTAACTGTGAAATAGTAGATTCGTCCACGCATCCATTCTATCTTTAGTTCAGGTGCAGAATTTAATTGAAACCGTGTTTTACATTGTTACATAATTATGTTGTATCAATTTAAATCATTAAACAAATCGACATTATTGTCATCAATAGCAATTATTTTATTAATTAAAAAAATTAATAAAAAAAAACTAACAACGGTACAAGTATTAGCAAGAGCTTAGAGTACTTGAGCTTTCATTCAAATAAATTATGACAATTCTTATATGCGTGAAGATGTGGCAAGTGATGACATATCACGCGGTGAAACCATAAATTTCACGTAAGGCGGGGGTTATCTGTGGTATAGAATAACAAACCTCACTTCTTTTTTTGGCACACAGCAATTTAAGAGACAATATTTCCACATTCGAAGTATTATACCAGCTATTTTCCCACGACTTCTATGTCACCAGTGTATAATGTAGTTTCCCGTAGGTACATTATACACGGTATAGGTATTATTATTAAAATAGTTTCATTGCCTATTCGATGCAAAGAAACAAATAATCAAACCTTTCGCCTTTATTATATTAGAATAGGTTTAATAAACTATCATCAAAAATAGTAAAGTTCCTGTATTCTTAAAGTAATGAGAGCCTTTAAAGACCCAGTGCTTGTGTTCAAGAACTTAACATCTCATAAATTTCTATATTAAAATAAAAAAAAACTGGAGCGAAGAAAGTTTTAACACGACTTTTTACTTAGATGTAAGAACGCACACACTTTACTACCGGTGCATTGAGTAGTTTTAAAATATATATTACCTTGTTTTTAAGTTTTAATGTAATATTGTGGGTGATAATGCAATACCTACATACAAGTAAAGTAAAAGCTAATTTTAAGTAATTAACATTACAATTTATTTCAAATTTTCTCTTAATTGCAACTCTTAGTTACACGGTGCAATATAGTCTTTGCTTCGACAGCAAGATAATATTTTTTAAACTCTACAGGAAAACATACACAATATACTTTTATATTTTTCAAATATCGATAGTAGTTCAATAAGATCAAAATTGTAATTCCCTCGATAGAAATCGTGTGAAACATAAAACCCAGGTGGTCCTTATCTCGTAGAGTAGCTACAATTATTATGATTAATAATGACATGTCTGTACTCTGTTGTAAGTACACTTACAGACAAAACACAATCAATCATTAAACTGTCAAGTATTTGAATCTCTTTAAAATGTCCGGACGACACTTCCGGATACACGATTTTAAGCTTCTAGATTACTTGTCTTGCTAATATTATAAAGGCGAAAGTTTGTGGGTTTGAATGTTCTTTCTTTACCCAAAAACTACTGAACGGAGGTTGATGACATCACTACATATTATAAAACAAATTGCCCCGCTGCTTTTGTTTGTCTGTCTGTTCGCGATAAACTCGAAAAGTACGGTTTTAGTGTATAGTAAGTTTAGGTTTTGTACAAACTGACGATATTACAACGATACTAGTTTAATATGTCGGAAAAATAAAGCCTGACAAAAACTTTTCAGTTTTGACAAAACATTGTATGATGGAATTGTACTTCTTTATTAAATAGATCTACAAAAAAGTCCAAATTTTTAACAATACAGTATTGATCCTTATTCAAATAAATAAGTAAAAATAGTCTTTTACACTATATAAAAAAAAAACTAATAATGAGTTATCGACAAAGAAAAATCTCCGGGCGAGCTATTAAATATGAATCGCCGAAACGTATGTACGCGCATAACTTCTAAATTCCAGTTCCGACTGCACCAAATTGGATGATTCTAATTTCAGTGTTCCACAATTCATGACACGGTTTGTATATAAGACTTTTTTTTAAAACGGGTATAAGGTGGTACGAAGTTCGCCTGGTCAGCTAGTTTTTGTATATGTATAATTCTAGACTTGGATTAAAATATAGGTTACCTTTTATCCCACTGAATTGTTCTCTAGGGATAAAAGCGCTGTCAAGTCATCATTTAAACTATACGGGCAAAACTGCTAGTGTTATTAAAAACAAACTTTTAAAGTCGAGTTAATAGTTACGTAGTATTACTTATTGTTTTATAGAATAAAAGATGTAAAACATCAAATCAACTATTTTATTCATTCATTCATTTTATTAATTAGCAGCGATATGTTACTTATAAGATCTGATTTAAAATTTAAACCTTGGTAAGTTACAAACATTTTTATATTTGAATTTTTCCTAAGCTCGAGGGAAATTACTTTAAAAATAATAATGTCAAAAATTTATATTAGTCTGTGATATTTCTATTAATAATAAATTATTATAATTCTAAATTTAGCTGTGAAAATTGTGTTTAGTTTCTTAACATAAACGAAGTGTTGTTACAAAATAATACTAATAAAATATGTTACTATTATATACTTATAAGTGTAAAATTATAGGACGGCTAAACTAATTGAATATTTGTTCAGATAAGAAAAAAGTTCTTATGGAGAAAAAAACGCGGGAAATTGTAATAAAAATCATTAAAAAAAAACTTGCGTCGCATACAAACCAAAGTGAACACTTTTTCCCACCTTTTCAAAAAAGGCGACTAGGCCAATAACTTTTGAGAGAAGGAAGTTATTATATTTATGAAGCCCCATATTTTTTTATAGTTTTAATATTTTGGCGGTGCCAACATTCGCCGGGTTCCTAGGGAAATAGGACGACGTGATATTGTCAAGCAGTCCATGTGCCTAGCTATGCTGAAATAAATTTGAAAAAAAAAACAATTACTCAAACTGTTGGAACCAATGATAATAAGACGTCATTGGTTGGGACTACAAAACATACGAAGTGACAGAATAGTCTTCAATTCGCTGTCCAAGTCAATGAATCACAAATTGAATGAATAAAAAAAAAATGCTATGGCACAATAGAGAATTTTTTTTATATGTATTATAAATAGTTAGTCCGTAACGCATTTTAAAGGTGTATAACAATATAACGATATTATATATTCTGAGAAAAAGCATTGCGATTGCAAAATTAAATAAGGAATTAATATTTTTAAATCTAAATCAAAGTCACTAAGCTTATTTTCTGAGCGCAATACATTTTTGGGTGCTAAATTATTATATAAATGAATATCAATAAAGATCTGTTAATGCAATGTTTTTTCCTCTTTTTAGATTATGAAATTCTTTTAAAATTTCACAGTAGGTCGTTTTGAAGACTATGAATATTTAATGGTACTTAAATCTCGAAAATTTCAAAACACAACTGAAAACATATTCAATAATGGGATCAGTCAGGGGAGCTAGGAAAATCGAAATTTAGCTTTAAATCTTATTTAAGACATGCTCAAATTGCAAAGCTTAATTTACAGTAGCTTTATACGAAATGATGATAATTCATTATTAAGTAAACCCATTAAATTAAAAAGGTTGTGTTTTTGTCGGGTCTATATCAAAATATGGCCCGTTCTACTCGTCCCGGTAATTATATAATTCCATCTCTGTTTTCACTTTTATATATAATAAAATAGATAAATGAAATGTATTTAGAATAATAAAAGCGTGTCTTAATTGTTTGGTTTCTCAAAAGGTATAGTTATCAACCTCTAATCCTGCTTGGATTAGATGTCAACAATACCAAACAATAAAGGCATCCGTATTTCCTATGAATCGACTTACACATTTTCAGATAACGATGTTATTGAAATACCCATTGAATGATTATTTCATCATATTGAGACAAGTTTAATTATATGATAAAAATGCGAATCTATTTTCTGTTTGCGTACTTAGTTGACTTCAACATTCCTCTTCTCCGTGCAGAGTCTTCGTCCTTCAATTAAAAAAATATAAAGGTTTTAAAAATATGCTTAGTGAAAATGTTTAAATAATCCACTCTGTACCTGACACTCTGAGACGGGACTCAAATCCATGACCTTTCGCAATCCGAACGAGTGCTCTGACCACTGAGTTTCCCAGGACCTAACAGGACTGACGAATCTTTCAAGCACTTGTTAGTTTTTCGCTACTACAGAGCGTATTTTCATCAATGTTCAGGCAATCCATCCAAACAGCCCAAGGAAATATATTTACAAATATTTAAACTTTCGATAAAGATGAAAATTTGTTTTAATTATTATTTGATTAATTTTGCATTCACAATGCTATATTAAGTTCTTTCGATTATGACGTTTTTCTTGCGCACAGAAATTCTGCCAACGTACCATATGTTCATTGGTGATCGGATTTCAAGAATTGAATAAAAGTTGGTCCAGTATTTTCGGAGCCTCAATGCGAAGACAAAAAAAAACAAACAAAATATGTTTCCCCTTTATAATCTTTATATATATATATTAAGATGATTTTCGTTTTCAAATGTTTGTCCTTCGTGATCCATGTAAGGTTTAAACGGTGAGAGGTGATACGAAGTACATCGGACCATCTAGTATTATAGTATAGATTTGATAGTTCAATATGTTTTTAAGAAACGATACGGAATGTATTTTTCAATACTCTCTTCCAATTTAAAAGAAAGGATACAATTATCTAAGCTATTAATATAATCTTCGCAGATGTTTTTCCGGAGGATCTTACAAAATCTCAATCTATCGCATATCTTTAATAACATTCGGTAGGTACAATAATGTGATTCTTTATTAGTATCGAATATCGAATGTATTTATTATATGTCATAATTAATAATATACATTTATTAATCGTCTTTCTAGAGATAGGAAAGGTTATTACATAAATCTTCTGTGTTAATTATCCTTTTTTTACTACCATTAAGTTACAGTTGATCAATTCGTTGTATTGTTTTATTATAATCAGTGGTTGGAATAAGGTAGAGTTATTCATGTACTTACACTGATTTCATACAGCGAAAGAATAAAGTGGATATGCCTCAAATCCCGAGATTAAATTTAAAGAGCAGAAAAAATCCCGTGATTTTTTAAATAAAAAGTTATTTACTTTTACACAATTTAAACTACTGCACGCACGACGTTGCCAAACTTACATCAATGAAAGAAAGAAATAAAGAAAGAAGAAATAAAGAAATCCCGGGAAGGTCCACATTAATATCAACATTTCGATGCAAGTACATAAATAACTCTACCTAATTCCGACCTCTGATTATAATGTACAATAATGATATCAATGACGGATTTCATGACATTAGGCATTTTATGTATGTAAATGCACCAATAGGAAGCTGGAGTAGTTCGATAATGAAATAGAATAATTTCTTTCCTTCAATTATAATATAGTATTCACATACATAAATAAATATTTTGCTAATGGGAAATATGAAATAAAATGTGGTCGCAAAGTAGTCGAAATTCCGCCCAGTACAAATGGTAAAATTATTATCAAAAAAAAATTTGTTACCTCGTAATGAGAAGCGCGGTGATGTATTGGATAAGCGCTGAGGCCTGCGATCGTTGTTGTTAAGCAACCTTCGCAGGGGTCGGTTACGGGATGGGTGACCAAAAAGTTATTATCTCGCGCTACTCCGTGCTTCGGAAGGCAAGTTAAGCCATTGACTAGGTATTAACGGCCACACTTGCAGTCTTATACCCTCCAATCCGCATTGGGCCAGCGTGGAAGGTCATTGCCCGTCCTCCTTAATCATCCATAAGAAAGGTCTGAGCTCCTGCAGTGGGGACGTAAAAGGTCTTACGATGACCTCGTTATGCGGTTTCTTCGGTTTATATATTTTTGACGTTCAGTAATGTTTGTGTACCTATTATAATTTTGTTATAATACGGACAAATTAAATAGAATTTCTTTTTTTACTTCTGATGATTAAGAAAGACAACAAGATCACCATGACTGTATCAAAAGTCAATGGTAACTAAAAATCATCCGTCAGTCAAACTTCAAATAAAATTATCAAATATTATCTCAAACAATTTGCTCATAAGCGTTGATTCGTTTATAAGGTCATAATATAGACACACGCCATAACTGTTTGCCGGCTCGTTGTCTTTATTCACCAATTTACTTACATTCGAGCCCCGCCCCGCGGGTCGTAAAGTAATATTATCCGCTGGGCGAGGGCAATAGTGCCTCTTTTACGGGCCGCGAGCGAGCGTCACATGGGAAATTATTTGACGTGCCGTTTAATGGATTTCAGCCTTCATAACATGCTACCTACAGCCAAATAAAAATACTTGTACTACTTATCCAACGGTAGGCAGATAATGTGCAATATTTTAACTCCGAAATTTATAACGCTGTAACTCCTCTCGCATCCCCTCATCCTGCAGTCGGATCTCGCTTATTTGAATTGACAGGTTACAGTCATGATGTAGCACATATTTTAATGTATTTTACTTATATTGGGTATTTGTTTCTAAGTAAACATCCAAAACTTTAATTATTTACTCAATATGAACGTTTAAAAACGAATACATAGACATATACTAGACTTGATTTGAAGCGTTAAAAACTAGTAAGCTGTATACATCAAAAGGCTTCTCCACTCTAACCCCACCCTTTATTCTATAAGAACTAAAACTTTAATTAATATTTCCTTCATTTACTCTTTATGTTGGGATTTCTTATTAATTAAATATAACACCTACAAATTATGCCTGATGTTTCTTGAGATAGTAAAAGATATTTTATATTTGTTTATAGATTGTGGTGTCGCAAGCCTGGAGCTTCTTGAGCTCCGAGTTCCAGCGCATGTACCACTGGGTACACGGGCACAGCTGCAATGCCGTTGGCAATTAGGCCCAACAGACATACTATACTCAGTCAAGTGGTACAAAGATGGCAAGGAATTCTTCAGGCATGTGCCAAGAGAGGTTGAGCCGAGAAGAAAGTTTCCTTTGCCAGGAGTGGACGTAGAGGTACGTACTGTAGAAGTAGAATTCTGAAATCCAATTGTACGTTAATCATAAACTGCTGTTACACGAGCGAGTGAGCTGTGTCTTTGTGACTATTCACTTAGACACTATAGTGATGACGGTGGTAGGAGAATATATCTCATCATACTCGACAGAGGGTACATCGATATATCTGATTACGTAGAGATTAGTAGATCCGTTATTTCATGATCTGTGCAGGCATAAATAGAGTTATTTACTTATATTCTTGTCATGTGCCTATTCCAAACCAAGTGCCTATTCCACCTTTTAAACTTTGACTGTTTTGCGTATATTCATTTATTACTTAAATGATACTTCTTTGTAATTTAATGTCATGATATGCATTTATTATCTACTTAGTTAATTTTGTCTTTCAAATCGGTGACTATTAGCTCAAAACACGACTCACTTTATTTACATGTAGTGGGAATAACAAGAAATCATTATCTATAACCTGTTGTTACCTTTGCAGCTCCTTGAAGCAATGTGTTGTGTCAATATATTAATCCAAACTCAGAGGCTTATGTCTAGTATCACATTTGCCTACCACCGTTCTTCTCAATATTCAATAAACCTGCTTGATACCCTGTCAATAAGGCATTAAGCACTGATATGTTGGTTACTAGCAGTAACTGTAGCTGTATCAAGATGCCTCCTTTGATTATATACTTGGATGCATCTATGCAGTACACGTTGTCATTGATGAACTCATAAAGAGAATAGAGTTATTTAAACCAGAGTCGGTCACGGAGGTAATCGATATTAATTTAAAGAATTATTGTATTTCTTGTAAAGAATTATTGAAAATGTGTGTAAGTACATGTTCAATAAAAATTAAGCATGTTATACATTCAGTCAAAATAGTATCGGGAATGGATTATTTGTTTATGGTTTCAAATTCAAATTTTTGATTTTTTTGTTGTTGTTAGATTGGCACAACTGTTTTCTATTTTGGCGTGGAGTTTTAGTTGCATCTGTTATTTATATTAAATACAGATCTTATTTTAGTTATATCATATCTAGTGTATATTGCAAATTTTATAGTGGACAAAAACATCGAACAAAGAGTTTGTCTAAAATTTTGCATTTGGAATTTCGTGTTTGGAGTCACTGAAAGTGTTACAGAAGGCTTACGGTGAATTGACTTTATCAAAAACTTGTGCTTATGAGTGGTGCAAAGCGTACAGGAGCGGTCGAGATGTGATGGAAGATTTGCCTCGCTCTGGTAGGCCATTAACGTCTGCAACTGAAGTAAAAGAAAAAGTGACTGGAAATTCTCTGAGTCTCTCCTTCTTCAACTTTGAGAGAGTCTCTCCAACTTTGAGAGAGAGCCGCCGAACTTTCTGTATCTCACCAATCAATCCGTACCATTTTAAATAATTATTTGGGTTTGAAACATATTTCCGTCCGACTAGTCCCAAAAGACCTGAATTTTCTCCAAACACTCATTCGCATGAGAATCGCTGAGGACATGCTAGAACGAGTCAGTTAAGACTCAACATTTATGAAACGCATTGTTCTGATGACGAGATGTAGGTTTACGAGTTTGACATGCAAACTAGTCATTAAGCTTCAGAGTGGCGCCTTCCAACAGCCCTGCGATTCTATAAAAATCCAAACCAGAATTGGAATTCACTCAGATGTCCGAATCCACATAAAAAGCGGCATCCGCTTAATATTGAATTGGTAATGACGTTTCGTGGCATAAGCGAAGTGAGTTTCAAATGACATGAATAAGATATCTGAGACACGTATAATCAATCTTTTTTGTTTTGTATTTTTTTTTTGTGTAATTTGGAATCAATAGAATTACTTCACTAAATGACATGAATGACGTCGAATTATAACAGAATCGCCCTGCTGAACCGAAACTGAAAAAACCACGCCAAAGTCGTTCAAAAGCCAAGTCATGTTGACTGTTTTCTTTGACTATCGCGGTGTTGTGTACTCGGAATTCTTGCTGGATGGTCCAACGGTAAATAAGGAATATCATTTGAGTGTTATGCGGCGTTTAAGAGGACAAATTCGAAGAAAAAGGCCTCATATGTGGAAAAAAAATCTGGGTTTTTTCACCACGATAATGCGTCTTCGCACAAGGCCACATTGTAAATGAATTTTTGAGCAAACACTCAACATATATCATCGAGAAACTACCATATTCACCAGATATGACTCCAGCCGACTTCTTTCTTTTTCCTCAACTCAAATTACCACTTCGCGGCATCGATTTTCAATCGGTAGAAGATGTAAAGGAGAATTAGCGGCGAGAACTGAACTCAATTCCGGGAACAGCTTTTAAAAAATGTTTTGATGATTGGATTATTCATTGGCCTAAGTGTATCGTTTCTGAAAGAGCAGACTTGAAAGGTGATAAAATAAATTTGGATGAATAACAAACAGATAGGTACTTTCTTGACAGAGTAGTATGGAAAGTTGATATAATAAGGGAGTATTTTAAGAAAAAAAAAGCACTTAAAAGCACCTCACTAGACAGCGACTCTACCAAAAGTTGATTTTTGCAGGATACGAATGGACTAAAGATAGTATTTTAACTAATATATTAAAAAACTGAAATTTGAAAAGTTCAAAACTTAGATATCAATACAAATAGAATATAAGTTATTTATTCAATATTGAAAATTAATTTACTTTTATACATGAAAAAAAACCGGAAGTATTGTCATGGTGAAATCAAGAAAGTACTTTAGCGACATCTTGTTTGATGTCGGGAACTAATGTTTTTTTTATATACTTCCTCATTATGAATGACAGATACTCATTATTTTCGATTAAAGACACATGAATCAATCCTACTTAGCCATATCTTTGAGTCATATACCTCTTTCTTTTTATCTTTTTTTTATTTGTTATTAATTTTAAATTACAATGTGTAGTTGTTTTAAGCCGGATATTTTTTTTTATATTTATGCTCCGTGATATCATGACTGGACTCAACAGTATATCAGTGCAGCGAGTCCTGCTGCTAATACTGAGCTGAGTCTAGTGTTGGCATCACATTAGTGGCATAAAATTCTATTTTTTAAACCACTGTTGTCTTATACTTATTAACACTTAAAACCAATGGATGTACCAATGAGTATAATATTACTAACTTATTATTAATGTCATTGGGATGTACATTTTAATCTGTCCTTCCACTCCGCCCATCTAAACTGACCAACTGGTTGTGAAGAATGGAATTTGATGAAAGGAATTCCAATCTAAGCTACTGGTTGGTCACCAACGTTTAATTCAAGTGATAATGTTCCGAACATCTATTAAGACCGTCGACATTTCTCCAGTAATAGTCATAATTCATTTAACGTGCTAAAGTTTTAACATCCACTAAAAGACCAACCACATTTTTTTTACAAAAATCAACACTTAAATGAATTACTTTAAAACACCTTTTTTATAAATAACGAAGCTGATAACGCGAGTTGCCTTTTCGATAGTAATCTTTGTTTACAACTTGGAAAATTTTGTACAGAATACGCGTCTCAGATAATAGAGACCAACTTTGAAAGTAGATAGGTATAATTGGATTAATCCGACTGCGAGTCGAGTTTGCTTAGGTCTACGGAGTGGAAACAATATAAAACTGGACCGGATATTACTGTGTGGAGAGGTGCAGGTGTAAACAGAGCCCCGCTTGTGTGTGACTTATACTTTCTATGTTTACCACTTGAAACCCGTATCAATGCTTGTATTAGTTTTAAGCTATGGTATAAGGATAATCCCATTATTGATATCATACCAAATTTTTATACGTTTACATAACTCACATCACGTTTTCATAAAATATAAAAGCCCGTAATCGTTTTTGAATTTAACTGTTAATGCATTAAAGTTTAGAATCAACGAGATCTATAATTTTTAATGACCTGGGAGAATACTCTGTCCACGAAAGAAATTTTGAAAGGTTCTTATAGTTTTATTAAAATTATATCCTTAAACTGTGCATCAGGGGTAGTGTCAGGTGTTGAAAAATTTCTTCGTAAATAAACTTAATTTCGATATTGGTAAAACAGAACAGGCCTTCGTATGCGAATATTTATATCGTTACAGACATTTGCAAATAGGTACAAGATACTGAGTAAAAAAAATATTAGACATTGTTTTAAAGATAATTTGCCATTTTTAAATTCTATACAAACGAATATTAATACTATAATATTTTAATACCTTTTTGTATAGTAAACAACTTTCACCAAAATTATTCAGGTAACAATTCCATGGTAACTTTTATAAAGTTCCGGCCAATTTCATTTGCAATTGAGTTCAGGTTCATTTTTTTTAACTAGAGAATTGTGTGCTGGGAAAACGACTGAAAGAACACATTGCAATCACAATAACAATAATTCAACAGTAAATAAAAATAACATCTCGTTCTGAATGTATTTACTCCATATTAAATTAAATTCTTATTATTTCTTGATACTTCTAGATATCTGTATAACACCTCAAACATCATACTCAAAACAATATGTAGTTTCAATTTTCTTAAGGCCTTTTTGTTTGAAATTGATTCTGCGTCACACAATTACAAAAATCATAATCTTAATTGTATTTGGGAACACCAAAATAATTTTAATTGTTACCTAACAAAATAAACGTCGTCGATTTATTTATATTCTAGTTTTTTATTAATTATTAAAGCATCCATATAACTAAGTGTATAAAAATCTAACAAATAGAAATAATTAGTTTTTAACCCAACACTTGTTGAGTTATAAAAGTGTAAGATTAAATCAAAATATAACTTCCGAGATTTTGTGATCTTTCTCTCATTTTGAATGATTTGTCGTTACCTAAATCATAAACAGTTCTTACGATATGTATTATTTGTTAAGAAATATGTCAATTTTTTGACATAGGTATACATTAAAAGGCAGTAAACAAGAATGCAAGTAATTTTTCATACAAAAATAATATTAAAAAAAAACAATACTGGATTTTCCGTAACACAAAGCGAGTGCCGAGTGCAGATATTTATTGAATTTTGTGTTCAAAGCGAGAGGATTAACAGCATGTAAAATAATGTATACGTTTCTACAACAAGATTATTTTAAATATGTAATAGGAAAACTGAATGTTTTCGATTGCCAATTTGACAATTGATCAAACTATTCCATCTTGGAAGGATACCATAGCCTTATTAAGCGAGTCGTTAAAGTGAAACATGAATATAGTATTTCCGAACACTGTGATGGCATCACGTTTAAATGCACACAGTAAGATATTTGAACTGTAGGATTTGACGATACGGTAGTAGTATGTATACGCATACGTAATGCTATTGAGAAAGTTTAGATGTTTTTGGAGAAAAAAACTTAAGGTAACTGCATAGTTTTAAACTTCCATTATTACTAAAATTAAAGTTAAATTATTTAAGGAATTGCTGTTTAATGATTACTGAATGATCATGGCATTTGAAACAGTGCGGAAATTATAATATATCATCTACATAGTATAGTGTTACGGTGTACCATACCACCGTTTGTTTTGTCCCAGGTTTCAACATGAAAACTTTTTGTCTTTGAAATCCAAAATATCTAATTTTATTTTATTCACCTTACATAATTTAAAATTTTGACTAATCAAATATACTCTTTATGGATGTCAGTTCGTAAAAAACTCATCTGTAAATAACATGTAAATCAACATATTATCGTATAAATTTTAATATAAAATTATAAAATGATTGTTGATAATGATTAAGAATGAGACATTGTGATAGAAATTATATAACATAATAATAATAATAATAATAATAATAATCGACAATTCCTTAATCCTCCCACCCCTCGAATCGTCGAGGGGTCGGGAAGAGTAAATTATGGATACGGGAATAATAATAATAATATACTTTATTGCACTCAATATGATACAATGTTTACATGAGCTTATTTTTTAAAAACATTGAGTAAACAAATGGCGGCCTTATTGCTTAACAGCAATTTCTTCCAGGCAACCTATGGTGAAACTAGATAACAAATATAGATACTGTGGGGAGTGGGTGCAATATCCAAAAATATACAATTTTTTTTTGCATGCAAAAGTACATCATAAGCGCACAAAAGCCCTTTCGGGTTTATCAGTGGCCGTGGAGTTCAAATACAACGTTCCTAAAATAATTACAATAATTTATCAAGGTATATTAGATAGTTACATAACGTTATTTTTATTATTTAACAATGCAATTGACATAAGGTATTTCAAGCAAGTTAATCTTACTTAGCAATAGATGAGAACATAATTTTATATAATGTAATCATTCTTACTTTTATCAAGAAAGTATTTTTTCAGATATTTTTTATAATTACGCTTATTCAGATAATAAGATACAGATTCATCAGTCATTTCATTCAATATCGCCGGTAACAAATATTTCCAATTTCTTTTTCCATAATAGTTATTAAATTTAGGTAACACATATTTCTTTGATTTTTGTAACTTTCTCAATGTCTTTGGTCGAGTATAGGCAATCAATTCATTGCTATTGTGATGTTCATCAATCAATATGGCGAGCCTCACACTATTATATATTGGCAAGACCCCACAATAATTAAATAAATCTAAATCATTTAAAAAGTTTGTTTTTATTTTTTTCGGAACTATTAACTTTAGTAATTTTAACTGTAGGTTATAGATATTAATCAAGTGTGTTTTGAACGTTCTTCCATAACTACTTAACCCATATCCGATCACACTGTTAGCCAAGGCCATATATAAAGTTCTCAAGGTCATGTAAGGTATTTTGTATCGTAGAATAGATAGTTTAGATGTTATAGCCCTTAATTTCTCACATACATATCCGATATGTGGAACCCAGTTAAATCTGTTATCAATTATAAGACCGATATACATATGTTGAGTTACGAATTCAATTTTTGGACATGAACATTGCATATTTACCTTATGAAGGCATGAGTGTCCATGGGCGATAATAGATGGTGTAAATATTTTTCTGAAAAATGGCGAGTGGATATGAATGGCTTTTGTTTTTTGCGCGTTTATTACAAGACCGGTGTCATGAGCCCATTTGCATATCAGGTTGAAGCTGCGTTGCGATAGACGCTCCGCTATAGCGAGATCTGAATGGGCCGTTACTATGCAAGTATCGTCAGCAAACTGGTATACAGACCCCCTCTCAAGCAAATTACTTAAGTCATTAACATATAGTAAGTATTCAGTGGGTCCGATGATCGAACCCTGGGCAGTGCCCACCTCTGTTGGTATTTTGTGACTGTAAGCACCATCAATCTTTACAAATGTACATCTGTTATGATGGTATTTCTTAAACCATTCTAGTAGCGGGCCTTGTATACCATTCTGTTCAAGCTTTGAATACAATACATCATAATTCAAAAGATCAAAAGCCTTACTGAAGTCGATGAAGACTGCAATCACGTGACGTTTGTTATTCATGTGACTACAGATTTCATCCGTGAATTTACAAAGTAATTTGGTGGTACTTTTATTTTTTTGAAAGCCAAATTGATTTGCATCAATTATATTATGGGCGCTCAAAAACGTATTTATCTCATTAGCTAAGTATCTCTCAACAATCTTATCCACACATGATAATATGGTTATGGGTCTATAATTATTATAATTCTTATGACAACCTTTTTTATAAATAGGACGAACAGTGCCGATTTTTAATTTGTCTGGATATGAAGATGTTGCAATACATCTGTTTATTAGATGTGTTAATACGGGTGCTATCAAATCGACAGTGTTTCTAAGGTCGGCAGCACGAATACCATCATACCCTGGACTTTTATTATAGTTTAATTGTTCGATTATTTTATGGATGTCCGCAATGACAGCCGGCCTCATACGCATTGTCACATTTGGATAGTTTATATATCTCGTTGGACAAAGAATACGATTCGTACACGGATCTATCAAATTTTTAACATTTTGATGAAACTCATTTGCAAAATTTTCCGCTAAAATAGTTGCAGGTAGATTAAAATATTTTAATAATAATTCGTCGACCGACGAGGATATTTTGCCACACAATTTGTTTATTATATTCCAGATTAGTTTTGTGTTGCTGAAGTTTTCATTAATTTGTTTTTTGTAGTAAGAATTTTTAGTATAATTTATATACTTATTCGTTTTGTTTCTATATATATTAAATAATAATCTTTTCTCTAAGTTATTTTCGTCTTTTTTCCATATTCTAAATAACTCTTATCATAGGGAATTGTAATCTGTAACTTGGACGATCCAAGTTTTTAACAAGAACCCCAAAGAGGGTTATGTATTCGTTTATTTGGTAATTTTAAATTATATATACCCTATACAAACTGTTTTTACAATCATTTTTTGTTTGTTATAGTTTCTTATTTATCCTTATACAATTAATAAATCCATACTCAAGCTAGTCAGTCTTATTAATTGTCACAATAGTAGCAATTCCCTGAGTAATGACTATTATTATATTATTTAAACTTAATATATTTATTAGGAATATTCGTGAGTTATCTACTAATTATATTGCAACAATATCGTAGTTATGTTCTCATTTATATTGTCGTAAAGTAGCTCGATGGCGTAGAGGATAAGCGCCGCGGCCCGCGATCGTAGTCGTTAAGCAACTTTCGCAAGGGCCGGTCACGGGATGGGTGACCAAATAATTATTATTTCGAGCTACTCCGTGCTTCGGAAGGCACGTTAAGCCGTTGGTCCCGGCTGCATTTGCAGTCGTTAATACCCTCCAATCCGCATTGGGCCAGCGTGGAGGGTCATGGCCTATCCTCATTAACCATCCATAAGGAAGGCCTGAGCCCCTGCAGTGGGGACGTGAAAAGGGCTGATGGTGGTGGTGGTGGAAAGTTTTCTTGCGTTCATTCTTGGTCATAGGTCGAAGTCGTGTAAAGATGAAACAAAAGATATAGACTAGGTATTACAGACCTACGTAGTCAAATGTCCCACATTCGGTTTCAAGATATAGCTATTTCTGAGTCGCCGGGAAAGATTACCGGTCGGGTCAACATGGAAAATGAATTATTATATATTGTCAATCTGGATTTTGTCGTACTGTAACGTCCGAAAACATTACTATGAATTTACACTCTGATGTTAGTTTTCGCGTTCGAATTCGCGGAATCTTTTCTTGCTAATTGTTTTTTTTTTGTTTTGAAAAGCCTAAGGATAGCATCAAAGAGTAGATAGTACCTACTCTTTGATGCTATCCTTAGGCTGTTTAAGAGTAGTAATGATATTGTTAATGTTTCTTTAATATTTACTTGTTGTTTTTCCGCGACTTGGTTCGTGTATATTATTGCCCATGTTACCTTCTTATGATGTAGCTTCCCGTTGGTTAAAAAAATTTCATGTTCGAAGATTACACTCAACAAATAAACAAAGTCCTTACCTAAAAAACCTCTTTAATATTGGTATAGTTTCAAAAGATTTCCATAACTTATGTGATGTTAACGATATGAATAATGAAAATTTTTGAAATTGAAACTCTCATCAGACAGGTGATCAAGTGTACCATCTCGTCAACAGTGTTTCGAGAGACACTGAAATATGCTTGGCAGTTTATAGCCCATTCTCCCTACGGGCTTATACTAAAATGGCGGAGACATTAAATGGTCGTGTCTTGAAATGCAATACATTTTAACGATTTTAATAGTTGCTAGTTCAACGGTAGATGTGTTACTTCAATATGAAGATAGTGTGTTGTAAAGTTATCTTGCCTTTGGGACAATTACCTATATTTAGTTTGTACAATTTCTTCAATTACCTACTTATTATAAAACCAAGCGTTTACGTCGTATTGTTTTAACGACATTTTTGGTGTTTAGTTGGAAAAACGCTTTTTTTTATCATTTCAAAAATTGATATAGATACAAACTAAATTTGCAAGAAAAAAAATACTTCAATCATTAAATGAAAAAACTTTCAACAGTTTCAGCGTTTGTATTTGATTTCATGACGTTCCGGACCCTTTTACGGGTTCCGTGTTCACTGAAGACTAAGGTGTCGATTGTCTTTAAGCCCTGACGGGAACCGAAAAAGAGGGATGTTATAAATTTAACTCCTTTGTTTCTTGTTGTGTGTTATCTTCGTCTCCGTTTGTGGCATCGTAGCTCCCGAACGAATGGACCGATTTAAGTGGTTTTTCTTAATTCGAAATATAATTAAATCACAATGGTTTTGTCTGTTGTCCGTTCAAAATCCGTCCAGCCGTTGAAGCTCACCAGCTGTTTTCCTGGCTCATGTCGAAGTACATTAGAATTTAAAACAAAAACAATAAATAAGTCATCACAAAGGTTTTATTTTCAGAATTATCGCACATATTTAAGTATATTTTTACCAAATTATTTCTGTATGTAAATCTGTCGGGGAAGTAATATTACACTGTAATAATAAGTATGATTTTCTAATATCCTCAAAACTAATCGTTTGATTCTCAGAAAAGAATCTTTAAATACACTTATATTCAAATAGAACACTGATTTAGAAATTCAGAATAAACTTCGACGTATGTCACGTAGCTGAGTGAACAGTTTAGAACTAATTTTAGTCGTAGTTGGCTAAAAGTTTCAGTTTGCATTGCGTTCGGTCGCTCGAGCTCTGTGTTCGGTGAGGACGTTTATGTAATAAGATGGAATAAGAAAGATATTTATTATTATTATTCTAGGAGCTGCCCAGATCCATATGGATATCGTGACCTTAATTATTTATGGGACTCGCCACTAATATTACAGTAGCTCTACAAATTCTGTTATGTTTCAAGCTTTTAAAAAAAAATCTTTATTGAGCTGATTTTGTTTCGTCTCAGATGTAAAAATGTAACGGTAGTGTGAGTTGTATACAGAAAAATAAATGCTAAAATTTTTTATAAGTTTATGCGCCCTCTGATAAATTTTGTCACGATGAATTTTAGTCTCCTTTATCCGAGGTCTATGGAGCTATAGAACGCTTGTGATGGCGCGCGCACTTGAACACGTGACAATTAAGTGACGTGAAATAGTATATTATATCAGCTCTTCTTAAAACCTACATGCACACCGTTGGAATTGTCCTCGGAATTATTCTCTTCGCTCGTTTTCCATAACTGAATTTTTGATACCTTTTTTTAATGGTTATTTACTAGCTCTGTCTTACTAACCTTACTTATCGTTTCCAACTTAAATTTATAATTAGCCTATTTCTTTTCCCTTTTTGGCAGGAGTCAAGTCATAACGGTGCGAATGTGACGTTACACCCCGCGGTTCTGGAGACAGGCGGTCGGTACAGGTGCGAAGTATCAGGAGAAAGGCCTTTGTTCCCAACGGTGTCAGATCATGCGGATATGACTATTGTCGGTAAGTATAAAAAATGCCAAAGGAAAGTGGATCTTGTTTTAATATTAATATTTTTTTTTTCTGAATGGCAACACAATCCACGTGACATATCAATCTTAGAAGTATAACACCTATTCTTGTTAGATAGATGTCACGTAATTTTGATAGCATGCACTGTAAATCACAAAGAAAATAGCGTCCACACATGTTGTTATTCAAAATGAAAAAAAAAATAAGGAGGTTATTTCTAAGGAGTCTGTTACAGCAACACGTTAATTTTTATTTTTTTAAGAAACAAAGTCTATTTTATTAGTTTTCCACAAAAATATTTTTTCAAGTTTTTTATTGTAATTATAGGGAAAATTGATAAATATAATTGATAAAGAAAATTGATAGCCACTTTTTGGCCAAGGTAATTATGTAGCACTTTTACAGTAATCATAATAGTTTGCAAACAATTAATTAAACACTTATTTTGCCTGTCCATTCGTTATCCTGTCTCTATCTATCTCATAGCCGTTTTTTACGCAAATTTTATAAGGGTCTGTCATAGGATGGGTTTCGTTAACACTTATCAATTCGCATTGGGCCTGCATGGTGGGTCTTGGTTCATTCTCCAAATTCGATTCGAATCCATAGGATAGGCCTAAGCCCCAGCAATGGGGACATTAATAAGCTGGCGATAATGGTGATGATGAGTAATAATATTAATTTTTGTTTTAGCTTTACCAGATCACGGACCTACTATTACTGGGTCCCGTTTGCGGTACCAGATAGGCGACAGGGTACAGGTCAACTGCACCTCTGGTCGGTCCCGGCCCGCCACCAGACTCGCCTGGTACATCAACGGGGAGCCAGCGCCCACCGGCGCGATGTTGCCGCCCATGCATTACAAATTTGAAGATGGCCTAGAGGTCACTAGTTTAGCTCTTGACTTTAAAGTCAAACCTAAACACTTTAGGAAAGGAGATCTTAAGCTTAAGGTATGAAAATGTTTGAAGAATATTTAGATATTTTTAACAAATATTAATAATGGTCAAATGATTACCGAACACGTTTTACATTTAAAACGATTTTATTGATTCAATCCTTATTAAAAAACATTCATAGTGGATTACGTTTATAGTATTGATGTTTTAAGTGGGTAATATTTCAGTAATTATGGATATTAAAAAATTTTTTTATGCAAATTTAGTATGCAAATTTAAATAAATACTAATATATACACAGTAAATTACGTGAAATTTTTGACGATTTCTAAGGCCCCGTAGGCCTGCTCTATTTATGAAAAAAAAAAAACGCAATTTCGGAATATTATAAAATTATCTTATTATTTTGAGCCGTTCGCACGCCGGTTTCAAGGTCTCATCATGTCTGGGTTCGATTCTCGGTCGGGTCAATGCAGAAAATTTACTTTTTTATATTGTTACTATATGTTATGGTACCTTCATTGCCTCAGACACTCCGTTATTCTGAGGCTGTAGGCTCATCTTGGAATCTGAGCAATGTATGCTACGTTCTCTAATATTTATTAAAATCCTATACGAGATTATCTACTCATCAGACGCATTACCAGCTCCTTTAAATGAGTCGTATTTATTTATATTCCAAAACGCGAAGTTTCGTTTTCGATCTAGTAATAAGCAATGCATAAAATCAACTTTTCGTATCTAAGGGTTAGGTGCTGTGGTCTCCCCTTTTTTATACTAATATTTCTTTATTTAATCTCATAAAATTGTACGTTTGCAACGGTGTCGGAAAATGATAGTTGTGAAATGGAACTCATCTGATGAGTTCGAAACCGCAGCCGTATAACTGAATTAAAGCGTACGAGCTGAAGCTGCCGCCATTCCATAACTGTTCGGATTCAACGACCTGTACAAATAAATAGGCTTTTCATAATTCACAACTTTTATCAGAATATCAGTTTTTATTATGATTGATTTTTTTTGAAGTTTTTAGATATTTTAGATATTGCTATATAGCTTATATAGCGTATTTTATATGTCTTTTATTTTAATGACTATGTATTGATGATAATATTTTTTTAATGGCTAAAAACACAAATTGAGTCCGTGAGTTAGATAGAAAAATATTAGATACATTTTTTGTATCAATTTAACAATAAATAGCTTAGATAATACGCATTAAAGTTGAATAGTGGGCGCACGCTACGTCACATTTATATAAAAACATTTCAACTTAATTTGTCGCCGTAATTTATTGATAACGAAATGAAATATAAAAGAAATACCTACGTGTTTAATTTATTCTTTAATAATCCACCTGACGGTCAGGCATAATATTATTTGGTATTGATTTGGAGTGCTAGTTCATTCGTAATTTGTCTTGATAATTGATCGTAGTAATGATAGGTAGCAATGCTATTCTTAATGAAGTGTAGAATAATGAATGAATAATGGAACGAACGAACGAATTAATGAATGAATACTTTATTGTCCAGTAAAACATAAACATGAAAACAAATATAATTAGGAACATAAATGCAAAAGGCGGTCTTATTTCTAAGGAAGCAATAGCCCAAGTTTATTAAAACATCAGGTAACTCTTTTGTTGCAGTGCTTAGCCACGATAGCGACTGTTTATTGGAGGAGCAACGAAGAGAGTGTCCAAGGAGAAAGGCTAAAAGGATACGCTCGATCCAGAGAACTTAGCGAGGGCACATCCAGGGCGGACAGAGTCCAAGCCGCTGGAAAATCATCTGTCGCCAACGAACTCCTCCTAAATCCTATATATCTAGTGCTGTGTTCCATTATGATGCACATATTACAGAAAAGACATTCAACATAAATATAATTCAAGATATTAGTGATAAAAGAACAGTGACTGCTTAGGTGAATTTATTATTATGGGATTCACTTTTGTTTTGTGCGTTGATTTTAGTGTAACGCAACTAAAAGACATCATAACGTGGCATGGAGCTTCTATAGAGCTAATAATTATATAAACGTTTACATTAAAGATAAGTTATTTAATCGTTAAAATTACTCATTTCTTCTCCATAATATTTTGAGCACTGCTAATAAAAATATCCAATTTATATTATGTTTCTTTGAAGGCTCTAATTTTATTAAGTTATGATGAAAAGATAAATCAGTTTCTAATGGCTATATTAGTAAAAATTACTTTGACCTATAGTGACTATATTTTTTTTAAATATTTAAGGTACGTTGTGAATGAAAAATATTATTCTTGTTATAAATAATTGAAATTTAATCAACAGTTTGGAAAATTTTAAAACGAAAGATAATTTGGGTTCATTTCACATTTGATTTTTATAGCTACATGACGTTATGTGCACAGTCACTCATTCTATATGAATTTATAAGCGTAGTTGGGTTATATCACTGAGCCTCTAAATACATTTTCAGACATTACGTACTTACTGAGCATATTGAACATAGAATTGAGGTGGGTAGTATTGAGGTTGCCATGTCATTTCAGCGACATCTTTAAATAAAAATTGATAAATCACCAAACTCAAACTTGATATCGAATTGTGTCCTAGAATAGGTTAATTTTAACCTTTTTTTATCATCAATACAATTTATACTATAGGAAAACCTTATCTCATACTGATTTCTTATTAAACACTCCAAAGACAAAAGTTACATCCTGTTGCGAATCGAGTGATTTAATTAAGGTATAATATAAAATATTACTTAATTAATGGAATTAGTTAATATCACTTTTTTCATTAAAACTTTGTTTTGAAAAGAAGCAAAGGACGTTGTTGACAAATATAATACATTATTAAGAAAAGTAAAAAAAGATTGCGAAAATAAATATTATCATCAAAAAAGTACAAACATCTAATAAACTACTTTATGGCTATGAATTTCAAAATAATAGCAGAAAAAAATTCTCTGTCAGTTTGTGTTGTAGCGCGCAAGAAGGATATCGGCTTCGTAGATTAAGTAGACACATATTGTGTCGAGACACAAATATATTAGTTTTATTTTAACATATGAAACAACAAACGACTATAGAAAAACAAAAAACACGAAACTTAAATATGTTTACGATTAAATGTTTTCATATTTCATTAAATTGAAAGTTATGTTTAGGTATCACTTATTCTTTTTCTCGGAGCCAATTAAAGTAAGTAATTCATCAAAAAACAAAACATAATTTTTATTTTAAACAAAAATGTAATCATCGTGATTACTTCCAAAACATATGAATGGAAATATAAATGAAAATAGAACTACATATCTATTTAAAACTTTTGAAGACAGATTAATGATGAAAATCCTTTAGCAATTAAATAATGGTGTTAATTAACTATGGCTATTATTTTCTAACATGTAATCCAAAGATCATCAATTTAACCAAAGTTCATGCATTAAACATTTTTTTATTGTTTGGTCAATCTGCCAACAAACTTTGAATTAAAGAATTACCCAGTTAGATAATTTCAGTTACCATTATTATTCTACGTATTAAAATATGAAACCATTAGCACGCCAAAATAAAGAATATAGTGACATAAATAATTATAGGTCTCACTTTAAATCCGATTATAGTTTTTTTTTCAATACCTAATAAATGTTAGATAAAGCTTTTAACTTATATTCAGTTTGACTTATAAAAATTGAAACTATGCGATTACCTAAAAAGGCAATTAAAAAAAAAACAATATAAAAGATGGAATAGAAAGGGTCAAGTGAAAGTCCGTTGGAAAATTACTTGTAAAAAAATGTGAGATCACATTTTATTAAAACATAAAATTACAAAAACCATTATCAGCGAAATATTATCAAATATAAAAAATTAAAGGTATCCAAGCGAACAATTTTCTTCACACGCTGTTATTACACACTAATTACTATGTAAGAATTAAAAATAGTAGTAAACAAGAAAATAATGAGAGCAATTAAAATTCAATATCATTTAAGTCAGTTTAAGAGATTATAGCAGTTGCGAAAGTCTGAAACTATGCCATCGGTTAATAAATCTTCGGTGGGAGACCTTATACTGTGAAGAACCGGCATGGGCTTTATCATCCTGCTTTACTTTATAAAATGAAGTCTAATAGAAAACTTAAATGTAGTTAAAAGAAATCAAGATAACCTTATTTTTTTTTGACAGAATAGTTTACCTCAAATATCTACATTATCATATATGTATATGGTTGTTACAGAAGTTTCTTGTCATTGATTCAGTAACAATGCGAGCTTAATACTCTTTGCTCGTAGACAATCTGATCGTATTTAACTCAGGTATTTAATATTAAAGCCTCCTAGAGCCAGTTGCACAAACGTCCATTACATTTTTCATTAGTTTAAAGCGACATTATCCATACAAATTTGACATTCATTAGGGCTTAATGGAGTCATTAAACCTTAATGGACGTTTGTGCAACTGACCGTTTGTGTTTAATTTTTTTTTAACCTTGATATTATCAACCTCCATAGTATAAAATGAAACCAATGCAACTCGCATATCGTTAAGAGATATATTTATACATAGTCGTACTTTAACTTAAGGTGATAGCTTAAATCGTTTACTGTCAATTAATTGATAAAGGACTATCTGTATTGTCCTTATAATCCATTATAGTTTGCTTTTATACCATCAGTAGTGTTATTCTGTCAAAAGTACAGTGTGGTATTTAAACAAAGAAAACCTACTATATAAGTTAATAAAGGTTTTATTTGAATAGCCTCTATAGCTGCTACAGTGCTGTATTTTTAGCTAAAATAGCATTGTTCTATGCGTCAATTCAATGAAAACTTTTAACCTGTGTTCACTGCAATTTGTGTGATATTTTAATAAGAATTTCTTTTCAATTTAATCAGTTGTGAGTTTATTAGAAATATCAGTTGATTAATATTTAATGTAGATTATTTGCATTTTTAATAATTCTATATTGTCTTATTATGGAAAATTTAAAATTAATTCAAAGCAAAACGGTATTCCAAGCATTGTGATTATTAATAAATTATAATTACTATATTATTATATCAACTTGTGAACTCTTTTTGTAAATTATATGTGTAGATAAGTATAATAAATGTAATATGATAATTGTGTATTTAAACTAGTCATTGAAACAAAAATTATTATATATTCACAACAGTTTGTGTTCACAATTCATTGATTAAAATAAATTGTAAAAGAAATCTGTCTGATTTATGTAAAATTATTGTGTAATATGCAATTTTTTGTTGTTTCATCCAAACTATAAGTTTTTACAGTTTGTGTGCAAATTGACACATACAGAACAGGGTCAGAACACATCAGGTTTTAACAAATTATTAATAAAAGAGAATATATGTTTAACATCAATTAACTACCTCAGATTTGTATAGCCTGATACGTTGTTGACTCTACCTGTACAGTATACATAAATATGTACATATATAAATTATAAAAATTATTGAAAATTCAAATTCGAATGTAGAGTATTCGAATAAGTCTTTATATTAGTTTGTTTAATATATTTTATTAACCTGTATTTATCAAATAAACTCTGATATTAGATTTCAGTATATTGGTTTGACAGTTAGTACGTAATATAGTCCATTTACTCCACGATATCATTATATATGTAATGTCAGTAAGTGTATAATGACAGTAAATATAATACAATAACATTAACGCATCATGTTAAATATCATTGAAATGTAAAATTTGTTTGTACAGAATGAACACAATTAAAAAGCAAGCAAGTTATATTATGTTTCGCTTTGTGTTAATTCACCGTGAAGTGTTGAAGGCACAGCTCGCTCTCAATTCGAATCGGTTCAAATTACGCTAAAGAGTTTTTGTTTTCACGAGAGTATTTTATTCGCACATTCATCTCTTTTCGAAGAATAGGATTTCAATATTTTTCGAATATTCTAATTTTAAACTTCAAAACATTTGAGATGACGCGTTCCGTGACAAATTCGAACATTAATTTATAAACGGCTAATTGACACGCTTTTTATTTTGTCAGCAAATATAAAAAGAGTTTAAATTTTAAGTACGAGTAACTAACAGGGAAACTTCTTTAATACAAATGAAGACTTATGAAGAGCTAATTTATAATTTTCCGAATAGTTAGGTAGATTAAATCATATCCAATAAATGCGAGTTAAAAATATACATAAAGACGTCTAAGGTGATAGTGTAAAAGCTAACGATATCAAAGGAGGACTCGTTACTGCATCCAAATGCAAAATCAGTTCGCGGTGGAACATTCTAGTTGAACTGTGGTAAACGTGACCTGTCAATGCGATCATTAAATGTTCCATTGATTCACGAATGCTTCGCCACAAAATTCAATCAACATTTAGGTGAGCAAGCTACGTCTCAGTGAAAAGCGTGCTATAAACGGACTTGCAATCGTAATTATTTATATACGTAGCATTTGATGAAAGGGCGATTTATCGACTTTGATGAAACCTCTGTACTATTTAAATTCTTTTGACAGACTCGTTTCAACTAAGTTAATGGAGTATCAGTTCGTTGAAATTGCAGAGGAAAGTTACCAAACATGGAATATGATACCTATGGAATATTAGATTTTTTTCTCGAATTATTCCTAATTGTGGATAGTTTACAAAATATCTCCCGTTGTCGTGCGCTGCGGGTTTTGCACACGTATCCCTTCGTGTGCGATGATATCAAACAATTCTCGCTACCGACCGGCCGCTCCCTTTGTTCATTTTCGCTTCTATTGTTAACAGTACTGGACGGATTGACTTCGGGTTTTTTATAGTATTCTCAGATATATTATCTTATAACTTATTTATTTAGAAAGTATTTTTTTAAAACAGTATTCACAACGACGATTTACTTTTGACATATCGTGAAATTGTGGGTATTTTCTTAATATTTTCATTTAATTTCTTCTTTGTTTGTTTTTTTATATAATTATAGTCATGTGTCGTGATACACAGCCGCAGCCCACGGGTAACCGCGCGCTGTTTCTTGTGGGATACCGTGCGCACACCACAGGTTTACGGATTCGTTCGGCTCATTTTAAAGTGTATCTTATTTCTTTCTATAAAGAATTATTTATAAATTAATTTCAGTATTCCATTTTTGGGTATCCATATTTATGTACAATATAGCGGACTTTCTATATATATAAATGACGTAGAATTGACACGAATAGAGTAGAGTAATTATTATCTTATATTGGCATAAACCGATTATCCTTTTTCCATGATGGACGCGATTGTCACTTGCAATTAGACAGTTGTGAATTCCTAAACGTTCTATAAACGTTTGTTCTTTAAATACTGCACGAAGGGGAAAACTTTATAGGGCAGTACTATTATTACAATATTTTAAACAATAAATATATTTTGCCCCGAAATGGAATATTGATATAGTGTAGTCTATACTAATCTTAATTGGTATATTTTTTATGATGGCTGCTTTATCTATAGGTTATCACGTTTTCACTGATGCTAAAAATATAAGTTAAGAAATCGTTAAAAGAAAAATCAAATTAATGTATACAACTACTTTTAGTCTTTTACGCTATTTATTTTTGTACGCGACAATGATGGTGTCAGTAAACTGTTTCCCGTAGGGATCATATCAGATAATAATTGTATTCACTTCCGCCGCCTCAGCTCATTTGAACTTATAAATTAACTAACGTTATAGCAGATGATGACTGTGCGGAGCTAACTAGATATAAACAAAAATCTATTTCGACAGGATTTGAGAAATGCAAACTACGAATTGTGTTTGCATGCTAATATTGAAAGTTCAAATTTTTCCTTTGGTCAAATTTATAGGTTTGGTATTGAGCAAATTTTTAAGATATTTAATCTGATTTCGATACAGAATAATATATCTAATATATATATTATTCTGTTATTATCCGCTTACGCATAACGAAAACTAAATTAAACTGCCGCTAACACGAATATGCAGCATAATTCATTAATAAATTATACGGCCTAGTCTAAAAACAAATATAACATTTGACAATATCCGATAATCGATTTCCAAAATATTTGGAAATGATTCTGCAAGTACAATTGTAAAAAATCGATATGAAATATTGTCCGATATTTATCACTTATTACGCTTTGTTGCTCTGTATCGTATCTTTATGAATCGCACATGCCTTTCCTTTGCAATGTTTCTGAATACAACATTGTGTGTAAGTGCCAATTTACTTTCGAAAATCATGACACTGATTTAAAATTAATATTAGATACAAAATAAAGTGATTATGTATATCGACGAAATATTTTAAATTACGCAGTTGAAATTGTTGCTTGAATTGTTAAAGAATATTTATAGGTTATAAGGATAAATTTGTAAATATTGGGTATGTAGCTCAAAGTACAGAATATATTATGTGATCTACGTACATGAGATATGGTGGTTTCATTTAAGGTTTTACCTGTCATTACCGTCAGCATATTAATGTACGCGATGTTTGCGTACAAGCTTTCCCTGGGGATACAATTACATAAGGAGAACGCGCAATATTTTACCACATGATCCCACCGGGGAACGGTCAGTTTTACAAATGTAGTCAACCGGGACCAATGGTTTACATATAGACATTTTTAATATTCAATACACATTCAAAAATTTTTTACATTAAAATTACGAATGGTGGACTTAATGTCAATGAGGCATTCTCTATTTCTATCAACTAGTAAATTTAGTACAGAACTTTAAAAGTGGCGATAAACATAACGTAGATTAATATTTACGTTATGCTATTGTTATCCCTACTTAAGAACTATATCTAAATATTAGGGGTTAGTGTATGAAATTGCCGTTTTATTGTAATAGGTTCCTTTAATAGACATAGAATCTTCATGGCTAAACTTTTTTTTCAAATGATTTCTATGATGTTCTTCTTTTAAAAAATGTGAAACATTTGAATAACGACTTTCAATTGCTTTTGTTATTCAACTTATACAAGAAAGATGGAGACTGCGAAAATTCGAGTGATTTTTGAATACGAGTTCCGACGCGGACGTAACGCGGCAGAAACAGCCCGCAATATCAATGTTGCGTTTGGAGAGGGGTCTGCTAATGCACACATCGTGCGATTTTGGTTTAAACGCTTTCGTGATGGAAACTTCGACTTGAAGAACGAGCCACGAGGAAGGCCCCTCACACAGGTGAATAACGATGAATTAAGAGAGATGGTGGAAGACCTTCATAATAACTAACTAATAATACCTACTTTGATTAAATAAACTTGTTAAAAAAATATTTTCAGTACAAATCGGCAATTTCATACTTTAACCCCCATTATATATCCAAAAATACCTATAGATATATACACACATACATAAATAAATACATTTATATATAAATAAACACATAAAGAACGAAACATGGATGAACAGCCAAAATGAGAGAGAAGAACAGTGAGGACATCGTAATCGACTGTGTTAAAAGCGTTAGAAAAATCAAGTAAAGCTTATTAGCAGTTAAACGAGAGTTCTCCATGCCATAACGAATATCGTCAACAATTTTAATAAGGGCAAAGGAAGTTCTATGACCCGGGCGGAACTCTGACTGGAATGGGGATAGGAGCTGATGACGAAAAACAAAGGATGAAAGTTGGTTATTGACAGGAGCTTCATGAACCTTCGAGAGGAAAGGTAAAATTGAAATCGGTATATATTGATTCATGGAGTTAAGATTGGAAATTTTAGGGAGAGGGATAGTGAAAGCCCTGAGCCAGGAGTCAGAAAATAACCAGTTGATAAAGAATGTAAAGGTACTAACATTAATAGTTAGGTATTAATGTTAGTACCGGGAGAATGGCATCGAGTAGGAGAAATATCATATACTTATCTGCTTATGTTGTCGGATCCCATAGCCTTCCACTTTGTAGACACAATCAACCTACGAGTATCGTCTTTGATTAGAGCGGTAAAGGAGAAGAAATTAGTAGGGGTAGATAAAAGTCTGGATATACTGAGGAACTTAGCGATGACAGGGAGAGTATTGACTGGACAGAAATAATGGTTGAGATCGCGGGACTTTCCTAAACCTAGATAATCCAAAAAATATCAGATTTCCGTTGGAGAGGAGTTAACTATATTTAGCTGAATGTAATGGTGTTTGGCTTATCACCTGGTTACACTTGTTTCTCGCATGTCAAAATGCTTTCCAGTTTTTATAAGTACGACAGCTTTTATAAATAAGGAACGCTTTGTTACGTCTACGCATCACAATGCACACAAAAGGGGTGATCCATGGTGCAGGAGGTCGTTTCGATTTGACAGACTTGACTGGAGAAAAAGGCTTGAGGATTGCGGCATTAAATCGAGTAACTATTACATTTACTGTGGCGACATTGCAGGCGACAGGAGACCAGTCAATTTCAATTACATCCCTCGTTAACGCCGCAACATCAAATCGCACGAAATTCCTCATTCATACCACTCTCGGCTAAATTTTGGGGGGGTTAACTTTATAGAAGACAAAGATTAGGTCATGTGTGAAGAAGTCTGGCGCAGGCATTTGGCTATGTTGAACAGCATGATCAAGAGGAGATATGAAAATATGGTCAATCCTCAAGTCATCAGTAGCGAGATATGATGTGTCGGACTGAGAGGTAGAATAGAAAGTTTCGCGGGCTCGATGATCGAGAAATTCATTTAACTTCTCCAAAAAATTTTAATTTTGAATTCATTATCATAAAAAAATCTGTACATCGTAAAATATATTAAGTTGGGCATTAAGTTTCGCATATAGTATGCATAAAATCTTTCTGCCTATACCATATGTATCTGACTGGTTTCGGTATCATTAAAAATTCTAAATTTTAAAGATAATTCCGAATTTAAATCTGTTTTTGTAATTTTCATCTGTTTTTCTCACTGTCAAAATGAGTGAATCTAATAAAGAAATGCGATACATTTTAAAATTTGATTACTGAAAAAAAGGTAAAATTGCAACGCAAGTCGTTACGACGTAGCTGAAGAACTGGAGATTGACCACAAAACATCTTATTTGAAAATAGCTGCGTACACAAAAAAAGTTGAATATTTGGGTACCTCATAAGCTCACTGAAAGAAACCTAATGAACCGTGTACTCATTTGTGATTCTTTATTACGGCAGAATAAAACCGAACCGTTTTTTTAAGAAGTTGATAACTGGTAGTAAAAAGTGGATCATGTACGACAAGTACGTGCAAATAAGGTCGTATTCAAAGGTCGGTCAGGCTTCACAAACTGTGATGAAATGACGCAACAAGGTGATGCTGTGCGTATGGTGGGAATGGCCCTTCCATTCCATTGTTCATTATCAACTGTTACCGACCTTCGATTCTAAATTCTTCTGCGAACAACTGATGAGATTAAAGCAACAAGTTGAAGTTGAGAAGAAGAGATCAGTATTAATCAATAGATGGGGTGTGGTTTTTCATCATGATAACGCTAGACCTCACACATCTTTTGCCACTCAGCAAAAAAGAACAGAGTTTGTTTAGGAGGTGTTAATGCATCCACCGTATAGTCCTTACATTGCACATTCAGATTTTTACCTGTTTCAGTTTCTTCAGAATTCTGTAGGCACGGTCAGGTTAACATCACGCGAGAACTGCCTAAACTATTTTTCGCGGTTTTTTGATTAGAAGCCCCAAAATTTCTGTAGCAATGGAACCATGTCCTTACGTACAACATGGCAAATGATGTCAAACAAAATTGTACTCTTATAGTGAGATCAGAAGTAGTTCAGGGTTGTTCAATAAAACCCTGGGTGTAATTCTTCAAACACACGATTTTATTAGCAAATAAAAACATTAAATCAAATCACTTATAAGTAAGTTCTAAGATACCGACTCTATGCCGGTCTCTATTATAAAGAAAGATTATCAACCAGCAAAACAAGACCATGCGAATTCAAACGCGGAAAAAGTAATAGTTCAAAATATTAGCGACCAGCATTAACCATAAATCGTCCGGTGAGTAAACCTACCTATAGTAATGTACACGGACGTATACTTTAGTTAAATGTAATAAACTTTATCAAAAAATAATTTGAATTTTTCTCTAACCTATTATACAGATGGATCAAAGATGATTCGAAAATCATTTAGAGTTTAATTGAAGGACGATGTTTTAATTTGAATTCGAATTCATCCATATTTACAGCTGAATCTTACGCAATTTATACCGCTCTACAATATATCCGAGGAATCACAATAGACCATCTGATTCTTCATTATCCTGCCTTCAATGTCCAAAGATTGCTACTAGCAGATGGCCTAATAAAGATATATAAAGAAGAAGATATTCCCCGCTTCCTGCCATCTCTACTACAAAATTTAGAAACTTATGAATTAATTCAAAAGTTTATAATTTCAACTTTTGATGTAATATAAGATGTTAACTCTGTATATAATATTGATAGAATGGAAAATATCATTCGAATATTCATAATCAAAAATATATTTAGTGAAGAAGAATGTAATAAAGAAGTGGCTATATGGATGCTTCCAAAGCCTTAAAACTGTTAATAAAAAAGTGCCTAATAAAAAACAAAATGTGTGTAGTTATCAAATATAAAGCAATTCTGCGCCAAGTTTATGTATAAGTAAGAATAAACTAAACAAGTCAAGTGGGTATCTACAGCAAGCAGTGATTGTGTTCTTTGTTCTTGAAAGTAATTGGTAATGCAAGGAGCAATTTCCATCACTACGAGAAGAAACTAAAAAAGTACCTCTGTGTTAAAATGTGCATGTTACTTGACACTCTTAACAATGTCCGAGTGCATTATTCTTGCCTGCATTGTCAGAGTTGTAGATGGCACACTCGTAGGTGATTCATCACCGACATCTGCCCTGCGATTCTGTAAAAATCCAGACCCGAATTCGAATTCACCGAATTCACGTCATTTAGTGTAAAAATTCTATTGATTCCATTTTTTTTTGTATAAAAATACAAAACAAAATTAGTTGAATACATATGTCTCAGATATTCTATTCCTATATCATTTCGAAACTCACTTCACTTATGCTACGAAACGTTATTACCAATTCAAGGTTGACCGTATGCCTCTTTTTGAAGTCAATTCGGACACCTGAGAGAATTCGAATTCGGGTTTGGAGTTTTACAGAATCGCAGGGCTGATGCTGAATTGGGGAACTGGTTCATAACAGGAGTCAGTTCATCGCTGCAAGCAACTCTTAGACGACCTACTAACAGTGGAAGTACCGACACCATATTTACCACTTCTTGCGAAAAGAGAATTTTAAAATAACGGTTATTTATTTATTGAGTGTCTGTTGTTATTGTTTATTATGTAACTTAGAGTATTCGCCCGGATTGCGAAAGGTCGTGGGTTCGATTCTCATCTCAGGGTGCCAGGGACCAAGTGGATTTTTTAAGCATTTTGTATAAAGAAAACTTTATTATAATAAATATCCAATCAGTTTAATAATTCTTTTAGAAGTTTGTTTCTTTAGAAATTGTGCTCCGTCGCATAACACATTCTACTTTTCTTTTGTTACTATAATCCGGCCAAGAGTGAGTCGTACTCACGCACGATGTGTGCCGTACCACATTATCCATAAAAAACTGTTTTCTATGGAGTATAATTGTTCAACTATTACTCGTAAACTTATAATATTCTCACAATGGTTATGTGCGTATTTTCAAATCTATGGTTTTTAACAGATATTATAATTTATTGGAAAAGCGATAATATAATTCAAACATTGTATTAGTTAGGTTTATAACATTACGGTGCAAAAGTTTAGGGTTGCGCTTAAAAAAGATAAAACTTTTTCATTATAAATTTTATTTTTATTTAAAAATTATACTTACCTCCATAGAAAGGACAAAGTTGGAAATTGAACACGAGAGTATAACACCGAGAAGGGTTTCACTACGTGACAATGGTTAAATGTTAGGGATTACCAGTTCTGTGTAGATATTTTATATTCTCTTAAAGTTCTAATAAAGTGCCGTAAATAATTAAGGTAGTCTATTAATTTTGTCAGAACCGTTTTAAACCGGCGAAAAGATAAAATGCTTTCAACCATCTAAAAGGAAGTGGAATTCGTGTTTGAATAATACGAATAGAGCACGCCACTGTGAGTCGACGCTCTTAAATATACAGTAAAAGAAATATGTCAATATAAAGGAACTCGATACGAGTACATTCGCTAATGTGAGTGAAGTCAAAGCGAGGTGTGTATCATTGACGGTGTCTGGACTGGACCATCTGGAATTATGAACCGAGGTGTACGTTGTTTTGCTAAGATCATAGACAGAATTTATTTTATATAAAATGTTTTGCATTATCATTTTATAGAATAATCAATAGGCATGTACAATATCTCGGTGGCGTAGTGGATAAGCGCCACGACCCACGATTTTTGTTGTTAAACAACCTTCGCAAAAACGGTGTCGGTCATGGTGTGAGTGACCAAAAAATTATTATCTCGAGCTACACCGTGCTTCGGAAGGCACGTTTAGCCGTTAGTCCCGGCTGCATTTGCAGACGTTGATACCCTTCAATCCGCATTGGGTCAGCGTGGAGGGTCATGACCCATCCTCTTTAACCATCCGCAAGGAAGGCCTGAGCCCCTGCAATGGAGACGTAAAAGGACTGATGATGATGATGATGTACATTGTGATTTCCGTTGGGATCGTAGTTCTAAAATAACCTACCATTTTGTTTACTGCTCATCTTTTGATATTGAATTATTTTCTTTGAAATAAAATTCTGTAGAAAAATTCTATTATTTGAAGAACTTGTTGAATAAAAAATGAGATTTATAGCAAACTTAAGGCGCATCTACCTAAAAGAAATTCTGGTGGGCGGTTGCCAGCTCGGTTTCGTGGTAGTTCTATCACACGGGCGAATTAACGGACGGATCATTCGTGCCACCCCCGTTAGTCCACCAAGAGCTCTCCGAGTTCACTCCGAAAGCTCTTGGCGGCGCGCGCTGTCATGTCGACAGAAACTGCGTTAATTCAAATCTGTGCAATTATATTTGAAATAACAAATTACAAAGTCATTTTTCAATCAAGATTACCTCAAGTTTCTTTTAGGAACCCTGAGATATATCGCTCAACGATTATAAAATTTGTTATGTTGTATTTTTGCGAAAATTGTTTTATTTAAATAAATAATCGTAAAATTTAAAATTCAAATATAAAATAATCTGTGAAACCAAATTCTATAACATATTTGTTTACCAACAACAAGGGAACAACAACCATATGTACTGCATTTGATGTAAGCTAATTCGAATTAGGGAAAACTGAGGGGTTTTGGAATAAAGGTGAATTAAAACAACTCTGATTTCTCAAAATTTAGAAATCATTAGCAATCAATTGCCACCATTACTGTATACATATGCTGTTATGACAACTTGGTAACATTCGGTCAGGTGCACAAACGTCTATTAAGGTTTAATGACACCTTTAAGCTCTAATAAATATCAAATTTGTATGGGTAATGTCACTATAAATAATGATATTTTTAATGGACGTTTGTGCAACTGACTGATTGTCGTCTAAACTAACCCACAACATTTTAAGCTTAATCGGTTGATTATATATATTTTAAAATTTGGATACTTTACACAAAATATGTGTAAAGCAAGTTAAATGAAGTTTAAAGAAACAGGGAAGCGATTTTGTAAAAAATCCAAACCCGAATTCTAATTCACTCATGTGTCCGAATGCACTTAGTTTAGAACTTCTATTGGTCACTTAGTTTAGAACATCTTTTGTATAAAATAAAAAAACAAGATTGATTCATTCATTCATGTCTTAAATATGATATGCCATTTCTAAACTCGATTTTTATACGATTTTTAGAGAATCACAGGGTTGGTAGCCCTTAATATGATTTTTAGTAATTCTTCGCAGTACAAAATCCTTTCTTCCCTAGCATTAGAACCAATATTGTTAATTCAAAATTAATAAGATTAGATTTAATAAATCATATTAAAGTATTATATTTAATATTTGCACGTATGTTTTACTCTTTAAATAAATAGTAATGTATATGCGATTGCCTATAAAGCATATTGAATTTGTATTCTATTTTTAGTTAGTTGCAGGTATTGTACTAGACTATTACATCCCTAAATTTTATACTTTCTTGTTAACAAAATGGTATCACATCTTTGAATGAAATGGAGACATTTTAAAAAATGATGTAAGTATGCAACTTATGCCGCGACCTTGGTGGAACAAGACAGCAAAAACAGGATGAAGCTGAGCAGCCATGAATAGAAATGAGGGTAATTATCTGCAGGATAAAGCGACTTGTTTAGGCTTTATTCCAACCGCAACAAATTGAAAATGCCTACCGCTTATGTACACAGAGCCATGCTTAGTTTAGCGGACGCCTCTAATTAGTTTCTTTCGCGCGATACGAAAAGTTAATGTTATTCAAATTATACATAATTAAACGAGCAAGAGTATCTCGGTGGCGTAGTGGACAAACGCCGCGGCCTGCGATCATTGTTGTTAAGCAACTTTCTTAAGGGTCACGGGATGGGTGATCAAAAATTTTTACTCGTGCTTACTCCGTACTTCGTAAAGTACGTTAAGCCGTTGTTCCCAGCTGTATTTGCAGCCGTTAACACCCACCAATATGCAATAGGGGTGTAAGGAGGTCCGAACAACATCTAACGGATCCCAAGCCAAACTCACCTGCACGCGGTATACCTTGCCGACTAACCAACGAGGCACTGGCGCACCCCACCAATCCGCATTGGGCCAGCGTGGTGAGAGACGGCACAAAACCCTTCAGAGATATGAAAATAGACCCAAACGAAAGGCCCCGAGTGCCCGGCGGTGCCGTAAGCCGTGGCACGGACGCCGACTCAGCGAAGGCACCAGGGGTGCGAAGAATCCCTGGGCGGCAAAGATCCCTCGTCAAACGACCTTGGCCCTGGCAACCTACAACGCACGCACACTGCGGACCGAGGAGAAGCTGCTGGAACTAGAGAAGGAATTGGGTAGGATTCGTTGGAGTATTGTAGGATTAGCCGAAGTCCGAAGAGAGGGCGAGGACACGATGATCCTTAAATCCGGTAACCTGCTCTATTTCCGGGAGGGCGAAGATCTGTCCCAAGGTGGTGTCGGTTTTATCGTCCACAAGTCTCTCGTGAACAATATTGTACAGATCGGAAGTGTGTCGAATAGGGTGGCGTACCTTATACTCAGAATCACCGAACGGTATTCGCTGAAGGTCATACAGGTTCACGCCCCGACCTCGACGCACCCGGACGAGGAAGTGAAAGCCACGTATGAGGACATTTCCCGGGCAATACACGCAAGGCTAGGCAAGCGTGGCGATGAGAAGTTGAAGGTGGGGCAATTTGGATCTGGAATCCTTTCATGGAGAAAGCCTATGCCGCAGCAACTCACACTAACTATTTTACACGAACATACAGAGAAATTATTGGTTCAATAATACTAATATTACTCTTAAAGCCAGGCATAAAGGAAAAAAAATATTTTGTGCCTGAACTAGGTGAATCTGCTTGACAGACAATACGAGGGACACGTTAACTAAATATAAACTTCTCAACGCATAAAAATAAAAAAATATTTCTACCTATCAATCATTATTATTTTACAATGGAAACAAAAGTAACTTACTTACTCTACGTAAAAAGTACTACTAAAACTAACATTTATAAATCTAAATTATATGTACTATATTTCATTTTATAATATTCAATAATTTCTCTGTATGTTCATAAGTCAGGTCTTGAAGGGCTTCTATAAGAACTTTTTTGCAGGTATTAAAATTGTTACTTTTTTGCAGGTTTTGCGTTGAGTTTATTGTATACTAATGGGTCAAGAAAAATAAAAATTTAGAGGAGAAAGCATGTTTAGTTTGTGTATTTTGGAAATAAAAAGCTTGTAATGAACTAACAGAAGGAGTAGTATGACTCAATGGTTACCGTATTCTATCTGCAACTTTCGCAGTGGCCGGTAATAGGACGAATAAATTATTGTATTATCTCGAACACCGCACTCCGCACTGGGTCCTCACCATTCAATTCGATTCCATCCATAGGGAAGGCCGGTGTCCCAGCTGTTAATAAGCTGGTGATAATGATGAATGAACTTATTCCACATAAAAAATGTGGTATAACGTAATATTTAGTTATACCACATTTTTTTTATGTTCATCATACCGCAATAAGATTATTATTGAAGTTAAGACAGTGCCCAACTATACTGCGAAATATATTTAAATAAAAAATAAGCATTGATTTCTTCCATTTACAGATTGACGAGGTATTTTCTAAGCTTTTATTTAAAATCACTTTGCAAGTAATTTGTCACGAAAAATAACACTTTTTTAGTGATAGATCAAACAAAGAATAATCTATTAATAGGAATAGTTTAAGTTGAAATTTCTAATAATTTACTTACTTTAATAAAACATAAAGGCTAACGTTTTGATGTTATTAAGGAACTAGTCCAAACTTATTTTACTAATAAATAAGTGCTAATAATGTCACAAACTGAAAACTTGACAAGCCTTGAGTAGGCACCTACTTGTAAAGTTATGAATTATTAAAACATTTTATTTTACGACCAACAGCACGTCGGGTTATACGATACCGTCAATTTATACAATCGATTTAAAACCTTAATACGTCAACAGTAGATTATAAAATTGATTGTAAAAATTCATTTTAAATTTGTCAATCTCAAAATAAACTTCTTGCTGTCTGTACAATATCGATTGTTGTATTTTCATGTAGTAACATCGTATGCGACTCTATTAAGGGATCGAAATTGAAAATTTGAATTTCTGAATGAGGCTGACGTAATTAAATTACGACGGAATATCTTGAAGACACTATTTGTGGCGAAAAAAAAATATTTTTTTTAAGAACAAACACATTTTTTGTCATCATGACCCAATATCAGCAGTCGATGTCGTTTGGTCGTTTTCAACGTCAACGAAACATACAAGCAAAGCAAATAAATCAATTAACAAATCAAATGCCAGACCATTATAAAGCATGAAGTATCCATCTGATAAGTTATCTTTGCAAAATTTACATAACCTCATATAAAGATGGAAAAATCACAAATTCATATTGAAACAAAATCATATGATTAAAGGTTTTTAGGGAAGGATTACCAACTGATTGAGATTAAACCACCAAAAAGACGAAAATTCAATTCACTTCGTAATTATAGTCCTTTTTGGATTCAACAATGACAAAGGTATGAGAGACGTTATAGATATAACCCATTGATAATGATTGAAAAAATTGCGAGAGTCGTAAATCTTTACGATTAATTAATCAAAATAGTTGACACGTTGTTTCGCGCATTACGCCATCTACTTTTTATTTGGTTTCGTTTTATCTTTATCTGCAGTTTTAAGTCCACAAAAATCTTAAGGGTTTTAAGGGCCTTTTTTTATTTGGTTAGATTAGAAATATGTACATATATTTATGGTTTATTAACCGATTTCTAATACAAGGTAATTTTTAGTTTGTTAAATAAGGAACTAAAAGAAATATGCCTATTTCGACATGTTTTGTACTCTGTTTCTTTTATTCGTATTTATCAGATGTACCTATAAAGAGGCGGTTAATCCGTTGGCATTAGGATTAATTTAATGAAGGGCTTAATCTTAAACGATTAAAGGTTCCCAGATGCCAATCAGTGCTTTAAGGAATTATTTTAGCTTGTAGCATTGATCAATAGACCCAAATAAATTTGGAAAAAATGAACCCAGATACGGAATAAGAGGAAACAATTTGCCCAGATACTAATATTATCATACAATTCCGCGAACAAAACTCAGACTCTGTCATGAGCAGCCATTTCACTGGGCCATTGTTGTCACAAGAGCCACTCGCGTGTGATATTAGTAAATATGACATATTCAGAAAACTTGTTCACCGGACCTTGTATGTTTTAAAAATATAATAATATTCTAGGATCTCCTAGAATATTACACATATTATCTCCTAGAATATATCACATCTGTGTTTGCATAATAAATAAAGCAAAAATGTAGTAAAATAAAATGAATAGTTGTAATTTTCATTACAGTGAATAAAAACTTTTCTTTTACATTTTTTCAGGGATACTCATAAATTATGAATAAAGTAAGTAGATACGCTTATTATTATATATGATCAATTTTGCATTCATAAATTCTATTCTGGAAAACACTTTTGATGTACTCTGAGATGTGATTCGAACTCACGATCTTTTGCAATCCGGGCGCCTGCTCTAACCACTGAGCTACCCAGGATCTGACAGGACTGACGATTCTTTCAAGCACTTGTTTCTTTTTCGCTACTACAGAGCGTATTTTCATTAACGTAGGCAATCCAATCTCGTCTTAGTAGTAGCAGGGAGAAGGTGGATTTTTTAAGCATTTTTCATTAATGTTTGCAATAGTACCTTGTTAATTTTGTTAATTACCTATGTGGTTATTAAACATTTTTTTAAGCACAAGATTGAATAAGGTTTAAAGGAGTTACGTACTTTGTATTTTTCTCTTGGTCATAACGATTTAAAGTAAAATGTTTGAAAAAATTAATCATCATCATCACCAGCCCTTTTACGTCCCCACTACAGGGGCTAAGGCCTTCCTTATGGATGGTTAAGGAGGATGGGCCATGACCACCCACGCTGGCCCAATGCGGATTGGAGGGTATTAATGACTGCAAATGCAGCTGGGGCCAACGGCTTAACGTACCTTCCGAAGCACGGAGTAGCTCGAGATAATAAAAAGAGAGATAAAAATTTTTTGGTCACCTATTCCGTGACCGACCCTTGCTTGAGTTGCTTAACGACTACGATCGCGGGCCGCGGCGCTTATCCACTACGCCACCGAACTACCGAAAAAATCGAGCATATACGAGCATGAAAAAATTTATAAATAAATATAGGCCATACGACAACAACATACATGAAGGAGGTCGATGGAGCAATAGTTAGCGCGCTCGGTTACTAAACTTTTGCAATGGCCGGTAGTAGAATGGGCGACTATAAATGTATTATCTCGAACTCCTACTTGCTCCGGAAGGCACGCCGTTAAGCCGTGGGGCCCGGATGTATCTACAGTCGTTAATACCCACCAATCCGCACTGGGCCCGCGTGGATCATGGCCCATTCTCCCTATTCGATTCGTTTCGATTCCATCCCAGCAGTAGATATTAATAAGTCGGTGATGATTATGAAACTAGAATTTAGATGGCATAGTAAAAAGCGCTATAGACCGTTCGTGGAACTACTTTATCTTTTTATTCTCTGTGTTCCAGAAACTGAAACCTTAGCGGGTTGTCCTTCGATAAATATTATTCTTTTTTATTTTTCTTAAAACCTCAATGTTTTAATTCATTTTTATGTAATTTATGGGTGCAAAATCGAATTTTAAAATGAAAGGCGAATTATAATATTTTGCTGTAATATTTTTAAATTTAGAATTATTCATGTTGAGGCAAATGACACGTGGAGAATGTTATCTGCGTATAACATAATGACGAGGTGTTGGAGTAAATGATATAAAAGGATTTAATTTGGGTACATCACAATAAACACTTAAATAATCTAAAATATAAAAAAAATAAATAAAACATTGGCATAGAAACAAACAAAACAAAATATACCTAGATGAGATCCTTAACCGTGTTGCACTTAGCCAGGTAACTGTGTCAAGCTCATCTTTGACGCTAGAGTACCTATTTGGTTCTGAACTTAATCATTATACGGTCAGTTGCACAAACTTCCATTAAGGTTTAATTACGCCTTTAAGCTCTAATGAATGTCCTATTTGTATGGGTAATGTCGCTTTTAACTAATGACAATTTTAATGGACGTTTGTGCAACTGGCAGTTAGTCTTCTTGGTTTATAATTAGGTAATTCTTTGGTAATAATTTGTAATGACTGTCATTAATTTGCCTATTCTAATAATAATAATAATAATAATATTCTTTATTTCACAAATATAGGACACATTACAAAGAAAGAAAAAAGATTAGACAGTACAAAAGGCGGCCTTATTGCTATACAGCAATCTCTTCCAGGCAACCAATGGTAGCATAGAAAACATAGATAAACAGTAATGAATGATGACGGAGAGTAGGTGCAATAGCGACAGGAATTAAATAGATATACATAAAGAGAAAAATATATAATGTACACGAAAGAGAGAGAGTTAAAAGTTGGAGAGAAAGTGACATTTTACTTCTGCGACGAAAGATCGCAAAGTGCGAGCCTTCCTAATATTTTCTGGTAACGAGTTCCAAAGCCGAACAGCTTGAACAGAAAAAGAATAGGATAGGAAGTCAGAGGAGTGAGGAGGGATATCAAGTTTCAGGTTTGAGGCAGACCGCAGAATACACTGTGATCTGGATGAGGAGTTGCGAAAGGAAAAAAAAATTTTTAAGTAGGGTGGAGACATGGGCAAGAAAAGAACAGAATAAAGAAGCGTAAGAGTGTGTAAGTCCCTGCGCCGGCGAATAGGGAGCCAGTTAAGTTTTGAGCGGTAATGCGACACATGGTCATATTTGCGAAGATTAAAAATAAACCGAATACACATATTCTGCAGACGCTCTAATTTGTTGAGGAGTTCCTCGGTTAGATCAGTATAGGAAACATCAGCGTAGTCAATGATGGAATCTATGACAACTATTGACTAAATGAACTATTTAAGTTTCAACATTATTTTAGGATTTTTTTTTTAAAAATAATTATAAACGTTAACCACCTTTATCTTGTTAAGGCTCTTATAATAATTTTAAAAAAGGCCATTTTAAAGTGCACGTCATCACGTGAAACACTTTTTATTGTTGAATGTAATGATATATGGTCTAATTAAACGTTATTAACCTCGAAGGGCGGCCCCACATTTGAAATAATCGACATCAAGTATTCAACTAACTCCCAGTTTCGGACAGGACTTCCAATTAGTTCGTTTGAAAGGCACAAGCGCTTACTGCTGGAGATCCAGCATTCAGCTCTCACTTCTGACGTCTGAAAGAAATTAGTGGTGAGAAGCGTTTTGTCCTCCGAACGCACCCAATCTCTTGTTGATTAATCAAAATGACAATAAATGAATATTTTCACACGCTTTTATTATACTTAGTAAAAGTGTGTGAAAATATTTCATTACGAAACCGAATTTTATTATACTTAGGTCGAAAATACTAGTACTGCCATTACTTTGGTTCTCTTTGTGACCGAGGATTTTTATCTTTATTTTGGACAATTTTTTTCTCTTCTTTTCTTTAGAAATTGATTTCTTCGTTTTTCTTTTTCGATGGCAAGCAGCTCTGGATCATTTTTGTTTTTTAGCTAGCGTTAAAGCGTCTTCATTTACACATGCACTGTTTTGCTAATCATTGATCTTTGAGGCATTTTGCTGTAAGTAAAAATATTAGAGTTTTTGAAAAGTAAAATTGTAAGTAAAGTAAAGTTTTGATTTCAGCAATCTGTAACAATTTAGTTGAATTTTTAATTTCTATACAATGTCAAATTTGGTCGTAATTACTGCATACCAAATAGGCGATAAGGTAAGCTGAGATTGGTGAAGTTGGGTCTTTGAATCATCACAACATTCAATAAAACATTTTTATTATGTTTTCAGTATAATATATTGTTATAAAATAAAAAAGATAAATAAAGCGGCTAAGTCTGATAAAAAGGAATGTGTTACGAAATATCAATTGACGGGACGGGCATAACTTAAATGAAAACCAATAATTATCCAATAAAATAATAACGCCAAGAGACAAGATTTAGAGTTCAAATATTATACAGACATATTACAAGACTTAAGATTTAATTCTCCTTTTATAAATCATTATAATTAAGTAAAATATTACTATAATATTTCACACAAGAAATAAAAATAAACTTGCCGTTCCAAGCTTCAGACTTCAAATAACCAGAGGATCATTTCTGGGTAAATGTATTGCTATGTTCAATATAGTTCCACAAAATGTAATTGACCTACCCATAAATAAATTTCAAATTCATGTAAAGAATATACTTATGAGTAAAGGCTATTATAAAGTTGATGATTGTTTTAAGGATCGCAATCACCAGCCCTTTTACGTCCCCACTGCAGGGGCTCAGGCCATCCTTATGGATGGTTAAGGAGGATGGGCCATGACCCTCCACGTTGGCCCAATGCGAATTGGAGGGTATATTAAGGATCGCAATGCATGGAATTAATAGCCTTCGCTTTGTTCTATAAAGACTAATTATATGTTCAACCTATGTCCTACAGACTTTGAAAGTTGTATTTATTATTGTGATAATACATATTTTTTTGGTAATGACATGATTTATGTAAATGTCATTACACATGATAAAAAGCTGGTAAGTTTCTTTCGCTTGTTCTTCTTGTCAGCTAAAAGACGTCCTGAACAAGTGGTAGGGGAAAAAACATTTTTTGGACGATTCAAAAGTTCTTGTAATAGCCTACTTGAATAAAGATATTTTCATTCATTATGTGAAACTTAGTGTCATTCTGCTCAACACCAAGTTGCCCATAATGATGTAGCATAGAATGACGAGTTGACAAAAATAACCCGCATGATCTTGTTTGTGAGCGTATAACCTCAGCAATATAAATCTAAATGAAATCGACTGCTACTGGCTACTGTTGTAAAAACAAACAAAAGTGTTATCTATGTTAATTCAAGAAATTAAGAAAGAAGTACTAATTACATATTTCATGACAAATGTAAATATCCATGAAAAATTACTCACCGTTCTCAAATGTGCACGTATTTGTTCAACAAGGCATTGCCGTCTGCTGAGGACCCCTTCCGCGTACCCAAAAGGGTGAACTAAAGTTGCCTTAGCTATTAGGTTTTTTTAGTAAGAATCTTATTGACGTTTTTGTGATGAATGATTTTTTTATGTGACAAAAATTTAACTTAAAGTTTAAGAGATTATTGATAAGTGTTTTGAAAGATTATTTTTTTAAACTGAGGATAACTCATAAGTAGTCAAAGCAGACATGATAATATATTTTTTAAGTTGATATTCAATAATTTATAGGTAAATTTGGTGTCATGAAACGCTTTTAGAATGGGAGTAAAATGACTTTTGATGATATTTTCGAAGAGTTTTTGATCAAAATAAAAAGTATTTTATTTTTAAAGTCGGTAACTTATAAAATAATGTAAAATGTAAATAAAAAGTATATTATATGTGTCCCAAAAAATTTACATCTTAAACTATTTCCTTGGAAGACAGAATAAGACAGATTCGAAGAACAACCCTAGCCCGTTAGTTCCGATTGCATTTACAACCGTAAACACCCACCAATCAGTGAATCCATAAGGAAGCTCTGTACCTCAACAATAGTGACAATATCAGGCTAATGGCACTACCACCAGACCGGAAGATACAATGAATCATTGGTTCCGATTGCATCTACAATCGTTCACACTCAACAATCCGCATTGGGCCAATCGACAAGGTACCCCTGAGCCATAACAGCGAGGGAAATATTAGGGGTTAAATTATGAAATTGCCGTTTTATTGTAATAGGTTCCTTGAATTGACATAGAATTTTTGATGTTTTCGAAAGAAACTTTTTTCTCGTGGTTTCTATGATGTTCTTCTTTTAAAAAATGTTAAACATTTCAATATCGACTTTCAATTGTTTTACAATATTGATTAATTATATCCTGTAATTAATTATTAATTAATTACAGGATATAATTTTATATATTCTATTTTAGTCACATATCTTCACTATTATAATATTTTTATTTTTAAATTTGTACAATTTACATGTTCACAACATCTTCTTCTTTTTCTATTATTAATGGCTTATCTGCGCATTTCGCACAATTCTGCCAATGTCAAGTGAATAAATTTCTACATATAAAATGAAATGAATGAAAGATGGCGATGATGTCAAACATGATCATGTTCACAACAGAAGATTTTTTTTACGAACATTCATAAAGAGCATATTTGATTAGTCCAAATTTTGAAATCATGAAAGATGATTAATAAAAAGAAATGATTTTAAATATCAAAGACAAAAAGTTTGCATGCTGAAACCTAGGACGAAATAAACAGTGGTACGGCACACCGTTACAAAACTATATTTGTGGTCGTGGAAATTCCGATATTAATGTATTAAAAGCATTTTGTAAAAAAACTCTTTTAATCAAACGTGTAAACGGAAGATGATTTTTTATTTAAAAGTTATTATAATATACGAACACACCTACCTTGCTAGGGGTTTTATAATTAACATAATAATAATTAAAACTTGAGTCAATATCGTCGGTATTTGAGCTATGTAACACAATATACGTAATTAAAACAATTTCGATAGCAAATAAGTAAGCGATGACGAGGTTCTTACTAAGAAATATGGACGCACCCCAACATAACCCTCGGTTGCTTCATTAAGTAACGCTGTGGGCAAGAAATTACTGAATCAGCCAATCGCATGTCATACGCGCGTTAGCCATAATATAGTTTGCATAATGTGTTTGTGTAGACTGCGAGGACCACCCACATCCGTTGAGGGTTAACACTAAGGGTGGTCGTCGACTGTCCCAGCACGCACGTGCCGGCCGCACGATACGCAACGCATTGGACGGATTTTCCGGTGACATACGTCCACATCAACATAGATACTTCTATGAAAAAGGTAACAGTTATTTTCAGTTTTGACGCCGAAATCGAATGCTGATGACGTCATATGGATTTCTAATGTACTAACATTTATATGATAGTTTTGACATATCAAAAAATAGGAATGGGTTTTTCAAAAAGATATATAAGGAAAGTTATCGAGATCATTTTCTTTGTATATATTAAGAGAATATAGTTTTATAATTTCATAATATTTGGCAGGTAGGTTATTATCATAGATTATATCAAAATTATGATTATATTAAAGAAAATTACGTGGCGATAACCAGGTATATTGATATGGAGTTATTTAATTGGGTATATTCGTACACTTTTACCGAATCATTCCCCTGCCCTTATCCCAATTTTATTTGGGGTCGGCGCAGCATGTCTTTTTCTTCCATATCTCCCTATCTGACGTCATCTCACTAGTAACTTTCTTTCCCACCATATCGTCTTTCACACAATCCGTCCATCGTTTCTTTGGTCTTCCTCTTCCTGTATAGCCATCCACGTTCATGCTCAAAACCTTTCTCACAATATTTTCTTCCTCCTTTCGCATAACATGGCCATACCACGACAACCGGTTTCCACATAACTTTTACACCGATTCAGTACACTTTTACCGAATATTCGTGTATAAACAATTTTGAAGATTGTACTATGTTGAACTTAGATTGTACTATTAATGACGTCGAATTTCTTTTTTTAATATTTAAACGACAAGTGTCTATGATCCAGGATTTACACGGGACATTCATTAAAAAGAAATTGAAAGCAGTATACAAATACAAAAGTAAAATAAAATTGGAAACAACTTACTTGGTTGTCTCATTACTAATCCTATCTCTTCCCAAATATTGCCCCGTCTTTGTATATTTGCATATTTTTGTTTTTTGTTTCCATTTACATATTTTGTTTTAAATTATACAGTTATTCGTATCTTTCGACTAAATAATATTAAAAGTGAATCATTCATTTTTGAAATACGCATGGCACTGGGAGATGCACAAAACGTAGTAACGTTTATATTGTTTTTGGGTGCACATATAATTATTTTCTGGGTTGTTCATCATGCTTGCGTGGCACATCACTAAGAGAGCGGTACCCATCAATGAAGTACAACATTATATCTGTAAAATGGTTTAACAAAAAAAACACGGAACTTCATAGGCGTGAGCTGTCAAAATTGTCAACCTTAACATAGAGAATATACATTATATCCGTTATATCCATACAATGATATAAGCATTCTAGATGAATAAGGACGGCGTCATTATTTGCTAGAAGGAGCACACTTTCATAGTGTGATAATCAAAGCATTCGTTATCAGGTCTTAGTTCAAATTAAAAATTCTTTCTTACCAATTTAATAAAATTGCGTCTAGTTTCGCAAGCGAACCATAAAAGCTGCTCTATCGGAGTTCTTCCGCTGCATCAAATTAAAATGTGCTACAAAAGAATAAACAATTAAATTGAATTATTTGTCCGATATTTCAAATAGCTGGCGTTTCGCAGCACCCGAATTAAAAAAATCTGTCTTTAAAAATAATTTGGCAGAAATTACAATTTTAATTACTTAATATATCCACGCGGTGGGCGATCAGTATTGGGTTGTATATTATGCACACGGCTACATGTCAGTCTACCGCAATATGTGTCAAATTTCCTCAATGGATTTTCAACTCTAACCAGAATGTAAAAAGATTTAAAATCAAGTGGAGAAATTTGTCAGTTCTGTATAGCCTGACGTGAACCTGAACTGTACATAAAGCATCGCATCAGTTTATTCCAAATGCCTAAACTTACTAATCAATTTTGCATTTTTTGCAAGAACGAATTTGGCCTTTTGTAGTAAAGAAAAAATGTAAGTCGCCTGTACATAATAAAGATTTAAAGAATTTTATTTTATTGTCTTTTATTTTATCAAAGTTTAACATCAAAGTTTTTTTCTGGTAATAGTAATCTATAAACGATCTTAGAAAGCGAACCTGGAAATTTTCATTTCATTTATTCAAATTTTTTTAGGAATTATAAATTAGAAAACTAATTACAAATGATTATCGATACGTGTCTAATTTGTAGGGTTCTCAAATATAAACTGTTAAAGATGAGCGTAAAATTACATTATTGTTTGAGTTGATTTCCTGATAACTGAACTGAATATTAGTCTAAATGGCAAAGATTTCTCCGGGATTGGTGACGACAGCTTTCCAGCCTCTTTAGATAAGTGTTTTTATAATTTTTAATTTATTTATGACTTTTGTCACTAATTGTTTTATTGCTATTTCTGTCTGTATCTTGTATCTTTATTTTTTTAATATTACAATCCACGCTCCTGCTGTTGATAATAAGGATATTCGACAATGAAAAAACCTTATGTTACGGGGGTCATTTTGTTGACTGATTACTATTGAAGGTTCATTCAAAAAAATCTTATTTAAACATTTTTCTTCAATCGCAGCAACTGTTTCAAATAAATTATGTAAAAAATCTTACTTGTGGGATATTTTTTAGCTGATAAATGCTGATGTAAATTTGCAATTAAAGCTGCTAGCAAAAAACAATGTTATTTTCATAACCAGTACAATTATTTAAACCAAAACCACTGCATTTTTTTTAAATATTGATTAGTGTTATCCTTGATGAATGGTCCATCTGATATAGCAATCCAATATGATAGTATTTTAATTGATTGCAACACTATGCTCATAACTATTGCGTCACAATGTAAAGCTACTAATTGTAGAAAAAAATATAATGCATTCATTCATTTGTTCAGTGACATTATTAATAGATATTAGAAGTATTTGTTATCATAAATACAATGATCTTATAGCGCAGGTGTTAAAAATTACCGCCGATTAAGCCGAAGCCTTATTCAAATTATTCGCAGTAGAGTAAGGTAAATCTATTAATCTTAATTCCCTGTTCCGAAGCATAGATTATTCATTGTTCCACGCATAATAAGACGAACTGGCACGGCCAACGATAAATTAAACGTCCAATACCGGGACCGCAATCTGAATTGACGTGATTCATCATAAAGTGTTATTACCGTTTAATACAGTTTTGTTAACTACACGACAAACAATTAAGAGTAATGAATATGTTTGTCCCATTTGAGATAATACGATTGTTTGGGCGGACGGCGGGCGGGCGGTGCGATAGGTGGGCGAGCTAGGGTTATCAAAATTATGATTTGACTATTGATTTAGAAAGCAATATTAACAATATTTTTACTTCAAGTTCAAATACTAAATGTTGGTTAAAATTAAAAGACATTCAGTTGTTTTATTAGTTGTCAAATAGTTTGCTGATAATCACAGAAAAGATGTGTCTGAAAATAACGAATTTATAACCTATTAATTATATTCGATCAATTTTGCCCCAGTTGGTGAATTTTTTAAAGCATTTTCCTTAAAAATATATTACATATTCTTTTTTCAAAATTACATCATCATCATCATCATCATATCAACCGAGAGACGCCCACTGCTGAGCATAGGCCTCCCCCAACGTAATCGGTCCTGCGCGTCCCGCATCCAGCGGCTTCCCGCGACCTTCACCAGATCGTTGGTCCACCTTATGGGGGGCCTACCAACACTGCGTTTCCCGGTACGCGGTCGCCACTCCATGACCCTACCGCCCCAACGGCCGTCAGTCCTGCGAGCGATGTGCTCTGCCCACTGCCATTTGAGGTTCGCAATTCTTTGGGCTATATCGGTGACTTTCGTTCTTCTACGGATCTCATCATTTCGGATTCGATCTCGCAGAGAAACCCCGAGCATAGCCCTTTCCATTGCCCTCTGAGCAACCTTGAGCTTCCTTATGAGGCCCATCGTAAGCGGCCACGTCTCAGTTCCGTATTTCATCACTGGCAACACGCACGAATTGAAGACTTTCGTCTTGAGACACTGCGGTAAATGTTCCGAGAAAACACTGCGTAGCTTCCCGAACACTGCCCAGCCGAGTTGGATCCGTCGATTTACCTCTCTCTGGAAGTTGGACTTACCTAATCGGACTATTTGTCCCAGGTAAACGTACTCGGACAACTTCCAGTGTAGAGCCTCCAACATTCACTGGAGTGGGTACGAAATAGGAGTTTGAAATTATTTTCGTCTTCTCCATATTCATTTAAGACCCACTTGTTGGGAAACTCTACAGAGATCTTCGAGCATTTTGCCTAGATCTTCCATGGTCTCAGCCATGATTACGATATCATCAGCGAAACTAAGGTGTATTATGTACTCGCCGTTTATATTGATGCCAAGTTCTTTCCAGTCCAAAAGCTAAAACACGTCCTCCAGTGCGGCAGTGGACAGTTTCGGCGATATAACATCGCCCTGTCTCACTCCACGCTGAAGTCATATTGCTTTCGAGTTTTGATCCTGGAGCCGAACTGACATGGTGGCGTTTTCATACAGTGACTGCAATACTTGGATATATCGATAGTCTATTTGGCACCTCTGGGGTGACCTAAGCACGGCCCAGAACTCGAAGGAGTCAAAGGCTTTCTCATAGTCCACAAACGCCAAGCACAGTGGCAGATTATACTCCGCGGTCTTCTGTATAACCTGTTGCAGCGTATGAATGTGGTCTATGGTACTGTAACCCTAATGGTCTATGGTACTGGTGTAAAAAAGTACATTATTTATCCTAATTTTAAGGCAATGGTATAAATTGTGTCCAATGAAACTGCATTTTCAATTGTATAAAGAACAAAGATAACAAAAGCCAACTTATTATGTCGAAGTTCAAAGGAGTCTATGGATATATTTCACTGATTACATAATGGCTATGAAATAACGTTGAAAAATAAAAATTAAAGTTTTAGCTTTATTAAAAAACCCTTTGAGTTTAGTTTAGAGAGTGATACAACAGAATTAGTACTAATATTGTGCTTTTAATGAAAATTTACTATTCATCAGTAGTAACAGTAAAGATCATTTCTCATAGTATTTTTATTACATACCTTGGCATAATTGTTTTTTGCATACACTTTATAATTAAGTTTAAGTAAATAGCGTTATGCGTAAATATAATTATGACAAACAAATATGTCATTTATTTTATTCATTTTGTATACATGTATAATATCACACGAATAATTATAACAGACATTAGCACAGGGTCACCAGCAGGCCCACAACAGGAAGGTAGTGTGTGTAGGAATATATAGACAAATATAAATAATAGGAAGAAAAAAAACTTAAATAATTGAGTGAACATTGATAAAAAATTATATATCAAGTTTAAAAATACACTCCAATATCAACCAGAATCTGATGACCCTTCACTATTTTTTTAACGATAGAAATAGTGCGACTATCACGTACGATTATATTGTACTTATAATGTCTGTTATATTATACCCTTTCGATTTTATGCAAATGAATAGGGAACAATTCGATAAACTTCTAAAAAATTAAATACTTCCAGCTTAATCCCAGTCCACGAATAAAATGCCTATTTTATGGTAAACGTCCATTTTATCAGCACGCACGCACTGGCCGCATGACAAGTAACGGATTTTCTCCGGTCCGGTCCGGTCCACTCTTCGCTCCGGTCGCACCACAGACACGCAAAATATGAGCAATGAAAATGCTGATGACGTCATAAGATTTCTTCGATAGAGCTATTATATATTTCTTCCATAGATCATCGATACTCTAGATGTAACTTACATTGTGACGCAATAGTTATGAGCATAGTGTTGCAATCAATTAAAATACTATCATATTGGATTGCTATATCAGATGGACCATTCATCAAGGATAACACTAATCTGCTTTTTTTTTTAATATTGATTAGTGTTATCCTTGATGAATGGTCCATCTGATATAGCAATCCAATATGATAGTATTTTAATTGATTGCAACACTATGCTCATAACTATTGCGTCACAATGTAAGTTACATCTAGAGTATCGATGATCTATGGAAGAAATATATAATAGCTCTATCGAAGAAATCTTATGACGTCATCAGCATTTTCATTGCTCATATTTTGCGTGTCTGTGGTGCGACCGGAGCGAAGAGTGGACCGGACCGGACCGGAGAAAATCCGTTACTTGTCATGCGGCCAGTGCGTGCGTGCTGATAAAATGGACGTTTACCATAAAATAGGCATTTTATTCGTGGACTGGGATTAAGCTGGAAGTATTTAATTTTTTAGAAGTTTATCGAATTGTTCCCTATTCATTTGCATAAAATCGAAAGGGTATAATATAACAGACATTATAAGTACAATATAATCGTACGTGATAGTCGCACTATTTCTATCGTTAAAAAAATAGTGAAGGGTCATCAGATTCTGGTTGATATTGGAGTGTATTTTTAAACTTGATATATAATTTTTTATCAATGTTCACTCAATTATTTAAGTTTTTTTTCTTCCTATTATTTATATTTGTCTATATATTCCTACACACACTACCTTCCTGTTGTGGGCCTGCTGGTGACCCTGTGCTAATGTCTGTTATAATTATTCGTGTGATATTATACATGTATACAAAATGAATAAAATAAATGACATATTTGTTTGTCATAATTATATTTACGCATAACGCTATTTACTTAAACTTAATTATAAAGTGTATGCAAAAAACAATTATGCCAAGGTATGTAATAAAAATACTATGAGAAATGATCTTTACTGTTACTACTGATGAATAGTAAATTTTCATTAAAAGCACAATATTAGTACTAATTCTGTTGTATCACTCTCTAAACTAAACTCAAAGGGTTTTTTAATAAAGCTAAAACTTTAATTTTTATTTTTCAACGTTATTTCATAGCCATTATGTAATCAGTGAAATATATCCATAGACTCCTTTGAACTTCGACATAATAAGTTGGCTTTTGTTATCTTTGTTCTTTATACAATTGAAAATGCAGTTTCATTGGACACAATTTATACCATTGCCTTAAAATTAGGATAAATAATGTACTTTTTTACACCAGTACCATAGACCATTAGGGTTACAGTACCATAGACCACATTCATACGCTGCAACAGGTTATACAGAAGACCGCGGAGTATAATCTGCCACTGTGCTTGGCGTTTGTGGACTATGAGAAAGCCTTTGACTCCTTCGAGTTCTGGGCCGTGCTTAGGTCACCCCAGAGGTGCCAAATAGACTATCGATATATCCAAGTATTGCAGTCACTGTATGAAAACGCCACCATGTCAGTTCGGCTCCAGGATCAAAACTCGAAAGCAATATGACTTCAGCGTGGAGTGAGACAGGGCGATGTTATATCGCCGAAACTGTCCACTGCCGCACTGGAGGACGTGTTTTAGCTTTTGGACTGGAAAGAACTTGGCATCAATATAAACGGCGAGTACATAATACACCTTAGTTTCGCTGATGATATCGTAATCATGGCTGAGACCATGGAAGATCTAGGCAAAATGCTCGAAGATCTCTGTAGAGTTTCCCAACAAGTGGGTCTTAAATGAATATGGAGAAGACGAAAATAATTTCAAACTCCTATTTCGTACCCACTCCAGTGAATGTTGGAGGCTCTACACTGGAAGTTGTCCGAGTACGTTTACCTGGGACAAATAGTCCGATTAGGTAAGTCCAACTTCCAGAGAGAGGTAAATCGACGGATCCAACTCGGCTGGGCAGTGTTCGGGAAGCTACGCAGTGTTTTCTCGGAACATTTACCGCAGTGTCTCAAGACGAAAGTCTTCAATTCGTGCGTGTTGCCAGTGATGAAATACGGAACTGAGACGTGGCCGCTTACGATGGGCCTCATAAGGAAGCTCAAGGTTGCTCAGAGGGCAATGGAAAGGGCTATGCTCGGGGTTTCTCTGCGAGATCGAATCCGAAATGATGAGATCCGTAGAAGAACGAAAGTCACCGATATAGCCCAAAGAATTGCGAACCTCAAATGGCAGTGGGCAGAGCACATCGCTCGCAGGACTGACGGCCGTTGGGGCGGTAGGGTCATGGAGTGGCGACCGCGTACCGGGAAACGCAGTGTTGGTAGGCCCCCCATAAGGTGGACCAACGATCTGGTGAAGGTCGCGGGAAGCCGCTGGATGCGGGACGCGCAGGACCGATTACGTTGGGGGAGGCCTATGCTCAGCAGTGGGCGTCTCTCGGTTGATATGATGATGATGATGATGATGTAATTTTGAAAAAAGAATATGTAATATATTTTTAAGGAAAATGCTTTAAAAAATTCACCAACTGGGGCAAAATTGATCGAATATAATTAATAGGTTATAAATTCGTTATTTTCAGACACATCTTTTCTGTGATTATCAGCAAACTATTTGACAACTAATAAAACAACTGAATGTCTTTTAATTTTAACCAACATTTAGTATTTGAACTTGAAGTAAAAATATTGTTAATATTGCTTTCTAAATCAATAGTCAAATCATAATTTTGATAACCCTAGCTCGCCCACCTATCGCACCGCCCGCCCGCCGTCCGCCCAAACAATCGTATTATCTCAAATGGGACAAACATATTCATTACTCTTAATTGTTTGTCGTGTAGTTAACAAAACTGTATTAAACGGTAATAACACTTTATGATGAATCACGTCAATTCAGATTGCGGTCCCGGTATTGGACGTTTAATTTATCGTTGGCCGTGCCAGTTCGTCTTATTATGCGTGGAACAATGAATAATCTATGCTTCGGAACAGGGAATTAAGATTAATAGATTTACCTTACTCTACTGCGAATAATTTGAATAAGGCTTCGGCTTAATCGGCGGTAATTTTTAACACCTGCGCTATAAGATCATTGTATTTATGATAACAAATACTTCTAATATCTATTAATAATGTCACTGAACAAATGAATGAATCCATTATATTTTTTTCTACAATTAGTAGGTTTATTTATAATTTATTAGCATTCCGCTCGCAGCTTCGCCCGCGTGGGTAACATTCTTACTCCTAATTATGCCTCTAGATCTAAAAATGATCGAATTCTTATGAAGTTTGAATATGTTTATGCTGATTTATCTTTTGTCCATGCTGAAACCAAATCATAATTTGCACTGATTCATTATCTAACTTAAAGTTCCTTCTTAAACAGTTGAGGGTGGATGCGTTTTCGAGGAAATGAAGTTAATGACCTTCAACTAAAGTTCCAATTTCAATTCAAGGCGTACGAAATAAAGAAGTAGCACTGGTCATAGTACTGGTACCCTGATTTATTCTGTGGATACACATATGAATGGCATGAATTTTCCAAAATCCTTTCTTAGCAAAACTTCTACGTAATAATAATTAAAAAAACTATGCTGTTGTGCCAAAGTTCAGCTCGATCCTTTCAGTGGTTTGAATTTGCGTTGATGGATGGGTCGGGCACATTTGCCTTTATTATATAGATTTCAGAAATCCCATTTTCCGACAAACGTATTACAAATCTAGAACGTTATTTAGTATAACAATAATTCCATCATATATGCACATTTTAGTTTAATAAAGCAAATAATTAGAAGATTTCCCTACGCAAAAACTTTAGTTCTCCATCAAAAGACGTGTCGATTTTGTGCTTTGTTAAAATCTATGGACTGGAATATCCAAAAGTAAAAGAGAAAGTTTTTGTTTGTTTATTTGCATGGAATAGGCTTTGGAACTACCAGACCGCTTAAAAAAAACTATCATACACGAATTACATAGTTTATAGTTATGCAGGGAAAACAGCAATTCACTCTCCTTAGCACAATATTGTAGCCAGCAAAGTAGCAAATGAAAACTACCGAACAATATTATGATTCAGTATAATTTATTCGCTGACTAGAAAAATCACTGCTTTATTACCTGTAATATTTTCCGTCGATTATAACGATAAAGTAACAATCACATTTATTTGTCAATGTCAAACCGAGGTTAATGTAATAACGAGCCGTGCGACGATTTGTATAACGACAGGAAATATAGAAATCACATCGACTTTTACCAGCAGTACTCACAAAATATTCCCTTATCGTCTATCGTTCGTTTTTTTCTCGATAAATGGCATAATTCTGTAGCGCAGTATACAATAAGCAACTTAGAGAATAAAGTTGCTGGCGGATTATGTTGATAGGTAATGTCTGAGGAATATCTGAAAAGTCAAAATATATTTATAAGTAAGATTTACCTAGAGTTAATAATAAATTCAAGAAGTTTCCTTTCATGACGGTTGGGGGTTCGGATTCTTGGAAAAAATTGTTTAGTTACCATTGGTGGATAATATATAATGTACACACAAAGCAAATATTTTCGTTTCTAAACGCTTGGCGATAATATAAAATTCTTGAATTAGTGAAGTCTTCCTCTAAGAATTATTGTTCAACGTTTGTTTTTTTTTTATATATATATATATATAAGAAAATGTTATTAAGTATAAGTAAAAAAGATTTTATATGCTTATTAAATAAAAAGCATTTTTTTACTTTGTTTAATTAATTATACGTTTTTATTGTATCTATTTTCCGTGTCAAGAATGTTTGAAATAAATGTAATAATTTTTCGAAAATATACACAATATAATCTTTTAACTGCGTTTTTTAATTTTAATGAAATTAAAAGAATCAAGTTTTATTATTACAAAAAACGTAAATTTGGTGAAAGAAAGATAATTCTGATATAGATTATTTTTCACAATTTCAAAACTACTAATATTTTTAATTTCAGGAGACCTTCTCTGGATTACCTTTTCATCAAAATATCGGTAAAATATATTTGAAACGAAAACATATTCCTCTTTTTTTAAAACGGTCAGCTGGCTACGGTAGTTTTGTTATCATTAGGAAAATTAAATTAATTAATTTCAGAGAAATTAGATTAATTTTATCAACCAATAAATTTATATGTCATAGTGGTTTAAATTTTTATTACATTTAGTAGAAGAATCAAAGTTAATTTAATTATATTTGCAAAATTCCAAACACAATTTCCTCTTAGTTTACGTTATTTCATATGTTTTAGGTAATTAAATGCTATTTGATTTGACTCAGGTTTTTATTATAAGATATCAGTTTTGTATCCGAAAACAAAGTGTAGATGTTTCGAGTTTCTTCAATAGTTATACCAACCCCAAGTGTGTCCGCGTGAGTCATCCAGCAATCCCTCTACGTAATGCACCCGCGCGTGCCTCATACGCTACATCACCCATACTTACCCCCGTCGATAAGGAAGCCGAGGGAACAAATTTAAATGGGATACGACTGGAAACGGCTCACGCTATTGTTGTACGATACCCAGAGGGGAGATAGGGCCCAATATCTTCCGAACTATTAGCATTCATATTTATTTTCTGTGAGAATTCATAATAAAACGTTTTCGTCCAACGTTTATGTAAATTTTGTTAAAAGTAGTGTTATCGATTGCCATATCGATGAATTGAGCCGCTTTAAGTAGCTACGTTTGGGAAAAGAAAATATTTAATGAGCCAAGTTACGCTTACTTACAACAAATATCTGGCCGCGTTATCAATCTTCGTGAGAAATTGGTCGAAGTTATTAATCTTAAGGAATGACAGACTGATTTTTATTATTTTGTTATATTTGACCTTTTATGTCTATAGTGGCTTTTAATATTCTATAAATTCATGTTATAAACGTCTCAACTAATAGAACTTTATATCTTACACGCTTTGAATATTATGTAAATGTATTTCGAAGCAAATTATCAAAAACGTAAAAGTAATAACGCAGAAAACAACTGTGCCATTTTTAAATTTTGCAATATTGAGAAATGCGGTATTTAAAAAAATACTTAAATTGGCAATGTTCTCTACTTGGTTTTAATTCAGTAACACAACACATCAAGTGTGTAGAGATATATTTTTTTTTTCTAAATTCATCGCAGCGTTTTATACAAAAGGTCAATCAACACCGTTTATGGGCATAAACGGCGTTGATTAAGCCTTTGTGGGTTTTTAATTAAATTATTGTACTTTTCAACACCAAAAATTGAAATAATCAAAGGCGCCCTCTCTTGTATGACAGATGACGTAAATTAGAATCCAGACAAAGTAGAGTTTTTTTTTTCAATTAAAATCCATTATTTGTTTAGTTTAAAAAGTGATAATTTAAAATGAAAATAATTACGATAACCACATTAGAAACATTTATAGGATCAGAGTACAATGCTGTACAGTATGTCTCTTAAGAACCTTGCAGTAAAGCATAGGGTTTTCAATTAATTAGATTTACTGTAATTGGAACTCAACAAATCATAAAATTCAAGTCAACTAGATGAATATGGTAACAGAAAATTTCCCTTTTTAATGTAATTATAATATTACTAGCTATTTTCCCATGAAAATTACAGCCATATCAAATGGGTGTGACATACCTTCCCGTAGGTGAAAAAAAAAATATTTGTCGAGTAGTTTTGGAACCTACTCAATGCAAACAAAGAAACAATCACATCCTTTCTCTTTATAATATTAGTATAGATTACGGTTAAGTTTATTGTGATCATTCAATTATTTTATAATTGTTAAGTTTTTGTATACTTTTTATTTCAATTACTTAATTAATATGTTATAATCAGAGGTCAGAATTAGGTAGAGTTATTTATGTACTTGCATCGAAATGTTGATATTAATGTGGACCTTCCCGGGATTTCTAATGGACAATCCCGTGTGGCCAACAATCTTACAACTAAATAATAATAACAACGTCAGAGATAGACAAATAAAACAAAGATAATTAACATAAAATTTTTATTCGTTTACATTAATTTACAATACAAATTATTGATAGTCTTAAGCAAATTCTCATACGCATATTTAGTAGTGCAGTAGTTTAAATTGTGTAAAAATAAATAACTTTTTATTTAAAAAATCACGGGATTTTTTCTGCTCTTTAAAATTAATCTCGGGATTTAACGCATATCCACTCTATTCTTCCGCTGTATGAAATCAGTGAAAGTACATTAATAACTCTACCTAATTCCGACCACTGGTTAAAATGCATAATGTATTAAATATTGACGTTAAGAAATTCTGTATAGTAGTGGTATTTTCATTTATTTAGTCCTGATAATATATTATGCATAACAAAAAAATATGAGTACAACCTTTATTACCAATTAAAACTTTAATTCATTGTACAAATAATATACTTAATTTAACATGCTTTGGACCGACTACAATAACAGAGCTCGCTGGAGAGAGTTAGCCAAGTTATCTAGAAGCTGCTTTTTTATGGAGTTGTGCCGTACGTAATATTATTAAATATTATTCTCTGGGTGGATGGCGCGAAGTTACCTACCGATGTTCCTTACTTCTCCCGGCACAGAATAAATGCACGTTCAAGTTTTATTAAAACACAGCAGATAAGTTGCAACGTGAATGTAAATCTCCAAGTGTCATAATGAACTCGAACGGACACAGAAAAATATAAGTAGTCCGTGTAGTTTGTAATAATTATATCTATTATAAAATAGAGATAAGATACCTTTTTTCAGTGGAAATAGGTAATTTTTAATTAATGTTACATTACCAAAATATTTTTAAAAAATGACGTTCAGTAAAAGCTTAATTTGGACTCGGTGGCGCAATGGGTAGCGTGTTCTGTCTACGATGCGGAAGTGAAGCAACTTTCGCAAGATTCGGTCACAGGATGGGTGAACAAAAAATAAAAAAGTCTTAAAATCTCTAGCTCCTACGTGCTTCAGAAAATACTTTACGCCGCTGGTCCCAGCTTCATGCAGTCATTAACACTAAAGTATATGTACTGAGGTAAATCATTGCCTAATTTCCCAATTCAGATTCATTCATAGTGAAGGCCTATGTCTCAGCAAGCTGATGATGATGAAAAGCTAAATTTGATTTTTATCGTCAAATCTTCTGCTAAATAACAAATAAAATCATAAGTAGTTCATAATCGAATTGTCAGAGTAAACTTTAAGGGAAATAAATTCCAGGAAAGCCCCTGTCGCATTGACTCTTACGAGTGCGTCGTCCGGACACAAGTTTATAACCAAACTCGACCGCGTCTGTTTCAGTAACAAGATTAATGAATATCTATGACTGTTGTTTGTATTGTTTCATTACTTTGCCCTGTAAACATCGATATTATTTGTCAGTCTTTATTCTTCGTAACTATTGTTTATTAAAGTTACGCATTCTTTTATTTCGTTTACACTTCAGTGTGTCTCGTATTTAATGTGTTCATCACTTTAAAATTATACACTGAAAATAATAAGAAAATATGCATATATTTTTATATTTATTATTACAGTCACTTATTTCCTTACCAACATTAATTTTCCTATTACATATATTTATAATCGATGTATTGTATAATACAAATAAATTAATAAAAAAAATATTAACGTAATAAATTAATTATAGGTACGTACATGTATGTCGGATTTATCTATATGTCATTAAGGACCACATAATTTGTCTTGTCCCTCATATCAGTACCCGGACATATCCACAACTTCTGTAGTCACACTAGTGGCGCGCAGTTTTCTCCAGAGAATATCATAATTCACTAGCTCAAATGCATGGCTTAGAATAATCAGCAACAAATAAATTATTTCCATGAATATTACGTCTCTTGTCTCAAATAAAAAATAGTAATAGGTAGGCTTCCGTAGTACCTTCTCTAGCTTCTAGAAATCACTTTATTACCGGATTGTACGAAGTTCACTTTGCAAATAATATAACTTTTTTCACGTCTTAATTTAATTTGTTCTTTTTTTGTATATACGTTTGACGGTAATCATCAGTAGTCGACCGATTATAAATATATTTTTTTATAATGTTCTTAAATGTAAATAAAAATATATTTTTTAGGTTTCAATTTTGAAGATTGAAATTTTATACGAAATCGGATCATTGTATTAAAAAAAAACTGGAAGAATATATCGCTTAAATAATCTCATGGTGTCGTCGTCACACTAATGCAGTAACTGAATGTGTTTTTTATTGCTAAAACTTAAATCTAAATCATATTCATTAAACTTCAAAGCTTTATATGATGGCCTTACTTTTGACCGTCCAACTTCAAATTATATTTATTGTATTTGTTGGATTGCAGATTTTAATGATTTTTGAGTTTTTTGAAATCGGTTTAAATAAAAAAAATGTAATCACCAAATATCTTAATAATTGCTCAGTAATATATCTACAGAAATATTATTTTACAGTAAAGTTAATTAATTATCTTGGTATGTGTGGAATTTGATAGGAAATAATTAACTCTTGTTAATTAAATATAAGTTAGAATAAATTAAATGAAATCATAATTAAGAAACCGTATATAACTTCTAGTGAAACTAGATACTATTTTGTGTAAAGATACGAATTTTTATCGGACGAAGACATTGCATTGGCTCTTAATTCTGCTAATGTTACGTAATCTAAACTCCAATTCCAATATTTTTAGTGCAATGTAATGGTAACGGTTTTTCTGCGATTTCCCCCATATAAATTACAGCTTATGACACCCGCGTATAAATACATAGTTTTGTATAGGTAAACAAGCAAAGCTATCCTCTTTATAATACTTGTAAAGATGATAAACAGTCAGTTGCACAAACGTCTATTAATTAAGGTTTAATTGCTTCTCTGAGCTTCAATGTGAGCACGGATGAGATCTACGGTGAGATGAGCTTGATCAGAAGAAGCTTGCCCACTCTCAGTTTATAGAGACGTGGATTTTATGATCTCTAAAATAAAATATGATAAAAAGCGCTTTCTGTAAAGATTACGCGGAGGTCAGGATATTATTTGATTAATGAAATAAGGATGTTATTCCACCGGGCATCTAGATTAATATAAAGATAAAGGTGGTATGAGCTCATGCAGTCTGAGCGCATTCCCCGTAGTTGAGTCGGTAATTTCAGTCTGTAGAAAGTATTATTTATCACATTTCAATTAACAGTGGATGTGTGACTGTATGTGTAAGTGTAGGTATGGTAGTGTGTATTTGTGTGAAAATGTATGTAATGTGCATGTGAGTGTGTGTGAGGTCTACACGACCAGGACCCCAACAGCGCTGCAGCCGCGGAGCGAAGGGAACTCCCCTCTCCGTTTCAGGGCACTTCCTAGGATCCTCTTATCCCAAAGCCGTCTCTCCCTGTCCTGTCGCCGGCATCTCTGCCGACGCAGCCATGTCCCGTGAGCACCTGAACTAAACGAAAGGACAGCGTTCCATGCCGCCTCTCCTTCCAGTCCCTGAGGACAGGTTGGATGGCGGCAAGGGTACGGACTCTGGCGGGTGGGAACTCAAGGCTCTGGGCCTAGGCTTCCAAGAGCTCCTCTTCATACTGGCGCCTTAGTACCACGATTTCCACAGGGGCCAAGCGGTCACCCCTCGCCAACGACTCCATTGAAGCCCTATAAATCTCCGTGAGGAGCTTGGCTTCAAGCGCCCACGGAGGCACTCCTGCATTCCTGCGAGCGCACAAGCCGCACCACCGGAGACAGTCCGATAAGCTCTGATGGCCCTTGACGCAACTATCCTTTGGGGCCTCCTTAACAAAGCCCTATTAAAGGCGTTAAGGGAGGTAACCCAAACCGGAGCACCGTACAGAGCCATACTCCGTACTACCCTGGCAAATAAGCGACGGCAGACTACATTAGGTCCACCTAGGTTAGACAACAATCTGCCCAGAGCTGTCGTCGTCTTTACAAGTTTTGGGGCAATCTGGTTGAGGTGGTAGTTCAAATTCCAACGACTATCATTCCAGAGGCCTAAATACTTAAAGTGGGGTTCCAAGCGAATTGCCACCCCATCCACTCCAAGGTGTGCCTTTGTCGGCAGCCTGCCTCTTGGACCGTGAAATAAGACGGCCTCTGTGTTATTCACGGCCACCTGCAGCCCAAGTCTCCATATGCGGTCTATCACCATCTCCGTCCCCACCTCTGCCGAGCATTTGGCAGCCGAGTACGTACGTCCTCGAGCTGTGACCAAAGTGTCGTCTGCATAGCAGAGCTGCATAGCAGACGACACTCATACGGGGAAGAACTGCTACGCGGAGTACCCAATTGTATCCGAGGTTCCACATGAGCGGTCCGAGAACCGACCCCTGTGGAACACCCAAAATATGCCACCAGTGCCATCTATTGCTCGCCTCAAGAATTACAAGAGATAATCTGCTACTTAAATAGTGTGTTCCTCTATCAGCATGCTCAAAGTATACAACAGCGAAAGGTTAATTCTATGTACCAGCTGCGCTTACCGCAAGATGGCAAATACCTGTGCTGGATGCTTCCTAAAAATAAGTTTCTAACATCTTCTCTTTGCAAGACGATGAAATACGACTTGGAGTGTACAAACCTACCAGTCCTCAGTTTTAATAACACTATGAATGACAATCACAAAAAGAATTGGATATCTCAACTTTGATATGTTAGATGCCCATAACTGATACTACGAACACTCCTCAAAACCAAATTACTTTATAAAACTCTGTATCCGAATCTAATAATAATATTACGTTAAGGAGAAATCATACTTATTGATGATAACTCCTGTTATCTTAGAAACCTTTAAAGATTTTCAAATAATACCTACCTAGCATCAACTGAATTTATTACATAACTTTAATGAATTAAATACCGAAGACATTTAATGATGCAATTAATCCGTACATAAAAGAGTTAATAAATTGTTTAGAAAACCAGAAAAACAGTAATACGATATAGAAAAAAGAGGTTGAGAGACCGAAGATGAGTTGATTGAACGCTTTTTATGATCTATTTGATGACAATCTGTAGGAATATATAGAAAACATTTATCGTATTTTAAATTCTTTGTAATGGAATTATTGAGTATAAGAATGGTTAGATACTTACTCCAAAATAAACAATATTTTAAGAATTCTGAACTGGAAATCTCTGAATATTAAGATGAAGATTCGAACATGTTAATAAAAAATATTGACATCAATAGAAGCTAGAAGTAGGACATCATGCTGTTTTAATAAACAATAAAATAATTATAAACGGAAAGAAATACAACCCTGAGTATGAATCCCTGAATAAATCGATCTTATCTTCAGGAAATAAGAATACGTCTTGTTCTACTAATCAACGAAATAATTTCCGTCACAAATTGGTACCTTATTCATCTCAGAGTTATGCCTTGGAGAATAGATAGTCAGAGCTTACAGAATATTTCGCGAACTACGATGACATACAAACTGTTAATAGCACCATGTTTCAAAACATGCAAAGCCTTTTTAACAAAAGAGATGTCTGTTTATCTGAAGTGAAGGAAGAATTCGTAGACTTTGAGAGATATCGTATGGCAGCGTCATTCTTCCGAGTGAAACATGCTGGAGGAGATGTATGTATGTATTATTAAAGGATAGCTTCTATTATGTTGCACGGAGAATGATATCAGAAATATCCTTCGCATTTATTTTGGAAGTGTATGCCAGAGAATTGCATAACTTAGAGATTTTATTAATAAGTTTGTAACGGTGCGTCATACCACACCCTTTATTTTGCCTAGATTTCCGCATCCAAAATTTTTGCCCTTAGTCTTTTTTTATTATTTATTTTTCGTAATTTGTAATTTAAGTAACGCGATATGCTCTTTCTGAATGTCAGTTCCTGAAAATTCACCCAGCGGAAACATGTTAAGTAATTTAATTATATAAATTAGTTCTATCCATTATAAAACCCAGGAAGAAATTTATACTGGAACGGCAGGGAGTTAGATATTTTTTATAATAAATTAAAATTAACAATGGAATATCTTTTTACGAAAATTCACAAATGAATTTTATGTTGGAATTTAATTTTCAAACAACTCTAAAGAGTTTAAATATTTATTTCGGCTGTTTGGGTGGATTGCCTGAACATTCATGAAAATATGCTCTGTAGTAATGTAAAAGTAACAAGTGTTTGAAAAATTCGTCAATCCTATTAGCAGTCGCACAGTGCGAGCACTGCGCTCTTAGTTTTCGGCCTCCCTCACCTACAACCCACTGATAGGTCGATGTTATTTCGCCCCATAGACGAACACGAGCTTTTATTACTGATACATAGTCTCAAACATAATACTAGCTGCGAAATAGATGAACTACCATAGTTATTTTTTAAAACATGCGCCAATAAGTTAACTAATTCGTTAACTACTATTATTGTCTTCTCCGAGACTCTCAATGATGACCTAGACATTGAAAGAGAACTAAGAGTGCTGGCTGTTCGCCGTAATATGCTGACACATCGATTTTCACGATGTACTGATGAAGTACAGGTGTCGTTTTTTAAAGCATACTGCCTGTCTTTTGACACGTGCAGTCTTTGGGCACGGTATAAGCAGCGGGCATACGACGCGCTTCAAGTTCAATACAACAACTTTTTTTGAGTGCTGCTCGGGGTCTCGCGGTTTTGTAGTGCTTCGTCTATGTTTGCCGACGCGCATGTTCTATGCCATCATACGTGACATTCCGAACAGCAATCTGAAGTTGGTTGTATATGGATAGGAAAGTCCCATATTGGTACCCTGGATGCAGTTGCATACTAGCTTTTAATTGCATTGTTGTCGTTTTACTTACTAATATTAAATTTTAGTTATATTGTTACTCACTTTTGTTATGGAGTCATATCTCTGAAATAAAGATTATTATTATTATTAACTTATCTTTTCAAGGTAGCAGCTTCCCCGATCAGTTAAATTCATAAAAAACATTCTAATCGAGATCCGAATAATTACCGCCCAATTTTATTATTACCATTAATTTCAAAATTATTCAAAGAAGCGATGTTTAGTAGATTATATTCCTTTTTCGATAAAAATAATGTATTTAACTACGTTCAAAACGGATTCGCAATAAGTATAAAAGTATATTAATGAGGTTCTAAATATTTTAAATAATAACAAATATGCTATACGTATTTTAATGAATACTACTAAGCCTTATGAAAAAGTTTCATTCCTACTCCCTTCCCTCTCAACCCTTCCCTCCAAGACCGGCAGCGCACTTGTAGCCCCTCTGGTGTTGCAGGTGTCCATGGGCGACGGTAATCACTTACCATCAGGTGATCCGACTTCTCGTCTGCCCCCTATCCCATATAAAAAAAAAAGATATACTATTAAATAAATTATACGGAATAGGAGGACGCGGAGTAGTCCACGATTGGTTTAGATCGTATCTCGATAATAGGAAGCAATATGTCGAAATTGAAAATAAACGTAAAAGAAAACATATACAATCTCATCGGTAAGGTCGTAGATACGCATGGTGGAATGATCCATTCTTCAGGGAAGTATCCTCGGATGTATTCTCTTCATCGTCTATATCAACGACCTACCAAAATTCTTAAAAGAGATGTGCGTAATGATCGCTGATGATTTTTCATTGCTACTATCTTGTAATAAAGACATAAACCTAAATTATAAAATATTAACCATTTTGACAAAAATTGTAGAATGGATGAAAGAGCATCATTCGGAAATTAATTTTTCTTTTAACATGTATCTTCATATTGCAAATTTTCAAATTTGTTCGTCAGCATCATAACATGTATTCTAAAAAAGGAGATGCCCCTCGTCACAATACACCACGCTTTAAAAATAACCTAATCCAAATACCATCTAAATTATCTTTACCCTCTTCTTTCCATTTTTCTATATAGCCATGCCTATCAAGGTGCGTGTGAATATTATTTACAGAAAATTTGTATTTAGTTTCCGAGTTTCATATATGCAATGTAATTAAAAATAAATAAACATATAAACCCCTCCTTTTGAATTTTGAAGTTGGTTAAAAACTGCAATGATCCTATAAATTTAATAATTTTTAAATATTCGAGCTCCGCCCCCTGACTGTGTTTTTGTATTTAGTTTCTGTTTCATGTATGCAATCTAATTAACAAATAAATAAACATAAAAGCCCTTCTTTTGAATTTTGAAGTTGGTTAAAAACTGCAAACAACCGATAAATTTAATAATTTTAAAATATAATAATTCGAGCTCCGCCCCCTGACCGGGATAGCTACAATGAAAACTCAGAACTAGTTAAATCCGGCACCTCACCGCCATTTTGATTAACAAAACTTTGCTAACCCACAGCTTAATAAATGTCGTACGTTTAGAATTCTCAACTGACATAAAATTACAAGATGTATATATTTGACGTGTTTTGTTTTCCAATTTTTTTAAAACCTTAGAAAAATAAGTACTTTTATTAGAACATTATTATTTACAGTGGCAGAGTGGTTCGTACGGTTTTAAGGTGTTATCATCTCACGGGTTCGATACAGAAAAATGTCATTTCTGTAATGTCTCGGGTCTGGGTATTGTGGTGCTTTCATTATTTTAGATTTCCGATTCCATTAAACAAATGTTTTTAGTTACTTAATTTGGGATCTGAGCAATTATGTGATGCATGTGTATGTGAACGTCGATTATATGAAACGGTTCCTTTTTTGGTGACAGTAGAAAACAGAAACCTTATAGCATCGTGTGCCTATCTATCTGATCCAACTGCTATCTGGTAGTCATTTATTACCAAGTATTGAGAGCGTAGCACCAATACAGTCATTGGAGATAGAGAAGAGGCGGAGAGGAGGAGAGACCTGGGGCGCGACCGCCTAACTCATGGACGTAGCCGTAGTCGTAGCTATAACCTACGCTTTAACGATATTTCTTATGAATCTGTTTATATTCTTTTAAAATTAATTGTTTTTTTTTTAATATATATATATTATCAAACATTTTGGTTTGTTTTTCTTATATTTGTTTTTGTCGAAATAGCATTGTTTGTATCAATTCGACATTTTGTAAATTTCGTTTAACTTTAATAATTCAGCAAACAAAAACAACTAAAAGCATTGATTAAATTTGTAAATAATAAAAAATGATTAATTTTAAAACAATATCAACAGATTCATGTGTAAAACTTATAAAGCGTAGGTTATAGCTACGACTACGGCTACGTCCATGAGTTAGGCGGTCGCACCCCTGGATCTGGAATGAAATAGAAGATATTTGTTTTATATTATTAATCTAAAATAACACAGGATTATGATTAAATTTAGTTTTTAAGTAAATTTCGCTCGGTCTGATCATTAGTTATTAATAAAATGTAACAGTACCATCATATTTTACTTCTTATTTTTGGAATCTTCGTAATCTACAATAAATAAATTATTTATTTCCTCTTAAAGTACAATACATCGCTTCTTTGTATTCTCAGAAGGAAGGTATATTTATCTACTTTCTCTTGATTACAGCGCTTATGACAGAATTTATACTTAAATTTGTGTTTCATAAAACATCAGCTTTAGTACAAACTTATGTTTATCGTAATGTATCTAAAGATAGACCAATTATTTGTAAGAAAATTTCATAACTCCTTTAGAGTATTAAATTATATTCCCATTTTTTTTCAGTGTGCGATATTGGATTGGATAATGGTGGAATGTGGATGATTGTAAAATATCAAATAAGTAATCAGGTTATTTTATAAATTCTCAACAACTTTGAGATAAAGATATGTGATTTTAAACAATAGCGTGTTTATAAAATAATCTGCTTAGCCATAAAATATTAATAATTTTATTGTTATTCTTTTTTAATTAAATGTTATAAAATCAATAAAAAATAGACTGTTCCGGGTCCCTTTTCTACCATTTAATAAAACCTTAATTTTAATCGGATATACGTCAGTTACACAAACGTCCATTAAGATTTAATGACGCCTTAAGCTCTAATTAATGTCAAATTTGTAAGGGTGTTGTCGTTGAAATATTAAAATTAAATATTTAATGAACGTTTGTGCAATAGGCTGCTAGTTATTACCTACGATCTCTCCCCTGCGCTGGATCCTTAACAAAGTGGTTCCGTTCTTTATTCGAACCTTAATTAAAAGTCTACACCACTTTGGAAATAGCATCGCAGTAATACAGCCCTATTCCCATACCGTTATACGTATTAACTGAATGTTTTATAAAGACTAGGCAGGCGCGTCTCCTAGTGTTCTCTAATGATGATTTACTCGCGCCAGCTCCCACGGGTGGCGTAATTTTCCCTTACTACGACTATTGTCCTCCGAAGTGAAAACAAATGAAGAAGCTCCATACGTTTAATCATTCATCTCCCGGTACCGACGTGAGGTGTTCTCATTGAGATTTATTGGGCCTGATAACGGTCAAGCGGCATATATAAGTGCCTCTGAATATTGTTGCAAAAGATATAATAATTGTTGACATGACATTCACAAAAAAATCCAATGTAATTTTGAATGGAATTCCACAAGTGACTTGTTACTTTTCTAGAGGTATTTATATCAATTTCGACATTTAAATTACATTGGAATTTTGAATGGAATTCCATCGAGTGACTTGTTACTTATCTAGAGATATTTATATCAACATTTTATCAAAGCAATGATTTTAAAATTGAAAATATAGTTTTTCAATTTGGAAAAAACTATAAATCAAAACCGAGCTGAACCAAAAATTAACGAACTTGTCATTAGTATATTTGATGAATTTTGCATTCACAATGCTGGGAAAAAGTCTTAATTAAAAATGCTTAAAAATCCACTTTGTCCCTGGTTATTTCAATTACTTCTACTACTCACTACATACTGTAAAACAAAGTCGCGTTCTTTGTCCCTTAATCTGACAGTATGCTTAAATCTTTAAAATTACGCAACGGATTTTGATTCGGTTTTTTTCATAGATAGGGTGATTCAAAAGGAAGGTTTTTATGTATAATACAAGAGTACGCGGGCGAAGCCGCTGGCGGAAAGCTAGTATAAGCATAAAGCAAAATGTCTATAGGAATTATCTGTTATAAAACAAAGAAGTTATCTAGGTGTATGAAGTAGGAACAACGACAAATTAATGCACAAATGTATACCACTTAACGTTACTCAAGCTGAAGTTCAAATATATTCCATATTTAAGTTCAACATTCTAACATTAAGTAGTAAAGTAAACGCAAGTGTAGTTTCATACTTTAGGTCCTCCTCGTTTCACTAAAGAGTAACCCACAAAATATCAATGAGAAAAACTTATATCAAATAAGACAATGAGTAAGAATATTATAAGCTTTGCCTCCTAAATATTATTACTGAAAAATATAGGACTCGAACCCATGACCTTTAGCAATCCGGACGACTGCTCTCATCATCATCATCACCAGCCCTTTTACGTCCCCACTGCAGGGGCTCAGGCCTTCCTTATGAATGGTTAAGGAGAATGGGCCATGACCCTCCACGCTGAAATGCAGCCGGGACCATCGGCGAGATAATAAGTTTTTGGTCACCCATCCCGTGACTGACCCTTGCGAAAGTTGCTTAACGACTACGATCGCGGGCCGCGGCGCTTATCCACTACGCCACCGTGCTACTCCACGGACGACTGCTCTAATCACTGTGTTTTTTAAAGCACTTGTTACTTTTTCGCTACTACAGAGTAGCCGAAAGAAATATTTTTACAAATAATTATACTTTCGATAAAGATGAAAATTTGTTCTAACTAATTAGTTCATACATAGGACGCCACAAAAAAATGGAAGTCGAATATACCTTACTAACGTACACCGCGGTAATTTTGCAATATTTCGACTCCATATCGTATAATCTTGAATACCTCAATATTTTCTTGACCTAATCTTTTTTCTACAACACGTCCGTAAGCTGGTCATGGTACGTACGCGTATCTTTTTCCAGTTCTTTCCAACTTTAACTTTTAAATGTATTATTTGCCTTCACACAGGTTAAACAAAATAACAACAAACACATTACATTCCTTTTTTGGACAGTCGTGTAAAAAATAACCTATTTAATTAATAATAGAACTAACGATATAAAAAAAGAAACTAGTCAAAAGTGGCAGGTAATTCTTGTAATAACAAAAGGTGAATTGAAGCCTATCTCTTTAACCACAAGCGAGGGGTCAGAAGGTACGAGGCTAAAGCTTGTCCTGTTCGACCCAACTTAATTAACACGGTCCCGAAGCGAATATTAAATGTTCGCAAATAGACTTATTTGTCTGTATGTTACCTGCGTATGTACCGCAGCTCTACATTAATTGAGATTTTCTCGGTTGTGCCGGGAATTATTGGATCGCTGTCTGACGCTGAGCCGGCACTCTGAACATTTAAGATAAGAATTAAGTATTGCTTTGTTTATAAACTAAGTACAATGACAATGTTATTTTATCAAAAAAACAAAGAGAATTATCTTAATAAAAGACTTATATCGTGTTGGAAGAACTTTTACAAGTGGAATTCTTCTAACACATGATATTGACAATATTATTTTGTTTTATAAAGAGCTCGATGGCGCAGTATTAAGCGTGTTTTGTTGCTGAGTTTAAACAATTTTTTAAACGACCTTCTGGTAGTAAGATATTCTTTTTTATGATAACATAATCTCATCATCTTATTATTACTACCAATAGGCAGGTGCATAGGCCGTCAAGGCAAAAATGCCCTAATAAACAATTTTTCATTTTCGGATTTAATTATTGCAATTTATTTAAAACTAGTGGCCGCCAGAGACTTCGTCCGCGTTTTCCATTATTTCTTTGCTCCTAATAGTTGCAGCGTGATGTTATATAGCCTAAAGCCTTCCTCGATAAATGGTCTATTCAATACAAAAGAATTTTTCAATTCAAACCAGTAGTTCCTGAGATTAGCGCGTTCAAACAAACAAACACTTCAGCTTTATAATATTAGTATAGATATCGGGTCCAGGATGATAAAATAGTAACAAAATGAAATTATTAACTTGACATTAACAAACCCAAGATTCCTGTTTTTTTATAAGACATGTCTTTGTCATGTGTTCGTCTTTGTAGCTACCTGAAGACTAATGTCATTAAACCAATGTGTTTCTCAAAAATCAATTTCGACTAATATATTTCTATACCGATTTCTATGATTCTTTTTTATGGAATACTTAATACTGTTAACTTTTTTAATTAGGGATGACTGAGAGTGTTATAAACGTAAGAGTAGACAATAGACAAATACAATCAGAAAGCTTCGAACTGCTAAGCTATCGGGAGTTACACTTGTTATTGTGAGTCAATCATAAAAGATAGACATATGCCGTCGTGGGATATTTTTTATATAATTTTAAGGAGAACATTTCCGTTATAAATGATTTCTGGGTAGCTTTAACCATTAAGGTTGCACACGCGACGGAAGCTTAAAAAATGGAGTAAATTCTCCCGTTTTCCCAACATTTCCCTTCACTGCTCTGCTCCTATCGATTGTAGCGTGATGAAAAGTATACTATAACCAGCTCAGGAGTATGAAAAATCGGTATGTACATAAAGTTGAACCTATTATTGTTACCATACTGTATAATAATAATACATTTGAGTGTAAATATATAAGTGAAAACAAAATGATTGTAAAAAGAAAGCTGTCGAGTTTCTTTTTAAATAAACATAAACGACCTCTGATAATATGTTTTAACATTTATTAGCACTAGAACATAGAATTTTTTTATTCATCCTAAACAACAAAAAAGAATATTCGCATTTATAAAATATTTTTTAAGAATACTAATAACTATTATTAATATTAACCTTTAAGAAGACCCCTGAGAATAGGGAGATTAGAGCTGTCGCATAAAATATATACAAGATCTTAACTATATATGTATGGCTGTTTTAGTTAGGTGTATTTTATTGTATAAAATTACTTAGTTATTAATATCTATATAAACTCGAAGTCGGCCATATTGTGTAAGTATTAAGAAACTTCAATTTTTATTTATTATTTACTTAACCGTACAAGTGTTAGGAAGACACAAAACCAATTAGTTTTATTCAAAAACGATCTTGAGAAAATATTATCATCACATTTATTATTTTAAATCATCAAGGTTTATAAGCTTTTATAAATTTTTGTGATGAAAAGATTAACTATTATTATTATATTGCCCATTGAGAGTATAAATCTACCAATGATATATCTACTTACAGAATGAATTTATGAGTATGCTACAACAATTTAAAACCTATTGCCATGAAACATTTATTTTAGCGAGGAAGCTTACAATTAGGTTTTGATTTGCCTAGTACAATTACCATGATGAGTGTTTGTTGTATAATTTATTATGGCATAAATATGAATATAGCAATGTGAAATCCCTCACAATAGCTTTTAATTTGGTAATTGATAAATGTATCGTTCAATCGTCATTGTATAGATTCTGATATTAAGAGAAAAGAAGTGTAAAATGTTAAATATTTTGTAATTGTGTTATTTTAAATAGGACTCAGCTTAGTAGAGACATAAAGCGTTTTCATAAACGTCATAAAAAGTTTTTAAAATTATTTTATTGTCTGTTAAGCCCGATTTACACTTCAAGAACTACAGCGGCGAGTTGACTGGTTCTTTTTGGCTTCCAACGACAACAGAACTTAACTCGCTCACCAAACTGAACTCACCAAATAGACACTATATAAATATGAGATAATAATAGATACCTGAATACTTTCTATTCTATTCCATTCTTTATGATAGTAAAAAACCGAAAATACGAGTAATAACTGAAACTTACATCAATAACATATTTTATTAAGAGTTAATTATTATTTAAACATGTACCTGGTTGATAATAGTTTATTGACAATAAACTAGACTTTCATTATTATCATTAACAAGTGTTGAAAATTCCAGATTTCAGAAAGTTAGAATAATTCAATTTTCCTAGCTATCCTAGCTTTTATAAAATAATTAAATGCAAGTATTAATAATATAGATTTTTTAAATATACACAATTATTTGAATAATGTCGATTCATATGTAACGGAATTTTCGGCTTTATTATATTTTTTCTCACTTCTAAAAATAATACGTTCCCTCCGAGCAGTGCAAAACACGCGAGAGTCGCCTGTAATATAAGAATCGCAAAACCGGCGCATGAATTTTAAAATACACCACTTTTAGGCGCATTGAATATCCAGGACGTGTGCTTAAAAATCTTTATATTCATGTCCAGGACATCCCAGGATACTACAACAAACCAGGACTTGGTCTGAAAAATAGGATACTTAGCAACCCTACCGTAAACATTCCTTTTTGTTTTTTTTTTTTTAGTTTTTTACTCCTAGCAGTTTTATAAGTATGCCTTCTCACCTTGGATATGTTAATCGTATTTACGGGTTAACCGATTAAACCAATACATTAACCAATAATATATTTTATTAGTCATTGCATAAAATTATATTTACTCAATATATACGATACGAAATATTGAAATCAACATCTAACACCCGGCTTCTGAATTAAGAATTTAAAGTTAAGAACGTCTCAAACTATTCTTAAACGTCAATTAAACATGTCTTCGTTGCTGCGTTAATTTTTTTTAATAATCAATTGATAGCAATTTCATATTACTACCCTTTGACCTGTGAAAAGTAAAAATCTGAGTTATTGAGAATAATCAGTTGAGATTTTCTACTTTTCTTAATTAAGATACGGACTGTTTCCCTTTACGGATCCGAAACGTCTAAATTAACATCAAATACAAACTCGTTATACATTTTTAAAAGCACTTCTCATAAATAAAAGAAGTGCGCGTATCTTTCATGCGATTGACTTGAAAAGAGAAAAAAAATAGTTTTCTCACGTATATATGTTGTTCGGTACCTTTTTTACTTTAAATCCATTCAGATTTTTCTTTAGTTTTAGTTTCATGCAGCTTCCCCTTAATTTTTATTTAAGTATTTATAAAAATCGTAAGACAGTTTACAGGATATATCTATTTACATTAACTGCATAATCCTTATATTAACTGTTTTCCTGCAGCTCACTCTATCCGCCTATCTCACCCACATATAACGTAGCTTCCTATATGTAATGTAATTTTTGAAATCGCTCCAGTAATCTTATATCTTTATTATATCAGTAGAAAACATAAATATAGCTGAAGTTTAAGTAGATTTGAGGTCTTTTTATACTAGTTGAGCGGATAGAAATTCATATAGAAAAAGTGATTTATATCTGTTTGTCTCCAATTTTCTATTAGTGTAGAAATATTTTCTTAAACATATACAAATCGGTCCAGCATTTTTCAAGTATGTACATACATAACTTCGTTCACACTTACACTAACATTTCAATAATCATAAAAGTTAATTACGTCCAATGATAAAATGTGGCGCGCAAAATTCAACACACTATTGGAAATCAGCGCGCATGCGTAAGAGCCGCGACGGATTTAAATTTAGAATTGTCGCCGGAATCTGCGGTAGTACTATTCATTTTGATGTCTATGTACACGGCAGATTCACCAATAATTTTATGCGGTTTACTTACAGTGTTATCTTATAATTATTTGTACAAAATTATACCAAAAGTGCATGATACGAGAGTGAAGTGAAATATTGTGATAATGAGGATAGTATCTCTATATTCATAGACTCTTGGCTTTGAATAAATCAAGATAGTTGTAAACGTGTATAGTATATTTTTAAAGATGCGTTTATTATGTCTTACTGTGCTGTTCCTTGCTTTAAATCAAGGTAAGAATGGATTTTTCAGTTAATATTATTATAAGGATTGTTTAGATGTGCTATCGTAAAGAATATAAAAAAAGGTTATGTCAATTAAAGCATAATATTACCTTAGAGATAATTGTAAATAAATTGTTGATTACGCTTAAAGATACTGAAATATTATGATTATTAAAAAAATTACATAGAACCTTCGAAGTTTATTAATAATTTCACAATAACTATGTCGTAGATCACACCAGATATTTTCTTAACAAAATTTTTCCATAGAAAAATACTAGTTCAGTTAAATCTGTATGCTGTAACTTCTCTGTATATTACTATAATCGCATACATCGTGCTCTCGACCGTGTTTCAGAACGTAAATATTCAGTTGGCGTTACGAGAGACGCATGAAAATCTAAAACAAACCTCCTTTAGAGATACGAACCATTCTTTTGACAATCACCTCACGTTTTATTGCCTGTAAATCTTGATAGTGCAAACCTACAATCAGATTTATATCAATGACGACTTCACCTTATAAGGGTTTCAAGCGATCTAACACTTATTGAAAACAGTTTTTGTTTAACTACAAAATAATCAAGATAAATAGTTTCGGTAAATTAAGATATGTTTGATTAACAAATATGCAACGTTTAGCTAATCTCATTAATTAACGGTTAATAAAATAAATACTATGAATTGTACAGAAATTTATATTAACTAATTATTATCATAAATAATCATGGAATAGGTTGTAAAATTTGGTAAAGCTGAAAACTTTAAATGATGATAACCAAAATATTCTTAATATATTTCTGTATGTTTGATGAGATTATTATGTATGAAATACATAGAATATTCTCATTCAATTATTAATGACTAATCTTATAAAAGCAATTAAAATATATTTGATAAATACCTTTATGGAACAAATAATTGTATTATTTAGTTTGAAACCTACTCAAAATATATCCTGAAAAAACTTGCAAAAACTTTGCAAAGATATTGAACTCCGAATTATGTTGTAGTTGGTTATAATACTCTTGGTATATCACAGATACTGTTTTGGCGAGCGTTCGTATAACGGAACTTCGAGTAGAAGGCCACGTAGCGGAAGGTGAGACAGCACTATTAGGATGCAAGTTCGACATGGAGGACGACAGCCTGTATTCCCTGAGATGGTATAAGGATGGGAGGGAGTTTTACCGCTATGCCCCGAAGTCAATACGTCCCACCAAGGTCTTCTACGTTCCAGGAGTCAACGTTGACGTAAGTTAGAAAATACTATTATTTGAAAATCTGATAACAATTCGCGAAAAAATTGATGAACGTATATATAAAAATATATACGTACGCGTTAAACATAGAACCTCCTTCTTATCAATTTTGATGTCAGTTAAAAATAGAAAAGACAGTATAAAAATAGAATTTCATATTTATATCATCATCAAATTAATAGGTTATGGTCTTAGACCTTCCCTATGGATAGAATCGAATCGAATCGAGAATGGGCCATGACCCATCACCCAGTACGGATAAGTGAGTGTTAATGCCTCCATATGCAGTCGGGACCAACAAGTTAACGTGCCTTCCGAAGCACGGAGGAGATCGAGAGAACAAATCTTTGGATCGAGAGAATAAATCGTTGTACCCATCTTATGACTGGACATTCTGAAAGTTGCCTAACAAGCGTATCGCAGACCAAGGCCGCCAGCCACTGCACTATCAAGCTCCTCATATGTATGCATATACATATCATATCATATTTAAATATCATACATAATCTCACTATAGTCGAAATGCTTTGTAAGGTGTACGTAAACATAAACTACAAGAATAGATCGAATAGACACATAAAAAAATACATCGCCATCGAACATATAACTTCCCCCTTTTCGATTTTGTAGTTGGTTAAAAATATTTGTAATTGTAAAAAAATAAAGACTTAGGTCGATTCTTTTATGAAAGAAACTTTTTACTTTGTTGCTCGACTTTACGGGGCCACTTCCGCGTCCCCAGATAGAAACCAAATGATTCTACGGAGCTTTAAAATAAAACAAAACATAGTTTTATATATACTGTAAACAGTATATGTAATTACTAATAAATTATTAATTAATTACATACAAATATTAAGTACAATATAAGCTTTGCGGAGGCCTTTGTAAACGAGTCATCGAAGTTAACCATTATCATATCCACGCGGAGAAAACTTTGTGAAACACTGTTCTACAGTCAAATAGTAGCTATGAGTTACTACTTTCAGATATTATTTAACTATAGATATATTTTCCACGTCAACCAAATCCAAGGACACGCGCCAGATGGAGATTTGTTATTTTCATTCTAAAATATCATATACAGGTCGCATTTGTGCTTTGTTAAAGATATCTGGGTATTAAATGTTTGTCGTTAATTTTAGTATTTGGTTTTACAGTAGAAATGGAACAAAATAGTGCCATTGAATTGAAAGGGTTATAATAATATAATGAAACGGCCATTTTAACTAGTTGGTTGCGATAAATATTGATCTCGTAGTTTCTTTGTGTTACTATTTCAATTGAATGATGTATATTCTCTTGTTATCTCTTTATACTAAACTAAAATATATAAAAGAAATAGGTTTCTGTTAACGATATGGTCGCAAGTAATCAAAGAAACATACATAGCCGTTAATAATTATATTATAACAGGGACCGTCTGCTATAATAATTAAACTTCTATTATCTTAGAAATAAAACGTTGTTATACAGATTTAAATATATTTACTTTCATTTGTACAATTAACAGAACATCAGGTTATACAAATATGTCAAATTTCTCTGTTACATTTTAACCCTTAATGCATTTTGGGGTAGAGTTTTAAATCAACCGAGGGAAATATGGTCATCTACTGTACAGCCGTGTATACAAAAAGAAATGCTACTATTTTTTTTACTAAAGTTATAAATACATTTTGTTTAAAATATTTATTTCGTAAATAATTTTAGTAAATAACGTAACTCGACAAACTATTTACCTAGATTTATTTAATTTTATTGATCAGAAATATCGTAGACAATGAAAATAACGTAATTGCTTAGATGATTTAATGTAAGAGGAAATGGTATCAATCCTATAAATAACTAGTGGATACTTCTCTATAATAATAATAATATTCTTTATTGCACACAACGTAGCAATTTCTTCCAGGCAACCCATGACGTAAGAAGAAACTAGTAGTCTAATATGTTTATTTTTTTATTTGCTACACGAATTGAATTCTCTATATATTATAAAGAAGAAAGGTTGGATCTTTAACTTGTTTTTTTTTTATTGCATCAAATAGGCTTAAAAACTTACCTACGTCATATGTGGGTGAAATGAGGTATAATTTCCGCTAGAGAAGTCACGGGAACTGCTAGTAGATTATAATTATCTTATTCATTGTGTATACATGTACACACTTACATGTTTGTAGTTATTACCAACAAAATTTGTAAATAACATGATTGCAATTAATTAAGCCAACACATAAAGTATCCAATAACATAATGTAAACAAGCACGTAGTTGAGCAAAAATAAAAATAATATCTATTTTAAAGGCGGTTCATATTGTCAAGAAACATTGGATTTGGCCGGTCAATTTATCGATAACGATTTAAACGAATTCCACTCTATTTCAATTGAAGTTTTTGAATATACATGAATAGATTTCAACATTTTTTTGCGAGATATATCATCGACGGCAAACGTTTCTTCCGGTTTATTTTTAATTAAAAATAGAACAACTAACGCGATTTCGATTTAATTTTTATGAAATCTCCTTAGGGGCATTTTTATATCACACTATTTATATAAAAATAATATTTCTGTGCTCTATCCTATTCAAAAATATATTAATATCGGATCACTATGTTACAAATTATGTATGATTGAAACATTTTAAAAGGAAAGATTTGGTCATTTGTTTGTAACAAATACCTATTCTTTAAAAATACGAAACTACTGAACAGATTTTAAAAATTCTTTCACCCACGGGACGCTAAATCATACGCAACCGCGACATAAGCTACAATTTAAACGGGTGATAATACATCTAGTAAGATATAAGATAAATAAATAATGTAATGTTTCTTATATTCTAGTTGAGCCAGTCTTCTACCAACTTCGTGACGCTGAAGCACTTCACGAGGGAGTCTGCAGGAGTGTACCGCTGTGAAGTATACGGGGAAAGCCCAGGCTTCACTATGGTCTACCGTGAGAAATACGTCGCAGTTGACCGTGAGTATATTAGAAATAGAAAGATTATCGTATATTTCTTTATTATAATATTATGAAAAAGAATACCTCATACGGTCAGTTGCACGAATGTCCATTGAGGTTTACTCAACTTTGAGCTCTAATAAATGTTCTAAATTTGAAAAGTATCGTTAATGTCGCTTCAAGTTATTGTCAATTTTATTGGCGTATTATGCAACACAGGATGTGAGAATACTATGCACAGTCAATTTCTTCACTAGATTTTAAACTTTATAGCGTTGATGGTAGATTAGAAATAAAAATAATGCACTCAACATTCAATACCGTATTGAACTTTCAATACATTACTATAAACCCGGTATAGCTATCTAGACATTAAGTGCCTTATGATTGTTTTCGACATTGAACATTGAGTACTAACATAATTGACATTTGTAAACAAAATGGAAGCCTCGAAAATTTCGCGGTAGGCCTGCTGAAGCCTGCTATGTGTACAATGTAAAAATTGTATATAGATGTAACACAGTAATATCGTATTATTTTGCTTATTATACTAGAAAGTGAACTAATATGATCACTCAGCGTCGTTTCATTCGAGAAAAGATTCGTTAGCTCTCGTTTTTCTCAGTACAAAGTCTCCGAAGATCGATATGAATTGATGAAGTAGTTTTTCGCTTTGCACAAGTGCTTGTTAGCAGGGTAGACTGAATAGCCGTTGTCGAATTAAATTAGCAGTTCTTGACTTAGATAAATACTCGAAAACCTTCTCAGGTACCAGAATCGATAATAACTATTTCTTAGGTAAATAATAAAATTGAAATAATATTAGTAAACGAGGCATCGTTGGGAGAACTAGTAAAGCCGACATTACATATAGCCCGCACCACATCGCTGTCACCGCACAGTGTGGCACAGTGCCCTAATCCTGGCAATGTTAGCATAATTTTGACGAGTAAATGTCATTTTATCTTCGGTTAACTTTTAGACAGTTATTTGTCATCATTGATTTTTGGAAAAGAAATTGCAATATTTATATTAAACCTGAATGGTAAAATACAATTAATTAAGAAGCTATTGCAAAAATACATACAACCATCTTTACAAACTTTCGCTTTTATATTTGTATGATAGTATTACTTTAGTCCCGTCCTGCATGTTGTGGAAAACACATTACAAAACACGCTATTCCAGTCTCTTTATCTTTAGGCGATTATCGTGAAGAGTCTTATTTATATTTATTACTCATAATTATTCTATTATTTAAGAAATTGTTTGGGTTCACAGTGTTGCCGAAAAATGGGCCAATGATTATCGGCTTACAAAATGAATACTGGCATGGAAGTAAGATGGATGTCAATTGTACTACGAGCCCCTCGAGGCCTGAAGCTCACCTAGCTTGGTACATTAATGACCAGCCAGCACCAAAGGATTATCTCCAAGGGCCTATGATAGTACTACCAACCAGTCATCCTTACTCTTATCAGGCGAAGCTAAATCTACGTTTCACCGTCTATGAAAGTCACTTTTCACATGGAGTTCTTACTATCAAGGTAAGTTATAATTTAACCTACTCATATATAGCATATAAGTGTAATAGTTAATACAACAACAGAGCAAATACAATAAACACAGCAAACAAAATAAAACGAAAAAGAAAAAGAACAAATTGTAAATATAATATGACAAATAAATAAACTTTAAGAAGACTGGTATCTTTCGAGCCAGTTACTTACACGTATAAAAAATAAAACAGGATTTTATGACGTCATAGTCAGTCTGTCTTTTATTTCTTGAAGGTCAAATAACATTTAACAATAATTTGAGTCAGTTTTACCCGAGGCTGCGATTAGATATGTATGTAGGATATTATCTACCATAAGAATAAATTGACATTTATTACATACTATTAGATTTCATTGCAACACCTACTAAGATAATAGTAATGAATGTATTTATTAAATTTAATACACTTATAAAATATTATAACATCTTGTGTATTATTACAATTATTAAAACTGATGATATCTTAAATACGGTAAATAATTCTTGTAAAAATTAAATGCGATTGCCGTGTGAATTGCATTTATCATTATTCTTTTATAAAAACCTAAAGTTAGTAATAAGACTTAAATAGGTATAAGGGATAACAGGAAACGTCTCTCAGCGACTGTTTCAACCCGGCTTTACCTTATACGCTAATACACACAAAACATACAATTAAATTAACGTAGAACGTGCGTAATGCTCGTAATAATGGTGTCAATTCTCTCTGAAAGATAAAGTTTACGTTAGCTAAACTTAAAAAGACTAACGTCATTTGGGGTTGTTATAACGAAAATATAAGTAGTTAACATTATCGATCTACTATTATGAAATTAATGACATGTTCGCCATCTCTGAGCTCATGCCCAGGTTCGATTACCGGTCGGGTCAATGTAAAAAGTTAACTTTTCTAAAATATCTCGGGTCTCGGTGTCTTGGTAACGCGTTATTTCAGATTACCATAACACAAGTGCTTTTGAAATCTCTAGAATGTTGTATATTTATTAATCAGTTAATTACATTAACGTTTGCAGAATTGCTAACACCCTTTTATCTATTGAGACTGCGTGCTAAGTTACGGCCCGTTGTCTCTTAACGTTTCTATTCAAGAGAAAGGTTCGAGTTTCAGCAGTAAATACAATAATAGCGTAACTTTTTAATAATTTTGTGCTGAATACTTCTTTACAGTGCCAAGCGACGATACCGCCTTTATATAATAAGGTAACAAGTCACTCCTTCTACAATCCATCTTACCAGCATTTAATGACGACAAAATCTCCTTCAACAGAAAATTCGCCAGGTAATTAAATAATATATTAAATTACATCTACAAACTAGAATTGCATAAGAAAATTGAAAGCTTAACAATTCATAACCGTACTTACGCTTACCAAATTTAATAAAAACTCACTTGAAAAACTTTATATTTTTGAAATCGAAATTGCATTGTGTACTGTATCGTCGTCTATCTCGCTCTAACTTACATTATTTATGACAGAATACGACGTAACACGAAGTAGTCACGGATATATTGATAAGTAACTTTTAGCACAGAAATATTTTTATACATGCAGGTTTTTAGAGTAAAACCCTTTGTTTATTACTCATCTAAATGATTTTTGCCTTCTTTTTGGTAGATTCAAAACTAGAATAGTCTAACGTCCCTAACTTTTGATTGGTTTTGTATAAATAACTTTTAAATAAACTCTAATTCGAAATAATAAAACGGCGAGTTTGAAGCTATTTTTTTTTTCATGAATACGCGTGAATTTTTTCAAAACTATTATTGTGGCTTCTATTCTATTATGTATATTAGAGATTCACAGTTAACTTATAGCTATTTTAGAAGTTTTTTTAGTTAAAAATAAGATTTTTTCTACATTTAATCAATGATATTAGATATTAGCTTTATTATATTAGAAATTTATTAAATAATATGCGAGATAACAATCTATTTTTATTATTTCATTCGTTTCCAGTAGCTCAAAAAAGTGCCATCGCGCATTATAAGTATATAAATCTTTCTCTACAATTTTGGGTTTATTTCAAAAGTAAAGCACAATTTTATAAAAACGAATGTGCTACAAACTATACCCATTATCTGCACTATTCAATGAGTCAAAATTAGTAATATATTTTGGATACACACTCAAAATGTATGAGATATTTAAACTACATAACTGACTTTAATGCAGTTTTTCTCAATATACAGAGTGAAGTTTTTAATGTATAAAACAGGACAACTTGGGCGAGGCCACTGACGAAAGACTTATGCAATAATAATAACTCTCATGAGCGTCCATTGCTGAAGTATTTATTTATGGTACAATTTCCAATGTTCTATGGACCTTTCCTTTATAAAAATACCACACGCCGAAGTATTCGTCAGCTCAAAGTATCTGTTGTAAAAAGTTTTTATTCTATAGGCAATAAAGTTTTCATGAATAATGCTTCTGTATTGTGTACGTTAAAAATATTCCTTTATTATCGTTCCCTTAATTTTTAAAACAGTAATTGTTATTGTTTTTTTTTTCAGATCACGCCTCGAAATCACATATAAGTGTACTTCATTTAACCGTACAGAGCGTTTTATGCTTAATTTTTACTCATATTTTAGAAATATTTTAAAATTAGGTTATTATTATATTTGATATTTTGCCAATGAATAAAATAAAGTAGGACAATTTCAAAAATAACTGAAATATTTATAAGTTGTAAGTACATTCTTTATACAATCGTTATTTTAATGATATTATAGCCAGTGTTTGATGCAATTTTATAACTTGGAAATCAAAAGCTGCAAGAATCAAAGTATAGATGGAGTATATTAAATATAATTTGGTACAGGTATAGTTTTGAAAATTAGTACGGTCCATAAACCAAAGATCACTAAAGTTAGTGACAAAAAATAAAGTACTAAATAATTTGTAATAAAAAAAAATGGAAAACAAAACAAATAAATTTTATTATATTTAAACAAATTGCCCACGTAGGCATTTAAAGACATCTTAAATAGATTATGATCCTCTTTTTGAATTCTGTAAATATACGTGGATTCTTATAAATTTTGTCTGTTCAAAACTAATAAAAAATGTTGAAAGCGGGTGATTCATGAGAAAAGATTTTTTGCGTTTTATCCTATCCTAGCATTTATTTCCTCGCTACAAATATACAAGCTGAAATAAAATACGAAATTAACGACCTCGAACTAGTCGATCTATTATTAATTATCTAATTACGTTTGGAAATAGCGAGAAAAGAAATGCCACGGATCTAATCCAAAAATACTTTTTAGGAATCACCCGTGTCTTATCCATGTACTTGCTCCATTGTGTTTTGGTTTCTCGATGCAGTATGTATACAATATTTGCATTGGGTATTTATTTGATATTAATATAACGATAACATTTACAGTTGTATTAATATTTTGTGTTATTTTAAATAAGTGAAGTTGTATGTCAATGTTGTTGATCGTCGGACAATATTAAATTAATTTATAATAGTTATTTGGTGATATATTAGCAGTGACATTGGTCATAGTATGTAAGAGTTATGTCGATATTATTAAATGCACGATAAAATGTGTTCATTACATCCAGTTAAATGTGATTTTGACTTCATGTTGTGGAGTCACCTTTTTATTATTACTCGTAACTATACTATAAGCATTTTTAGTTTCTAATGTGTGTTGATTGACATTTGTATTTTTAGAAGCATTTATATGACATTGTTTATTTTGCCAAGCTTTTATTTTGTTGACTACAAAACTAAAAAAATTCTAATAAAGCATAATTTTAGTTAAAAGATATTTTGTTTTAATAAAAAATATATATATACTATAAAATTTAAACCAGTTAAATATGTAATGAAATTTACTTTAATTATGTAGATATAGTTTATTTACAAAAATCAATTCATTGATAAAGGTTGGCACATCGAAGATTTATTATGTGTTTTCGCAAGTTTTGTTAGTATCCTGATCCACGAGGACCGTTTGGCCTTCCACTAGAGTAACCATTGGCGTCGTCTTCATTTGAATCTCTGCCACCTTGAGGATCACGCCTAGATCCACCATTAGGTATTCCTTGAGGTCTGCCCTTTGGGTATCCTTCATTACCACTTTGAGTACCAGAAAAACCACCGTTATTATTTGTTGAACTACCATTAGGTCTACCATTCGAGTACCCTTGGGAATCACCATTTAAAGTTTCAAGACCACCACTAGGGCGGCTAAACTGTTCATTAGCTGAATCAAATCTTCCACTTGGACTGTGGGACCCCTGTCCATTCCTTTCAGTGTTAGGTCCACCTCTAGGGTAACCCGTGTGGCCTTGCTCAGCATCTGACTGTGAAATGCTCTGCCCAAAATTTTCAGTATTTTGCGCTTGACCTCCCCGGGGGTAACCAATTTCATTATCTTGTCCTTGAAAACTGTCGCCAAAACCGCCTTGTTCTTGATGATATCCTTGATTTCCATTCTGGAAACCTCGATTGCCGCCTATTAACAAAATGATAAGGTCATTATTTATTATTTGGTTGGAATTAAATCAAATCATTTAATCAGTTAAAATTAAATCATATAAAAACTTTGGTTATTGTTGAATGAAAACATTCCCTAAATATAATTTCTTCCTTCCAGTTATCAACTCTGCAACTTCAAGACCACAACTTAAATTAAAAAAAAAGGTTAACCATAAAAGTATAATATACGAGTAATTTTGCATTAATCTGTCAAATATAATCATTCAAATTTTGCTGAAACTGTAATAATATTTATATAAAAATATATTATAGATATTAACATACCAGATCCAGGTCTTCCCTGCCCACCTCTTCCTACAAAAATAAAAATGGAATTACTACTCTGCTTTCTACTCTGCTATAATATAAATACACATTCAATACTGTTTACGAATATTTTTTAACTATATTTATAGTTTATTGTATTAGTTGTTTTGGTACAGCCTGTAACTTTCTGTTACTACTTTCCGGTTGACTAGTATAGAAAGCGTAATGACATTACATCCTCCACTTCTTCAAATTTAATTGAGCACTTTAACAATTGTAAAATTCAGAATTTCAGAACATTTTTTGAAAACCAATTTTTTAGATGGTAGTTTATGAAAAGTATAATACTTTTTTTTACTTTTCGTAAACTAAACGCACAAATAGGTATACTGTGCAGGTGTCGAATATCCCAGCCAAATTCAATGAACCCACCCTCATATCGTATCTGAGGTTTGTATCCCTGTAGGCCGGCTTCGTACTCGACAACCTGCTTCCTGCCATCAGGCAACACTACATTATACTCTCCTGTGGCAATGTCGCCGTCACGTTGTTCTGAATGATGAAAGTTAGTACCTGTCTGCGCGTCATCCACGTCATAGCTAAACTCGTATTTAGCAGGCTCCTAAAACAATCAGAAACCATTGATTAAAAATAATATTTTATATAAAACTAAGAATATGTCTATAAAAGACTTACATCAGATTCATTTCCACCGAAATCTAAACTCCTGCCAGATCCTCCACCGGATGAACTACTACCGAACTCAGGTGTACCATATGATGATGACGGTATGCCACTAGCTGGTTGACGGCCAGCTTGATTATTCGGAGGTTGGTAAGAGGACCTTGGCATATCTTGAAATCCTTGACTACCCGAACCAGGGCTGTTCGGTGATTGAATAGTTCCAGTAGGAGGAGGTCCGTATGAGGAATCAGGCCTTTGATTATGCCTAGAATCTTGTCCTCTACCACTATTACTTCCATGTTGGGTTCTTCCAAAACCTTGGTCTTTATTAGATGAATCATATGAAGATTGTGGGCTACCATTACCGAAAGGTGTTTGACCATTTGGCTGTCGCTGATTGGACCGGTCACCCTGTCTAGGAGCACCGTATTGAGAATTAGGAGCATTAACATTGTTGTTGCCTTGACTAAACCCGCGTGATGGCGAACCATCTTGAGAGTTGGGTCTTTGAGAACCTTGATTGAAGTTTTGCCCAGGTAAACCATATTGAGTATCAGGGCTGTTTGAAAACTCTGCTTGTCCAGGTGGGAAATAAGAGTCCTGAGGTTGACGTTGTTTTTTTTCTATCCCAGAACGGCCACCACCAGGGCGGCTGAATCCTGGTGAGTCATTGTTATTTCCCGCTGCTGGTCCGTAGATGGGCGACGGTCGTCCACCATTGTTAGCACCTCCCGGTGGTAAGTAGCTGTTAACTGGTGGTTCACATTTGCTAGTGGTCCACACAAGAGCAGTTAACCAAAGAATGTGCTGAAAAATTGAATAAGTAATTAAATACACACTCAAAATCTCTATATACTTCCCATTCATACCCTCTTTAGATTAAGCAATTTTTTAAATGTATTTCAGCTCTTCATAGCGCTTTTATTAACTTCTAACCCGATCAATATTCTCACATTACAATTTCAGTATCTGCTTTCGCATAGAAAAACTCTTCAACCAATAAGCATTAGCTTAATTAATAATCCTTTTTTTCAATTACTATTATTTCACTACAGTTCTAAAGTTTGATTACAAAGGTACATAAAATATAATTTGAACAAATTCTTTTGTATGAAACTTACAATAATCATAGTTGATTTTATTTCATAAAACTTGTATATCTAACTAGTGGAACAATGCTCTTTTATTAAGATTTTGCTTTTGAATAGATTCAATTTGAATAGCTCGTGCTTATATAGCCAGGTGAGGAGTGGTGAGCGTGATATCAGTAGTATGCAAGAGTCTCACGCGTGTCGTGTGTTTGATTTTATTTCGTGAATCTGCCCGAAGTAGAGCTAGCTGATTCATTCTGTATGAGCCTTACGGTCATGTCGCCGAGCGTAATTATGTCTATTTGTGAAATAAATTGCACGTTCTTACACGAATCAAATAAATGTATTCCACGAATAACTCAAAATATGAAATGGGAATAGGTCAACATTTAATCTATTTATTTAAATTCTGTTAGGTCCAAAGTTGATACAACTATTTTTATCTATATTGATAAAATATAACAATAATGACATCTATTATATTTGATGAAATATTCTTAATGAAAAATGCTTAAAAAATCCAGAGAGAAAAAAATCTGAGATGGGACTCGAACTAACACGAATGACGAATTTCTTAAAGCACTTGTTATTAGTTCGCTACAACAGAGAGTGTAATGTTCAGGAAATCCACCGACACAGCCGAAAGAAATATTTCTACGAATATTTATTTAAACTTTCGATAAGTATGAAAATTTGTTCTAATTTGTTCAATTATATTTGATTAATTTTGCATTCTCAATGTTAGATAACAGAGAGTATATTATGAATACCTGTATAAATTTGTGTTTGCTTCTGGCAAACTTTTTATCGAAAGCAAAACCAAGGTAACTTATACTTTATCAGTTTTTCTGGTCGTTTTCTTTTGATTTTCTTCGATAAGAAAAAGCAAATGATTGATTTAAGAAGCACAAGGTAATTAAAAGTCTCTTTTTTAAGTGATGGTCCTTATTAAGTAAGCAACTCTTGTCTGTTTTACGACATGTTAGACGACGACGATGTTTATATTAGAGAAAAAAAGAAAAGTTAACTTTATTTGCATTCATTCAAAATCGGAAAGGAGAATTTCAATGTTCAATATGTACTTTATGTATCTAATACTTTAAAATGCGCAAATCTTGTGTTTAAATAATCTGAATCTCGGAAAGGGTTTCAACGATTTTCATGAAACTGAAAACAAACTGTTATGGCATACGACTTCGCTGTACTTTGGTCATCGCAATTATAATATAGTTGTCGCTATAAAATAAATTATTATCATTTGATACCCGATTTTGAGGACCGATCACGTTGGAGATCTTTGGGGGAGGCCTATGCCCAGCAGTGGACGTCTCCCGGCTGATATGATGCTGATGATTTAATACATTACTTGGAATGATTTAATAATATATATTTTTAGTTCCTTACTCTATGCTCTCTAGAGGGCGCTATTGCCAATTTGTAATGTCACATATCGTATAGCACGCGGACAATTAAGACGCTTCTAATGATTCCTCATTTGTCCAGTAACAATGAGTAGTTTCGAAGTTATAAGTGGACAAATGAATATTCTTACATACATACCGTTCAAAATCATAACCCTCCTTTTCGCTTCGCCGTAGTTTACTAAAAATAATACTCGTCTGAAGGCGTTTCATTTCTTCATAAAATATAAACCACTTATAAAATGACTATTACTTTTCAAGTTTTTTTTTTTTAAATTAGTTTTATTATATTTGATCAATTTTACATTCACAGTTCTTTATTTGAAAATATTCTTAATGGAAATCCATTTTATCCCTGGTGCGCGAAGATGGAATATGAAACCATTACTTTTCGCAATCCGAGCGATTACTACAACTAACATCTTAATCGAAAGTTTCAATTATGACGAGTCAATATTTGTAATGAAAACTATTTGTTAATATATTTCTTTCTTCTGTTTAGATGAATTGCCTAACAATCAATGAAAATTTGTTCACATGTCTCAGAAAGGTCTCCACATATCTCCGCTAGCTGTAATTGCTTTGGTTAGAGTAGTTGCCCAGATTTCCCAGAACGCCCAGATGCGTTCGAACTTAAAATCCCATCTCGGGCGCCTGGGACTGGTGACATTCTCAAGCATTTTTCTTTTCGATCAACCAATCTATACAATTCCTCTATATATATATATATATATATATATATATATATATATATAATTCCTAGTCTATTCTTTGATCATTACCTGTACCTTGCTGTACGTGCGTCCGCTTTCATTCAAAGAAATGTGTGCAAAAAAAATCTATACTGATTTAGTGTGCTTTCATTATTCGATACCTATGGATTCTGTCAATTAATCAGAGGAATATCAGTTGTCGTAGCTGTATCAATAAATAAGTCAACGAAATCAGTGAGTTATCACGGCCGCCGCTCGTGCGTTGCGCCAGCGCAGATGGTGCACGACTGCTCTAACAAGCGACGACACCGATCACACTGCACGTCTCGCGTTCTTTGTCCTCGATTATTATATGGGTACCTATAACTTCCTAACTATTATTCAACAATGGTGTTATAATGGTAAGTATTTACAATTTAACAAACTTATTAACTATATAGTTACAAAACTTTGTAACGTGGTAGTTTCGGTAGTGAAAAATAAGTCACGAAATTCAACAAATATTAAAGTTTACATTGAAATAATATTATTGAGATAAAATTAAAAATAAACAATATTGCTTATTAAAAATGTATTCAAATTAACTAAATAAAATATAATAAATTATTTGTAAATTTTACAATCCACGTTACTTCAATAGACAATAAAACAAAAATTCATCATCGCGACAGTGTTATAATAATATTATTTTTTAATCGTATTTCGAACTTTGCATTTGCAACCTCAATACGACAGTAAAATTGTCGTTAGTGTAATAACCAATACAAATGTTAAAATATGAAACATTCATTAGACATCATCATCAACCCCTTTACGTCCCCACTCCAGGTGCTCAGGCCTTCCTTTCGGATGGTTAAGGAGGATGGGCCATGACCCTCCACGCTGGCCCAAAGCGGATTGGAGGGTATAAACGACTGCAAATGCAGCCAGGATCAACGGCTTAACTTGTTTTCCGAAGCACGAAGTAGCTCGAGATAATAATTTTTTGGTCACCCATCCCGTGACCGACCCTTGCAAAAGTTGCTTAACAACAACGCGCGGGCCGCAGCGCTTATCCTATACGCCACCGAGCTACTCTACGTTTATTTCATTAAACCTTAATGGTTTGTACAACTTAGATTAATTTAATCAGATTAGATTCGGCTTTCATAGATAACACAAGGGAAGAAAATTCAATATTTGTTTTTTTAATTTCAAATCTACACTCCATTTCTTTCTAACAACACTATTTTTTGAGATTTAGGCTTGGCCGTATTTTGTTTGAGGTTTTGTATCAGATATGCTCAATTTTCGTAAAACGGGGTTGTTCTATTTAAAAATAATTGTTTGTTACAGTATTCACATCAAAAAATACTTTTAGAACCAGTATCAACTATTTCTGTGGTGAATATACTCGTACATCCAAAAACTAAAATTAAATGTGCTGAAGTACGTAAAACGAGCATATTTTCTTTAAATTGATAATGAGAATTTCCTTGGGTCACCTATGACAAACACTAGATGCCTTATATTTAAAATAAGCGTAGAGTCTTTGAGAACTTGGAAGAATAAAAAGACCCCATTTTAAGAAGGTATCGAACAAAAATAATATGCCGGGAATCTAACTAACATTAAAATGGAAGTTATTTTTGCTTTGTCGACATAAACGGGATAAACATATACACATACATAATAACTTTCACAGAAAACCGCATCACCAACTGCACAACTTTAAATATACACGCATATATCTCAATATACAAAACCCCGTCATGTCACCGAGTTTTCGCTCTCATAGTAAATCCTTAATTTTACAGTCTCTAGTCAATTTACTTCACTTAATGTATAATCCGTGCACCGACTTCTGTTGTACAATTAACCTGATCACCCCTTCTAGGAAAACAAAAGACCTACAACCATGACGATACAAATTAATGACCTAATAGAGAGCATTGATCAACTCTCGCCTTCAAAAGTACACATCTGCGCCCCTGAACAAACCACAGCAATTTTGACCACACCAAATAAATTTATTAAAATCTTTACTCAGAATATCAGATCAATAAACTGTAACTTTCTAAACTTACAAACTTTTATGCATCGTATTCCATTTGACTCTGACTTGGTCATTTTAACTGAATGCTGGTTGTCCTGTGCTTATAATTCTATCATTCCAACGCTACAAAACTATACTATGTGCAAGACCACTAACCATATTAACCAAAGCGACGGAGTGGTGGTATACATTAGGGCAGGACTCACAGCCATGTGTGATGAGCTCAACTTCAATCAAGCAGCTTCTGGAATCGTTATTAAAATAAATTCCGACTTAGCAGTAATCGCCATATACAGATCACCCTCGACTGAAAACATTAAAAATTTTTTATTAGCCTTCAATAGCCTACTTTCAACACTAACTTCCTTTAAAACAGTAGCAATAACAGGTGATCTCAATATCGATATTAAACCTAACACTAACGACACTCGTTCAAACGATTACTTAAATTGTCTCGCTTTTAATGGTTTCCTCCCTGCTCACACACTTCCTACTAGAGGTAACAACTGCTTAGACCATATCGTCATAAGAACAAAGTCCCCTACACTAACATTTGTATATGAATCCACCATTACCGACCATTATTCTACCATGTTTTGTGTGAATTATCATAGGATTAGGCAAATGGTCACGTCCTCCGTCAGTAAGATCGATTACGAAGCACTCGACAATACAATATCTAAAATAGACTTTACCCCACTTTTTGCGGTAACAGATTCGAATACGCTAGCCGACGAGCTTACAAAACTATTAAGATTAGCTATTAACAAACATACTACAGTCAAAAAAGTTCCATCACAAAAGAAAATACTCAAACCGTGGATTACTCCCGGACTACTAAGATGTATAAAACACAGGGATGCGCTACACAAAAAAGTAAAACAAAGTCCAACCAATGAAATCTTGACTATTACTTATAAGCGATATAGAAACTTCTGTACCAGTATTCTTAAAAAAACTAAGAGACGCTATGATGCACAACAAATACAAAAAGCCACTAATAATCCAAAATTACTATGGGACACAATAAAGAAAATAACTAACACCACGAAAGTTAAAAACACCTCCACACAACTACTTAAAACCTCATCTTCATATCTTCAGGCATGTAATGACGTTAATTATTTTTTCGCTAATATTGGTAAAAATCTCGCAGACAACATAACAAAACACCAGTCATCACAACAAACCACCATCGCACAATCTGTTCAGAATTCAACACCTTGTTCTTCATTCGTCTTAGCTTACACTGACCATGATGAGATAATATCGACTTTGCACTCACTTCGTGCAAATGCTTCCACTGGATGGGACGGTGTCTCACCGTACATCTTACAGCGATACACATTTTTCCTGGCACCTATCCTAAGCTACTTATTTAACCTTTGCATCGACACCGCTGTCTTTCCAAACGCTTTTAAGAAAGCTATAATCCATCCTATCTTTAAAGGAGGTGACGCGAGCCTGACGAACAACTATCGCCCTATTGCGGTGCTAAGTTCCTTATCGAAGGTATTCGAACGGTTAATTAATAAAAGACTTGTTTCATACCTGGAACGTTATAATCTGCTATCAGCTCAACAGTATGGTTTCCGCCCGAAGAAATCTACTGCTGACGCTATCCACGAACTAACGAACTTTATCGTTCAGAATCTAAATGATAATAAAAAAGTTTTATCAATATTTATAGACCTTACAAAGGCGTTTGATACGATTCCTCTATCCACCCTCATACTAAAACTTGAACAAATAGGTGTCAGAGGACCCCCATTAAAGCTACTTCAAAGTTATCTCACAGATCGCTCACAAATGGTTATAATTGATGGCCACACTAGTAGTGAATTACCCATCCAATACGGTGTACCCCAGGGCAGTATAATCGGTCCTACTCTATTTCTCATATTTATAGATGGTCTGTGTAAGTTAAAGATACCAAATGCTAAAACTACATGCTACGCTGATGACACAGCTATAACTATCGTTGCTGATGCATGGTCAGATCTAGAACGCAAGGCACAGAATGCCTTTAATCTGATATCAACCTGGCTTCAATCACATACCCTGACACTCAATATATATAAAACTAAATACATCACCTTCTCAATTAGTTCAATATCACAACCCAAATCTCCAATTACATTAAAATCTCATCTCTGCATCAATCCATCCCAAATGTCCTGTAACTGTCCCACACTAGTACATGTTGACAACATTAAATATTTAGGAGTGGTCTTAGACCAATGTCTAACCTTCAGACTACATATAAATTTACTTGTAGGCCGTGTTCGGAAACTCATACATATATTTAAAACTTTACGACACGTAGCAAACCAAACTGTCATCCGCAACGTATACTATGCCCTTTGTCTTTCAATTGTAAATTACTGTATATCTTGCTGGGGTGGTGCACCAAAAACATTTATGAAACCACTAGAAGTAGCACACAGAGCTGTCCTGAAAGTAGCAACATTTAGACATATAATGTTCCCAACCAATACACTATATAAAGATTGTGGTGTTCTAAATGTGCGACAACTCTTTATACTCCACACGGTACTATTACAACACAAAAACACTCCATATAAAGAAATAAGCAAACGTCGTAAAGACAAAATATGCACCGTACCAAAACCACGCACATCTTCCACAAAAAAATTTTTTTACTACTTGGGCCCATATCTATATAATAAAATCAGCCTGAACTGCTCAATATATGGCTTATCACACTACATATGCAAAAAAAGACTCCAGAATTATCTCCAAAATAAAACCTACGCTGAAACAGAGGATCTTATGTTATAACTTATATCATCTGCACCCTGACATATGAACCCAGACACAATCTCACACACACACATAAACACACACACACACACAAACACAATACTAACACTTGCATGCTTAATTGTAAAAAAAAAAAAAAAACGCAACTTGTATATGTATAACATTAACTAATGTAAATCCAAAGGGAAAGGGACTGTTATACCTTACTACAGGTTATTATATAACCTATCAAGGGTAGCAGTACTTCATCCACTTAGATTGTAATAATTGGTTATTTGTCTATTGCTATTGTTAAGTATGTACCTAATAAACAGATTAAACCGGCCATAATATAGCTCTGCTAGACCTGTGCTTTAGTGACGAGTCATTACCACAAGTATCTTCGTTCTATACAAAATTATCAGGACGTGGAAGAATATAACCTTTTTTCAAGTAATAAAAAGGGGTCTACTAATGTTAATTGAGGACTTGGAAAAAACGACTTAACACGGAGAGTGCTTAACACATTAATTAAAGAGTATTGTATACAAAATTAATAGTTTTATATTGAAAAAATGGAATAACTTAATTTGGATGAAATACGTTTTTCTGGGAACCAAAAGTATGAAAGCTCTACTTAGCTGGTTGCACACTTCCAGCAACTTATTTTTTGGTCATTGGGTCAGTTTCCTCGAAAATTTCAGTCATCTATATGAAGAACAAGGGGTATGGTTCTATCATGGTATTTTTTACATCGTTCCTCATCCAGTGGCAGGACCATCATGGTTACTGAAATGCCCACATGAATAATGTTCACGGTAGTCTTTATGAATAAGGTAAAGCAAGAAAATTATACAAAAGTTTTTTCTTTTTTGTAAATAGTGATTTATTTCTAAAATTGCATGATTTTATTTTTCTTGAAAACACAGTTTTCGTTTATCTTAAAAACTATAGCTGTTACACAAATAATTTAACTATAGTACTATTACAAAATCCGTTCAGTAGATTTTGCGTGAAGAAGTAACAAACGTCCAAACCTAAAAAATCTTTATAATGTTTGTAGAAGACAGGTTAGCAACTTGTCTCTATTTGGGACATTTTAAATAATTATGGTAACATTATAAAAAATTGAGTATTTATATGAGAAGAAAGTAATTAGTGTTAGAGCTATTTTGTTTATTTTTAATTATAGATTTGCCTGTGATGCCAGAGATTTACTTGTATTTTTCTTTTAGAGAATTGGAATCGGATTATTAGTAAAATTATATAATGATAAAGTTGAAATATAATAATAATCCCATACGAGTGTTTCTATTCACTCTGTTTGCAAAAAAGGTGAAAAAATGGTTAGCAGAGAAAGGTTTTTACTCTATTAACGAATATTTTAAAGTGTATTAAACATTTTCTTGTGACATAAAGTGTATAATGTATTTATTTACTCTGCGGTTTAACGATAGCTGACATCTTTAATATTTTTTAATGAAATATATGTCGATGTACATTTAATAATTTTCATAACATACATATTAATTGATGTTTGTATAAATTTCTGTATTCTGCGTGCCTAAAATTGTTTTAATATGTAGCGGTTATGACAATGTATTAAAACCATGTTACTTGCAGAATAAAATATTTTTGTATTTATATTATGTATTAATTTTCTTTTATGACTGTCAGCGGAAAGGGTAAAAAAAAATGAAAATCATGCATAGTTATTTTTATCTTCTTTTAATTTAAAGTTGTATTATTACATAGGTTATATTTACATCACCGATAAAGTTATATTTAATTCTTTATTAAGTAAAACTCTATACATTTATCACAGTTACATTTCTGTTAATAACACTTTTTCTACTATTTTTAAATAAAGAATTAAATTTAATATTTCTTTAAATACTTTCATCGCTAATGAGCACTTATATTAGAGCAATACTTTAATATAATATCTCCAATTGAAATTAAACGTGATTATGTTTGTGGCGAAATTTTTGAATTCTATGACAACGTAAAATAATGCTGTAGTATATAAATTTCGAATTTTGTTTACCCTCTTGTATAAGCTTACTTATTTACAGTTCACAATCATCTTGAAAATCGTGTAATATTCAGAAAGGTATAAGAAATTATCATCTTAAATATAAAAGTTAAATTAATAAGGTGGGATGAAATTCACTAGGTTACAATCTCGACAGTGTTTGCGATCCCAATCTTACCGAATTCAGTCGCTAACTCTAGCGATCGTAATTTCATGATTATTGCAAGCCTCTGCAGCTAAGTATATTGTTATTTATTAGGCACGTCCCAAATGTAACTGTCAAATTAACGATATCCTATATTTTTCTAGCGATTGAGTTTAACAGATGTGCCAGTTAACTCAGCGATCACTACTTAACGATCGTAAACTTTGTCGAGATTGCAGCCGCAGTAGAAATATTCTATTATAAAACAGTGTTGAACTTTTAAAAGTAATAAAGATTTTTTATCTTTCAAGCTCTATCACGTGACAGCGCTGCGTTTGACGACGAGTTTCAAGCTGTTTCTTGATAGAATTAACGGCTACAAATGCTGCCGCATGCCTTTCGAGTTATGATTTCTTTTATAAGCCGTTTAATAATATCTACGAAAGTTTTAATGTCAATAATCCGAATGGGTTATATGACCGTTAAATTGTAAACATCTTCAGTTTATAAACTGTCTGGTTAAATTATAAGGATTTCAGTAAGATTATAAACTAACGAAGTGCTTTAAATTTCACGTGATGTCACCCACCACCGGTTACTACTTACTTGATTTGTAATAAGTCATCGAACTCCTATATTAGGTATAACAATTACGTATTTAGGTAGGCAATAAACATATCTTATAAAAGTACTTTAATATTTATATTTCATCAATTTTGCACTTACAATGCTATATTGAAAAATATTCTTAATGAATCCCAGAGTGCCAGGGACAAAGTGAATTTTTTGAACATTCTTCATTAAGAATATTTTAATACATTTATTCGTCAAATTTCAGGAACTGTAAATCTGCTTAGTAAGATTTTCTTGGAAAAGGAATTAATATCCGCTTCCTAGAAAATTTAATTTAAAAAATCCTCTTCTTCTGTATTGTCAATTCACAAATCCCCATACTTTGTTCCTGCTATAGTATTGTATATTAACTCTTTGGTATAATAATGCATTATATTAGACAACATCACATACGATGCTCAGAGCGCTTAGTGTAAGTTTTTTTGACGTTTACGTTCACTGTCGATCGTGAGCGCGTTAAGATTTTAGTATGGAATTCAGCACAGCGCCCCTAGCGGTAACTATCAAGAACTACAAATCTCCATACAAATTCTTAACGCGCACACTAGTGAACGCGTTAGCGTAAAACTTACACTTACCACTCTGATTCTAAGATGAGTAGCTAAAGCCCCCGTGTTATGGAGTATCTAATGAAGGTATCACAAACACCAAACCCGAGACAATACAGAAAAGTCATTATTCTACGTTTTCTATGTAACCTATCTTAGATGCAACTTTTTGTAAAGTCTACCTTGTATTTTTCTAACTAAGCTCACAATATTTTTTATTTGAAAAATCGTCTACGCCTTCCCGACAAAATAATCATAAATACGTGTGTTAATAAACAACTAGCTTACCGCCAGCGGGTTCGTCCATGTCCTTTATTATATACACATTTAAAACTTCCTTTTGAGGTACTCTGTAGGTATGTTGATAAAACCGCATTAAAACTCGTTGTGTAGTTTATAAGATCTCGGCGAACAGACAACGGGAATCAACTATGTTTAATACTTTGTATGAATATTGTTTTAATAAGCCTCTTTCCTTTTAAGAAAATAATTTATCAATAAATAATGTTCCAGTGCTATACATTTCAATAATCGTCATTAGTTCAAGCCAGCAACTGCCTAATTCTAGTAGCCATAGATATAAGAAAGTTTTATTGATTTTATCAATGGTTTTGGTTCTTGTAATGTACTAAATTAATAAAGTTAAACTAATGCCCGTTTTCACTAAATTTAATAGTCGCCCAAATCTGCCGCTTAAATATTTAGGAAGCTCTTAAGGTAAAAATGCATTTCACTATTGAATTAGGAACCACCTAACGAAATTAAGCAATGTCTAACCTTATGATGTTAGTTATGCGGCGTCATGCGCTAGGCATTTGCGCATATGACTGGTTATAAATATGTCAAGGGATAAGAGGAACAAATATTTTTTGCAATTAAACTAATCTACTTGGACGATTCATAATATAAGGCATTTCCTAGTTATGTTATGCCTTGTTCTAGGTTAGTGAAAACGGCCATACATTTAAAAAATGTTATTTCGAAAAGAAAAATATACAAAATAAATATATAATCAAACATATAAATAATAATAATAACATTAAATTATATAGGAGCATCAACAGATACAGTAGCTCAGTGGCGTAGTGGATAAGAGTCGCGACTCCCGATCTTTGTTGTTAAGCAACCTTCGCAAGGGTCTGTCACGGAATGGGTGATCAAAAATTTATTAACTCGAGCTACTCCGTGTTTCGAAAGGCACGTTAAGCCGCTGTCCCGATTGCATTTGCAGTTGTTAATACCCTCCACTCATCCTCCAGGAAAAATCATAAGGATGATGATCAACAAATTCATTAATGAAATAAATAAATCGTTTTTATCTAGCCATAAAGTCTAGACTTCTAGCGAGAGAGTAAGCGGTCTGCTAGTTTTCTAACTATGACACAAAATATGAAACAATTGACTATTATTATTTTGTAATACACAAATAAAGCATAATTGTCAGTTACGTTTCACATGCAAATTGTTTGAAATATCCACATAGTAAATGTTATGCTTTAAAATAGTAAGTAAAGCAATCGAATACACACTAAGATACGCTAGATACTGTTTGCATATTGACTGCGTCTTTTTCCTTTGAGCCGCGAAAATGTTGTTCGATTTCAGCTAAAGATTTGCCCTTAGTCTCGGGCACCACGAACAAAACGAAGATGAAGGCGAGAGAGCAAAAACACGAGTACATCCAAAACGTGCCCGCTGACGTTAACACCGTCTGAAATAATTTAGAAAATCATATAGCAACTTTTTAAAAGTAAATAGAGATTTAGTTACCTATTACGGTAACTGTAAATCTTTATTCCTACGTGAATATAAATTTATAGTAATTGTAACAAACAAGGGAAATATTTTTTATTGTATAACTTCCTTCTTTTTTATTTTATAGTCGGATAAAAATAGGTTGATATTTTATGTCAAGTTTATAATTGGCTATCTTTTTTATAATTGTTACGATAGTTTTATATGGTAAATTTGTTACGATAGTTTTATATCTTTAAGGTTGTAAACTTTAACTTACCTCGAGTGCATGATATGTCTTAATGACGGTGAACATAGAGAGCAGGTTGACAGAACTGGCCATAGCGGACAGCTGCGACCGGTAATGTGTAGGGAACAGTTCCCCGAGGAGCAGAAACGGCAACCCACCGAAACCAAGTGAGAAGCCGATCATAAATGTCACCAGGCTACCGATGGGGAGATACCTTTGAGAAAGATTTTTAATTACAATTAATAAAAACTGATGTATCGATAGAAAAAAAAAGGAATTACCTTACATGTGTCAGAAACCTTTTTTTGAGTAGGAGGTAGTAACTGGACTTAAAAGTTGTTAAATATCTTAGTTTTAGAAACACACTTTAACTACAACACTAATTACCTCTTTTGTGAACATAATTTTTATAGGTTTAAATTTATTTTATACATTGCTTGAACTAAAATTGAACATTGCTCATCCTTTAACTTTAACTTTACTCAATGTTTCAAAATTTGGTACAAGTTACGAAATTTTTTGCCCCTTTGTATATAAGATTGTTTGAGGGAAGGCAAAAATCAGTTTCATGTACTTGCAGTCAAGATAAAAACTCCTAGAATGAATATAATTTTCTTGAGCGTATGCATTCTCTCACTGCTGGGGCAAAACCATAGTATGAAACCTGGAACAACCCGAACAGCCTTCAGTTTCGTGCTTTACAAACCGGGGAAGCTTGAGATAGTAAAATTTTTGGTCACCGATCGCAGACCGAAAGCACTAGTTGTTAAATCATCGATTTCTTCTAACGCCTCTAATGTCTAAGTTTACTTACTAGGTATAATATCCAATTATTCACATATTTATACAATAACTATAGTTTAGTAAATAACTCCTACGTGTAAATGTGAATAAAATATACTTACCCTAACCAAGTGCTGTTCTCGAATTCAAAATAAAATGCAGCACCCATAGATGCCATAGACACACACATGATGGCAGCCGATATTAACAGTAGGGGTCGCCGACCTGCGCGGTCCACCAGCATAGTACTGACGCCATTCATGACAAGCTGGACTAAGCCAACGACTATAGTAGCCGTCATAGCGTTTAATTTGCTACCTGAAAATTGTAAATACCTCTCCATCCTAAGTATCTAAATTCTTTATCGTTAAGAAAAAATCTAAATCGTTTTGCATTGACAACGCTGAGTATTAAAACTATAATGATAACATTATCTTAAACAGTAAAATAAACCATTTATAAATGATAATTCAGGCATATATTTTATTCAATATATAAATAGATTTATCTTAGATATTTATTGAACTATTGCCGCTCATACTCTTTACGATGTATATACGATATTTGTATGATTTATCCAACTGAGGATTTTATTCAAATATTTTTCATGGATATTTTTTGCAGTTCATTGTACTGTGTCTGTAATACGGGCTTTGGAATTTTAAGTGGACATTACTTATGCTTAATACATCATTGTCATGTAAATTTATCGTACATAATAAACTACACCGTATTTTACAATATTCCTGAAGTGGCAAATTATTCAGACATTCAGAAGTAAAATATTAGCTGACAATCGATTGTCTCAAATCTAAATTAACGCATCTGTGTGTGGTAAATGGCTACAAATTATACGTGCGAACATTGTCATCGTGAGGCAAGAGTAAACATGACTGAAAATGTAATTATTCAGTATTTTTTACTAATAGCCGTAGCCTATCGGTAGAGACAACGTTACGATGTATTGTGTAAGATTTATAACATAAACGAATTAACATGATGAGGGCTTATTCTAATTGTTCTCCTACGAAAATTCGGAAAATTTAAACGGTCAATTCGCAAATATTATCCGTACATCAGAGGCAGTTTTAAATATACCTCTATTGCATCATAAATCATCTAAAAGTCGGGAGTCATATTAACGTTTCGAAACTAGATGGAATTCCGGAGCGTTTTCGGTGAAATAAAATAGCCTCTAAGTGTCATGTTGATTTGTAGGAGTAGTATACTTCATAGCCTTATCATATTTCAATTAAAAAATGCCGCTGTTTTTTAATGCAGCTTCTTTATTTTGAGCCGCATAGTGCTCAAGCCAAGTCGAGAAAAGAGTAAAAGGGACACGGCCATATCATCTTTTCTCGAAGATATTTTTTCGAAACTACGTTGTGTCTACCATACACCGCCATTACGACGTCACACGCTAGTAAATAAACAAACATCATAATAAAATTGTCAACAGGAAGCCATATTTAGATTTATCATTACATTTATCGAGAACTTTTTACGGCAGAAGAATTGCGTTGCGAGCCTTGTGCATCTTTATACGTGTAATGTTTTCAAGGAATATATACGGTCTAAAAACGTCATCCAACATTTAGTCGTTACATATGAAATAAAAATTTACGATATTTTTTCTAAAATATACGCGATAAATCTGTTTACAGAGTACAGATGTAATTTTTTACAAAATTATTTACCTGAAGATTCAAATATTTCGACAGTGAAGAAAATCACGGCATCTATGCCGCTAAACTGCTGGAAGAAAAGCAAAGCAAAGCCCACTATTAGAGGTTTTATCACTACAGAAGAGAAGAAAACTTTGCGCGTGAACAAACTTGACGGGGGTGATGCAACTTCACCTTTCCTGAAAAATAAAACAAATCTTTACAAACTATAAAATGTTGTAATGAAATAAATCATTGTATTTAATCGATAAAATAACGTTGTGAAACAGTTATCTCTTTTTTTTACAAGCTAGCCGTTTTTAAGAGAGTCAAAAAGTCAATCAAAATATCTTAATCCAAATAAATTTATCTAAAGACAGAAAATAACATGTAGCGAGCGATGTATCTCAGCTTCTATAGATGTTAAAAATGTTGTAATTACGTATTAACTCTTACTTACTCTGAATTTTCTTTAACAGTAGCTGTTGCTCGAGATGATAGATGGAGCCATTTAACTGCTTGCGAAGGATCTGCCCCTTGAGATTCTAACCATACTGGTGACTCTGGTAATGGCAGCAAAACCAGAAATAATGCCACTGGAATGAATATTTAAAGTTCTTTGAGATCAATTTAAAATAATTAGTGATATAATCGAGTATATACAAGAAATCTAGTAATTATCAATACTTAATTATAAATAAAGAGATACAGCTTCTAACTTTATTTGTTTGTAGAGGCCTCGTGGGTAATCTTCAAAAATACAGACCCGGTTATGAAAATTCTTTCAGCTGCGGATAGCTAGGCTATATGCGGATGATAGAAAGCGGCAAAACAGCCAGTGAATAATATAAATATGTATGTAACTATTTCTTATGTACATTTTTTATTGTGATCGATGCCAAACTTAGTGTTTTGTTATAATAATAGACCTATTAATATTAGATGTCCTCTGAGGTCGAGTGGCTTGCACGTCGGTTTATCGGTCGTTATCTCTAAAGTCCCGATTACCGGTTGGGTCGACAGAGAAAATTATTATATTTTACACAAACGCTACATCAGGCCACATCAGGTAACTGCCAATATATCATAGGTCAGATCAGATCAGATCTCTCTTTTCCTTCCTGCCTTGTGAGTGTGTTGTTCAATATCTTTTATTTATTTTATATTGGGTCTTAAAGCAAGTAAAGTTGGTAAAAATGCAATTTCCCCTTTTGACTTTCCCCTTCTTACTTTATCATTGCAATTCTTTGCAAAGATAAAGTAAAAGTCGATAACAGATACCTGACAAACTTACCACAAAATATGCATGAGAAAAACGCCAAGTATCTCCAGTACAGCCAGTTGCCTGCGATGTACGACAGCAAGATCCCCAACGACATGGATAACGTCGGCAAAGAGCCCAGACGGCCACGTATTTCAGGGTCACAGCATTCGCTCACCTGGAACCAATCATATAATTATCATTGACAAAACCAACCTCCCACTAAATAACCAAGCTAATATATTAAAATACAAATTGAACATAATGAATAAAACACATAAGTATGTACTTAACAACTCGCCAGATTATTCAAAAATTACAAATTTCCGGCTGATTTTAAACCTTAATGCAGTACCGGTAGAGTTTTAAATCAGTCGCAGTTTGACGTATTGTGGTAATTTTCAGTCATATCCTGTGCATGTGATTTTATGTCATATACGAAACGGTGAACAATGGCTTACGTCATAACCTATATCATAATTGTTCCGGAGGCCTACCTACCAAAACCCCTACGGTGTACCCTTTGCTGGGCAATGAGACCTGGGAAGCCGTGATCAAGTCGCTAATATACTGCCCCCCCCCCTACCCCTCTAACCTCGACAAAGGGGAGGAATTCGTTAAAATTGGATTCTTCTGCCCTTCCCAACGTTATGATGAGACCTTCCTAAGGCGCTGGTGAAAAAAATATACAACCTACTTTTTGGATATTGACGTAGGATGAATTATTGCTGCCAAGAAATATCAATACCTAAATGGGCACAGAAATAGGTCTCAAATGGCATTATTATTTATAATATGTATTGTTATGTTTATAACAATACATATAAATGTATAAACAGCTGGTATTAAAAATGACAATAATTGAATATACAAAATATGGAATACCAAAGATGTTACAGCTATTTCAATCTCTTTGGTTACAAAAACCTATTCTTAGGAAATTAATAAGGTAATTTTTAGACATAACTTTATTTAATATTTCTTTACACATCTTTTTTAGTCTCAATTCTAACATTATAAAAGGAAACATTTCGTGGAATCAAACTACTGGGCCGATTTTTTTAAAACGCAGCGAATTTACATGGACAACGTCACGTAATAACTATTCTGGTTATTAAAAATATGCATTATATATAAGTATTTTTTTTTTATAATTGTAAAGATGATCTGAGTCGAAAGTTAAATGTTTAATTTACCCGTTACAAACATAAGTATAAACTATAAAATACTCGTAGCACTAAATCCACATTACAATTCGACTAGGAAATTGAACAGCTAAATAGTTCCGGTGATAATAGAATACATAGAAAACCACGATAAATTTAGAAAAAGGTAAGCTTAAATTCAATTACAATATAACTGCAAGTTTATTTTTATTATTTGTCAAGTTCATAATTATTACCATGCGGCAAAGAGGCCTACTCTTTAATTCACAGTGATGATCTAGGACAACATTCCATAATAAAATCATGTTGAGGAAAATCATATTTACCCACCGTGCTATCATTGTTCGGATAAACTACAGACGCAGCAGAGATCATTAAAGTCTAACATATACTGCAAAACACAAACTCCAAGAAATAAACTTCATTTCTTCTTCAACCTAATAATAACCATTGGGATACAGGTATTGCCTATGGATAGAATGTATTTAGATTGAATAGAAAGAATGGGCCATGACCCACCACGCCGACTGAGTGCGGAATGGTGGGTTTTAATGTCATCAAAAACAGCCGGAACCAACGGCTTAACGTGTTTTCCGAAGCAAAGAGTAGCTCGAGAAAATTTTTTTCACCGTTTTTAGACCAGCCCTTGTAAAAGTCGCTTGATTTCCGTATCGCTTACCGAACGCACTATCCACTGCGCCATCGAGCTCTCTCACCTAGTGAGCTTAGGACATACATATTCAATATTATTAAAATAGTCAAAATAGACAAGGACATTATATTTAATGTAAAATACAGCCTACTATTGTCTTTTGTTTCTAAGCGGTTGTCAACGGCTTATTTTCCGCATTCTTAGAGAGCTCATTCTTCTTTTGTAAACAGTTGTTTTTTTTTCAGTACCTAATGGTTCTTATTATTATTTATTTTGTGTTAGGTCCTGGGTAGCGCAGTGGTTAGACCAGTCGCCCGAATTGAGAAATGTCATGGGTTAGAATCCCATCTCAGAGCACCAGGGACAAAATCGTTTTTTAAGCATTTTTCACTAAAAATATTACCTAACGGTTCATTGAGATCACTTTCCCTATTCGATTCCATCTATAGGGAAGGCCAGAATTCCAGCAGGGGGAGACGTGAATAGGCTGGTGATGATGACTGTAATTATGACCATTGCGTATCTATACGTAAGATAACAATTATTATCAATAGGAAAACACACAACAGACATTAATCGCCCGTTCAAACGATAATATTGTGACACAGAAACGATTATAGTCAAAGCAACTCATCTTAATAAAGAACCCCTTTAGCCTATCGTTTGTTAATATATCTATTTAAAGACGATATTAAAACAGATATGTCATCATCGTCACTGTTTCAAACTTCTTGCTCCATTTACGTTTTCCTGGTCATTATAAAATCACTTTATTATTGTTGCTTTAAGGAAATCTGACAACAAATGATCTTTTTATCCCACTTAATTGCTATAGTGAATATAAAAAATACTTATAAAGACTTTTAGTTATATGGATAGTGGTCGTGGTAGTTAATTATATGGGTAGTGGCCATCCTCCAGTATTTCGGTTATCATTTGTTTTAACTATCAAAAGATGGCGTTGATCTTCTTATTTATTTTTATGAAAATATTTTTTCTAATGCAATATTTTTAAATGTAGCTATGTTACTACCTATTTAGTAATCATAATGATATCATAGCGACATTTTTGACCTAATTTTCAATTAAAATACATATATTGATTATCTTTGTTTAGAAACACAAAATATATGTATATTCCAAGATCCCAAGGCTTTCAGGAATAACTTTTGCGGAAATAATGTCCTTCTTATTAATAAAGAAATCATCAAATCGGCAACGTTAAATGACCATAAATAAAGAACGAAACTGTGATATTTACCCAATATCATCAAAATTGGAAGCTCTAATATGAGTGTCCACTTACATATACTTGTGCTGGTGCTAAAATGAAACCAACACAAAGGCCGGACAGCCACCTGCCCACCAAAACAAGAGCAAAATATTTAGTGAAGCCGATCAGGAGCCAAGATGCGACCCACAATGGAGCAGTGAGTTGCAGCGCCCTCTTACGACCGGCACGCTGCATCAGTGTTCCAGATAACAGACTTCCTACAAAAGCGCCTAATGGTGGAATAGCACCTGAAAAATAAAAGACAGTTAATAATAGAGTAGGTACTGGAATGTATGAAGAATATATTGAGACAAAAAGTCTGCAACCACGTAGGCAAGGCATATTACCTACTTGGCTTTGGTGACTTTATATATGATAGATAATTTAAGTATTTAGATGATATTATGTATCAAGTGAAAATCATATACAAAAAAAAAATATAAATCTTAGCAACTATAGTAAAAAATATACCTTATTGTATTCTTACCCATCCAAGACTTTCGTTCGTTACTCTGTATCATTTCAGGATCTATAGCTTCAATCGATGGTATAGCTGACGCTGAGTAACCTCTCACCAAGCCAATGATCAAGAACGCTAATGAAGCACCAAAAGTCAGCCATAACTGTGAACAAATAAAAAAGTACTTAATTTACATAAAATCTAAAAGTTTCGCGTCTGTATGATAGACAATCAATTTCCTAAATCAGGGTCAGGGAAAAAAACGTCGAGTCTTCAAGTTAGGTAAAAATCTTCTAGTCAAATAAAAATTACGTTATTATTTCTTAAAAATCCACTTATGTGAAGTTTCGGAATTTCACCCCTAAATGCATTTATTACCTATTAGCATTAGATTGAAGTTGGTGCATATCTGACGGAAGATCGAAACTGACTGGACTGACAAATATATAATAACTAGATTTCTGCCCACGGCTTCACCCGCGAGGACTTCAGTTATTATCGCACCAAAACTATTGTATGTTCTTTACTAATATCCATTCTGCTGTGTACCAAATTTCATTACAATTGGTTCAGTATTGAAAACATAACAGACACACTCACAGAGTAAGGTACCTTCGCATTTAGGTGTATATATATAGTAAGTAAGGATCTTATCATATGCATTCATGCAGTTCATGAACTCCAACCAACCATATTAAGCCCTAAAATTAAAGCACTTTCCTAAAATCAATCTGGTCAATATTCTTTTATTCAATTCTTTCATCAGATTTCTCCTGTACTCCTCACTCAAAACACACTTACTCTTCACAATGGTAACAAGAAACGGAAACAGAGCATCAGACGACGGGTGCAGAAAAGGAACATCCTGGAACTTCTGAATGAATAGCGAAATATTGAGAATAATCGAGTTGCAAAAGCAATAAAACGTCGTGAGCGTGCAGTCTCGAGATTAATAGCGATCGTTGTAGTAGTTACTCTACCTATAGTCCACTTACAGAGCTGTCAAATTGACAGTTGACTCGGTACGCGTTTATCGAAAATCCATACTTATAGATATAAATAAAATATTGTGATATTTACTTGCTAACTATATGCCGTTGGTCCACATCATAAATTAGACGCATAGCACCAATGTGTCTGCAGTGCCTGACTGTCGTAGTACAAACGCCCACAGGCGCCTATATTCTCAGTGAGTTCGTCGATGCGAGCACAGTGCATTGGCGAACATTATCCGTGTAATCACTCACCGTTAGAAGCTTCCTTATTAGCTCTTTGATCAGCCAAGGCTATTTTTTAAGTTTATCGCAACATCATTTCGCAATAACACCTAAGATGCTCGAGAAATGCTAGAGAAGCTCGATAAACGGGATAAGAATGAGATCATTATTTGGTGACATTATAGTGACAATTGTAAATTAATTAAAATAATAATTTAATATAACAATTGACCTGTTTATTGTAAAAACTATTAGAGGAATCTTTACCGATCAATTGTAAAAAAAGATGGGTCAACTCTCTCACGACCGGTGCGGCCTCTGTGAGAGTTGCTAAAACCGCCACCAACACAGACCAAACGAACTAAATAATCGATTCCTTAAGATGATTTTTGGTTCATCGGTACCAAAAATCAATAGTGAATGGCATTTAAAAACATATCTGGGGCTTCGAAAATTAATTTAAACATCTTATAATAACACTACTATAATTATAGCATCAATATGCTCTATGACTCATATCCGAGCTGTATCTACAGTCTCTAACATCCACCAGTACGCACTGGACCCGCGTGGTGATCTATGACACATTCTTCCTATTTGATTTCATCCATAGGAAGACCTGTGCCCCAGCAATGGGGACATTAATGGGCTTGTGATAATGCGAAGATGAAAATGATGAATGCTTCCATGAAACACCCAGACTTAGTATATTAATCGAAAAAAACACTAAGTAATAGACTAGACTAATTATTGTCTGTTTATCCGTGAGGTGAGATCGTTTAAAAATATTTAACACGTATTTTTTTTGTAATCATTTAATTAAGGCGATACATTGACTTAAAATGTCACATGACGTCACACTTCTGTACATTTTCTACAAAACTTTGTCGTAGCGAGCCCCCACTCCCCAACTTTCATGCCCGTTGCTAAGCTATTACTTAGTAAATTGAAGTAAAAAAAACTACGTATGAATGAATGAATATACTTTATTGCCCAGAAAAACAAAATTATGAAACTAATATAATAAAAAACACAGATGCAATAGGCGGCCTTATTGCTAAGGTAGCAATTTCTACCAGGCTACCCTTTACTAAAAGAAACTATCTAATATTTTTAAAAAGAATATCTTTATTTTTACTCAGTCGTCATCCCTATTATTGTTACCTAAAGTGTAAGCAAGTGAAATGCATGAATAGACTAACGGAAGAGAGACATTGCATGTCACATTGTTATGTCGAGTGCACAAGGTCATTGATGCACCATAATGGTTCTTGTTAGACGCTCGCTAAAGTAAATGGCGTGTTTATGTCTATAGACGATTGTAAAAGTACCCAGTTACAATAAAAATAGTTCGGAATAATCTATTTTTACAGTAAAGAAAAAATATTCAATTATTCTTTCATAATAATGTTACAATATCTATTTTACTTAATAATAATATGATACATTTCTAAATAAATATTTATATATATTTAAAGAATAATACATAAATATTTCATTTTTATATTCTTCCTATCCCCATTCGTCCAAACAGAACTATTTTCTTTTTAAAATATAGCATCTAACATTGCTCTGCAGCAACATTAGAGGTGGGTTGCTACATGGAGAGACTAAAATATCTGGGCAAAATTTGTAAGGTCGGGATTTTGGGATTACAGTCAGGACAAGAGATATTAACCTGAAATATTATTAATTAAAAATTAAAAACAAGTATCTACTTTTTGGCAAATTATGAGATCACAAATACACAATAGCTAATATACTTACTGATTACATTTTTTTTTTAATTGTCACATATGATTACCTTTTTTTAAAATTAAAACAACATATACTTGGACTTCGATTTTACGAAATCTAACAATTTTTTCGGAATATATTTGTTTTTCGGGACTCTGGACATCATAAGAAATAACAACCCAGACAAAATCCCGACTATTTGACAATCCTAATTAGAGGTTTTGGGCTTGAAAAGAATAGATAGGATTTACTTATAATAGGGGTCAAAGTATGAAATTGCCGATTTGTACTGAAAATCAAAATTGTTTAGTTTTAATTTTTAACAAATTAATTAAACAAAATAGTTACCATTGTTATCTATATATTACTGCCATCTAATAGGAAGGTCATTTATGCCTTTGCGATAGAACTCTGAGGATCTAGACTGCAATAACTGTGTGAAAGCATTTTGTACTACCTCCTGGGAAGAAAACTTCTTGTCGCGTAGATAATTGTCCAAATCGCGAAAAAATGGTAGTCCGTTGCAGCAAGGTCTGGCGAATACGGAGGATGACGAATGGTTTCTAACTGCAGTTCCTGAAGGGTCAAAACGGTTTCTCGTGTTGTATGAGGTCTCGCGATGTCATTGAACAATAATGGTGAAGATTTTGCCAACATTGTTCGGAGTTCGGCACAATAGACATCTGCCGTTATTGCTTCAACAGATCGGAGAAAACTTTAGCGAATAACACTATACTATACTAAGACAACGAAACAGTTACCATTACCTTTTTATAGGTAAGTTTTGCTTTAGGACATTGTTGTGGCATTTGACCTGGGGTCAACCATTGCATTTTTCTTTTAAGGTTATTATAAAGAATCCACTTTTCATCACATGTCACAATTCGATCCAATATTCCTTCATTTCTGATCGATTCAACAACGCAACACAAGTTTCAAGACGCGTTTCTTTCTGCCGATCAGTCAAATCATGAGGCAACCATTTCCGTATTTTTTTATTTTATTGATTTGACGCAAAAGAGTCAATATTGTGGGTAAGGTCACGTTAAACCATGCCGCTAATTCCTGGGTAGTTTGACTAGGATCAGCTTTCACCATCTCCTAAATTCATCGTTATTCACCTGTGTAAGCGGTCTTCCTCGTGACTCGTTCTTCAAGTTGAAGTTTTCATCACGAAAGCGTTTAAACCAAAATCGCACGGTGCGCTCATTAGTAGACCAAACGCAACATTGATCCATCTTTCTTGTCTAAATTGAAAAACAAAAACAATTGAAAGTCGATATTCAAATGTTTCACACTTTCTAATATATTCTGGAGTTAATTTATTCGGTAACTTGTATAGCATTATTAATTAAAAAAAATTCACTCAAAAAGTATTGGAATAATATCCCACCACCACTAAGGTTTTTGAAAAATAAATATTGTTTTACAAAATTTATTAAAGTCATATCTGCTAGATAAACAAAAATTAGGTGTTCCAACACTCTGACGGGTGGCGGAAACATGATTTTTTGTTATTTAACTTATTGACTGGTGTTCAATATACATATCTGATTTAAATGTATTATTTATTAATGATAATAACGAATTATATAATTTAACTTGTTTTTAATAATATAATAATTTGATTCAAATTTTGTAATGAATATAGTAATTATTATTCAATAAAATATTTACTAATAGATTTTATATTTCTCTATTTATTTTATTTATTTTCTATCTATAAAATATAATATTTAGGATGGTTTTAACTGATTTACATTGAAATTTAATCCTGGTTAGTTTCAGTACCGTGTTTGCGCTCACTCTTGGTTGCAGCTGAAAATCAGCGATTCGCTCGCATTGCATGCGCGTGAATACTTGACGCTAAGCTGGGACCATTGTGTACTGCTGTGACGCACACACACATTTTTTTTCGAATGTTCATTTGTCTCATCTACATACTTATTTATTTATTTTTCTGTTAAATGAAATGTAATGTGTGTATTTTGGCAAGAAATAAATCATTTATCAATTATTCAATCAATCAATTTGTAATCGAATTTTATCTGAGAGTGATTTTTTATGACCTAAGGATCTAGGATCCTTAGGTCATAAAAAATCATCTAGGATCTAGCACTAAGGATCTAAATTTAGATAACGCTTGGCGACGTTCGACAAAAAATTTTGATGAGTAAGTTTTCCAGTGAGGCAATAGCTATTCTCTTAATAAATACACGCGTATTTTTTTACTTTGATTTTGATTATTTTTGACTAAAGGAATGTGTAAATCTGCAGTAAGGTAAATATCTATACTACTAATTACTGAATCGAATTACTGAAAAATTCTTTCACATACGCCAGTAACATGGTTCATAGTTTACGCGGCGAAATGCAGGAAAACCCCTACTTTTCTATAAAGTGATCATGAGATATTATTTATAGGCAAATTACCGGAAAATTGAGTATCTCTAAATATTTAAAGTTACTGATAATTAGCTTTACTATAAACCACCAAATTGATGATAAAATTTAACTATGTTATGAACGCCATTTCGGTGGTCGATGACCACTTAAAATTAAGAGCTTAATTTCAAACAAAACCAATGATAAAACGTTTAGTTGGCGTTCTAATAAAGAATCAAAAAAAATATTACCTCTAAGCTCGGTTTTATTTGACTACTTTCTACGACGCATATTGAGATTCCCGACGTTAAAAATCGATTCACTTTTAATATTGGGTGTTTTATTTATTTACTGCGATATTTAAAAAAAAGATCATCGTATCGCTAATTACCATAACTTGTACTGAGACGGGTGACAGTAAACTGAGACATATATTCAATATCCTAGCTGTTGAATATTTTAAAATTTCAATCTGATAATCACTAATAAATCGGTCAGTTGCACAAACATCCATTAAGGTTTCATGGCGCCTTTAAGCTCCAATGAATGTTAAATTTGTATAGGTATTATCGCTTTAAACTAATGACTATTTTAATGGACGTCTGTGGAACTGACTGCAATTTAAATAATAACTACGCCTCCACAACTATCCTCTCGATGTAACATGATTATGAACTATAACAACATTTAAAAATAAGCTTTTATTTGAAACGTGTCATATAAAACTTATTATCTCCAATCAATTCATGTATCCTAGTCTGACTTGATTCTTGATTGTTTAATGTGTATGTATATATATATTTATTTATTTATTTGTATGTATGTACCTTTATATATGTTTTTAGTGTGTATTTGTAGTGTGTTCGTTAGAAATTGTAGCTTTATTTGTTCTTTTATGATACTGCCTTTTGAATGCTCTGTACATCATCACCGGTTTGACTGGTAGATTAAATAAATAAATAAATAAAACTGGTTTGTCTATTAGTAATCCTATTTCCTTATAGCTAAACTCGTGTAATAATAGGTAAAATAAGTACAACCATTTAACTTATTTACAAAGGAATTCGCACAAAGAAAAGGTCATAATAACCACACTTTCTTTTTGGTGCGTGTGAGCTCATATCGACTCGCAAGTAGGTATTTTAATACACCACAGTATATTATTTCAAAGAGTTAGATACAATGCTTCGGTCTATTTGCCTTTTTTTCTTTACATAGTCCACTAAATCACAACCCGTGCACCAAGGAAATTATTTTGCCCTGTGCACTGGATGAAAGTTCTGTGACCTTAAGTCGCAGTGACTTTAAAAGATACATATATATATTATTTATTTCCTCGCTATTATTCCCATTGTTTAAAGAATAATATTTGTATGATGCGTCACAAATATTATTCGTTCTTATTGATAAACACATATATGGGAATGGCAGCAAAATCTTATTCAAGGTCACGGAACAATGCACGTGTGAAGAGTGCCTAACAATGTATAATATAATACTATTTATAAATTTAAATTTCAATTACTGTCATTACCTTATGTTCCAATAAATATACTTCTATTTCAAAGTCTATATGTCCTCAATTAATCCACAGAAGTAATTTTCAGAAAACGTTGTCATTACCATCTACAGCAGTGTCATTTATGTTTTTTTATACCTATACAAGTATAATCTATACATTTTATGTGTGTCTTGATATTGAAAAAAAATGTATAATACAGCAATAACACCAAGAGAAATTAATATCATATCACCTATCTAATCTGAACAAATCGGAAGCCACATCCTAACCTGCAAGTAATGCTTATATGAATTAAAAACCTTTAATTCTTCAAAACCATTATATCAAAGTGATAAAAAGCTTATATATGTACACTCAAACATAGAAATTTTATGCAATCACATGCACCTCTCCCTCGCCTTGACACATACCTTGAATACTGACCAGTTAACTTTCATTGTGACACGGTTACCTCCTCTTTTAAGTGGGTTAAAAAAATATCATAAAATTTATCTGACAAATTGCATTATAATATTATTTATACTTATCAGTGCTACACTTGTCAGGAACCACTTACTTTATTTATCTCAGACTTTGATTTTCCACTTATATTTTATCGTCGCTTATATAACAGGACTTATAAAACGGAAAATAGACATGTTTTTATAGATCATCAGTTGTTTTATTTTTTTGTGAAAATATGAAGATTTTACATTCCCGAAATGTTAGCATTTGAAACGTTCTACTCACTTTGATCAAGGCAAAAGTTGACATCGATTTATTTAATACTTCATTAAACTAACTTAAAGGTCTTTTAGTAGACAATTTTTTTGATAAGTGAATTGGTTCTCTTTTTTTTCTCTCTCGAGCTATAAATAAACATAAATAATGAAATATAAAGTAAAATAAAGTAATGCTTAATCTTAAATGTTAACCTACTATAATTTTAATTTTGTTGCTTTTAGCTGTCGTCTGTTTTTTCTATTGTGGTAATTAATGGTAATTAAACAATAATTAAACAAACAATATAAGTGGAAACATGTAATTGGCCTTCTTTATAGATATAATAAATATTCTATAATATTATTACCTAGCTTTAAGTAAGAATTTACATAGTATATGTTGGTAGTGACATATACTATGTAAATTCAATCAAAAGACGTCCTTAACGGGTAATATTGTAGGTATATAGAAAGAATTATTGGACGATTCGAAAGTGCTTGCAATAAGCAATAAGCTTAGATAAAGAAGGAATATTTTAGATATAATTGTTTTATTGTAGATAAACTTTTTAGAAATAATCTGGAGATAAAATATTAAAAATAAATAATATTTCTCACAAAAACTGTATAATTGTTTTAATTCATTACTTACACAATAACAACAGTACTCACGCACACTAATGCTCACCTTCCTAGAACTTCAAACCTGTCTGTTATTTTTTTGCCAATTGTAGCGCAACACTATATAGACAAATATATAATTAAGGAAAAATTAAAAGTAAAATATTACCTTTTGCATTATAAATTTATTTAAAAAAATCTATCCCAGGGTGCCTGGGACCAAATGATTTTTTTAAGCATTTTTTCATTAAGTATAGCATTATGAATGCGATATTTATCAAATATAATAAAAACACAAGAGTTATAAATAGCTAGCTGTTTTCTCTCTACTTCGTCCGCATAAATTATAATCGCCTGGTTCCGTTGCAAAACTTCGAGGAGAAAGGTTTCTCATTAGCATGGGTACACTAACTTTGGACTTGATTTTGTGAGCGGGTAAACCACTTGTAATAAGTAAATTTAAAAAATTCAATCGGGTAATATATTTGAAATGTGCTAAGTAAGCCCTTACATTTGATATCCTACACGGAATGAATGAATAATATATTTTTTTAGTTTCTTACTATATGCTCCCTAGAGGGAGCTGTTACCAATTTAATGTACCAATACATAGCCTATAGTACGCGAATAACTAAGACGCTTCTAATGATACCTCATTTGTCCAGTTACGATGAGTAGTTTGGAGGTTATAAGAGAACAGATGAACATTCTTACATACATACTGGCCAAAATCATAACTTTTCGCTTCGCTGTAGTCGGGTAAAAAGTAAATGAAGTTGGTCCTCGAATTGTATGGAGCAATAGGTGCAAAAACTAATATTTTCCATTAATGAGATAATTTGTTTACACCCTACGTATAGCAGCAAAGTGAAATGTGTCATAAATTATAAGCCGATGGCGTTAAAGTTAGCAGTAAATGGTCATCAGACTGAGCGACTTTCGCTTATACGTGATCCCTTTAAATGTTATAGTGATACTGAGCTTTTGGTAATTCTTATAAAGTGTTCTGAATCTTCGAATTTTAAATACTACAGAAAATACCCATCGAACTAAACAATTTTTGCTAAAACCTCAGTCCTGTATATGTCATAGTGTTAGTGGTCCCTTAGAGTTTCACATCACATGTTTCAGATCTTCTATTTTTATAAGTCAACAGAAATGAATGAGCACTTTGAACAACTTCTGTTAGACATCATTTCCGTATATGTTATAGTGCAGCGGACTCTTAGAGTTTCACATAAGAGGTTTCAAATCTTCAAATTTTAATCACGCAGCAAAATATGCTTATCAGATGGAACAATTTTTGCTGTGGCGTCATTTCTGTTTATCTTATGACAGTATTTCAATCGTCGTCGATCTCTTAGAGTTCCATATGATGGAGACCAGAAACTAAAATGAATTATAGCCTAAACGATGTCTGATTAGATTACCTAATACATACAAACAGACAGACGCTGTATTCTGTCGGTGCTTTAGTGTCACCCTGAATCAATTTTAAGGAAATATATTTAATGTACAGACACACTATTTTTACTGTTTTATTATAGTATAAATAACTAATCTCTTACCAGTGACGATTTTCTTGTTTTCATTTACTGGTTGTGAATACGTTCAATCATAGAAAAAATGCCTTTTTAAAATCTAAGCATACATAGTATAACGGGGGAAAAAGATAGTATATAATATTTAGCTTTTCTCTTTTCGAGTTTTAACTCGATATACATTTACAAATTACATCTATACATAATCATAATGTTATTGTTACAATCAGAGCAGCGTGAGAAAAATAAGAATTGTTTTATATCTTTGTATGATATACGCACGTACGTAGGTAGGTATATATATATTACTTTTATATATAACCAAATCACCATCACCATCGTGGCACAGGACTTCAATAAGGATGAAATCGAATAGAAGTGAGTAGGAAGATCGCAGTATTAGTGCCATGAACAGTATTGTACTCTATTTTGAGTATGTGTACTATTCTGGAGGAATATATAGTACGTGAAAATACTATATTTTGAACACCAAAATCTAACAAAGTTGTTTGCATACCAATTTCTATATCATTTCTATATCATAAATGTTGTAGCCACGTTTTTTAGAAAAGTTAGCTTAATAAAAAAAATTTAACATTAATAGTACCAAAATATTCAGACCCATGATAATATAGGAAAGATTATCTTCTACATTGACCCGCCTAGAAGTCGAACCCGGAACCACATTGAAATCATGGTTTAAATCTATCGGCTATGGAGGTTCTCAAAAGTAGTATTGATAATACTCCATTCATTTGTTCAAGAGGTATATTAGAAAATTAAGATCCTTAAACGATAGTAAAAAAGGAAAATGACTCCGATCGACTGTAGGCAACTTCTGTCATATGCCAATTATATGCGAAAGATTTCTTCTAAGGAAAACTATCAACTTATTTTTAAATTTAAGGAAAAATCTTTAACACTTCGGTAGAGACAATTCTTGCTTATAATAAGAGATAAAAATGTCAAAGCAAAATATAGGTAGTACCTGTTTTAAAAACGCAGGGGACAATTTGAACATCACGAGTTATTTTTAAAAGTATAGATAATGCAGCGGTTATTTCGCGCGCGTTCTCCCGTTTCCGTGTTTTGGCAGCGAGTGGCGCGTCGCAACAGCCAGTCTCAACTGAGCATTTGCACTTCCGAACATATGTTTTGAGCGCAGCCGCTCAGCTGATTCTAAGCTCGCTTGCGTCAAATGGAAGTCATGTGAGAAGATCTTCAATGGAGCAGATAATCAGTTAAAGATGGCCACACATAACTAAGATATATCGTTTATACATAGAACTGTTGACTACACAAGAATTATTATCTGCTAAATTACCACATATGTTCAGAATTCAATTATAAATCAATTATCCTATTATTGACGACCTCCGTAGCCGAGTGGTTCGCACGCCGGTTTCAAGGTGTCGCCATCTCTGAGGTCCCGGTCGGGTTAATGTAGAAAATGAACTTTTCTATATTGTCTCGGGTCTGGGTGTTGTGTGATCTTCGTTGTCTCAGATACTCCATAATACGGGGGCTTTAGCTACTCATCTTGGAATCTGAGCAATGTATGTGATGTTGTTAAATATTTATTTATCGTTTTGCATCTCTGTTAAAAATTAAGATAAGTACGTATGCATTTCCCAACTGCAGTTGAAATCATGATTACTGGTGGTTTATGTGTATCTGTCATTATGCTAACTTAAATAATAAAATTAATAAATAATAATGCCAGGGACAAAGTCCATTTTTTTTTAATTTATTAAGAATATTTTTCAGTATAGTATTGTGAATGAAAAATTGATCAAATATAATAAATTAGAACAAATGTTCATCTTTATCGAAGGTTTAAATATTTGTAAAAAACATTCCTTTCGGCTTTTTGGATGGATTGCCTGAACATTGATAAAAATACGCTCTGTAGTTGCGAAAGAGTAACAAGTGCTTAAAAAAATTGTCCGTCCTTTTACATCCTGGGTAGCTCAGTCGCCCGGATTGCGAAAGGTCATGGATTCGGATCCCATCTCAGAGTGCCAGAGACAAAATAGATTTTTAAGCATTTTCATTAATAATATTTAATGAATAAAGTTTATAAATTTATGCTATGTTTTTATATATTTATATACGGGTATTATATAAATATACAAAAACAGCATAAATTAGGCTTTGAATGAACTATCTATTGGAAAAAAACTCAATAATTCTCACTGTTCAAGATTTGATTCATCTCAAATAGTATTATTAAATAAATGTTAGAAAACACACATTTAATTTTTAAATTATGACAATATCATGATTGCCATACATATTCTTTCTATTTTTTCAATAATATCCATACGATAAATAAATATGTTAGCATAATTTTGTAATAGTTGGTGCAATATCTGTAGTTTATAACTCTATGCTACGAATTTCGTAGCACTTTGCCCGCACATTATAAAGGTATAGTCGACGCAAATATGCCCTAAACCTTAGGATTAAAGTTTATTTGACTATCATGAATAAATTATAATAGTGACCATTATTTCAATTGTCAGACATCTCAGATAATAAACCTTTCCCCTGCATTAAACAATCCAGGATTAAACATATTAATACTGATTGGTCTGCTGGTGATTGATCTGTCAGTTTTGAGATCATTTAGGACGCCATTTGACAGATCAATCAGTGGTTCAGTAACGTGTCAGAATCGCTGGCCAGATTGTATGTAACTGACGCTTTAATTGCCAACAAATTATGATTTTAAATGGATTGGAAAAAAATGAAAATTTTTATATTAAACATGACGATAACGATAACCAGAAAATATCGGTTAATACTAATCTACTGTTATGCCTCTGCGGATTCCATGCCGGTAGGGACGTTGTTTATATCGACAGATGCTAAAATTTTAAATCAACTTGATAAGTAACAACTAACTTATAAACTTAAAACTAACTTATAACTAACAACTAAAACCTTATAGATTCATCATATGTTTGTGTAAAAATTAAACAGGGCCCTATCGGCCGCATGACTGTATGGTTACACTTATGTGACCTTTTTATGGACAACTATAAAAAGGTCACATGAGTGTAACCATACTCATGTGGTACTCTATTAATACGCGCAGAAAAAAAATTGGACCAATTTTTGCGTATAATACACCAACGAAATTAAATGAAACACGTTGTAGTTAAAGTTAATATAGACAAATGCAGAATGCTTTTATATTTTGTTTTATTATAATGCTGAAATTATCTTAAAAGTCTCATAACAATGGAATTTATTAAATTAACATAAATATTGTGAGAACTAATTAATTTGTATTTTTACAAAGCAGAAAAATTTACATGAGAATGTTTTTTTAGAAAGTATATAAGTCTAACACAGTTCGCATGTCTATAGGATTGCACTAGCCATCTAAAGTCCAATATTTACTAGTTAGTGCAATATCTTTGTCACACATGAATGGACAGGTATATAATAAAATTGGACTTCAGGTAGATTCTAGTGGTTAAGGCGCTTGTGCACTACACTAAATTTTCAGTTCCAGCGGTCCGATTTTTTTCGGTCCGATATGACAGGCCATATAAAGGTTGCTAACCTGTGCACTGTCAGGAATTTTACCGTCCGGGATTTTACTTTTCTCTACTCCGGACCGGTTTTTTCAGGTCCGTGATGGCGGCAATAAAAAACGTATTTACGCTTGTGCACTGCTGTGTTCGCGATCCGGAAAATTCATAAGAGAAATAATAATCGATTTGTGTAAAATCGATATTTATTTCGGCGATTTTGTTAATTTCCAATAAACTTATAATCGATATTTATTGTAGATTGTAAAATGCTATATTTTATATGTTGATTTAATATAGTTGGTAAATATCACTGCATATGCTTTGGCAAACTCGGTATAGTTCTTATTTGATCAGCGTATGGTTCTAGTATCGATACTTAGCTAGATTTAGAATCGTATTAAAAGTATCGATAACTTAAGGTAAGATAAATAAATGTTGTTACACTTAGATGCCTAAACAACTGAACCAATCTTAATGGAAATTAATATAGTAAATAGACTTAACTTTAAGAAAGGACATAGGCTACATTTTATCGTGAAAAATAGGGGATGAAAGTTTGCCTGGAAATTTGTCATTATCAATTTTTTTTAAGACAGTACCACGGGTATAAAATTATGCCTATATATAATACAGTATACTGATCTCGTAAAGTTCATTTAGCATATTAATTCTCCGCTTACAAGGTACTAATTTCGATTGGTCTATCTCTGTAATCGCTTAAAGTTGTTTTTACAAAACTTCAAGAAAAATAAACGTTTATAAATTTAAACATCAAGTACTAGACCATTATCAGTAATTTTATTCTAATGTCACTGATATTTTTAGCTATTGTAGAAAAAAAGTAAATTAGTAAGGGTATAAGTTTTTACATCTGATAGTAGTCATCCGATAGTAGTAAAAAAAATGCTTTCGTCTTGCCTCAATTTATTATGGTTTATGTAAAATGATCAGGTCATTATTTAGGTACCTTTCTACGTCTTCGAACGCAATTACCGACGTTCCAAAAATCTCATCGTACCTAGCGTAAGTGACGTGTAGCTTCAAAGAGAGCTGCCCTACACCGCACCGCTCCGATCAGGAAAAAACGGACAAGTGCACAAGCTACTTACCCGGGTTTTTCAAGTCATTCCGGACCGGAAAAATTCGGACCGCCGGACCTGAAAATTCAGTGTAGTGCACAAGCGCCCTTAACCTGCTGACGATGTCTAGCTATATACAAATATAAAAGAATCATGTCCACTTTCCATACATTGATTGGCCTCTAATTTTTTTTTAAAGTTCAGTGCTATCTACCGTTAGTGATAATTTAAAATAGTTTTTGCTTAAAATATAATAATATCTTAGCATTTTTTCATTTGGAAACCAAGGACGTTCGTAATTTTTAAATGATGTTTTAAGATTATAACTTATATTATTCTATTCTATTCTAAGGTTATAACGGCTGTCAAAACCCGAGATAATATTGAAGTTACTTTTTATACACAGCTTTTTATAGTTTCACTCGTAAATATAAAAATAGATCTAAATAAAATGATTAAAGTGTACTTTTTTCCTTATGACGAAAGAATATTTTTCTATAGTCGATGAAACAAAACGTTGCCAATAGCCAACCGTCATTGGGTCCGGATCGCATTGCAAATTCACTGCGTAAGTTAAATACTTAGATTAGCCACGCTCTCTTAAAAATCTCTGCGGTGGTGTCGTGCGTGTCGGGGTACGTTCCCTAAAATATGGTTGAGCGAAGCGATGGCTGGCTCATGCGTCATGCTCGTGAACGGGTTCTGCCAGTGGGGATGAGTCTGCTCTGGACTACTTAACTTAGCCCATTTTCTTTTATAATGAATAGTTTATTGATTTATTTATGAGTATGTATGAATTGGCATGTTAATAACTTATTGAAAAGATCTCTCTTATTTCTAATATTGTAATGGAATATGACTTCATATTCTAATGAAATCACATTTCAATAAGACTTCTATGTGTGAAATAAAACAGGGAGAAAAAAGCAGCCTTTGCTGAGATTCTTGCCGGTTCTTCTCAGTAAAAGGTCCCCGCCGTAGTTTGCGAAACGATGGCGTAGTGTTCAATTTTGTTTCGATTAAGGTAGTGTGTAGCAAACTGTCATTTTAGGGTCCGAATCGCATTCGGGTAATTATCATAGTATTATTTAAAAATAATTTTATCTTTAGATTTTGCTTCCTGATATGAAATTATTAATAAATAAAATTATCTACATTTTCAAATATATCACTAAACGCGCTAGTATATTTTTAAGTCAAAATTGGACTTGATTCTTTGTTCCTATGTTTAATTTTATTTAAATTTCAACAATAGCTTACATACTCAAGAATTATTTTTTTCTGCAATTAGAATAATAACAAATATAAATCAAATAGAGTAATGTAAACGTTATTTTAAAATTCTTACTCTATCAGCCAGTTGCATTAACGTCCATTAAAATTATCATTAGTTTAAAGCGTCGTTACCGATACAAATTTGACATCCATTTGAGCTTAAAAGCGTCATTAAACCTTAATGGACGTTTGTGCAACTCATCATATGTTTTTGAGGCCTGTAAAATTGTTAAAAGCATATGGATTTATATTCTTCGGTTCATTTATTAAGACGTAACAGAAAAGATACCATAATTAACTAAAGATCCCTTCTACTAAAATGAAATTATACTCAGCAGCCCCTTATTCAACGCTAATTAAAATTTACAATCAAATACTAAATTACATTAAAGAGCTCAAAAAACGAAAGCTATCGTGGGTAAAAACAATATCTTATAAATAAAGGCTATTATATGTCTCGGAATTCTTTGAAGATAAGGACCTACCCAAGTAAAATATATATAAATTCTCAAAAATAAATTAGGACTCTTATGTATAATATACAATTAATATTATATTAAATAGATATATTAATGTAATAAATAATAAAACATGAAACTATTTAATATGGATACCAATGTCAAATAATAATATATAATTAATAAAATATAAATTGTTATTTATATCTATAGCTTTAAGTAGGAAATGAATTGTACAATTAATATAATTATGATTTGATGTAATTTAACAGTTTTATAATAGGGATTAAAGTATAAAATTGCCGATTATTACTGAAAATCAAAATTGTTTATTTTTTTCTGAGCCGATTCAACAAGGCAACACAAGTTTCAACACGCGTTTCCTTCTGCATATCAGTCAAGTTATGAGGCACCATTTTTTTTATTTTATTGATTTGACGCAAATGAGTCAATATTGTGGGTAAACGTAACGTTAAACCATGCCGCTAATTCCTGGGTAGTTCGACTTCCACTATCTCTCTTAATTCATTGTTATTCACCTGTGTGGGCGGTCTTCCTCGTGGCTCGTTCTTTATGTCAAACTTTACATCACGAAAGCGTTGAAACCAAAATCTCATGGTGCGTTCTCATTAGCAGACCCCTCTCCAAACGAAACGTTGACATTGCGGGCTGTTTCTGCCGCGTATTTCCGCGTCGGAACTCGTATTCAAAAATCACTTGAATTTTCGCAGTATCCATCTTTCTTGTCTAAGTTGAATAACAAAAACAATTGAATGTCGATATTGAAATGTTTCTTTCGAAAACCTCAAACCATTAAGATTCTATGTCAATTCAAGGAACCTATTACAATAAAACGGCAATTTCATACTTTAACCCCTAATCTATACATCTATAAAAGGAGATGTCCTGACTTACTGACTGACACACTTGAAATTTGAAATTTGAAGGGAACATTCCCCTTAATACGTATAGGTGTACTAAGAACGGATTTTTGGAAATTCCATCCCAAAGGGGGTCAAAAAGGGGGAAAAGTTTGTATGAAACTACTTTGTTTATGGACCTATATCGATGAAATTTGGGTAATTTACCTAGTCAGTTAATAGGTTATATTTTATTGTGAAAACTAGCAAATAAAGGAATAAAAATGGAAATAAGAGATTTTATGGGGCATCAAAATGTTGCTATGGTAACCATTGTTTAAAATCTGATTTGTCATTGTAATAAAATTACCTCATATTATTTACAAAATATTTCATTTTATAACGATGATATTACAGTTTTGAAATTTTTAGGTTATATAACAAATTAAAGAAAGTAGGTAGGTTACCTGTTTAAGTTAAGTGAGATAAATATAGGAGTGCAGTGCGATGGTGCAGCAGCAAAGGCTATTTCTATGGTTTTGTGGATATGTTGCAGGTCATGATAAAGACAGGATTATGACCTAGCTCCAGGGGCTGATAACAATACCTATATTGGAGAATATAAAAGTTTGGGATATGAACTGAACTTAAGTTCCTATATGATTCACTAGTTTAGATCACGTGATATATTAGAAAAAGAGAATCACTAAGCGTCGCGTAGCGATCGCATTAAATTACAAGCTCAGACCAAATAAAAATATAGACGGAGTTTTGCCTAACAGAAAAGTGAAGCCGACAAAACTACGCCTCGGCCTATTCGTACACAGTTTCACTCACACATACATAACGAAACTACGCATTCCTTATCAGTCTAACTATAGACAGTGTGCGGAACATTTCATTATAAAAAAAACAAAAATTTCCTACTAACTGCCGAATTGTGTGGTAAAAAGTTGTAAAAACCAATCCTCAAAAATAAAAAGCAGGATGGAATCACATTTCACACATAAGTATTGGAGAAAACTTACATTTTCAGTAATTTAAAAATTAAATTTAAGTAATTGCTTGGAACACAAAACCTCATCTAAATATTACCATCGTTAAACGTTATTATTTACCCCGAAATTAAGTAACTTTAATTTTATAACGCGTTATTTCTAACAAAACACAAATTACGTTATGTATTTGTTTCTTGTTGTTTGGAAATGATATTTAATAAATTTTACATTGAAAATGCTACATAGAGATCCAGATCACAGATATTGAAGTGTTAGAATAAGGAAGTAAAAATTAAAAAACGGGTTTAATTTTTTACTTCTTTATTTTTACTAAACGGGTTTGCATTAATTTTTAAATTTCCAAACCGACATCAAAAAGTGAAAGAGAAGTGGATTTCAGTCATTCGTAATAGTCGAAATGAACTTTGTTCGACTCATTTTAAGAGCGATGATATGTATTACACTATAAAAGGGTTACGTCGAATAAAGCAAAACTCATATCCAAAGATTTCAAACTTTGTATATATTAAAATTTTAGTTTACATAGTGGAAGTTTTCAAACTTTTCTTAAAAATTAATTAAATAGTCTCTCTAATGTATGGCCTCCAATAATAATTACCTACTCTTAAAGATTTTAGAATATCTAGGCTGATATTGACAAACGAATTTACATTATATTATTAAATAACATAGCGTTAACGTTAACTCTATAACGTCGTAACGTTAAGTTATTGGGGTGTTTTTAATGACTATGGTCACACTGGCACGCACACTACAATAGGGTATTTGAGACTATCGAAAATAAGTTGCATTTTGTGGTCATCCTGATAGATAATCCTATTAATATTATAAATATGAAAGTTTCTTTGTTTGGATGATTAGATGTTTGGATGTTTGTACGTCAATCACGCCGAAACTACTGAACGGATTTTGATGAAATTTGGTATACAGATCGGGCGTTAGCTGACTTAGCAAAAACATTTCCCTAGGGTCCACGCGGGCGAAGCCGCTGGCGAAAGCTAGTATTCTAATAAAGCTTATTTCTTAACATCTGCAGAAAAAACATGTTTAGATTTAGTAAAATAACGTAAGGAAAATGCAATATTTTTAGGAATTTATTCAACGATGAAAACATCCTATAATTGGTCGTCGTCACAACCAATCACGATTCTGTTTACCGGCCTGTGACGTCATCAGCTGTCATGTCAAAGTAGTGTTAGAAAGATACATAAAATATCGATGCCTGTAGGAATCGAGTACTTTATAGTAATCTACTGATAAGAACTGCCAAAAAGAAATAAGAAAGAAAGAATCATTTACTAAGCTTTTTTAATAAATCCAAGAAATAGGGAAAACGCCAACAATTATCCAGCAAAAAAAAAAAAACCAAAAAGAAAACCTTAAAATCGACATGAAAAAAAAGTTTCAATGCTTTTAGCGAATCCTTACCTAATTTTATCACCTATCTCTACTCTATATAGCTACTATACTATTGTGATTGTGAATCTATTTTCTTCTAGAATCGAAGTTTGTTTGTTATTTATAGAAGTATTAGTGCATTGTGGTACTACGCACCACTTGTAGCTCATTTTTAAAGAAAACCAGAGCAGAGGAAAATAAAAAACGTAAAAAATACGCACTACGACTTCAATTTCTCTTCTAAATTATTATTTCAATTTACTCTAAAGACAGTTGTTACTTATCGATTTGACATATTTACTGGCCTGTGACGTCACGATCAGCGCCATTACATAGAGCAGCTTTTTTCGCGCGCTTTTGGCTATTAAAATTTTAACAATTGTTTTGACCAAAAATATGAAAGATTCCAATGAAATATTATGACAGTGTATTTATAATGTAACAAACAACGATTTAAAATAGTTTTCAGAAAAGTGTCAAATACCCTATTGCTAAAAATTGGCTTCACTTTGTTATTCAGCGAACTCCGTCTTTACTTTTTATTTGGTCTGAGATTACAAGGTTGTTTTTTTTTTCAAACCACAAAATCATAACTCTAAGAATAAACAAGGTATTTCAGCAAATAATTAGATTTCTGTTTGGTTTCTTCTTGGACCTTCCACGCTGGCCCAATGCAAATTGGAGGGTATTAACGACTGCAAATGCTTCCGGACTTTGTGCCTTCCGAAGTAAGGAGTAGTTTGAGTTAAAAAATTTTTGGTCACCCATCCCGTGGCTTTCAAACTTTGGACCTTAGCGAAAGTTGGTTAACTAGAAAGACCGCGGACCGCGGCGCTTATCTTAATTTATTAAGTTACTGAGAAAAACAAATATTATTTATTAGAATCTAAATGTGGAATTATTTATTTTAAAAATCACGTTAACGTTTTATTGTATAACTCCAGACACAATTTTTCTATTCATCAATATCTCGAATGAACATCGTATAAAGTGTTGTCGACATAGATATACAAAACTGTCAAATTTCTCCATTTTATTTCAAAGTACAGTAGTGAGTTTTAAAATAAAATGAAGTAAAAAATTTAAGCTTTGCTATACTAGATGACATTTATGCTAAAATAATCTGCGCTAACGTTTCCATCAAAGAATTTTGCGAGATTAGGTACGTTTTCGATTAGGTTTTGTGTAAACTTCAGAACTGTTTTTTTATTTGTATTTCAAATTGGATTGGATTGGATTAATTTCTCTTAAGTTTTCAAAGATAAAGTGCTGAAACATATTGGTTTTTTTTTTTTGTTGTAGTATCTTCAAACCTAAAATCAAGGTAATTTCATCATCAGCTCGAGAAACAACAGCGTTTTTGGAAAATATATGCTGCCCAAAGTAAGTATACCACGCGGACCAAGTCGCGGGCAAAAGCTAGTATTATATAAAGGCTATATACAACTGCTACACCCTTACAGGGTGTCACATGAACTGAAAATACCTAAATGTAACATCTTTATACTTGTGACATACAATATTTAAATAAATAAACAGTTCGTATGTGCTCACGATAGCGCAATTGTGGTGGCATAATAAAACAATACGAACACAAACTCGAAATTTGATCGTCAACTACAATATGAAATAAATTATTATGCATGAATCAATTCATCTGCATTACTGGTGCCCATTCAAAAGATTAAGAATTGTATTAAAACCAATTCGAATTAAGTAATTATTTTCCTTATTAGACTTCTTTCTCCTTAATGATAAAAACTTCTCTCAATAAAATAATTATACTTCTCAGAATATAATTAAAAATAGGTATTCTAGTCTCATTTAAAAGAGTATCTAACTATAATCTAAGTAAATAGAATCGACCGCTCATACAAAGTAGATATCAACCTTATCTTTTATTAGGTATGACCATTGTTATCAGATAAATAAACAATTAATAGACTTTTTTTTAGTTCAATACGATATTTTAACCTGAAAACATCAACGATGATACCTTATTTGATTTTAGCTACAATATTCTGCAATCAATTTGTGGCAGGTAAGATTTGATTTACTAAATCTACAAAAGTTAGAAGCTTGGCTCTTTACGACATATGCAATGCTATTCTTTAAAAAATATAGCGCCGTCGCTGAATTCAATCGAATAAAACCTACTTGAGAATGTTATAATAGTTTTACTAGATTGACCTTACAATGATGTGACAATAATATAGTCTGGTGATGATACTCAAGCTATGATAAAAATGTATTTAAAAGGTCAATTTGGGAGTTATAAACAAGACTTTGGATATGTGACGGTGAGAGAAGGCGCTCACATGTTCTACTGGTTGTTCTACACGACTGCCCCAGTGGAGCACTACACTGAGAGACCGTTGATCGTATGGCTGCAAGGAGGACCTGGTGGGTCCTCCACTGGCATCGGTAACTTCCAGATCCTTGGCCCACTGGACACGAACCTTCAAGAGAGAAATCATACATGGGTAAGGTCAACCTTCAAGTACTTTATGTCTTAAATCATGGCTCTCCAATTGTATAGATCAGGAGGTTAATTATAAATTTTTAAATCTCTCGCAATCCTTTTTAATTTGACATTTGAAAGATATTCATGAACTTCACGCTATAACTGTTTGATATGTGTTAGCGATAGCGCTGGCAATGTTTTTTTAAATATTGATATAACGATTTCGTAAATTTTATGTTAACTCAAATTGTTAAGAAAAAGATAATACGTAATAAACGTAAATCTTTGAAAGCTATTGAGAAATGTCAAACGAAAGAGTTGAATGTTAACTACAAATTTTCTGCGGATTTATTTATATAATGTTTCTTGATCACTCAAACCATCGTCCGTTCTAAATTGCGTTAAAAATCCGTTGAGATTGCTACTAAAAGTTACATAATTCCATAAAAAGCTAGATTTTGAAAATGACTGAAAGAACAGGTCAAGTCGTGGTTATCTACCTAATAAAATACTGTCGGTGGGGGAAAAGATCCGCTCTCTAGCACGGTCTCATACGGTTGCTAATGTTTCTTAAATAACTATATATTTTCAGATATTAAAGTTAACAGCTATACATAATACAATCTTCTTATCTTCTATCTATGTGTAATAAAACAGTAAATAGTGTGTCTGTACATTAAATGTATTTCCTTAAAATTGATTCAGGGCGACACTAAAACACCAGCAGAATACAACTCAATGATGTTTCAAATTTTATCTGTCTTGGTTTTTTATCAATCATTGTTTTGGTTTATTTAAGCTATTAAGCTTGTTTTGGTTCATTTTGGTGGCTGGTCTCCATCATTGGAACCCTAAGAGATCGACGAAACAGTAAGAGATACAGAAATGGTGCGAAAGTAAAAATTGTTCCATCTCATAAACATATTTTGCTGCGTGATTAAAATTTGAAGATTTGAAACATCTGATGTGGAACTCTAAGAGTTCTCTGCACTATAACATATGTATACGGAATTGGTATTTAAACAAAACTTGTTCAAAGTAATGAGCTTTTTCTGTTGACTTATAAAAATCGAAGATCTGAAAGATGTGATGTGGAACTCTAAGGGACTACTAACACTATAACGTATACAGGACTGAGGTTTTATCAAATGTTGTTTAGTCCGATGTGTATTTACTGTAGAGATTAAAATTCGAAGATTTGGAACATCTGATATTGATTTCCAGAAGCTCAGCATACTATAATTTAAAATCATTAAAAAGAATTACGTATAATCGAAACTCGCTCAGTCTGATGAGCATTTACTACTAACTTTAACACCACCAGCTCATTTTTTTTTTTTCATATTTCACTTTGCTGCTCTAGGCAAGGTGTATAGAATTTATCCCATTTATAGAGAATATTCGTTTTTACACCTATTGCCCCATACAGTTCGAGGACCAACTTCATTTACTTTTTTTAAAACTCTTTTTGATATCGAGCATCCTACTATCTATCACTTACTATCACTAACCATGCTTCTTTAAGAGAATCGTCCTAGTCATTTATTCGGGTTCAACATGGGCGGGTGTCGATTCCTAGAGTGCTGGGTAAAATTGTTGCTTCAGAGGAAGGACTAAATCAATCAGTATTTGGAGACCTCAATTTTATACCGAGCAAAAGAAATATTTGGTTATATAAACATGGGGTATTAACCCCACGAAATATCTAAGCAGCCGCAATTAATGAAAAAAATATAAATGAAATTGTTGCGGATAAGGTGGTTTACAATTCTTAAAATAATACTCGTAACGTTATTGAATTTTTAAATTCACTTACAAGAAATGGTCTACCCGTTCACAAAGTCAAGTTCAAAGTCAGTGTACCTATAATACTAATGAGAAACCTTTCTCCACCGAAGTCATGGAATATTATTGAAGCAGAGTTTCTGACTGGCCGTGGTACAGGTGATATTGTGCTAATACCGCATATACCACTTATCCCATCATATTTCTCTTTGAGTTCAAACGCATCCAGTTGCCTTTGACTACTCGCTTCATCATCACGATAAATAAGTCATAGGGACAGACCTTCAAGTGTGTGGATTTAAGGGCTGGTTGTTTTTCCCAAGGATAACTGTACGTAGATTATTCGCGACTTCCCCTGAAAGAAAAATAACCAATGTTATCTATTAATACAATACAAAGAGATTCTGTGGATTTTCATTCATCGGTTAACTATTTCATGAAGAGCACGCAAAGTCGCGCACACCAAATAGTATTTTATATAAATGGCATTTCGTAATACCTTTGCTTTTCGACAGATAAAAAATTTCAATGTTATCTTCTTGGACAACCCTGTTGGCACTGGATTCAGTTATGTTGACGACCCTAGTCTGTTGACGACAACGAACAAAGAAATCGGTACTTACATTTTTAAATAATACTTTGTAAAAATATGTGTTAAATAAAATAAAATAAAAATATTGATTGTGAATTTGCTATGTTCACAGCTTTGGATTTTGTTTCTTTGATGAGGGGATTCTATGAAAAACACCCTGAGTTTGAAACTGTCCCTTTGTACATTTATGGACAGTCGTACGGTGGGAAGATGGCTGTAGATATGGCCATCCAAATGGTTGAAGTAAGTTTTTATATCAACATATAATCAACTTAAAATATATTTTGTAAATTATTAAATAAATGAACTCAAAAAACCATTAATAGGATACTTGTTCACTAAAAGTATCCAGAAATTTGAGGAATAAATGTTATACGTTGTCACGAAATCCAGAGTTTATCTTTTTTTAGACAAAGAAGAAGACAAGAAGACATCACAATATTAGTTTTTACATTAGCTACGGCCACCACTGGATCTACGATTTTATCTGAACGCGGCAGAAACTTGATATTGCTCCGACACCCCAGATCTACAACCCCAAACCCGTCCATCGTTGAATTATAAAAAAAAATTATGGCTGTGTCTTCGGAAATTCAAAAGATATTTTTTTAATTTTAAAATCTATACAGAATCCAATCTCGTAGCAGACTAATGTCCCCGATTTTTAAACAAAAATATAAATTAGATTTAATTATTTTTGAAGAACAATAATGACGGATGTATCAAGGCAGAAATTCAATTTCCGAAGAAACACCATTGTGAAACTCGTCCTTTTTTATTTCTTTCTGATTTTGCCCCACTGGCCCTCTCCTAGAACCGGCCCTGGCTACAGCTGATACATATTTCTAAGTGAAGCCGCAAATAAATTGTCACGGCAAGGATCATAATATTAAAAAAATAGGAAACATGCAACTTACGTAACATTTTTTTAACATTCTAGTTGTAGACAAATTATATTTAAAACATCGTGGTTGTTGTTAAAGGAAAGCCCAGTTGACTATTAGTTTGTAAACAAAAATTAAATCTGTTATTTCTCTACAGTCATTAGCTTCAAACAAATAATTATTTTCTAAAAACAAAATTATTTTAGGCACAAAAAGCTGAAACCATTCGGTCCAACCTACGTGGATTTGCCATGGGTAACGCATGGATATCACCAGTTGATGCCGTCCTCACCTGGGCGCCTCAACTACTAGCTGCAGGACTTGTGGATGATGATGGATACAATGATATTCAAGTCGAAGCTAGAGAAACTGAACGGTTGTTCAATTTAGGAGCGTATGTCAATTCGACCATTCAATGGGGCGCGACACAGCAAATGATTTTTCATGTCACATCCAATGTCGACTTCTATAATATTTTGACTAAGATGCCAGCACCACCTAATGCTGCTGATACAAGAACTGCGTCCGGTTAGAATTCTTAAATGTTAGGTTAAACGACGCGTTGACGGTGCGGTGCTGTGTCCCACCGTTATTAGGTCGAGATAAAGTATACCACTAGCAGAGCCAGAGCACCTTGAGTTGCATATTACAATGTGCTAAAGGAAATTTAGAGGTTCATGTTTACATATAAATTTGCCATCACACATCGGTTGTGTGTAAGATGATGCAGCGCCACACCGCCGACGCATCCTCTGTTGCGCTAATATAATCATAAGTTGCTTACTAGCATTTTTGCCGCTTAAAAATCTATTAACGTATGAGAATTTGGGCAATGAAGCTCGGGGCAAAACAGAAAGTCAGCTTGTTTGCGTGACGATTACGTCTCAATGACATCATAGTAACATCATCTGGTACCGTCAACATAGAAATAATATTATATTTGTATTTTTACTCGGCCTAACTTTTCAGCACTTAAAGTCGAATTGTGAGTTGTATTCTTTAAATTGTCAAACTTAACAAACCAACTAAAACATTAATAATAAAACAAATGCAATAATAGCAACAGGCACATACAAACGTACACGATGGAGTTGCTAACGGTATGAGTGCCTGTCAAATGCGGGGGAGTGAAGTGGTCAAGCTTAAAGGACAATAAAAACGAAGACAACTGTTATTAATTTTTGAATATCCTTAGAAATGAAAGATGTTATGGAAACTTTACAATATTTATTAACTGAGATTATAATTATTAATAAATACTAATTATAGTAACAACATCTTTGATTTTCTGTGTATAAGGTCTTATATTAAATATCCCATTGTGCCCAATTTACTCTGCTAGTTCTCTCAAGTGGCTTATTCTAACCCACTTTTCTAGCAAACATTACCCACAAACGTTGTTATATGACGGACATTACCTCTAATTACTATAACATATTAGTATACTATTTAGTCTTGATCAACACTAATACTTACAACTATGTCTACTTATATTTCAGAACTAGCAAGAGATATGATGATATATAACAAGCCGTATATGTTGGATACTAAACAAACATTAAATCTTAACACCTTAATGAATACCCTAGTGAAACAAGCTCTACAGATTCCAGAACATGTTACCTGGGGCCAACTTTCAATGGCCGTGTTTAATACTTTGAATGAAGATTTTATGAAACCAGTAACAGAAGGAAGTAAGTGAAAACTTTTACTGAGACTTAAAATTATTAAAACACTAGCTTATGGCCGCGACTTCGTCCGCGTGGTAAAGTTAATCGGGTGGAATTTATCAAAATCCTTTCTTAGAGAATGCCTACGTCATAGTAGTTTTATGCATGCAAAGTTTCAGCCCGATCGGTTTAAAATTGACAAAGTTTCATACAAATTTCCATCCCCTATTTTATCCCCTTGGGGTAGAATTGATCAAAATCCTTTCTTAGCGGATGCCTACGTCATAACATCTACCTGTATGCCAAATTTTAGCCCGATCCGTCCAGTAGTTTGAGCTGTGCGTGGATAGATCACTATGTCAGTCAGTCACCTTTGAGTTATATATATTTAGATAAAGTCATTCGGGTAACTGTGAACTGTTATATCTGTGAATTTGCTTGCTTGGTAGTTTGTGCTTTGAAGTCATGCTATGTTTGAATATTAAAAAACTCTGTATCGCATAATGACAAAGTCAATAACATTAATTTTATTAAGCAATGTCCATAATTTTCCCCATAAATTAATGAATATTTTACATATACCTATTATTGAATTATGACCAATAAAATAATTGTAAATTTCATCCACTGTAAAGTGATTTCTCGTCGCTAGATGTGATCGTACCCTTATTATATTATAGAAGATAATTGTAAAACATCAAACTTTCTTTTTCCAGTTGAGAAAATTTTAAATGAAACTGATTTGATTGTAACAAAATATAACGGAAATCTGGACCTCATATGTAATACACCTGGTAAGTATGATTTTAATATTTTATACATTACTGTCTTTTTTTACGTCGAGAAAATGCATTAAGCACTGCCTCTGCCGCCTGACAAGAGTACTTTAATTTTTTAAGGTTTCGTGATTAGCGAGGGAGTGATCTTTAACTTTTCTGTATAAAAATTTTGACTGTGACATAAAGTTTTGTTTTATTTTTATTCTGAATTACAAATGATTTGGATGTTATTAAATTTTAAAAAACCCGTTGAAGTTAGTTAGCCTCTGGTTCTCCCTTAATGAAAATCTGTGATTTAGCAGTAAGAATAAGCTCATGATAACTAAATTTATTCTTAATATGCTTAAAAAATCCACTTGGTGCCTGGCACCCTGAGATAGGAATCGAACCCACGATCTTTCGCAATCCGGGCGACTGCTCTAACCACTGAGCTACCCAGGATCTGACAGGACTGACGAATCTTTCAAGCACTTGTTACTTTTCGCTACTACAGAGCGTATTTTCAACAATGTTCAGGCATCCACCCAAACAGCCGAAAGAAATATTGTTACAAATATTGAAACTTTCGATAAAGATGAGAATTTTGTTCTAATTATTATATTTTGATTGATTTTGCATTATTTATTTTCAGTATGGCATTGTGAATGCAAAAACAATCAAAATATAATAATTACTATATTATTTGTTTGTGCATGTTCCGCGACTTATATGCTTAGTGTAGTATATTAAACTCTGCTTTACTGCTGTTTAAATTTTTTCTAAGCTGACATCGGTAAACTGACACTGTCACTTGAGCGACTTAACACCATTTTATTGCTGTGCTGGCGGTGTATAACTCGTAAGAATTAACATTAGACCTGAGGGCCTAGCTTTCAAGAGTCATATTAGTTCGGGCGAATAAGTAGCTTCTTGAAAGGCCAGCAGTAAATAAATATGCTTGATTTAATATGAAATGGTTTTATTATTGCACAGGTCAAATATTATGGGTAGATCGACTCCAGTGGCCAGGAGCTGAAGGTTACAAGAACGCAACACGCCATCCAATCTGGGTAGACAATAAACTAGAGGGTTACTATAAGGCCTATGGGAATTTTAGGTTCTTCTGGATCAATTATGCTGGCCATAGCGTGAGTATACAGCAGCATTGGGTACATATGAATGATGTTCTGGAATCAGTTTTAAATTTAACTGCCAAGAAATTAAAGAAAAAAACAATATGAGAAATCTGGCATTCCGATTAGCCTTACGTTCTATCAAATGTATAAGAAAGATCTTCGATTGATCGAAAATCTACGACTTAAGATTTTGATGTCCATGCTTTTGTTCATTTCAGGACATTTCTGACAGGTTCTTGTTCATGTAATGTATTACGTATACTTGACTAGGCTTTCTTTTTCTTCTAAAATTGAAAGAAGAATATTATCAGATAAATAGCCCGTATTATTAAAAATTTGTTTGCTTTACTCTTTAATACGAGTACTATAGAATACATAAGTGATGACTTGCCGTCGAGTTCGAGGCTATTTTTTTAACGACTATTATAAAAAAAAAAACTTTCTTTAATCGTCACTATAGAAATAAGTTAGGCTTATTTAATTTGTTTAAGGTGCCTGCCGAAAACCCTGCTGGAACTAACGTCTTCCTTCAAGATATGACTTCATTTGGATAAATAAACTAAAACATTATGTTGTTTATCTTATTTTCTTCTTCCAATACGACAATACTATTTGCGGGATCCCACATATAGAGATCGATAATAGCCATGTAAAGTTAAAATACTTTAAATAATCAAGTTCATCATCATCATTAGCCCTTTTACGTCCCTACTGCAGGGGGCTCAGTCCTTCCTTATGGATGGTTAAGGAGAATGGGCCACAACCCTCCACGCTGGCCCAATTCGGATTGAAGGGTATTAACGACTGCAAATGCAGCCGGGAACAACGGTTTAACGTGTCTTTCAAAGCACGGAGTAGCTTGATATAATAATTTTTGGTCACCCATCCCGTGACCGACCCTTGCGAAAGTTGCTTAACAACAACGATCGCGAGCCGCGGCGCTTATCTACTACGCCACCGAGCGGAAAAACGCCACGGCCCGCGATCGTTGTAATTAAGTTAGATTTTCTTAATTTTTTCTATTAGCATGAGATTGATCTGATTGCACAGTTAATATCAAAACAAAGCATAAAGCTAATAAAGTATAATTTTGAAAATAATCAAAATTTTGAACCTCATCAACTGAATCTTGAGAAATCTGAGATTATTTTGTGAGGGTGATAGAACAGTCTGTTTCTGAATTGGGAAAAGTTCAAAATCTCAACTGATTCTCAATAACTTAAGTTTTTTTACGTTTTACATGGCAAAGTGTCAGTTTTATCAAACTGCTATGAATTGATTATAAAAATAAAAAAACAGAAGCGAAAACCTGTTCAACTGACGTATGAAATGGTTAATTTACGGATTGAGACGTGCTTAACTTAAAAGTCTCAATTCAGAATTCGAATTTTAATGAATAAAATGTTTTTTTGTTGTAGTTTATTCAGTTTAAAGATGGCAGCGAAAAAGGTCCTTTTTATAGATTTATAAATTATACATAATTCGCCTGTTCTCCCGCGACTTTGCCCCCGTACGACGAAATCCAAATCATTTTTCTTATAAATATTATTAGATATGTGAGATATAACCACATTGATCCCCCGGATTTTGACTAATATAAAACAAAAAACTTAAAGCATAAAAATTTGAGCTTAAAATTTTAATTTCTTTATTAAAACGCAAGTAAATGTATGCGTTATGCGACTACTCTTCCATATTGTCCATATGCTAGGTAAATGTCTACAATTGGATCTCAGTATATTTGCTATTTTGAATAAAAGCAGTTTCGAAGTCATCGTTGAACACAGCACTGTCACAGCATAAAGTTTTAATGAAATGAAACCTTTATTGCCATTGTACGCGACCTAATACATCAATATAATTACCTGATAATGTCAATAAACTACATCATAGATAAATGACTATTAACACGATTAGTTTTAGAGCCAATGAGCGTAATATAGTATGAGTATCTTTTGATAAAAATAGTCTACGATATACTAGATTTTATATATTTAATAGCTGGTTTTACGCTGCTTAAAATATAGCCTCTGTCACCCCGCACCCGCTTTGATTTAGCTTGCCGCAGGTGAAAGAGACACTTTATAATATTGGGATAGATCATTTGATCCATATAAGATGATCTATATAGATTAAACATGTACACGCGAGCCAAATAATTAATTCATAATCGATTTGCCCCACATACGCAATTCACTACACTGTGTATCTCATTGATCAGAACTTTGATTTAATATGAGATTAATTTTTCCTATGCTTAAGCTAGAATATATACAATACTTCAATTTATTCCTAATATTTCAATTTATGGATCTCTTACATAAACTTACGTTACATCTGTTATTCCACCTGTCCGGTTATACTCAAAAGAAAATTTAGTACTATTTCAATGAAAAATGCTTATAAAATCCACTTTGCCCTGGCACTCTGAGATGTATCAGTATAGCATTGTGAATCTCATCATCATCATCACCAGCCCTTTTACGGCCCCATTGCAGGGGTGAGCCCCTGCAATGGGGCCGTAAAAGGGCCCCTGCAATCCTCCTTAACCTTAACTTAGTTAAGGAGGATGGGCCATGACCCTCCACGCTGGCCCAATGCGGATTGGAAGGTATTAACGACTGCAAATGCAGCCGGGACCAACGGCCTAACATGCCTTCCGAAGCACGGAGTAACTCGAGATAATAATTTTTTGGTCACCCATCCCGTCCGACCGACCCTTGCGAAAGTTGCTTAACGACTACGATCGCGGGCCGCGGCGCTTATCCACTACGCCATCGAGCTACATCGAGTTGTGAATCTAAAATTGATCAAATATAATAATAAGTACCATTTTTAAAAAAAATCCTGGGACATTTCTAGAATAGACCTCTAAAATAACAAAAAGGTGAAAAGTAGACCGACCAAATTCAACTGCGTTTATATATACAAGCGCAGATAACTTTAACATATTTTTACAGAGTGGTTATACTAGCCCCGCAAGTGGACAAATGTATGAAATCTACCCGACGCCACGTGGCACCGGCCATGTGTAACTAACGCTTTAGTTATAATTTCAGTAACATGATTATTAAGTATTGGCAAAATAATCCTTTTATCAATAATTTTATATCTCTGAGATAAACAATGATTACGAGAAGGTTTATATGTGTTTAATGTAGATATCAGAAGATGTTCATATGTGCCTTTGTTAACTGTACATATTTGTAAATTTGTACACAATGAAAAAATCTGTAATAATTATCATTTCAGTAGTTACTGCTGTTGTAGTAGCAGCAGGACTTGGAGTCTTGATCTGGTGGCTAGTTACAAATAATGATGTTATTACAGATAATGATGGCCGTTATGAAACAATAAGTGAGTGTAGTGTTTTATATGAAAGGGAATTATTGCTTAAAATAAGAAGGGTTGACTGTAACAGCTGATTACTGTCAAAGAATATATACACTAACGCGATAATATAATTATCCTTACAGTACTAGACGGAGAGGGTTTCGGAAATGTCAATTACATGGCAGCCTTCACCAGAATTCCTGAAGGCGGTGATGTATTCTGGTGGTTTTACCCTACATTAGCTGAGATTCCTACCCAAAGGCCTATTGTACTCTGGTTGGATGGCGTCACTGGCCTTCCTCCCAGTCTGCTGGCAAATTTTGGAATGTTTGGACCTTTCGACTTAAATTTAAATCGAAGAAACAACTCTTGGGTATGTAGCTGATTATAAGAGGACATTTTAGGAAATCTTTAATCATGAAAATGACTAAGTATATTTCTCAGATAATATGACAAATAAAACTCTGATTTTTGCATTACTGTTTATTTAGATTGATCAATATAATTTACTGTTTATGGACGGACCTTTAGGGTCTGGCTTTAGTACAGTCGCAGATAATGGTGAAATACCGCAAAATCTGGAGACCAACAGTAAGTACACAATATTTCAATTTGACAATTTTAATAACAGACCAAGCTTGTTTCTTGTTAAATTAATTTCAATCATACTTTCAGCAAATCATACGATCTTGACTCTAAAATCATTTTATGAACAAAATAGCGAATTTTATGAAACACCACTTTATATTTTTGGTCAAGGCTATGGTGGGCAAATGGCGGTTATGCTTGCTTTAGAACTTAATAACGTAAGTGAAAGTTACTTACTACTATAGTGTATATTAACAGTTAACTAGTATGTAATAGTACCCATATTTTATGTAAATGAAAAGAATAATAGTTATCAGTGCAAATATCATGTTTGTCAAATTAATCAAAATCATGTATTTTTCTCTTTTTTCTATAACCTAACGTGGGTGATATATTGTTATACCAGGAGATGAATTATCAATTTTAACAACGTACTGCTTGTTCACTACTACTTAAAATATATGAAAATTTAATAGATGTTTAATAATTACATTATTATTTCAATACGACTTTATAAAATAATGTCGTTAATCTATTATATCTATAATATAAATACCTAACGATATTCAACCGTAATAGGAAAAGTTTGTGCACTAATTTCAAACTTACCTTCTAAATATAAATGCCACTTATATATATTTTTTTTTATTTGTAGATGGAAAGCTTTTCACCAAATTTAAAGGGAATCGTTTTAGGCAATGCAATCATTTCGCCAGCTTTGGTTATTACTAAATTAGGTTTTTATTTGGAAGAATTGGCTTACGTTGATTTTAGTGGACGCGCAGCTATAGAAAGTTTATCAAATGAAATTAATGAATTGGTTGATCAAGGAAAACTAGAGTCAGCTTACGACCATTTCCTGACATTAGACAAATTTATAAATGAGAATGCCGGTGCTGTCGCTGTTAATTTAGAATATATAGTGGAAAAGGTTACACGGGAATCAAATGGTATTATTTTTGACTTTTATAATAAAATATTGCATTTTTTTTCGACTTACAAAACTGATTATAATAAATTGAAGGATTTTATGAGTATTAAATTTATACTAATTTCAGATTTCGATTTTGGCCAAACCAAAGCTCTAAAAGAAGTAACTAATCTTAATATAAAATTAGGACAATTCATGGATGAAGTTGTGGCTCCTGCTTTGGGTATTTCTAACCCAAATTTTGATAGACAAAGAGAAGCTATAATTCAAAGTTTCAAAGAAAATTTCATGAAGCCAGCGACAAACAAAGGTAATATAGCTTTATTTGATTATTACTGTACTGTAACTAAATTACTTCATAAATTTTTCTTCATAAAATCAAAGGTAATTAAGGTCTTACCAATATAATAAAAAGCAATTAGAAAATTGATTAAACATTTTAACAATAATTATACTTGTTTAAACGTACCGTACTAATCTCTCTTAGGATACTCAATAAATACAATAAGAAAATTATTATACATAGCCTTAAAATATAGATACTATGGCAAAATATATTATATTTTCCAGTGGAGGAGGTGCTTGATAATACCAATATCAGTGTGACAATTTACAACGGAAATTTAGATGCAGTGTCCAATACTCCAGGTGAGCGTATATAAAATATTTCACTACTGACTTAATAACAATAAATGTTTTCCAGGTGGATAAACAGCTTTTCTTTCTTTTCCTGGATATTTGATGCCCTGATTCTAGAAACGGCCCATTTTTATGTATCTGCTAAAGTTTTTGATATGATGCGTGTGTCCATGATTAGAAAAATACTTTTCAAACTCTAGCAGTAATCTTTCAGCAAATGCAAGTTCCATATACCCTAATATTGTACCTCCATGATACAGACATGGGTTGAATTCTCCTTGCTCATAAAGAGTAAAGGACCTAATATATCCATATATTCCATAAGGATCACCCTATGGCTCACCTATAACAATAGAGGAACTAAAAGAAGACCTGGTTTTTGGTCTGTATTTGATAGATTATGATGTTATTGTCCACAGAAGAAAAATACGCACCTACCATCACATAAAATTCCTTCAAAAGCTGTGTTTGAATTTACTGCATCAAAATCTATATGCTGATTATATTAAAATGATATTCTTTTACGAGATTTCTCGATATAACGACACTGTTCTGTGATCATGGCGCTGGCAACAACGCCAAAATATCGGCAACTCGGTAAAAATAAGATACATGGTACCAATACTGTAAAAAAATAATTCTAAAGTATAATTAATGCCCGGAAAATTTTAAGCGTTAAAATTATGTTTTCTAGTTTTAAACAGATAGATAGATAAATTATTTATTTCATTTTTATGCCAAAATACACACACCCATTACATTTCATTCAACAGTATGTATGTGCCATTTGTCTCATCTGCAGAAGTTTGCAGATGATACATACATACAAATGATCGCAAGAAAAAAAAAAATTAGGCAACACAAATGTTCAGATCCAAAACTAACTTGGATTAAGGAAATCTATAACAACAGTACCAAAAAATCTACCATCTAGAAAAATAATTTTTACATTGACCCCACTGCATATCGTTTGAGGACTTCATAAACAGATGGGAACATCGGGAGGTGAGCATAATTAATCTACATATTTATTTTTTATTTTAAAGGTCAACTGCAATGGATCAACAGTCTTCAGTGGGACGGTCAAGAGCAGTTCTTGAACAGTTCAAGACAAACACTCATTATAAACAATCAGATTGAAGGCTACTTCAGGGAAACGGATAAATTCACCTTCTACTGGATCAACGTAGCTGGTTTATCGGTAATTTTATCTAAATAACATTTTGTTGTTGGCGAAGTTGTAGAAGTGCATTAAAGTAAGATTGCATCTATTCTCCTATTGACAAGAATATTAATGCTAATATTATGAGCTCAAGAGTTTGTTTGTTTAAATCCGCTAATCTCAGGAACTGCCGGTTTGAATTGAAAAAACATCTGATGTCCTATAATACTGCTAGTCATAGCTTGATAGCTATATATAATCGGTATTTCGTTACATGTTATTTCTTCTACGTGTCTTTTGGTTGATAAATTTGGGATAAATTACTAATTTAGTGACGCTGCTGTCAAATCCATGACCTTCATTCTTTATCATTCATTCATCGTAATATAAAAGGAAATATAGACACAACATCGCTAAGATATCGTATCCTATGAAAACCGTGGGCGCGAAGCTAGTTTTTAAATCAGTAAATGTATATTTAAAGCAGCTGATTTTTTTTGTAAAGTATATTGCTAAAACTTCATCAATACCAACCTAATTAATAAAAGTAATGGAATTAGAAATTATATTACCCGAATCCTGGCTGCATAGGAATTCCTTTTATTTTGTCTACATATTTGTTATTCATTGTTCATTAGTAGGAAATTAAAATAAATCGCACTCCAATGTTGCTTGCTTCGTTATTAAAAATTTATTTGTTGCAGGCACCTTTGGATAATCCCGTAGCAATGAGAAGAGCCATACAGAGGATCATGGATAGTTAATAAAAATTAAATAATTAAACATCATAATATCTCTCTTTTTATTAGATACTTATCTGTTTCGTCGAAAATAATTTAGAAAGAAAAAAATTATAATCCAAGCACATTATTGTACTTAGTATTAGCCAACATCACGTCAAGCTACATAACTATTAAATTTCTCCATTATTGGTAGCGCTCAAAATCAAATGAGGAAATTTGACATATTGTGAAATTGTCTTTGTGAGCTCTCTAATAGAACGCAAAATAGTATATGCAATTGATACATCTCTCTTTTTTGGTTCACATCATTAAGTGTTGTAATGTAATGCACTTTTTGAATCAGAGAAAATTACATTATTTTTACAACTACACGCCGCACTATGGGCCAGAACCGTGCGTACCGTCTCAAAAATAATGACTAATACATCCTCTACAAAAAAATCTAAATAGAAAAAATAATTAAATTTTCTATTTAGACTTTGATTATGTAAAATAAAATTACACAAGTTCAAATAATGATATAAATTTTATTTATTTTTTAAATGTTATATATGGTCAGAAAGGTTATTAAATGTTTTATTTTAAAAAATGCAAATGTTTCATGATAAAAAAACTGGAAAGACCTACAATTAAATTTTGGGTAACCGCATTTTTACTTCACTTGAAACTTTGAATAGTGTTTTGACAGTTAGTAATGTCTACCTGTTCCGTCGTTTAACTTCAAATCATATAAAGCATATTATGTATAAAACGTATCAATTTTTTTTTGCCCGAATTTGCCCCCTTTAGCATGTGATGATAAAATGTTTCATAGAGCCAAATAAATAAAAATAAAAATAATTTTAGTATTCATCTTCTTTGCATTTTACCGGTATTTCGTATTTTTTTAATAATATATGACTAAATAAGACTACAAATTCACTTAAATATTGTTTTAGATTGGGTGAAAAAGTTTACCAAAGCATTATTTTTAATTTTTATGTTATGGTCTGAAGTGATAGATATTTCTTATCGCTGTGTAAATTAAAATTTCCCATGCAGTATAATGTACTTGATAGTTGAGAACTAACGAGGAAATAGTGTTAAAGATTAGGTTAAAGTAGTTAATATATATGGTATCAGTATTCATAGATAGCGGTTAGATATTGTAAATAATTAAGGTACCTAAACGTATTATTGATAAATGTAACATTGTCATTAATAAAATTTTATTGTGCTTTGATGTTCACACTATACTGCAAAATGAGTGAATTTGTTGTGTCTCGACGAATTTTGTGCGTTTTTTTCATTGATCAGAAACCGGCTGTTAATCTGTTAATCGATTTAAGCATTTTGACTGCCTTGACCCTTGAGTAGTGATTGTCTGGTAGAATTTGCATGAAAGCGGTCTCATAAATCATAAACTAGTTTATTTCGTTTTTAGAAATGAAGAAGTCAATGACCGATTTAAAACTTGTTCCTTAGTATGTCCCAAAAACACTCAGGGTTGAAAACACTCATTTTTTTCCAAAAACTTTGTAATTGAATATCTCCGAAACTATTTGACCTAGACATATATATTTTTTTACATCATTTTAAAGACAAATAGTACTCTCCAGGAACCTCGAGAGTGTCGGTCGTTCTGTTCCACCGAGTACATATATCGAGTAACAGAAAACCATTAGTTACTTATTTGAAGGAACTGTTAGAGAATACCAAAAACCTGTTAGATATTAAAATAATTAATTGGCAATATTGTATATTATGTTAAAATTAGATTTGATGTTGATTTTAATAAAGTTATTTGTCTGTGGGTCAAATAAAGCAAATCCAATATTAGAGCCATCATTTGAGACATCGGTAAAAACTTTATAAAAACGATTATATTCCTTATGTTAAAATTTTACACGTATATAATTGGTAGGTTCATATTTTCTTTTTTCTGAGATAACTTCTATGTTCGGTTTAATAATTTTGAAAATATCTACATTAGTATTCCATGTATCTAGTGTAAACATTTGTAATTGATTTTTGACCGAAGTGTTTTGAAGTTACTCATGGGTTACAAGTAATAATTGTTTTTTTTTCCTTCTCCTTCAGTATGTATGTTTATTTAATGAGGAAGTATTAAAAAAAAACATTAGTTCCCGAAATCAAACTAGATGTCACTACGGTACGTTCATGATTTTACCATGACAACCCTTCCGGTTTTCTTTCATGTTTAAAAGTAAATTCGTTTTCAAAACTCAATAAACAACTGATATTTTATTTGCACTTTTTCGTATTTGTATTGATATCTAACTTCTGAACCTTTTAAATTTCAGTCTTTTAATATGTATGTTAAAAGGAACGGAAATGACTGTCTTTAGTCCATTCGTTTCCTGCAAAAATCAACTTTTGCTAGAGTCGCCATCCAGGGAGGTTTTTTTTTAAATACTTCCTCCTTGTTTTAAGAGGGTGATTGTTTCATTTTTGCCAAATGATTTTAATAGAAGCCAAAATTTTCTTGGTAGATACTGTCTGCGAATATGTAGTGGTGGGACATATAGTTAATTTTCCATTATATGAATAGCTGTGCTTTTAATGAATCCTCCGATAAATCACATTAAAATATTTTGTATTTTATCCAATTTACTAGATGAGTCTGTGCCGCATTATTGTAAAATATAGAAGCGTAATCCAACCTACTACTAATTAAACTAATATACAAGCGTCTCATGTGAATAGGGTGAACGCCCCATTTACTGCCGGCCAGCACTTTTAATATATTTACAAATTTCAAAATCTTGACCTTTATTTCATTTATGGTTTTGTCCACCTCAAGGACCGATCGCTATAGCCATAGCCCTAAGTACTTTACGTTGTCCATGACCGGGAATACAATATCGTTAATTTTAAGTTTCTCGCTTGAAGCCTCTTTAAAAATACACTGCTATTTGATTCCGATATCTCTAGCTGTTATTGTAAGAGTAACTTAAATTATATATTTAGTGATATTTGTAAATAATTCCCTAGGTTTATTAGATTCCTTACGGTTTTGAACAACACAAAGTCATCTGCATATGTCAAAGCGCATACGTTATTTATTTATTTGCATATATTAAAAGTAGCAATCTTTGATTTTATATAACTAAACTTTTTGGATTACTATATATTTGTATGTATTGAAATAGATTATAAAATTAAATAATTAAATGTCAGTGTACTAAAGACAAGCGGTCGTATCATTTACAAAGGTATTAGATGTAGCAGATGGCGCATCGAGGGTGTACACGTCCATAGACACGGTGATGGCAAGCGATGACAGCACTGCTTATCCCGTGGAATTTCTTAACTCATTAGAATTGACGGGCGTACCGCCCCACAAGCTGGAGCTGAAGGTTGGCGTCCCAGTTTTGTTGATGCGTAATCTTGATGCCCCGCGATTGTGCAACGGCACAAGCTTACATATCAGCGAACTGGGAAGAAACATTGTGCGAGCAACAATACTTAGGGAGGCAGCTAAGGGCGAGAGCGTGTTGATTCCCCGCAGAGCCATTATACCCCACAATTTGCCATTCCAGTTCAAAAGGCTGCAGTTCCCATTGAAATTGGCATTTGCCATGACCATCAATAAGTCCCAAGGACAAACCCTAAAAGTGGCGGGCATACATTTGGGTATTACCTGCTTTTCCCATGGCCAGCTCTATGTGGCATGTTCTCGAGTGTCAAGTGCAAGGAACCTGTATGTACTTGCTGCAAATAATAGATCATACAACATCGTATATAGATCAATATTATAAGATAGTCATAATCGACGTTGTATGATTTATTATTATCTAAATCTGTTCAGTAGTTACAGCGTGATTGACTGACAAACATGAAATGTTAAAACTAAACATTTCCTTAGAAACCACGTAGGCGAAGCCGCTGGCGAAAGCTAGTTATATTATAAATGCTAACATGAGCTCCAACAAAAGTAAGTTTTTAATAGTTTCTGACAGGTTGTCCGTTTCTAAAGTACTTGATAATTTTAGCTTACAGAATGCTAACTATCTATTGTTTGAAATCAAAGAAGTTATTCAAAAATTATCTGATAACCATAAAATAGTAAAGCTTCTGTGGACTCCAGCCCATGTCGGGTGGCATGTCCTTGGAAAGATGTCGTACCAGAAGACCCTAAAAAATCGACGAGCAATGGACACCAAAAAGAACATTTGCCACTAGTACAAAAGGTGCATGATATATTGGTATCAATAAAGAAGTTAGCCGAAAACTAGTGTTGCCCAAATTGAGTCTTGGTCTTGCAGTCTTACGCGGTCTTGTTCTTGGTCTTGGTCTTGCAAAAATGCAAGACCAAGACCAAGAACAAGACCGCGTATTTTTAGCAAGACCAAGACCAAGACTGACCATGCAAGACTTGAGCAAGAACAAGACTAATCCCGCAAGACTTGCGTCTTGCAGCTAGGACTTAGCGCTATTTCACTGAGTAGTTAGGAATAGCAGTTCGGTGTATAGGTACGCTTAGGAATTCTATGAGACGCAAAAAACTGTATCAAAGAATATGAAAAACTGGACCTATGCGCATTACGACCAATACCTACCATAAGCATACATAGCGAATAAAAATATATTCATTAAAATCAAACAGAGTGCATGCATAGTTTTGTTTTAACCATCGGCACTTTGATAATGCGGCATCAAAGGTTTTGTACTGACTTCTCAAAGAAATTTGCCGCTTTTCGGAAGTACATGGTGATGATACACGCGGCGGTGGCTTCTTTTGAAATCACATACAACAATTGGTGCCGCCGCGCCGAAATCACAACATTTGACACTAATTGATTGCCGCCACACGGCCTAGGTATAGTTTTAAGAGCACAGGTGTTCCAAAGAATAAATAAGTTTCAGTGTGCTTAGAATGGAAACGAATACATTATACTACTATACGCAAGTAGTATTATGATTAGATAATGGTAAGAATAGGTAGTAGATGTCATAATAATTTATTCTAGTAAGTTTATATTATAATATTAATTATATGGGTTTAAACTAATTACTTAGGTTCTATTATTGTACATTTAGTCAAAATATTTCTCAAATTTCTTAATTTTTTACAAGAAAAAATAGCAAATAAGTGGTCAAATATCATCCGTTCGATAACTATTGTAGCCACTTTTAAACATACTTGAAACATGTAAAAAAAATCTACAAAACTAATAAAATAATATAAAAAGCGTACCTACCTACTTTTAAAATAAAAAGCCTGCGATAGGATTTTTGTATTGCTTGAGCCCGAATATCTCTGAGGGAGATGATGAGAGTAAGTATTTACTAGCAGTGCCCGCGACTTCGTCCACGAGGAATAGTAACTTTGGAGGTATAGTGACTTTCAGGATTTATTTATTTATTTTAAAACTTCTGTCATCAAACATATAAACAAACGCTTCAGCTTTATAATATTAGAATAGATGTACGACAAAACATTCACTTAAAACATACCAAATACTGCTGACTCGCGTACATCTGTAACAAAGTTACGCAGTATTTCCAGTGAAATAAAAAGAAGTGAAATAGTGAAGAAGAAGTTTCAGTCTGCTTGTGAAGCAGCTGGCGTGCCATCAAATCTGAATCCCATTCTTGACTGTCCAACGAGATGGAATTCCACACATGATATGATTGGATTTGGTTTAAAAGTGAGTGCGGGCATTAACATATTGTGCAGTTCTGTCACCGAATTGAATGATTTTCAAATCACAGCTAGTGAATGGCAAATACTCGAAAAAATACATAAGTTTCTAATAAACTTTAAACTTTTAAGTACAAAACTTGGTGGAGAAAAATATGTTACATTACCGCTAGTCATTGAATCATTCAATCTCTTGCTCGATAAAATTAAATCCATGGTAAAACAGTTAAATGAGAAACCTAATCGATCTGAAGTGGATGAAAGGCTCATTCTGGCTTTCCAAGCAGCTCGAGACAAAATGCTTAAACATTATAAGAAGAGCAACTGGATTTATTGTACTTCTTTAATTTTAGACCCAAGGCATAAGGCTCAGACTTTTGACCTGACAATATGGGGGAAGCAACTTAAAACAGAAAGCCTGCGCAAGTTCAATGAACTTTATGAAGAATACTACAGTCTACACTCACTGAACAAATCTCTGGAATTACCAAGAAAAGAAAATAAGGTATGTGATGAAGATGAAGACGTAATAGACTTTGATAAACTGTATGAATGTCCCTCGACGTCATCTGGATCTTGTCTTCAAGGCTTAGTGATAGACGAGTTGGAGGAGTACCTAAGAAAACCAAGAGCTGCCAGCTCGGAAGACATTTAAGATTGGTGGAGGACGCATGAGACAGAGTATCCGACTTTATCGAAGATGGCCCGTGATTTTCTCTCAATACCTGCAACTTCAATACCTGCTGAGAGATTATTTTCTAAAGCATCATTAGTAATTAGAAAACATAGAAATAGGTTAAGTGATGAGTCAGCCAGATGGTTACTTTGTATTAATTCTTGGTCAAAAGAATTGATATAAAGTAACAGAACCTAGTGACAAAGCTGTTGTGTACTGTTATGTTATTTGATTTGTGTTGTATTTTATTTTTTATTGAAATAAATGATAAATCGTAAAACTCTTTTATTAAATTTCATATAAGTTGAGGGTTGAAAGTTAGGTAAGTCAGATTTACTTTAGTCTGGGTATACCTACAGAATGATTAAAATAATTTTTATCTCACTTAACATTTCTGTTAGAGAAAGGAGTTTTTACTCATGTATAAAATACTATTTTAGAACAATTTTACTCTTCTGATTTATTTGACACAATGTTTATTTTTGTGATTAGCTGTCCATGCCTATTGTTTTTTTTACTTGACTTCTATTTTGATGTTCTTGCAAACTATAAATAAAATTCATAAAATCTTTATTTAACGTGTTTGCATATGCATAGTATCCACTTTAAATATATTTGAAACGTTGGTGGCCCAGAATTGGGGTTCACCAATAATTTGCTTATAAACCACGTAGGCGAAAGCTAGTTATACTCGGTGGAACAGAACTACCGACACTCCCGAGGTTCCTGGAGAGTACTATTTGTCTTTAATATGATGTAAAAAAAATATAAGTCTAGGTCAAATAGTTCCGGAGATATTAAATTACAAAGTTTTTGAAAAAAATGAGTGTTTTCAACCCTGAGTCAGCTGTTTTTGGGACGTACTAAGGAAAAGTTTTAAATCGGTCATTGACTTCTTCATTTCTAAAAACGAAATAAACTAGTTTGTTATTTATAAGACTTCTTTCATGCAAATTCTACCAGACAATCAATAAACAAGGCAGTCAAAATGCTTAAATCGATTTACAAACTAACAGCCAGTTTCTGATTTGAAAAAAAAGTAGGAAATTTCTACTGCTTATTCTCAATAACCTAAGTTTTTTTAATTTCACAAGTTAAATAGTCCTAGTTTTATCAAACTGCTATCAACTGATCATCAAAAAACTAAAATCGGAAACGAAAACTAAGTGATGTTAGTTTGAGACGTTTAACTTTAAATTCTCAATTAAGAAAGCGAGTGTAAAATTTCCTAAATTATTGTAGAGAGATCAGCCTAACATTAACCTACGTTTTTTTTAAAAGATCAATTCTCCAAAAAAAATGTTTGAATGGTAATACTCCATTCTCCATTTAACAACGGGATCGTTAATTAAACTCGATAAACTCGCAAAACTTCCAGCGATTCACCATTAAAACAAATGAACTTTGTTTTAAAATTATTGAGGAATTTGTTATTCAAATAGCATTTAAAAAGAACATTAAAAATGCGTGATACTGATATCAAAAGACGTCAAAATAATGTGAACCGAGTTCGTCCCTCGATATCAAAGCCCCAGCAGGCGGCTTCATTATTCTGTCGATATTTTCCGGCCGATCAGTCGCCGTCGACCTTTTGCGCTGGAGTGTTGTTGCGCATCACCGCCGACGCACCGCTGCGAAGCGTCTTTTTTGTTGATTTTTGTTTTGTTCTAGTGCATTTTTAATTGAATTTTTGTTAATACGATACTATAGTCTATTCATCTTCCTCTGAGACAAAATGTAAACAAACTGGAAAAAGGTTTTTTAATATGTCAAAATATAAATGCATTTAGAATTAATGAAAAAAGAAAGTGACATTAAAAACACCTAAAATTGAAGCTGTTCCCAAACATTGGACGTATTATAATAATACTAAATTAAGGAGTAGTGATAAGACAAATACTTTACGTAGAAACGTGAAATTTTATAATTAGTCGGGTTGTACCGGCCATTTTTACTCTCGATCAACTCGTTGACTCGTGCAAAATGCTTTCGTTAAATTCTTGTTATTTGTTTATTCTAGTTGTTAAGTCTGTTGTTTTCTGTTATTGCTAAGTTTTAAGTTAAATGAAATAAAATCTTTTTTAATCGATGCTCTAAAAAGGGTAACAGTAGGAACTGTGCTAAAATGCATTGCCCATGTCATAAAACAGGAACAATTTTTTTTAAAAATTAATGGTATCATAGATGATTTGGTTGACCGTTTTGTGATAGAAGTTGGTGCGACTAGTTCCTCAGAGGAAGACGAGGAAGATTCTGAATAAAATTATGTGACTCTTACAATTGCTATTTGAAAAAGAAATAGACTTATTGTATTGCATACCTACCATACAATAATTTGTCCCATTAACAAATTTTATTTACATACCAACATCAATAAAAAAGTTTGAGAAACATTGGTTTGTTTGTTTACATTTTGTCTCAGAGGAAGTTGAATAGACTATAGAGTGTTCGTCTTGAGTGTTAAGTTTAATTTAGTGAAGATTGTGTTTAGTTTTGTGTGAAATGTGATGTGTTTTGCGCGTGCATGCACCGGCATTGAAAAGAGCGTGCTTAGCTCAGTCTTCAGAGAGGAAGTGGACATTTTCAGCATCGACTATCATTGAGATATCGGTAAATTATTAAATTAAATTAATGTATTTCGCGGTTCGTTGTAATCTGCACACAATCGATATTGCGCATGCGCGTTATAGGGTTGTTATCACTTAGAAATTTAAAATGTTTACTCCATTTTTACACCTCCTCTATTTTTAAATATTAGTCAAATAAAATTAATGTTTGCATGTAACCTAACTTGAAACTTTCGGCTGTGTCGGTCATTTTGTTCCTCCCAGTATAATAAATGCTAACATGTGCTCCAACAAAAGTAAGTTTTTAATAGTTTCTGACAGTATGTCCGTTTCTAAAGTACTTGATAATTTTAGCTTACTGAATGCTATCTATTGTTTGAAATCAAAGAAGTTATTCAAAAATTATCTGATGATCATAATAAAATGTTCTGCACTGCTGCTTCTGAGAGTAAAGACACTTGAACATATCTTTCTTTTCTTGCCCAACTTACAATATCCAGCGACTCATTTTGATACATCACCTCCTGAAAATATTTATGAATATCCCGCCTTCCCTTTAGGATATCTTAGTTTGCCCAGAAAACTTTGTACCGATTTATGACTACATTAGTTCCACTCTTGGAGAAATCTTGGAGAATCATCCCGAATATGTAAATAATAACACAGAAATTTAAATCAAGATTCTCAAAAAAAAATAAGGAATAAAAAAGAAGACAAGATAGAAGATTGCATTGCCTCATAAAAAACCTACTCAAGATTAGGCAGTATGGCTAAGTTCCTTCGCCTATGCTAATGGACGAAATAAACTACTACCCAAACTACTACCTACTTACATTTTTATTATTATTATCTATCTTCCCTAAACCCATGACAGAATCGTTTCAAATAAACAAAGTGCTTCAGTCATGAATTTTAGTTATAAATAAAACTTGATATTATTAGAATTCTAGAGACTGATCAATTATATTGTATCTTCAATTCGATAATAGTGTTACAACTTGAAACATGGCTGATATTCTAGATATATTAGATATTGAACATCCTGGTGCTACTGAAATCAGCAGAGATAGCATTATACATGGCGATAAAATAAAGAAAAAGTATGTCACTGCCAAAGCTGTGAAAAGACCAGAGGGCATGCATAGAGAAGTCTTTGCATTACTTTACAATGATTCCAATAAAGATTTACCACCACTCCTGCCTACAGACACAGGTAACATAATGTATAATTCAAAGCTTACCGATCAATAAGTTAAAACATGTTAAATAAAGTAACAATAAAACAATCTCTTGGTAGGTAAAGCTTATAAACAAACAAAGGCTAAATTGGGAATGCGGAAAGCCCGAAAATGGGTCTGGGCTCCATTCAGTAATCCAGCTCGTAAGGATAATGCCGTTTTTTATCACTGGAAAAGAGCATCTGATGAAACAAAGGAATACCCTTTCGCACAATTTAATAAGGTAATAGTTTTACTTCAAACATAATGTTTATATACAAAGTAGCAGGTTAAATAATAGATAGATTATCATGCAGATTATGTCATAGTAAGAATCACATATTATCTTACTGTAAATTGCTTATTATGAATAAATTATATACATTCCTTGAACAGTCTTATTAGGAGGAATATTTAATATGCTTTATTAATTAAATAGTGTTGATCCCATTACAATTTCTTTAAAGGATTGTATGGAACATTTTTCGGCCAATTAGCAGCAGCTCCACAAAGAGAGCACCATATCTTCAAAACTATTAAAGGCAGACATTGCTTCTCCAGTATTTTCTCAGAAATTTATGAACTATTTATTAATAAAATAAATAATAATGTAGTCAACTAGCCTCTTGATTGTTACATTGGTGATGGTGATATTGTGTGTGTGTATGATATATGTATGTTTTTATTTTATATGTAATTTAATGAGTATTATCACATATTGTAATATATTATTGAATGTTATTTTATGGTGTCAATTTCCCTTGAGTAAAACAAACCCGAAAAGGCTTTTGTGTGCGCTTGATGATGTATATACTTTTTGCATGCAGAAATATGTATTTTGATAACAAATAAATTTAAAAAAAGTAGTGATTAAGAATCGTTAAAAGAGTTATTTGTAATATGCTGGATAGTCTAAATTGGCCTAAAACAGGTAAATCATGCATTGTAATAAAATTTAATTATTACAATGCAAATTGAGCTGTATTCTGTCCTTAATTATTAATAATATTAATTATATTTTCAGCAAGTCTCAATACCATCTTACACTGAATCTGAATACAACCAATACCTGAAATCTGAAGATTGGAGTCAAGCAGAAACTGATCACCTTATGGATATGTGTCAACGTTTTGATCTGAGGTTCATTGTTATACATGACAGGTGGGATCGTGCAGCATTCAGAGATAGAAGTATTGAGGATTTGAAAGAGCGGTATTATGGTATATGTGCCAGTTTGAGCAAGGTAAACTGCTGTTTTTATTAATTTTATAGTAAAAAATATATTTGTTATAAAATTATTTCTTTCTTATAGGTGAAAACTAACCCATGGTCAAACACTGTAACCACAGTTAATGGAGAAAAACGTATCTACCATTATGATGCTGAACATGAAAGAAAGAGGAAAGAACAATTAAGGAGGTTATTTGATAGAACACAGGAACAAGTAAGTAATAACTAAATTAAAGAGCTTTTTAGCCCTGTATTAGGTAATCTGAAACAAGAAAAGTACCAGAACACTTGGACAGACCCAAACGATAAATGAACCACATATTGTTAACCTATTTGATTCATGTAAAATAAATAAAGTGAAAATAATCATGTGTATTTATACAGATTGATGAAGAACAAATGTTACTTACGGAATTGAAAAAAATAGAGGCTCGAAAACGGGAAAGAGAAAGGAAAACACAGGATTTACAAAAGCTTATATCGAGGGCAGACAGTGGTAATGTACCAACTGTCAATCCAGTTCCTAACAACACTGAAGGTACACACACTCCATCTAATGCAACAACCAATATTGCCAGGCGTCATGACAGAAAACTACATAAGAAAAAGTTGTCAACTCAACAAAGGCCAGTTCGTACAATGGAAGCTGTAGTAAGTATTCATCAGCAAAGATTGATTTTAAAATACACAAACTGTCAAGCTATCCTATTAATATTATAAAGGCGAAAGTTTGTAAGTATGGATGTATGGATGTTTGTTACTCTTTCACGAAAAAACTACTGGACGGATTTGGATAAAACTTTACAGCAATATAGGTTATACATCAGAATAACACATAGGGTACTTTTTACTGGGAAAACTTCTCACTCCCACGGGATACCGACTTCCACGCGGACGAAGTCGCGGGCGTCCACTAGTATTATTATATATAAAAATTCTCTTTTAGACTGTAGAGTGGTCAGGGATCAAATTCCCTGAGGCTCGTAGTACAGGTGTCTGGCTCCGGTCGCAACGTATGAAACTTCCTCCTGGGGTTGGGCAAAGGAAAACTAAAGCTATTGAACAAGAATTACGCCAAATGAATATTGGTATGTGGGATTTGTCTTATTTACTTGTTGTAATCCAAACTTTGTTGTTCTTTAACAATGTTTATGTCAATTCTTTGATGCCGTTTCAGATATTGCTCCTACACCAACAGAGGCAATATGCAAGCACTTCAATGAACTCCGATCTGATCTTGCACTTGCTTTGGATTTGAAGAATGCACTAGTTGCATGTGAATTTGATCTACAAGCATTGAGACATCAATATGAAGCTCTCAATCCAGGAAAGGTAACCATTTAATATTTGTTTTAAATTATCTAAAGTAGTATTTGTTGCAACACTAACTATTCATTTTCATATTTCAGACCCTCACAATACCAGCTTCAATATGTAATGCAACTGATGGAGAAACCAAGCCAATGGGAGAAATCATTGATGTAGTTGGGTCTCCAAGTGCATTGAACTCAACTATATAGTATTGTGTAAACTATTTGGATAAATTAGACTTGCTCTATTAGTGATATAAAACAATTATGAGAAACTCATAACGAACATAATTTTATATGTATAAGGAACTTTTTAAAACCTAATAATATTTAAAATAAATACAAACATAGATTAAGTAATTTTATTTTATTCAATGATCAAATTGCTCCTTTTGGAGCACCATATGCATCTGGCATTCTTTCTATAGTGTATTTATGCTGTGCCACATACATGATTGGAACACCAGGTATCTTTCTTATTCTTCTTTTTAAATCTTTGTCATTAGTTGCAACTATGTAACATTTGTGTTGTGTAACTCTTTGAACTATACAATCATCAGCATAGGTACCTTTATGTAGACATGCAATACGCTCAAATCGTGGGTCTTTTATTATTCTTAATGCAACACGATACTTTCTCCCTAATTTTTCTAATTCACCTAATACACAGTCTGTAATGTAAGGTATACATTTTGCATATAGACAATCCATCATGTTCTGTACTATGTCTAGTTTATTTTTTATAGAAAAATTGATGAAATTTGTATCAATGAGTATGTGATATGGAGGCCCCAATTGTGTATTGTACTGAAAAAATAAAGCTGAGCTTGCTTGTGGTACTTCCCGAATCTTCATCTCATGTGGGTCCACTGGCTTTTTCTTCTTCGGTTCCGATCTTTCTGAAGCTTTAATGCGGCCATCACTAGGGTTAATCATTTTTTTCATTTTCGCGAATCTCCTTTCAACAATTTTTCTTGTCTTACGCTGTTTCCCCTGAAATGGAAACAATTCCAGCAATTAAAAATCGTTAGGTTAATATTAAATACCTACTAAATAAATAAAAAATCTTACCATATTACTTTTATCCTGTTGCCGTTCTTAGACACGCAAGTCACAATTATAGACACTATGCTTGACGGTTTTGTCAGTATCTACAATGTTGTGTGTCACAAAACAAGTAAACCTGCTATTTAAAACGCTGATACTTCGATAAATAGAAAGCCTTTTCTTTGCTATAGCGATCTTAGGCAAAAGGTCGAGAAACGAACCCTCCGTTAGGAGTACTATTATTCTATGCACAGACCAAGAAGGCGAGGGAGACATAGGGAGTATTTACAAAAAAATGTTTCCTAAGTCAAACTAGATGTCGCTACAGTACTTTCTTGATGTCTCCATGACAACCCTTCCGGTTTTCTTTCATGTATAAAGGTAAATTAATTATCAAAACTCAATAAACAACTCATATTCTTTTTCGTATTTGTATTGATAAAAATACAAATTCCGAACTTTGCAAATTTCATTTTTTTAAAGATAAAAGGAACGGAAATGACTGTCTTTGGTCCATTCGTTTCCTGCAAAAATCAACTTTTGGTAGAGTCGGCATTGCTTTTTAGTGCTTTCTTTGTTTTCTTAAAATACTTTCTCATTAGGGAAGCCATGATCACCTAGAGTACCTTCTATTCTAAAGTATTTAAACCTTAGTAAGCCTGAGTAAAACACAGGATATAGGATCGCGCGTAATAATTACCTACTTAGCGTGTTCCGAGCATTGGCAATGATACATCTGCCATTAATCAAGGTCACGAGTTAACTGCGCAGCCTGTCGCGGTCTCGTTTCGTTCGTTTATGTGGTCGTTCAATCTTTTTGGAATTTCACGTGTGAATCGTGTTAGGGCGCTTGTACACTACACTGAATTTTCATGTCCGGTAGTCGCATTTTCTGGTCCGGAATGATTTGAATATCCCTGATAAGTAGCTTGTGCACTTGTCTGTTTTTGTCCGGATCGGAGCGGTGCAGAAAGCCTACTCTAATTCACCGAAAAACGAAATATCGTTCGAAATTTCGGACATTTCCTACGTTCCGAATATTCAACGAACGAAAATATTTTGACATATTTATTTTCTAAACCTACTCTATTTCACGAAATAACGAAATGAACATTTGAATTTGACATCTAATTGTTCGGAATTCTTACCTCAAATTGACGAAGTAATCGAGTCCGCTCTCAGTGAAGAACGATTAGACCGTAGAATAAATCGGCGGCGGCTTCGAAATAGCCTTAATATAAGAAATATTCCCGACACTGAGTTTGTAAATAATTACAGACTCAGTTGTGAATTATCTCAAGAACTATGCCAGGAGATCATACCTTTACTGCGTCCACATGCAAGATCTCATGTCATCGAGTCCACAATTAAAGTAGATATTTTATCGTAGTTTTTGATAAAAAAAATTGCATGACTACTGTTATGCATTTCATATTTTTTTAAATCTTACAGCGTTGAATATTTATGCCCGATGTAGTTACCAAGGATCCATATATCAAAACATGAATGGGCCTATGGTCAAACAAATAGATTCGCGGTGTTAGGAGGTTAGGACTGCCTTCAATTCACCAGATAGATAGGTATTATAAGAAAATATATTATTCCCTAAAACCAAAATGAAAGGAATCTTATTAAGTGACAGTGAGTACCTAATAGTTTATTGTTTATTGTGGCTTTATGTATGAATTGTGAATAAATACCTATAGAATTATGTTATTAATATTACAGATTTTATGAGGCATATAGGCTATGCCATTATAACTGAAAAATATGACTGATAAAAAATAAATTTATTACGAAAAACCTTTTTCGTGCAAAAAAACCCGAAAAACTAAATATTACTTTCATACTTACTTACAAGTTTTTTACTAACTTGTCAAGATAAAATGTCGGAACTCACAATAATTAGTTACTTAAATAAATTTATATTAGTAAACACTGAACAGTTTGGTTAAACTTGTAAAACTTTTGGCGGGATGAGAATCGTTTGTATTATACGGATATTTAAGATTGCCGTACGTTGATTATAGCCATCGTGTAAATGAAAGGGTGTTTTACAATATGTCGGTTAATACTGTCGATAAAAGAGTTCTTTATAGTGTCTTGATCAGTTGTATCGAAAAATAAAGTTCATTAATATGCTTAGTTTTTCGTTATATTATTATCTTATATATATAAAAATTTTGTGTCACGATGTATGTTGCCAATAAACTCCAAAACTACTGAACCGATTTCAATCAAATTTCACAAGTACCCGTATTTTAGTCTAACTTACTGGATAGGATAATTATCATCTAATTATTCGCTTATGTCGTGAATGTAAACTAATAAAATGTACTAATTAATTGTTTCTTAAGCAAGTGTTTATTTTACCGGAAGGGTTTTATTTCCTCAGTTGCAATTAGAGAAATAAAATATGGCGGTACGAAGTTCGTCGGGTCAGTTAGTAATATTTTATATTTAAACAATGTTTAGCCACTAAAATTTTATTTAAAAGAAATATATGTTTTGTTTAATATTATATATTTCAAGTTACGGTAAACCGGAATTGACATTATAAAAAATCCAATAAAGCCATTCACTCCAATCGATCACATAAATTGTCTTTTCATTTGTTGGTATATACGAAAATGATAAAGAGTAGAGTTACATGCGAAATTTCGTTTTAATTTCGTTCGTAAACGAAATTTCGTTTTCGAGAAAGCGAGTAGGCCTCCAGTTTAGGGCAGCTCTCTTTTAAGCTACACGTCACTTACGCTAGGTACTATGAGATTTTTGGAACGTCGATAATGAGGAAGTATTTATAAAAAATAAAAATTAGTTCTTGAAATCATACTTGTACGTACATAGCGATGTTTGGATAGTGTCTATGATATTCATTCAAATATTGTTTTTGATGCAATAAAAGTAAATTGAGTATCGAAAATTAATAAATATGACATCGTTTCGTGTTTTTTTATAATATCTAACTTTTAAATTAATTTTAATATATTTGGATCGTAAGTTTAAGTTATTTATTATGTTACGTTTAAAAGGACGTTGTTTGGTTAATATGTCAACACTAGTGACGAGCCAAATTATTGGTTGCTTTACTTCAATTGACTCAATTCATCCGAATTTAGGCTTGTAATCATGAACAAAAAGCGGAGTGTAGAATCCAGCTTGTATTTTTATGTACAGTTTGTGTGTGTACGATTTATATTAATAGTAGCTTTCGCCAGCGGCTTCGTCCGCGTGGACCCTAGTGAAATGTTAAGTGGGATAAAAAGTATTCTTTTATCTAAGTTAGCTAATACCCTATCTGTATACCAAATTTCATCAAAATCCGTTCAGTAGTTTCAGCGTGATTAACCGAAAAACATCCAAACAAAGAAACTGTCACATTTATAATATTAATAGGATAAATATAAAAATCAATTCAGTCTAGGCTGTTACCTAGTATATGTGACAGTCAAAATCTATGCCAACGGCTCGCAATATTACAGCGGAAGACTTTGTACTGAGAAGAACCGGCAAGAAACTCAGCACAGGCTGCTTTTTACATAAACCATAATAAATTGAGGCAGGATGAAAGCATTTTTTTACTACTATCGAATGACTACCATCAGATGTAAAAACTCATACCCTTACTAATTAAAGAACAGCATTATTCACATACAATAGCTAAAAATATCTGTGAAATTCGAATAAAATTACCGATAAGGTTCTCGTACTTGATGTTCAAATTTATAATCATGCAATTTTTCTTCAAAGTTTTGTAAAAACAACATCAAGCGATTTCAGACATAGTCCAATCGTTGATGCCCTTTCGTAAACAAAGCGAAATTAGTGCCGTGTAAGCAAAGAATTAATATGTTAAATGAACTATACGGTGGTATTTAAACCTGCCATCCTTTTTAGTAAGTTTTAAATATCATGATTTAAGTATAAGATCACTTGGCTGCATTATGTTATGATATTTATTTTATTGCTTTATTTTATACACGTGGTATAGTTTCTTTCGCCAGAATTCTTTTTCTGTTAGAATACTTCTGTTATTAAATATTTATTTATACTTATCTTATCAATTGTCTGTAAACAAATTTTAATAATGTCAAATGTCCATGCAAACTTTCATTCCCTATTTCCACCTATTTTTCGCGATAAAATGTAGCCTATGTCCTTTCTTAAGGTTAAGTTTCTTTCTATATTAAATTTAATTAAGATGGTTTCAGTTTTTAAGGCGTATAAGCGTCACAACACTTATTTGTCGTACCTTAAGTAATCGATACTTTTAATACGATTCTAGAATCTAGCAAAGTATCGATACTAGAACCATACGACGATCAAATTGGAACTATATCGAATTTGCCACCGCAAATGCAATGATATTTACCAACTATATTAAATCATCATATAAAATATAATCTACAATTAATTGATTATTATTACATCGAAAATTAATTCTCCACCTTCTCATGAATTTTCCGGATTGCGGACACAACAGTGCACAAGCGTAAATACGTTTTTCATTACCGCCATCACAGACCGGAAAAAAACGATCCGCATAAGAAAAAAGTAAAATTCCGGGAAAATATCAGAACGCTGGACCTGAAAATACAGTGTAGTGCACAAACGCCCTTAGCTCGTGAAATTAAATTAAAGTAGGTATACACCAAAGCATTAAGGCCTTGGCATATATCTACTTTGCAGTGTTAATCGTTTAGTCATAGATGATCGTAGAGTAGCGATGGACGATTGTTGCAAAAAAAAAACGATCGACTGAATCGAAAATTGTATTACTGCGCATTCAATTGTCGATTTGGTAGTTCCCTGTCATGATTATTCGAATAACAATCGTCTTAACTACTAAGTGTACACACACTATGTGGTCATTCTGTGTTATGCACGTGCGGTCGGTTAACAGCGCGGAGTATTATGGAGTTGCGTTGATTGTTTGCTTACTTTATTATTAATTAGTTGGTATTTATATTATAGTTGGTAAAATATTATAATAGAAAAAAAAAACTGGCAAAGTGCGAGTCGAACTCGCGCACGAAAGGTTCCGTACCAAAACCCTGCAAAAAAAAAACACGTTTATTGTATGGGAGATCTATTAAATGTTTATATTGTAGCGGCAATAGTAATACACCATCTGTGAAAATTTCAACTGTCTTTTTATCACGGTTCATGAACCGTCATGAAATACTGGCTGGATGGTACAGAGGTATGGATAGTTGGACAGACGGACAGCGAAGACTCAGTCCCATTTTTACCCTTTCGGTACGGAATACTAAAAACATGTAGTCGCGATGGTATATTTCATGGTTTGTTTGTGTGATATTTCATCATTATTCGTCGCTCGATAGTGGTATAAGTAACAACTACATTGCGACGATCGAGTGGATGTGTCCTCAAATCAGTGGATTGACTACTAAACAAACAACTAAATAACGTGTTAGCGCCAATCAGATAGGTAATAACTGTAGTTGAGCGCAGCGCACGCCGCACCGCACCGTACCATTAATAGCACGCACGGGTAAAGTAATATGGCACTGCGCTAGAAATGAATCGAATAATCAATGACGGTAACCGCAGCGTGTCATAGCTCGCTGCCGCCGCAAGGTTTAGTTGTTAACAACAATCGAAAATATCAATTGTAATCGACTTTAAACTGAACAATCGACAAATTTGATTTTTTAAGTAATAATTTGGTAATAATCGCTCATTGCTATAGTAGAATGTCTTTCTTTCTTGCACGCGTAGCATGACAAACTCGATAAACGCTTTGTCTACACTCATTTGTCAGTTTCTCGGGTCGAGAGTGAGATATAGTATGGGCACACCCGAGAAAAGTGACATTTGAGTGTAGACAAAACGTTCTCGAGTTCGTCTTGCTACGCGTGCTGGTCTGGATTAGGGATGATCGATATTAGAAAAACATCGATGTTGACATCGGTGTCATCATCGTAAGCCCAACATCGATATGCGATATTTATCGAAAACTGAACAACGATGTTGGAAAACATCGATGTTTTTTTAAAGAAATAAAATACAGTGAATCTTTCGAAATTTCTTAGGAAACCGAAAAAATCATTACATATTCCATATTTTATATCAACTGATTGAAGCAAAGCTAATTTTGATAAGGAAGAAATTTTAATATATCTTTTTATTGATCAAGAGTCAAACAAGCCAACTTTTCTAAACATGTATGTAAAATATGTATTTCAAGATGTATATATGTTACATACACAAAAATTCGGTTTTCATTTTATCAAAATTTCGATGTTTTTTGTAATATCGATTAATTTTAATTGATATTAATATTACCAAATATAAAATAATGCATTGATCTTGCGTGTGGCCGTGAGTTAACATTGATGATTAATTTGTTAACATCGATGTTAAGACATTGATTGTTTTTGCTTTCAATATCGTTGATTATCCAAAATCGATTATCCCTATTTTGAAATATGATATAAAAAAGAGTTTAGTTAGAACTTCACGATAGAAGTCCCACCGAATAACTCTTATTCCTTTATAATAAAAGCAAAAACATTGTGATCCGTGGGGCTTCTTTGGTGAGACGAACATTAGTTAGTTTAGCATAAGTCATCTCATCACTCATACATGCGAAGTTACCCAACACCGAAAAAAAAATCTTCTTAAACCTTTATACCTTCAATGCAAAACAAAATCAGCAAGCAGTTAGTATCGTAATTTTCTTAAGGGCAACATATTAATTTTTGTTCTCAAAATAACCTATAAAATCGTAGCAGTCATTGAAGTACGTTATCGGTTAATTATAGGGTACCAAAGAGCACTGAAGTCGACAGATTTATTTTTAACTTCTTTCGAAAATGCAAGTAAAGAAAAACTATTTGTTTGGTTACTCCAGTTACGAGTGCAACCGGTGAAATCTAGTGAAAAATTGTTGAACTTGATATACGAGATCATGTAGCTAGTACATCTAGAGCACGTTAGATGATCCTAAGGATATATTGATATTTTTATTCATAAACATCGATGTTTGGCTAGAAAACATGATGTGCCAATGTTATCGAAATTAAAACATCGATGTTTTCTATCTGAACATCGATGTTTATTAAACATCGATGAATATTGACATCCCTAGTCTGGATAAATAAATAAAAAAATAAGAATTTGGAGAGAATTGAAAATACTCTTAGTTTTTAAATTATTTAATTTTAGGTAATAACGGAACTTTGCAGAAGTCTAAAATGTAACTTTTCCCAACAAATATAAAAATATGTATAAATGACAAACCATAATACCTTCATGTTTGTATCCAAAACTGTGATGTATTGAGTAGAAGACATTAATTTAGACTTTTTTTAACATATCTAATTATTCTTTAGTGAAAACGAGAATAGTTTGGATAGTTGATGTATAATGTATTATTAAAGGATCGGCACCATGGAGATGTGTAGGTTATGCTTAGTTACTGATAACCCTTTAATGGAGTTTGATGATTGTTTTGTAACGAACTACAACTTGCTTACCCATTTAAATGTGAGTTTAAGTTTTTTTCTTTCTAAAGTGCTGTACTGTTTCTTTTTTTCTTTTTGTATGAGACAATTGATACCATAAAATAATTAACTTTGACAACAAAGTAACGTCTAATTCCATTATATCTTCGTTAAGTAATATTAATATTTCACTCCCATAGGTTACATTACATGATGATCTGCCACAATATAGTTGCCAAAATTGTGCTGAAGCAGTAAATTTTTTTATAGAATTTAAAAGGAAATGTAATGAATCAGAAAATTATCTCAGAGAACAAGGAAGGGTAAATTAACATTAAGCTGTTTATCTATAGCTATATTAAAGTATTTGAATATTACATTGTCTTAACTATAAAACTTTTCGTTTAGAAAATAAAACTTGAAGAAAGTATAACACTAGCTGTAGATGATGAATTAAATATTTGTAATACGATTAAATCAGAATATGACAGTGACGCAGCTGAGGACAGTGAATATTTTAATAATGATGAAAATTTCATACTGGAAACATCGGATACGCAAATGGTAGATGAGTTTTGCATTAAAAATGAGGAATTTGAAGGTATGGGTATACTAGTAATTTAATATGAAAAAAGTTACATTTATTTATGTATGTATATCTTATATTTACAGAAGATAAAAGGACTCTCATCAAGAAGCGAAGGATAAAAAAAAGGAGTTGTAATATTAAATCAAAAGTAAATGAAGGTTAGTAATAATATTAGATCAGTAGGTATAAAATATTCAATATTGATTATGCAAAGTAGCTACAAAAGAACATAATTTTCTCTATGGGCTAAGCCAAGCCAAACCAGTTTGAAAATTGTGTCTACAAAAACTACAATTTTTATTCAATTTTAAAATTACATTTTTGTAATATTTTTTTCTGAAATCCTGAAAAATAAATTTGATAGATATGACTTGTTAAGATAAACTAAGAAATGAAATGTAACTAATTATTTCATAAATGTCACCTGTTTTGAAATGAACTTGTTTTCATATCAGTTTATTTTTCAAGTACTATTTCAACATGTTTTTCCTATATTCTGACTAGTGACATCTACCAACCATGTAAATCGCCCATGTCTATTGTACAGGATATGGGCTAGCATTATTATTTAGTTATCAGCCACCATTATTTAGTTATCAGCATTTAGTGACAGTTTGAACAAGCTTCTTTTTTCATCTTTGTAAGAAGTAATCTTTGATCTGATGAACTTCCCATAGTCTGTCATACTTGAAAGTGTATGTAGAAATATGAGCTTAGATTATTGAGCTTAAATGAATAGAGTATGATTTATATTATTAATAAATTTGTAGTACAAGCAACCCATAAAGCGCGTCATTGTCAGGTTCATTGTTTGAGCCGAAACTAAAGATTCTATTACTGGCTGCATAACTTGTCAATGAAACTGATTACATTCAATAACACCCAGAACCTAGAATTTAGGGCTTAATATTAAATTGCCTATCTTTCTAATCAATAATTATTGATAATATTATTTAGGTATATTTTTGTATGTCTTGCAGGTCAAGTTACCAATAAAAAATCCCTCTGCAACAATAATAAAAAAATAATTGAAGTACCTGAAGAAACAGCTTTACTTTGTGGTAGGTATATTTTTTGAATAATTGCAATACCTATTCTTAATGAAAAATGCTTGAAAATTCCACTTGGGCCCTGGCACCCTTTGATGGGATTTAGACCCTTCGCAATCTGGGCGGCTGCTCCAACTACTCAGCTAACCAAGACCTATCAGGACTGATGCATCTTTCAAGCACTTGTTACTTTTTCGCTACTACAGAGCTTAATCTCATCAATGTTGAGGCAATCCACCCAAACAGCCAAAAGAAATATTTTTACAAATATTTAAAATTTTTGATAAAGATGAAAATGTGTTTAAATAATTATATTTGATCAATATCGCATTCAAAATGCTATACTGAAAAATATTTTTTATGAAAAAGGTTGTGGGTTCAAATCCCATCTTAGGGTGTCAGGCACCAAATAGATTTTTTAAGCATTTTTCATTAAGAATATTTTTCAGAATAGCATTGTGAATGCAAAATTGATCAAATATAATGCATTAGCTATAATAAAAAATTAAAAAAAAAACCAAGTATTCTGGTACTGTAGTATAATAAAATGCTTTTCTTCTCAAATACTCTAGTGTTCTTTATTCTAGAACTTGGTGACCCGGCGAACTTCGTACCGACTTATACCCGTTTTAAAAAAAATCTTATATACAAACCGTGTCATTAATCGTGGAACACATAAAAAATAGAATCATCCAATTTGATGCAGTCGGAACTTGAATTCGGAAGTTATGCGCGTACCGTTTTGGCGATTCATTTTTACTTAATGACATTAATAGCTCGTCCGGACATTTTTTTTCTATAGTGTTAACGGCAATTTTGATCTAAATTACATGTACAAAGTATCTAACTTAATTATTTGAATAAGGATTAATACTGTATTGTTTAAAATAGGTAGTAAATAACTCATAATTTTACTGTTTTAAGTATACGTAAAAAAATAATTGTGGGTTATCCTTGGAATATAGACATATACCACCGCGGACTTTTTGTAGATCTATTAAACAGGTATAATTTCACCATACAATGTTTTGTTAAAGTTTTTGGCAACGTTTTCGAGGAAAGCTTCCAATCGGCTTTATATTTTCTGACATTTAACTAATATCGTTGTAATATCGACAGATTGTATAAAACCTTCCTCAAGAATTGCTCTATCTATTGTTGAAAACTGCATGAAAATCCGTCCAGTACTTTTCGAGTTTCTCGCAAACAGACAGACAGACAGAAGCGGCGGGGGACTTTATTTATAATATGTAGTGATTAAATATTCTGACCTAATGATATAAATATAGAAAAAAAAATATTTTATATTTATATCATTTGAAATATATTATGTAAATGCTAAAAGTTTAAGATACAACTGTATTAATGCAGCTTTATGATTATAGAAACGTTAATTTTTTATAGGTATCTGCAGGCAAAAGTTTGAAGAAGCAAGCACCTTGAAGACCCATCTAGAGACTCACAAAACAAATAAACATTGTGAATTGTGTGATGAAAAGGTTTGGTCATGGCCTAGGCTGTTTAGTCATCGCTTGGAACATTTGCCGAGTAAACAAAAAAAATGCCATATATGTGATCGCCGTATTGCATCGTCAAGAAATTTAGAATATCATTATCTAAAGCACCATAACGAAGGACAGGTAAATAAGGATAACTCAATATGGTTTATAGTTAAAATAATGTTATAGTAATTTATGTCTTTTTTTCCAGGAAAAGCTTTTAAAATGTACCCAATGTGAAAGTGCTTTCGGTAATCCAAGAAAATTGTCACGACACGTCCGTTATGCCCATTCCGAATTGAAATTTGTGTGTGACTACTGTTCTAAAGCGTAAGAATAGTTTTTTATATATCATTTTATAGGAAATATTATTGCAATGTTCAACTTCTCGAATATAAATCACACAAAAGTAAGGCTTTATTTAGACAAAAGTTGTTCACTACTGCTTATAAAACAATAATATGCTACTGAATATAAGCTATTTAATAAGCTGCGTAATGACAAACTATCTCGTAGAAAACTTTATTACAGTCTCGTTTGTTGGACAGATGGCATGCCAAACAAAAACATAATAGATAACATTATGTTTTCTTAATAATTTTAAAATAAATCAGTAGATGGTCAACGAACTGTGACATTAGAACATTATTTAGGAGACAAACATGTGACAGGAGGGGGGGGGGGGTTTAAAATCATGAATTATGTGTGACGTAATTTATGGACGGCCCCTATGACTCTTTTTCAGATTTAAGTATGTAATATTTTTAAGATATTAAGGTATAAGGTTATTTCGCCTGTTAGCGTCTATTTAGTGCAGTTGAAAAGTTTGAAGAGGAATTTAAAAATATCCCAGTACTAATTCTAAATAAAAAAAATATCCTAATATGTTAATTATATGATTTATTTTAAAGTAATATTCAGTTTTGTTCGAAACATCTTGGGTTTTATTTTTTAAGTAAGACAAACTTCAGGATGACCCGTTTTACCCACTTTGCGTCCACAAAAACCGTTTTGCGTCCACCGGCTTAGAAAAGGAATGTAGGTGTAATATTTTTAAGATGTAGGAATGTAGGGATAATGAAGGAAAGAGTCTCTTCACACCTCTTTTGAAATACCTAAGGTTGTATGTAAATGGAAACACGTGGGACGGGACACTGTTCCACTTTTTAATAGCAAGGCAAATATATGATTTGCCGAATTTTTTGTACGAGATGATATATTCGAACAGTCTAGGGATGGCAACGGACACCGGCACGTGGTAACTCGTTACGGAAAGATGATGTTAAATAATTCTTTAGAACATTTACCATGATAGAGACGATAGACTACATCGAGTGAGGCTTAATTGCCTCATTTGTAGTGGATCAAGATTACATAGCACCTAATCATCTATGACCTAATAAAATAAAGCTATGAAACTTTAAATCAAAAATATTTATTTTACTATAAAAATATAATAGTAATCAAAAATAAATAAAAGATATCTGAATAGAAATATACTTATACTGATATTTATAATTGAATGAAGTTGGGATATGTTCGTTCGTGATTTGAATTTGTGTATTATCCGATGCATTACTAAGAAATTTAGTAGAGAAAAACTCTCCAAACATATTGCATATTTCTTCACCTTTATAGGCATTACATTATCTAAAGCTTATCCATGCTTCGCAAAGCATACTTAACTACTGGTCCCGGCTATACCTACAATGGATAATACCAAACCAAACACCTCATACTCTAGCCAGATCATATGTGTAGTAATTATCCTAATAACTGGGAAAATAATAGACTGCTGACAATGTTGGCGAATTTAAATTGTCCTACAAATGTTTTCATTACTTTCATTTATAAAAAATATATATAAATTGTAGATATTTGCATATATATTTTTATTAAAAGATTTAACTAAAATTAAAAGTTAGGTACGTCAAAGAGATAAAACCTGTTTAATTTTAATAGACAGCTGGCTCTACAGTACGTGCAATATACAAACGTAGTTTTGAATGCAGTCGGTTTATTACAAACGTTCACTTCTCACAGTGAGTTAACGCAAATTGAATAGTTTACGTTGTGTTCACGTAATGTTCACAGCAATTATCTATACAACGACATAATTCGGCCTCTTTCAAAGGAGCTTTTCGCTATGCTGCTTCCAAAATATGGAACAATATCCCGCCACCCCTAAGAGCTATGAAGTCGAACGTTGGCTTCAAAACTAAACTAAAAAAATATCTTTTGGATGCACAAATAGCTATAGGTATATATAATGCAAATAACTCTTATATATAGCGGCTTCTTGTAATGGATTGATATTAATTTCCAAAGTTGCTTAATTTTAAATTCTCATTTTTATTAAATGTACGTGTGCATGTTATTTATATTTATGGTGAATGTAATGGATGATTTATTTTAAATATGAATAAATTACAATACACATATATAATGATAATTGAAATTTTTACTATTTTTAAATGAATTTGTTATTTGTAATGTTTAATTTCTTTTAATCTTCTTTTAATTTTAATTACTTGTAAGAGGTTTTCATGTCGACAATTTGACATCTATGTGTCAAAAAGAGACAATTAGGCGTCAATTGAAAATCAGCGTCAGGTTTAGCAACCTGACAGTGAGCTGAATTGGCTGCCTATTTCGGTGCAATGTGTGACGCATTTTTTCTTTTTTTTTTAATTATGTTTTATTTAATTTATTGTAATTATTATAAAATGATTTATGTCTATTTATTTGTGCACCGGAATAAATACATTTTCTTTCTTTCTTTCTTATGTAATTGTAACTCAAACTCGTTTTCGCCGTTCGATCCGTTTGAAGTTTACTCGATTGACGCGGTAGTAAAATGATTCGCTTAAATAAATGAAACTCAAACTAGGCACTTTTGACTCTTTGGCAGTTGTGTGCAATTCCGTATTATATACCTTACCTAGGCATTGTATATAATACCGGATTATACCGATTACCGGTAGCTTATACAAATGTATCGGTTGAATTAGGCTATCTTCTTAATGTACATAAGCGATCGCCAAATATATACGTGACAAATGTCTTACGTTGAATTTTTTTTTTCAGTTACAGTATGAAATGTAATTTGATCAGGCACATAGTCTTCCACAGTACAGTCAAGAGTTTTACATGCGAATTGTGTGCATTTGCGTGTAAATCTCGTATGGGTCTAAAGGTAATTTGGTTTATCATCTATATTATTCTTAAAAATGTGATTAAATTACGTTCTGAGTAGGAACTACAAACTGTGGGTTTGGTTTTAAGTTGTTATGTAAGTAAAAAATTTACGCGATAGGTGATAATCCTGCACCATTTTGTTAGTTATAAGCATTGAATATTATAAAAATATGGCTTAAAAATAACTTTTAAAAATATGGCTTAAAAACCAGCAGTAAATAAATATAAGTAAAACATTTTTTGGTAATACTGTACCTATGATGCAATATAGTACAGAAAGTGTTTTTCATCTGGCAGGTGGTGAATCTTACCATCTAATTTAGTTTTCCACTCGACTCTTCTCATAAGTAATTAACTAATCTAAAATATACTTAGTTGTAGTAGGTATCTAAATTAATAATAAAATACATTACAGAATCATGTACTGTATAAACACACTCCAAATAGAGTCATATGTAAACAGTGCTCTAGAATTTTTGCTAACCAAGAAAAGTGTGATCGACATACATGTAAATTGAAGGTAAAGATTTGTCCTGTGTGTGGCATGCAGCTGGGTCCTAAGATGTCGGTAAGTTATTTGTGTATTTATACATAAATTAATATAAACTCGTAAAGTGCCATCTATGAGAATTCACGCAGAATAACAAAATATGTCTAATCAGTGGTGTAACTATACTCTGAGGCCCGTGGCAAATTAATCGGATATTATTATTATTATTTTATTTAATAATAAATCTGATCACATCTGACTAGGGGCCCCCTCTAGGTGGAGGCCCGTGGCATTTTGCCGACTTGCCACCCTGAAGTAACGCCATTGTGTCTAATAGTACAGTCTAATGTAATGCCGGCTAATTGAAACTAAACACCCTAGGCAAAACATTGGAACGATGCCCATTACCTAGATAGAACAAGGCATAGCTTAACTAGAAATCACTGAATATTAGGTCCTTACATATGAAATTGGTGTTTGGTATGGGAGGAACAAAAATTCGAATATTTTTTAATATAATATATTTGTTTAATCAATGTATAAACCATTGTTATCTATACACTTTTGCCATCTCATAGGTAGTTCATTGAACCCCTTACTAAAAAACCATTCGTACGGGAATCAATAAAATCTTTGAAGGCGATTTGCACTGCCCCATCGGAGTTGAATTTTTTCCCTTGCAAGAAATTATCCAAATTTCGAAAAAAAAATGGTAATCTGTTGTAGCAAGGTCCGGGGAGTACGGTGGATGTCTTAAACAATTCAACTGAAGCTCTTCTGATTTGGTAGCAGTCTGTTGTGTAGTGTGTGGTCTAGCGTTGTCGTGAAGTAGCAGTGGCGTAGAGCGATTGACCAGCCTCGGTTGTTTAAGTTTTTCCAGCATGGTTTGCAATTGTTGAAAAAAGACGTCTGCCGTAATCGTCTGGCCAGATTTGAGAAAACTGTAATGAGCGGCACTAGTCCACCAAACTCTTACAAGTTAGTTTTTTGGGTTCAATTTTCGCTTGGGGCAGGATCTCCCTTTATAAAATTCTCGAAAATTATATGTATGTTTGTATTATTATTATGAACATATATTATTTATATTTATAATATAAAGAGAATAGATTTGTTTGTTTATTTGGTAGTTTTTAATGGACAAAATCAAAAACTGTACAGATTATTCTATAGTTTTCACCAATGAATAGTGTGAATTAATCGAAGTTTAGGTACCAACTCCAAATCGGTTAAAGCTGTATGTACGTACAAAATCAAAATTGCCATAAGTATCAAGATCATTTACTCCAATTTCCTTGGTGTGGCATACATCAAATTTTAATTTCCCTATTTGCCATGAGATTCTGGTAGGCCTATAGTTGTCTAGTTTGCCTTTATGGACAGGTCGGCCTCAGTAGATATTTTTAAAGATTTGTTAAGGCTATGGCAGTAAATGTATAAGAACGGGGCTACAATCATTATAAAAATCCATGACTTTTTTCTATAGAATTTTTTTATTTCGTATATTTTGTTATTATTTATGCAAAACTCTTCCTCGTCATTGTAAACTTTAAAGTATTATGAGGAGAGTTCAAAATTAACTGAGGAAATTATATAAATTGTGGTTACCTGACGTGCAGCGTGTACATAATATGAATATTGTATTAATTTTATTGTAGCTTCCAAGACATATGCAGACTCACAATAAAGTCGCTGCGTTCAAATGCGAGCTTTGCCCCGCCGTATACAAAAGGAAGCCGGGCTTGTTGACGCATATGAAGAAACATAATGGCATCCGTGACAAGAAATGCGAATTTTGTCCAGCCAAATTCTTACATTCCAGTGTATTGACCAAGCATAGACGAATTCATACAGGTAAATTATAGAGAAGGTCGATTGCGCAGCTCGGTCTGTGATGCGGTACTTAAGTAACTCGCATGGATCGGTCATAGGATGGGTGACCAAAAATTTACTGTATCCAGTACCTCCGTGCTTTGGAAGGCACGTTAGCCATTGATCTTGGCTGCATCTACAGTCTTTAGTACCCACCAATTCGCACCGGGCCCGCGTACTGTGTCATTCGTGGCCCATTCTCACTCTTACTTGATTCTATTCCACCCACAGGGAAGGCCTGAACCCGAGCAGCGGGAATAGGTGATAATGATGAAACTTCAATAATAGCGTACTTGGCGTAGCTAGGATTACCAGTAGAGATATATCTCAAATCTTAAATTCCTTATTTACAGGGGAGAAACCATACGTATGTAAGGTATGCAGTAAAAGTTTTACCGGGAATAATAATTTGAAAGTCCACATGCGGGTCCATGGAGAGTTCATAATAAATAAGAAGAACAAGGATGATAACGACTCTACCTAAGAATAGTTTGTTATAATCTATTCCGAAAGCAGGAGAAAATAGACAATGACACGACAGATGTTAAAAAGAACGAGCTTAACAAAAATCTCTTTTTAAATTTTTACAGAGGTCTATGGATAGCGATACATATCGTTTTCTCTCGACGCTCACTGTTATATATGTTTCAATGTCCGTTTTCTCTCTTGCTCTGAACCAAACTATAGATAAAGAATTATTTGTATATTTTCTCAAATGTTGTTAAATATGGCGTATTAATTGGAAATAAATAAAAGAATTATCTTTTGAACTTTTTATAAATATTTTATTTTTGAAATACAAAGTACGTCTAGGTACAAAATTAAATGTATCACATAAAAAAGATATCTTTGGCAAGAACAGAACTAAAGAAATAATATAACTTATCAGCTTAATTCTAATCAAAATAGCACTTTCAAAACAAATTTTAATAAATTACTCGGCTACAAAATTAATATCAATACTGTATATAACTGTGTTCTTAATGCTAATTAAATAAAAAAATAACAACTATAAATAACTACAATAGTACTGTACGTATTATTTACATTATTATAAATTATAATTTCCTATATAATAAGATAAACCGGCAAGAAATTATTAGGAATGTACTGGTAAATGTACTCAAAGATTGGCGCAAATATGTCTGAAATCCGCCGAGCGTATCTTCGTCTTTTTTGATACATGGCCTAATTGTGTTTACACATTTCCACCAATGTATCACAAAAGTACGGGATGGATACTTCGAGTGTACAAAATTGAATCTTAAGATTTTTTTTCCGTTACATATGTTGGTCAGTTCTGACGTTCCGCAACCGATCTTAAAGCTACGCTCACTGTGGATGCGTTTCCGCGATATCCGTATGAATTATTCCAACCTTACCATTCGCAGAGAGTAATATCTGCGCTCTTATTGGACGCGAGTTAGTCGTGCATAATAAACCGACATGCGAACTTGAAATACATACTCGTAAAAAAAAATTGATGTAGAAAAATACTGTATTTGGCTAGGTTAGATGTGTACTCGTAAAAAAAATGTAGCCAATTGCACGAGAGCATGCTTGTAAGTTTACTGACATCGTAACCCAAGTGAGCAATAGTCTATGACTACGCATAAATAAAAGAGACAACGAGACGAAATCAACGTTCAAATTAATATAAGAATTGAAGACGGTGGATTGCGTATTGCGCAAAATAGAGAGTAAAGAACAATTTTTAATTAATTACTAGGAAACCATTACGGTTATCGTGAAAAAAAAATACTTCGGTTACATCCATTTATCTATTTTCTCAATAAAAGACTGAGTAGAGTAAATTTAAACAGGATTTTTCGATTTTTTTTCAACAAAAAAACCTTAAGTTAATCACGATTTGGACCGATTAGACATGAAGACATAAATCAATGAACTTCATTACTAATTGAGAGGCATTATTCGTTTATTCTAACAAGGGAAAGGATCAAAATATTTAGAAACTAGAGTTTTATCTCTTTATATTTAGAGACGACTATAACAAACACTCTTTACACTTAAATGTCTATTAAATACTGAACTATAATAAAGTTAGAATCGCACCTACATAGAAATCATGCTTTAAAGAAAGTTAAATGAAATAAAATCAGTCTTATAATTTAAAGTATTTGCTACGTAAATAAAAGAATCACCGTTAGTTATCTAAAGTATTTAACTAGAAAGCTGAAATAATTCATGAATGTTAATAGATCGTAAGTTATATTTAATTATTATTAATGTATAATGAACGGCATGTAAGTAAAACCAAAATGGCGATTTTGTGCAGGTGCAGTACTATGCGAGCCAAATAAGAATATAATCGGGCTAGCTACCAACTTCACGGCTCGCCTGTCATTTTAGCACTGACAGCAACGAAAATGTTCGTTTAATATGTTTTGGGTTTGTTTCACTGTATATATTATATTGTTGGTTTCTTTATAGCTAATTATGTAGTTATTTTTCGCAACTTTAAGGCTGTCAACTCTAAACGCGTCGCCTTTTTATGACTGCGAGTTTTCCATAGTGCGTTGATTTATAAGAAAAAAAAAAATTGCACACCCGTAATTTAAAGCGCAATGTGAATTAAGATTGCCATTTGACAGTTCTATTCTTATTTTACCCGCTTAGTACTATCCTGCGCTACCCGCTGCATGTAACTCCACAGCTAAAATGTACTCCTGCGCATAGTTCAACTTATATACCGTGATCTGTAAAGGCAATTGGTTATCAATTTTTTTTTTTACAGTAGCAGACTTAATGTTTACTTACTTCAAAATATACTTAAAAATTGCTTTTTTTGTATATATACCAAATATGATATTCAAATTCATTCATATGTAATTTTAAAGTAAGTGGAGTATCCTTAATTTGAAAGATACATTGTTATAAAAACGACAAATTTACATGTGAGATCCATTTTTCCTAGACAATAATAATATTAATTAATACTAGCAAGCCAATAAATCTACTTCAAAAATTTACAAGTATAATACGCGTCATAATTTTCACTAAATGTAATTATGAAATTATTATATACGAGTTTATGCTGAAAATTGTGCTGTCATTAAGAAGTAATTTATATTAATATAAAACTATAAAAGTAAGTATAAAATTTGGTAATCCAAATAAAGAAACTATCTGGAAATTATGGAAGAATCAACATAAAAAAAAAACAATATGAAGCTGATTCAGACGAATAAAGTACGACACCACAATCATACTTAAATTACAGTTTTAAATATACATACAAACTATTTGATATCAAAATGACAACCATGCTTTTCATGCTTATGTGATAATTATAATAAGTACATGTTATTTGGCTTTTATAAAAACAGTATTACAAAAAGACTCGATTTCGAAATTGCCTTGAGTAATTTTTATAAATTCATGCAAAAACACTTATTAAAATGACATTTACCTTACACCAGACATGTGCACACTTATTTGCAGAGGCATATTTACTCTTAAGGCCACAGAAGGAGTTAATCAGAAATGACCCAAAAATAAAATAATGAGTGCTAAAAGCTGAATGATGAAATTCTGGCTATTAGGAATTTATCTTCACGTTTATCCAAGACATATTGATCACAATTAAATTTTTGAGCCTGCTTCTTTTCTTCTTTTCTTTTCTTTTTGAGACTTTGTAAAGAAATAAAAATATATGGTTTTACCTAAATTTTTGGAGCTAAAAAAGGGTACTAGTACTAAATGCCCAATGGCGGCCAAGCCAGCATATCCGCCTCTGCTTATCTTATCACATGTGTGTTGACACTGCGGCACGGCTATTTGATACTATCTCACATATTCGTGCGATATATATATTTTTTTTAATAAAAAGTGTTCACTTATGTGCACACGTGTCTGGTATTTAGAAAAAAATGACATGGGGTCATACAAAGGTTGGTGACGTTATCACCATTTATTATATTAGGGGTGGCTACTAAACATTGTCCGCTCACTTTAATAGCAAGTTTAAAATCGAAATTTTAAATATTGCTAAACTCAAAACGAGATGTGACATCTAAAGTATTACATCCATCAACAGATTTGCTTATTGAAATGTCACTTTTTAATTTTATCAGTAGATGTTAATGCATATTATGGGCAATATTTAACTAGTTCAGACAATCTATATTCAATCACTAACTAAAACTATATTTCGTTACCGAATTGAGTGTTTGGTATCCTAACAACTGTTTCTCTAGTGCCCACTTTCTCAGTATCGATAAGAGAACCGGAACTATGCTTTTTTGTTTTCGGACCCAGCGGTGGTAACTCACTGGTGGTGGACCGATTGTCATCTGTGGCCCTCGAGCTAGAGCCTACTGTGTTAAACTTTTTAAGGCTACCTGTTGCGAGAGAACCATTCGAGGAAGAACAATGTGGAGGCAACAGTGGAACTTTCTCCTGTAGATCTCTAGTTGAACCCGTTGCCCTGTGGGTACAAGCACTGCTACTGCCGGGTTCTGATATAACGGAATCAGGACAACCGCCCATGTGAATCCATTCTTGGATTCTGCAACAAAAACATTTTGATAGTTAAATGTCATTATTGTTAGTAGGTCAGGTTAGGTATGACGACTCCAATTTTTCGCACTTAACTTTGTCTACAATTAGTACGTAATGTAAACATAAGATATACATAAGTGTACTATTAAGTAATTAAGGAGTTGACACAATAAAACAAAATATGATAACTAGGCTAGGCAATCTGGACAAAACCAACTTCACTATAATTTTTTACGCTGTTGTATTATGATGTTCGATTTTGTTTAACACATAATTATTAGTAAACTAGCTGTTTTCCCGCGACTTCGCCGGCGTAAATTATAGCCTGCCATTATTTATAAAATAGGTTCAGTAGTTTCGGAGTCTATTCTATGTAAAAAAAAAACAACAAACGCGACAACGGTTCAGTAAAGTGGACAATGAAAATGGACTTCCTATCATACTTTTTTCATTCTTAAGTACAGAATTTTTTATTTACGAATATCTAATCTTCAAATTGAGAAAGTTGTCATTTTTCATAACACAATCGAAGAAAATTAAAATGTAGGAAGCTAATTGCATGATTTAACCTTGGCCTACCCCATCCACATTAGAATAAAAAACTGATTTGTCGTTTTCGCCTCTATATTATTACGTTAAAGTTTATTTTAAAAATGTTTTAACGTAATCGAGCGAGCGAGAGACTATCGCACGCGAAGAACAAAGACAAATAGACATATTCAGTCGCCTCGCAGATTATTCGTGCCGCGTTGGACTGTTCAAGCAACGCTTGTAACTTACGTTCACGCATAAACCAGTTTATCAGTACACCGTAAACTTGTCTATCGCTGATACCCAACAAACAATTCAACGCCCACACCTACTAGGTAGACTAAATGGAAAAAAAGAAAATAATTATACCTATTGACAATTTCCTCAAAGTTGGGTCTCCTCTGAGGAGTGTGTTTCCAGCAATCTCGCATAAGCGCGTACATTGGCGCCGGGCACGCGGCAGGCATAGTCAGAAGTTCCCCACCTCGCACCATCGCTATCACTTCCTGATTGCTGTATCTGGAATTAAGATTTGCAGTGATTTAACTCGCAAGAGTGACGGCATGTGACATTTTAACTTAATATATCGACGTAATTTAATGATAACGCAAAAATTAAAAAATATATGTAGGTATAATATTTTTCAACAATCTACCTGATCCCTATTTTATGTACTTCTTACTTAGTTAATGAGTGTTTTGTGTTGGATTCCGTATTTTCCATAGCGAGAGAGAGAGAGATGTCAGGTTAGATTATAATTGTGTTACTCAACCTTAACTGGTTTATAAACACATAATCAAGGTACATAAGATATAATTTTCTTTGCAGATCTTACCCGTAATACGGCTGTAGTCCGTAACTGTATATTTCCCATAGAACCACTCCATATGACCAAATATCAGATTCTGTTGTAAATTTTCCATACAAAATAGATTCAGGTGGCATCCAGCGCACTGGCAACAAACTTTTTGATTGAACCTACAACATTTTTATTTCAATGTTATTTTAGAAAATAAGGTTTATTTTATGACATCTAAGACCTGCGATTTGAATTTTTTTAAATCCTTTTTTTATAATATAAACATCAAAAATACTCACTCTGTAGTAATCAGAACTATAAATATCTCTAGAAAGTCCAAAATCTGATATTTTAACAACGAAGTCATCTGATACTAGACAGTTTCTGGCAGCTAAGTCCCTATGCACATAGTGATGTGAGGCAAGATATTGCATTCCTGATGCAATATTGTTGGCAATATTGAGTAATCTCATAGGAGGCAAACCCTTTCCTGATGGGGGTGCTCTACCCATCAAAAATTCATGCAGATCACCTCGGGCCATGAACTCAAAGAGCATGCACAATGGCTCTTCACGAAGTGCTACTCCAACTATACACACAATATTCTCATGTGTAAGTTCTGAAATTAAATCAATTTCTCTTCTAAAATCAGCTTGCGTTTTAGCAGAGGCATTCTCTTTCAATGCTTTGACAGCAACATATTGTGTTTCACCATTCTTTTTGAGAGCTCCTTTATAAACTTTACCAAATGCTCCTTCTCCCAGTTCTTCCAAAAATTTTATTTGAGAAAGGGAATACTGTGGTATCCTAAGGAGACCATTACCTCTCGTGTTTCTTGTCAAATGTGGTTGATTGTTAATGTTTTGATTAGTTAACAAATCATTCATTTCTATAGGAGAATTCAAACGAGAGTTTCCATATATATTTTTATCAGCATTAGGCAAATTTATATCTCTGATTGTAGCTGCACTTCCTTTTGTCTTATGTCTATAGCAAAGGCAAATCACAAACCCAACTATGGATATAGTCAACAAAAGAAAAATTATAACTATGTAAATCCAAATTTTATGAGCACATTTATGAATGTCACAAAGTTGTTTCTCAGTTTTACCATCTTTCTCAACTATACACCAGGGCTGGGATTTTATGCCTCCTGGATTCCTGCAGTAACTATGACGCCCTGTTAGTTCTGGGTAGTCCGATATTTTAACATGCATCTGTTTAGACCATTCTATGCAGGCCATTCCATTGTTTGCAACATTAACTCTGCCTAAATAACCACTACCATTTTCCCAATAGCACTCGTCATCAGATACCATTACAGGCCCAATTCCAATTTTCAAACAACTAGGATCATCTTCTGGTAAATCTTGACATTCCTCCAATGTCAGTTGCCTTCCTATATGTGGGTGTCTTTTGGCAATTGCATACTCAGTCTGACATAGTTCATTTTCTAATATTTCACAGTCTTGTTTACATACTCGCCTTAAAATTGTAGAGTTATATCTATAGTTTAAAATTTCTAAAGTCTCATTATTTTTAAACTTACTAAACAAATTTGGTATGAAACCAGGAAGCACATTATCATATATCATTTCAGAGGTAACATGGTCTGCATCAGAAGCTTGGGTTGTTAAATTAAAAACACGTAGAAGACGTTTAGCTTCTTCAAAAAAGATTTTATTTGTCTTTATTGGGTCTCTACATATAGGGAATGTCGAGTAACACAGACTAGGCAATGCATAACCTTCACATTGTGAGCTAATGTCATTAGAGTACTGGGTGACTCTGATAGCTGTCATCAACTTATTTTCAATAGCTGTTTGTGATGTGTCATATGGTATATAAACAAATTGGGCTTTGAGATGTGCAGCACACACTTTACCATTATATTCTTGACATATTGGTTCTAATTTCTGTACAGATGTAGAATTTTGAGATGTAATATATTCACCTTGAGATTTCATATCTTCTGATATCAATTCTGGTGTAGTCTTAATAGTTATTTCCAACTCTTTATTATTAACAAATGTTTTTTCTGTTGGCTTAATATCTGTAGTATCATCATCGTTAAAAACTTTTAATAATGTTGTCTGATACTTTTCATAATTCTGTTTTATAACACAAGTGTAATTGCCGTTATCAGAACTATCAAGATCTTTTATTTTAAGATTAGAACCTATAGTACCATTAGTCATATCGATTTTCGTAGAAGTCTTTATTTTATTATTATCTGATACAATTTGGCTGTTTTTTAACCAATAAACTTTAACATTTTTCATGAGTCTTTGTTGTATATGATCTGGAGGAGATTCTTTTGATAAGGTTTCAACACCTTTATTTTTCGTATATTTCTCAACCTTAGTAAAATTCATTGTTGCCTCGCATTTTAATCGTACGTCCGTGCCTAGTGTTTTCTTGATAATTGGAGGAAGAGATTTAGAAAAATAAATGTCAAGTTTTATGTTCCATGTTCGTGTGTTCTGTTCCGTCGTATTCCCCTTTGATATTGAATGAATATCTGATTTCTCTAAACTTAAAGCCTTATTCAAAGACGGAGAAAAGAATAAAATAATAAATACTGTTATGTGTTTCATGACTAATGTTTTCCATAGGTAACATCAATTAGTTCATTACGCGATCGTAAAGGAGTTTGATTCAAAGTTTCACACTTCACACTTAAAATCACAAATACTCTGTTTCTTGAATATGTTACTGTACAGAATTGAATAAAATCAAGAAAAAGCAAAGCAAATCACTTCTTCTTCTTCTTTTTTAATTCATGGCCTATTTGCATTTACACAATTCCGCCAATGTCACGTTTGTGGTCTTTACACGTATAGAAACAATAATAAAATATGTAAAATTTTGAATTTCAATAAAATAAAAAAAATAGCTCTGAGCGCGTCTAATCACTTCACTTTCGCTTGGTGGCTAATGACTTTATACTTTTTAAAAAAGATTTTTTCTTATTCAATTAAAGTAAAAAGATTTAGTACATACAGCCAAGTTTTTATTAATTCTTTTATATTTCGTAAATGCTTCTTTGGAGCTGATTTGATTTTTGCAGGAAACGACCAAAGACAGTCATTTCCGTTCCTTTTAACTAACATATAAAAAACTGAAATTTGATAACTTCGAAACTTGGAAATCAATACAAATAGAATACGAGTTGTTTATTGAGTTTTGAAAACTAATTTACTTTTAAACTTGAAAGAAAACCGGAAAGGTTGTCATGGAGAAATCAAGAACGTACCTTAGAGACATCTAGTTTGATTTTGGGAACTAATGATTTTTTTTAAATACTTCCTCATTATCATCAATCATCAATTCAACATAATTATCAGCATTCAAATCACATTAAATAAAACATATTCACTTTTCAAACATATTGTAAAACATAGTTATAACAAGATAATTAAGCTGTCTTCATCAGCGTTCTCCTCATTAATATCCGGATAAATTAGTGGATATTACTTATTTGTGTTTGAATTTAAATAAAAATCATGGAATGTAACAGATAATAATTGAAGAAGATCTATTAAATTTTTTTACTGAAATAATTGCCAGTGGAAATTTTGTTAACTTTAAGAATCGAAATTAGTCTAATTCCTATTTTTGAAATTTATTACTTGGAAAGGCGTTTCTCAGTCCAAATTGCCCTTTAAATTAATCAAGCCTATTATATATTAGACTTCAAATACCAACCATTTGATAGGTTGCATGGTTGAATTTATTTCCTGAATCATCACATTTTTTTAACAGAGAAGTCGTTTCTTGGATTTAATTTCCTATATTTTGAGATCAGATTTTTTGTATGTTATCGGAATTACTTTAAATTTATTTTATTTAATATTAATAAATAGAGTAGCTCAGTGGCGTGGGTGATAGTCGCCTCGGCCCGCGATCGTTGTCGTAAAGCAACTTTCGTAAGGGACGGTCACGGGATGGGTGACCAAAAAATTTTTTTCTCGAGCTACTCCCTGCTTCATAAGGCACGTTAAGCCGTTGGTCCCGGCTGCATTTACAGTCGTTAATACCCTCCACTCCGCATTGAGCCAGCGTGGAGTGTCATGGCCCATCCTCCTTAAGCATCCATAAGGAAGTCCTGAGCCCCTGCAGTGGGGATGTAAAGGGGCTTATGATGATGATAATAATATAATTTATTTCTTTTCACCAAAAGTTGTACAGTAGGTTTTTTATATACTAAAATTAGGACTATACATTCACTCAAGTGTGAAAAGCTGGTGCCTGCTATAGGTTTCAAAAATAAACCGGTTACACGGGTCACCAGGGCCTTCCCGCATTAGGAAACAATGCCTAATAAAAAGATTATTAAAAAAGGAAATACAAAAGGAGTTTAAATATAGAGTTCACATTTTGCTTTGTGTGTGTATGTATTTGTGCATGCGTGTGTGTGTCAGTGTGTGTGCGTTTTGCATGTGAGTGCGTGTGTGGGCGTACGTATGTGTCTGTGAATACACATTTATGTTTATACCAGGGTAACTCATTTAGGCGTGGCTGATTAGCAATATGATAATTGTATTTTTATTATTTAAGAGGTATAAGAAGAGCTTCAGTGGATTGATAATCTAATTCTCGTAGGTGAATTGCAACAGTTTCTCTACAAAGAGCTTTAGGAAGTGGATAAATATTTGAAATCGAATTTAATTTATTATAAAGGTAACTTCCTAAGAAACCAAAAATTTATGCGAGGTGGTTGTTCTGTGAAATGTCCTTGAATAACTGTGGATCGTAATTCAATTCGATGTGTTTCCTTAGAACAGTGTGCAAGACATAGGTTTGTCTGACTGTAAGCACTTCCCACACTCTATAGAGGTCTACACTTCATCTATAGAGTGTGGGAAGTGTGGAAGGGGAACGGGAAGAATGTGGGAAGTGGATGAAATCGAAAGGGAAAACCAGCAGCCACCTTAAGAATTGCGCGTTGCACCCTCTCTACTTGATGAATATTAATAAGTAATTAATAATATGATTTGATTCAATTGATCGGTACATGAAAAGTAAAAAATACATTTAGAGTTGTTCCAATGGCATTAAAAGATTTTCAAAAATTTTCTTTATTTGATTACCTAAATCATAATTGATGTGAATTTGATGCTGGTAATTATATCGGATTGATTCATAATGTTCATGATTTTCAGTTTTTTTTTGTAAATTTGGTATGAATGATTTCTCGCCATCTCATTCTCACTTTCATCTGTTCTTCCTTTATAATCGATATTTTGCACACGACAAATGATTTCTTACGAACGCGATTACTAATAACTACCTACTGATAATTAACTATAATTAGATAGGTCTTTGTTTTTTTTTATTATAACACTTTTACTTGTATCGTTTAAATTACAAGCTTTGGTTAGTTATAACTTCATAAATCGATGTATAATTAAATTTTCACTGATTCAAACTATTTATAATAAGACAAGTTGAATTATAACGTTTAAGCTTATAGATTTTCGACATAGTCATAGACTAAAATGGCTCCCTATCCTTTCCCTTCTCTACTTGGTGCTGTTTAATCCGTCCACACCTATATATCTCAAAGAACGTTTTAAATTTCTATCTATTACGCATGAGCTTTCCCTCCGTCCTTACGACAATCTCCGGCTTAACATTCCGTTAAACTTTAAAAATTTTATAGCCAAATTTTTGTCTTACAAGCTATACGGTAATGGAATTCTTTACCTGAAAACATTAGACGAGCTCAAATGTTAGTGTCTTTCAAGACCCTTGTTGTTAAGCACTTTAAGCACTTCTTTTCCGATGTATCGAATCACTGATGATTATTATTGTTAGTGGTCCTTGCGTCTTATTAATTTATTGTTATTTTCATATATTATCATTTATGGAACACATTATTATTATTATAATTATGTACGATATAATTGGTAAAGTTTAGTATGCTTCTACTCAAATAAATAATTTTATTTTTTGCACGCTAATCTCACTTATTTATTACTGGGCATGATTTCTTCTCACAATTTAGGTTGCCTGGAAGAAATCGCTGTTAAGCGAATTAGGATTTTCATGTTTGTATTGTTCTATAAATTTATAATAAGTGTAAATAAATAAATAAATACTTCGGGAATAAAGATTTCATAATTTTAAGGCACTTTATTATCTGCAAAATTACTACAAAATGCGATGCACCGGCCATCCGAGCTCAGTTTGTTCGGTTCAGTGTGGAGTTTGTTTGTATGTTTTCGTTTCGTTCGTTTCTGTTTTCGTCTCTTAATTTCAGAAATAAGCCCATTAGGAAGGTCATTCAATTAAAGTATTTTTAAAGTTTATTTAGTTTAACAAATTTTAATATTTAAACTAATAAAATAGAAAATAAACGTCACAAACTTAGTTAAATAAGTATTTAAATCTTGCAACATGTGAGGAATGTACATTAGGATTAGGTATTTTAATTTAGCATTATGCTTTAATAATAACGTACTGGTGTCGGTCGATAGATGAATCGTATTTGATTTAGAACGATCATTCGGAAAATTCTTCTTCTATTTCTTCTTTCAATATTAAACCGCCAAGAAGAGAAGAATCTGGTGGAAGCCATTCGCAACTCGTATCTTCAGATGAACAGACCTGAAAATGTTTCAGGAACATTTATTAATATAAATGAATATATATATATATATTGATATTTTAATAGACTTCGACAGGAAGCATTCTGTTATAACTAGGTACCTGGCACCGGCAGTTGGCAGCCTCAACATAATGATAATCTTCTGTTCCTGGAACTACGCCAGGATCGCAATGTCGCAGTTTCACTGAAGCATGCTTGCGTTCTCCGTGCACGCAAACCGGATGGTGGGACTCCTTGTAAGGAAACTGCCAATCTGAAATCTTGACAAATATTAGAAAGCACTTTTTGCATCGTGTGTATGATTTAATATTATATACGGCACTCACATATTGAATCAATGAGCAATAGAGTGAGAGATTTAACATGGATTTTTAAGAAACTTAGACATGCACCTACCAAAGGGCTCATTAAACAAATTTATATCGCCTTGGGTCTATCGGTTAGAAGATATTGTGTTGTGTTGTTGTTGTGAGACAAAGTTTCTAGAATTAGAGAGGAGTCAGCGATGTCTTCTCAAAGTAATGTTTTTTAAGCCATTTGGTTTCCCTACAAAAGAACTCAATTATTTTTGTCAGCTATTATATATCATATATTATCAGTTCTAACTGATTACATTATTTCGGTAACTCTGACTTCATAAATATTTACCATATATTATTAACATTAGGAAAATTAAGAGAAAATATAAGGTTGCTGATATAATTTTTTAATGAAAACAGTTAAAGTTAAAACAATGCAAAGAATCAACAGTACAATGGCTCATTTCTAAATGTATATTGAAAGATTTTGTAATAGCATATATTAATTTATATAACATAATAAAAAAAAATAATAATAAAAAGAAAAGAATTGTTAATTAGATATTTTTACTATATTCTACTATTATTCCATAACATGTTAAATTTATGTTTATATTACAAGCTTCTTGTCATTGTATGTTAAGGGCGAGCGGGACCTCCCGTAACAGGTATTCCTGTATACCTACTAGGATGATATTCTTAATACAAAATGCTTAAAAAATCCACTTGGTCCCTGGCACCCTTAGATGGGAATCGAATCCACAACCTTTCGCTATCCGGGTGACTGCTCTAACCACTGAGCATTGTGAATGCAAAATTAATCAAATTTAACCTACTAGGATGATCTCAACCACGATTGTAATTCCGAGAAATCGTATATGAAATATATAATTTTTTCATTTATTTTCATTTCTTTTCCATATTTTATGTCTTTCTATTTTCTTAACTTTTTTTTGCTAGCATGTGTGTGTGTGTGTGTGATATTCAATAATTAATTCATATGCGAGCCAATGGAATGACTAGATATGAAAAGTGAAAAATACCGTGCACTTGCGTGTGTTATGTTATATGATTTACATATTTGACATGTTATGTTAGCAATTATGGGGCGTTGGCTTATGGCATGATTCATAACCAATGATTTCTATTAAATAATTGGCTTCGTTTTAAGTTTCACTATAAGTATTTTTCGATATATCAATTTTTTTGTGTTTTGTTTCTCGATTATCTGTTCTTTAAGATTGGAATTTGTAAGGTGGTATATACAAAGTCATGGATCATGCACCCACTACGGATTAGTAGGTGAAAAATATATATCTAGTAAATTAACTATGATTGAAGAACAAATAGACGGGTGATCCATTACGAGTTCCGTTTTTAGAATTCCATACCCAAAGGGTAAAAGGAGAACCCTATTAATAAGACTTCGCTGTTTGTCTGTAAATCAAAAATCGTGAATGTAATACATACAACTGTCTAAAGTTGATATCTTCACAGATGATGTATTACAGTTGCCGCTATAACAAAAAAGAACTAATAAAACTAAATAGGTCACTAATAGAACGAATAACATTTTTGCTCGTTTTCTTTCCTGGAAACGCACGGAACCTTTCCTGCGAGAGTCCGATTCGCGCTTAACCGGTTTTTCTTTTCAAGACGTGGCATCCTAAAAAGGATGAAACTATTTAAATAGATATTTACTTCATACGACAAGCAGTATCCCCAACAGGATCTGATTGGCACGTCACCCCAGCATCGTCGTCCATTCTGATCCGTCTGCATTGCCTTGTGAGTATATCGCCTCGGTTTGCATCGAGCACCGTGACTCGGTCCAGCACACAACGCCACCACAACTACCACCGCAGTCATAAAACTTAAATAATTGAACTTCAAACACATCTTTTTTATAAATATCACTTAATATTTCTAAACGTTAACGAGTTCCAAAGTCTTCTGTTGTTTTTCGACGAAAAAACGTTTTTATAAAGGGACGTGGAGGACGTCAAAACATATCTCTCGGCTGAGTTCACATCACAATGGTGTTCAAACCATTAGCCCTACATTGCGCCATTAAAACGTCGGATAAAAATAAAAGAGAATTTGCTTTGAATATATTTGAATAATTCATTCCTGTACCTACCTAGACGTATGAAAAAGTTAGTCAAATATCTTATTGGTACCATTTCAAGTTCATGTCGTCGTTTACATTAACCACATACACAAAAATCACATTAATCTATAGCTTTGCTTATCTGTTATGCTTTCACGATCATAATGATGAGCTGATTGTGATAAAATTTATATTCAACATAATTTAAAGCTTGGGGATGGATATGGCATTATTTTTGCAAAATATCAAGGCAGTGTGATTCCATGCGGACAAATCGCAAGTAAAAACTGGAGTGAATAATGAAAGTATGTTAATGACATTAAAATTAAATAACGAAATCCAGAAATCATTAATTAAATACATTCAAGTGGCCTGGAACAAATTGCGTCATTTAACACACGAACCAAATCGTAAGATCTGCAGCGTTTTGACCAGACGTAAAAGTAACATCTTTAAATACTTCGCATATCATCTCTTGACACAACGATTAAATGAATTAAAAAAAATTGTATGGAGTCCATGTTTGACCTTTCATTGACTTTTTTTATCTTACCAAACATAAAGCATGCCAGCTAGCTACAGATAGACTTAAAACCCGCGATCTTGACTTTCACTGTAGGAAAATGATATAGGTAGGTATAGTTATCGAATTTACCATACGACAGAATATATAATCTGAGGCTCTTCCGAGTATAGCTTTGAAAACTCCTACCATCAAATATATTTATAAATGCTGGTAAGAATTTTCAAACCCCTTTCGAAATAAAAATTGATAAACAAATAGCTACAATTGATCAAATTAAACATGCTACGCCGCGCCGCTATATTGTCTTACAAAATCAGTTATTTTGAAATTGATTGAGAATAAACCCAATAAGCAGAAAACTACATCATATATAACCAAGACGGTACCAAGTAATTGGAACATAACGTGTTTAGGTATTAGTTTTCCATTCGTAACATGTATGTAAGCGTTAGGTTATTTTATTTTCATAAAGGGTAGGAATCGGTACCCTGTTTTAGGAACCGGTGTGGTGGTTGCATTAACCATGAGTCACTCGCCATGTATAGAGGTAAATTTTAGTGGGGCACGCGTCATCTACTAAGAAATTTAATTTTAGCCCATTGTGAATTTGCAGGAGGCCATATTTGAATTGCCCTTGCCATAATTGTGTTCATATTGCTGACAGCTATAAACCCGTGGACAGAAATGGTGCACCTATACTTATCCAGCAAATGGTGTCGGTAATTCCACAAATAAATTTAAATATTTCATCTAATCATGGTAATTATTATTACATTGCAAACAGAAAAAATCCACTTATTGGCTTACTAAAGTTTCCTTATCTAATAGTTAAAATATTTTCTACTACTAACTAGATACTTATTTTCTTGTGTAATTAATTATTGATATCCCCAAAACTATAATGTTAACTAAGGAACCTTATCATTATGTAATTAGGTCTCCTCTTTTTTTGGATAATTCTGAACAGCAAATGGCAGAACTTCATATTGTAGAAAAGCTTAAGGCATACTCTTAATGCATACATTCCTAATTTATAATTTTGAGCGTCAGAACCATCTCTAATTTAGGCATACATTTTTATATGCGAAATGATTAAAAAGGGGAACCATCATATCGCAAAAAATTCACATTCAGTATTTTTTAAGAAACGTTATCTATTTAGTCTCGCCAAAAATATTGTTAGCATTAAAAATAAACAAAGTATTCCTTTTGAATTTTGAACGCTTGGTATTAGTCAAATGCTTAAGTACCGGTACAATAAAACCTCATTTTGTGAGAGAAAAAGATCTAGCCAACCACGTAGTGGTCGTACAATAAAGGCGATCAAAGCAGTAAGGGAAAGAATTAGAAGAAATCCTGTCCGAAAGCAAAATATTTTATTTCGGGAGGTAAACATAGCACGTGGCTTATTTTAAAAGGTGACTTAGGACTTGCGGCCAATGGAGACCACTTCGAATAAGCTGTATTTCTACAGTTTAAGAAGCAGAGAAGCAATGCATTTGACTGCTATTATTTTAGTATGTTTCCATTAGTTAATAATAACATAAAATGATAAATAACGAAGTTTTTTGGTCCTGTAGATCGCGTGATGGGTGAGATTTTTCTTAACAGATATCAAAACTAATTCATTTAGTTTTGATATCTGTTAAGAACTAAGATATCCGTTTAGGCTGCTTTTAAATCAGCCGTCTTGTTGAACGATCCAAATGCCATTTTGATACAACTAGAAAACTAGGCGTGCGATTGAACGGCGCCATTCAATTAAAGGGCCAACTTCACAATTAGTGCCCCAAGTGCCTAAAACAACCTATAACAAGTGCCAAGTGCATATAGTATATTTTTTTTGTTTGGTTCTTATTACATTTTGTTTTTCATAAACATTATTGAATAGACCTTTCAACATCATCGTTTGGAACGGTAGCATATTCTCTCTCAACTCCAAAATCAATTTGCTATGAGACCTCTTAAAGGTAATGCTTGATTTACGGCAGAATTACTGTGTACATTTCAACTCCAAGTATAGCGCACGGTGTGCAATACAATACGTTAAGTAGTTTACAATAGTCACTCGTTTATTTAAGGAATTATAGTGAAAGCTTTATACGAATTTCTTCATAAAACATTTGGTAATACTCTTGTGATATATTGAAAAATATTAAAGAATAAAATACTAGCGGGCTTACTCAATTTTAGGTTGACCATAAATTTTAATTTAAATGATTTTTGATTGAGTCGTTTAGTATCAAATCTGGTCAAATACAAATTTTAAAAATTTTAAACTCAACATTTTACTGTATTCATCGTTATCAAAATAACAGTTTGTTTTTTTTTTATCAGTCATATCAGTTCATTTTTAAGATAAACCGGTTTGAAAAGTGATTGTGGAATCAAAAATGAATAAATCCAGTACTCTTATTTTCAAAGGAGAATGGGCTAAGTCGGCTAAAATTACGCAAATTGCGCACTATGCTTTTATTTATCAAAAATCTTCTCTTTAATTATAATATATTCTAAATTAATACTATTTTAAAATTATGCGGCATTTAAAATTAACCGTATTAAAACAATTGCTAAACTGACTAATTTAGACTCATGATATGGCCTTGTATGTACTAAATGTCAACCATGCAACAATAGACTCGATAAGGCGATCGATTATAGAAAACTAAGGGAATAATCTACGTATCGATTTGTAAACGATTGTTTAATTACTATCTAAGATAAGACTTCCTTCGGTTTTCCTTTGGAGCATGAACAAGGTATGTATGCTATTTCATAGTAAATGATAGGAGGCAAATTAATGCAATCGGCCAGGTGGTGCATCTTAATATGACGTGTACAGACTGAACCAACGATCGGCCAAGTTAACGTTCGTCACTAATCCCAAAGAATAGGCTTCGTTTATTCGTATAGGCATAAGGATAAGATTAAATTATGCTATAGTTATAAAATATGGTATTTAAATATTCTCTATTATTGTATAATGGTGATCAAAAAACCTACTAAGTTTCATTAATCGACTTGACATGCGAACTTCCTACCACTAGTTTTACAAAATAAGTATTTTAACTATGATAATGTTGGTCAGGTATTATATTAGTCAAAGACTATTTTTTAATCGGCGCAGGCTGGAGTACCCAAACGTAGGGTATTCGAAGCTGTGCGACCAACTCTCCAGTGGGGTTTTATTGCTGATGGCGGCCAGTTCCCTTGGTACGGCCGGCTCTCCGCGTTCTAGAGCGAGCCATCACTCTCCCTCTGTATACCTCCTCTCTCCCTTGAAGCTAAGGTCCCAGAGGGGCATACAGGCCAATACGCATCCCTTATAGGGCCGTACTCTTTATGAATCCGGCGAACAGCTTGCGGGAAACATGCGGGGACCTCACCTGGGGCCATGGAAAATCGCCACTTCCGGCCCCATGCTCCTTATCCTTCCTATCACTAGGTGACGGCTTGCTTCCGTTCTTACTCTTTCCGTTACTCTTTCTAAAATGTCGTATTTTGTCATTAGCGTAACACACGACCCTTGTTTTCAGCAAAGACCGACCACGAAGCAGCCGGCCATATCCTATGTTCTACAAGAGCGGTCCCAGGACCGACCCTTGTGGAACACCGCACTTCATTGTACGTTTGGTATGCTTTTTAAAATGCTAACTTTCAAGTAGCAAAATGTGTTAGTATATAAATGTAATTTTCACTAAGTTGTATATTGTTTAGCAATTGTTGTATTAGTTAAGTCGTTTCTGGTTTGCTCACAGTCAACCTAACAATTAGCTAACTAGTTATTAAGTCACAGAGAACAAATAGTAATAACACTTTTATAGATAACACGAGTTACTAATTAAGAAATGATATTTATAAATTATATTATAATAAGTATAATTTGTTCTTAATGTAAAGATGATACTATACAAGGAGAAATTATGGCAGTGTGTAATTGAACTGACAAACAACTTAATTACACTATGAACCGTCCATTAAAAATGCGACTGTTTTCACCCTTTTAGTAGTTTTAGTTCGAAACTGTAAATGAAAATGAGGTTCATTTAAGGCTGGACTCATGGTGACTGTCCTTCGTTTACTTTGAAATTGACTACCGTAAAAGCTACACGCGGTCGTTCGGCGAGCTTTTCGTTTCATATCATAAACATAGATCATTCTTTAGTTAGAATTACTTTAACAACAATTGTACTAGTTATATTCGGATAAAATGAACAATTTGTGTCAAAAGTATAGTAAACTTCAATGTGGTTTAAAAAAAAAACTAAATATTTAAAGGAATATAAATAAAATAGGTAAGTTTCTTTGCCACTCTTATGTAATGATATTATTCATAAACTTTTCTTATTAAATAGATTATATTTGGTTTTAGTCATATCTTGTCTTTTTATTTTATAATAGTGCTTGACTTTTTCTCGTTTGTTAAGTTTGTATACTTAGTATTCGAATTTAATGAATAAATTTTGTATTTTTTATTTCCACGACTGAATTTATCCCTTGTTTTGAACTCTTTTTAATTAAGTAGACTAGAAATATAAGGTTGATTTTGTTATTGTGTCTCTTTTTTTTACAGTTCAATGCGCTAATCGAATCGCTCACCATAATTCCGAACTCTGGAATAACATGCTTCTTCTTCCTATTTTATTTTCGATAACAGGTAATATTGTATTTATGTGTATAATTACTAAGTATAGATATTATTAATTTTTCACATCAATCTAAGATTGTCAGTGCTTTACTATTTAGAGCTATATCAACGCGTAATGGGCATAAGGAGCGTGAGAATTTTTTTTAGAAACTCACAAGTTAAAATATACCTCATATTTGAAGATAGAAAGAAACTTGAAAATTTGTATTATGTTTTTTGAGTTAAAGTTAAATTGTACCGACCCATAGTTCATACTAGTCAAAATGTTGTTGTTTTTTGAGTGGAGTTTTAAAGGTTTAAAGCAAGTGTACAGTCAATAGCATGTCAGGCTATAAAAAACTGTCAAATTTCTCGATGACTCGATTTTAAGCCCTAATGCATTGTAGGTAGAGTTAAAAATCAGTTGATTAATTTAGACTTATTGTGGTAGCCTGATGTGCAACCGTGTGTATTATAAATAGGTAATATAACGTTAACTATCCTAGAGTAAAGGGCTTGTTGTACCAATTTTAATTGTTAATAATAACTGTCCAAGATTCGCTGATTTCGTTATTGTTTTACTAGCTATGCCAAAAAGATGATGGTGCAACGCATTCCGCATTCCAAACTTAGCATAAACCTTAACTTTGAATCTTATTATGGTGCAATACAGTCTATATGTATAATTTATAGAATATTGCTGGTCAAATGCAACACTAAATAACACTATTAGTCCCAAAACCCAATATCTTTTATTTTTAATTTTCCAGTGTATGTGAGATCGCTGCAGCTTACGAAACTCCATGTGCCCACTAGTGTACAGGTGGGAGGGCAAGCGCATTTGTCATGTGTTTGGCAGCTTGGACCTGACGATGTGCTGTACTCAGTCAAATGGTATAAAGACGGCGAGGAGTTTTTCAGATATGTACCAAAGAATCAAACGCCTCTGAGAAAATTCTCACTACCCGGAATTGAAGTTACGGTAATTATAATATGTTTCTTTGTTTATTTTAACATATTTTTAAATGTAAAAATAATAAACTGTTTTTGGTTTAACCGATGCCGATAAATAAACCTTGAAAATTATCAAACATTATTATAATAAAAAATAGCGGAAGAAATGTTTAGTGATGGCAGAAGAAGTTTTTGTGATGGATTTATTTATCAAATAGTTACAAACAGATACCTAAAATTTATCTGAAAATCTAGCTTATTAAAGTATATAATGTTGAAAATTTCTATTCTCTTTTTCTTGTAAAATGAACATTAAATTGAATGGACTGTTCGCAGGAGGCAGATTCTTTTGGTGCAAATTTGACATTAGCCGTCGACAACATAATAACGTCTGGGAGATATCGCTGCGAAGTATCTGGGGAGAAACCGTTCTTTCCAACTGTTTCAAAATATGGTGACATGCAAGTGATAGGTAAATTTTTTAAATATTTAATTATATAATTTATATTTTGAAGTATACCCGGCGAATCGCGGATAAAATGTTCTTGTATTTACGCTTATTTTACTACCGAGTAATGTTATTGAATCATAATTGAAACTTATACAGTACTGACAGCCTTACTGTACGTTAGTATTTTAATTATTTTCTACAATGCAAGTTAGTACATATTATATAAGTATTTCGTTTGAAATCCCTATCTTAGATATCTCTTCTACAAACGAAACTACGTACCTATTTAAATAAAAAAATTGTTTCCATATGTAGCGATTTTAAATATTTTATCACCGAACACAAAGAGGGTGTTCTTTGATCTCTAATCAAAATACATTATCGGGTATCTTACTTACTAAAGCGTTATTTATTGTATTTTCATTTTACGTCAATGTAGATAGTTTCGAACCAATCTCTTTCCGTAATCTAAATCTAAAATTTCCTGTAAAGAAAAACCGACCAAGATGATTATTTAAAGGTTGAAAAGATTTCATTTACTAAAATGTAACACAAAAGTATTGAAAATTTCAATAGGGCAATAAATTATAGCATTGAATCGAAATAACAAGGTGTTTCGTGGTTCAATTCCCGCCTGATATTTATGTTTATTAAATATATATATATATAAATAAATATCTGGACAAAGTAGCCTTGACCGTTTAAATTAATTTATATAGCTGTAGTCTTATCTCAATGCTTGTTTGCCTGTTTTCAGTGCTCCCCGATCATGGGCCAGTGATATCAGGTCTCTTGAAAAGATACAGAATTGGCGATAAACTTTTAATAAATTGCGTGTCAGGCCGATCATGTCCAGCTACAGACCTTACATGGTATATTAATGGAGAACCTGCTTTGTCAGATATTCATTCACTCGAATATCAAAAACTTAAAGGAGGTCTCACAGTCACTAAATCCACATTAGAATTAGAAGTTAAAGATGTGTATTTTAAACATAGTAGACTTAATGTCAAGGTAAGTTAAGCCTTCTTAGTTTCAATGGTAAAATGAACCTAACACATTAAAATGTAAAATAGTGAAAAGCCGTCATGGAGGTCTATTCATAGGATTCTCTTGTAATTTTCAGAGAAAATTACGGTACTTAAGTACAGTCAACGATATGTCAGACTAAACAAAACTGTCAAATTTCCCCCACTCGATTTTAAACCTTGATACATTATGGGCAGGGGTTAAAATCCATTGCAGAAATTTGACATATTGTGGCAACCTTTGGTTACCTGCAGCCGTGTGTACCTTAACCCTAAGACAAATAGGTAGTTAGTAAAGATTGTTATAACCGAGCTTTCATTGTACTGATAAGTAATTTTGTAGATGCGAGTAGTTATTAAAAGCTGAATAAAGTAACGTCAAGTTGAATATGACTTCAAGTATAAGTTCCTAAAGGAAAATATCTTCACATTTTGTGTGAGAATTAAAAAAATGTTTAATTGAAAATAAAAGATGTGGTTCTCGTGACGGTGGTAAAAAACATTTTTCCTTATTGTTTCAGTGCCTTGCCACACTACATCCGATATATTGGAAAAGCATAGAACAAAGCGCTATAAGGGAAAGAAATGCGATCGAAAAAGTTCTATATATAAATGACGCTTTAAAATTTGAACTTGATGACGATCGCGAAAGGAATTCTAGTTATCAAATTCAACATGTCGGCGTATTTTGGTTTGCAGTGATTTTTTACTCATCGGTGACTATTTTTTAGTAAAATAAACTACATATTATGAAGTGGTATAGGAGTCCGGAGATCGCTTTTCAGGATCACAGATAGTTCCCGCACCTAGTGAGGGGTATTTAAAAAAAATTGGCTGTGAATGTGATAAAGTCTTGCCTTCGTATAAACAGATAAAGGTCCCTTAAAACATAATAAATTTGAAATATATACCTATGCTGTTTTTATTGATTGTTCAAGTTTCGTCCAATTTCTATTCCTAATATTTCTATCTCTCTATTAATATCTCCATGCTCGATCTCTTGCGGGGTAGGCAGAAAAGTCCGAGCACCACAAGGAACGGCCTTTACATAGGTATGTTAGTATTTATTTAAGGTTATTTATTTAATGATATTATAATTTCTTTTTATCCCGCTAAATTATTCCTCATATATTGCAATTTTGCACTGTATTTAGAAGAAATCGGTAGTTATAGAACTTGGTATACTTAGCGACTAACAGTAGTCTATGGTTATTTTTCATAAAAAATAGTTAGGTAGGTCCTAGTAAAGTCTTAGAATCTTTCAATGATTTATTTTAATGATAAAAACGAGTGTAGACTATTAACGGAAATAAATACATAAATAAAAAAGTTGTCTACATCCCTACTGTGGAAAAAGAATACAAAACGGTAGTTTCTTACTTAGTCTATGGAGAATACAAGTTTCATTTGTCACTGATTGTCAATAAGCCCAGCAACAAAAATTATGTACCTTTAAATACTTGGTATTTTTTATCATTTAGTTTTAAAAATAGGTACACAAATTTCTTTTTTCATGTAAATTATTGTAATCAACGTGAGCTGTGTGTACCGACATTAAAATATAGCTTCATATAAGATGCTGCAAATTCAAGAGGATAGTTCTGTTTTAAGCGGGCAAAGAAATGAAATGTATCAAAGTCCTAGAAATTACAGAGGTAACTATTTGCTACAATATTATATTTATAGAAAATAAAATTGTATATTATGTATGTATAATTATTACTAAGAGCGTATAGGCTGCTACGACAACTTGTGCCTACATTCAAAATCAACATTTATTTATAAAGAAATAACACCCAAATAAGTTTTTTTTTGCTAAGGGCATGTGAATAGCAGAGCAATCAAAATTTTTTAATTTCTTATCATATAGGACTCTTTTTATATAGGTACGGAATCTTTAATATAGGTATAAGATTCCTTAAATAATGTAATCCTTGCAACACTTTTACAATAAATTTAAATAAAACTTTATTTATTGTCACACACAGATATGTGTGTGTGTTTGTGCGTGTGTGTGTTCGTGTGTCTTTAGGTGCGTGTTATAAATTGGTATCTATATCTATTTCAATGATGAACCGTTGATTTGGTTCCTTTCTTTGAATTTGCTATGAAACTACCAAAGTGATCAAGTTAAAATAGAAATCGATGACCTTGAGTTCCAATTTTAGTATATCTACTGCCGAAGCAAGTACACCGATGACCTTGAGATGGCGTGGTTATATCATAGCAAATGGATTTTAAGCGAGGGGTAATCTTTAGGGCAAGTTACCAATAGGCTTGCTGTACAAATTACAAATATTTTTTTTAAGACACATATGGATTTATTTTGAACACAGGTGAAAATTAGTGAAGCTTTTGGTAATGATATAAAAAAATGGAACTTGTAAGAAGTCTAGTTTTTATTTACTTCTAAATTCCTTATTTGCCATAAATGGGTATTATTCCATCACTGCTAGCAACATTAATTAGTATACTGTCAATCAAAAATCAAGGTGATATGCAGTGTTGTCGCATTAGCAGTACTTTCGTATCGCCATCGATAGTTTGCTTTAAAATAGTTTTGTTAGTACAATTTACTACGACTATTGGCGGTTGCAATACGGATCTAAACAGCAAACGAAAATAAATACATATCAATTTTTTTCTAGTGGTGTTTAATAAACTATTACTGATAAACATACTGTGGCACATCCGTTTTATACACTTTGTTGTCCACTCTGTGCGACGTCATCTATGATATTTTTAATATAAACAATAATGCATTTTTAAGTAGTCATTCAACATTAAAAAAGTCTAAAAGTAAACTCATACCTGTGTATAGAGTCATAGAGTCTGGCTAATGAAAGTAGACACTGGGTTTATTTGCAAACTTTTGACATGGCAATACTAAATGTCAATATCAAAGTGGTAAGATGGTGGTTCGTTGTCATTTGTTGTGTTTTATCGTGATCTTGTTTTTGTGATTTACGTACATAAGGATGAATAAAACAATTAAAAGTGGTGTGCGGGAGTTATTGTTCCGTATGATTTCCAAATTTCAAGAACAAAAAAAAAGAAAATGATGCTGTTTTTGAAGAAAAACAGGGTTGTTTACGCGTAATATTAAATTTTTTTTGGTTAGTAAAACAATATTACTTTGATACTTTGTTATGTTAACTTTTTAATTTGAGTTAAAGAAATCATAAACAATTGCGTATTTACCATTTCTACAAGCACATTTATCATATAACGTATTAATATAATTTAAAAAAATAATGAAAGTATATTTATTTACAGAGAATTTGGAGGATGTTGCAGGGGTTAATAAAATAGTTGAAATTATCAAAAAACTTACTGATTTGGAGCAGAAAAACAGATTAACAAATCAAAATCAATACCTAGAAAAAATAGCTTCACTCACTGGTAACTTTGCTATTGTAATTTGTATGTACATACATATTTCAAATAATTTTTAATTGTTAGTAAATACAATTTATTTTATTTATTTTTCACAGAGGTTAGTGTAACAACATTAAAACGATTAAAAAAGGAAGGTGCAGTAAATGATGGTGTCTGGAATACTCCAGGAAAAAAACGGCCACACAAACCCACAGTGTCAGAGTTAGATAGTTTTGATGTAGATGCTATTCGCAATAAAATTAATGAATTTTATATTGTGAGAAAACATGTTCCTACATTGAAAACACTTATGCTGGAATTACGGGAAAGTATTCAATTTAATGGATGCCGGGAAACTCTTCGCCGAATACTATTGGCAAATGGCTTTGAATTCAAAAGAAACAAAAGTGAACGTTCATTATTAGTTGAACGCTATGACATATCTGCCTGGAGACACCGTTTTTTAAGGGCCATAGGTATTAAACGTGCAGAAGGGAAACAAATAATTTACTTAGATGAGACCTATGTACATAAAAACTACAAACCCAAAAAGTCTTGGCAAGGTCCTTCTACAAGTGGTGCGATTGAAAATATTTCAGCAGGAAAAAGGTACATAATTGTACATGCTGGCTCGGAAAGAGGCCCTGTACCAGACTCATTGATAGTTTACAGCTCTAAGTCAAAAATGGCTGACTACCACCATGACATGAATGCTACAAATTTTAATAAATGGCTACAAGAAAAACTTATACCTAATTTAAATGAGCCAAGTATAATAGTTATGGATAACGCTAGCTATCATTCAGTAATTGTAAATAAAGCTCCTACATTACAAAACCGCAAAAATGAAATAAAAGAATGGCTTAGTATAAATAATATTCCATTTGAAGACTACCACACGAAAGCAGAACTGCTATGTTTTGTAAAATTGCACAAACAAGAGCCAATATATGAAGCTGATGAACTTTTAAGGCAGAATGGTCATGAGGTGTTGAGACTTCCTCTTTACCACTGCGACTTAAATGCTATTGAATTGGTATGGAGTTTGGCTAAACGTAAAGTAGCGAGTAAAAATATAGCTCTGTCTGCAGTAGAGTTAGAAAAGGTGATAAAAGAGTCATTTGAAAACATAACACCTGTGGAATGGAAGAAAATGACAGATCATGTTATACATGTGGAGGATAAATACAAAGAAAGAGATTGTATTACAGAAGATAATTTGGAAAGTTTTATTATCAATGTTGGAGATAGTGATTCCAGTGACTCTGATAATGAATCCCTACATATGGAATTCTTAGATTCAGATTTTGATTATGGTGATTAAATATATATTTTCTTAATCAATACAAACATTTTTTTTTTTCTTTCTTACATCTCTCTATACTAATATAAAGCTGAAGAGTTTGTTTGTTTGGTTGAACGCGCTAATCTCAGGAACTACTAGTTTGGATTCAAAATAATCTTTTTGTGTTGCACAGCCCCAGTCATTTATATTACTTGTGTATGTTATACATTATTGTATTATTAAATAATAATCTTATAAATTACTTATACCTTGTATTTTGCAAAAGTATCAAAATACTTTATTCCAAGAAATGCCTACTGTTTTTAGGGTGGTCATGCTTTTATTTTTTAAATTTGCCGCGCTTTTTCAGTGTCTACTTTCATTAGCCAGACAATAGTACGAGATCAATAAATACTAAATATACGGTACAGTGATGATACCATACAATATACGGTAAAGTGGTGATCTCATACATTATACGGTAAAACACTTTTGTGAGTATGATATTTTATTTTTCCTAAATTATTCATGAAAAATCCAATATTTTATACTCGTTGTCACGTGCCCGCAAACAGCGCGTGACGTCAACTTCCTCTTACTTATGTCAGAAATTAGAAATTTCAACTTTATGCATACTATAACGGAATTAGTTTCAGAATGCCGTGACGTCATGGCAACGCCATAACAGAAGTGGCGTTTTCGCGGGAATTTTTTATTTAGCTTATTATATGAATGATACTTTTTGAATATTTTTTTTGATATCTATATGTATATCTATAAAATAAAAGCATATAAAAAAGTTATCTACACCTATATTGTCGATTGTTATTGACGATATTATGTATCAGTGATGAACCTTTCCCACTCCATTCGGGACTGCCTTGACAAAATAAAAACATAGCCGTTAATGACTAAAAGTTTAAGACACACTAGTTTAATAGTGATTAATATTAAGGATGACGGTTCCAATAAGATTGTAATATGCTTGACTCGACTGACTCTGAAGTGTAGAGTTCTCTAGACTCTAGACGGGCATGCCGCGGGCAAATCTGCAGACATAGCTGCCAGATCTAGTTATTAACTATCCAGATATGCCCACCCTCTACGAACCCGACCGTCTAGTGAATTCTCTGCTTAATTTAAGTTCACTGTACCATCCCACATTATCGATATGCTATCCGTGCTACCATCGATTGTACAACACTGTTTCACACACCTGTGTCATTGTCAAAAATACATACACGATTTTAGCGAAAACCAAATTAATAAAAACAAATGAATTTTGAATCAACAAGACGAAAAACAAGTGTTCTATTTCTAGTATCCACTTATTTAGAGAAGAAAATTTAATTGGGTTAAATTTATTTGAGTATGTAGTAATAAATCTGCGCATCAAAAGACGAATGGAATATTTCATGAGGTTGTTAAGGAGTTTTAAGTGATTTATATCTTTATTCCATATTTTAATGAGCAATTAGTCTAAATATCTATAAAGATATGGCGCAAAGACCTCAAAGTAAAATCAAGTCCAGAATAAATGTCTCTAATAAGTCCGTTTTTCATCTACAAGACAAAAAAGCTGATGACAAAGAACTATCTCTGGGTTTGATCAAATCAGCTAAGCGTACTGGACAATTGAGTTTATGTAACAGAGGCCTTGGAACTGGTAAGTTAGTAATTGTTTTCTATTACTTAATAAACAGACAGTCAATATACTTTCATGACCACTAAAACTCAATGTTTTATTGCTTAATAATTTCATGTCAGAGGATTATGTGATGCTGATAATAAGATAAAATTAATTTTCTTTCATTTGTATGTTTCTTGTAACTCAGTCTGCAATCAAATGGTGAAGCCATATAGCCAATGACTTAAGTTACATCTGCATAGTCTCTACTTTTCAATAGAGCAATATCACAAATGGTATATTGAATGGAATTAAGCAAAATTATTACTCATCAATTGCTAGTTTTAGAATTATATTAAATTTTGATTACAATAGTAGGTATATTATCACTAAACTGATTTGTCAAATTAATTTTTCTGAAAGCTTGAAAATCAATATCTTTGGTCAGTTTGTAATTTGTGAGAATAAAATTATATAAAATTTAATACCATTGTTTGAAAAATTACCAATACAACAATGTAAATTTATAAATTCAACTGTATGTCATTTTTAACTGTTATTGTATATTTAAACATTTTAAGTAGGAACTATTATGATTATCAGAAATTTATATGATATTTTAGTGCCAGACAATGTATGGAAGATCGATGAACTTGTTTTGGAAGAAACAAAAGAAGTTGATCTTTCCAGATCAGATATCCACAATTGGTGGAATTCTGAACCTTTAAAGATGCTTGACCTAAGCTCAAATGCAATAAACAATATACCACCACAAATTAAAATGCTACAATGTCTTGTTACTCTAAAGGTAAGTGAACATTGTAAGTTTGAAATATTTTATAAGTATAAATAGTTTACTTTTAAACACTACAAAAAGACCTGAATTCTTAATAACTGAATTAAAAAAAAATACATGATTTTATGACCTGTGGATGATCTGTCCTAACTAAGCAAACCACTTGTATTTAAAGTGCTTTGGGGTAATATCAAAAACAATGAAATTCTGTAAATGGTGAATTAATACCATATCAGGCATTTTTTGTTATCAACTGTTGGTAAATTTCACTAACGGTCAGTTGCAAAAACATTCATTAAAGTCTAATCTAGACTAATTATTCATATACTCAAATAATTTTTTATTTACAGCTCCATGACAATGCATTACCAAGTTTACCCCCTGAGATTGGAGAATTGAAAACACTTTCAAATCTCAGTTTGGACAGAAACAAGCTCACTGAATTGCCAAAAAAAATCTATCAGTTAACAGAGCTGAGATGGCTAAGTTTATCACATAATCAACTAAAACATATTGCACCAGATTTTGGAGATTTAGTTATGCTCACTTTCTTGGTAAGTTATAATACAATGTTAAACGAAAACAAGATGGTGTTTGTCCTGACAATTTTTGATAAAGAGGAAATAAAATAAAGCACCAAAATATTTTTAAACCAGTTCAATTATTGTGTTAACCAATAAAATCCCTTATTTCTGTTACAAAGTGTCTCATATATTTTACATTTATTGAAGTCAGTTTATTTAGGCTCTCTTATCGTATTTTTTCTTATAGGAAAATTTTTGCCCACTGAGGTTATCTCAGAAATATGAGTTACTCTTTTTAATAATTATGCTTTGTTTAATATTTATTTATAAGTCTAGGAATTTAACTTTGGTCTCTTATACAAATAATATTAAACCAACAAGTAACTTCCAGGATTTATCTCACAACAAACTTGTAGAATTACCGCCTGGTATGGGTTATTTGGTTCGTTTAATTGAACTTAACTTATCACATAATCAGCTACAAGAGTTGCCACCAGATATTGTCAATCTTCGAGGTAAGATTTTATACTTTATTTCGAGGAGGGAAATATACTCTAAAATTTTCTTAGTAACCAAGATATCCCAGATAGGATTATTGAAGTATTTTTCTGTAAGATAAATCACAATATAGCATTGTGAAATTAAATGTTATTCTTCGTTTTTTATTCTTTACACACCATTCAATTTTAAAATTCAATTTTATAAATTGACTTTTAAATGCCATATTAAAATTTTTTAGATTTGAAAAAATTTAATATTAGTAATAACAGTCTCAAAAAACTACCTCCTATGGGTGAACTTAGAAAAATGGAGATATTTGATGCAAATCATAATGATATTGAGGAGCTTCCTGATTTCTATGGATGTACAGCATTGAAAGAAATATATTTGGCTAACAACTTTATTAAGGTATTGAAATATTTTAGCTGGCAATAGTGATTCGTAGACAAAATGATTTCTCACAGACATTAATGAGTATTTGTCTGTGCTTGATAATATTAAATATAATTGCTATTATTATTTGATAAAAATCATTTAATACCCCATTGTAAAGCTACTTATTTGTGAATGAAACAAACTGTTGTAGTATTTTAAATCTTATATATAATAAGATTTTAATCCTCGTCATTTCTATTTTAAGGAGATAACTGAAGAATTTTGTGATCAAATGCAACATCTGAATGTCTTAAACATCAGGGATAATAAGATAGAAATCTTGCCAGAAAATGTATCTTTATTACAGAAACTCAAGAGACTTGATCTTACTAACAATAATTTGAATAAGTAAGTGTATGTTTCATCAATATCTATATCTACTTTTTTTAAATTAACAAAAGAATATTATTTAAATTATTAGACTTAATGTTTCAATCGTAATATATTTTTTTTATATAGGCTACCAAGAAATCTCGGCTTGCTATCACAACTCCAGAGTTTAAGTATGGAGGGGAATAGACTGTCGTCAATCAGGCAGGATGTTATTAGGGGGGGTACGAATCGTATGATGAAATATCTCAGGGACCGCATGACAGAAGAAATTGTGACCGAAACTAGATGCGAAAAAGATTCTATATGGCCTGATAAGTAAGTTTTTGTTTAAGGTTATCAACACAACAGATATCTTCACAGATTTTACAAACTAAACAATACATCAAAGTGTAACAAATGGCGGTCTTATCGCTGAAAGCGATTTCTGCCAGACAACCATTGGATGGATAGGAATGTTAATTATAACGAAACGGGGGTGTAAACTTAAAGTAGGTAATTCCAAATAAATCATTGAAACATAACAATAATAGACACCAGAAGTTGACAAATATAATATACTTGCATAAATACATATAACATAATACATAAATATATAAAATATGATACATATAAATACTAATGAATTGAAGAAGGGGTTATTAGCAGTTAAAATATATTAAACAGATAAATAGTGTTCTTTTACCAATTCTTTGAAAATATTTAATGATTGAGCGCGTCTTATGGAAGTCGGAAGAGCATTCCAAAGACGCACAGCTTGGACAGTGAAAGAGCCATCATAAAAAGTAGTTGTATGGAGAGGGGTTTCAAGTTTCAGGTTTTCCGATGACCTCAAGGAAAATGAAGTACAGCAGTATAGCGGATTGAAGCGTTCTTTCAAATAGCGCGGATAAAGGGGGTTAAACAAAATATTGTAAAGGAGGGATAATATATGAGCATTCCGGCGAAGACGAATTGGAAGCCACTTGAGCTGAGTACGAAATTGAGATATATGATCATATTTGCGCAATCCAAATATAAACCGAATACAGAAGTTTTGGAGCCGCTCAAGTTTATTAAGCTGGTCTTCCGTAAGATCGAGATAACAGACATCGGCGTAATCAAGAATTGGAAGCAACAAAGATTGTGCTAGAGCAAGTTTAGTGGCAGTCGGCAAAAAGTTAAGATTTATGTGCAGCAACTCAATTGATATAGTTACAGAAATGCGACATCCGTTGAATGTGCAAAGTTTGATGTCACATCAACATTTTGTCAGTTCTGTTTAGGGTTGCCTATTTTTATTAGAAGAAATAGAAATCTGATTTATAAGTAGGTAAGTGTAAATTTATAAAAAAAGGTGGTTTTTCATTTCGTTTGGTACTTATTTGCTTATGATAATAGCTATATATCATAAATTACTGCATTACTATCATTATTATCATAAGTATAGTGTGAAAAAAGAGTAATTAGTAGTAGTAATTAGTAGTTTCGGCGTGATTGACGTACAAACATCCAAACAAAGAAACTTTCACATTTATAATATTAATAGGATAGTGTACGCCTGCATGATATAAAGTATAATACTCTATTTTAGAATTTATATTTGAAAGAGTCATTTTTGTGTCATTTTTACATGTTTTGGTATTCATTAAGTTTTTGATTTAGCACAATTGGTTCATTATATTTCATCAGGTACACATTGAAGAAAAGTCAAGCACTCATGGTTCCCGGGCGTGATTTGACCGATGTACCCGATGATGTGTTTAAGGCGGCCGCCGATGCGGAGGTGCATATCGTCGATGTATCCAAGAATAAACTAAACGCTGTTCCCATGGGGTGTGTAGACTTAACAGTATGTAATGTAACAAAAACTGTGACATGTTGTTTTTTGTTTGTGTTCGAACCAGTATTGCCATATTAAAATAAGTTAGTGGTCGCTCAACGGTCTATGTTCGACGATACAGTTTAAAAATTATTAAGGTTTTATTTATCAACTAGCTTTCCGACAGCGGCTTCGCCCGCGTGGTTCTGTAATGTACTTAAAAACCTTCCTTTGAATCCGCATCAAAATCCGTTGCACTGTTTTAAATATCTAAGCATACATAGGGACAGACAGACGGAAAGCGATTTTGTTTTATACTATGTACTAGCTTTTCGTCAGCGGCTTCGCCCCCGTAGTCCCTAGGAACTGTTCATTGGATATCGATTCAAATCATGACAAGGGTATAATATGACAAATATATAAAATGACAAATTGAATAGTAAACAATAGTTACCATGGCAACGTTTAAATTCCCCATACATACTTCCAAACCAATAAAAACTGGGAAAATAGTAAACACCATTGAGATATTTACTCTTTTCCGAGTTTTTATTGGGAAGATGTGTTAGGTCCATATTATGTATAGTTTAGACCGAAATAATAAGACAAGTTTTATTTTAATGGCTTGCCTGAGTCTTCGGTCGTTATTTTCAATGATGAATTCCATACAAACTTACAAAATCTATTTTCGCAATAAAAGTTCACCTTTTCCTAAGGTCAACTCTATCGCTGTAATTAATTTCATTAAAATCGGTCCAGTGGTTTTTAAGTAGGAGAGCATAACAGACAAACAGTCAGAGTTATTTTCGCATTTATAGTTTTAATAAGAATGGGAAAAATGTGTAATATTCCAATGAACATGTTTTATTTCAGTATATGCCATGTGAAGGATACTCTGTCACAGTTGATATTATCTGCAAACAACATCTTAAACATTCCACCCGAGATATGTCGCTGCGTTCATTTGCAATATCTTGATCTCGGGAAAAATTGCTTGTCAGACTTGCCCTCAGAAATTGGGACGATGAAGAACTTGAGGGAACTTGTTATCTCTAACAACAAGTAAGGATAAATATGGTTTTCGAAATATAAATATGTAATAATAAGTACACAACAACACTACGCTATAAAAAAAATAAATAAAAAAAAACTAGTTCAAAAGCTATTTTACACCTGTAGGATATTGAGAACTTAGTAGGTATAAAAATAGTAATAAAATTAAAGGCATATCAGACTGAACAGATACAATTACGGAGCATCATTTGCACAATCAGCCGTCATGTCAAAGACTGTTTTGTATGTACTTATATGTAAGGTTTAATTCTTATAAAGTTATAAGGTGCATAAGGTTTAATTCTCTAAGTTCTGATATGTGTAATAGGGGCGTGACGTCACGCGCTGTTTGCGGTCACGTGACAACGGGTAAAAATATTTGTTTTTTCATAATTAATTTAAGCAATGCAATAAAATAGCTTAACTAAACATTATCTGAATGTTATGTTTACTTGCTATAGGTACGTGTCGTGACAACCTGTAATTAAAGCGGCACTTGTAAGTTACTGTTGTAAGCTTTACTGCCATACGATTGTGGTGTATATTATGTTGGTTGTTCTTAAATAAATAAAACGATTTTAGTTTTAGAGGGGCGTAATGTCATAGAGACGCCATGATAGAAGTTGGTGATTTAGCGGGAAGTTTTGAAAATTTAGATATTTTTCATGTATATATAAAAAAGTTGTCTACACCACTATTTGTATGATGCAGCATATTAATCTATATATTTGAAAGTGATTTCATAGTCTTCTCAGTACAAGGTGTCCCGGTCTAGATTTGCTAACCGATTTGAACTGTTTGTAACAGCGTTGCCTTAATGAATGATATTAATTATAATTATATGTAATCGGGTCTTGTTCGTGCATTTTTTTTTTAAACTAAATTTACCTCGACGTTTTGGCTACGTTACAGTAGCCGTGGTCACGAGGAGACTGGAGAACTGGCGGGTTTATAGCGGGAGAAATTATATGTAATCGGGTCTTGTTCGTGCATTTTTTTAAATTAATAGCTTCAAGAAAATGCACGAACAAGACCCGATTACATATAATTACAATGTATACAAATCGTATGAGTTTAAAAAAGAATGATATTAAATTTGAAAATCCATTTCAACTCGCAGGTTTACCAACGTCCCGCCGTGTGTGTATGAGTTGGAAACCCTGGAGATTCTGTTGGCGGCGGAGAATCAGATCGAGGAGATCGACGTGTGTGAGTCGGCGTTGGGCCGATTGCGACGGCTCGCGGTACTCGATCTGTCTAACAACAGTATCAGCTTCGTGCCCCCCGAGCTTGGTAACTTCACGCATTTGAGGTTTGTTTTATACAGGGTTATTTGAATTTTTTTTGCGATCTTCCATGTATAGATTGAGGTAGATTGAAGAGGTCGATGCGATATGATTTTTGAACAACTTTTGCAATGGACAGTCGTTGGATGGGTGACCAAAAATATACATACAGTATTTTTTAAGCATATTTCACTTAAAAAATTTTTAGTTTAACAATGTTAATGCAAAATTAATCAATGATAATATACATACAGTGTGTTGTTTCTGTTTTTTGGGAACATGAAAGGCATTGTTGAAACAATTTGTATTTTATGACACTGGCAACAGAGTTGAGTTTTCAATATCATGGAAAACTTTATTATTCTCTAAAAATATTAACAAAAATCGTATAAAATTTCCAGAAGTTTGGAGCTAATGGGAAACTGTTTCCGTCAGCCTCGACACGCCATATTGTCCAAGGGCACTGCATCCATTCTCTCGTACCTAAGGGATAGGATCCCTACTAATAAATAACATGTACCATTACCCCACCTTCGTGTCATGAGCCATATACATTAAATAAAAAAAAAGTTTTTTTAATGGTTTCACTGACGAGAAAAAAATTGCATTGTTATTAATTTATAAACCTACAAAGCATAAGTATCATATTTTCATTGTCGATTGCACATATCATTTTGACGGATGAAGGTAGTATGTATTACTTATATATCTTAATCGGAATAGGTAGAGTTGTTCTAACTTTATAAGATAATACGTTGGATTCCTGAAAATGTTTATAATAATAAACAATTGTTGGTCGTTGTGTAAGTACCTATATTAATGGATGGCTTTTAGACACTGTTTAAACATAAATCTTTTGCTTCCTATTTATTCATAAGTCTTTATTCATGCTAACCGGTTTAAACTTAAGCTTTAGCTACTGCAATAAAGATTAAAAAAATACCTTAAATTCCAGATTAATATCCATATTAACGTAAAATAAATATAAATAAATATTAGACAACATCGCATGCATTGTTCGGATTTCAATTAATAGCTAAAGCACGTGTATTCATTAAATCATTATAACAACCAGACCTGAGACAATATATAAAAAAATAGTTTTTTGTGTTATTCATCTAAATTTATACTAACATTATAAAGAGGACAGATTTGAAATTCATTTTGTTTGTTTGCACGAATATGCTCTGAAACTACTGAACTGATGCTAGTATCTTATATGTATATGTTGAAACCAGCGTTCGAGACACTGGGCCACGGAGGTCGGTAAACTAAAACATTATACTTAAACTTATTTAAATCTTTGCCGGTACAATATATGGTTTAAGGCCATTTACCCGAAACAACTCTGCTTATTCCAATCTTTACTTATGTGTTATTAAAAAAATGATTGGAGAAAGATATTGTAAATCAAGTTTATTGGTCTAAAATAATATGTAAAAATTGCATCACCAATAATAATAAAAAAAGACTATGGCATAAATATTACCAGTTTTATTTATAAATACAATAGTGTACTTTTACTTGAGCATAAACCAAAAATGTATGTTTTTTTTTGTTAAGTTTAAAATTATTGTTGCCATTGTTACCATTGATTTTTATTTTTATTTGAGATTTGTGATCGCTAATTTGTTGTTATTTTATTTCTTTGTTAAATATTTTTAATGATTCCTTTTATATATTTCAATCATACATGTTTAAAATGGATTGGGATGAGGCAAATCTAAATTGAGTGTAAGAGATGTAATTAGTATAATAATACGGGTGTAGACAGTGAAGGAAAATAAATATTATTTTTTTTTCTGTTAGTGTTTAATATACTATTACCGGTAATCATACTTTTATGATTATTATATTTATAATATTGCTTAAACTAATTATGAAAAAAATATATGCTCATTATCACGTGACCGCAAACAGCGCGTGACGTCACGCCCATCTTACTCATATCAGAACTTGGAGAATTCAACCTTATGCCTACATAGAACGAAATTCGTTTTAGAGTGCCGTGACGTAAGTTTATTTTTATATTTAACTTATTATGTGCATGATATTATTTAAAAAAATTTTTTTTTGATATATATCATGTATAAATTAAAAATATAATTAAAATTGTCTACACCCCTATTGCTTTTTAAAATAAGTCACAGCTCAAAAAAGTATTTGTAATCTATGCTTAAAAATGTATTGCCAAAAAGCTATCAAAATGTTGACCAATAATGTTATTTTTGGATGTTTATCTTCACATTAAATTATTGTGAAAATGAGTTCACTGTAAGAGGCCAAGAAAAAAGTTAAAATATTTACACGCTTGTATATTATGTAAAATTGTAATTGTACATTGGAGCCTTGACAATATTAATTGTATTAGTTTTACAAATTTCATAAAGTGCTACATCTAAATCGTCTTATAATCTCTTGCATGTTGATATCGTATAAGATTTCAAAAACTTCTACATATTCTTATTAAAAATTTACAATACACACATACTCCTAAATGTTCGGAAATCCAACTTCAAACGGCTAAATTGAACCCTGACCTATAACGTATGAGTCAGTTAATGAAAGCTGAAACTTGAAGTATGTATTCTGCTAAGCCGTTGGTTATTCTAGTGATTTATATATCCCGTGTTTTATGCTATTTCAATTTGAATCTTCAACTGTATTATAGTTAAGATCATTGTCAAGAGTAAGCACCTCAAGAATAGAAATATGCACTGCACTTTTAATCCTACTTCATTATTTACATAATTAAAACATATCTAGTAGCTTATTTAAAAAAAATCAAGAGTTTATACACGAAGTATTTATATATGTCGTAGGCCAATCGTTGAATTAGGCCGTTTGATGATATGTCCGACTATACTCAGGACAATAAGTTTTGTAGGGTGACCAAAGTACTATGTAAGCAGGGTTGGGCAACAATCCGGATTTTCTCCTACCACCCATCCCCGTATTTAAGTAAATAAAATGATGTTTAAGTAATATTTACTTATTAAATAATAAAAGATACAACTTTTAAACGGTTTCATAGTATTTGTATTTAGTTTATAGAATAAAAATTGGGCAAATCGACAAATACGTTGCTCTCGTCGATCTGCCAAACTTTTAACCGGGCCGATTGTGATTTGCCTGCCAAATCAAGAAATAGCGACATATCGTTATATGCCCGGCCAGATCTCGATCGGCCCAATTCAATGATTGGCCCACAACATATATAAACAGTACAGTAGAATCTCCATGCCATAACATAAAACAGTTCAGCTATGAGTGAATCTATGGATAAATGTATTGTAAGTTTGGCTAATTCTCTCCCTTGGAATAATTATACATATTTTCTCAGTATAAGTAATGAAAAAATTAATTAATTAATTAATGCAGTCATACTGAACGCCAGTCCTCCTTTTAGAAGTTTATAATTTTAACAATCTTAACTGAATATTAAATGAATCTCGGTACAGTCACGGAAATGTATTGTTTTTCAGCTTAAGTATCAATTTATATATCGGTTTAGTCCCGTCAAACTCCGTTTTAACTATGAAAATAGCCAACAGAAGCAAATTTATTATATGATGATAGACAGGTGTGAACTTATTTTTTTATTATTACTTACAACTTTGAAATAGCGTTGAAACAAACACAAAGTAAAGTAAGTTTTTTAGTTATGTTTAGTTTAGGGATTGATACAACAGAATTGGCCCCATTGCCAAAAAAATGTGCAACTTCTTGGTAAAGCAGCGGTTGCATACATTCAGCCCCGGCCTCTCCATGTGGATCGATTTAATATATTTTTATGTCAGTGAATTTTAGCCCTATCCGAGTCTAGTATGTACTAGTTTCCTAGACTATATACATATTAGTCGAGGAAACGTATGAGACTAGTACATACTTGGTCGTAGGGCCACGCGGGGCGAGCCAATGTTATTGACATTTTAGTCACCAACCTAAACCTTTAGCAGTGTTATTACAAATACAGCGTTGTCGTAGCAAATGTAACCCTTATCCTTTATAAGTAGGTTTTATTTAATGAAACCCCTTCTAATCAAATAAAACCTACTTCAAATGGTAAAGAATATATCTGTAGGTATATATTATTTGCCAGTGGCATGAAACAAATGCCACTGGCAAGCGTTTTTACGAGCACTCATGCATGCTTGAGCGTAGTTTTTTTTATCTGTATGTGATAACATGTTGTCTTTATTATCGGAGAGACTAACTGAAGTGTCATTAATGGCTTTACTAATAATATATTGTTTTTGTTCATATTTTTAATATACAAAGTTTCTGAACTGTTAAACGTTCCATTTTCTTGACTGTCCTTGAGATGTTTTTTAAATGTAACTTTATGTTGCATTTTAATACTAATCGTGTATTTGAAAAACCACCTTTGATTTACTACAAAATAGTCATTAAAACCAAAGTATTGTTCTGTGTACCTGAGTGATTGTTTTTTTTTTGTTTTAATAAACCATATGCCTAAAGTATTACATTGTTGTGAATATATTGGATTGTTGCTTATAATATTTGCAGCATGCATGTAATGTGCACAATTGTTTTTATTAAAAAAGTGTGTAAGCACAATTTATGAGGACGAGAAAATTATGATTATCAAAATATATTCTTTAAAAAAATTACGTATTTTATTTCATCTCGCCTTGTCTAAAATTACTTTACTAATGGCTGTATGGATATGCAGGTACATAAGTAATGTCTGATACATAAACACACAATTGACGTATACGTATAAGGTGTGGCTGCCTTTATAGAAAACTATTCAAGGTCAATTTCAATTTGGTTCTTTTCATCAACAATGTTACCAACCTATGGTTCAGTTAGATGGGCTTGGCAGAGTCATACCTAGAATAGATGTAAATAATACTTAAATATTCGGAGCAGGAATCTAACCAGAGATCTCGGAGATTAGGACGCCGCTAAAATTAAGGCATAGGCAACGTTTGTTTTATGAATTAAACATGAGCAGAATCACGCATGTTGCTTGAATCCCTAGAAAACATCAAAGAAATGTGATTCAGATTGGTAAATTATCGAGGACACTTCGGGAATCATGTGTTGAGCCCAAAGGGATCTGTTCCCCCTTAAAAAAAATAGCTATGTGAACACCTAACCGCTGCGCACACTACCCATATCATTCTATAGTTTTTACAACGAAACAGGAGTTCGGTGGTGCAGTGGTTAGCGCGCACGGTCTGCAACACGGTTGTTAAGCAACTTTTGCAATGGCAATAGGATGGGCGACCAAAAATTTATTATCTCAAGCTCCTTCGTGCTCGGGAGGTATGTTAGCCTTTGGTACCGGCTGCATCTATAGTCGCTAATACCCACTAATCCGCGATGGGCAACCGGTAGGTCGTGGCATGACTCATTCTCTCTATTTGATTCCAGCAGAAGGAAAATTAATAAGTTGGTAATGATAAATTGATAATGATGACATCGAAACATACTTAAGTACACACGGCAGCACGTTAGGTTAGCACAATATGTCAAATTCCTCCAGTTGATTATAAAATCAAGAATCAAAATCATTTATTCAGTCTAAGCCGTTACAAAGCACTTGTGGAAGTCGAAACTCTATGCCATCGGTTCATAAGTCTATGACGGGAGACCTTGTACTGAGAAGAACTCTGCAAGGGTTGCTTTTTTCATCGAGCTTCTCATTATATCTAAACTCTATTCTTAAGACAGTAAGGTTTAAAATTGAGTGGAGAAAGATTTGTTTAACATGCAGTTGGCTGTACAAGTTATGAACGTATTACATAGATACTCGTACCAGCTTGGCTACTGCAAAATAGAATTCCATATCTCGTAACATTGTTACATATTTGGTACAATAAATGCACGCGAATTGTTAGTAACGTTGTAACGTATTATATTTACATAACAATACGTCGCTGTTATCGTATTAACATAACATTGCTTTTGTGGGTCATGACAGGAAGGACAGGTAAGTGCATCGTTGTTGTGTATGTCTATATTTACTCAGTTCACATCATCAGCCTACCACTGCTGGGGTATAGGCCTTCCCTATGGATAGACTTGAATCGAATAGGAAGAATTGTGTATGATCCCATCGCAGAGTAGTAACGCTAACGTCTGGAGATGCAGCCGGGACTTACGGCTTAACGTGCCTTCCGAATCATGAGACGAAGGAGATCCAGATAACAGGATTTTGGCCACTCATCCTATGACTGGCGCTTACGAAAATTACTTAACTTCCGCATCGCAAACTGAACGTGCTAACCATTGCGTCGGCGAACTCCTTATTATATTTATTTGGGAATGTCTTTGCCACAACAATATTTCTAACAAACTTACTTAGCATACATAATTCATGCAGATATCTGTAGCAGTGCATTTGAAAATATAAATAGGTAATATTTTAATAATAAATCTTTCCACATTATAATTATTAGTAGTTAAAATGTACAGAAATCGATGTTTGTGAACATTTTAAAATCATATGATCTAAAAATAATTATTTTGTCTCATAAAAAAACTTATTTTTACATACCTACTATCTTACCGGGTGGCTGCTGACAGGTTCGAATCACGTCTCAGACACCAGTGACTGATGGTCTATTATAAGATATTTATAAAATGTAATAAAAACTCAAATGTAATAAAAACTCCAAAGACCGCTTAGAGCCAAATCTGACATACCTACATGAATGTAAACAAAATTACAGAGTTTATTGTCTAAACCTGGCAGTTAGTTGATAATATTTCCTCTTCCATCCGTAAACGTTTATCCGTAAATTACCCGTCGCATCGGACGGATGGTTTCAAAATACCATTTTCAAATGACGGAAAGAATTCTGAACATCCACTGCGGGCCAGCCCAAGCCCGCATGGGTTGCGAAATCATGGGCGTCTAACATAGAATCATTATCGTTCGTTTTCACTATAGTGTTGTCGTCGTAATTCTATGGTAAATTGTAATCTGTAAGCCATAATAAACTGCAAGGTCGCGGTGAGTAGTGGGGACAGGCACATGATTGCATTCAATGAAGTTTCAGTGACTTTATGACAAACGTCGAAGTTAACGGCGCGATCGCGTAGACAAACTCTATACGACTTTAAATATATTTACGAATACATTTGGAACTGTTATAACACGATCAAATACAACATAACTGCCCGACTGGTTTACCATAAATTTAATTTAAAACAAACCCTTATTTCTTTAACATCAAAAATCGAAATCTTTCTTAATATTTTTTAAGTTGTAAAGAAAGTTTGTGTTACTTACCTATTTTTATTATGGAGAACTCCAAAGTATGGTAGAGGAATGTTTATACAGCTGTTAGTCGTATAGATCTGTATCGAATTGCGCAATTGATTCATAACCCCTACACCGATTCAAGTAACACAGCAAGCCAAGACTCCTTGTTGCTCGTCTGTTAGAATAAACGATGTTTCATATATGAAAAATATGAAGCATGTTGTTTAAAAAATATTACAAAAAATTATGATGAACCTTTTTTTATAAATTAAGTGTGTGTAGTGAATTTGTTAAACATTGGATATGAAGTCATATGGAGTGTGTGTTACTGTGCTGCTCATTGTGTATATTAATGGTAAGCCTCTTTTTCTCTGAATACAATTTGCACACAAAAAGTATGAATACGTATCTACGTATACCTATATCATAAGTTCCTGTGCCGCCATCTATGAGGTTCCATGTCTTCCTGGTCGTGTCAATGTAGAAAACCTACTTTTCTATATTTTCCCGGTTGAAGGTGTTATGTTCGTTATTTCAAATATTATGTAAAATGAGTGCTTTAGCTACTCACCAAGGAGTCTGAGCAACTTATATGATGTTGTCTAATATTTATTTATTTATATCCCTAGAGATATTATTAAATAAATAAATAATTTTCATCGAGAATAGCGGATTATATTTAAAAAAAATTTCACTGTTTATATTAATCAATGAACATGTCCAATTCATGTCGATGAAGTTTTATACTAATTTCATTAAATTACATAATGTCATTGTGTAATTTAATGAAATTTTATATTCGGTTTATTCCTGTTTTCCAAATACTGTTCTTTAATTGAATTATACCTATATGAAAGATATAAATCTTTGAAGTAGAGACAGACTAAATTATATGATAAAAATATATAATATCATATTGAAATATGCTACTGTATATTATAGGTAAACTATCTGTTGGTACAGTGTGTCAGGTTATACAAAATTATAAAATAAATCTCCATTTGATTTTACCTTATTGCTTTTAATAGCTCTATCTTCAGATAGAGCTCGAATTTAATTTAGGAAATCTGATATACTTATTGTGGTAATCTGACAACAATTTAAACAATACATATATTGAACATATTTCCAATTGGCATTGTCCAAACCACGTGCAGACTATTAGGGGAGACCGAGAAGAGTTGGTACAATTTTGACATTTTATTTCATACATCAAATACTATACACAGAAATCGAATGATATTAGTACCAATAGAAAGGTAATTATTTACACCTGCGAATGACTAACGTAAAGTAGTTGTAAACGTTAAATATTGTGGTAGACATCAACTTAACCGTAACAAGTCAATTTGTTTCAACTCTCCTTATACCGAGATAAGATGAAACAGGGGACGAGGAGAGTTGAAACATATGATTTTTGAGAAATATTAAGGGATGTAAAATAAAAAAGATGATATAATTTCAAGGTATTTATTCAAATAAAACTTTTTTAGTATGTAACAACTTTTTATATTAAGATTTTGTACTGATATATCAGTCAAGTAGGTAACTAGAGGTCTCATAAATATATTTAACTCTTAAAGTAGTTAATTACACCTTCAACTTAAATAAAAAGGATCTTCCTCAATCTTTAACATACAATAGTTATTAATTTTCAGTAATTTCTTAAGTATTACAATGATGCGGTCTGGTTTCTGAACTGTTGTGATACCTGATTCATTAACTTTCCATATATCCTTCCCTTGTAACCCTGTAGTGTAATTTTGGAAAAAAAGTTGTTTTGATCTGCTAAACATGTGGCTCGAGCAATAGTTGTAGGTTGAGGTAGTCTAAGTGAAAGAACAGGATGCCGTTTCATAAATGATCGAAGCCAAACCTTTCCAGCCATTTCATGAGCAGTCCAAGCAGAAGGGATTTTTTTATTATATTTTTTATATATTATATTTACAGCCAATTTATAGGCAAAAGTTCTGGCTTCTTTAGTTCTTAGGCGAAAGTTAACAGCAGCACAGTTTAAAAGATTGCCTTCTCCTCTGAAGCTGTAAAAACAGTCTTTTCAGGATATCCAACTTTAAGAGCAGTTGCCGTTTCGTTGCCTCCATAAGCATTTTTTTTAATATACCTGCAGAGAGATGTATGGTTCAGATTATAACTCGAAACCGCGTCACGGAGACTTTTCTGGCGCAAAATTACTTCTTCTGCTGCGAGATCATGTATTTCGCGACTTGCCATACCCCTGTCAGTCTTTTTCTTATAATAAGTTGGCATTCTAAAACAAAATAAATAAATAAAGTTATCATAGACATTAATTAGGAGCGTTACTACCCGTCACGCTGTGTGCAACATTCGTGAAATGTATGCTGTGGCATTTGTCTGCTTTGCAGCCATTTTCCAATATCTCATGTTATCTATCTAGAGGAGACCGAGGAGAGTTGAAACAGTCTGTTTCAAATCTCCTCGGTAGAAATAAAACCTCTCATTTTTATTTAATTTACAATGAAGAAGCAAATACACAGAAATCAACTGTACCAAACATATACAATGAATCTTTAGTTAAAGAGTTTTCGAAACACATATAACTTAAATTATACAAAACCTATATAAAAATATAAACATCATAACAAAGCCTAAAAAACTTACTTTTCACGATTTTTGACATACGACTGACGGAACTCCACAACCGCGCGAGGCACACCTCCGACGTGAGCTCCCACCACGACGGGCGGAGAAAAATAGTTATAAGGCGAAGTTGTTAACCCGCTAACGGTTTTAAGTTCCGAGAAATTGGTACTGTTTCAACTCACCTTTGTTTCAAATCTCCTCGGTCTCCCCTACCATACGATGTTACATATCTTGCATTCCTTTTTTAATTACAAATTGCAATCCGTGTAAATGGAACCTCGCATTATTCTACATAGATATCTATAATTTGAGAAGAAGAATCTGCTGAATAATTAAAATATTGGCGTATTTCATTTCACAATAAACAAATAAGTCGATGCTACCATAACAATAATTATAGCGTGTTCTTTTGCATCTGGGCTAAGGTAATGCCAATGGGTTTCCCATAGCTGCATCACGACATAACTTATTTTGCAATAAATACTTTGTTCAATTCAGTTAATGTGTTTCCAAACGCGATGTTATTTAAAAACATCACAAAAGAAATTAATTCTCACCATTAATAGATCACGAAGACGAAGATCACGTTTTAAAAAAAATCTTGGCAACAATTGAACTAACGAAGTGATGAACATGGCTGATAGATGAATGAAATTATACTTCGCGCCTCGTTCTCGAGATTAGTATTTATTTGATTAGATTATATTACTAGTAGTATCGCATATGTGTCACTACTCCGGCACTATAGTTGAGATTTCTTTGCATTTGCTTTTTTTTTTTTTTTTTTATTACGAGGGTAGTTCTCATCTTCTTAGTCGATACCGTTCCCTGCCATCTTCATTCGCTTTATAGTGCCCGACTGCTCCGGTCGTATTCCCAATAACGTGTATAACAGATCGTTAAAATGCCGAAACGTATGAAAGTTAGAACATGTGAAGAAGAGTTAAAACATCCTCAAAAGAAAATGCGTAAATTAGAACAAAAAATATGTGATAAGGAAAGTTCAGTTAGTGACTTGTGCCCGAATTTATGGGTACGGAATGCAATCAGAAAAGTCATTGGGGCTTATTCAACGCATTCAGTAAATCAGTTAGCGTTCAATCCATTGGGGATCTACCTAACTTTGACAAGATAACTATCGTTATCTAAAACTGCTATTGTACATATCGTACCTATCAGACTATAACGTATTTACGTTAAAACAAAAAGTATGCACCTGAACTGCCGTTGGGGTTGATTCGTCGCATACTTTTATGGATGACTATGATCGTCATAGTTATAATATGAATGAAAATCTCAAACGATTTTCTTATCTTTCTGCCACCCCACCTATGGTGCCGAGTGATTGGTTATTAGAACAACCTCATTATGACGATGAACCACAATCCATGATTGGTATCAGTGACATTCAAAACTTATACTATACACTGAGGATGACTGTGTCGACGCGACGACCGTTAACGAACCACCTGTCGAGTCAGAGTTACGGCCCCAAGAAGGGGTCCATAACGAAAATGATCTGGACACCGATATCCTTTAAATTCTCGGCGAAGATCCTTCGCACTTAGAGAAGCTCGGTAATGATATCCGACATAACTCGCTTGTCAACTAACTCATATTACCATAGAGGGGCTTAATAAGGTTATCCGTAAGGAGCTGATAGCGAAGTACCCAATTGCTGCTAATTGCTCTCTTATTAGTACTCCAAAACTTAACCCTGAAATCAAGGCTGGCATACTTGAAAATACTCTTTAAGAGGGACAAAGGCATAGAGGGTAAACAAACGCAAAATGGCCAGTGCTATTGCTTGTCTTGGAGAAATAATTATTGCTCATCTTAACTCTAAGGAAAAGGATAAAGAATAACTGCTTTTGCTAATGGACCGCAGTCGTTTACTGTGCGATATTCAACATAGCGATTCAGTTACTAGAAGAAACTTTATAATGTTTTCATTAAAAAAGATCTATTCATTTTTATTCGGCGAAACATTGACTGAAACTCTTATGACAGTAAAATCAATAAACAAGTCTGGAATCGAATTAAAGGCTGACCCTTCTACAAAAAATATAAGTAAACGGCAAAAAATATCTAATCAGAATCAGTTAAACCGGAAAGCTCCCGGGCCGGCGTACAGGCAACCAGGCCCATCGCAGAGGAGTCGCGAGCCTGCATTTCCGCGCAGATTACCTCCCCAAGGCAGTGGCCGCGTCCGCAACCGATGCCGCCGCCACCACCGCCGCCCGCCACCGTCTCAAACACAGGGACGACGTCGCTACTGAATACATTCCCGAAGGATTCACGAATCGATTACCCTGGTGGCAGCAACCTTACCAGGAACGCGTTATCAAGAAGGAGCTTACCAACTTCCTCCTTGGATATAATGTTAGCATCATTATCCTTAATGCACTCAGTCAATATGACGTATTCTTAAAAAAAAAAAAAAAAAATATGGTGGACCTTTTGCAATAATAATTCCATTGACTTATTTACAGCTTCAGTCCCTACCGTTATTTACTTCCTTACTGTGTTGTTTAACGATGGTGGTCAATTCGGTACATTGAATTCATGCAGATCTGCCTTATCTTTTTTATTAGGATCACACATAGGTAAAGATGACAGAGTTCAGAGATTCTTAAGGGTGTGTTTCGTCTTCAACCACCCCTTCCAAAGTATAACTTTACATGGGATACGAATTGCGTTTTAGATCAGATAAGCCAATGGTTCCCAAATGAGGACCTAACGTTAGAGCAATTGACTAAAAAGACATTAACCTTACTGGCATTAACTACAGCACATAGAATGCAAACGTTGTCAAAAATCGAAATCAAAAACATACACATATCTCAGTCAGGTTGTTATTAAAATACCACAAATTATTAATACTTCAAAACCAGGTCGTCAGCAACCAATACTTTATCTACCATTTTTCAACAGTAGGCCAAATGTGTGTCCAGCAAAAACACTACTATGTTATATTAATGAGACAAACTCCCTTAAGAAAATCTGATGCTCTGTTTATAGGTACTAAAAAGCCGTCAGTGCGATCCGTAATACTGCGGGCTGGAGGGGCAACTCTACCGTGTTCGCACGATTTTACAACAGGCCTATTCATAATCATGGTTGTACATCATTAGCCCAATCAATTATTGACCATTAAGTAAATAAATCAGTGTATCAAAATTTCGTAATTACTACCTATACTATAATTTAGAATGGAAATAAATGTCAAAAGGAATTGTTCAGTTTGTATGGGCACTTTGGCTTTGAGTGGACATTATCTACAGTTATAAAAACATTATTTTTCAATATTTCATATCTTAAGGTTAGAAATAAGAAGCAGAGATGGTTAAATAAAAAAAATTGTAGATTTACACATATTTACCTTTAATTTGACAATACAATTCTACAAGCAAAAGACAGTACTTCTAAATACACTTATTTATAAGAATAGACTTTACATGATCACTTAATAAATAAGTTACACTGCTCATACAGTTTGTCTTCAGCTGGAGGCTGGCATTCGGGTGGTCAAAAAAGCAGCTACATTTATATAAGTTGGTCACATGATGTCCTTATCGTTAAATCTTCCATGGCCTCTCATGACGTGTGCTTGCAGTCAAACACAACTATTCTCCTAATTTGTGCTCACCCTCGAGAATAACTTTTCGCCTTGGAGTGGCTGTAGACTCACATTTACATCTGCGTCTATTAACAGAAAGAACTATTTTAAAACACCTATCCAGTACATTTGTACATTACTATTAAAAAATAAATTAACATTAAATGTTGAACTACAGGTACAGTATTCCCACGCCTTCGCACATGTAAATAGTAGCCTATATCATCCTGATGAAAGATGTAGCTTCCCTTAAGTAAAAGGATTTTTTTACATCAGTCTTGTAGTTTCGAAGTTTGTTAACAAGCTCAACTAACAATCAAATTTTTCTAGTTTATAATATAAGTAAGGATAAGAGGCACAAAGCTCACAAACTAGTTTCACTATTTTTACAATAATAAGGCAAAAATAATAAACAATTTTACCTGATACCATGTGGGAATGGTCAGTCGCTGTGGTGAGTCGCAACCAGGAACAAAACAATATACTTGAGAATCAGGTGCTCTTTTATAATCCGGTAATGATCTATATAGGTTCCGGAATATTATATCTGCTTGCTGCTAACATAGATGACAGACGCGATATGGATCTGCCATACACCTAAAGAGTATAATATAATATTAAATTATTTGTCAACAAAATGTTACTTAAACGATATGGCAGCGATATATTAATGTTTTACTTGTCATAAAGGAAGCTTAATTATGGTAAAATAATCAAAATAAATAAAAATAACTATAATCCTACCTGTCGTGGGGATATCCAATTAATAATTATATTACTAATGTGTTTCTTTGACGGATATTTTTTGCAGATGTGATCTAGTACGTAATATAGATCTTCCACAATTTATACAAAGCTGCCGACGATGTCCTCTACTTGAGCTTGGTTTGGTGTCCATAGGTATAGCCGGGTCATCATTTCGAGAGGTTAATAAATAAATTGGTCGAAAGTAACAACAAAATCAAAACGTAAGAATTATCATTATCACTCAAATGTCTTTGTTGACAAAAGTGAAATGGTGCTGCCCTATAAAAATTATTAATCGTTTAAAAAGTAATCGATGGTTTGTGTAAATTAACTTATATATCTAACCGAAAAGGATTATTTCTTATGTTTTTAATATATATGATACATGATATTGCAAAAGATTACCTAATGTATATGTATTAATATATAAATACTTTAATTACTTTTATTTTTATTAAAGTTAAAACTTATCGATTAATCGATACTATTAGTAATAGTACTTCAATAACATTTATTGATATGGAAACACAGTGAAATATGTTAACAAAACACATCCGAATCCAAAAAATACTTTTTTATGTGATATTTTTAATGTTTAGTTTCCCATGACGAGAGTATTAAAAATAATTTTTCTTTCAGTTTTAATAATAATTTACTGTTTACATATTTTTTACTTATTAGCTTGTCCACCAAAAGCCAAAATTGAACAATTCTCTTTATGTTCTTTTTTTGTTAATAATTAATAAATACTTATATATATAAAAAGCAAGTTATCGTCATTTATTGATGATATTTCCTAAATCTATTTTTCAACACTCTCAAAGTCTACTAGTAATATAATCTAATCAAATAAATACTAATCTCGAGAACGAGGCGCGAAGTATAATTAATGATTAAACGAACTTACCAAGTGAAGTTCTATCATAATTATACGAAGCGCCTCGTTCGAAGAGATTAGTAAACCCGCCCAACCCTGTGAACATTATTCCCAATACTAAGCTCTCCGGAAATACATCAATAAACCAGATCTATCTCTAAACTTAATGAAGATGGCAGGGAACGGTATCGACTAAGAAGATGAGAACTACCCTCGTAATAAAAAAAAAAAAAAAAAAAGCAAATGCAAAGAAATCTCAACTATAGTGCCGGAGTAGTGACACATATGCGATACTACTAGTAATATAATCTAATCAAATAAATACTAATCTCTTCGAACGAGGCGCTTCGTATAATTATGATAGAACTTCACTTGGTAAGTTCACTTTTTAGAGATAAACAAGCAGCTCCATCGAGACTTGGCTATTTTATATAGAATGTTTTTGGTGGGATAGGTACTTAAGCATTCAAACGCAGTAGCTACATGACTAACAAAACTATTAAAGTCATCCATCAGTCATCACACTTTATGTAATGAGTTGCCTTGCCACATACTTTAACTGTAATTAAACAGATGATTAGATACTGTATAGAAATTATCACTATTAGGAAAAAACCAATTAAAACACTTGAAAATCCTTAATTAGGTATTTTAATGGTAAAAAAATAACTATGTCTTATAAATTACGAGTTATATTAAAAATATATGTATGAACAGAGATTATTATGTAAAACTCTATTTAGTTTTCCTTAAAGCTAATTTTCCTGTGGCGCTGTGTAATTTTTAGGAATGCACACTTCACTAGAACCGATCTTGAATGATATTTTGTCGTCGGGACACTTTAAGGGCGCTGACTTTGCCATTCCTGCTTGAATACAATAAATAATACAGCATAAGACTGTGAGTAGGAATAGTGTGCGGTAAAATCGGAACATCTGAAACAAAATATCAAGTGATTTAATAGAGAATCTATAAAAATATATCTATGTACTTAAAATAGGTCGGGGAAAAGTTTCTTCGGATTTTATGTGAAAATTCATAGCATTTTTTTATTAACGTTTATTTACATTTAATTAAAGTATGTAGATAATATTTTGCCATCTCGTAGGTAGGAGCATGATTGCTATAGAAATCTTGGGGCTTCTAATCAAAAAACCGCGACAAATGGTTTTCGCATTCCTCGTGTGATATTAGACTGACACTGCCTAAAGAATTCTAAAAAGATCAAAACAAGTGGAAATCTGAAAGTGCAAGGTCAGGACTATCGGCGGATGCATTAACACCTCCCAATCAAACTCTCTTAATTTTTGTTGAGTGGCAAAATACGTTTTTTTTTAATACTCAATTCAAATTTAAAATATGATGTATGGGGTTCATCATCATCACCAGCCCTTTTACGTCCCCACTGCAGGGGCTCAGGCCTTCCTTATGGATGGTTAAGGAGGATGGGCCATGACCCTCCACGCTGGCCCAATGCGGATTGGAGGGTATTAACGACTGCAAATGCAGCCGGGACCAACGGCTTAACGTGCCTTCCGAAGCACGGAGTAGCTCGAGATAATAATTTTATGGTCACCCATCCCGTGACCGACCCTTGCGAAAGTTACTTAACGATTACGATCGCGGGCCGCGGCGCTTATCCACTACGCCACCGAGCTACGGGGTATGGGGTTATCATCATGAAAACCACACCTCTTGTTTTCATTAATTCTGGCCGCTTTCTCTTAACTTCTTGCTTTAATCTCATCAGTCGTTCGCAGTAGATTTCAGAATCGATGATCTTGCCTGGCACCATATACACAGCATCAACTTGTTGCGAGTTAACCCGGGTTTCATTACAATCTGGAGTCTGATCGACCCTTGACTAGTACCTTTCTCGCACTTTCTTGTCGTACCTGATCGATTTCTCATCACAAATTATCAGCTTCTTCAAAAATGGTTCGGTTTCATTACGCCATAATAAAGAACCATAAATGAGTAAGAGCTCGTGAGGTACCCAAATATCCAACTTTTTCAAATGCGCCAAAACTGTTTTGTGGGCCCATTCGCAATTCTTAAGCTACGTCGTAACTACTGATATGCCGATCATACTCCACTTTTTCAAAATGGTATCCATTTTATCTGTAACAGGCGACCGTAGCGACGAGCGACGACAATTTTTCGGTTGAATATCTTTAAACCAAATTTGTGCTACTGTCACAGTAACTGCACTAAGTCCATAAATGTTACAAAAATTCTTCGCGGATTTTGTTGCATTTTTACCTTTTTTGTAATAAAATTTTAAAATGTGTCGAATTTCTTCGTTAGATTCTCTTATTTTGACAGTAAGAAAAACAAATGAAAATCACACATTTTCCTAAATTTAATTTGGAGTCAAAATTTAAACTTTAAGCATAACGAAACCAACCAGATACAAATGGTATAGTCAAAAAGATATTATTACAAGTTTATGTATACTATATGCGAAAAAACTTTTTCCACAATCTAATGTTATGCTATTTTCAGTATCGGAAATTTGAGTTCAACAAAAACATTGCTTAGGTAGTAAAAATATCTAATAAAAGATGGATAGAAGATAGATTTGCAGATTAATTCGTATAATGGAAATGCATACTTTATTGCTTGTGTAAAATTGTTAATGTTTTAAGTTAACTTTGTCATTGATATATATAGTCTCTTTACTTCATTTAGAATGAATACCGTAAAAGAGTTTTCACCAATAATTATTGTTTGCTGTTGACAAAGAAATGGCGCATAGTGCTATGTAAAATATATTTTCAAATAAATAAATTTCAGCTTAAAAGACAATTTTTCTAATAACAATCTTATTTTTTTAAATAATATTTACATAAAATCACAAGAAAAACCAATAGAAAAATAAAATAACTTCGTAATAACGCATGGAAATTGTATATTGTTATGATGCCATTTATGCGGACTTAACCTACTTACCAGACCTGTCTAGTTGTTACGACACTATTTATTTGATAATAGATGTTTTAATTGCACATATCAATATATATAAAACTACAGAATTTCACAGTAGAAAAAAACAAAAAGATAAAATTTTACCAAAACTCATTTTACGCAACATAATCCTTTCACTCGATAAGCTTATACTTTGTTATAAACAAATTCGAAATCCCAAAAAAAAAATACTATAATATCGTTGCCAGTTTTTCTTTAATATTATATAAGCCGGTATTATTAATAAAAATAATTAAAAACTATAAACTTATTGTTTTACCGGATTTTGTTAGTGTCACAACACTGAAATAACACTCACTTTCGAAAAAGATGCGAAGTCGGAATGACCTTTCCGTTGCTGCCTCAGACCTCTACTGAACCACTAAAGCTACACATTATGTTTATAAGTTGTAAACTCGTTTTGCACAATATCACAACTCTCTAACCCTGAACTTTTTAAAGTTCACACGTTAGTTTAATTCTATCTGTATTCTTATAGGTGTGGAAGCTCAGTGTAGCGGGTCGGAGAGGGTTACCTTTGTGCGTTGGTCTGGAGTGTCACCTGAAGGTGTAGCTCCTGTCTTCGTGTATGCAGCGAGCGGGGATGAAGAGTCACTGGCTGGCGCCTGTCTGGCTCGGTGTAGAGAGTTGCCGGATTGTGCTGCAGTTGTCGTCGCTTATAACAAGGGCAACTGCCACGGCATCGCCCCAACACGAGATTCCGAGCTGCGTCAAGACAACGACGTTTCCTACTTCAAAAAAATATGCTTGGAACGTGTGTAGGCCTCTCTCTTTTATTTTTATCACACTTTAACTACCGGTTTCATTAGAAAAATAAGATCAATCAATGTTTTAATGTTTATGAAATTCTTACGCCATTTTAGGTTAGTTAATTTATGTAAATGAATTTCGAACTTTGTTTCCAATGTTGTGTAATTATTGAGAAGTTTATTTCTTGGGCTGCATTAAATTTAATTAAGAAACACATTTTAGTTAGAAGTACCTAAGTATAAACTAAACCGCATACTTATACAGAGATTTTGAAACAATATATATTTTTTTATAATTAAAACGTAACATTGTCAATAGCACAAGACATTCGTCTCCCCAAGGTTGACGACTGACTCTAAATAAGCTGAAAGTTGTATCAACGTAATATTTATTCAAATAAGTTAATGAAAAACTTATAATTTTAATTATTAAAATACCTAATTCCCAATAATTAAAATTAGAGATATTACTAAGCGACGCTAAGCGATACGAGTAAATAAATCTATTAAAAGTTCCAGGATTTGAAACTGGAATTAATATTTTATATTCTACCTTATTATTAGAAGCCTATGTTACAAAGAGGATGATATACGAATCGCCATTTTAAATCGTATAAAAAATCAACAACGAATGGCTTTTATGGCAGGCACGACTTGTGCATTTTGCCAATGTCAAGTTAAAAAAAGGATAGTTTAAATGTTCGACGCAAGAAGTTTGAATATCTTTATATTATTTACCTTTACTTTCACTTTCGTTGCCTTATGATTTTAAGTTCGCCGCGATGTATTTTTATTATTTACAGCACAAAAACCTTTTTAGTTCTTATCACTGATTAAGAGTTACTGTACTGTATTTATAAATAAATATGAGAATCTAATAAAATATGCACAGAATGCAGGGATTTACCTCAATCTATTTTTATAATAAGCTGATGTAGAAAAACTTAACCATCCATGAATTTACTATAAGTTTTCCTTATGCATTTTTCACTGGTCGATGTCATTTACGACTGTAGACGTCTAATAATATAGTATACCTACCCATGAATGAAACATCAAGTCGAATCGCATAATATAGTAACTGTTCTTATCTTTTAACTGATTGATGTTTATATACAACATGGTTTTGGTATGAAAGTCAATAGAATTACAGTGCTGTTATAAATGCTCAATGTCGAAGGACTGTCATAGCATAGAGGTTCAATCGAATAAAACCTGATTAAAAAGGTTACAAAGGCGTTTCGCTCGATGTCGAGTACGAAGCTATTTTTGACAGAATGGAATAGCTGTACTCAATCATAGAAACATTATTATCATCTGTATGTCGTTTAGCGTAAGCTTTATCCCTGTTTTGTGGCTAGGGAAGAACTTGCACGACTCTGGCGAACTTAGTTTTACTTTTCCCATTCACATTAAGTATGTACGTAAAAAATCTATGAAATTGAAATTTAATGTAATTAATTCAGTCATGGCTGTTAAAAACAAATGTTGTAAACGTCGAAAACGACAACATTGCTTCGCAAATCTAGTGCGGTAGTCCTTGAACTGGGCAAAACCGGCAAGAAACTCAGCAAGGGCTGCTTTTCTCTCCTGTCTTAGGCCTGCTTTTCTATCATACAGAGAAGTTATATTGAAAATTTATGAGACAGAACAGATACTTTTTCGAAAACCGATTAATATTCCGGTTGCCGAGTCATCCATACTCATTGACAAAACATATTCATAATAAAAAAATGAACGAAATTATGTATGTACTTCAGAGCAGATTCATCCCCACGGGCAACACCCGTTCATGAGCATGAGTCAGCTATCGCTTCGCTTGTCCATATTTTAGGGAACGTCGCGACCCGACAAACCCATACACACTATTAGATTCATATATAAGCATTTAGTTGGTTAATTTTTAGAGGCTGAAGGTTGCAGAGAGAGATGGTGGGCATTAGAGAGCACGGCAGGTTACAGTTTGCATGCAGATGAAGCCAGAATAAGAGTATTATTCAACACAACAGTACGAGAGTGCTATGCAGCTGTACTAACCGACGATACAGGGCAAACTTATAGGTAAAAACCTTCAGATGTCTTCTTAAATGAGTACAATCGTTTGCTCGTTTTCAATTCAAATACTTTTGTTAGTGTTGCCAATAATACAAGGAAGTCCGTACACAGTAATCCAGAAACCCAGATTCTGGAGCAAATCATACTTCTAGCTGCCAGATTAGCGGGGGCAATCAAGGACAAATCAGAGTTCTGGGCAATCAATATTTATTACCCCCATGAGTCCCAGAAATGTTATTATGCTGAATGTACGCAGCCTATAGGAAACCTGAATTGTAAAATTAGTCAATAGAAAGTCAATTAAGGTCCAGGCAATACTGTTTTTCTAAACAAAAAACGATGCAATTTTATCGAAATTAAACACAATTGTAGAAAGTGCTCTTATTATAAGTATGGCACAATAAAGTATTTCATTAAAAGAAACTTATTATGTTTCTGTTATAATGATATTTTTTTCTGAGATGCTAACATCTAAATTTCTTACAAAAGAAGTGGAATCAATTATTAAGTAGTTTTATTAAACAAAAAATACCTCATATATATGTAAAAGCGCAAGAAATTTTTTATGACAATGACGTATGATGCATTTAATTATGCTAACGTAGAATTAAAGTAATGCTTAGTGCGCTTAGGTGCGTATAGGCATCGAGTGATATATTATGACACCTATAAATTCTACGGAGAAAATCCCATTGTTTATTCGTTAAATCATTAAACAACAAGGGTGACACCTTTTCTCTTATTTCAAATATAGACAATTCAAACAACTTAACTATGTGAAAATAATTCTCAATACTACAAAAACTACAATTATAATTTTTTTTTATCAACATCACGATTTCGCATTTTTCATTGCATCGATTCTTTATCTCGTAAACAAAACAATTACTTTTATAGTGGGATATCTGTGTGTTGAATACCTTATTGTTTTCATTGGCAACTTAGTGGATTTTCCATTATTGTTCTTGGTTTCCATAAACAATTACAGGTATCAAGTAATCGCTTGATCATTTTGTTAGGATGGTGTAGGTACGAAAAATGTTTGTTTGTTTTGTAAAAGTGGTGTTAAGTTTTTGGAGCATTTGACTTGAAATTATGTTTAAACCAACGTAATTAAAAATGTAACGCGTTTATGTCTTTTCTTTGATATTTATTATATTCTAATATATTATATTCTAATTATATTATATTCTAATTAATTAGTCAAAATTCGATTAAATGATAACTTTTACATTCCTCATTTATATTATTTATTTAGATTACTTAATATTTTCCATCATACAAAAACATTAAAACAAAATTATTTAATTATTTATGTTTATTAATATTGATAAGATATTTGTCTTAATGAAGTTGTTGCTTTACATGCGTGAATAAATCATATAATATAATCAAGGCTTACATTTTCTAAAAATAATGTTTTAATGTTGCCAGGTCAGCTCAATGGGTAGGACCCGAAGCACTATTCAACGCCGAACTGGTGAAAATGACGGAGACAGATGTTGGAAACTGTATCCTCAGCTCCGAAGATAAATTTACAGAGCCAGAATCTTACCGTGTTTCCAACTACTATACATTTTACATAGAGAATCAATGCAGACATGATTGTAAGTGTTGTTTGTACTTCTATTATAAATCATCTGACCCGGCGAACATCGTACCGCCAAATAGCCGTTTTTATAAATTTTCGAATATACCATCTTTGTTCTGACTAAAGAATACATTAAAAAAAATAATCATCCAATTTGGTGCACTCGTTCAAAAGTTATGCCCGCACATACATTACGACGATTAATTTTTATATATATATACCGGATATATATGAGGAAAAATGTATGTATGAGAATGAAGACACTAAAATGTGTTTATATTTACACAGTATAAGCCTTTCGAAAAGACTTTTATAATCAATTATATTTATTAAATTGAAATCACAACGAATTCTGTATATCATTGTCGTCTATTTATAACCCCACTGCTGGTGAGTAAGCCTTTTTCCATGGATGCAATTGAATAATAGGAAGAGTGGGTCAATAGTCCATAACCAATCGTGCAGGCCGTGGGGGTTTAACAACTGCACACGCGCCTGGGACTAACGGCTAAGCGTGGATTCCTAAGCACGGAGAGGTTCGAAGCAACATATTTTTGGTCACCCATCCTATGACCGGCCCTTGCAAAAGTTCCATAGCTTCCGCATTACACACTGAACCCGCTAACCCTGCAGCATCGTATTATGATTAATTATTTAATTAATTTACGCGAAAATGAAGTAGGTACTTACTAATTAGTGCCATCCAATATTTATATTTACATAATAAAAGAATTTTAATGTAATATCGTGCTAGGTCGTTTCGCTACTAGCTGTAATTATCCAGGTAATTTAATGTTATCTTTCATGAACAGCAATAATCAGTATATTATGTATGCAATAATTTAAACTTGGCTGGCTTAAAAGGTCTAATTGCATAATTTTATTTTCATTAAAACATCAAATAAATGGAATCCTTTGATAAGCAACTATTAGTGCTACATTCGGAAGCAATTCGAATGGTAAAAAAATCAGTGCTAAGCTGAATTTCCGGATTTAGCACCTTTATATTACAAAGTTGATTTCTGTGATCTAAATACATACAAACTCATATGTTACAGATATGTTCTATTTCTAAAGGATACATACAGATATGTTCTATTTCTAAAGGATTTTTTAGACAAGTTTCCTGGCTTAACAACGTGTCACGCTTCTTTGTGCCACAAGCACAAAATATAAAAAGGAAGTCCTTACATAGATAGATTACTGTACTTCTGACTCGAGCATACTTTTGCCTTATGCTATGTATTATAATAGTAGTGATCTAGCCTGACTTAAATATGAGTGGCACTTTTTTTCTGTACTGTAAACAAACTTTCTAAACGAATTTCCTATCTCATGATGAAAACAGGGGAGCGATTCTGTAAAAAATCCGAATTCTAATTCACTCATGTGTGCGAATTCATGTCATTTCGTGTAGAAATTCTACTGATTCCATTTTTGTATAAAAATACAAAACAAGATTGATTGATTAATGCGTGCCTCAAATATTCTATTTCTATGTCCTTATGAAACTTCCTTCTTTTATGCCACGAAACGTAATTACCAATTCAAGGTTGAGCGGAAGAGAATTCCGACACCTGAATTCGAATTCGGGCTCAAATTTACAGAATAGCAGGGCAGTATCAAAATCTTATATATAACAAAGTTAGAGAACTACAAACTTGAAAAGTGTTTATTACTAAGTCTATACAAATATTAAAAAAAGGAAATTTATAAAGTTTGTTTATTTACATCTAATAAGCTCCGAAAGCACTGGAACGAATTTAAGAAATCTGTAACCTACATATAGCTACACCAAACACGGAGACATGGGCTACAATTTACTTGGGCGAGGTCGTGAAAAAACCAGCTGGTAATCTTTATAAAAAGAAACGTATCGCTAAATGTGTTGTTAAGCGCAAAATTCTTTTTTTTTACTATGTGTTTAAGTCTGTATTAGGTAGTAACGGAGAGATAAAAAAAGTAAAGTATAAAAAAGTACTCTTCTTTCCCTAAAAACATTCTAACTCATAAAATATGAATAAGTGTGTGTAGCAGGTTTTTCTACTTAAAAGGCTGTCAAACATGACGTCAATCACAAATGAAAAAAAAAAACGCATTAGGAGCGCACAGATTGCAGCGTTATTATAATTAGGTTGTCTTTGTAAAAACTTTGCATATATTTGATTGTTAAACTACTGGATCGATTTGATAAATTCTTTTACTTTGACGCGAGCGAAGTCGTGGGAAAACAGCTCGTATTATATAATTGAAGATAAATTAAGTTTGCCGTGAACTCAGGATACTTAATAGACTGAAAAAATACGTCGCAAAAGTACCAATGTAATAAACATATTATCCTAGTACTAGTATCAATTTCAGAAATCAGTATTAATTATAATCAAAATATATATATTTAAATAATGTAAGATTGTAGATTCTTCAATTGTTATAAAAGTAGCTGGAGAATCAATCAATTTCATGATAATATTCTGTAAAGATTTAAAACAATTTTTATTCATTTATCTTGTAATACAAAACTGATAAAAAAATGCGTTCACAATGCTATAGTAGAAAATATTCTTAATAGAAAATGCTTAAAAATCCAATCTTAAAAATCTGAGATGGGATTCGAACCCACGACCTTTCGCAATCCGGGCGAATGCTCTAACCACTGAGCTACCCAGAACCTAACAGGACTGATGCATTTACAAGAAACTTGTTACTTTTTGCTATTATAGAGCGTGTTTTCCTCCTCAGAGTACCAGGGACAATACATATATAGGTTTTTTATTCTGTGACATTTAGTTTAATTTATTTTATTTTAGTTGATATATTTTGCATTCATAATGCTATATTGAAATTGATTTATTATAAAAATGCTTAAAGTAGTGGCCCGGGTTAAGAAAGGTCATTTGTTAGAATTCTATCTTGCCACCGGATATTTTTTTGTTTTTCTTTGTGTTAAAAATGTTTATATAATTTTTAAAAAACAACTATACTATACACTTATATACTATACTATACAATACACTTTTTTTTATTGCAGATCCAAAGAAAATTGATCGATGTTCTTACGAGGAGTATTATAACCAGACTTTGAAACATGTCGAGGTTACTATAAAGAATTATACCAAAGATGAGGTATACATATTTTACGTACACAGTTTATTCTGTTATTCACTACATTAAGTTGGCTTTTAGTACACTATCGGTCAGTTGCACAAACATCCATTAAGGTTCAATAACGCCAATTAAGGGACGTTTGTGCTATGGCTTTATATAAAAAAAAGATCTAATTTTTATTCTAGTGACTTTTACATTCACTACGAACTGTTATGTAAATATATTTTTCCATTATTTTTTTATTTTATTTAACATTGTAGTGCAAGTCGATGTGTGAAGCTGAACAACGTTTCGTTTGTCGCGGGTTTACATGGACAGAGAGACACAGGGTGTCCGCACGAGGTCTCTGCGATCTGCATAGTGAAGACTTCGTGACCACAGGATCCTGGTTATTGCGTCGCACCTCACCCGCCACCTATTACAGGAGGGTTATTTGCCTTAATAGTAAGTGTTTGTTTTACTGGTCAATTGTCGTGAGATTGGTCAATGTTAGGTCGAGAGGATGGAAGAGGAAATGAAAGAGGAGGAAGAGGATAATTACTGAGTAAAAAAAAAGAAATTATATTTAGTGCGTCATTTAGTTAATAGGAAAATATTAGATACTAACGTATTTTATGCTTCTACTTCACAAAAAATGACTTTGATAATAGGTTAAAGTCGACTAGTAGGACCACTTGGCGTGACATTTATAAATAAAGTTGTCGGTGGATTTACGCGAATTTCGTCTTTAGACGTAGTATATCTTTGCCCTTAGCCTCATAAAAGGAATTTGAATGTGACTGTAGATTAATTGGTATCAAATGAAAGTAGTTGTGAAAATTATAATTTGATGTTATTTAAAAAAGTTGAAGAAAACTAACTACTACCTACATTTTGAAAAATATAAGCAAATAGTTCTTTAAATGCTAAGTACTTACAATTTGCAATATAATAATTATATAGATAATAGATTTATTTATTATTTAGCTCACAAAACAAGTTACAGTAATATAATTGAAATAAATATACATAACTAAGGAATAAACCATACCGTAACTCTTAAACAAGTGAGCATAGTATGATAGATAGATAGAATAGATAGATTACAGAAACGGTTTAAAATATATTTGTACAGAACCAATAGTGAACGCATCTTGTTGTGTTCTTACCCGACTACGGCGAAGCGAAAAGGAGGGTTTTGATTTTGGCCTGTATATATGTATTCTCTAAATAAACTATTGTGACATAACACTACGCTGTCCTTTGGACATTGCTATTATAATATAACTATCGTTATAAAATAAATTTCGTGTCTCAAACTTTTTAGTGCATGATTTATCTGTGGTCGGGTATAGTTTTTGAACTATTTTTTTTTTCTGTAATTCTTGGTGTTATTAAAACGATATTCGTTATCTTGTCCTTGCGTGATGATCTGAATTTATAGATACAACAAATTAAGCCATAGTAACTAGTACTTTAAAAGTTGATGACAACAATGTGCGAGAGTTTTGTAGAGCTCGATATTTTAGTACTCGTATATTAAAGTACTAAGGGATGCGAAAATCAGCACCGAGGCGTAACCGCCGCACTGGGTGCTAAGAGATATATACCTTTAGTACTTTAACATACTGAAATATAACTTGAGAAAACTCGCACATTTTAATCACAAGCTCTCCGTCTATAGCAAATTGCTTAAAAATAATGGATTATATCCAGTCACGGTAGACTGCGAGGGCTCCAATCTGGTAGTGATGTATCGTCCGCGTGGAGTGTTCCGTGGACGAGTCTATGTGCCTGGTCGTGGCGAGCGCTGCAGCGCGCGCTCCTCGGGCAGCGTCGTCAGACTCGCGCTGCCGTTATATGGGGAGTGTGATGTAAATTTTGCTTATGCCATATCGAAGACGCCCACCGGAATGGTTAACAGGTTATTAAAATTTATTTGTTTAAAAATCAATAATGTTACACTAACAAAAAAATATTATCTTCTTGTTTATCTAATTAAGCTCTTTTAACTGACTTTAAAAAAAGGAGGTTATCAATTCGAAGTCTGTATGGGCTTCTAAGCACGTGTGCCAAATGTATGTATGTCTGTAGGATATCGCGCAAACAAGACGTCGGATTGCAATAAATCTTTTTTTTTTTTGTATAATTGCCTAACTTTTATATGAACGACATTGAGTTGATTACTACGAACTAGTCTTGATTTTACATAATTTATTTAAAAAATATCAAACTACCGACATGATTTGGTACACTTTCAATAGGTGTATATACGTAGATATATAGTTGATTGGTTTAAGTAATTAAGGTATTCTTTTACTGCCCTAATTGAAATATCAGAGTAAGAACTTTAGCTTTAGTACTGCCATTCTTGCATTATTAAGTAACTGGTGAGTTACATGCGTCCACACATTTGAAGTAAAAAAATAATAATTTACAGAACCATGGCGTACGTGATAGTAATGATACAGAACAACCCCATCATTCAGACCGCAGGCGACCGTTGGGTGCGAGTCGGATGCTCACCAGGATCACAAACTTCAACACACGCTGTAGACGCTACCGTTACTGTCAGAGACACAAGGTCAAATACTTCAAAAATCCATATACGTTGCTCAGCTATATCTGTAATAAAAACGACCTCAAGTCGACGTCAACCACAGCGCGGTCACAGCAAAGATTTTCGGTGATATAAAACCTTTTATACCTTTTGAGTAGCTCGATGGCGTAGTGGATAAGCGCCGCGGCCCGCGAACGTAGTTGTCAAGCAACTTTCGCAAGGGTCGGTCACGGGATGGGTGACCAAAAAATTATTGTCTCGAGCTACTCCGTGCTTCGGAAGGCACGTTAAGCCATTGGTCCCGGCTGCATTTGCAGTCGTTAATACCCTCCAATCCGCATTGGGCCAGCGTGGAGGGTCATGGCCCATCCTCCTTAACCATCCATAAGGAAGGCCTGAGCCCCTGCAGTGGGGACGTAAAAGGGCTGGTGATGGTGATGATGATACCTTTTGAAATAGGTTTTGTTTGATCCTGTAACAAAAGCATCTTCGAACTCGACGATAAAACAGCCCTATTGAAGTAGCTTTTAGCACTTATATTATGGAAATCTGCAAAATTGAAGGTATCACAATAATCAGAACCGAGAAATTATAGAAACGTTTCTTTTAGAAAATGGTCTTTTCTATATTGATCCGACCGAGAATAGAACCTGGGACCTCGGAGATCTAGAGTCCATATTGATATTGTTATTCATAGAGTATTTATAACAGTCTTCATAGAATGTTTTTCTTATTTTTAACAGTGCGTCAATGCAAAACTTTAAATCGATTAAAGTCTTAATTTTTGGCAATCAAGTTCAAAATCGACTGCGGAAATAAGATATAGTGTGGTTACTTTATTTGTTACTGAGGATGTTTTATCAGTATTTTTATATGTTTTCACAGTAAACCGTCTCAGGCTAGCGAGTTGTCAAACGAAGCAACTCCCGCCTCAGCCAGTGCCGTGTACAATGCCAACACGGCACCATTAACCATGTATGTGGTACGTGTACAAGACGATAGTCCCAACACTGCAGCCGTGTCATTGGGAGAAGCGCTCGAACTACGCATAGAGACTACAGGCATGTATACTCAACACATTTTTGTATTATGTTTATTTACAGTTTATACAATAGCAAAAAAAATTAAAATTGAAGGATAAAACCTCTTACATATCAACACAAATTGCATGATGTCAATATATGAAATGCAAAATGTTCATTCATTTTCCATTTCATAAATTAAAATTACTCGCTATTCAATTGTTTCTTGGAACAGATTTCCTAATAATTCCTATAGTCATGTTGACAGTTTTTGTGTCCGTTTCAGATAACAATGAAATTGAAGCTTATCATCTCGTAGCTTCATCACGGCTCGGGGACAGCTCCGTTCTTTTATTGGATAGTCGAGGTTGTCCTACAGGGCAGGTACATTATACAAATATAGTAGATACGAAATAAATATTATTTTTGAAATTGGTTACTTTATTGATATCACCAACAGGTTGACTTCCCATCCTTCAGCAGGACTCGGCTAGGAGGAACGCAGAGGCTTTCTGCTCGCTTCAAAGCATTTCGCTTTCCAACTTCACACGTGGTTCGGTTCGCGATAATGGTTAGATTTTGCGAAGGCAAATGTGCACAAGTAAGACCATACCCTATTATAAATTGATATATATATATATATTTTAAGATTCTTCAGAGTGGCAGCAATTTCTTCTTACAGATTAATTGCGCTACTCACCAATCAATGAGAACAGCTAGAGATACCAATGATACATCCTATCAGTTAGATGATAATGGCATTGAAGCTACAGTTAGAGAAGAGAGCTGGCAGTATAATAGACTCAATAGTGCTCCCAGTGGCGTGGTTGCTCAAGGTGGTGCCCCCTTGTGTGGTGCATCGGATGGGCAAGTTCCGTTAGAAGTCGAAATGGTAGTGGGATCTGGGGATGTGCTCTCAGCAGACACTTTGATCCATGCTGATCATCAAGCTATTATACGTAAGTTTAATGCATATTTTCGTTTCATTAATTAAGTAAAACTAAGTAAAAATTTCTGAACGCACACTGTCTTACATATACGAACAGTTTGTACTGGGAAAATGCAATATATGCTTAAACTGTTTCTTTGTATTTCTGCATATTTTCCCATCTTGAACTTTTGCAAAAACTTTAAAACTAAAGTTAGCTAAATAGGTGGACCTATTTAGCTAACTTTGGTTGGAGAACGATGCTCTTTTTGGAAACTTTAATGAGATAACAAAGACATTTTAATGAGATAGCATTTTATTTATCTTCTACACACTCCTATTAAGTCAATGCAGATTATGAATTGAGCAGATACATTTTTTGCATGAACTGATAAAAAGGTATAGGTACTCACATATCAGCGAAAGTAACAAGATCTGGGGTTTTTGAATAATTCGACAGTTTATTTAACGTCTCTAATAGCTCAATTAATTGGTACAGTAGTTGCCCAATTAACGGAATTCGAATTCCATCTCGAACACCATTTTAAGTATTTTTCTAAAGAAATAACTATGACCTTTACATTTTTATAATAGATAAAGTTATTTTCTCACCTTTGTAAAGTGTGCGGGAACTTCGTTCATAGAATTATATCGGTTATATTGTTATGTCATCCATCTGTAATGATACGCTTCGTCGAATTTAAACGCCTCGTAGCACACACTATTAAATCTGTTATTCACTTTAAGTATAAGCATATATAATTTAGTCTACTAAAAGAAAACAGATGACTATGTTGTTTTTTTATATACTCAAATAACGGCGGAAATCATACTACTATATTTACTATGTGATTGTTTACAATGTAACAAATTTACGATTTTCAAAATGAAAAATAACTTAGTCACAAAAAAATAATATGAAAACCTTAAGAAGCTTATTGTTTCAGTAGTCGAATGATTGAAAAATTATTGTTTATGATATCTATACTACTCTATACTATATCCTATGTTAAGGAAAATTTCGCGGACGGACGACAGTTAAATTCGTATTCGACAGTTAAAGTTTATGTTTTAAGTTTAAAGGGAAATTTAGTGCACAGGGTGACTAGATTCAATAATTTAACATCACTAATTAAAATAAAACTTAAAAATTCCTCATTGATTTTTAAAAATATTTTTGACTAATTTCTATAATCAAGGAAGTTGGCGATCATTACTTTCATTATGTTTAGAAATTAAAGTTTTATGTTTTTTCAGCTGAGAACATTAGTACTGTAAACGACGAGGCAATGGTGTGTGTCCACGAGTTACTCTTGGTGGCACTTGCACTTGCGTGGCTGGCGGTACAAGTGCTCCTCTTAGTTGGCTGTTGTGTACTTGTGAAAAGGTAATATATATATTTTTTATGTTAATAAAAGTCTATCTAATAACTCCAATCGATAATAAGCATTAATGCCTAATATATCGGCAGTTAAGTTAAAATTGAACATGGCAATTTTTAATTTTGTGATAATCTTACGCGTTATTTACACACGCTTAGATTTAGTTGGCAGTTGATTTAAATAAAATGCACTCAACGTTGCACTTGGGACGGCGAGCCTGCTTTAATACTCCCGCTGAACCTACTTCTTCCTTCGTTTTTGTCCTAGAGCTGACCGCTACCACATTCTCACCTCACTGACACCACTGACTCAGTATTTCGACACAACCCAAGTCACCGTTCCGCGGATTAGAAAAAACTGTGATAAATATGTATAACATTTATAGTTTAATTAAGAAGTCTTGAGGATCTATTGTAAATTATATGTCAATAAGCATGTTTATTTAAAAAAAGAACTGTATTGAAATTTGGAGTGCATTTTGATTGAATCCGATAGTTACAATTCGTAAACTAGTCATTGGTGAAAATTAATAGCTTTAAACTGTTGAGTTCATATCATACAAAGATGAGAGCTGTTAAGTATTTAATGCCAAATTTTCTACATAAACATTTCAAAGTGAATCTACTTGATTATGTTACTGATTTTTTATTTTATTTGAAGGTATAGAAATTTAGCCGAGATGAGCCTACAGAAGGATTACCAGTCGTTTGACAATGTCGGCTTCGATAACGTGTCGACCCATCGTCGCGTGCACTGGCCGGATCAAAGTATCGACATACTACATGCCAATTGACTGTAAAAAAGCTGCTTTTGTAACTCAAATAAAGATGTAACCATGAGTTATGTGTAATGCGATGCAAACTTTATAATGAAAGGCGTTTAGACATTGGTTACGAACGTACGACAAGGCGATGTGTTTTCATCGCACGACGTGTTTAAAACATAAATCTCGGTAGTCTCCTAATTCAAAATTATAACTCACCGTTCGTACGGTGAGTTATAATTTTCGTACGCAAATGCTCATTATAAACCGTACGATAGGTTTAATCGATGCGATCTCTATTTATTTTCTTATTGGGCATACATCATTAAGAAACAATAACATGGCGATGAAAGACGATATCGTTCGGCGGACATAATATTTTTTATCGCACAATGAAATCGCGTCTTCTGTTCGTACGATCGTTAGCCTTTTTCATAAATCGCCATATCGTGAGAAAATTTACGACATATGTCAGTGGTGTATTTACGACTGTGAATGACAATGTATTAAAAATGCCACATACGAAAACGCCCTGCTTTGCTAATCTGCCCTGCATTTCTGTTAAAATCCAAACGCGAATTCGAATACACTCAGGTGTCCAAATTAACTTCAAAAAACGGCATCGGTTCAACCTATAATTGGTAATAACGTTACGTGGCATACGTGAAGTGAGTTTCGAAATGACATAGGAATAGAATATATGATACAAGTACATTCAGTCAATTAGGTTTTGTATTTTTGATTCAAATCCGGGTCTGGTTTTTTTACAGAATTGCAGGGCTGAAAATAAAATCTGCGTGGAATGCAGCGTCTATCGCTGTCGCACCATACATTTTCGCACCTGTATAATTTTTGAAGTCGGTTTTATTTGATTGAAAATCAGCTGTGACTGTTGTGTTTGACGCTGACTTTTTTAAAGAAAAGCAAAGACAATGAACTTGGCGCAAGATAGAGCGATTTCTTGATGTTATAAGTCATGCCATGCTAACTTATTACTGTTAAAGTTTTTATGCATAAAGTGCAATAATTAAAAACAGAAACATTATTTTTAACAAAGAAAATAAGAATTTAACTCATTCTTTTACGATGGACCTCCAAAATAAGAATCGCAATCCAAATGAAGTTATTGAAAAAATATTAAAAAGAAACGGAATTCTGATTTAAGTTTGCATCGTACTCAAAATAAAAGCTAGTTTTATAATCTTACATATTAGACTCTAGCTGATAATTAGTACAGTGAATCTTAGAGTAGTTCCTATTTTGATTAGTAGAAAATTATGTACTCTGTTATCGGTTTTAGAGAAAAAAATATTTTGGTGTACCGATATAAATAAGAACGTGTAAAAAATACTTGGCGGAAGGAATCTAGATCACATCTATGACAAATGTTCTCATAAGATTATTTTTATTTTTAAATTATTTCTTAGTATATACTAGATACTTTTGTAATTAAAAATTTAGACTTACAAAAATATTTTTTTTATTACGACCACTGCATTATCCACATTAATTTAGTTGTTTCTTGAATATATTTTGATACTATAAAACAAACTCTAATTTATAAATAAAAAAAAATTAAACACAGATATTTGGTGGTTTGTTATTTATATCACAAAACTTTTTCGAACTTCAGTTCGTCCAGTCTTTTTTAAATTCCTATTAAGATTAGAAGCATCATTGATATTCAATGATGCTAATGTTAGTTCTTGCTAAATTTCCTTTTTTCGTGACTTCTCAACGTTTTTCCGTGCAGCTGCCATGTTAACCGCATTTTGCGTTGTTGGCGAATTGAATTTAGTTTTATTTTGTTGCGTTACTCGAGGCGTAGACGACGGGCGGTGCCGGCGCTGGTGGTGGTGCGGTCGCTTGCTGACGCGACCGTGGCGCGGCTTGTCTCACACTCTGTCTATTAGATGCAGCATTGTAATGGTACCCGTCGAATTTATCGCCACCAGCATTCGCCGCGGGGAACGTCGCCGTACCCATATACATAACCTGTAAAAAGTTTTTATAAGAAAATATTTATACAAGAAAAAATTGTAATCGGTGCATATATAATATTGAATTCGATATGAATCATATTCACGTCAAGTGTCTCTCTTTTTTTAACCTGCTAATATCAGTTATGACAATAAAAAAGGTGTTGCTGGCAACACATTGTCTATGATCTGTAACACCGTAGAAGCCGTTTAGTTGTTGTTTTTAATATCACAGAAAGACGTCATTTATATATACTCTGCAATTTTTATGTTCAAGAATAAAGTGTTTGTGTTAAAAATATTGTTTTCCTCATAATTCTTAAGAACCACAGCGCGAAACAAAAGGTATCTAGTAACACGCACAAGTAAAAACTTATGATCGCCAGATAGCAAACTATATTGATCTTTTAAAAAAGTACATATTTAATAGGCACAACGAGTTAGATACTTACGTATTACGTATACATAAAGATATACGTAGAGTCTGTATACGGAGATCACTGACCGTTTTTAGTCAATATACACACTGTTTGTTTACAACTGTTGTAATAATCTAAATGTTAATAAATATAAAAAGAATGTTAATTTAAATATGAAATTTGTACATTCATAACTATTTTTCCTGTATTAAAAAAAACCGAAATTTGCGCAGTAATTTTATAACAAAACTTGAGTCCTTCTACATTCATGGATCAGTTGTACCAAAAACTTAAGATATCAAACTCGATCACCTGTGGCTTGAATCCGTCCGGGCCGGCTTCGTACTCTACCAACTGTGTTCTTCCGTCCGGCAGTAATACATGGTAGGATCCGGTGGCTCGATCGTCCTTTCTCTTCTCGTTGTGCCCAAAGTCCAGGCTTACCGCGTTGTCTTGCACGTCATACGAAAAGTCGTAATTGGCAGGCAACTAAGAAACAAATCAAATGTTGGTATAAAATTACATATAATTATTTTGAACCCAAAGAGTGTAAAGAAGCGTTTAGAAAACCTGTTGAGCACTTCATCTAAACGAATCTTTGGAGAACTATCTATTGTAGGTACCTACTCAAAATACTATTAGGTAAGTAATTGTTGTCCTATTTTTAAACAAAAGTGCAATAGTTTATTGTTATGAAATATATACATATAATTCTGTATTTGTTTAATGTATTTAGTTCGTCAGTCAAATAATAGAAAAATATTTGATACCTATTATTTTCAGTACAACAAAAAATGGCTTTGATTATAGGCATTAAAGATATATTTAAAGTTAATGTGTCGCCGTAATAAAAAAAAAATATGTGTTTATAATAAAAAAAATATCACCATCCCTATTTATTAAGCTTAAATTAAAATGTGTTGTATAATTTAAAAGGTTCTTATTTCCATTCGAAAAAGTTCATATTACCGTAGGCTCCGGTGCCACTGCTGGTTTCTTTCCCCCGCCACCTCCTATTTTCGGTGGCAGATATTCCTGGGCGGAGACATTAGTGCAGACAGTCATCCATGTCAATAAAGATAACTGAAATGTCAATAGTTAACAGTAAATAAACGAAACGCTGGTAGATTGGAATTTAACAAAAACATTACTCACGCTGAGATAAGTCCACATATTTTAACGTTGAAGTGCCTGCCTTCTAAAGGATCGTCAAGGGTTCTGGGGCATCACCGAAATCTGCAATGCTTATAAACGCGCGTTGCCTATAATCCTAGCCGCAGGGTCGCGGTTGTGGCTTTACGCCCCTTAAACGTTGCATTATTTAAACTCACGACGACAGCAGGTGGCGAAATAAAAACAACAACCGCTTATTAGCTTAGATTACCAACCCTTATAATAACAGTTTTAACCTTTTTTCGGCTATAAACTGTTCTTAAACATTGAATGTTTTACACTATTATTCGCAAGTTGGTTAACTCTATTTTCAAAAGATATCGTAATGTACTTAGATATGAGTTATAATTATGATCCATCTGATTAGAACAGATATAATAATTGTGAATTTACGATATGTGTTATTTCATAAGACTTACGTACCGAAATTGATATTGACATGTATCAACAACTAAAAATTGACCAAAACTGGAGATCTCACATGTCTTCATTTCGACAGTAAAATCAGTGCTGCAGTTTTGCGGTAGAGCAACTGGTCTCCACTCTGGATAGATAGGTATTTTCTAAGTGTTGTATATCTTTATTACTTAATATGATGCAGACAGGACAAATTGCTTAACGTGCCTCCGAACCACGGAAGACTTCAAGGTAACAAAAATACATTTTTGGCCATCCATCCTATGACCGGCCCATATCGCAAACCGACCAAGCTAACGACTGCGCCATCGAGTTCCATAATATAATGAATTCATTCTTATTATTTTTCATTGTATGATAATAACTGAAAACTGAAATTAAATAATTAAGTATAACGCAACATCACATACCTACATTGCTCAGATTCCAAGATGAGTAGCTAAAACCTGGGAACTCAGAGATGGAGACACCTTGAAACCGGCGAGCGAACCACTCGACTACGGAGGATATTGTTTTTATTTATTGGCCATCATTGTTGTCATTTATTTCATATTTTCTTAATTGTTTCAGTTACTGCATACAGGGCTGGCTATATAACTAGGCAACTGTCTAGAGTGCTCGTATTTGGGGGACGGCATAATCTGTTTTGTTGTAATTATTTAAATCCAATATCTTATGATAAAGATTGTCTTTTTTGTTTTTTGGACATAAATCCATATCCGTTGTATGAAGAGCTGGAACAAGTGAATGACTTTGTAATCCTTGCATGTGCTTTTAGCAGGAATTGAAGGTACACCGCTGACAGCAAAACTTTAAGCCAGAAAAGGCAGCTCGCTATACACATCACAATACAGTGATTTGGGAATTTCAGAAAGAGCATGTAAGTAGAATAAATTACAATAGTACTATATTATTAAAAATATCATTGTTAAATTTAATCTTTTTTTTCTGCAACACAGACGCTATTATAGAGACACAGTAAAACCAGTCTCAAGGTTTTGTTGGACTACGTTTATTTATATAAGTAATTGTGTCAAGATAATACATTTAATAAAAATGCAGTTGATACACGGGTGTTACGTGGAATTCCAGGAATGACGCTCGCAGACCGCATTGCACCGCATGCAAAAGCCCAGAAAGAGGCCGAGACACCTGTCACCATCAAATCACGAAATCAATAGAAGGTGGTGTCAGAAGCCATAAAAACCGGCGAGTATGTATGAAAAGAGTAATTAAAGTGGATGAGGTGAAAGATGTATGTAAGCACCATACTTTAGTGGCGTTCACTCCTCTTTGCCTACCCCGCAAGGGAAACAGCGTGAAATTACAGAATATAATTGTATTTTACTAGTTTTTCTTTTAATATTTCCTCATTGTATTTTTATTACTTAAAGTGAATTTTCGTTCGTAAAAGAAAATGATATTTTGCGAGATAAAGTATGATGAAAGTGAACAATACAATTCAACGAAATAAACAATATAGTATGTGGGTCTTACATAAGAAAAGGGAACACAAGCGCATCTCCCTACATCTTTTGGTTGACTATCTAAATAAAGAAGTATTACAACGCTTTCAGAAGACTAAAAAAGAATACGATATATTAGGCGGTGTCGGTGTATTTTTACTACATACGAAATTTATACTAAAATCACGTTGACATAATGACCTAAGACTCCCCTATCTTTCGATTTGAATCAATCTTTTGGATCGTGACCTAGTGAATTATAACGATTCGTTCTATGAAACGTATTGCTTTAAAATCAATCTAATTCGATCTCAAAAAATAGTATCATTAAAAAATAATAAAAATACAAAAAATAATATGAAAATTAAAAAAAAATAATAACTAAAATAAACTTTATAGATCTAGCCTATTACGGTTATATAATGAAGAAAAGACTTAAAAATGTAATTTTTCCAATGAATAAAAAAAAAATCGGTGCACCTAAATCAAAAACCTAAATCAGTGTCTTTTATTTTGTTGCGACTTTTCATTTTTATAGTGAGCGTTGTTTATGAGCGTCGTTCCAGCCATTGCCTAGAGAGCCAAGATCCAGTATGTTACCTATGGTGCCTAGATTCAGTGTTTTGCCTATGGTGCCAAGTTTGCTTTAGTACTCACTCTGTACCCTTCGATAATCGTTTGTGTTTTATTAATACAATTTTTTCATTTGGTCTTTCAGACATACGATTCGCTCATATTCTATTAAATCGTTTTTAAAAATCGATAAACGGTATAGTTTGAATCGATTTCCTAAAGTGTCACATCGGCATCTCTACCAGTGACAGTGACGTTCATGTATATCTCTTTCTTGGTCTGTGGACATTTCTTAAATTTCCCGATTTTCCTTTTACACCTCACCGGTTAATGTTATCATTTTGTGACTTATGATATGAAGTAAATATCTTCGGTCATTTAAAATCCGGGAATTCTATGTGTAATCTAACCTGAACTACTACATTATAAGTGCTTTGAATATAATTGTATAAAACACTGTCAAAATGAACTTTTTAGTCAGAAACCGGAGTAGCTTGCTACTTCGTGGATTTTCCACTTCAGCTATTAGACAGTGTGCTGTTCCACCTAAAAAGGCAAGAAAACAATACATGCCTATTACCTGGAAGTCAATAGCAGTAACTGCTACGGTAGCCGGTGGCCTCACAGGCTTCATGTTATATGTACGAAAAGAAAAACAGGAGGCACTCGATAGAGAAAGAAAAAGACAGCTAGGAAAAGCAAAGATAGGTGGTGAATTCGAATTGGTGGATTCCCAGGTAATAAAATTAATTATATCTTTTAACTATAGTAACATTTTCTTTATTTTAGCACAATGTCTAATTCTTTAACAACACATACTACTATTGTGTATTTGTGAATGAGTGAATATGGAATAAGAGTCTAATTCATAAAATGATTCAATATATTTTCATACAAACATATTAATATATTTTAATATTATTGTATTTTAGTCAGGAAAATAATTACTATAAAGTGTAAAAATTGTGTAAATTGAAAATAGTCAAATGCCATGTGATTTGTCACAGCAAATGTAATGTCAAACACCACCTGGTTTCTGAATTGAGAATTTAAAGTAAAGAATGTTCTAAACCAGCCATACTCAATTTTTTTTAAATGGGGCCACAAACGCGTTACGATCTTGAATTGCAGGCCACAAAAATATGTAGGTGTTAAAAAAACATAATTCCAAATTGGCGATGTGTTTATTGAAAGAAAAAGGTGGTCACAATAAAGCCAACTATACAGTACATAATTTTGTAACCTTTTTAATAAAAGGTTATGATGAAGCCTCATGCAATGTAGACCAAATTTTGAAACAGAAAACTTTCAACAGTTTTTCATATGGGCGCGACATTTTAAAACTCAGTCAATATTTTAAAATCCCAAGTGGGCCAATCACAAAGGCCCAGCGGGCCGCATGCGGCCTGAGGGTCGCAGGTTGAGTATGGCTGTTCTAAACCATACTTAAACCATTTCAAATGTCATTTACTGTTTCTGATTTAAATTTTTTCATGATCAGCTGATAGCAGTTTGATAAAACTAAGACTTTTTGCCTTGTAAAAAAAAACTTAAGCTATTGAGAATGATCAGTTGACATTTTCTACTTTTCACAATTTAAAAACCACCCGAGTCTACTTATGTATTATTGTTATAATAAGTTAGCATTGGTATAAGAGCATCATATTATAAAGCAAACTAAAACATTTTAATTTGAATGATGTTTTAGGCTTTTATTTTTATTTCAACAATTTTGGAAATCATATGCTTATTAAAAAAAATACTCATAACTAACTTAAATATTTTTGATATTAAGTTTTAAATTAATAATTTTGAAGTTCAGTTTTTTGCCACTGTATTTTTTATAGTTATATAACAATACAAATTATTGTATAATATTCTTAAAAAATGTCCATATTACATCTTTTGGTAAGTTCTTACAAGAAATTTAAGTGATCCCACTTTTTTTTATTATACATATTTATTATTGTACTTTTTCAGGGCAAAACAGTGAAGAGCACAGACTTTTTAGGAAAGTGGCTTTTGATTTACTTTGGCTTCACACACTGCCCTGATATTTGTCCAGATGAACTTGAGAAACTGGCTGAAGTTGTGAATTTACATGGTAAAATGTTAAAAATTTAGACATATTACTGCATCTGTCTCCACCAGATTGAGCACTAGTAACAAGTAACAATCTTCTAAAAGTAATTCACAGAGTAGTGAGTGAAGAGTAATAGTGAGCATAGTCAGAACTAAACACTTTTAATTAATTAGAAAGAGTAATTTTATCTAATAATCCACTAATGGTGCATATGTGGATGTAAGAATGAAGGGAATCATTGGAAGTTTGCATAATATTCCCTATTACATAACCATTTTTTCATATACATAAAATTTATTTCAGAAAGTAATCCTTCATCACCACCACTGCAACCCTTGTTTATTTCTGTAGATCCTCAAAGAGATACACCTGAGATTGTTGGAAAGTAAGTTCATTTTATTCAATTCATCATGTTGATTATCTGCAAATTTACATAGTGTTATGCAGTTGTAATCAGCACATGTAGCATAACAAACTCGAGAAACACTTTGTCTACACCCGAATATCACTTTCTCGGGTCGAGAGTGAGATATAGTATGGGTGCACCTCCCTATAACGTTCTCGAGTTCGTTATGCTGTGTGCAGGAATAGGTAAATGTATACTGACACTAACACCCATTTTCACTAATCCAGAACAAGGCGTAGCTTAACTAAGACACACCTGATATTATGAATGGCCTAAGCAGATTGTATTAAAAAAATTACAGGAGGTATAGGCACCTCACTGTCGAAACATAGGTTACTTAGTAAATTATTAAAGATTATTGTAAATGATTAAATATTATAGTAAATGATTAAAGATTTGCTTAAATTCAGTTTAAAGCCAAAACAGATAAGATTTTGTTGACATAAATAGAAATTAAATATATCAATATCGTTCCAGTTATTCATGTAGTAGAGAATATACATCATCAAACTTAAACATTCAATTTTTTTTTTCAGGTATTGTAAAGAATTCTCACCACGGTTACTGGGTCTAACAGGAACTAAGGAACAAGTGCAGAAGGCTTGCAAATCCTACAGAGTCTATTTTAGTGCAGGCCCAGAAGATGTTGATAATGACTATATTGTAAGTATAAACCATAACTATAACAACAAATGTTTGTTTAGTTTTTCTGTATTCTTATTCTGACTCCCTAGAAAGCCAACATATGATATCATGCTCATGGGCTAATAGTGATTTAAGTTAAGTTAGTTAGTGTAAATAATGGTAATATTAATTTTGCACAGGGCAGCTAATTAACTAACCTAACCAAAACTACCAAACTGCTTCTGTTATATATGTCGCAGGCATTTTGTGTGAATCCGCCGTTTAAATATGGCGTCGTCAGTTTAGAAACGCTCGCTGTTAAGTAATTTGCCGAAGGCAAAATGACAACTCGTGCAATTGTTATAATTTTAATGTTGGTTGCAGTTTTAGGGTAACTATGAAGAAAACACAGTTTGAAATAATCAGACTAAATAATAATTAACTTTTTAAGATAATATCATACTATCAAATAAAAACAATTAGGTGGGTACATTAATAATTTTTTGAAATCTTGACTTATTCATCTAACTTATATGATATTTCAAAGTAACCAAATGATACTATTTAAAAAATATATTAATTTTAAATTGTCCTCGTTATAACTTTAATTGTTTTGGTTAGTTCAATATCAATGTAAAATCGGTATTTCAACGAAATCACTTAATATTTCCCAATACCCCTAAATAATTCAATACAAACATATTCAAAGAAAAATAATTAAATTTTTTAAAAAGAAAATAACGATTATAAATAGGCGGGTTTTAATAATTAAATCAAGAATTATCTCAAACTTGAGTGTCGTTTGGACCCACAAAGAATATTCTTTTTAAAACATGCACATCCATTAGTTTAACACTGCCTTTTAGCCGACTTGCATAAGCAATTGGTAAAACTTTTTCCGCCAAATAAAGATTCTTTAGAAAGAGATTCTCTTAAGGAATTATCTTTTAATATTTTTTGAAAAGAATATTTGAAGATTTTCTTACACTAAACTTAAACCGGTTTTTGATAATCCCATTACTTATTCTAAATTGGTAAACGCCGTGTCTCATATCCAATACTTTTCCAGATATATTTTTATCATCGGACCTTCTATCAATATTTGCGAAGTTAAAAAAACTTTATCTCCAATATCTACAGCTGCCTTGATGCAGTAAAATTTACATATCAAACACAAAAAATTTGAGCTATAACCTTTTTTACCAATTGTTTCCCTGCAAATAGTGTGAACTGGTTTAAGACAAAAACAACATTTATAGGCACAACTAGTTCCGTCTTTAAAATCTCTAGATATAATTGGTTAAACTACGATTCCTTTCTTTGGTATGTTTTATGTTGGACAGATAGGACAAAATGAGACGAATAAGTCGATCGCTTTTCTAACAATAATTTTTTTCATCAATAATATTGGGCAGGTATCCTCCGAGAGCCAGATTCTATGGACACCTTAGCATTTTTGAGGTGCCGGATTACATCAAAAATCTTTTCATTTGTCCACGGCTTTTTATAGATCCCGCTTGAATATCGTTATATTTTTTTTATTCACTAAAGTAAATGTCTTTAAATCACAAATATTTTGCAAATAGTCTCCTGAACATGCATTATTTGCACTATTTTCAATATCTTTTTGTGTTTCAAAACCACTGATTGATGCCATTTTGTTTGTTATAATCAACAACAACGCGAGTGGTAGAAACAAAATTAATTATTTATATTGCCGCGGTATTATGTAGATGGCGTTTGAATTATCAGTCTAATGTTTAGGCATAATATATAATGAATCGGCAATATACATTTTTCCTTCGGCATATTACATAATAGCGAGCGTTTCTAAATTGACGACGCCGTATGTAAACGGCGGTTTTGTACAAAATGCCTGCGACATATATAAGTCAATGTTGTTTATTACACTGGGTTGATTATTGCTCATACTTATTTATTTTTATAAAAAAATTGATTTCAGGTGGACCATACAATAATAATTTATTTAGTAAATCCAGATGGCGAATTTGTTGATTATTATGGTCAAAATAGAAATGCTCAAGAGATTCACAATTCCATGCTTGTCAACATACAAAAATATGCTGCTGCAAAGAATAGTTCATGGTTTTAGAATTAGGTGCATTTATTTAAGTTTAGTTATAGCTTCAAAGTATTTTCTGTTACATAATATAAAATAAACATCGTTGCTTTTAGAGTTTTAATTAATTATAGAATAGAATATACTTTATTGTACACACACATAACACTTATAATTTCAATTGTAGAGGAGACATACAAATGGCGGCCTTATGATACCTAGCCTAGACGACAAATGATGGAGTTAAATCATAAATGCGTTAATAATAATGAAGTAGTGGATGATGTACATATATACTGTATAGGAAGAAAATGAATATAAGTATATCTACTTCATTATTATATACATACATATTGTAAATACTTGTATACATACACATTATATGTACTCATATACATACATATATAGTCTAATTGATCAATCGAAGCCATTTATTCACAAACAACATTATTTTACCATTTCAGAATAAATAATAGATATAATTTATATAATGTTGTTAATTATATTTGGACTAGAAATCTTAGATCTATGTATTTGAAATGGGATCTGTCTGATCGACTTGGTATAGATTCATCGTAGACCCTTCAAGTAGAGGATTTGTATTCAATACGTTGACTTCACCATCATTCACTGTTATTAAATTGACATTACTATCGAAACTACCACATTGGCTAATGGGTTCTCTGGTTATATATATATTACCACTTTGGTTTTGAATATTATCTACAATTAGGACATCTTCATCTTTTACTACTAATTCTCCGGTAACTTCTAATGGCATATCATGCACCACCTCCAGTGTGATATCATCATTGGTTTGATTACATTCCTGCATTGTTTCATCGTTGATATTTGAATCATCATCGGGTTTGGTTTTTGATTCAACTTCTGATTGTATAATATATTGTAGTGGTTCTATATGTGGTACGATGAAATACTGCCTCATATTTTTCTCTGGTTTCAACTTTGACTGGTGTTTCTTCACATGTCTAACTAGATGAGATTTTGTTGGAAACGTTAATGTGCAAGTAGCACACTCGAATGGTTTTTCTCCTAAAAATAGTTAATAGGCTTATATTTACATTAGAATGATAGTTTTCTACGTAATTGCTAATATACCTATTATTTGTAGAGTTCCCGATATTTCGGTGCTGTTGCTAGCGCCATGACAATGCTTCGAGTCTCAAAAGAGGGTAGATCTATATATCTGCTAGTAACATCCATCAGCAAAACTTGAGTTACTTGAATAATAAGAGCCGAAATATCGGGAATTCGATAAATATTCGTAATAATAATACAATTATTTTTATATACAGACCATTAAAGTTTAAACAACAACTATTTTAAATTTTAAAGTCTTAATGATAGAGTCGAGAATAGTTCGTCATACCCGTGTGTATTCGGCAATGATCACGCAGTCGTGTAGCATTCACGAACTTCTTGGAGCAAACGCTGCATGCATGGGGCCGCTCACCAGTATGCTTCCGCATATGCGCACTTAAATCCATGCGTGCAAATCTGTCGATCAAATTTGGATTTATTCAACTGATAAGACCAAAGGCTACTAGTACTATAATATAATACTAATATATCGGTCTGCGGCTCTACTGGCCTGATTGATCTGTCCAATCCTGACAGTTAAACAGCCTGACAAATCAAGATCTTCATTTGGCTTGACATGGCTTTGTCTAGGTAAATATTGTGAAAATACTTTTTTGTAAATGTATAATTCACAATAATAATATGGCTGATTTACACGTTATTAAGTGGATAAGTATTAAGTAGACTTTTAACTTTATTTTATTGGTGTAAACAAAAAGTAAAATTTTGGTAACTACTTATGAGCTTAATTGAATTTAAAATTAGAATTTACTTACTACTTATCTATTTGATTACATGTAAATCGACCAATAGACACATTTCAACAGCGCTGCCACAGCATAGAGGTTCAATGAAATACAACCTTATTACTTTTTGAGGTTTTATTTATTGAATCATTATGATGTGTATGAACAGGGCTGTGATCGTGAGCTCGACATCGAGTTTGAAGCTGATTTTGTAGCACTATTATAGGACAGATGTTTCTACGATATAATTACCTTTTTCCACATATTGTGCAACTGTATGGCTTCTCTCCGCTATGAGTGCGCATATGAAGTTTCAAAGAGGACCCCGATGAGAACTTCTTGTCACACTTGTCACAAGAATAAGGACGTTCACCTAAAATATAGAATTGATATGCCAGGTTCTAAAATTTTTTTTTTATGCAGGACTAACATTTAGGATGGGTCAGTATGGGATAGTATGAAACTATAAGACATACAAAGATCTGTTCTTAGGAAGGTTATGTATAAGAATTAATTTTATCACGTTTCATAATAATATTAACTGCTTATTACACAATCCGTATCTGATAAAAATAATGTAAGTTCCGAGAATTGAACCTGGTTTAGTTTAGCTTTGTTTAGTGGTTAGAATAGTTGTCTAGATTGCGAAAGGTTATGGGTTTGAGTCCCATCTCAGTGCCAGGGCCAAAGAGGATTTTTTATGCATTTTTCATTAAGAATATTATGAGTACATTTTATTTTTCAAAATTTCCCGCGGAAACGTCACTTCTGCCATGGCGTCGCTGTGAAGGCACGGCACTCTGAAATGAATATCGTTATATGTATATGTTATAGAAGGGCGTAACGTAACGCGCTGTTTGCGGTCACGTGATAACAAGCATATAATACTTGCTTTTTCATAATTAGTTTAAGCGATATTATATAATAATTATAAATATAATAAACATAAAATTGTAATTATCGGTATTAGTATATTAAATATTATCAGAAAAAATATATAAACTAATTGACATTGAGTAACTATCGAGTCTATGTTCAAGAGTACGTGCTAAGCTTTTGATAAAAATTTAGATCGTTATTGGATTGGATTGAAATTAACATTAATATTGCGTTCAAAGGTAAGGCTGCTTATCATTGTCTTATGGTTTCAGACTTTCCCATACTGACTGTTCTAAAGGTGACACCCTGTATATGGCGATTAAAATCTTTTGGTAGAGCCGGGTACAGAATGGGTGACGTAAAGCGGGCTGCAGTAATTACCACCCACCAATCGGCACCCGGTGATGGTATATACCCCAATCTCTTTATTTGATTACTTTCATAGGAAAGGCCTGCAGTGGGCATATCAATAGGCTGATAATGATAATGATAATATATAGGTCAGAAATTGGATTTATTTTTATTAAAGAGGAATTCATTAAAAAAATGTGTCCTCTTATTAATAACAGTTTGAGGAATAAGCTCCTAAAATGCTAGTTTATAAGATTTAGCTTGGCGCTGTCAGACTGCCGTCAGTCCAGCAGCGCCACATATTTCATACTTATCTCAAAGTATTTACTGCAGCCATTTATCACCGCTATATAAGAAAAAATAATAATAAAAAAGGATTACACGATGACCTGGAGAGTCAAATTAATAAAATCAAGATTTCTTTGCGTAAATACCTACAGACGAACAAGATATTGAACACTATTAAATAGACTGACCAGTTAACTAACAATACCTGTGGACTTAATATCTACCTGTATGTGTCCTCATGTGCAGGCGCAAGTTAGAGTTCTGTATGAAGGTTTTGCCGCACGTCGCGCACACATAAGGCTTCTCGCCGGTATGAGTGCGGTGGTGAGTGTTACGCGTCGAATCATGACGAAACCTTCAGCAAACAACGAGAAATATTAATTTAAAAAAAAATCTAAGTTGTATTTTTTTAATGACGCGTTACCTCATTAGTTTATTAGGTACACAAAATTACTACTTATATATTCCGCATTTTCTTTGTTCGGATGTTTCTCCGTCAATCACGCCGAAATTACTGAACGGATTTTGATGAAATTTGGTGTACAGATAGGATAATAGCTGACTTATATAATAGGATACTTTTTATTCCACTAAAAATTTCTCTAGAGACCACGCGGCGAAGCCACTGAGGAAAGCTAGCTTACTGTAACTTCGTGGTGTAACGACATTTATCACACCTGTATACGGATGTTATAGATATGAGTATAGGCACTTAAAAACCGCGCTGAAGTTTGTGAGATCATTGTCTGGAGTCATATTTAAACCGGTTAATGAAGAAAACCGTATTTCTAGTGAACCGGTTTAAAAACGTGTTCAAAGGAGCTTAACCTTTTATGTAAAGTTCCGCATGTACTTACGTCGAACCGGTTTAAAAAATAAACCGGTTTCCAAGCCCTGACAAGTCCAAAGTCTTCTTTTTACTATAGAGCAACAAACATGATAAGCTTAAAAATAGTATATTTAGTATGCGCCATCGTGAAATTGACTCCGCGTGATTCTTACCGCTTGTCACAGTAGTTGCAGGCGTAAGGTTTGTGGTCCGAGTGGACCAATCTGTGCGAGTTCAGCAGTCTTGCGGACGCGAACGTCTTACCGCAGATCGCGCATACAAACGGACGCACGCTCGTGTGCTGTGACATATGGGCGGACAGTTGGCTACCGTCACTAAACCTGAATATAATAAATAAAAAATGTTTTTTTTATGTAATAAACACATTATTAAAATTATATAGCAACATGAATACATTTGCTTGTAATTTTTCAATTGATTTTGATTTTTGATGACGATTTTAAAACTGCAAAATATTGATATAATATTGGTAGGCATAAACATGTCTACCAATATTATATATGAGGAAAGGTTTGATTGATTGTTTGTTTGCAACGAATAGGGTCCGTAACTATTGGACCGATTTTAAAAATTCTATCACCTATGGGAGGCTTCATCATATTCGGTGAACGTAGGCTACAGGTGTTTTATCCCGAAAAAAAAAGGGAAATTAGGGAATTTAAACGTTAACGAAACGATATCCAAATAAACAGTTCCTTAGGTACCACGCGGGCGATGCCGCTGACGGTACTAGTCCAATATAAAATGTACTACCAACACAGTGAAGGTGCAAAACCTGATTTATAACATGTTCATATTAGATTGACTATGATTATTCATAAATGTGTTAAGGTAAAAAAAAGTTTCCTATGTTATTGGAGACAAATAAATCCATAATATTTTCATGCATCATCTTAATACCATAAAATAACAAAGGTTTCTGCCTATTTCTTTTCTGATCTAATCAGATAGATCAAAATAATTTAAAAATACTTGAATACACCTATAAAAACAAATCAAACAGTTATGTATTGTTATGTTCATGATGTTTCAAATGCAAATAAATAATATTATACCTTTTACTGCATACGTCACAAACGTGTTTCTTCTCCACCGTTTCGCCAGTGTGTACGCGGCTGTGTCGTCGCAGCGAATAAAATTCAGCAAAAGTCTTCTCACAGACTGAACATTTGAACTTCTTCCACTCCATATGTCGGTGTATGTGACGCCGCAGCTGTGCTCTGGCTGAAAGTTAGAATAGAATAATTCTTTATTGTACATAAACACCAATCTTGGGTAACAATAATATAGAACAAATAGTATAATCGGCGGCCTTATCGCTAAGAAGCAATTTCTTCCAGGCAACCATTACCGTTTGGAAAACTTAAATCTCTGAAAGTTATCCATCTGTATCACTTAAAGTATCTAACAGAATAGGCTAGTCGACTACTTTTCACCACATAGTATAAAACAAAGTCGCTTTCTCTGTCCCTATATTTTTATGTATGCTTAAATCTTGAAAACTATGCAACAGATTTTGATTCATAGATAGGGTGATTAAAAGGAAGCTTTTTATGTATAATACAACACCACGCGGGCGAAGCCGCTGGCAGAAAGCTAGTTATTTTACAAATAATTTTTTAAATAATGTGACTTGCTAAGTACAGTAGGTTAGATTAGTTTTTTTTTTATTATTTATCTTATTATAAAATAGTGGGGGTCAATCTCGTTGCGAAATTTGCTATATAATGTGCATTACCTACTATTATACATATTTCTCTTCCTACACGAGATGCGTTACAACTCCAAAGACAGCATGAGTGAAAAATAATTGAAAAAATATGCAAAAGAGTTAATTCTGTTCAGTCTTTATTATTTCACAAGGATGATAACTAAAAATTAGTAATTTGTATTGTGAGTAAAAACTACTTACATCCAAACTCTTTTAAACATGTTTTGCATTTCCACACTGGTCCCACTGTATTATGTACAGACATATGTAATTGGTGATCATGTTCAGAACTGAAGACCTCTTTGCATTGTACACATGGATATGAGTCCCTTTCTATAGTTTGCTCCTGTTTTTTCAAAATGCTTTTACTTTTTTTGCCTTTTTTCAATCTCTAAAACAAAAACATTTCAGAAATTCTATGACTAAATTTAAAAAAAAAATTAAAAGTAAAAATATACATATATATAGTTTCTTAATTCCACAATTGAACTAATAAGGATGTAGATAATATGGAATTAAAATAAAAAAAAAATCAATTTAACCTCATTGGAGATAGCTAACCTTATTAACACATTTATTCAACGTAAATATTTGTATACTTTTCTGTGTTTCACTTGTCTTTGTTCTATTTGTGGTAGATATTTCTTTCAGTAACAAATCCGATTCTATAACAGAAGGAAATTATTTTCTAACCAACCAAGTATTTTATCATAAAAATTTATTAAAACGTAAGAGGTAAATTACCCAAACCTACCTTTAAAATCTACTTTTCTTTCATCCCTGAAAAATCAATGGACGTAATATTAATTAATTTGAACTCATAATATAACTGTATTACAGAAAAAAGAGTTTTTAAATCTTGGTTTTGTGGATTGTTGTGTTTGCTTTCTAGCATTCACATAATAAATAAATTATTATACTCTAAATAAGTGATGTAAACATTAAAAATAAAAAATATTCTTACTCTTCTTCATCATATTGTTCTTGTACAATGCAAAGAGCCTCATCATCACTCTCAATATCATCAAAAATTCCCTGATATTCAATTTTCATTTCTGGAAGAAATGGAATAGTTATTTAATAACATATGTTTTGTATGTTGTGTATATTAGACACAAATTGATAAAAGTAGCACTACACAAACCTCATACAAAAAATGTTAATATATAATTATAGAAAGTTTGGTATAACAATTAATTATATTATCCTCAGATAGAAAAAGTGGAATTTCATATCACCCTATCCAATCTATAATAATCTATAGATTATTATATTAGCAAAGAAGGAATATGGAATTAGAAAAAAGTTTCAAATATAAATACTGAACCTTAAAACCCCAATTACACATATAAATGTTATTAATCATTCTCACCTTCTTTTAAGACTTCTATTTTGTCATCATCTTGAATATTTAAATTGTCATTATCAGTTTTGGGGTTCCTAAAATTAAAGAATATCTTTATTTAATATAAATTTTGATTTTTCACAAATAATTACAAATACAAGTTACACCACACCTACTTTATTTGTGGATCACTCTCATTATTAGTATACTTCTGTATAAAATGCCTTTTCAACAGAAACTGTAAAGTGTGCTGAGATTTCTCACATTTAACTTTAAAATTGTGACATTTAATAAGTTCATTGCGGCACATCATACAGATTTGAGTTGGCATGCCCCTTTCTGATACATCCTAAAACAATAATTGAGAATTTATGTTTTTCTTCAATGTTTGGAGTGCAATATTTAATGTCTCCACTGCACAGCCGTTCAATGCTGTAGTGGTTAGCAGATTCAGCCTATCATATAAAAGTTAATATTTAGGTACTGATTATAACTTACTCGTATAGAAGTGAAAGCTTTTAACATATCTAAGAGTCGTATTTCACTCTCTTCCTCCACACTTGACAATATCGAAACAGTCATTTCAGCGGGTAATAAGCATGTTCGACATAATTTCTCCAAATTGCAGATCGGTGTTATATGTTGATTTAAATTAAACGGGACTTTAACTTCTTCATATTTATCAGTTCCAATCTTTTTCACTTCCATTAATTTTGCCTCCATGGTGTCAGAAATTAAAAGATATTGTATTTTTATAAATTGTTCCGTTACAAATACTTTATTCCTCTTAATTTTTATTATTAATTATACACAATTATATAAACACCATTTAATTCACATAGAACAAATAAACATACATAGAAGTCTTCGGAACTAGGTTAGTTTAAAATATTATTTTCATGTCTCAAATGTAAAATGAATATTTAATCATCATCACAAATACTATCTCAAGATTTTTTTCTTGTGAAAACAAGCATTAAATAACATATTTAACAACTTTCAAATAAAAGAATTTCTGATAACAAAAATTCGTTTGTGACGTGCGTCAATGTCACTGTCAATTATTAGGGATAAGCGTTAATAGAAAAATCGATATCGAAAAATGCCAACATTTCAAATAAAGTTTGAAAATCGAAATGAATGTATGTTGTCTAAAAAAATCCAGTGGCTGATCTTCATGTAATATGAGAGACATTTTTTGAAAAGTCAAACAGCAACTTATTATTATTACTATAAATTTCCCAAATCTTCTTTTTAATAATATTATTTGTGCTTTATTTAATTCATAGCAATGTGTTACATATATCAAATCTAACCCCTTACAGTTAACACAATACCGTGTAATACGAGGGTCAAACTGAAAGTTCTTAGAACTGGCCACTTATAAACAATATAATAAAAAAATAATTCTAAAATTTGAAAATATAACTCTTTGCCAATATTACTGAGTATATATTTCATTCATTTGTCATTTGTTTTACGATTTGGCGGCAAATTGAAAATTGTCTGTGTCACGTCATCATGAATTTAACACGAGAAAATTTTCGTGCAATGATTTTTTATGACTTTCGATGTCATTTAAGTCAACAAGAAAGTTATGATAGACTACGATTGGCCTTTCACGATGAAGCCCCATCTCGTGCGACTGTTTACAAGTGGTTTAATGAGTTTAAACGTGGTCGCACTAATCTCACTGATGATTTACGTGAGGGACGGCCTTCTACGGCGACGACTGAAGATAACATCTGTGTTGTGCGGCGTATGATAGAGACTGACAAAAGAGTGACCTATCAACAGATTCGGACAAGCTTAGGCATCGGTATGAGTCAAGTGCACAAAATCCTCCACGAACATTTAGCGGTCAGGAAGCTTTGCGCCCGGTGGATACCTCATAATTTGACTGAGGCTCAAAACTCCATCGTGTGGATTGGTGTCGTAAAATGATTGAAAGATTTAACGGAGGTGACTCAAATGCTGAGTTCGACATACTAACAGGTGACGAAAGCTGGATTTACTGTTATGATCCTAAAACCAAAAGACAATCTGCTCAGTGGGTGTTTCCTTTCGAGGAGTTGCCAACTAAAGTGAAGAGAGATCGAAGTGCGGGAAAAAAAATGGTGGCCTCGTTCTTTGGAAGGATAGGTCATTTTGCAACAATTGTGTTAGAGGATCAAAAAACAGTTTCTGCAGAATGGTACACTACCAATTGTTTGCCACTTGTCTTGGAAAAAGTTCGAGAGAAACGACCTCGCAGTAGGATCCTCCTTCACCACGACAACGCCTCGTCGCACACCGCCAAGCGAACGATCGACTATTTGGCGACATCAAACGTTGAATTACTGGGTCACCCGCCGTATAGCCCCGACCTCGCGCCTTGTGATTTTTATTTATTTCCAAAAATTAAAGAAAAACTTAAAGGAAAGCGGTTTATGAATGCTGAAGAAGCGGTGGCTGCGTATCGCGATGCCATTGAAGAGACCCCTAAGGACGAGTGGGCAAAGTGCTTTTCCCAGTGGTTCCATCGCATGCAGCGGTGTATTGACGTGAATGGACAATATTTTGAAAAGATATAATAAAACTAATAACTGGCTAATGTAATCAGTTTTTGATTTTCTAAGAACTTTCAGTTTGACCCTCGTAAAAGTGACAATACCACATTTTCCCATTGTGGCTATGAACGCGCAGTCTAAACACCTTTTTTTTAATATTACAAGCCAAGCCACCATTACATGAAGTAGGCACAGGCTCGGGTAAGTAGGTAGTCCAAGCTGCTGTACATACATAAAATATCATGTCCAATTTTGACCTAAAAATTTACTAACGTCTAGTGATGTGATATATTATCTCAAAATGTAGCTTATTTTGTACTTATTTCATATCAGGATGTAAAATCTTAAAATATAATCACGATAAATATTTTGATATTGATAATTATTTGTAAATAGTACTATGGTACACACACATCTTTAATTACTCTATAAGGACTGGGGTCTTTCCATCTGCGTGGAAAGATGCTCAAGTCATCCCATTACCCAAAAAATCCAAACCATCATCCTCTTCCGACTATAGACCCATAGCAATCCTACCCTTTTTATCTAAAGTATTAGAGCGCCTTGTCCATAACCAATTATCGACTGTCCTTCTCAAGAATCGCTTCATTAATCCATACCAGTCAGGGTTGCTGGGCACAGTACAACAACGGCATTGGTCAAAGTCACAGACGACATAAGGACAGGAATGGAAAATGGAAAGGTTACGATCCTATCCTTGCTTGACTTCAGCAATGCATTCAACACTGTAGATTATGATATTCTGCTTGGCATACTGCGCTCTATTAACATATCTCCAGCGGTAATTGATTGGTTTCATAGTTACCTGTTTGGTCGCCGACAGCGAATTCGCATTGACAATTCTTTTTCAGCTTGGTGCGATATATCTGCTGGGGTGCCACAGGGTGGTGTTTTATTTCCATTACTTTTCGCTATTTTTATCAATTCTATTTCCAGTCAACTTATTTCGTCCTACCACCTTTATGCAGATGATTTGCAAATTTACTCCCAAGCACGACTAATCGATCTTCATCAACTAATTACTAATGTGAATGATGATCTGAATCGAATTTCAAATTGGAGTAAATCATATGGTTTAATAATAAATCCATCCAAGACTCAAATCATTATTGTTGGCAATTCTACAATGATTAATAAAATCGACTGGTCTCAAGTACCTTTGATTACATTTGACGGTATCACATTAACTCCTAGTAACTGTGTTAGGAATTTGGGTGTGCTAATTGACAAAAATTTCACTTGGGGTCCCCAAATCCAGGAAGTGAGCCGTAAGATGTTTGCTGCGGCTGGGTCCATAAGAAGACTGCGCAATTTCCTCCCTCTCGCCACTAAAACTGCGCTAGCACAAGCTCTCCTTCTCCCCATTTTAGATTACGCAGACGTTAGCTATCTTGACCTTACTGAGGAGCAACTTAACAAACTTGAGCGGTTACAAAACTTCTGTATCATATTCATATTTGGTTTACGATAATATGATCATGTATCCGATTTCCGTGCAAAACTCAAGTGGCTTCCGATTCGTCTTCGCCGGAATGCACTTATCGTTTACCTTCTTTGCAGTGTTTTGTTTAATCCACTTTCGCCATTTTATCTTAAAGAACGTTTTAATTTCCTTCATAATACCCACACTCGAGTTTTAAGATCTTCGGAGAACTTAAAATTGGAGACACCAATGCATTTCACAAAATTTCTTGACAAATCTTTTATAGTTTCAAAAGTCTACCTTTTGCGCACGTCTTATATTTTCCAGAGACGGGCAGCTTGAACTATAAAAGATTTGTCAAGAAATTTTGTGAAATGCATTGGTGTGTTATAAATATCATACATACTATAACTGGATATAATGTAAAAGTTCATAATGACAGATAGTGCTCCTTTACTAGTATGATATTTATAACTATAGTATGTATGATAATTATGTACTCGTATGTATGTTTATATCATGTACATTTATGACACCATAGATTACCTAATTTAGATTTAAATTAAAATTTTCCAAATGGTAACGATTGCCTGGAAGAAATTGCTTCTTAGCGATAAGGCCGCCGATTGTACTATTTGTTTTATATTATTGTTACCTATAATTGGTGTTTTTGTACAATAAAGAATTATTCTATTCTATTCTATTCTAATGCGATTCGGACCTAATATGGCTGGTACGTTTCGTTTCATCTTCTACGGAAAAATATTCTTTCGTCATAAGGTAAAAAGTGCACATTTACAACGACATTTAGGTTTAATTTCATATTTAAGAGTTAAACTATAAAAGTCTTTGATAATAATGTATTAGTTTTTTAAGTTTTGACATCTGTTATAACCGCGAAATATTCTTTACAAGTAACAAATCTTCCTGGCCTCCAGATGAAAAAGTGCTAAGATATTATTATATTTTCAGAAAAAAACTAATTGAAATCATAACTACTGGCAGACACGACCTTTAAAAAAATACATATGACAGGTCAATCAATGTCTGTAAGGTAGACATGATTCTTTAATAGCTGATACATACATACAAAGAGGCAACCTTTTAAACAAAATGATAAAAAGTATTGAAACTAAAATATTTAGATGAGGTTTTTACAAACAAGATTTTTATCGAGTTACTTAAGAACTAAAAAAAAAGTATAGATATGTTGGTGTTGGATAATGATATAATGATATCGACAGAAATCGATTATAGATCGATTTCAATAAACTCATATATTTTTTTTGTTCATTTGTCCCTCTTGTTTCTTCTTTTATGTCTATGATACAGCCCTCCATATATTTTTTTAATTTTGCATTTTCGCAGTATTTTTTGTTTTTTAAATTAAAGTCAAGGGATCTATAGCTCAAACAGCCACACTTAAGTAAAAATTTACATCAAGAATCAACACATCTACTGATTTAATAATAAAACATTTTTTTTGATGATGTTCGATTTAAACATCTCACTGTAACATTAATTAAATTTAAGATGTGAAATAAAGCTTAATTAAAATATAGTCTCATTATCTATAAATTGCCTTAAGTTAAGTTCCACTGTTCCATTTAATGTTATTTCGTTCCAACTAACTTACAGCACATATTGATTTTTTTTTTTCAAAATAAAATATCCAGGTTAAATTAATAAGTCCATAAACCTAACACTTAAGTTACTTTGTTTGATATATCGCTACTTATAAACAAAAAGGGCCACTAGTCGAAATTAAGAAATTTTTTCGAGAGCAAGTTGAAAATTTTCAGTTAGTTCTTTGTTTCTTTTTTGACGCGTATTTTAATTCCATATCAAAATATAACTCTAAGATATTTGAACTTGATAACTGGGAATGGACGCTGGCTGCCAGAGCATCAAAGCTAGTTTATATTATGGTTAATAAAGTATATATTAAGGTTATATTTTACCAAAACTCAATTTTAAATTGTATCATCGTTCTAATATTTTCTTTAAAAAAAATACTGCGATAGCACAATTATATTTCGAATAAACAGACATTCCACAAAAATCTTTTCATAAGCTTATAAAAATAATAGCATATTAGGCCTTTATAACTAACAGACGCTTTCCAAAATGTGGCAGTTTAGTATTTAAAATAATTTAGACTAAATTGATTTTTATAATCAAAACGGACGCATTCCCAAATATAGCCCTTTAGCATAAAACAAACATGCGCCTTCACTGAATGCCGGGTTGGAACAAAAAAAATCCGTTTTGCTTGTAAATTAGCCACTAATGTGTGAAAAGAGCTCTTTTACGCGTGTGTAATTTTGTAACTAAGAGGTCAATTTGATCGGCATTTTTGGGAAAATTAGAATTATTTATTTAACGAAAAATGTTAAAAAAAATTATTAATGAATATTTTAGGGTAGTTCAAAATTTAACGGAAGTTCCGTCAAGTGTCTCACGGAAGGATGGGTTAACAGGTAATTCATGGTTATTCCTCGGGAGCGCAAAGTTGAGTAATATAATTTAAAGATTGGCGGTTTCGAAGTAATTTGGCAAATTAGTAAAAATTTTTAAACTTGGTCCACATTAAAGCCGCCAGTGTAGACAAAAATAATGGAGGGGATAGACGATAAGCAAGAAAAAGAATAGAAAAAAGGAGAGGAATTGTAAAGACATATAACGAAATATATAAGGTGTAATATTATTATATGCCAAACCTTTGTGGAGTGAATGAATTAAGTATATTGACCAATTTTTACAATTGGAGCAACACTGAATTCACGAAAAAAAAATCTGCTGTTTCATACTCTTGGCGATTGTAGGACGTAGTATTTACTTTCTTTGTCTGTGATTGTAGGTATTACAATTTTGTATTGATTATTGTTTGATTATTTGATTGTATTGTATTGATTATTGTTTTGGAACATTGGTGAGAATACATAACTCATCCATCTCACGAAGTCCTGGCATATAATAATATTACAACTTATATAATCATTTATTTTGTACACACATACAATTTCACATAAACAAATGTAACAGACATTAGTACAAGGGCACTACTTATTTTAGATAGAAATTTCTACCAGTAGGCCCACAACAGGAAAAAAATAAATAAGGTAGTCCGTGTGTACCTCCTAAATAAAATTAATATGAAATATATAAACAAATACAAATACCGGGAAAGAGAGAAATAAAAAGCTTACATAATCGTGCAAACTTTATATAAATAATAATGAAATACTCAAATTAATTTCTAACAATGGCTCTATTATACGGTGGAAGATTTAAGTGCTGTTATCTTGGCTCTCAAACATTGAAAGTCAACACCCAGGTGGCCGCATAATCCGACATGTTGCTACTTTCGCCACTAGGAACCTGTCACACTCTTCCACCAGATGTTTAGGATTCTGAGGAGAATGTTTGTCACAAAGACAGGCTTCTGTAGTTTCTATTAGCGTCGTATCTTAGTAGTGTCTATCTTATCTATTTAGGTATAATAAATTAGTTAGCTCTAAATTTTAGCTCTTTCATATAGTATGTCACTTGATTAAAAGTTTCGTTTTAAATTTCGCCCCCTTTAAGATCACCTATATTTTTTATAATTTGATTACTTTGATGGTACTATCTGTACCACAGTGTGCTACTATTTGTACTACAGTGTGCTAAGTTGTTCCAAGTTTTGGAAAAGCTTATAATAACCGGCAATGTGGATGGAAAACGACCAACAGAATACAATCCATTCTGCTCTGATCAGCAGAGCGATCATCTAACTCCTCTTAATATAACTCTAGCCATGGGATAAGATATCTTAGAGATGTAGAGCAGAGAGAGAGAGTAGAGATATTTTGTTTCATACTACCTCTTTGACACTAAAACGAAGCACGAATGATATTTATTTATTTTTTTTTTTATTTATTGAAAATGATGAATATGGATTTAACAGAAGTGTTTCCTACTTGTTCATTTATGTAAACATAAATTAAAATTTATCCACCAAAAGACATGTCAAAGTAGTAAAATGAAACGAAATGTCGTCATTATATTCGCTAAGATCTCGTATCCTATGGCTAGAGCGTCAGGTGATATCACCATTGCTGGCGACTCGATTACGGCTTTCCAGGTCTCATTCCCCAGCAGAGGATCTATCGTAGGGGTTTTGGCGAGTAGGCCTCCGGTGACGTAGGAAAGTCCCCCCCCCGTCGCCAGGTGGCAGAGACTCGTTTTTAAAGCATTTCCCCCGACGCATAAAAAAGGCACCCAGGTATCCGAAGAACGAAGTAATTGGAGAAGTCTACTGCATCGCCTTCGTCGAAACCATCATCTTTAAGCACTGAGGAATCGACTTGATGAGAAGTTTTATTTTTTCACAGCTTCAAGAAAGTGAAAACCTGAATTTAAAGTTTTAATGATATCGATATATCCACGCACTCTCAAAATTAAGGGCCATGACCAGAGATGGCCCATAGGCAAACTAGGCAACTGTCAAGGGTACTTGTATTTGGTATTGGTTTTTTTGGCAGTTTGTTTGGTTTGGCATGGTATGAAAAAACAAATTATGTTCGCTCTAATTATTTGAATGTTAAAAATTCAGTAGTTTGAAAGTTGACTTTTGTTCTTTAAATATATAAGCCCATTTCCATGGAATTCAAAAGTAAAAAAAAAACAGACCAACAGTACCTAAGGAATTTCTTTTGTCCTCTTTAATCGGTGTACCTACATTAATCTTTTATTTTGTTGTGATATTTTATGAGCGCCGTTTTAATATTTTGCCTAGTGTACCTACTATTTTGCCAAAGGCGCCAAGTTTCATTGAGCCGATGCTGGTCATATCAGACAGACACACAAAAATTGATACTATAATGGGTTCTATTTTTATACTTTTGAGGTATAGATTCTTATTACTCGTAAATACATTAAACAGATACCTAGAAAAAGATACTAATTTATGTCTGTGAGGTGTGACACATTCTTAAATTATTAAACTCTTAATTACTTTTTTAAGTAGTCGCCTATTGTTTATTAAGTGGTTGCTCCATTCATGATGTACATAATATAATTAAATATTTATCTTTTAGTCCATTCTAACTATTGTATATCTTAATTACATATTTACTTAAATACCTAGCTGATGTGAAATCATTACTGTATTACTAATTATCACATTATGTTTTCGTCAGTCGTGAACTTTAAGTTATATCATTTGCAACTTCGTCACACGAAAGTCAGTTGGTTTAACGGGATTGCAGATATTAGCAAAAATAATAGTGAAAATTGGTATAATAGAATTTTTAAGCTATAACATTTTAGTTTACCAATAGATCGATCAAGAATTTGTCAGATTAATTATTGTATATATGTTTGAGAATAACACGGAGATGTTGACTTATTATAATTATTAAGTTTAAGACGTATATTGCCCTGGTGATAACAGTGACCTCAAGACTGATAGTGGTGATGAAGTTGACAGCGGGTGCGGGAATGAACATAGATAGTACGACTCTCTGAGGTCTAACGCATAATCTCATCAAAGTACGACGTACTGGTACGCTCCATTACACCCTGCCGAGTTTTTAAGTCTTCACCAATATGTTCATTGGCATTACCTCTAGTGGAGATAACGTCAATTCCCATTACGATTATCTGATTTGAACTAAGTAAAGGTAAGTTTGCATAGTTGATTGAACTTATCGAAGGTCAAATTTGTTTTTTTTTTCAACTTTGATATGAATTTAAATATTATTTTCATAAGTGAGATGAAAAACAGTGGTACACACATCACTGCAATTGATCTTTGTTAAATGCTTATTGATGTTGAGAAACTATTGTTCGAATGAAACTGTAGCATTTATATGTGTTTGCGTATTTTCAGTCCTCTCCTCGATTTTTTTTCAGACGTCTCGACGATAACTGAAATATATTTTGTTATTGGATATAATGGCTTTAGACTTCGTAGCTGGATGCATTGGAGGTGAGACACAACTGATATATTAATACAACATTTTTTTTTCAAGTTATTACAAAATAACGAATCCGTTATGGCATATTAGTGAACAAAACAATTACAAGTATTTAACGAATAAAATGTAATTGGAATACATTAAATATCTCAGTAACGAAAAGTCTTAAACGTGAATAAAATAAAATCTCCTTGACAAAACGATTAAAGTTGTTTCTAGTAAATTCACTGATATTAAATTTATTTTCACAATTACTTTCTGTTTTCATGGTTAAAATTACACTTCTATCGAAAAGTGTCATAATCGATTTTACTACGTATAATTTTAATTCAAAATTATTCTTCTTATTCTTTGCACAATGCCATATTCTCATTTATAGGCAAAATGATAATTTCTTAAACATAGCATTAATACTTTTTTTACCTACATAGATTTCTTGATGATGAAATGAGAATCTGACCTTTAGCATTAAGATCAACATAGTCCGTTAGCAATTTATTAAAGTCACTTCTAGGTCACAGAGTTCCATACCTTATCATTATGAGTATTTTTATCTGTTAATTAGTAGAACGCATACTAACTAACTAACATAACAAAATGGTTAAATACTTATTATTATGAATGATCATTTATGATAATTAGGTATTGATTTCTAATCATGTTACTTTTTTTTAAATGAAACTGCAAAACATAGAAACCCCCCTTCCTGTTTTCGTCATCATATCAGTTGTTAAAAATTATTTTACTACACAAGGACATTGTCGTAAATGAAGAAATTTAGTTTATATCGCAGTCAAGATATTCTTTCCAATAAACCACTTCATTTAATTTCAGGTTGCGTCGGCATTGTAGTCGGCCACCCACTAGACACTCTGAAAGTCCACGTGCAGTCTGGGAGAGGTAGTGCATTTGCGTGTACCAAGGCGCTATTAAAAGGAGGAACATTGTCAACTGCTTATCGAGGTGTAGGAGCTCCTCTAGGCGGGATAGCTGTGGTCAACGCCATCGTTTTCGGCACCTACGGAAACACAAGGAGAGCTCTTCCCGATTCTGATTCCCTATTAGCTCATGCAACAGCAGGTTGTGTTGCAGGATTCGTCCAAAGTTTTATTTGCGGCCCATTAGAATTAGTCAAGACTCGTTTACAATTGGCTAAACCTGGAGATGGTATGCCTACAGGAACATGGGCAGGAGCGCGTCATATTATAAGGACTGGGGGTTTGAAGGCACTTTACCGAGGACTCGGTATAACTATAGCTCGTGATAGTCCCGGCCTGGGTGTTTACTTTCTGTCATACGAAATGCTTACACGTGGTGACAGATCACCGGATAGAGTATTTATAGCGGGAGGAATAGCAGGTATTTTATCGTGGGTGCTGTTTTATCCTTTGGATGTAGTGAAGTCGAGGATACAAGGTGACGTTGTCGGCCGGTACACAGGAATTTGGGATTGTTTTGTGAAGTCAGTCCGCACGGATGGCTGGAGGTGTATGAGCAGAGGGCTAGGGGCTGTAGCAGTGCGTGCGTTCCTATGCAACAGTGCATGTTTCACTGCTGTGGCGTGGACAGAAAATGCTTGGCACCAATATGCTGAGAGATCTATACATCTCGTCCAGTCTGCATCCATTAGTGATGCTGTTTATCGAGATATTCCGGAACGCTATTATGACATGTAAATCAATCATAAAGAGTATCTACCTTACTTAAGAAAAAGTACGGTAAGCCATCAGAAGGCTGTACAAGTTTTTATACACATTACTTACTTTTTAGGTACACTACCTATAGCTTGTATAGTTTTGTAAACTCGTAATAGAGATACTGATTGTTTTATTTACTTATTGTTAATTCGATGTTCAATAAAGATATGTGATGGATGACACATTAAATTTGTTTCTTTTAGAAATAAAACTAAACCCAAGTATTGTTTTTGGCACTGAAAAAATTAAATCTCTGGTTAATCATAAATAATACAACAGTCAAAGATTCTTATTAAGGCATTATAATACTTGTCAGAAAAATTTCATACACTTTTCAAAAATATTGCAATACAGGAATTATTAACATTATGAAAATAATCACAACATATAAATATGCCAAAATTGCTACAATATTATTGTACATACTTTAAAAATAAAGAACGGTTACGTTATAATTTTACATAATATTAACTTCACTCTACTGTTTCTAAGATATGCAATACGTTACGTAAGTCTTCTTTTATCCAGAAAGTTTCAGAACACCTGCAACATAATATTCTAATCAGAAATAGGTGATGCGACCTCCTAATTCTTTAGCCATGGGATTTTTTAACAATAATATGGCGATATTTCATTTCATTTTACTATTATGACATGTCTCTTGCTTGATAAGTTTAAGATAAATGACTTAGTTGACAATAGTTCTGTCAAATCCATAATCATTATTATTTGTCATCCATTCGTTTTATTAAAGTACATGTCAAAGTAGTAAAATGAAGTAAAATATCGCCATAACGTCGCTAACATGATGTACTTAGCCTATGGCTAGAAGTTAGGCTATATCCCAGTAATTAAGGAAGATTTTTTTCATTTAGGTGCTTATGTCTATTACAAGCTTAAATTTTCACGGTGCAAGCTTCTTGAAACCAATATAGTTAAGATACCTAAACTAGCTGTCCGCTAGTGGCTTCACCCTCGTGGTTTTCACGGTGCCTTGACATCCGCATTTCTACGGAACCGTTTAGTGGGATAAAAAAGTACCCTATATGCTAATTCGGGCTTAGAATCTTCTGTATACCAAATTTCACCAAAATCTGTCCAGTAGTTTTACGTGAAAAATTAATAAACATATTATATAGTATATTCTATTAATAGGATAGTAGGATTGGTTCGCAATACTACGGTGGCAGTGCCTGAGTAAAACTGGCAAGATCTTCAGCTGCTTTTTTCTCCCTGTTTTATTTTACATAGAGAAATTCAAGTTTTGATTTATTGATATTAAAAGCATATATCCTTTTTTATAAATTAACAAATAAAAAAAACACAACATTTTTATCGGAGCACAAAAAGATATGTAAAAAATTAAGGACAAAAAAAAACAATGAATAAAAAATTACGATCGCAGTCAATCAGAGAGAAAGTACCCTGCATCAGCTTATATTGACTTGACTAAATGTGGGTCAATCGGCATCTTAGTAAGTATTATTACCAAAATTGTTGCGGATGCTAGAACAGGCTCAGTCTTGCTCCATAGGCTGCGGTGGTGGTGGCGGCGGTGGTGGTACCGGGATATTGTTCGCCACCTGGTTCTCCACTAATCCGAGCTGTTCCAGCATATCATCATTGTCTTCCATCAAGTGAACCTACATTAAGTAAAAAATCGTAATGAAAAATAAAAGAAATATATTGTATTATTACTTGGCTAAACACAATTATCATTGAAGTCCATCAGGCCGACGACAGTCGGGGGACCTCTTCGATTACAAATGTTCCATTTAACGGTCCCACGATTGCAATGTGAAATTTTGTTTAGCCATGCCATTAACAAAATGGAAAATTATCCGTCTAATATATTTTTTTAAATAAAAATGTTATGTTATACATTATGTTAATTATAACATAATTATTCAATATCTGTCGTCTGTGTCTATAAAATATTAAAATAACTGTTGAATATTTATTATATCTAATATAAATATTATTTTACGCTCCGAACGTTTCTCTTGCTTTTCCTAAATAGTTTTACCAATTAACCGTTCTCCTGCAACTTCGCTCGCGTAACCCATGATGTTGCTTCCCGTTGGTTAAAGTATTATTAAAATTAGACCAGTAGTTTCGAATCCAAACAAACAATAATTAAACAAACAATAGATTCTTTCTCCTTAATAATAGTAATTTTAGGTGATCATTTCTAAATTGAATGATTGATTAAAAATTTTCCGTCTCTAATTCATGATTATACATACTGGTCAAAGGTCATATAAAAGAATCGCAGTTAAGCTGTGCTTGTGACTTCCCGTGACTTAATATAGTGATATCATGCCCATTGAGATAATTTCCTACACTGCCGATTACACTGTCAATAAATGATTGATACCAAATGTGCTATTTACTTACTTATTATATTCCAGAAATATCTGGAAGCCATCGGTTTGATCACAATAAATCGAATAGGCAGACGTATGCACAATACGGACGATAATTGAAAAAGCTTCAATGATCTACATTTCTGGAGTTTTGAATATCTTTCGGTTTATTATTCGTAATAATATTAATATATTAGACAAGCTATGGCCGCAACTTCGTACGCGTGGCATAGTGACTTTCGGCAGCATTTTTAATTAGTATGGTATTTTATGGTAATAGTTCCTGATATTTTAGGGTTTAAACAAACAAACTCTTCAGCTTTATTATTAATATAGATATTAATATAAAACTATATTATTATAAACACTAAATTTAAATATCGTGAAAAATGAAATTGAAAGAAATAAAGAAGAAAGAAAGTCCCTAAACTTTGACGTCACAGTCTAGTATACCAATTGTAAGTATAATTGGGTTTTGAAAACTACCATATCTTAGTAATTTATTGAAATATTTTTATTAGGACCTAGGAGCTCTGCTTTGGTTCTCTGTATGCCTTATTTCTTTTGTCCATTGTGGTACCGAACCACCTTACCGTCAATATATTGACGGAATAAAAAACTAATCAATACTTTTGGAACCCCGTTGTGTTGCCAAACAATATCACTCGCTAAATTGTGAATGGATACATACCAGAATAATGCCGTAATTGCATTATAACATTATTCAGAGGAAGATTTATTTTTTTTTTGGAAAAGTAAAATGGAAATTAAATTTGTGTTTTAAAAGATCTCGACTTGAGCCAAACATAAAAGATGTTTGAGTTGAGGAACAAAATTGCTTTGAAGGCAAAGCTCCAGAAACGGAGAGTTACGAGAAGAAAATCATAGACACTTCCTTCTTCAGAATTTAGATAGTTTTAAAAATAGCGAAATCGTAAAAAGTTCGCTTACACTTACGTCCGGTAGAGCGGTGCGGTGTTGGCCATGGCGGGCGGTTTCAGATAGTAAGATCTTCTGCCGTTTCTCCTCCATCAAACGCTCGCGATGCTTATGTATATAGTCATAAACGTTAGGCAGGCCCATTATGACGCATGCTGACAGCGCTGAACGATATATATTCATATCTGTCGCTTCGTACCTGTAAAATAAAGAAGAAACCCTTTCGAAATCAGTTATGAGTTCAGTGTAGTGTTTGTAAAGGTAAAAGAGATTCCCTTTTAATAATAACAGTATGAGTATTTTACAGACTAAATCAGGGTTACGATCACATCGCAGTGTGAAAATATTGTATTAGCATATTTTCGAAGCAATGCCGGTGATTCTTACTTGCGAAAAATCTCGAACATATAGAATCTTTGGTTGTCAACATACCACATATTACCATGTGCAAAATCTACATTACAGTTAAGGTACAAACAAAGTCGTGTCAAATTAAAGCGATCTGTGATTTTTGTCTATAGATTATATTCTTGTAAAATAAATGTTTCCAGTAACTTGTTACCTAAATTTCAGCAATCACTTTTGAAGCTCATCAGAGTCATTAGATTAATACTTTACACCGAGTTTGATTTTTGCAGTAACCTGACGTGTTGTCGACTGAACACTAACCACTCATTAGTCCTCTCGTCATAACACTCCACATGGTATATAGTTGTGACGCCGTTGAATCCACCGATAGCGAATATCATGTCGTCTATCACTTCTATCGCGAAATTACTGCGAGGATTATACATATCCGGCACGGGTGACCAATTGTTAGTAGATGGATCGTATACTTCACCACTGCACATTCTTGAAATTCCATTAAAACCACCTATTACGTATATCTGTTGAAGATTTTATTTGCAGTGACTATAGCATAATGTCGTGAGTAGGTATTACTTAAGTTTTACCTCAGATGTTTCATAACATATGGAAATATACAATGTGCATTCTAATTCTACCAAATAAAACTTTTATCATCATTGTCATCACCATCCTGATAATGTCCCCACTACTGGAGCTCAATCTCTATGGTTGGAATCGAATCAAATTAAAGAGAAATCTATGTATTCGGAAAAGGTACAACAAAAAAAAACTATATTACAGATAAACTATCTTTATCATCAGCCCACGTCCCTACTTACCTACTGCTGGTGCACAGGCCTAAGAAGGACTAGATCACGGAAGGAAAAACAGACAGAACGGGTCATAAACACACCTACATGGGCTCAGTGCATGATTCGTAGATATGTAAACAGCCAAGACCATGGGCTTAATGTGCCTTCCGAAGCTCGGAAAAGTTCTAGATAGTAATTTTTTTCACAATCCATCGTAAGACCGGCGTTTGTAAAAGTTACCTACTACGGTATTATTTACCTAAATAATACCGTAATCGCAAATCGAGTACGTCATTAAGCTCCTCATTGAGAACATTCGTTTACTTAATGAATTAATATACACTCTATATTAAAGTATATTGCTAATCAATATACCTAAATACCTTGTTGTGGTACGCTATGCATGAGACGCCTGATCGTCTTGAACGCATCGGAGCTAAATTTGTCCACTGATTGGTGTCTGGATCGTAAACTTCTACACTGTTCATGCATTCTTGTCCGTTAAACCCACCAGTAATATAAATTTTATCTAAAACAATTAACAAGCTTGATAGACTCTTAGTAGCTAATATTTTTAATGATAAATCCGAAATAAAAACGTTCTGCGCGTTAATTTTAAAAAGTGTTTTCATTCTATACATAGGTACTTTTCTTAAAATATATGTAGTGCCTGTGGAGTCAAGCCGTAAATCGATGTTAGATGGTGATTAAGATATATATATGGTGATATAGATGATATTATTTGATACTAATGCCAGTACTACTTCCAAACAGACGCAAGGACTGATCTAGTTATTCAGCCGTTTCAGGCAAAACTAATATTCACCATTTCTCACACAGGTTATAACATTCACAACAAGGGCTTCTCAACAAGTATAAAATTACATTTAAGAGAAAAATCTTAAAAAAATGTTCATCTGCCGGAGACCATCAGTTCTGCCACTCTGGGCAATTGCCTGACTAGTCTGCCCTTATATTGTGTAGTTAATAAGATCTCAGCATACAGACAGCAGGAAACGATTTTGTTTTATACTATGTATAGATAGTGAATGCAACACAAGTCTGTTGAAATGTTTACAATAGGTAAACTTGTGTTGCGTTCTGCAGAAAAACTTACTATCAAGTGAAGCTGCGCTTGCATCAGATCTCTGAGCATTCATAGGTGCTACAAGAGACCATTGATTAGTACGATGATTAAATCTTTCAGCAGTATTTTGTCGGTGGTGTCCATCATAGCCGCCCATTGCATATATAGTTTCACCGAGTACAGCTACAGACACGTAACAACGCCGTGCATTCATTGGGGCTACCTGGACAAATATGCCTTTAAATAACGGTAAGATCTTGTATTGCTTCCGTCTATTGCATTAAAAACATATTTTTACCTCTCGCCATGTTTTAGTGACGGCATCAAAGCAGCGACATGAATTGAAATAATCCATTCCATCAAATCCACCAATGACATAAATACAGTAACCTAATACGGCCGTGCCATGATATGCTCTGGGTCCTGCAGGATCTACTTCCTCGACCTAGAATGTTACGAAAGTTAATAACGACTTCTTAACTTTAAAAAAATCATCAATTATTAACAAGTAAGTTCACACTTTTATCCACCGGTCTGCTCTTGTATCATAAGTTTCAATAAATGCAGTCGGAGAACCTCCACTCCAACCTCCAATCGCAAAAAGTACCTGAAAATAAATTTAATTTTGAGCTTCATTAAGACCATTCCATTAAGACTCTACCTAACTGCCGCTTTCCCACTACTCAAATAACACGTTGATACCTCGTGTGGAACTCTTGGTCTAGCAATTTCTGGTGTAGCCACTTCGCCATCTCTTTGTGCTATCATTTCAAGATCATACAGAAACTTTAAAGTTTCTATAATGATTGGACGAGATCCTTCATTTCCAGTTACATACGGGTGATCTTTGACGTTTTCCAGGAAAAACTGAAATATCACAAATGTTACCTCATGTCACCACAAGACAACTGGATTAAACTGATTTTATTATCTAATAATAGAAATAAAATCGAAAAGTGAAAATTTTCTGTTGAGACATTGAATTAGCAAATAATGTATAAATAATTTAAGTTGAAATTAATTCGCTTGTTAAAGCTAAAACTTTTCTGACTTACTTGTGTATCCAATAATCCAAGCCGTATACTTCCCATCAATTTCACAGTATGCTGCCAGCGCACATCAGGATCGTAATTCACCCAACGGAGTACTGCTTCCCACACAACTTCTTCGCTTTTTACATTTAACTCATCCTCCAATATGATAGAATTCAACTCCTCCAGTGGTAAATGAAGAAACTCATCGCTTTGCGTAGCGACGGTTACAAAGTAACGTAATAAGTATCGTCGCGCATCGGCTTCGAGTTTGTAGCAAAAAACACGTCTGAAAATATTTGTATAAGGTCTGACTTCAGAATAAATTAATATTCATCGGGCTATTTGATAAAATAATATTTACCTTGCAAACGTCATGATTCCTAAGCAGTTCTTTGGGTTAAGCGAGGATCGAAGGTGTTCACAGCACAACTGCAAAACTCCAAGAAAGGCCAGGTAGTCAGCTGTCATTAGGAGCTCGTGAACATTGGTATCGGAGACGTCGATGCGCCGTAAATACGCGTACTCTATCAGCAGAAGCAATATCTCCGAACGCACACCCGATATTAGCACGTCACTTTGCTCGCGCGAATGTAGAGTCGTAGTGAATAATGCCCTATAATGTTAAAGTTGTGAGAATTTCAAGTCTCATTTGTAGTTCAATATTGTCGAATGGAGGAGCTCGAGCGCACAGTGGTAAGAAAGCTCGATCCGCGATACAGTTGTTAAGCAACTTTTATAATGGCCGGTTACAGATTGGTTGTCCAAAAATTTATTATCTAAAACTCGTCCGTGCTCCAGAAGGTATGTAAAACCTTTGGCATCGCCTGCATATTCAGTTCTTAATACCCACCAATCCGCAGTGAGTTCGCGCGGTGGGTCATGCATGGCCTATTCCATCTATTCGATTTGATTCAATCCATAGAGATTGTGTAAGCTCCAGCAGTGGGGATATTAATAGGCTAATGACGTGATGATGATTATTGATTGAATGATTAGGAAGACGAACAGAAAATATGGGCTGCAGGCGGAGAGTATGGCCCGGTGCACAGGGAAGGCAGCGCCGTCGTCCGCGCGCACGATGGCGTCACAGAGCAGTCGGCACTCTCGCAACCGGTGTAACGCTTGCATGGCCGCCACCGACATGCACCGCCCAGTCTCGCGACCCGCCGTCTATCAAAAAACCAGACGTACGAGCAAATAATACAATTTAGATTACGAATCCTACGATAATTTATCCGTCTTGTCTGCAGACTGAGTTGCATGCGACACAAATGCTGCTGAAAAAGAAAAAAAAACCTTTATTGGACTGAACCGAGTAAGGTTATCTGTCCATCTGTTACAGTAATTTGGTTTTTTGACCCAAAGTCGATAATGAAACCTAAATTATTAGGAAAAGATGACGCTGCTTTTGTCCAGCCAGTCCTAGTGGTTGGAGAACACCCGATTTAAAACTTGAGGTGTTTTCCTTGCTTTATAAAAAAACAATAAATTAAGTAATCGTAGGATGGTTGGCAATCTCTCTGGATGGTAATGACATGGTTTTTGTAAATGTCGTTACTTCTATCAGAGGTCGTGCTCGTGTTAGCGAAAAACAAAATTAAATGATTCAAAGGTAATACTTTAAATAAGTTTATTTTAACTTTACTTTGAATTAGTTAGGGCTTCTGCAGTGAGATATAGTTTGCAGAAATCACTAGGTTTTTAATAGGAATGCCTCTCGAGGGTCGATCATGTGAGTGGACAAATTCCTTCAACTAAATTATTTATTTTTTCTTACCATAATTAGATAATAGATTTTTAGGAGGGTAATATCGCTCATATACAGTACGGTTGAAGAAGTTTGTAGAATGAGTCCTTTAAACAAGACTAATAAAAAATATTAACTAAAGGTTTATTTATATAGGTAGATAAATTGTATTTTGCAAAATCATAATATACTAAGTAGTTCTGTTTATACGTAACTCGTTTATTTTAATTTTTAACGAATTCTCTCTGTAACCAGTCAGTAACACCTGAATGTTTTACCAAATAATTTCTATGTTATTTTAAATAATAAAACAACGCCACATTGTCCCCCTGCGAAACTCCTCTGCAGCGCTCGGGCAGCAAACTTTATACAAATAATTTTAGAATCTAGTTTTATGGTCAAATATTGAATCATTAGACGTAATTAAAGGTTAAAGTAATACACCTCATCATTGAAGTCTGTACGATATTACATGAATTGTATATACATTGTACACACATCATCGTCTAGGGATATTTTGTATAAATGGGCTCGTGAACATTTGCTCTGGGAAGGTAGCCAGTGGTCTGTAGTGCTGTTTACCGATGAGTCCCAATTCAGCTTCTCGGTTGCCACCCTGATTTGCGAAGAGTATGGTGAACTCCTGGTCGTGAGAGCCACCTGCAACACCCTCAGGAGGTCCATCCATACCATGTCGGGACGATTATGGTTTGGGCGGGAATTCGTGTTGGTGGAAGAACAGACCTCGTTTGGATCAGAAACACCATGACCGCTGAAAAATACCTCAACCAAGTGCTAGTAACAATAGTCTACCTACATCGACTACAAATGGGTCAAGAATTCACGCTCATGTACGACAATGCTCATCCCCACACAGCGCGAGTGGTCACCAGCTGGCTGCAGGAGCACGATGTATCGGTCTTAAACTTGCCCGCGCAATCACCAGACCTGAACCCCATAGAACACGCGTGAGACATGCTCCAAAGAACGGCTTTGAGGAATTTACCTACAAACATTGTCACCGAAGAGAAACTTTTTTTTGCATCTTTCGAGGACCTGGAATAATATCCCGCAGCAAGACTTTGATAATTTCATTCGAAGCATGGAAAATCGTTGCAGGACCGTTGTTAACATCCTGGGTGGTTTTACCGACTACTGATTTTTGCAAAATTGCAAATAACGGAATAATTTCGCTATATTTTTCACCTTTTCTTAAAAAACTCATTTATCGTTATTTTTACCATTATTCAACTTTTCGTCTTTACCTAAATATTTTTTTTTAGCTACAAAAACATATTTATGTTTTATTCTAAAAACTGAGAAAATTAAATCCCTAGACGATGTTGATGTGTATATAATATTACTGGCAATATTAGATTTAAAATATTTTTTAAATGATAATTAACTAAATGTATGTACTAACAATAGTATGTATTATCTAAAATAAAATAATACTCTTCTTTTCATTCATAAATCTATAATCCATAGGTAGTTTATTATTTATATATAAAGGATATATATATTACTAATTTAAATACTACCTACTTAAAAATAGATACAAAATTATTTTGGCGCTAATAACGAGTACATGAATCTCTTCGTTGTGTATAAAAAACACTGACCATGGTGAGGTTATGGCATGGCAAAGGTTTCCCTTTTAAAATTCGTGTGTAGAAAAGATAAATAAATATCCTGGTTCATATGTCACATTGTGTACCTAGCTGCTTAATTTCTTATCTTCTAAGGGGAATATAATTCGCTATATAGGCAATATATTCCCATTTTGTAAGGACGTTTATAAATATAAATCGATTTCTTATATTAATAACAAATGTTGGCGACATCTGTAGGTAATATATAAAATCAAAAATATCAATAAGAAGTGGCTATAAACATTGTTGCGCAGACTGAAATAGTATCGGCAAGAAAACATAATTATATTCTTATATTGGTTCAGAATATTCATTTGCAGTTTATGACGATCGTATTGGTAACTCATAGATGAGTACTTACAGTGTTGTTCGGGTCGTTTTCCATTTTATTCTTAACGCAAAGTCATCATTACTTAATTGTCACGCGTTAAAATTCTTAATTGTTATATGTACGTGTCACGACACAATCGAGATTTAGCTCAAATAAATTTATAAAAATAAACCCTAAAAAATTACTGAAAACAGCAAAATCAAGTCATTTGATAAAACATTTTAGGTTAGCAAAAAAATGATATAAGAATGACAAGCATGTCAAACCTTTTTTTTCCAGATTACATTACTGGATAACAGTATTTTCATTTTCACCGTTTGTCTTGTAAAAGTCAAAAATGTTTTGTTTACTTTTTAGTGTAAGTTCCGCTTTTATTTCAAGGAGGGTTTAAATAAATAGGTTAAATACGTATAGCAAATGAATGTATGTTTTAACAAACTTTTATTTAATGCAGTGCTCGTTAGTTACGAGTAGATTGTTTGTGTGTGTCAATTCAATTCAAAATTATTCATTCGGTTCAGGCTGTTGTAAGCAATTGTTAAAGTCGATATTATATGTACACATTTCACAAATCTACGGCGGCAGACTGAGAAGTTCCGAAAAGAAATTCCGCAAGAGCTGCTTTTTTGTCCCTGTTTTATTTCATACAGAGATTGTCACTTAAAAATGAATTCATTGGACCAAGAAAACACTTTCCATCGCAATATTAAAAAAACAAAATAATAATAATTTTTTCGTCATTCGAATCTTATAACGTGTCAAACAATTTCATTGATAATTATTAATTAATTTTACAATATGCATTACTACATAATATAAAACAAAGTCGCTTTCTCTGTCCCTATATTCCAATGTCATCATCATCAAAACTACGCAACGGATTTTGATGCGGTTTTTTTTTCATAGATAAGGTGATTCAAAAGCAAGGTTTTTATGTATAATACAAGACCATGCTGGCGAAGCCGCTGGCGGAAAGCTAGAAATAAAATAAAATTACAAGTACATATTTTCATCTCCACTAATCTTGCAAGTTAAATTTCCATTGAGATGTAATTTTGGATGCAGTGCCCTCTCGAATTCGGGCTCGTTTGATTTGTCAATAACAGATCTCTGGTCCATGATAATATGCAAAAAAGCATGATTTAAAAAGAAAGTTTTAATTTTCATTTATAGTAAAAAATATGTCTATACATATAATTATAAAGGTATAATTAAGTATGAAATTTGGCTATCCCAAATTTAAGATGCAATACTTAAAAGAAAAAGAAATTAGGTGATCGGTAAGAGCACGAAAATAGTTGAAGTATGAGTTTAAAATAAACGTCTTTAATTGAATACTTAAACACTTCAAATTTAAACTGTTTTCTGTGTTTATTTTCTTTTTCCATTTTCCCATTCTTTCATTCAAGACCTGGACTCACAAAAACTGCATGTATCTTGTGTGTGTTTGTGAAATTTATAAGTTAAACAGGATGTTTATAAAAGAGTTTAGTCTAATCTTTATATAACCTAAAGATATCTTTATATCTAAATTCTCATAGAAACAAATAGACACTCCGGGCGAAAATAAAAACTTAATGGCTCAGTTTCACTGGTAGAAGGGGTCAGCACTCTGAGCGCGGCCGACCTCTGCGGGGTCATCGGGGACATCATTGGTCAATAAAACAAAACCGACCAATGAGAGCGAAGAACAGAAATCGCCCGCACTTCGCACGCGGACGTCATCTACCAGTGTAACTGAACCATTATAATAGCAATTTCATCATGACTTAAGCTATTCTTATCACCATAGGGATTTATTTATTTATTTATTTATTTGAGCAACCAACAAGGTCAAACACTATACATGCAAATAAATTAATAATAAATAACAAAGACAATGTGCTGCCTTAATTAAAGGTTACCACGACATGCATATGAAAAAGTAACCTGGAAGCGAGTGGCCCCAACAATAAACAAGCTTAAATGTAATTACAGTATAACATACTTTTATAAATTAAAAGTTAAGAAACTTAATAGGTTAAATCTAATAGTGACTATGGTTAATAAAATATTGCTATTGACATCAAGCTACACATTTAATTAAATATTTATTATTTTATTTTAATTATTATAATGCCAATTTTAAGATTTTTTAATTATTACAATGCCAATTTTAAGATTTTAAGACTCGAAGCTAAAATGTTACGAAACAGATAAAAATAACGGAACAGTGTGCGCCCATAGATGACAACTCTTCATTGACATATGATGTTGAGCTGTTTTTTAAAGCTTGACAATTTAAATCTAAAAATGTCAAATTCTTTGTTTTTTGATATACTATTATATTGGTTTTGCAATCTGTTTAGTGAAGAATGATATCCTAGTTTACTTTTGGTTAATTTAGCGGAAAATAAGGTATATCTGGACCAACGCGCAAGTTTATAAGGGACATTAAAATTTAATTTATTCACCAGTACGGGACAGTCTAAGATTCCATTCGCCAGCTTATACAAGAATACTTGATCTATTCGTTTCCGTCTGCTTTTCAAAGAGTCCATTTTGAAGTATTTTAATCTATCCGCGTAAGATGTCAGCTTTTTAGCCACGTTTGATTGATAAGCCAGATGGTACAGAAGCTTCTTTTGTATTCTCTCAATTTTATTTGAGTGCACTTCGTAAAATGGAGACCATACAACAGAGCAATACTCAAGGCCACAACGAACGATACTATTATAAAGGTTAATCTTTGTTGATGCATTCTTAAAATCCTTGCTGTTTCTTATTACGAAACCTAAACACTTAAGGGCTTTATTAACTATACAGTCATAATGTTTTTTAAAGGAGAGTTTTTTGTCTAATATTACCCCCAGATCACGGACCTCTTCAACTTCATTTAAAGGCTGGTGAGCTATACTATAACATCTGGGCTGTGTGTGTCGATTTCTGGTGAAAGTAATAAACTGACACTTATCAACATTTAATAGCATGTTATTTCTAACACACCATCGTTCCAAATTATTAATGTCTTCTTGTAATAACTTCATATCTTCAGAACAAAGGATTGGTTTCAATAACTTTAGGTCATCTGCATACATGTAGCATTTGCAATTCTTGAAACAGCTAACGATATCGTTAATGAAGAGATTGAAGAAGACTGGTCCCAAATGCGAGCCTTGAGGCACCCCAGTTTGATTTTCATAAGGGTCTGATATGTAACCATTCACAGTTACCTTTGAAGTTCGGTCGGACAAATAAGAGGAACACCATTTTAAGAAATCCCCTGCAAAACCATAACTAGCCAGTTTAGTTAATAAAATTTTGTGACTAACCCTGTCAAAAGCCTTTGAAAGGTCTGTATAAATCACATCTACCGGTATATGAGCGTCAACAGATTGACTCACTTCATCAACAAAATCTACCAGATTAGTGCTTGTGGAACGTGAACCAACAAAACCATGCTGGTTCGGGGAAATTAGCTGTTTTACATGCCAGGTTATTATAGGATATATCATAGATTCAAGTATTTTGGCAAAAACTGGTAGTATCGAGATGGGTCTATAATTTTTGGCTATTTCTTTGTCACCAGATTTATGAACTGGCGTGATAAGGGCAGTTTTCCAAGCTGTAGGGAATATTCCAGATGCGAGTGACTTATTAAATATAAGCGTAAGGGGAAGTGATAACTGTTTAGCGCATCTCCATACAAATATATTGGGTATACCATCAGAACCAGCTCCTTTGTTACGATCTATTGACTTTAAATACTTTAGAACCTGATCAACGGAGAATGATATGCAACTAACACAGTGGGAGGATTCAATTAGTTCTAATGGGAATACTGTATTCTCAAAGGCCTCGCCCTTATCGCGAGTATCAACAACATCAGTAACTCCAACATCGACACCAATATCTCCAGAGACACCGTCAATTACACTAGAAATACCAGCATTGACAACAGCAACACCAGTATCAGTACCAATAAGACCAGCATCAACACCTGAATCGCCAGCACCAATACCTGAAAGACCGGTATCAATACGAGCTAAATACTCAGCAGCACTACTCCTGACCTCAGCATTAGAATCGCCAGCATCACCGCCGACAACGCCAACATCGATACCAGCAACACAAGCATTGAAGCCAGTTTCAACCCCTTTATTCGTATCAGCATAGGTGATTGTGCTGGTGCTGTATGTAGAAGAGAAAAAGGAAGCCAATGTATTGCATATCTCAGGGCCTGTAGTAGCTGTAAAATTTTCATGTGTAATTTTACATGGAAATGTGCTGGAGTTGTTTCTTTTTTGTTTAACGAATGACCAAAACAATTTTGGGTTACTTTTAATAGAGTCTTCCATCAACGAAATGTAATTTTTATAGCACTGTGTGGCTAAAATGCTGCATCTTTTTCTTAATGTTTTAAATGTCAATTTATCTAGTGGGTTTTTATATTTTATAAAGCGAGCGCGATATTTGTATTTCTCTTTTAATAGCCGTTTCAACTCAGCTGTGAACCATATTGGAGTTTTATTGAACTTAGCTCGTGAGTTGGGTACATATGCCTTTATAGCGTCATTTAAAATTTTGTAAAATTCATTAGTCATTTCGTCTACTGACCTATTTGAACTTAAAATACTACTCCAATCAAATTCGTCGAAATACTTACAAATTTTGTCGTAATCAGCTTTATGAAATTTCTTCCTTATGCAATCGTTATTGTTTTGTAAATTATTCGCATAATCTCCTATGTAAATCGAAAATTCCAGTGGCGGATGGTGATGATCAATAATACTAAGAGGTGACGTGGAACTAACTATGTGGTTTATTGGTAAATTTGTTAAAACTAGGTCTAAAATTCGATTATTTTTATTTGGTACATAATTATATTGATTAAGATTATTGTAACTGATAAAATCGATTAAATTCTGTGTATTGACGCCAGAATCAGTGGTATATGGTGTAAGTGGTTTTCCCTGAATACCCCTCCACATTATATGTCCTTGATTAAAATCGCCACAAATAAGGATATATTTATAATTACTATTACTAATCACTAAATTCGCATTGTCAAAGAAATGTTGCAAAGTATGGGCGGGTGTAGGTGGAGGTAGATAAATAGCACATAACAATAGTTTTTCTAACTTACTGTTTATCCTAATGTCAATTTCTAACCATATATCCTCGCATTTGCTATCATAATTTGTAATTCTGAAAGAAGAAATTTTTTTTGAGATTGCCACTAAAACTCCACCCCCATCCTTTGTGTTATAAAATGAACTTGATTCACGATCACGTCTATAAACGTTATACCTATCACTAAATAGCTCCGAGTCTTTTATACTACTGTTCAGCCAAGTCTCACTTAGTATTATAATATCGTAGACAGAAAGGGAGGTATACAAAAATAAGTTATTTGTTTTCGTACGTAAGCCTCTTACATTTTGATATCCGATGTTTATACACTTATTAGAAGTCATTTTTAACGATAAAAAATAAAGATACACTTATAATGTTATTTATTATAAACATATACATATAAACATGAAATGTGTTGTTACTTAAGCTTATCTAAAATATCCTTATTCCGGACAAAAATGGACTCGGAAGTTTCTGTTTTGCGAATATAAATACGCCCGTTACGCACCCACACATATTTATAGCCAAGCTCCTTTATACGGCTGCGCGCTGCGGCATGAAGAGATTTATTTTCTGGAGAGAGGTTCTCACTCACGTAGATAGGACTTACTTTGGAAGATGACAATCCCAAGTGTTTCGAATTCAGCTTATTATCGACGTTATCTTTATTAAATTGTATAGCGGCTGCCAAGAAGCAATCCCTCAATCGTGGCGTGCTAAATTTAATTAATATTGAGCGAGGACGTGGGTTGCCAGGTTGAAGTTTTGTAGTGCGAGAACAATATATAATTTCCTTTTCCTCCACACTACACTTTATAACCTTTCCAAGTTGCATAATACAGTTGGATAATACAGTACTCAAAGATAATAATATTGCAGAAATACCAATAAATTTGTTTATGCGTGTGCACTAAATATAATTACTATTCAACCGGTTTTGTACAAGTACCTTTAACACCTAACACCCACTTTAATAAGCACCTTTTTTCAACCCAAAGAAAACTTACTATTCCACCCGCCTGTTGCGGCATGAGAGGGTGTGTGGGACTCTCCTGCTGTGAGACGGAGGCCTACCCACTAAAACCCTGGACATACCCGAGCGTATTCGCTGGGACATGGGAAGATTCTTAAAAGTTTATGGACAAGAAATAGTGTTAGATATCTCAGATATTTAAGCGCATAAAGTTTTACCTCTTTTTACAATTTTAATGTTCCTATACTCCTTTTATAAAAAAAACGTCAATCAAAAACATACTTAAATGGTTAAGGAAAATTATGAAACGTAATACGTAATACATAGTTCATGACGTTTTATTTTTTGAAAGAGTTGACGCAAATGTTGAAAAGAAAAATAAATACGTTTACGCAAATGACTAGTAGGCATTTGTATTGTGTATTGTCTAAATTATTGAACCATAACAATTTTGATAACATATGTACGCGTTATGAATGAGTAGACGATAGATTCACGAGGAGTGTGTGGTATTCTCTTTATTGGCTGGCTCATTCATGTGTCATGCTCGTGAACTGGTGCTTTTAGTGGTATAATAATGATAATAATAAAAAATATTTCACACACTGTTGGACAGAGTACGGGACTGGTTTTGTAATTAAAACGTACATTATTATTGACTGATGAACTGAGCTACAGTGGCGAGTCTTCGGCTCAGCATATTGTCATGGCGAAAAAATCCTATCGTCATGCCGATGATTTTCAGACAGACATCATGTGGAGATGATCCGCTCTAGACTAACAAATTAAAAAAATATATACTAATAAAAATATATAGGTACGTTTAGGAGAAAAAATGGGTAGTAATATTAAAACCTTTGATTATTTTTAAGTAACCTAACCAATGTGCATTGGTTAGTAAGAGATATATTTTACTAACAGACAAACAAATATGATTATATCAAACAGCTAGCTATTTTTCTGCGACTTTGCTCAGGTAAATTATAACCTTTATCACCCATATATAATGTAACTAAACGTAATTTTAAATAGGTCTCAGTAGTTTCGTAGTCGAATATTTGTTGCCTCTTCAGGGCAAACAACCAGCTGTCTAAGGTGGTATCCAATGATTCACCGCCTCGTTCACCCGTTGGGAAGGTGATTTCGAACCCCTAAGATTGAGAGCCGAAAAAAGTTTAATCTTAACAAATTTGCGTTATTGGTGTATACGCTAACATCCATGTATTGGATTATAAAGGGCCATTACCACCTAGTTGCGATTAAGCTTTTTATCTTTTTGATAAATCCTGTATCTGTATCGATTACAAATCGTAACAAGGAACTTTTAAGTTATATTTAAAATCACCTACTACAGTATTTAATTTATTTTACTCTTATCCTACCAAGTAGTTTCGATATTCGCGATGAATTAACAGTTAATATGTTTACTGAACGCAACATTAGCTACTTGGCTAATCGAAAGTCAACTCGTTAATTGAGTGCTGCCATTCAATTAAAGGGCTATCCGCCCAATTGGTCGGCAAATGATACCACTTGGCTGCGACATACACATAGTATAAAGCAAAGACTCTTCCCGCTGTCTGTACTCTGGCAGTGTTATTAATAAACAAGGTTTAGCATTGGAGTCGTTTTACACTGAGATTGCACTTAGTATTAGACAAAATTCATATTATTAAACAGAGCTTAGCAAAGGTTAACCTAGTACAAGTTTCTACGGGTGTGATTATTCTCTGTATAATATGAATGTGGACTAATACTAAAATTTACCCTGAGTCTAAACCTTGTTTATTAACTGCATTATGAGATCTTTTAAAGAACATAAACAAGTTTTAATGTGGTTTTCATGAATATACAGAGTTATTTAAGAGTTATTTTATGTTTGTTTAAGGAAGTAAGGCGAAGCCACTAGCGGATATATTATGCCTGATACCGATTTAAAGTCACAATCACAATTTATTGATATCATGATTTTATCAACATGATAGGTACGCGCTCGACTTAACTGAGGGGGGTCTGACAAACATGCTTATCGAAAATTGTTTGGTAATAACATAAATTATTATCTTTATTATTCGAGACTATTTTAATGTGTTGATAATGGCTTTCCTCAACAAATTAGGTATTTTCGCTTTATCAAGTTTACTGTAACTATAGAAACAATAATTTGATGGTGAACTACTTGAATTATTCAGATTGGCAACGCTTTGTAGCTTTCTGAATGTGCTTCTGTATTGCTTGTACGTAGAAAGCTTCCAAAGCCTTGACATCGACAAGCCTTGTTTTTATCCATAATAACATTAAAAAGAGGAAAGATTTAATTGCTTGTTTACATCGAACAGACTCCGAAACTACTATACCGATTTTAAAACCTACGAGTAGCTAATCATATGGGATTGACATAGGCACATCATCATCACCAGCCCTTTTACGTCCCCACTCAATATGCTCCTCATATATTTTATCTGAAGTGAGGAGCTCGCGAATTGGTTAATAATACGTGTGGATTACTATGCGGAATAAACTACTTTTGGAAAGGCCTCTCAAAAATTTAGGAACTCGAGCTTTACCATGTGTTTAACACACAACAAAGCTATTGGTCCCTGTTGCATCTGCAGTCGTTATCAACCACCAATCCGCCCTGGATCCGCGTTGTGGGATATGGCCCGTTCTCCCGGGTTCAAGGCATAAAGGTCCGTGTCCCAGCAATGGATAATTTTGTGGATAAATTGGACATTAATAAGCTGATAACATTTTATCTACGGCACCGACGGTGTTTTTCCATGTTATTGTTTTATTACGTAGAAAACTATCACTGTATAAAAATATTAAGTTGATATCATATTCATTGACGATTATGACGACATAATAAGTCGAGTCCAATAAAACAAAATGTATAGTATTAATAAAACATTACAGTTACTTACTTTAATCAATTGGTATAATAATATTACGCACGGTAGAGTTATTTGAAAGATAAAGACGTAATAAATTAATAACTTTCAAATAAAATACCAAATAATTAATTAGGAAATTTTTATTAAAAAATAGATATAAAACAAATAAATGCTATAAAAAATACAATAAAAATGTAGGATTTTTTTTCATGTCATTTCATGTGATTTTTCACAGAACGTCTCAAAAAAGGCGATTCCAAATATGTCCTTTTTCGAATTTTATTTTTGGTAAACATTAGTTATTTCAAATTGTCTAATTGAAATAATCGGTAAAAGTAAATGCATAATTAATTATGTTATCTCTTAGAATATTTGACATAAATATTTTTTTTCCAAATTACTTCTTATAATGTATCTAGATTTTAGTTAAATAGCTAACTAACTATTTGAATAAATATTCAGAACAATAAATTCTTAACACACTTATCGATTCATTTACATTTAATTTTAAGACTTATAATACTTTTAAAATATACTAGACCAATTACTTATCATTAAACGATCGGTCATATAAATAGAAACGGATCGGAAACGAACCATCATTACATAAATGAATGTTGACCTAACCTCAATATCTAATCATCGTTTCTAATCGAATACACATAGAATGTGATGTACATTTAAAGATATAAAAATGTATGTACAAATTGACTAAGTTGACTTAGATTTTTAACAGTATCTTTTACGTTACAGTTTTATGATCTATATATATAGTATAAAACAAAGTTGCTTCCCGCTGTCTGTACGTTGAGATCTTTTAAACTATACGACGGATTTTAATGTTTTTTCATCAATATGCACAAACGTTCGTTAAAATTGACATTAGTTTAATGCCATTAATTTAAGAACATTCATGAAAGCTTAAAGCTGTTATTAAACCTTAATGGTCGTTTGTGCAACTGACCATTAATATAATTCAGACCCACGGGGAGGAACCGTTGACGGAAAACTAGTAATCAGTAATTTGATATAGTCAACGTTCTTATGATCTTTTACTATATATTCAATACATTAATCTAAATAATAGGATACTTTTTATCCTACTAAACATTTCCCTAGGGACCACGCGAAGCCGCTGGCGCAAGCCAGTATTAACTAAATGCTTAAAAAGATACTATTAATGATATACTTCGCATTATCAACGAGAAAAAACATACTATTTAAAAACAATCACAAAATGGAGTGCATGACACTAGAAAACAAACACGTAGTAACCCGCAAAACCCTTACTTCCATATTAATCTACTTAGAGTTATCATTTTTCTAACCATAGATATTCATAAGTTTTTTTTTCCAAAAATTAAACAGATTTTTTGCTCTAAAGGATAATAGTGGTCTTGCGGGTTGTAAGTATTAGCTTTCTAGCGTCAATATTATGATAGATTCGATCAACTTGGGTACATAATGGTGCCGATTGTGTTGTATTATTAACTAAAATATTTATAATTAAACGTTATTCCATAGTCATGTCATGTAATCAAATAATTGTAATTAAATCCTGTACGCAACAGAACATAAGTTTTCTTCTGTTATCTTAATTATTTACAGAATTAAAACACAGTTCAACACGATTAAAATTTTAGTCTACTTTGGGCAACATAATTCACTATCGATAGTGTATTTATTACAAAATACAAAAGCTAATGTATATATCTGAGATTTAATTGAGAGGCGTAGATGTCTCCCGTGCTGTAATGCCGTCGGATCTGAGTCTTGAGAGCAAGGACTTGTACACGACGGGAGCAAATGGTAGAACCACGCCACGTTCTTGTATCTCACCTGTACAATAAGACATTTTATAGCACGGTTCGCAAAAATCCGATATTTATAACAAATACCTAAATTTTCTATAATTGATATTTATCCGATATATATTATGCATATGAAAAGCTGCAGTTTTTATGCTTCTAGTGGCTTTATATAATATTTGTTTATTTATTATAACATAAGTTCAAAAAGTTTGGGACCAGAAATTTATTTTATAGCGATAGCTATATTATAATAACGAAGAACGAAAGACATCGTGATCATTTGTCCGATTACGATGAGTAGTTTCGAGGTTATAAGGGAACAGATGAACATTCATTCATACATTCCAGCCAAAATCATAACCCTCCTTTTCGCTTCGCTGTAGTCGGGTAAAATAATTAAAAAGTAGTATGCGTGCGAGGATTCCCAGTAACGTAAAAGGAAATGCCCGAAATTTTTAGTAAGATTGCTACTACGGGCCAATGTTACCAGTGTTAATTTTTTAGCTGAGTCTCAATACTCAAACTAACAATAAATATTACAAATATCAATTGAAATATATTAACGTAAATATCCGTTAATATTTACCAGCAAACCCTGTTCCTTAGGTAGCTACTTAAAAATTATAAATAGAGGTTTTTTACTTATGATATTCAAACTTCAAAATATATCAAACTTAGTAGGTACATATAATTAGATCTCCAGTCTACGATAATACCCAAAAAAGCTTGTTTAACGTACATAAAAAAGAGGTCGTGAAAAAATATGCAAGACCTTTCTAAATCTTGATGTTTCAGTATATTGAAGTACCAAGTATATTGAACTACATCACTCAGTACCCAGTGCGATCAGAAGCTGGAACACCTGATGGCGACGACGGCAAACAGATTTCTAGCGGTTGCTGAATATGTTTGTTGCATTAAATGAAAAAACTATTGATCATTTAGTAATATTACCGTCTAAAACCATCTTGGCGGCGATGGCTGTGGGAAGGCCGACAGTTCGCGCCATGGCGGTGTGCGATTGAGGATCTCCTCTAACTGTCATAGTGATCTCGCGTCTCTCCTTCTTGCCGTCACTCCACGTGACGCCTACTTCGTGTCGAAGCACCACAAAATCTGTCTCATCGTTTCCTAAAAAAAAATATTATCACAGATTTTTTAAGTTTAATCCATAGTTAAATGTGTTTATTATTGTAAAAGCTCGAGAGATAGATAATAAATAAAAATATGCTTCAGTAAAACCACTAAAACATAACCTAACTCTCTAAATAAATCTGTGGCCCGTTCTGCCTTTGTGATTATATCGACAGGAAAGTTTTATGCTTCTGCAGTGGGGTTGATTATAATAATGAACCCTCTTATTTACTACACACTTTATACATTTGTTTTTATTTCAATACACTTACCTAATTGCAGTCTTTTGCTAAGATAGTTGCTGACAGTATCTAGTGGAGTACCGCATTTAACTACTGGATCATCACTTAGAAGCCCCAATGATTCTAAAGCGTGTGCACCTTCACTACCAATACGTTCTGATAACTTTGTTTTCAAATTTTCATAGAATATAGAAGAGTCCATCAAACCAAGAAGTTCACAAGCAAATTGTCGCTACAACAAAAAATATATATATATTTAACACATACATTGCTCAGATGCCAAGAGAAATGGTTAAATCGCCGTATTATGGAGTATCTTAGACAAAGAAGGCAACACTTAGAGCTGATACAATATAGGAAAGTCCATTTTCTACATTGACTCGATTCGATTTAAATGAAATATTTTGTAAAAACTAAAATAAACATCCCGGATGTAACATTCCTATCTTAAATATGTTAGCAAATAAAAAATGAAATCAATTAAAATTAACAACATATATGTCACCGGAAAATAACAAGAATCGCAAATTGATAAATTTCCTAGGAAATACTCGTATACAAACTTTCGTAGAATTCTAAACGAAAGATAAATTGTATTATTCACCAATCACAGAAAAGCTTTTAATTTTCGCTTCTTTAAAATTGGCAAATAATACACTGCTCTATGATTAATTGATGTTGATAGTAGCAATGCTTGTGTCTGCATTATCATTGGCTGTCCGCAGCTTCTAGGTCACTCATTATGGGTCTACTTTGGTAACGTTAGCAAAATGAAACTATTGTTACAGTTCCAACACAGTTACAACATTAAAAACTTAACAAAAACATACAAGCACAAACTTGTTTATGTTCTGTGGCGTACTATGGCAGTGGAGAGGAAGGAAAAGTAACACGTGACTTATTCAGCCAATCAGAGTGCACATGGCGTTTGGTTATTGCTTACTTGTTATTTTACGCATGAGTTCGGTAAGTTTATCAATTTACGAAAATGTAAGCATTAAATAATGCAATTTATCTCTCGTTTAGAATCCTACGAAAGTTTATACTCGTAAATATCCGAGGAAAATCAATTTGCGATTCTGGTTATTTTTCGGTGACATATATATGGCATATAAAAAACAAAAAGTAGAAAAAACTACAAACTGAAAAGAAATCTTATTTAATAAAAAATCAGGTAAAAGGAAAACTTTTTGCTTACCCAAGTAACTTTAGGACCTTCAGGATGCAGTGTGGGGTGAGGGCTCGGGTCGATGAGTCCAAATAACTGCATCGCCTTCATCGTTTCTGCAAAACCTTTAGGAGAAAAACAGAGTGGTAATTCTAACTACCAAATCTCACTAACGTAGATCTGCTGTGACCAATAAGTTTTCATTCGATTGTTCAAGAATATTGTTTCTATCTACGAGTATATTTTTTTTCCTAATAGCAATAGCGGTGGATCTTTTTTATCTTAACTGATCTATGTTTATAAGTTTTGGAAGTCAAATTTTCCAAGTAGTGGTAGACACCACGAGATGTGGCACCCCAATGTCTCAGTAGACCACCAAATAACCTTACTGTTATCAAAAAACAAACAAGACAACATTTAAACTTAAAGAACGGTAGCAAACTTCTTGTCACATTTTGAATAAAAGATTTTGTATGGCATTATAAATATAAGAATTCATGTTTAAAATCGAGTGGGGAAATTTGACAGTTTTGTACAACCTGACTTGCGGTTGACTGTACGTCCCAATTCTAAATTGTTGTAAAGAGCTGAACTAAATGTGTCTGCATACCTCGATACCTCAAAGTGCCTCTAAACATAGTATGTGCATCTTCTACTCCGTAAAGTTTCGAATAGATCGTGCTGTCTCTATTAGGGAATCCTTCGAATGCTAGTCCAGGCAAGAAATCTAGTTCACGAGCCACCGACATTAATTCTCCACCACCCAACACTTCGACAACCTGCAAATCGAATAAATTTGTTTTTGTTCGTTTACGGTCTTAAATGCCGAGCAGTCGCCTAATTAGCGAAAGTTTACAGGGTTTGAATCCCGTTTTACTGTTTATTTTTTATGTATTTTTCTATGAGTTTTTTTTTCAATAAGATGGTATTATTCATTGAAAATTAATTTAAAAAGTAGTTTTAAAAGTTTTAAAGGTAGTAGTACTTAATTTCAATAAAACAACCCCTTAAAAATAAATCTTAAATGGCAGAAAATACTAAAATAATTAAAATCAATACCTGTCCTTTACTGAGATATTTAGCTCCAGATATTGTGTTAAGAAGAACTCCACGAGGATTCCATGAGAACTTATAACGCAACGCATTATCACTGAACTCAGGTGCAGGTAACCCTAAAAATTGTATCATAGTTGTGTGACTTATAAGTCGATCAAACAGTTATCACTACATTTAATTACACCGTTTGTAATTTACCTCCACAATACGAGACAAATGTATCAACACGACCACCGTGGTTTTGAATATCATGGATGCACTCGAGAGCAAGCAAATGGTCAATGCCGGGATCGAGACCGACTTCGTTAAGTAATGTCACTCCAGCATCTTTAGCACTAAAATAAATGGGTAGTTATAAATAAATAAGCATGGAAAATAGTATTTTAATGAAAAATTCTTAAATAATCCACCAGCTCTTGGTACTCTGAGAAGGGACTTGAAACCACGACCTTTCACGATCCGGGTGACTTGAGTTATCCAAGACCCAAGATGATTGACGAATTTTTCAAGCACTTGTTACTTTTTAATTATTAGTGACCGTATTTTTATAAATGTTCAGGCAGTCCATCCAAAACAGCCGAAAGAAATATTTCGAGTCCCACCTCGGGGGCAATGCTTAAAAAATGTATCAGCTACCTCAGGCGTAGGTAGCTGATAGATTTTTTAAGCATATCTTCATTAAAAAGGTTTTCACTGTTACAATAATTTTGATAAACTTTATAAAATTGCTAAAAGATAGAATATTGCGTTGTTGCGAAAGCGTGTATTATCTGGCATTGCGAAATTTAAAACAACTTTCACAAAAACAAATCATCAAACACAGTTTGTGTCACTTATAGGTCTTATTGGTCGTATTAAGACATCGGTTATAGCTTAGATCTTATGATGACTGGTTTGCGAAAACTACTTAATCGCACGCAACCAAAATGCTCTAACCACTATGCTATAGAGTGAGAAAAGAATATAAGTGACACTCACGAATTATGCAATTCTTGGACTTCGGGGCGAACATATGACGCGGTGACCATATGTGCGCCGGAGCTGATACACGCTTTGGCAACGGCACCGTGTAAGTCGTACGGCAGCAGGGATACCACAAGGCGGGCATTGGAAGCTACCGAACGTAACGCATTCTCGTCGTTGGCCTGCAGGTACTCGGATCGGACACCGTACCGTTCTGCTAAAGCGTCTGCCTCTTCCTTAACTTGTGATGCTGCAAAAAAATGTAACTTAGCTTTATAGCGTCTTATTCTATATTATCTATCTCCAAGTGTACTTCGTGGAGCCCTACACGAAGCATATGTTGGAAGTCCATGAAAATATCGGTCATATTTCGGCAAATGATCGAAGTCAAAGTTAACATTGTATGGAATTAATTTCTTTATAAACAGTACGTTTTAAACTAGGTTTTGTTTTTAGAGTAAGGCCAAATATTTGCAAACTTTGAGGCCGGACGATTTATATGTTTTCACGCCAGATTCTTTATGGGGTGGCCGGTTGGGCAAGCTAGCTTCTTGGTCAGGGCTTATAACTTGACCATGTATTTTGTCTGTCTGCATCTTAAAATCCTATTATAATGTTATGAGACCCATCTTTAGGACTAGAACAAGTATATACTCTTCACGAAAAGTTGGAATTATTTTTACTTGTGTATTCCATGGTGTAGAATGACATAACGTAGGACGTTCTAAATTATTCAGGAATAGTTATGCCCGCGACTTCGCCCGCGTGGAATGAATCCTGAGTTACTACTTATTACATGAGCTATCTCCCAGTCAAAGTCCCATCAAAATCTGTCCAGCCGTTTCAGAAATAAACCGGAAACAGACAGACAAGCAAAAAATATTATCTTGCCGTGTATACAGATTACATATGCATTTAATTTAAAAATACAAACAGACACTCCTTCAATTTTCATTTATTTGCATAGATATTTATAATGTATCTGGCGAATAAAAAACTGGCTCCGAATATTTTAAAAATTTACAGCAGCAGAATAAAATAAATAATAACAAAGTCAAAACGAAACTATCCTATATAAAATTTATTACGCGTAATCGTAGTTTACTATTGCTACGAACTTCTACGAATAGAATTGTGTGCTACGAAAACAGTTTTACTACGAAAAAAACCGTTAGGTATAATGGTAAAATCTCATATTATATTCAAATAATTATACTAGGTAGAATTATTATATCTGTTAATACTACTTTTTCACAACTGCCTTATTGCAAAATCTTTATCTTGATTTTTAATTCGACATTATTATATATTAGCTATAAGCTAAAAAATATAAAGCTTACAAAATAAATCTGACAATTTTGAACAATAAATATAAAACCATTTTATTTCCTATTGTGGCTGGCGGGTTCGACTTGCGATCGCAAAAATTAGTCATCTCGAGTTCCCCCTTGCTTCAGAAGGCATGTTAAGCCTTGGTCCCTATCACATCTACAGTTGTTAACATCTACCTATTCGCGATGGGTCTGCGTGAGGTGAGTTATGCTCTGTTCCCTCTATTCCATTCGATACCATCCAAAGAATATCCTGTGCTCCACCAGTTAGGACATAATTAGCTGATTATCATCATCATCATCATCAGCCCTTTTACGTCCCCACTATGCAGGGGCTCAGGCCTTCCTTATGGACGGTTAAGGCGGATGGACCATGACCCTCCACGCTGGCCCAATGCGGATTGGAGGATATTAACGACTGCAAATGCAGCCGGGACGAATTTTTTGGTCACCCATCCCGTGACCGACCCTTGCGAAAGTTGCTTAACGACAACGATTGCGGGCCGCGGTGCTTATCCACTACGCTACCGAGCTACTCTGATAATTAGCTGACTATAAATACCTATAGTTACGGCGATGTTTTTGTCCCGGGCCAAATACTCGACGACTGGTGCGGAGACCAATCCACTGCCCAGAATCACAACGGGCACTTGCTGCTCGTTACCCTCAACTTTGTGTCGGGACCGTCTGAGAAATTCCAAAAAGTATTAAGCTCTGTGTTACTAACTTCAAGAAAATAGAAATCTATGGATTTTGTTTCGAGATAAAAGGAATAATGCTTTTGTTCTTTCTGAAAAATTCAATGGCGTAATAAAAATACGTATAGAAACTAATGACGCTATTATATAAAAATATAAATAAAAAACAGCTTTTATAATTAAACGTAAATAATAATTTTATGCAAGACAAAATAGTTATAATAAAAATTTTCTCTAACATATATTGACTAAAAAAGCTTGTAGCTCGTAAAAAAAAATATGTTTTTCTCTTTTCCGATTTCATTCAGAAAAAAAAATATTTTATGTACTTTCAGGTTTAGAACATAAATCTTATTCAGGCACAGAAGCTACTCAATTGTAAAATTGAGTATAAAAACCAATGTGATTTTTTTAAATATAGCATTATTATATTATTTTTTTCCATTAACGTTATGACATCTTGCATAAAAATATTATTTACATTTAAGTGCGTATAAATAAAAGGTTGGTTTTAAAAAACTTTACTTATTATATTTTTATTTTTCACTTTTTAGTTTTGTCTCATTCTTTAAATTCCTAACATAGCATCTGCATTAAAAGTTTATTATGCTGTTGATCTTTTAAAGTAAGAGCTAAAGAGCCCAAACACGATGCAATTACATTATTTCATTGCTAAATTCTTATGACAACTATCCAGCTCCATCATCAGCACTTTTCCCTTCCATTGTAAATATTGTAGCTTCCTTGTTATTGGTTTAAAATGTGCATTTCTCATTGGTTAAGTTTGTATTTATAATTTTAAGGAATTTTAATTGATTAATTTTATATTCCGTTTTAGTATAAGTAGATGTAAGATTTGTAAATAAAACATCCCATCCTTCCACCTTCTACGGAGTTTTACTACCCGACGATAAGCAAGCCTACGAGCCGGTAAGAGTTGCCAAAGTTGGTCTGGAAGGAATCTAGCAACAAAGTCCTTATAAAGATAGATGTAACGAGCACAAGCATGATGCAGTTGCATCATTTCATCACTGAGTTCCTATGATCACTTCATCATCATATCAGCTTACTGACACCATAATATTGCATTGTCATCTGTCTTACATGTCTATGAAAAATTTCAAATAAGTATATCGGACATTGTTTATGTAATTATTGTTAGATTCTTTTTGTTAAGAATGTTAACAATAACTGCAAAGCCGCATAAGTGAATATTTAATTAATAATTAAAAAACTTACGTATTTGAATTTCGAAGTTCATTAATATATTCGAAGTCGGGAGTTAACTTTCCATTGCTTGTTATAATAGCCTGAAAATTAAAAATAAACGTATTTTAAAACAACATCAACAATTTGATTTATTTTATAAAAAATATATAAACGCCCTCCATACAGTTTCTTCCATCGCAGATTTTTCCATAATGTCCTTTATTTACTCATTAAACAGTTAAATATTTATGCGAAAATGTCCAAGGTTAATTTTAAAGCTAATTAATTATAACTTCGAGGTCGTTATTTGTTTGTTGTTTATGGATATACACGACAAAGTACTGATAAATGTTTATGACACGCACAGCTCTTTATCAGCTGACTGATAAAGCTGAGGCTATCTTTATTAGCATCAAGGAACTCAACAGATAACACATTATGTAATCTCATTTAGATAATTAAATGCTGACACAAATAAAAAAAAATTAACAAGTCAATTTGTGTGTTTTTACGTTCTAATTTTTAACGTTTAGATTCATTAAAAGGAAGCAGGCCCCGAAACTAATATGTGAGTGTCAATCTTTAAATTAATGAAAATAGCTTTCTCACATTATTTATTTATGAGATATGTTTACATTAAATATATTATTTCGTATCTGTAATTTATTATAATAAACTTTCATAGTGAATGATAGTATTTATAAGTCTATTACAACTATTCAACGTTGTTTAATGCTCAATTATTAAATTAGCTATAAATTTGTTTGTTTTATTATAAAACGGGGACTAAAGTCAGTACTTAATCGGTTAAAGCACTGGCTTACAATGACAAAAAAGAAAACATAAAATTAAGGCATATTGACTTATTTTATTTGGATATGATTTAAAACTGCTATATACTAAATTTAGTCCTAGTTTTATAATAAAACGGTAAGTGATGTGATTTATTGTAGCTATCATATGATTCCCTGACTTACCACAGGTGAACCCACCTACTTTAGTATTCTGTTTAAAATACAGTATTGACCTTAGCATCAACAGGCTTTATTAACTTTTGAAATAGGTTTTATTAAATGAACCTCTAATGCTGTGACAGCACATATTGTTGGACGTTGATTTAATTAAAATAATTTCACTACTGTCCGAGGCGAGCTATTGAAAAAAGTGTGCGTAAATAAAAATAATCAAATTATCTTACCCCCTTGACAACAGACGAGAAGTCATGATCATCCAGAGGTTTAGTTGCGTCCGATTTCATGATGTCTTCCGCATAGGGAAACAAGAGATCGCCGAAGAAGTCGGTAGATTCTCTCGGTAATTGTGTAGGCATATTATCTATGGAGCACACCAGTACGCCTGGGCCTTTAAAGCTGTGGAGTATCGAACAATGTTATTGTTGCATATTATTAGATTAAATTTAGAGATTTTATCTGACGTAGCTAAAGTAGCAGCTTTATTAACTTTACTCTTATCAGTTTCTAATTTGCATATTTTCTTTTGGGTATTGTTTATTATATTCTCATAGAATATTGTAGTGGTATTTAGAAGAAATTGTCTTGTAGTTTTACCTCTTTGTATCTTTATTTCTATCGGCATCGTAAAGACAAAATGGTGTATCTATGGTAGTACATTCATTCATAAATTCTATAGAACCACCCGGGTCAGCCGATATGTCGCAGATGGCCAGCATCCTGAAGAATTAAAAAAAAAAACATTATTATACTTTACATTTTGCATTTTCAGAATGAAATAAAGCCGCGTTTGTTGAGCTATCCATTTAAAAAAAAATCATATAAAGAACGATGAAAGAAGAATAGATATAAAAGCTCACCTATGAGGAAGTGCTGGCGCACCAACACTTTTAGGCAGCCATGGAGTATGTGAGGGTAGCAGCAGATGCTTTGCATCAGGAATCGTCAGTAATTTAGGGCTGTCTACTGCCCAGTAGATACAATTTACTAACACTGTTGTGTAAGGCGCAATCTACAATAATAATTAAAAAAAAATTAATTGTGCGAAAATTATCTTTGTTTCTGTGATAAAAAGGTTAAGACAATGAATGTCGATACGTAGTTCGTACAAAGAACTGGGTGAAGAAATGACGATTGAAATCGTCATCATATATTGCGTTATTTAAAAAGACGACAGGTGAAATTTATACAAACATATACTACATACAAGAATCATACATGAAAATTATACATACAAGAATCCAAAATTTGTCGTGTTAATTAAAAATGTTGATTAAAAGATTAAAAGACACTAGTTGAGATATTTCTCCAAATTATTATTATTATTATTTAGGAAATTACGGATTACTTGACTTAGTGATATAGGGTATTGTCCTCGGACGAACAATAATATTGTCATCATATCACATTTCAGTGCGACACATTATGAGCTATTTGACGTCGTTCTTTTGATACGGCGTTGTTATTGCAATTCGTCGTTGAACCACTACGCGATATGATGACATAACGACAAAATCTTGCCACCTCGAGCATAAATAATGAAGACATTTGGAATCAGCTTAATTAGCTGCTCCCGTACGTTAATAATTGAATATCGAAAAGAAAACATTTTAAATACGAGGGTCAAACTGAAAGTTCTTAGAACTGGCCACTTATAAACAATATAATAAAAAAATAATTCTAAAATTTGAAAATATAACTCTTTGCCAATATTACTGAGTATATATTTCATTCATTTGTCATTTGTTTTACGATTTGGCGGCAAATTGAAAATTGTCTGTGTCACGTCATCATGAATTTAACACGAGAAAATTTTCGTGCAATGATTTTTTATGACTTTCGATGTCATTTAAGTCAACAAGAAAGTTATGATAGACTACGATTGGCCTTTCACGATGAAGCCCCATCTCGTGCGACTGTTTACAACTGGTTTAATGAGTTTAAACGTGGTCGCACTAATCTCACTGATGATTTACGTGAGGGACGGCCTTCTACGGCGACGACTGAAGATAACATCTGTGTTGTGCGGCGTATGATAGAGACTGACAAAAGAGTGACCTATCAACAGATTCGGACAAGCTTAGGCATCGGTATGAGTCAAGTGCACAAAATCCTCCACGAACATTTAGCGGTCAGGAAGCTTTGCGCCCGGTGGATACCTCATAATTTGACTGAGGCTCAAAAACTCCATCGTGTGGATTGGTGTCGTAAAATGATTGAAAGATTTAACGGAGGTGACTCAAATGCTGTGTTCGACATACTAACAGGTGACGAAAGCTGGATTTACTGTTATGATCCTAAAACCAAAAGACAATCTGCTCAGTGGGTGTTTCCTTTCGAGGAGTTGCCAACTAAAGTGAAGAGAGATCGAAGTGCGGGAAAAAAAATGGTGGCCTCGTTCTTTGGAAGGATAGGTCATTTTGCAACAATTGTGTTAGAGGATCAAAAAACAGTTTCTGCAGAATGGTACACTACCAATTGTTTGCCACTTGTCTTGGAAAAAGTTCGAGAGAAACGACCTCGCAGTAGGATCCTCCTTCACCACGACAACGCCTCGTCGCACACCGCCAAGCGAACGATCGACTATTTGGCGACATCAAACGTTGAATTACTGGGTCAGCCGCCGTATAGCCCCGACCTCGCGCCTTGTGATTTTTATTTATTTCCAAAAATTAAAGAAAAACTTAAAGGAAAGCGGTTTATGAATGCTGAAGAAGCGGTGGCTGCGTATCGCGATGCCATTGAAGAGACCCCTAAGGACGAGTGGGCAAAGTGCTTTTCCCAGTGGTTCCATCGCATGCAGCGGTGTATTGACGTGAATGGACAATATTTTGAAAAGATATAATAAAACTAATAACTGGCTAATGTAATCAGTTTTTGATTTTCTAAGAACTTTCAGTTTGACCCTCGTAATTAGGATTACACATGCGAAAATGTTATGATCAACGACTACATTAACTTGACTCCATGAAATAATAAAATGTACTAACATAATGATAAATTTCAGTCATTTGTGTACAAAATTGATGACGTGAAATCTACCATTAATAGTGAAGTGTTATCATAAATCAATTCATTTAGTTATATTGCCTATGTCAAAACGTGGCATGGCGGCGCAAATTAAATTACTATAAGATAAGTATCTTCACAAATAACTGATAATAAAATTAATATTTAAGCAAACAAATGATAAATAATTGCTCGTTTTTAAAATATATCTAACGATCACCCTTATCTCAGGCAAGAATAATTTAAAATAGCTTCGTAGACGTTAGAAATCAATCCTGTTGACTGGCACTAATTCTTGATATGATGATGGTCAAACTTATAAACCAAATAATAATGGAGATGGGAGGTATTTCTCTAAATAGGAGTATAATAAAATGTCATCTATTTATAGTTTCAAGGTTGGTAAGGTAATTAGTAGGTTGTAATAAGAATCAATGTTGTGGGTGGATGGAATAAAGACAAGTTTCTTAAATCGAAAGTGGAAATTTTTGAAACCCTTATAAGACCGTCGTCTTGTATGGAGAGGAGTGCTGGGCAATAAAGCGGATAGATGAAAGTCCACTGCATGTGGCTAAAATGTGCTTAGCATACGCATTAGATATAGACTAAACCGCAGAGACGAAGTCGCAGAGAAACAACTAGTTTTATAGGAATTCGTTCACAATTCAAGAAGAAATCGATTGAGATTAACTACTTTCATAAAAAATATAAACATAAAAAATCCTCCTTTCGGATTTTGAATGAATTCAAAATATACGTTCTTTTATTATTTAAGCGGTGAATTAAATTAGGTGATATATGGTGAAAAACGTATTTTGTTTTATTCTTAATGAAAAATGCTGTTAAAAACCATTTGTTCCTGGTACTCTGAGATGGGACCAGGGACAAAGTAAATTTTTTAAACATTTTTCATTAAGAATATTTTTTTCAGTATAGCATTGTGAACGCAAAATTGATCAAATATAATAAGTATTTTGTTTTGGTATAAAAGGAAAACTACTCATTCGATTTTGTTAAAATTTAAATCAGACCACCTCGGGCTTTAAGCTGCCGAATAAAAAATAGTTTTGAAAATCGGTCAACAATTAGCGGGAATATCGGTGAATATAAAAAAATACATACTTCGAATATAAAACCGCTCCTTTTGGATTTGGAAGTCGATTAAAAGAAGAAAGAAGTAGCGCCAGTAACAGAACAAAATGAGTAGTAAGAGGTAGTTTTAGTATTGACGACATGTAATGAAAAGACATGATTTGAATTTATCAAAAAAGGTTATGACATGAATATGGAAAGAAATGTAAGGAGAGGAAACCGAAGAAAAGATTGATAGATTGACATGTGTTGTATAAGAAAGAAGTGAATGTTAAGCTGATGACTGATGGAGAGGTACGGATGAAGATTATATAATGCGCCTAGTCGACCCCTAATAAATAAAATAAAAGAAATAACGAAATCATAGATAGGAATAAAAATTTATTCTGTTTACGTAATGTACCTACAATATAGATGAGCATCTATCTCCTGTCTTTGTATGTATCTTGCCGATTCTCCTCGGTACATGACACAACAAGGTCTCCCGCCGTAGATTTTCGAACTGATGGAATACAGTTTCGACTTTCTTTAGTGTTTGTATCAGCCTAGACTGAATAAATGTTTTTGATTTAATTTGATTTGAACTAGTAATTTATTTTATCTTTTTATCAATATTTTTGTATAGTTTTCACTACGAAATTCTCTGATGTGTTGATAACTTTTTTATCGTATAATTATTTTATCAATCGGTTTTACTTATTTTATCAATTGGATATTTAAGAAATAGTATGATAGTATACTTGATCATCATAAAAAATATTATAATGTTCTATAGTAATTAAGATAATGGCGACAAGACAATGAAATGTTTAAATAGCTATTCTCCCGTGACTTTGCCCGCGTTAACTATAGCCTATGTCCCCGCGTATCTTGTAGCTTCCTCAAGGTGAAAGAAGATTTAAAATCGGCTAAAAGTTTCGGAACCTATTCAGATTTGATGATTTATCTATATCTCAACATGACTCCTTATGATATTTACATTTTTATGGGTACCTATAATTTGGAAATCCATCTCACTATTATCATGTATACTCCTCTTTCAATATATATACAGGTGCAGCAATTTAGAATGGTTCCACATTCCAAAACTATAAGAATACAAAGGTCGAAAATCTAAGGATCCATGCCTTCAAAACTGCATTTAATAATAATAATAAATGCTCTTTATTGCACAAACCATATTAAAATTACATAGACAAGCATAATTCTTTACAGAAAAACGTACAAAAGGCGGCCTTATCGCTAGCCAGCGATTTCTTCCAGGCAACCTTGCATTGGATGGGAAAAAACAGACATTAGATGGCAAATTGTGCATATAACAAATAACAATTTACGGTTGCAACAGCAAAGTATCACAAAAAAAAGTACCTAAAGACAAACAAAATGCTCAAAACACAAGTGACAACCAGAAAGCGAGAAGTGTAAAAGGAAAATAAAAGAGCAGGCTAAACGTATGAGAGGAAATGGGGTTTTAATTGATATTTGAAGGAGTTTAACGATTTCGCTCGTCTGATAGATTCAGGTAGAGAGTTTTATAGCGTGTACTGTAAAAGATTGACTATAGAATTTAGTGAGACTGGGAGGAATGAACAATCGAAAGTTATTAGAAGAGCAAAGAGAGAGATCATGCGTCGATGAGAGAAATTTAAAGCGTGATTTGAAATATGGTGGCATCATGGGATTGAACAGTATAGAGTAGAGAAGTGAGAGCATATCCCTACGACGACGAATGGGGAGCCACTGAAGTTGCCTACGGAATTCAGAAACATGATCATATTTGCGAAAACCAAATATAAACCATATGGAAATGTTTTGAAGACGTTCAAGCTTATTGAGAAGATCAAGTATAAAATCAGGGTATCATGCATCTGCATAATCAAGAAGGGACAAGAGAAGTGAATGCGTAAGTGTAATTTTGGTGGAAATGGGTAAAAAATTGCGCTTCCGCCTGAATGACCCCGAGGCAGCAAACATCTTCCGGCTAATCTCTGCTACTTGTGGACGCCAGGACAATGTGTTGTCAAAGATGATACCCAGATTCTTTACCGTATCAGCGAAAGGCACATGTACCCCATCAAATATGATAGGTGGTAATCTATCAAATTTGATCCTTTATACATTATCAACGAAGAAAACTAGTTTTTAATTCGGGAATCGAATTAGGATGTTTCGGAAAATAATACTTATTTACATTGTTTCTAATTAAATACCATTTGTGTCTAATTAGAAACGGTTTAAGCTGTTTTATTTTTGTAAGTGTTTAAAATGACAACAATTTTTTGCTATACACCATTCAACTCGTCTAAGTAACAATCTTACTATTCAACATTGTATCCTCAGGTGGTCTATTTCATTAAAATTTACTTTATTTTACTAGTTAAGACGACGCCAGAGGAGCTACAAACAACCACAGAGACAATTCTACGCAACAGAACGAGTGGAATGTTGTGTTGTATTGAAAAATAAAGTATATTCCTTGTCATTTAGAACATCTACGGAATTCCATGACAAAAACAAACGAAAAACAATGCATTTTATTTATTTTAGACTTCAAAATTAATTTATAAGTAAAAAAATGTAACCTTTTTTTAACGTTTCACACTTGCAGTGAATTTTATTACTACTTCGATGTTCTTATAAATTGATTTTTTAATGTCTTAATAGTTTCATACTTTCTTTATATACATATAAAAATTACGTGTCATTGTGTATTTCATTGATAAACTCGGATATTAGTAAGCCGTTTTTAATCAAATTTAGACAACAGAAACTTTTTTATCTCAATCATTATCAATATGATGAATAAAAATGTATTTCTATCTATTTATCGATATTATTATATTTGAACAATTTCGTATTCACAATGCTATACTGGAAAATATTTTAAAAATTCCACTTTGTCCTTGAAAAGAAAAGCTTAGAAATTCTACTTTGTCCTTTTCCCACTCTGAGATGGGATTCGAACCATGAATTTTTGCCATCTGGCAATGTCTATTTATTTAATCTGTTATAATTACTGAATCTCAGCAACGCGTCAGTGCGTCAGCTAGTATATGTAATATTTCATACCCTTTGTGCAAAAGTTGAGATATATCGCTCAGGATGCTCTTCATACTCTTCGTGGTCATACCCGCCACCGTTTTTCCTCTCCAAATGATGCCTGCGACGAACTTCGCAGCCATATATCTTATTTGGACCTGTATTAACATAACATTTATCATTAACATAATAAAAAACTGGTTAAGGGCAAGTCGCACTCGCGCACCGAGGGTTACGTACAAAGCCGTAGGTATATAAGTAAAAGTTCACTCATCTCGACAATCGGTTCACTCGGTACATGATTTAATTCAAAATTTAAAGGTTTCCCAGTTTTTCCTTTATCTGTGCTATAAGACTTTGCTTCGTATCAAATTTTAAGATTCTGAGTTCACGGGAAATACCATGCAGCCCTGCGATTCTGTAAAAATCCAGACCCGAATTCGAATTCACTCATGTGTCCGAATTCACGTCATTTAGTGTAAAAATTCTATTGATTCCATTTTTTTTGTATAAAAATACAAAACAAAATTGATTGAATACACGTGTCTCAGATATTCTATTCCTATATCATTTCGAAACTCACTTCACTTATGCTACGAAACGTTATTACCAATTCAAGGTTGAGCGTATGCCTCTTTTTGAAGTCAATTCGGACACCTGAGAGAATTCGAATTCGGGTTTGGAGTTTTACAGAATCGCAGGGCAGCCCTGCGATTCTGTAACAATCCAGACCCGAATTCGAATTCACTCATGTGTCCGAATTCTAGTCATTTAGTAAAGAAATCCTATTGATTCCATTTTTTGTATAAAAATACTAAACAAAATTGACTGATTGAACGTGTCTTAGATATTTTAATCCTATATCATTTCGAAACTCACTTAACTTATTTCACGAAACATTATTACCAATTAAAGTTTGAGCGGATGCCGCTTTTTGAAGTGAATTCGGACACCTGAGTTGATTCGAAATCGGGTTTGAAGTTTTACAGAATCGCAGGGCAGGTTTTGACTCCCTTGCGAGTTTCGAAAATATGTGGCATAAACGGCTGTATGTTTTCATTGCATTGACTTGGAAGTTTGTTGTTTTCACAGCTCTAAGGGACAGCATACCTAAATATTTGATGTAATTTTCAGCTTGATATCACGCGTTTCTGAGAAAAAGGAACATGACAAACGGATGGGCGGACGGACAACAAAGTTATTCTATATGGGTAATAGATTTCAAAAATACTAAGTTGAGAAAAAGTATTTTTTAGATTTATTGATAAGGTTTGTTTTATCAGTAAAGTTTTACTTACTTCCATGTTCAGCTACCTTCCTTAACATTTCGGGTGGAACATATTCATACGGTAATTCCTGGAATATTTCTTGACTTCCCTAAAAATTAGAAGATGCAATACATATCACAGAAATAAGTAATAATAATTTTTTTGGTACTTAAACTTAAAAAAAAATGTTTATTTTGAAATGGAGAAGGAACTTTCCAAATGTTGAAACGTAAAAGAACATCTTGTCTGAGGATCATTATATTATATTTCTTTTTTACCTGTGACACATTTCCTGATCCGGTGAAAACGAAAGTCAGAGGTCCGAGTGATTTAGGCATCATACCTAGAGCTACTTCATAGCCAGCGTCACGAATGGCCTGTCGAGCCATACTCGAATTCCTGTAGTTGTGCGCGGGTCCAATGTGCTGTTAAAAAAATAATCTTTTTTTACCTACCAAATTCTCTGATTTGCGTTTTATACCATTATAATTTATCTTAATAAAGAAACAATTGTAATTTACTTAAATATCGTATTCATTATGTAAAACAAAATCTCGTGAGGTGTTTTTGATAGAAATGTCATTTATAATTTTTGTTTTACCTTTTCTATACTTTGACAAGTCATGCCTCATGCGTAGTCAATACGCATGCATTACTTGAAAATGTATAAATTTAATAATATAAAACTATTATTACAATTATTGTTGAAATTGGTCTTATTTTGAAAATAAGAAGAAAAATCACTTTGCTGGTGAAGCAGCAGAAAATAAGTGGTTTTCTCTTTTCGTCTGTTTCATTTCATCAGTCATATAACAATGTTGAAACACAATGAAACTCTGTTAAGGTACATTTTACATTGTTATATATCTGTTGTGATTTATTTCATCATCACAAAAGCTCAATTAAAATTATACGTTACCATGAATGGCGTGTGATGTCCAAGTGCTAGAAGACGCAGCCCTAGGCCATGTAGAATATTTATCATGCCAGCTACACCTGCATATTTACCAAAAGCCACCACTCTGTTGCCATCTTTATCCATCAACTTTTCATAATCGAGCAAACGAATGTTCTGAAATATCAAAATAGAGATAAAAAAGAAATGGCGCTGAACACGTAGCTAGGACTATTTCAATTATAGGTTCTCCTTAAAACTGTAACATCTTCGCACCAAATGTGAAGAATAAATAATAGTCTCTTTATTATTTTTCATTCTTCGAAGTTACTTCTCCTGTCACATTGTGCATAAGCACTTTGTGATTTTCTATCTGTTTTATAATAAGTCTAAATAATAAGTACAAAAACGTGACGTCATGTGACAATGCAACTCAAGTTATCACCGTTATTTATTGATTATGCAAAAAATAAAAAAATACGTGTTAAGTATTCCATTGATCTACTTGACGGACAGACAAACAAGTTTAGACATAATTCCTGTCGTATTCTTTAATGATAAAAACTTCTTTTTCAATGCAGTTGCTCATAAAGCGCTATTTTTTTAATCCATTGTAAACACCGAAAGTGAGTTTTGAACACGTGTTAAATAAAAACGTACTGAAATCCTTTACTGCACACGTGCTTAAAAGTATTTTTTAAATTATTTTTGGCTGAGCACCAAAGAAATTTAAAAAAAATTGATGAAAATATGTCAAACTTTAGAGGCAATAGTATTTCAAGGAGCCTAGGACGAATATTTTCAAATAAAAATGTATGACACGAAAACATGTTCAAATATCAGGTTTAATTTTAACAAATAATTTTTACCTTTAATACATACTTAGTTTTATTGACCTATATATTTGTTTTATTTCCTCGCAAAAAGCATTGAAAAATGTTGTAAGAAACTTGAGTGTAAAAGGTTTTTCGAATTCGTGCCAATGAAAAACCTCGCTACGCTCAGGTTTTTAATTTGGCCCTTATTCGTAAAACCTCACTTTCCACACTCGTATCTTAAATAACTATTCCTTTATACTACTATAATTATTTTAGAAGTATTGAGCATTTTTGTATTGAAAAATAATAAAATGTCTTTACCTTTGCTAAAATTGCGTCTAGCATTGGCATGTTTGCTTCCTGTGCCTTGATAGTGTGCGAAAAAAAACAGTAGGTCTTGTTCGGTATAAGTAGGTCTACGGGCGTCTGTTTCACACCGAAGATTACACTTGCCTCACTTATGTCTTCTTGGACTATAGCTCCAGAGTTTATGTAAGACTAAAATCAAATAACTTTAATATTTGGCATTTTGTAAACATCCAGCGATGAACAGAAAGGGGTGTAACAGGATTACAGCTTCAAATGATTTAAACCTTTATTAACTTTTGACGTAGGATATATAACGAAGACAAATATATATCTTAAGATATCTGATAATTTTGACTTTCAGTCAATTTGATTGAAACTGAAAGATTGACTTTCAGTCAATAGCTGTTCGTTTTTTCTCGCTAAAAATCTAGATCGGCTGGGCCGATTTAACTGATATTGGATGTACTTGTGTACAACTCAGGGAGGTTTAAACGGTGACAGGTGATACGAAGTACACCGGGTCATCTAGTAAGTACCTAATAGGAGGGACATTTTGAGAAAAAACAGCAATATTTTTGGCCATGATAATTTCTCTTGAGAGAAAATTCGGCTGTTATGTTGCGTTGTGTTGATTCTGAAAATTGCCCGATTGGTTGAACATTTGTCTACAATGAACTTAGGTTTCTAAAAAAGTCTACTAAGAGGAACAATTAAATAGATTAAAAACTTTTTTCTTTTATTTCTTACTTGCATCGGATAAGCACGTCGATTGGATGGTTGCACGATAACTTTTACGCCCTGTCTCACCAATTTGTTTACGTTTGAAGGGGAAAAAGGCGCTCGTCTCTCCCATACTGATTGGTCTTCTCTCCTAATAGCTATTATTTTTTGCGGCTGTAATAGAAAAAAAAATGATCTTCAGTGATGTAGATAGAGTCGTAATATTAATTTTAAAATACTCGTAATAGTTACTGACTCTTCAGACACATGATTTTGTAAATTAAATAAATTAATACAACAATGATCACCATCACAAGCCTCTTAATCCCAGCAGTGAATATAGCTGGGGCTCAGGGGTGCGACCGCCTTGTTTGTTTCGATAGCTTGATGAACTGTTATTTGTACTTTAAATAAAAAACCAAAAGAACTTGTACTGGAACTATATTTATCAAGAAGACATATTTTTTAATAACAAGTTGATTGCCATGGTAACGACCCTACACCTTTTTAATACATTCTTTTTAAGGAGTCTAGAAAAGAGGTTGACACACTATAATGATAAGTTATAACGTGAACATACCGCCCCCCAAGGACGATATTTCAGAAATCGTCCTTTAGAAAAACAATGCTAAATAACAATAACAGGAAAGAACTTAATAGCTAGTTACAGTTTTAGAAGTAGAATAACAAATAAAAAACCTAATTATAACTTAAAAAATTAGAATAACCAATGACATAAAGTTATAAACATAAAAGAAAAACAAATTCTTCTTTTTATTTACTAATTAATTTCTAATAATATATGAACTTATATCTATTTACAAATCATTTTTATTAATTGGTAAAATACATAATTTGGAAGTAGGACGTTTTAGTAATGATCCATTAACGCGTAAAGTAACAACTCTAGTTATATTGTCTTGACCAGGATGTTTTTCAAGAACTCGACCCAGTAACCAACGACTTGGTGGCAAATCATTTTCTTTGATTAAAACGACATCTCCTACTTCCGGCTCTGGTACTTGGTGAGACCATTTATATCTCTGCAAAAGAGTAGCTAAATATTCTTGGGACCAACGCCGCCAAAAGTTTTGTAACATCTTTTGCACAAGTTGCCATCTATGCAAAGGACTAATGTGAGAATTTTCGTAATTAACCTCCGGTGCAGCGATCAATGGTTCACCCACTATAAAATGTCCTGGTGTCAATGGTAAGGGTTCGTCAGAATTATCAGTGTTAATTATTGTCATAGGTCGAGAATTGAGACAAGCTTCGACTTGACAAAGCAATGTACTCATTTCTTCGTATGTCAGGGTGGACTCACCTAAAACGCGCTTAAGGTGAAATTTTGTGGATTTCACTGCCGCCTCCCATAATCCTCCAAAATTAGGAGCATGCGGCGGTATAAAGTGCCACTCAGTGTTATTAGCTTCCAAATACTCGGCGATACTTGATTGTATCTTAGACAATTCCGATAATTCTCGTGCGGCACCAACGAAATTGGAGCCGTTGTCGCTCCATAAATGAGCGCAGTGTCCACGTCTTGAAACAAAACGTCGGAATGCAGCAATAAATGACTGGGTACTCATGTCACTTGCAATTTCAAGATGTATGGCGCGAGTTGCCATACAAATAAAGATACAAATATATCCTTTATATGCACGATGACCTCTGCCTTTTGTTGTTCTTAAATTTATTGGACCCGCGTAATCTACCCCACTGTTGGAAAACGGTCTAGAAGGAGTACATCGTACTGACGGAAGCGCACCCATTAATTGATTTTGTGTTCTGGCGTTATATCTAGTACATATAATACATTTTCTTACGTGTTTCTTGACAACATTTTTAACATTGATAATCCAATATTTAGATCTTAGACAATTAAGCATGAGTTGAGGCCCCCCATGTAGGGTCCGTTCATGAGCATCGGCTACTATTAAGTATGTAAGATGTGCGTTAGGTGATAAGATTATTGCATGTTTTGTTTGAGTTGGAAGAGATGACGCATGTAATCTCCCACCCACTCGCATTATATCTTCATCATCAATAAAGGGACATAATGATTTTAATTTACTTCCTTTAGCAGTTATACATGAACCTTTCTTTAATTGAGCATATTCTTTTTGGAACTCTCTTTTCTGACAATATCTGATACAACACTTTAAAGCTTCATTTAGTTCTATGCCCTTTAAGTAATTTGTAAAGTTTGATCTCTTTTTCCAATGTATGAAGCGTCTACAATATGCTACAACTCTTAGTAACTTTCTAAGTGATGAATATTTTGAGTATAAAGGTTCTTCTGCAGCTAACGTCACGTGACACTTGATCACTTCTTCCAAATGTGTGTTAAGATTATTTGGTCTTTTATATGTGATATTTGATTGATTCAGAAATTCTGGTCCTTTTAACCAAAGTTTATTCTCAGCAAGTAATTTTGGTTGAACTCCTCGTGATGCGCAATCTGCTGGATTTTCTTTGGAAGGTATATGAGCCCACTGATCCGCATCTAGACAAGTTAAAATTTCTGACACCCGATTGGCGACAAAGGTTTTCCATCTACTTGGATGGCTATTAAGCCAATCTAACACAACCATTGAATCAGTCCAAGCGTGCACTCGGCTCTTCGGAACTTGCATCGTCTCCATCACTTCAACTAGCATCCGAGAAAGGAGTAAAGCACCACATAATTCTAGTCTCGGTATGCTAATTTGTTTGATTGGTGCAACCTTTGTCTTTGCTACTATTAAAGATAGATTAATTTGACCTTCTTTATTGATTGTTCTTAAGTAAATACAAGCAGCATATGCTGTCTTTGATGCATCGCTAAAACCATGAAGTTCCACGTAAGCATCTGCCGATTCTATTCCAAGCCACCTCGGAATGCTTAAATTGGTTAGTTGGATTAATTCATTACGGTAAATATTCCACTCATCTTTTAGATGTGTTGGTAATTCCTCATCCCATCCAATACCAGATAACCACAGTTTCTGTATGAATATCTTAGCTAACACTATACTAGGAGCTATCCAACCGAGAGGATCATATAACCGTGCTATTTCTGATATGACAGTTCTCTTAGTTTCAGGCCCTGGATCCTGTTTTAACTGTACCGAATATTTAAAGACATCTTCTCTTCGAGACCAAGTAAGTCCTAATATTTTAGTATTATCCATTAAGTCTTTCTCTTCTTTCTCCTTAACATTTTCTCCGCTCTCCCTATTTTCTTTTTCTTCTATAATTTTATCTTTATTTCTCTCTCTTTCACATTTATAAATTATACTCAACAGCTCTTTATCGTTACTATTCCATTTTTGTAACTCAAATTTACCCATTTTAAGTAGATCTCTCATTTGATTATATATTTCTACTCCTTCCTCTACGCTGAAACACCCTGTCATTAAGTCATCCATATAAAAGGATATAGGAACAAGACTAGATGCCTTTTGGTATTTATGACCTTCATCTATTGCTATTTGATGTAGAGTTTTTACCGCTAAGTAAGGAGCAGATGATGTGCCAAAAGTAACAGTCAGTAATTCATAATCCTTAATCGGTTTAGATTGACTATCTCTCCAAACAATCCTCTGAAACACAGCATCCTCTTCTGCAATTCTTATTTGGCGATACATTTTAATAATATCTGCAACTATTCCAATAGGGTATATTCTCCAGCGCATTATTATACTACGCAAATCTTGTTGTAAAGTAGGTCCTATCATTAGTTCATCGTTAAGCGATATACCATTTTCATTTTTACATGAACCATCAAACACCACTCGTACTTTAGACGTAGTTTTATCTTCTCTAATAACCGCATGATGTGGTAAATACACACCTTTATGTCTATCATGAACTTCTTCCTTTACAAGCCTCATGTGATCTAAACTAAGATATTCATTAATTACACTTTTATATCTTTCCTTTAAATTTTCATCTTTACTGAATCTCTTTTCTAATGACATTAGTCTTTTCACAGCGATGTCTCTGCTTTTGCCTCCTATACATTGAGGATTGTCGTTGCGGAAAGGAAGTTTCACAACGTATCGTCCATCAATTGTTCTCTTCGTTGTTGCTGCGTATATTTCTTCACATCGTTGTTCTTCTAGGGTAAGTATTTTATTATTTTTATTTATATGTTCTTCGATCTCCCAAAATATTTTTAAAGCATCGTTTTCATTCACATTTGCGTGCAACACAGTGATATTATTTGTAGTAATTTCATTTATTTCGATTTCAGGTAAAACAGACCCGGATAAAATCCATCCTAAGCTGGTGCACTGAGCCAAAACAGAACCGTTTGGTGACCTTTTAATACCCTCCATCATAATCTGACTGTAGACATCAGCTCCCAATAAGATGTCTATTTTATTCGGCTTATAGAACTCAGGATCTGCTAAATCTAATTGTTCTAGTTCCATCCATTGTAATGATTCCAATTTTCTTTCAGGTATATTCGTTGTAAGAGTTTTTAAAACATAAGCGTGAACATTCATTTCAACATTGGGTTTTAATGATTGCAATTTAAGAGTAACCATGTATTTTGATATAGTTACTTTATCTGCACCGAGACCAGAAACCAATCCCTTCACCGGAGTTTTCTTTAGTCTTAAGAACTGAACCATATTCTCAGTAATAAAGGTAGCTTGCGAGCCCTGGTCTACCAAGGCTCTCAGGACTTGAAATTGACCTGTATTCGACTGAGCTCTTACTAACGCTGTGGCTAATAAGACATGTCGATACTTGGCAACTGCACCCGTTGAAAGACATGAGACAATCGGTACTTTATCTTTTGAAATACTTGTCTTTTCCAAGTTATTACTGGAATTAAAATTTTGTTCTTCAATCTTACCAGAATTAGTACTATTGACATGTAGAAGAGTGTGATGGCGTTTCTTACATATGCGACAAAACGTTGTCTTTTGACAGTCACTTACTACGTGGTTCCCCCCTAAACAATTGAAACAAATTTTATTGCTTTTTACGAACTCATTTCGCTTATCGACATTTAATTTTATAAATTTCTTGCAGAAACATAATTTGTGATTTTCAGCACAAAACTCACATTTAAGATGACTGATGTTAGTACTATGATTTGCGAACATAACCTTAGGATTTGATTGGTATTTGTGTGAAATGTCGTGGTGACTGGTAAATCTTTTAGGTTCAATGAATTCTAAGGCTCTAAATCGACTTTCTAGAAAGCTCTTAAATTGACTATACGTTGGTAAATCCACAGAGTTATCGCTAGAAACTGATATTTCCCATTGTTTACGTGTTTCTGGGTCGAGTTTGTATGCAACTATATAAATTATTATTACATCCCATGTACTCACATCGATATTTAAATTTTTTAAAGCATTAATACAATCCGTAGTAGTATCTAAAATTTCTTTTATGGAGCCGGCTGACTCAATATGTACACGTTTTTGTCCAATAAATCTTTTTAATATACAATTAGCTAAGTACTTTTTATTATTATATCTATTTTCTAGTTGTTCCCAACATTGCTTATAATTATCGTCTGTTGTAGGTATATAACGAATTAACTGTTCTCTAAACTAAGATATTCATTAATTACACTTTTATATCTTTCCTTTAAATTTTCATCTTTACTGAATCTCTTTTCTAATGACATTAGTCTTTTCACAGCGATGTCTCTGCTTTTGCCTCCTATACATTGAGGATTGTCGTTGCGGAAAGGAAGTTTCACAACGTATCGTCCATCAATTGTTCTCTTCGTTGTTGCTGCGTATATTTCTTCACATCGTTGTTCTTCTAGGGTAAGTATTTTATTATTTTTATTTATATGTTCTTCGATCTCCCAAAATATTTTTAAAGCATCGTTTTCATTCACATTTGCGTGCAACACAGTGATATTATTTGTAGTAATTTCATTTATTTCGATTTCAGGTAAAACAGACCCGGATAAAATCCATCCTAAGCTGGTGCACTGAGCCAAAACAGAACCGTTTGGTGACCTTTTAATACCCTCCATCATAATCTGACTGTAGACATCAGCTCCCAATAAGATGTCTATTTTATTCGGCTTATAGAACTCAGGATCTGCTAAATCTAATTGTTCTAGTTCCATCCATTGTAATGATTCTAATTTTCTTTCAGGTATATTCGTTGTAAGAGTTTTTAAAACATAAGCGTGAACATTCATTTCAACATTGGGTTTTAATGATTGCAATTTAAGAGTAACCATGTATTTTGATATAGTTACTTTATTTGCACCGAGACCAGAAACCAATCCCTTCACCGGAGTTTTCTTTAGTCTTAAGAACTGAACCATATTCTCAGTAATAAAGGTAGCTTGCGAGCCCTGGTCTACCAAGGCTCTCAGGACTTGAAATTGACCTGTATTCGACTGAGCTCTTACTAACGCTGTGGCTAATAAGACATGTCGATAATTGGCAACTGCACCCGTTGAAAGACATGAGACAATCGGTACTTTATTTTTTGAAATACTTGTCTTTTCCAAGTTATTACTGGAATTAAAATTTTGTTCTTCAATCTTACCAGAATTAGTACTATTGACATGTAGAAGAGTGTGATGGCGTTTCTTACATATGCGACAAAACGTTGTCTTTTGACAGTCACTTACTACGTGGTTCCCCCCTAAACAATTGAAACAAATTTTATTGCTTTTTACGAACTCATTTCGCTTATCGACATTTAATTTTATAAATTTCTTGCAGAAACATAATTTGTGATTTTCAGCACAAAACTCACATTTAAGATGACTGATGTTAGTACTATGATTTGCGAACATAACCTTAGGATTTGATTGGTATTTGTGTGAAATGTCGTGGTGACTGGTAAATCTTTTAGGTTCAATGAATTCTAAGGCTCTAAATCGACTTTCTAGAAAGCTCTTAAATTGACTATACGTTGGTAAATCCACAGAGTTATCGCTAGAAACTGATATTTCCCATTGTTTACGTGTTTCTGGGTCGAGTTTGTATGCAACTATATAAATTATTATTACATCCCATGTACTCACATCGATATTTAAATTTTTTAAAGCATTAATACAATCTGTAGTAGTATCTAAAATTTCTTTTATGGAGCCGGCTGACTCAATATGTACACGTTTTTGTCCAATAAATCTTTTTAATATACAATTAGCTAAGTACTTTTTATTATTATATCTATTTTCTAGTTGCTCCCAACATTGCTTATAATTATCGTCTGTTGTAGGTATATAACGAATTAACTGTTCAGCTTCGCCTGTAAGATGCCCCTTCAAATAATGCATTTTATGTACATTATCAAGCGAATCGTTTTTGTGAACTAAAGATATAAATAAGTCTCGGAATGTACTCCACTCAGAATATTTTCCCGAAAAAGTAGGTATTGCAATTTGTGGTAATCTTACAATTGAAGGAATAGGATTATCATTGCTTTCAACCTTTTTAATAACTGAACTCGAATCTTTAGGACTTAAACTTTTGTGAGAAGCTTTTAATAATGTTCTATAATCTAAATAAATGTCCTCAACACTGCCATAAACGTCATTTACTATATAGGGCAATGAGGATAATTCATCGGTTGAAGCAATTTGCATTAACTTGTTGTTATTTTCTCTAAATTGAGACCAATCCCTTTCCAAATGTTCTGTTCTAACTTCAACATATTCTAAAGTGATTCTACTTTTTGGTGATTTATTAAAGTTAATTAAACCTCTTTCAATTGCCTTTTGAAGCGACAGTTGCATCTTAACCAGTGCTTCCATTTTTATTTAAATTACAATAATAAATTCAATGAACAAAAAGAGATCAGTTACCTAACTATTCAAAAAAATCTAATGAAATCCTATATTTTATCACAATAATAAACATCAATTGAATATTATACAAAATAATTAAATATTTACAAAATTATTACACTCGCATTCCTTACACTAAACAATTCGAAAGTCTTTTTCATTATATATCCTTTATGTATCTATGTTCTTCTATAGAAGTAATTAAGTTATAAGTTGCAAATCATCAATAATACACCACTGTACTTACAGTTTATGCACTCTCACAATCACTATTATGACGACGCGTTACTATTTTTGCTGTCGTCCACCACAAGGAGTTGTTTTGTCGCGTTCGGAGATGTCACAGGAATCGTGATCGCAGCTTACTTACATACACCCACCAAAAGGCGCTCAAAACGCTGGATGACTCGATGACGTTATCAATTCCAAATTTTGCGTTATATTATTTTCTTCTGATTCCCCGGATAGAGAAATGCAATTTCGACATGCAGCACTATCGGCATGCCACCATTGCCTGCTAACTTTGACTTACTCGGACAAACTTTGAATCCGTTACTTTTCTTCTTGGTACGCGAGTATTATATAACTTTATTGGTCTTATCCGGTTCACTATGGACCATTTGTTTTTTTCGATAGCTTGATGAACTGTTATTTGTACTTTAAATAAAAAACCAAAAGAACTTGTACTGGAACTATATTTATCAAGAAGACATATTTTTTAATAACAAGTTGATTGCCATGGTAACAACCCTACACCTTTTTAATACATTCTTTTTAAGGAGTCTAGAAAAGAGGTTGACACACTATAATGATAAGTTATAACGTGAACTAACTAACTAACTAACTAGGTTATAGCTACGACTACGGCTACGTCCATGAGTTAGGCGGTCGCGCCCCAGGCCTTCGAATGGAATCAAATCAAATCTAATAGGGAGAATGGGACCACCACGCGGACTTTTAGCATATTGGTGGGGATAAATTACTGCAAATGCAACCGGGATAATGGCTTAACTTGCCTTCTAAAGCACGGAGGGATTCGAGACAATAATTTTTTGGTCACAATACAATACAGCAATATTGGGGCCTAACAACACTGCTTGGGCCTAGGCCTATCTTATGGACGGTTAAGGAGGATTGGCCATAACCCTCCAAGCTGGCCTATGCGAATTGGAGGGTTTTAACGACTACAAATGCAGCCGGGACCAACGGCTTGTGTCTGCCGAAGCACGACGTAGTTCGCGATAATATTTTTTGGCTATCCGACCTATAACGGACCCTTGCGAGAGTTGCTTAACAAAAAAGATCGTGGAACCCGGAGCTTATCCACTACGCCACTGAGCTACTCGGTAATTATGTATAGTAAAAGATATACAGACAAATTATACAAAAAACATTGTGAGCTTAGTCAATTGATTTATTTGCTCTACTGGACACGGTCTATGCGGTAAAATCATACTATAAATAAACCATGGCGGTTGGTAACACATTCCCTTATTCATTAAGGAACTTTCCTTAATAAAAAATATATATATTTTAGCTGAGTCCTTCAGCCCTTGAGAAATGTTCAGAAACACTAGATACAACGTAGGTAATAAATAATATTTATGGTATTTAACGATTAATTTTTTAATCAGAGGATTAATTTTCACTCAAGGTCAACGAAACAATATCTCGAATAGAAACAAGAGTTGATTTACAATGGCAATGTTCTAATAATAACTTTATATAAATCCATTGCTTACAAACAAGTGACATTAGGTTATCTAGGGTATGATTATAAAGACTGACTATGGATGTTCAAAATAAAATATATATAAAAAATTTAATCCGAATCGATTTTGATAAATACGTGATAGTTTACAAAAACCTATTCATTGACATTTTAAAAAGTATGTAATTCGCACCACCTACGAATTAACACGACATCTGTGGGCATATTCTTCTTGTCCTCAACCGAAAATTAGGTAAATTTCGGATATTACAAAAAGGAAAGGTTTTATTGCTTGTATATTTGTTTATATGTTTGTTTGCATCGAATAGGCTCCGAAACTACTAGAACGATTTAAAAAATTCTTTAGCCACGTAGGTTATAATTTACCCGTGCGAAGTCGCGAGGAAACAGCTAGTAGTTATTATAATTTTGTTCATATCAGTGAAGATTGTCTGCGCATCAAAGACTGTATAGGGGTGTAGACAACGTTTTTATATTTTCATTTTATAGATATACATGTAATATATCTTAAAAAAATATTTGAAAAAAGTTTCTTTCATATATTAAGTTAAAATCTAAAAATAAATTTATTTATCAAAATTTCCCGCGATATCGCCACTTCTGTCATGGCATCGCTATGACGTCACGGCCCTCAGCAAACTAATATCGTTCTACATAGCTACTACAACTAATATCGTTCTACATAGAACGATATTAGTTTTCTACATTCGCATAAGGTTGAATTCTCTGTGTTCAGCTATGAATAAAAGAGGCGTGACGTCAGATAATTTTTACTGTCCCGTGACAACGAGTATATTAGTTTTTATAATCAATTTAAGCAATATTATAAATATAGTAAGCATAAAAATGTGATTATCGATAATAGTATATTAAAACTACCAGAAAAAAAATATGTCGTTTTTTTCGTTTACTATCTACAGCCGTTTTGATAAGTAATTAAGTATCTTAAGCACTTGCACTATAGAAATTTATAAAGTTAAACCGGACTAGTAACCAAAACTATAAGATAGCGATAACTTGAAACTGGCGTGCAAGTGAAATCCATCAAAGAATTATTTTTTGATAATATTTAACTTTTTTAAAGAAATAATTACATAATAACACTTTTATGATTACTTATTGGGCTGCGTTTAACATTCAGTTAAAAAAACTTACAACAAAATACTATAATTACTTTGACACACCCCACAAAATGACTAAGTAATCAAGTAATTAAATTTAATCAACTATTATCAATATTTTTATCAATAGTAGTCGTTGTGTAGTAGTTAAAAGATAAATATGTAGTTATATTATTAGGTGATTCAGTTACCATGGAGAATGAAATTAAAATTATTGTATCTGGGGGCTAATCAAAGACGTTCGGCAGTAAGTAATGTGATTTTGCCTACATTTGTTACAATCTTATCTTTAAATTTATAATTTGCTACGTAAACTTATATAAAACCTTAGGCATCGATTTTGAGAAAAAATCAAGAATACTAAAAAGAATATTACTTTGCAAATTGAAAGCAGTGGCCTTCTAAAATATCTTGGTTTCTTAGATTTCAACGAGCACAAATTATTTTGCCTACCTATTTATCATCTCAGATTTGTATTAAAGATATCAATTGTAATCTTAGTAATAGTTAGTCAAATTCAAAATAATCTTTATTCAAAGACACTTCTTAAAAGTTAGACTTCAAAGACTTTTGAATCGTCTAACATTTTTTTCCCTACTACTCGTTCAGGACATCTTTTGACTAATAAGAAGAACGAGCAAGAAATTCACCAGCTCTAATGGGAGTCTAACATTCACAAAAAACATGTCATTATCAGATCAATACATTATAAATAGAAAATAAGAACTATAATCTTATAATGTTAACATAATAATTTAATAATAATGCCAACAAGATATTTTTTAAGTCATACTCGTAATGAGTTTCGAAGAAATCATCTATACAGTTAAAGTGAAAACATCATATTGACGACGATTTATTTAAGGCGTAGTAATAGGCTAACCCTAGTCCCCAAAAAAGTTTGAGATCACCTGTAAGTTGGCCAATCTATTCTTTTTGCGGCCAAGGTCATGTGAAGTAGGAACTGACACACTATTTTCTTTAAGAGATCCTTATTTCTTAAAAAATATTAAATACCCAAAAACAAATGAGTTGATACAATTTTGTGTAAATATCACGGCAAGAATATCTTAGAAGATAATTCTTAAAAATTCTTAGCTACCAGATACCCTGAATGATTCGGATTTTATCTGGCTTAGTTAAACAAAATTCTTATCGCAGTGGGGGGAACGTAACCTAATGAAAGATGTAACCCTCAGAAGTCCCCCGGCTGCCATGATAATATTGTTTAGCCAAGCCATAATATTTTTATTATATCCTTTATTTTTGTTGCCAATTTTTTTTTGTTTTTATTTTATTCCCGTTTACTGACCAGTAAACGTATGTATATAAAGTGTATACCTAATTTGGAATATAGTCATCAAAACTTTTTTTTAATTTGATATCAATATTGCTATAATGGATAGCAATATCCATATTGCTATAGTATATTTACATTATTTTTTGTACATACATTTTTTGTGAATTTTACATTTTATTATTTCGTATTTTTATAAATATCCACCATATTGAATATTAAAAAAAGAATATAGCCAGTGTCACTTTCTAATCACCCTATACATTAACAACGTTTCTAATGATTACAAGTATTTCAAAACTTATGGTAGAATTAAGAAACTCACTTACCTATACATATACACATTAAACACAAAAACACTTCTTTTTTGACAGTCGTGTAATAAAAATCTCACTTATATACATTTATCCTAAACACAATACATTCGTTTTTGGGTCGAGTCGAGCACAGAGTTGTCACATCTTAGAGATTCAATCAATCAAAATCGCATATTTATATGATAAATCCTAAGAACGATTTGAAATGTTTTAATTAAGATTTTATTTTATTTAAACCTCTATGCTTGTGCTGAATCTCGAGTTCGAGGCTCATTTTACAGAATAGTGAAGCTGATATATCATATATATTCAATGTAGAGTTTTTTCTTACGTCGTAAAAACTTTTTTCATGATTTCACTTTCTTATTTTTCTAATTCTTCTATAATTTAATTACCACTTACCGATGCCGTAGAATAATAGAAAATCCGTTTCATGAACTGACTCTTCGAACGAAGAGTCGTCGATTTTAACAACATCTCAAACGATAATACGTCGCGTTAATAAAATATAATGATAAGTCCACACAGTCTTCCGTCCAGTTCGAGCTTCCCTTGTAATCTGTTTAAATTAAACTGCATGCCAAATAATACGAAGCTCCTTAGAGAAAATACAACAATCGATATACGTTTATCAGTTCGGTGATAATGAAATTGTTTATGTACAAGTAACCCATTTATTAATTCATAGTTCGCTCAAAAATTAAGATACGAGTATTTTAGGCGTTGAAAATAAATATTTAAATTACCTATGCGTTGCCTCTAATATAGTTTACTTAAAATTAATAAAATTCTTTACACTCATATTTTTTTTAAATAAATCATCTGTATGTTGTTTAAGTTTCATTTTCTGTTCATTTCAAGATTCAGTTATTCAAAAATATATTAATGTAGGGGTAGCTAACAACCTACAGGCATTATTCTGTCCTAAAGAAATTATGCCTACTCCATAAATAATTTCTTTGAGTACCTAATGAATTAATAAAGATATCATGAAAGAGCCAAGTCATTTCAATTGGAGTACTTGTTCAAGAGATATTTAATTTATTTATATGTTCATGAAAATTCTATTGAATTCGGTGGAGATTTTGTGTACCCAGGTTGTCAATAGTAACCGCCGACTTAAGTAGAATTATCATGAAAATATTTACGAACCGTCTTGGATATGATTATTTTTTTATGTATTGAAGTAGGTTTTAATTTAAAAAAATATATATATTATTTTTAATGATATCAAAATCTTCATGATAACTTAACCAAAAATCTAATTTCAAAAATAGAACTGACTTCAAACTTTAGAAAATAATAAATTAACAAATTTAGAAAATCGATCTGAAATTTTCAATGATTAGGGGTTAAAGTATGAAATTGCCGTTTTACTGTAATAGGTTCCTTGAATTGACATAGAATCTTCATGGTTTGAGGTTTTCGAAAGAAACTTTTTTCACATGGTTTCTATGATGTTCTTCTTTTAAAAAATTTGAATATCGACTTTCAATTGTTTTTGTTATTCAAATTAGACAGTAAGATGGATACTGCGAAAATTCGAGTGATTTTTGAATACGAGTTTCGACGCGGAAGTAACGCGGCAGAAACAGTCCGCAATATGAATGTTGCGTTTGGAGAGGGGTCTGCTAATGAACGCACCGTGCGATTTTGTTTTAAACGCTTTCGTGATGGAAACTTCGACTTGAAAAACGAGCCACGAGGAAGACCGCCCACACTGGTGAATAACGATGAATTAAAAGAGATGGTGGAAGCCGATCCTAGTCAAACTACCCAGGAATTAGTGGCATAGTTTAACGTTACCTTACCCACAATATTGACTCATTTGCGTCAAATCAATAAAATAAAGAAATACGAAAAATGGGTGCCTCATGATCATACCAATAAAAAGGTAATGGTAACTGTTTGGTGGTCTCAGCATGGTGTTATTTATTTCACTATAGTTTTCTCCGATTTGGTCAAGCAATAACGGCAAATGTCTATTGTGCCAAACTCCGAACAATTTTGGCAAAAAATACAGCACGAGAAACCGTTTTGACCCTTCAGAAACTGCAGTTAGAAACCATTCGCCAGACCTTGCTCCAACGAACTACCATTTTTTGGTGATTTGGACAATTATCTACGTGACAAGAAGTTTTCTTCCCAGGAGGTAGTCTAGCTCCTGATATAGATAGTTCTATCGTAAAGGCATAAATAACCTTTCTATTGGATGGCAGTATTGTATAGATCAGAGATTCCCAAACAATTTATGTCGTCTTATTTTTAGCATTTTTTGTTTCTTATCCCATACTCGGTTAGTTTATCATTTAATTTAACATATAGGTACACATTGCATTGCGTATATTGTACCTATATGTACTTAGTTACTTATAATATTTAATGGAATTAAACATACCTATAAAATTTTCTATTATAAAATTTTATATTCTATTATATAAAATTCCAATAATATATCCATATAACATGGCAACTTGCAGCAAGTTTAAATCAAATTTTCTAGTTTCAGGGTGACAAACTTGCACTACCTTTGATACGGTAGTAATGATATTTGGGGCAAGTTTGATTTTCTTTGATTCTTAACCCAGTCATCATCCCTATTTTCTAATTTAAAAGTCTATCGCAATCATTTTGGAATTGTTCAAGTCGAGTACCCGAGTACCTGCTAGGTATTCGAGTCAGTACCTAGGAAAATTATCATTACTACCGTATCAAAGGTAGTGCAAGTTTGCAACCCTGAAACTAGCAAGTTTGATTTAAACTTGCTGCAAGTTGCCAAGTTTAAATTGCTATCTGCTCACCCTATCTATGAATTGCGTTGTTATCTATCAAAATCCGTTGCGTAGTTTTAAAGATTTAAGCATACATAGGGATATGGGGACAGAGAAAGAGGCTTTGTTTTATACTATGTAGTGATTACAGAGTAAAATCTCCAAAAATTTAAAGTTACGCATAGGATCTTCAATTCAATTCAAACAATCAATTGCAATAACTGATGTATGCATTTAACATCAATTATTGAAATTACAATATTTTTTAGCCATATCAAAATATTATATTATATTATATATCGATATATAAATTAAAGTTAAATATTAATGCTTCGAATGGTTAAAAGTTCGTTGACGTTCTCTTTTTTTTCCTAGGTTTGGTTTTGGTGCCAAAGTCTAATGACTAATGACATAAGTATAGAAATGTTTTCTTAAGGCTAGCGAGACACCATACCGAGAAGTTGTCTTGGTTATTTGAGAATTTGGACGACCCCAAACTGGGGAATATTTTATTACGACTAAAAGTGATGCCGGTAGAGAAAGTCAAAAGTCGAATGCAATATCAATATTAGTTACTAGAAAACAAGGTACTCAGTAATAAGGTGGTTGATATTACGCATCGAATCTCTTTATATCGGCTGTAGATGATAAAAATAGTTTTAGTCGGCCGGCATTAGGATTTTACGTTTTATAGCATTTCCCCAAAATCGACCCATCGGCCTATGATGAGATTAATTAATAATACAGATCCATAATCTCTGCCCCCCGATTATTTTATGAAAAAAATAACGTGAAAATTTGCTGTCTAAACGATACTTTAACTATTTTTCTTCAAAATCAAATAAATTAAATAAGTTAAATAGATTAAATCCTATATGATATATATTTATCAACGCAATCCGTCGATTCACGAATTTTACTAGGTAATGCCACTAAACGATGTATGTTTGCATCTGCCGTTACTTTATTATCAACTGAACGTTTAAATCAACATTTGAACGTTCACATACCAAGGCATTGGAGATTTTTTTCGTAAAAACAATCCCATCAAAAACATAACATGTACAAAAATGCTCAAGTCTCACAAAGCAATTCTTCTGTCGTAAAAAGTTAAAAAATCAACATAAACCAAGTCGATTAAATCAGAACCTGTCCTTCTGTGAGAGTAGCCATCAGTCGCTCTCGAAAGTACCTACCATATATAAATAATGAAGAACTAAGTCAATCAATACACTATTAAGACTAAGGCCTTGACTTTTATGATTATATTGATCGTTACATCTATAGATATAAGGTCTAACGAAGCTCATTTGATAGCATTTGTTTGCCAGCCGTCATTGGTCCACTTTATACACAACACTAATTAATGTAAATAAAAATGCCACTCAGTTATTAAAAATCTAAAAACCAAAAAAACGGAATTAGTATTTAGTAATTTAAGATTTTTCCTTACTTTTTATGCTAAATAATAACGGTGTTCAAAATTTGGAGTCTGTGGGTTTGCTAGAAGTATCTTAGAATTTTGATGATTTATGAGTCAGTCAGTGACAAAATTATGGATTTTTAACTTGCAGTAATTCTGAACTTACTTAAATTTAATTTTATTCAAACATGTGCTTCGTTATATGCTTCCTTCTTGGTCACTGAAATTTTTAGCTTCTATTATACTCCACAACGAATTTATAGGGGTCAAAACTGGCCCGAATGGCTTCGAGCAAAGGATGGTATGGCCGTACCTTGTTTACTTTTTTACTCGACTTGGCGGAGGCACTACCTTGCCCCCCGATTATAATTTTAGGTCCATTTTTATAATTGATCCATTTTCTCTAAACGGCCAATATTAGGCGGTGGTCAATAAAGAGGCTCCACCATAATATAATAAAACAAAAATTAAAAGACCGACTTCAAAAATAATTATCTTAAAGTTGGTTACGGCCGATATAAAATATTTCATCGCAAATCATTCCGTTGCCGTTGAACGATGAATATCAACGACTTTTTGTACATAGCGCATCAACGATAAAAGATGAAACTTCATTATCTACTTTTTAAGACTTAATTGATGAATTTCGGTTAATGTTTTAAGAAAGTTTTAAATTTACAGAGGTAGCTGCAATATCGGCAGCTTCCCCGTCAAGCTTACACAAAGCAACTATACCAGTAACTGTAAATAATTATGATGCAGATGCACTCGTAGATACTGGAAGCTCAATTAGCTTTATTAACGAAGAATTGGCAAAACAACTACAATTAAAAAGAAAGTCTTGTCAGCAAACTATTACACTGGCCTCACTTAATCATACGTCGCCTGTTAACAGTTACTGTAATGCAACTATACAGCTAGATAAACATTCATATGAAAATGCACAACTATTGATTGTACGTTATTTATGCGCTGATATTATACTAGGACATGATTTACTCAAACACCACCGTTCCTTAGAACTACAGTTTGGAGGTTCTAGAGAATCATTAAAAATATGCAATGTTATGGCAGCTATTTTGCCAAACGCTGTTTTATTTTCAAATTTATCGTCCAATGTCACGCCTATTGCTGTCAAATCAAGAAGATATAGCGAGAATGACGAACGTTTTATCAAAGAAGAAATTGATAAACTATTAAAGGACGGAGTAATAGAATCCAGTATGTCACCATGGCGTGCACAAGTATTAGTAACAGGGGGAGGCTCACATCGTAAACGCCTCGTTATTGACTATTCTCGAACCATTAACAAGTTTACAGAACTTGATGCATATCTCTTGCCTAATATTGAAACTATAGTGTCAAAAATAGCTTAAAACAAATACTTTAGCCAAATAGATCTTAAAAGTGCCTATCATCAGATACCGATTCTACATAGAGAAAGACCTTATACAGCATTTGAAGCATGTGGAAATTTGTATCAATTTACACGCATACCTTTTGGAGTCACAAATGGAGTATCGGCTTTCCAACGAACAATGCAATATGTCATTACTACTGAGAATCTTAAAGATACATACGCATATCTTGATGACGTCACAGTTTGTGGAAGGGACAAAAATGAGCATGATGCAAATTTAGATAAATTTATGGCTGTCGTGGCTAAATACAATCTCACTCTTAATAGAGATAAATGCATATTTGGCTCTGATACTATCAATGTACTTGGCTATACGATTGAAAATAATACTGTCAAACCCGATAAGGATCGACTTAAGCCTTTACTGTCACTACCCCCACCGCAAGATGCTCCTTCATTAAAAAGAATAGTAGGTATGTTTGCTCATTATTCAAAATGGATAAGCAATTTTTCAGAAAAAATAAATGCTCTTGCTAGTACTCGTATTTTCCCCTTATCAGAAGAAGCAAACAATTCTTTTGAATCTATTAAGAAAGATATAGCTAATGCTGCGTTAGCTGCTATAGATCATTCAGAAATTTTCACGGTGGAAACTGATGCCTCTGAACACGCATTGGCTGCGACTCTATCACAAAATAAGCGTCCAGTAGCCTTTTTCTCTCGTTCATTAACTTATTCGGAAAGAAATCATTCATCTATAGAAAAAGAGGCTTCGGCGATCGTAGAAAGCTTGCGGAAATGGCGTCACTATTTGTCGGGGAAACATTTTATTTTGGTAACAGATCAACAATCCATTTCTTTCATGTTCAATCAAAAACATAATAGTAAAATAAAAAATGAGAAAATAGAGAGATGGAGATTAGAATTATCATGTTTCAAATATGATATTATTTATCGACCTGGAAAGGAAAATATAGTTCCGGATGCATTATCAAGAGTTTGTGCTAACATTTTTTCACGCAAAAACTTATATGAACTGCATAACTCATTATGCCACCCAGGAATCACACGAATGGCCCATTGGATACGTTCTAAAAACTTACCATATTCTCTTACTGAAATTAAAGAAATGACTGCGAACTGTTTGGTCTGTTCAGAAATAAAGCCTCGATTTGCTAATACTAAAGGAAAATTCATAAAAGCTGTAGCGCCGTTTGAAAGATTAAGCTTAGATTTTAAAGGCCCTCTCCCATCAAACAGTCACAATAAGTACATATTGACTATAGTTGACGAATTTTCAAGATTCCCTTTTGCTTACCCCTGCAAGGATATTTCTTCATCCACAGTAATAACCTGCCTTAAAGATCTTTTCTTCACTTTTGGAACTCCTTTATATATACATTCAGACAGAGGTTCATCATTTATGTCACAAGAATTTAAAGATTTTCTTTTAAGAAACGATATCGCTTGCAGCCGAACAACCCCTTATAATCCCGAAGGAAATGGTCAAGTGGAAAGACTCAATGGAACTTTATGGAGGACGATGCAACTGTGTTTGCGATCTAGAAATCTTAGCGTCCAGCATTGGGAACATGTTCTATCTTTGTCTCTACATTCTATTCGTTCATTATTGTGCACAGCTATAAATTCTACGCCTCACGACAGAATGTTCAAATTTCCGAGGCGTTCTGGAAATGGAGTTTCTTTACCTAACTGGCTAACTATTCCAGGACCGATATTATTAAAAAAAAATGTGCGGAACAGCAAATATGACCCGTTAGTAGAAGAAGTAGAATTATTGGAAGCCAATCCGAGTTATTCTCTCATACGTTTTGCAGATGGGAGAGAGGATACTGTTTCTAATCGGCATTTAGCACCAGTACCAACTAATATGCCTGATATAGAGAATTTTGATCGTACAGACACACAAAATTCTGGAGTTGATAACTTGAGCAGTGATAGTTCAGATTCAGGTCGTCCTGTGCGTGAAAGACGACCTCCAGCATATTTACAAGATTATGATTTACAGTAAAACAAATAATATGCACGGGTGAATGTGGTATATTCATAGATTATTATTCCTAAGAGAATGTATTACTATGTTACTATTCTATGATATACTAGATATACTCATTGTTGTTTATGACAACGTTGTTGACTTATATTTTTCCATGTAAAATGTATCGTTACTTATAAAGTTGAATTAATTGATACGAAAAGATACAAACCATTAGTCTCAAATGGTTTGTATCTTTTCGTATCATTAAGAAAAGCAAAAGAAAAGCCTTTTAATTGAAATATCTTTTTCTAGTATAAACAGACGTAATAAGAACCAAATATCTGGTTGTATGTAATAAATCCTTCTGTCTTACATGAAAAAAAAATTCGTTAATAATGATGTGCACATATAAACATTTAGCACTGCGTTAAAATATTCGCAATCGCGGATTAAGGATTGTTTATGTATTCTCTGTTAATGAGAAATTAACACTTTTGTATTTTTTTATACATTGGCTTTTTATAGATTAGCTCAAGCTAGAAGTTTAAGACTATCTGCCATTATTAGTTTGTCCGTACATATAAGAATAACAAATACACATTGTTGAATATTATTCGAAAGATAAGTGTTCTATTCTTTTTATTTCATTACATTTTTTCATTTAATAGATATAACTATTATAGCCACAGAAGGGTTGTTTTGGTGGTAACTAATAATTCATGACTATGCAGAAAAACCAAAATTTATATTGAAATAATAAACATTGATGTTCTATATTCAGTCATAAAATCACAATCATTTATCTTATTAAGTTAAAATTAAAATTCCAGGTTTTCGCCCGTGTATTAATTAACTTGAAACATGACATGAACACGTGCCACCACTTCGGCAAAAAAAACTGCATCTGCCTTTCTTATCATGTCCGATTGACGCACCAAATAAATTGCAACAACATCTTAAATGACAAATGCCTTTGGGGCCCATCAGCCCCAAATACCGTGACATGAGAATGGAAAATCCACCAGGGCCAGGTGCATTTTTAAGCATTTTTTATTAAATAGGCATTAAAAGAGCTCGAATTATATTTCATTATACTTCCAAAACATTATATTTAGCAACAACACGTTTAATTCACCATTAACGTTATAAACGATATATTAATATCGAACAACATTTTGTCTTACACACCATCCCTTACCACTGTCATTGCTGTCAATCAGTCGGAGTAAAAGTATTCTGTGGTTGGTTAGTTGTCAATTAGAACTGTGTGTGAAAGGTTGCTGAAAATAAAAATTTCATTTAGAATCTCATTTAACTAAGACTTCAAATTAAACATTTGATCTGACTTTATATTCAAATATTTAATAAATATTCATGTTCTAAATTGTAATGTTATCTTAATTCCAGTAAGTAGTTTCAGTCATAATGGGTCGTTTCCTGACGCCGGATAAATTGAAAGGATTCGAAAAATACAAGGTACTAAAAGTCTATTTATGATTATTGATTTTATTAAATATATTTCTATTAATATGACTTCAGTCATCCTTAACAACAAAATTATCAACACGATTTGCTCATATTTACATTCAATTTCATAATTTAAAAAATAATAATAATTTCATTTCAAGTGTTACTTATAAACTTTCTATTTCAGTATAATTCCATTGATACTAGTGTGCTTAGCAATTATGTTATGCATCCATTTTGGAACTGGTGTGTTCAGGTATGTAAAATTTATAATATTATATAGGATCAATACTCTTCAAAATTGGCACAATTTAAAAAAATACCAATTATAAAAAAATAAAAAATAACATCATAAACAGCTTCTTAATAAAATGTGATAAGCTAAAAGATTAACTTTATAATTAATGTATTGCAGTTTTGTCCAGTGTGGATTGCCCCAAACCTGCTAACATTTGCTGGTTTCCTACTCACTGTAATTAACTTCCTCCTGTTTTCATATTATGATTATGGGTTTCATGCCCTAACTGAAGAGAATATCACCAATGATCATATTCCTTCTTGGGTGTGGGGTGTGTCTGCGGTGAACTTATTTGTGGCTTATACATTAGGTGAGAATTTAGTTCATAATATTGTTATTATTTTTATTATTGAGTAAAGTTTGTGTGTTTGTGCTGGCAACTGATAGCATCTGTATCTTTCAACATCTAAAAAATGCTCATACACTAAAAACAGTCTGACTGAACCGATTACCAGGAATAAAGCTACAGGAACATATAATATTTATGAATTATACTTTATACCAAAAGCTGTAAAATTTATATTGCATTTAACAAAATAATAGACATTATATATAGACATATGTGCAATACAATTTTTTTAGGTTTCTTTTATTCTTTGTCATATCAGTAAAGATTTTAGGAAATTAAAGGGTTAAAAAAAAGTCTAACCTATCGGAATCATTATCACGAGGATATGAACAAATAGTAAAGTGGCCTGTAACAGTTGCAAATAAAATTAAGTTATCAGGCTCACTCAAAAATAATAAACTCTTATTTGGAATATCATTTATAGGTAAGAACATAATAATTAAATTATTATATTTGATCAATTTTGCATTAACAATGATAAACTAGAAAATCTCAAGAGTACCAGGGATGAAATGGATTTTTTAAACATTTTCCATTAAGAATAATAATCAAACTTGAGAAAATTATGAAACAATCATAATATTTTAATGAATTCTAACTTGGCAACTAATTTACATTTGTTTGTTATGACATTTTAACAACAAGTCTATTGTTTTGAATATTCATTTAGATTGGTTATCTGGTTATACAGATAAAATATTAGGATACTTAATATTTCCTGTTAAATGCATGAAAAATATAAAAATTCATAACATAAAACTAGATAGTTTATCTAATAATTGGGTACATAATGTAAATACACAGTTAAGTACATAATTGCATAATGGCATTAAAGGATTAAAGGTAATGACAGTTCATGGTTTATTCTTTACAATATTAATTTATTTAACCTTCATCTTTTTATAACCTTACTGCATGATTTCCAACATTATACATACACTGGGATGTAGTTTAACAACAATTTTGTAACAAAATACACATAATCTATTTCAACAACACAAGTATAGTCAAATGCTTGTTGAATAAAAAGTAAAACAGCCTTGAAATAGACGTCGATCACAGGGCTGTCACAACATAGAGGTTCAATCAAATAAAACCTACTTCAAAAGATGATAAAAGATTTATTTCATTGAGGTTCTGTACTGTTATAGCATTGCGATAATGTCGACGTTAACATAGCATAGCAGCTCGAATTATGTCCTTAGCATAGCAAGACAAATTATATGCTTTTTGTGTGTTACTGCAGTTATTACGGCTTGTGTATATTGCTGGACGGTGCTCGCATAAGGAGTGCGGGCGAAATCCAAATTAATGGACTTTGAATGTGCCATTGGGCTACATTTCACTGAATATACGAATGATAGATTATTTTATAAGAATTTATTAAATTTAAAATAATTTAATCTTATTACAATAAGTCACTCTGGATTTATGATGGACACTATCAATCCATTTATAATTAGGTACATCGTATAACTTAAGGGTGATTCTCGATAGGAAAAGAAAGATAAAAAGTAATATTTATATTTTCTTCTACTTCGTAATTCTACTCTTTTCTAATAGGGGAAATCGATTGCATATGTAAGTCAATCGGAGAACTTTTGAAATAATCGTTATAGTTTTATATTAACGCATTTAGTAATAAAAACATAATTGTACATTTCTTTATTCTCCGTTCTTCTAAAAAAATATAAGATAGAAGGCACACACGGAAGCAATTCCGTAATTATCTATCGTTGTATAAAAATAAGGTATTATTAAAACCACATTTTGTATGAAATAAAGCTACTATTGTTATTATTATTATAGAAACAAATCTTCAAGTTTAGTTCGCACTTTAAAATATTAAATAATCAACATTACCAGTACCAGAATATCCATTGTTCATTGTTTTAAAGAATATTATTGTATGCTCCATTGGATCGCGGTAGTCTTAAGATTTCGTGCATCTTAATAATAGTTCAGTCATTTAGTGCCCTTTGTTATCTTGCGTTGACATTTCGCTGATAATATATATTACAAATCACATCCTACTTAAAGTTGTTCGGATTTTGAAATGTTGGTGTCGATTCTGTTGTAAACTAATCCAAAATCTAATTTGGCTTAGTTTTCACGTTATTACGTAATTACACGTACATAATCAAATACATATTACTTATTATACTCCTCTACTTGATTAATATAATAAGTTAACTAACAAAGGTTAAGTAATATCTTAGTTAATTTACACAATTGAAAATTCTGTTGGACAGGACTAAACCTAATTGATTCTAGTTTGTTCAACTGAATTGCTATCATTATTAGTTAATTTTATGTTCTTTTAATACGTACAACGTGAGTCGTGACCCAATGAAACTAAACAAAAGTCGGCTCTGCGACCAACTCGCTGAATTACTTAAAAATATAAAAAAAAATAGAATTTGCGTTATCGATGAGGAACCATTGTTTGTTTTCTTCAAAATTTTAAGCTTGCTTCAAACTATTCAATTATGTATCTTAATTGGAAAATTGTATTTTGAGATTTCCACAAAGCATTTTAGATATTTTAAAAAGGCAATATGTCACAATAGGTGACCCTCGATATTGTAAATCATCCTCCAAAGGTCACTACCATGTTTTCGAACTAATTTATTAAAAATAAATGTCTGATTTTCTGAATAAATGTCTGAGAACAACTGAATTGGTCTTAGCTCCAAAGCAAATCAGCTGATGGACAGACAGACAGAAATTTGTTAGATCCCATAAGAGATTCCGTTATTTTTCCAAACACGAAATAATTATACCCGAAAAAATGATGTAATAATAAATATTCATAACATAATAACTACCTGTGCGAAGTTCAAATACCGTATAAGTCTGCAGAAATTAAAATACATACAGTAAGTCCCTGATAATGATACACCTACACATTATACGTTAGCAAATTTGCTTTGATTTATTCAAGTCGTTATATATATTTTTTTTATCTTACAATAATGTTTAAATGGCAAGAAAATTCCTACGCCCATAGGAATTTTCCCAGAATTTTCAATAACAAAAATATTGGCAATTATCTCCGACTTAAGTTGAAGACCCTCTCGCGGTAGGTACTTATAGCCTTTAAGCTTACTTAATGAGCCTTTCCTGAAAAACATCTTTAGATGTTGCCCATGGTATCAGATATTATAAATGTATTTTTAAATTCAAATATAGAAAAATCGCCTTGTCATAGAATATTTTCCCGTATAATTTTACAAAGCAGTTATAATACACGCATTAACATAAAAATTTGAAACTAGATTCCGGTTGGCATAAACCCTAGAGCGGGCCTTCATGTTACCTCTTCTAAAATACAGTTTCTCTCGAGTACCTAAGTGTTTTCCCGCACAGGGTCAACCTTGAGGTAGAGGGTGTGGAAGAAACTAAATTCTTTGTGCAAATCTATGCCGCTTGGGTGGTAGAGTAAGACATGATTGTAAGTAGGTATTATTATTAAGAATTATACTTATTACCTACCTAATATGATATATAAAGTCGTTTTAACAATCGAATATTCTCATAATAGAACCTGTGAATCTACCGCTTAACCTGACATCAATTTCAGGCTGATATTCACGATTTTTTTGTAGTTATGCTTATGTTCATTTATGTGAATCGATATCGATATCAAGGTTGGGCAAAAGAGAGATGAAATCAATCCGCCAGTCAGATTGATAAGGGCCAAGGATAGCGTGTTGCTCGTCAAAAACTGTTAAATTTATTTATCGAAAATTACTACGATTATTGTAAAGTGCTCCCGTAAAGGCCTTGGTTTATTTTTTTTAGAGAATATATAAATGAAAAAAAATGTTGACCATAAAAAAAACCCTTGAAGTAAAGATGTTATTTCTTTAATTACAGCTAATTTTGACGTTATTTCTGTGCCTATACGAAACCAATTTTTCTTGAACACGCTCTCTTAAGCAATAACTCTAAATTGAATTAAAATAATCATGAGTTTATGATACATTGATGATACAAATACAGTATAGTTGCATATACCTATTCTGTGGTACAATGGTTGCAATCAAATTGCAGACGGCATCGATGGAAAACAGGCTCGGCGCACCGGCACGAGCGGACCGCTGGGCGAGCTATTTGACCACGGATTGGACTCTTACTCATCAGTGCTTATACCTACATGCCTGTACAGCATCTTTGGAAGGTAATTAATAGTTCCATCCAATATTATAATTCAATCTAGTGCTCAAATGAACTCAAATACCTCGAAGGACCCTTAAAAACGAACTGAGAAATTTAGTGGTTCGCACGCCGGTTTCAAGATGTCGCCATCTCTGATGTCCAGGGTTTGATTCCCGATAGAGTCAATGAAAAAAAAATATTTATTCTGTATTATCTGAAATGAAAATGTCTTTATTCAAGTAAGCTTGTTTTAAGCACTTTTGAATCGTCCAAAAACATTTTTTTTCCCTACCACTCCTTCACGACGTCTTTTAGCTGACAAGAAGAACAAGCGAAAGAAATTTACCAGCTCTTTATCATAAGTGCTGACATTTACATAAATCATGTCATTACCATAATAGTACGTATTATAACAATAATAAATACAATTTTCAAAGTCTGTAGGACATAGGTTGGTACTATAATAATAAGTCGTTATAGAACAAAGCGAAGGCTATTAATTCCATGAATTGCGGTCTTTCAAATAATCATCAACTTTATAATAGCCTTTACTCATAAGTATATTCTTTACATGAATTTTAAATTTGTTTATGGGTAGGTCAATTACATTTTGTGGAACTTTTTTGAACATAGTAATGCATTCACTCAGAAATGATCCTCTGGTTCTTTGTAGTCTGAAGCTTGGAACGGCAACTTTATTTTAATCTTGTGTTAAGATTATGAACACTACTTTTTTTGTGATAGAATCGTAATGTTTTTTTCGTACATCATATTTTCATAGATGTATTGAGAAGCAACAGTCAAAATATTTATTTCTTTAAATATTTCTCTGAGAGATTCCCTCGACCGTAAATCATATATAACGCGGACAGCTCTGTTTTCTAGAATAAAAATATCTTAAATGCCAACCGCAGAACCCCACAACAATAGACCGTCATTACACCATGAAAATAATTAAAATATACCAATCTTGCCATTTCAACATTTGTCAAGAGTCATAACAGTAAATGCTGCAGAACTCAGTCTACTTCACAAGTTACGAGGGTCAAACTGAAAGTTCTTAGAACTGGCCACTTATAAACAATATAATAAAAAAATTATTCTAAAATTTGAAAATATAACTCTTTGCCAATATTACTGAGTATATATTTCATTCATTTGTCATTTGTTTTACGATTTGGCGGCAAATTGAAAATTGTCTGTGTCACGTCATCATGAATTTAACACGAGAAAATTTTCGTGCAATGATTTTTTATGACTTTCGATGTCATTTAAGTCAACAAGAAAGTTATGATAGACTACGATTGGCCTTTCACGATGAAGCCCCATCTTGTGCGACTGTTTACAACTGGTTTAATGAGTTTAAACGTGGTCGCACTAATCTCACTGATGATTTCGGTGAGGGACGGCCTTCTACGGCGACGACTGAAGATAACATCTGTGTTGTGCGGCGTATGATAGAGACTGACAAAAGAGTGACCTATCAACAGATTCGGACAAGCTTAGGCATCGGTATGAGTCAAGTGCACAAAATCCTCCACGAACATTTAGCGGTCAGGAAGCTTTGCGCCCGGTGGATACCTCATAATTTGATTGAGGCTCAAAAACTCCATCGTGTGGATTGGTGTCGTAAAATGATTGAAAGATTTAACGGAGGTGACTCAAATGCTGTGTTCGACATACTAACAGGTGACGAAAGCTGGATTTACTGTTATGATCCTAAAACCAAAAGACAATCTGCTCAGTGGGTGTTTCCTTTCGAGGAGTTGCCAACTAAAGTGAAGAGAGATCGAAGTGCGGGAAAAAAAATGGTGGCCTCGTTCTTTGGAAGGATAGGTCATTTTGCAACAATTGTGTTAGAGGATCAAAAAACAGTTTCTGCAGAATGGTACACTACCAATTGTTTGCCACTTGTCTTGGAAAAAGTTCGAGAGAAACGACCTCGCAGTAGGATCCTCCTTCACCACGACAACGCCTCGTCGCACACCGCCAAGCGAACGATCGACTATTTGGCGACATCAAACGTTGAATTACTGGGTCACCCGCCGTATAGCCCCGACCTCGCGCCTTGTGATTTTTATTTATTTCCAAAAATTAAAGAAAAACTTAAAGGAAAGCGGTTTATGAATGCTGAAGAAGCGGTGGCTGCGTATCGCGATGCCATTGAAGAGACCCCTAAGGACGAGTGGGCAAAGTGCTTTTCCCAGTGGTTCCATCGCATGCAGCGGTGTATTGACGTGAATGGACAATATTTTGAAAAGATATAATAAAACTAATAACTGGCTAATGTAATCAGTTTTTGATTTTCTAAGAACTTTCAGTTTGACCCTCGTATCAATATGAGGATCCCATTGCAGTCGGGAATCTTGTGTAATACCAAGAAACATTGTCGATTCCACCAACTCAACTTTTTCACTATTTACATTTATAAGTGTACTAACATGCCTCACATTAGGTAATGCAAACTTTATGCATTTCGTTTTATTTGAATTGAGATTTAAATTATTATAATCAAACCACTGTAGAACATTGTCGAGAGCATTATTTATATCGTCAAAACAATTATTACCCCTCTTAACTTTAAACACTAAGGAGGTGTCAACAGCGAATAATACTGTCTCACACAAATTCCTTCCTTCGTTGTCTCAGATAGTTCATAATACGAGGCTTTGGCTGCTCATCTTGGAATCTGAGCAATGTATGCGATGTTGACTAACATTTTTTAATGCACCAGCCATTAGTGCAATCAAATTATACAACATAACATTAACTCATTAAAGTCCCAATTGGGGCTGAGGACTTCCCAATGAGTAGCTCGGTGGCGTAGAGGATAAGCGCTGCGGCCCGAGATCGTTGTTGATAAGCAACTTTCGCAATGGTCGGTCACGGGATGGGTGATCAAAAAATTATTATCTCGAGCTACTTCGTGCTTCGGAAGGCACGTTAAGCCGTTGGTCCCGGCTGCATTTGCAGTCGTTAATACCCTCCAATCCGCATTGGGCCAGCGTGGAGGGTCATGGCCCGTCTTCCTTAACCATCCATAAGGAAGGCCTGAGCCCCTGCAGTGGGGACGTAAAAGGGCTGATGACGATGATGATGATGACTTCCCAATGGATGGAATCGAATGGGCCAAGACCCACCACGCGAGAATAGTGCCAACTAGGCCCGCGTGGTGGGGCGCGCGTGGGGACCATAATGCAATTTTAAATTAAAAGATATATTTTATTTTCAGAGATGAATTATCACCTCTTAGATTTTTCTTCGTCATCTGGAACATTTTCATCAATTTCTACTTGACCCACTGGGAGAAGTATAATACAGGCGTCATGTTCTTGCCGTGGGGATACGATTTTACGATGATTGTAAGTACCTTTTAAAATTGTTACTGCTTACTTAACACATAAATTAAAATGTAGTCTAAAGTATAAAAAAATAAATAAAGTGCATAAGTTTATTTAAAAAAAAATGCGTTCAATAGAGTCTAGTGGTTCTTAGCATGTCATTAGGGACCATTTTCCATCTTGCTATGGCAGCCCCAAATCGGGGGTGTTGAGCTAGCAAGCCATAATTTTTTCTCATAAACCGTGATGATTAGACAGTTGAGATTTTCACAGATGATGTACTCGTATTTCTGTTACCGCTATAAGAACAAATACTAAAAATACAGAATAAAATAAATATTTAAGGGGGGCTCTCATTCAACAAACGTATTTTTTTTACTCATTTTCGTTACTGAACTCTGTGTCTATAAAAACACGTTAACGTGAAGGGTGGTCTTGTTCATTAACGTGTTTTTAAGGTCACAAAGAGTTTATCTGAATTTTTTTTATATCTTCATCTATTTTATTGATTTGAGTTTATGTTAGTATTAAGTTGTCCTTCATACTAACATAAACTCAAGTTAGTATTAAGTTGGCACAGTTTTAAGTTGTCCTTCCGCTAGCGTACATTCGCTCGCGATCCACAGTTGTTCGCGCTCCGGCACAGTTTGGGAATCGCTGGTATAGGATATTGTATCGCAGGGTTCGTGCTTGGTGCTAGCAGTGACGTGGGTAGTGGGACCTAAAGCGTGGCACATGCAGTTGCCCGGCGGCATAACGCCAGGCCTGGTATTCGAACTGGTACTCTACTTCTCCGCTATGATCACCAGCCAGACCATTATACTGTGGAACATATACAAGTATGTACCCGCCATAATGTTTCTTTATAAATTTTATTTCCGTTGCGTACTTCTATGATAGAACATTAGAAACAAATAGGTAGTATTATATTGCGAAATAATCAAAAATATTCTCATAAGAGGATCTATGTTGGAATTATACAAAACAGTTGTGTGTGTGAGGTAATAACGATAATTATGTATATGTCGCAGCCAACTGCCCTGTAATTGAATGGCGCCATTCAATCGTATGCCTAGTTTTCTAGTTGAATTATTATGACATTCGGACCGCTCAACAAGACGACTGATTTGAAAGCCGCCTTAACGTTTATTTAGTTTATACCTTCGCCAATGTGGCGCTAGCTTCGCCTTGTTTACAAACGTTTATTCAGCCATGCAATGTTTTGATTCATAAGTCTTAAAGGGCCAAAATAGCTTTGTTTATTCTATAATTTTTTGTTATCTGTTAAAAAATAACCTCTACATTTAACTTAATTGAACGATGCTATTCAAATAAAGAGCTAGTCGCCCAATTGGACGGCCGTCATCCCCTCAGGTTCGCACGTTGCCACAAGCAGGTTCAATTTTAATGAATTAGAGTGATCTCCTTATTATGATGACCTGCCCTGTAAGGCTCCATTCACACCGCGATTGTAAGCGACTTGTCACAATTCTAGACGCGTGACTTTTTTGGCTCGCATTTAGTTTATATTTTATACAATTGATTTAAAGTTTATTATTCTATGTAAAATTTCTTTGCAAAAAGTCGCTTCCACGCTATTCCGAGACGGTGTAAACTTATTCTAATAAACCTACCATTGTTTACAAAGGAGCCGAAATATCATCATTATGGCATCTAATTTATTAAGTTCAACAAAATTACCAAGTTCCCGGCTTCAATTAAAGCTAAATGTAATATTAATGTGTGCACGGTATTTTGATAACAGAGTTCAGATTGCATGCGCCTTTAACCTCTGCCTAAGATTATTATTAGGCGTCTGATCGCATATTTTTTTTAAATATCTCGATTTACTTGGCCTAGTAGCTCATGCGGCGCCACCGGCGGTCATATCAAGGTGTCACCTGAAATCCCGGCTTAAGATGTCTGGCGGAGTCAATAAAGAAAAATAAAACATTTTGTGTTGCGTACCTTCTGTGCTTTATATTTCCATTACAAAATTAAAAAAAAATAACACTATAAATAACATGCAAATAATTCAAATGCATTTGATAACCTGCGAGAGTTCTGGCAAATATCTTTTTTTTTTTTGTTGAATTATATTAAATTATGTTTAATTTTGTTACACTTATGACTATGCGATGTTATATAATATTTATTATGGCTAAAAAGTCTGTACTTCTTAGCCAAATTTCTAATATACATCAATAAATTCTTTTCTGGTTAAACTTTTATCACGTGCAATTTGTACGTTTAGTTTTTTTGAAATCACGCAAACTTTTATAATTAATAGTGATACTCTAAATCATATAATACGATAACCGCTCGCTTGCCCATTTACATGTCAGCGTTTGAGTGCCCATTTACATGTCAGCGTTTGAGTTTTGTTAACCACTAGTTAACACGGGGCAAGCAAGCGGTTCTGAAACATTACCAAAATCATTAAAACTAAATTTATTAACGTAATATACTTAGTTAAACAGTAGTAACCGTTACGCCAGTCAAAAGTCAAGGTCTTCCTTGCCTCTGTTTGTAATGTTGCTGTTAATTTACATAAATATGAATGCCTGTTTGTCAACAAGCCAGTAACATCGAATAAAAGAATACCGATGATGATCAGATACATATTAAACACGCATTTTTTTTATTTCTTTCCATAACCAATAAATTACGGTGAAACGTTGAGTGGAAATGTCGCATGACGTTACGCCTTTGTACATTTTTTACGTAGTTGTGACGTAGCAAGCCCCCACTCCGCAACTTTAATGCCTATAATCTGAGTTTCGTATCTAACATTTTTTCTAGTATCTGACTGAACTACTTAATATAAATTTATTATTTTTACCCTCTCTTCATCACCATTGGCTAGTTTTTAATGCTTTAGAATCTCAAAGTTTTCTTTTTAGTCCTGCATTATTTATGCGTTCAAGTAATAGTGATATCAAATAACCAGATCATACCGCGACCGCACCGGCAAGATGCGTTCGTTTCGTGAAGCGATAAGGCCGTTGGTGCCCGTAGCGATATTCTTCGCGCTAAGCACCACGTGGGCTGTGTACTCGCCCACTAACGTTATCAACAGGGGGCCACGAATCTTCTATCTCCTCACCGGTACCATCTTCTCCAATATCAACGTAAGTTCTACACGCGGAACTCTGTTTATGCGCAACAGAGTTCCGCGTGCTTACTAGACGAACTCGAGGGACTCGAGAAGCTCTAGGAACTTGAGAAACGGGCCTACTGACATATTTCTATACATCATTCTTGGTCTCTCGTCCGTTTCTAGAGTCTCTCTAGTCCATCATGTGAATCATCAGCCTAGATTATAGAGAAAGAGAAACAGATTTATAAAATTACAGTCACAAAACGGTTTTCAGGAAATTGACATAATAAAAAAAAATAATAATTGAAAATTATAAAAAATCGAATGTAATAACTCATAGCTGCAACAAAAACATATATAGATAAATGTAAAATAAACGAGCGAATTAAGTCCATCTAATGCTAAGTAAGATTAAATGAGTTTGCTTGGTGTACCTTATTGGGTTGTTGAATAATAAAATAGCGTTATGTAACTAACTTATTTACTTTAAAAAAATATTGTTATTACATTAGAATGTTTGTATCTGAACTCCACCGCCACTGAAAAACCCGGAAAGGCTTTTTGTTCGCTATTGATGATGTAATTTTTTTTGCATGCAAAAATATGTATTTTTTTTCGACAAATTAAAATAAAAAAAAATGCCTATCGAACTGACAATTATTGAGTCTTATCAAGAAATACTCAACTTCGTCACCAAAACATTGTATAAAAAAATATACAATATTTTGTTGACGAATGTTTTTTCTATGAGTTCGTCGGAGTTCTTGTCTCACGTAAATATTCATTGTTTTTCAACAGTGCCGTCTGATCGTTTCCCAAATGAGTGACACAAGATGCGAGGCATACAACGGCTTATTGATGCCATATGCTATAGTGATGGCGAATGTTCTCTACTATGATGTCTCGCCTATGACTGAATTAATGCTACTAACGATGCTATGCGTTGGCAGCACGATCTCGCATATTTACTACGGCACCAAAGTTGTAAGTATTGTACTAATAAATAAAATAACTTTTAAACTGTTCCATCGCGTTTGTATTTAGTTTTGTTGACGTTTCAGATCCTTTACACGTTCCGTTTTACGTAAGACTAAAGTGTTGATTGTCTTTTTAATTCAGTTTTGTTTTTTAATTTCAATAGCCTTGTGTATCATTTTTATTCAGTCGCATGTATTTTATTCGCAAGTATTGAACACGTTATCTGTAAAGGGTCTGTAACGTCAATGAAACTAAATACAAGATGATGAAACCGTTTAAAATTTATATAATTTATGGATAGTGCGTGTATAAGAAATCAATATGTTATAGGTACTAATAAAGACTTGATCGTTTGTTTGCGCCGAATAGGCTTCGAAGCTACTGGACCGGTTTTAAAAAATTATTCCACCTACGGGAAGCTATATCTTAAACAGGCGACATAGATTATAATTTACGCGGGCGAAGTTATGTGAATATATTGTGGGTTTCGAGCCATTGGGATAAGCAATACCCTAAATATTCAGAAGACAAAAAACTAAATATAATTGTCGGTCATATGTCGAAGTCTTTCACTTCTATATTTTTAAGTAATTTACCGATTATAAAAAAAATAGGTTTTGTTAATTGATTAAATTGCTCATTATATAAATGAAATAACTCGAAGCCCGCGATATGATATTCGTGTTAAGGCCCTTTTTCGTTACGCCGTGCCATACGTTACGTTGGGAATGCCTGATCCCTAGCAGTGGGGACACATATAGCTGGTAAAGGTGATGATGATGATATGGCCAAACAACTTTTAAGGCGGAACGTCATTAGTTTTGACTAAAAATGGAACTGATAATCTAATTTGATGTTTTTTTTTTTATCAATGACAAGTGTCTTTTTAAAATAAAAATATATAAAAATGATATGCGTTCATTTATTATTGATATTTATCGTATATGATATGACATTACAATATTATTAAAATATTTAGTTTTATTTATTTGAGATATCTAAAACTATGTTATTCATAGACATTATTTTGTAATCTTTTTTATTACAGGTGCAAGAAATGTGTAAACATTTCAAAATTGAATGTTTCCGAATTAAACCAAAGGTAAAATAAGTATATTATTCGTATACAATAACGAAGTTCTCTCTATTTATCTTTTTATAATACGATTTTTGTCTACATAATAGCCTATTGTAATGAAGGCTAGAGTAAGGTAGGTGAATATTTAATGTTTATTGTGATTGGTATTGGTAACAGTAGTGTAGAACCTTGTTAAGGCAAGAACTTTCTTAATGACCTTATTAAAGGTTCTTAATAAATTAGTAAATAATAATTTTGGGGTCACTATTGGAGTACTTGAAAACTTAACCATACATTTTTTGTTTGAAGACTCACATGTGACTGATAGGACACGGATTTTGCGCTTTATTATTGCAGATGACAGTTAAGATTGTTTATTTGTGTATATGTATTTATCATCTGTTCGTACTTAGGGAACTCTTGATAGCCAATAGAATTTGTATTTCTTTATACTTTTGAATAGCTGCAAAGCGGCAAGGATTATAAATTTGCAATTAAGTTGACGTCAATTCATGCCTATCTAGGTCTTCCAATCCCACGATACCAACATTCCAGTCCTGCTTACTGTGGGATTTTTAAGGAGGGTTCCCACGAGATTGCTAGTCTCGGAAATCAAATTAAAAACTTAAATTCATCTTTAATTACTCTTAGCAAATCTGGTGTTTTGAATTTGTAAATGTCTTACACTTAAATATAAAACTATAAAAGAAATATTGCTGACGAGATAAAGCCGAAAGGCCCTTTTTTGCCTTTAAAGTATGCAGTAGTTTGTAACCGTTACTTTGTATACAACTATTTTGTTTTCATAGTAAAAATAAATCTACGGAAGGCTGACCTAATCACATTTTAGTTATTTTTCTATAATTGATAATTTACGTTATTTTACTTATATCAAATGAATATTATTAATTTCTATATGCGGGATCCCGGAAAAAAAAGCGTAACAATATCCATAAACATTCTATTTGGCATTTAATGACAAAAAGAGTTACATGTTATTTCAATTGCTTTTCAACTAGTCTATTAGTTAGTGTATTCTAACTTAATGAAGTGAGAAGATGTTATTGCATTGCAATCACTTTATATGCTCAAACTGAGATCTGTAAGTGTAATCAATCTCAATATACTTTAATTCCATTTGTGTATATCTAGGAAAGCCTAAAACTTAGTTTTTAGTCATATTCATGTATGTGTTGCTCATTTGTTTTAATATTGACAGGTATTATTTTTAGCTGTTTCTATGATTTACCCTTGTGATGAACTAAAATGTTTTGTTTTCTATTTGTTATAATTTTCTGTCTTAAATGCATTTAATAATTTGTATGGAAGAAACTTCCAAAATTATATAAACTGTACCATATCCATTTTAATCTTATATTGATGTATGTTTAGAATGAATTTTAGATTTAAGATTTATTCACATATTTTAGATACTAAAATCGATGTGTTACTAGTAGTACTAGTCATGTTTAATATATTGCCATATACAAAACTTAAGAAATAATTACTTTCAAGGATATTTTTATATTTCATGCCAAAAATATAGTCAATTTTATGAATGTATTGATGTTAATGACTTTTATATGATACCAGTGTCATAACACTTATTTTTATAAAGGTTTAATGTTTCTATTAGAAAATTTAATGTACACAGTATATTTTAGACTTGCCATTTGGCTGTTTTTCCTATTGTATTTATATTACAATAAGAACTGTACTAGTGAATACAGAATTTTAAATCCAGCTTATTTTTATTTTGGTTTGATTCCTAAAATTTTTAAAGGTTTGCTGTATGAGCACATCACAATATGTAATTACCATCCTCTGTTGTATTTAGAAACAAGAGTTTGTTTAATGTTTTTGGTAACATTAAAATTGCTGCAGCCACATACATGGCAGCTAAATGTGACACTATTTATTGTTTAGTTTATATTTATTTGAAAGAATGAATACTTGAAAATGTATCTGATATTGTTAGGCAATTTTACAGATTTTACTTTCCCAAATCATTAGTAAAATGTTATACCAACATTCTTTAATAATGTTAGTAACTTACTAAATGTAAATATGAACAAATAGAAATATTATAAAAGTGTAATATTTGTTTTATTGTGAATAAAAGTACCTTAGTGTGCAATAAACATTCTTATTTATTATAGTAATATAAAGCAAAAAATCAAAGCCAAGTCCTTAACACATAGTACTAATAGTTTCATTGATTTCATCTCCTAATGATAACAACTTCCTCCATTGCTCAGGAGTCATACTTATGCCTTTCTTCCCTGGTAACAATTCACCATTCTTTTCATAGAACTCTCTAACATCAACATAAACTTTCCCTTTGAATTCACGCACTTTAACAAGTTTTTTTCCTTCTAGAACCCATGTTGGTTCTTTGTCATCTGTTCTAGAACCCATTTTTGCTTTCTTTTCTGGTGGAACATTTCTCTGAAAAAAAAATAGAATAGGTTTTTTTTTGAGTTACAGTAAGTGAGGAAACAAAAATATGTTGCCAAACACATTCACTAAGGGAACAATTGATTTCTGCCTGTTGACATTTCCAATGTGATTACGTAGGTAAATAATGGACTGAAGTAAGTTACTAAGTGCATATAGCAGCACGTTAGGGTGCTATAAAAGGTAAACAATTTCAAAATATACAAAAGAAATTCGGCATCGCGATGTGCTGTCGACTGTACATCTATTTTCTATATGCTTAGAATTTACACGTAGAACATGATAAGAAATGAAGGCTGGGCTAAGGGTGAGGTAAATGGAGGTTATATTTCCATATTTTGTACATATTCCATTTTAGAAGAATATCTATGTTTTGTAACAGGTTTGCTTACATCAACGGGTCCATCATCGCTGTCGCTGCTGGAGCTCTCAGCTTTCTTCTTATTTTTTGGCATTCTACCGGTACCCGAAGATTTGAAACTAAAATCAGGTCAACATCAAGTGTTTAAAAAAAAGATATTTTGGCTACCTATTTGTGCAATAGCTAACAATACCTTATAGAAGGTACGTATAATAATTATAGCTAACAAAGTAATATTTATTGCTTCTAACGTATTACTTAAATTCTCTTTGCTTACAACTGTGATCTTATTAGTACTCGATTTTCTATTTCTTCAGTCGGTGACAGATACGATTTGGCAGTTCCAGTTGGCGGGTTGACATGTGGCACCAGTGTTGCCAGATGGAATCTAAAGTCAGGTAAAAGTGTTCTGTAGGGCAAGCGTCTACTAAGCCGAAAATTTCGCATATTTGAACCGGGCTTAAAACGTTTCAGCGCATCTAAGGGACGCGACTTCAAACTAAATGTAACGAAGGTGGTTTATTGCTATTCGATTTAGTGTGCCTTGTTATCCCAGTGATTAAACGAAATAGACAATATATGAATGAGAAGATTATTGGAATAGAATACGAGTGATGTATTACAATTAATTTATTTTCAGTTATTTTTAGAGCTAATAGCAAAGATCGTTTTTCAATATGTTCGTTCTGTGATGATCTTGAGGATATCCAAATAACGATTTTCGATTAAATCAAATCGATATCGGACACTCTAAATATAAATTCTGTCAAAATTAGGCATGTCAATTCACTTGAAAAAAAAAATTGATCTCTGATTCGATTCGAATCGAACATACCAGAATTGATTTTTGATTAAATCGAGCATTAAAAGATCAATTTTCAATTAATCGCGAATTTATACAGAAACATGCCTTATAAATATAAAATTTACCGTTAATACAAGTAATGTAGGAATTGCAGAAGACCAATCAGGCAGTCTGTCTTCAATCTAATCTAAATAAATCAGTCATAAAAAATAAATTAATCAAATAGAAATGACAAGAATATCGTACCAAACGTTGAAATTCATTTGAATATTTCCCGCTCTTGTAACTTTAGGTATGTCCGCAACTTTATAGTAGGTACGTTTTATTTTTGTTACTAACGAGTGGGGCGATGTATGGGTGATTCCATAAGCTGGAGTAACAATGACAGTAGTGACAACTATACTATACTAGCATTCGAATGCGTTTATAAATATTTATTTTATGCATTCAAATCATCAATGCAACAGGAAAATATAAAAAAAATATCGTATCCAAATTAGGATTTTTATATTGCTAGTTCTTGAATTGAATTGAATCGGTACGATTCAAGGGTACATGCATCGATTCAAGAATCAATGTGGCATACCAAATCGATCTGAAAGTTCGAAAATTATACACTAAATAATCGATTTTTCGATTAATCAATTCAGATCCACATGTCTAGTCAAAATAAAAAGTTAACCTGAAACTTGTGAGCCCCATGTTTGTGCTTGTAAATAGAGCTGTAAAAGTAACGAATAAATCTGTACCCGTATGTATTCGTTACTCTAAAAATCATTACTCGTTACTTTCGTATCGTTACGTTACTCGTTACTTCCAATACCTCATATTTATGTCAGAGATACGAATCGAATCGTACAATATGATATCGCAACATTCGTTATTTGTAGTAACGTTACTTAAATAAGTACTGAAAAGTGTTATAATTCAAAAGCACCAAATGGGAGTAGAAAATCATTTATTTATAATAAAATTAGACATTTTAGGGCAGAAATCTATAGTTCATATTTAAAAATAAAATCTTTTCCTTTAATATTTGGACCGATTTGGAAAAAATCCTTTCAAATGGTACCGAGGTAGTCATCACTGATAAATATTTCTCAGACATATTTGAAAGTTCGGGGTATAAAAAATAATGCGTTCTTCTAGATATTGCCTCATGCAATAAATAGTTAAAACTCAAGTGTCTTAATCATAATAATCCTTAAAAGATAAGAATTAAAAAAGAAAATACGCAATAATAATAAATCAAAACATATACACATATTTCTTAACTTGTTTCTGTACCAAAATCAAACTTTTATACACACAATACTTTTACTCAACAGTAAAATACTTGGACGAGTAATTTCCAAATTATTCTATAACAAACGCGCGTCGTTTTTTGTAACGAACCTACATTTTAAACTCATCGAATAAGCGCGCGCAATGGGCGCATGCGTAATATCGGTAGGCAGATACCATCAACAAGCGTTTCAATACACGCATCAACGGCACTAGTACGTAAACTGAAAAAGTATTGGTACTTGGTAGATACGAAAAATGCGAGTAACGAAATGCATTCGTGAGTAACGTTTCGTTACTCGGTACTAGACATAGAGTAAGGTAGAGTGGAAATATTTTCTATGGTTATATAAATATCACGCAATCTGAAGTTGACATCAAAAACATCATGTTGTCTTTTTTTAACTAATAAGTGTTAGAATATTAATCTGTGGTTGTCAATGTAGCATACTTACTCTATGGCACTATCTCTCTCTCTGTGGTTTCATGTAAAAATGGTGAAAGATCTTTTTGTAAGTGTGAATTAATAAAAGAATTCTAATAACATAATCAAGTGTTTGTTATGAAGTGCACGCCGCCACGACGAATATTATTACCCCATCAATTAAAATCTCATAATAAGAAGTTTCTTTAGTAAACAAAGATAACACTAGTGTGACAGTTCAAAATTTTTTACGTGACGTCATGAGATATAGCTATCGTACCACCTGTCAGCCATTTGCAAATTTGCTTTGCGTATTCTCGGAAGTAGTTCAGCTGTCAGTGTTATAAGTTTTGTGGTTATTTTCATTTATAACTTTAATTTATATAACTTTCATGGCAGAAAATTGTAAATTATTTATGCAAAACAATGCCTAGGTGCTGTATAATTGGTTGTGCGTCATCAATATCCCGCAAACCGAGCAATATTACGTTTCACCGGTAAGTTAAACACTTTCTTGGAATAACAGTGTTTAAAACGTAAGTAAGTTATTCTGAAAATGATTGCGTGTATAAATCGATACATATCGTATTTTGGCGTGTTCTATTTATGCTATATTGCTCTTTTCGTTTATATTTTTATAATATTTCGGTCCGTAAATAATATTGTTTACATGGCTAGTGTCGTTACTTTAACATATGGTTTATATCGATAATTTTAATATTTAAAAATATATTAATTATTTTAGATTACCAAAAGATGAAACAAAAGAGGAAAATGGCCGAGTTACATAGAAGCAGAAAATATTAAATGTAATGAAAAAGTTACTTTTATCTGCTCACTTCATTTTAGGGGAAGTTGTTTGAATCGAACTTTAAATATAATAAAATTACGAGATGATGCATTGCCAATCAAATACTCTGGTAAGAATTTTTGACAATTGCTTTTAATTTATTTAAAAAAAAATGTCTATTACACTTAGTTAATTTTCATTTGATTTTACTGATTTATTTATTTAGTTTTTTATATAGTCATTTTGTTATTCTATAAATGTACCTTATTTTTAGTCTTGCGGTCATATGACGAAAAAAAACAGAATGCAATATATAATAATATTAAAATATAAAATTCTGATCATAATATACTCCCAGTAAAATATACAATAAAATGAGTTAAATAATTTTAATAAAAATTAAAATATGCACACTTATCAAATTTATTTATAATTTATTCATAGTTAAAGGTTTTCTTTGCTGTTCAATAGTATAATCTTAATACCCAAATAATTATTTTGCGGCGTGGATGTTTATTTTGCTGATGCATCATAAAATACGCTACCTTTTTGAATTTAAATTGCTGACCGTTATCATGATTGTTCACAGAACATGAATTGCAGACTGTTTTAGTGCTGAGAAAATATTTGTATGCTTGCCTATTGATTAATCGGCTGTTTTCTTCTTGCTAACCAAATTTTTAAATAAAATGCCAATTGTGACTTCTTTAATAATGTTACTGTTTTGCCAATTGTTACTTATTCATCACCAACTTTATTTTCTCTTGTTTATTCATCAAAGTTTACAGTATTTTTATGTTCTTTTACCAATAATACAATACAAAGATTATGTAGGTGTTTCAAGTTTTCTATGTTTACTACTAAACAAGATGTTCTGAACTAATATTGTGACACAGTACGCACGGTATCTCACTTAATGAGGAGGAAGCGAAATTTATTCAGTCAAAACAATTTATTGAATAAATTTATAGACAAGTTGCCTTACTAGTTACAAGCATATAGGAAAGTCGAAACTCTGTGCTTATAGTTCAGCAATCTATTACGGGAAACCTTGTACCGAGAAAAGAAGAAACTGTAAGAAAGGAACCGGTAAGAAACTGCAAGGGCTGCTTTTGCACCCTGTTTAATTTCGTACTGAAAAATAAAAAATGACTTCATTGGACCAAAATGTCACTTTCCACCAAAACAATAAAAAATATATAACAGACAAAAAAAGCATAATAATTCATTCGTCAATCGACTCATTAAAAGCTTATTATAGTTACCGTGGTAGTTATCTTGAACAGTAGTCACACTTCCCGTGGATGCAAAATTAAACTTATGTTAAAAAACTATTTAATTATAATTGCAAAATGTCAACTTGACAATATATATGGAAATAATTATAAAACACGATTGATATTATTGTAAAACTTTTAAGATATATATTTTCGTACTATAGTTCTTAAAACTATGTAAAATTGGCTATATTATAGGAAAAAGAAACATATTTATCGAGGTACAATCATATTATAAAATAATATTATTAAATAATATAAATGTGAAAGTTTGTGAGGATGGATGTTGGTTACTCTCATGTCAAAACTACTGAACGGATTTTAATGAAATTTGGAATACGAATAATCTTTTACCCGTGGGAAGCGCCATTATACGCTGGTAACATATGTTATATTTACTATAGTGACGCAACGGAGTCGCAAGAACAAAGAACGCAAGAAATTTTAGATGTCCAACAAAATACGAGCAAAAGATTGCTTAATGATTTATAAATAATTGATAAATTCACACCACTTTTAAAAAAATATTATTTTCTTGATACTGGCGTGAATTTTTCAATTTAATTAATAATAATCATAAATAGGATTGGTACGTAAGTGTGAAATGAATAGAAGTGTAATAGGTAATAGTTTAGCCATGCCCCTAACAATGAAAATTATATTATATTATTTAATAAGTAGTAGTATTGTAGCAGTTTCACGAAATACTAACTTTTATTTAATATGACTTCAATGTCGATACAAATATCGATATCTTGGGTCACGCCCTATGACAATCCGCCATCGAAGAATTTGCATTTGAAGTTTAGGCATATACGCTTTTTTCGTAGGTATGGCCGGTCCTCTTCTTTTATGTCTATGGAACTAGACGGCGCACCCGTTACTCAGTACCGAATACATACGATTTGCTACAGCTCTACTTGTAAATGTAAAACAGCAATTTAGAATTATACTGGTGTGGCACTTTCTAATCTGATTTACAATTAAATAGAATTCTATATAATTAAATCTGGTAAAAAGAAATCGTAGGCTAGTAGTTGTTCTAAATTATATTTTATTTAGATAAATAAAAATATGAGCCCGTTAGAATTATGGAACGACCGGTGTCTGGAACCTCCACCTAATAACACATTTCTCTGTAATTACAGTAATGGTAAGTCAATCAAATTATGTAACGGTTTCAGTTTCTTAATTTTCAGTATCTATTTATTTTGCAGATTCTCGTCATATGTCCTTAATGTGCAACAATATAAAAAAAGTGTTGTCAAAGCAGTTGCCACTTCATAAGGAGGGTGCATTGTTATCTAGATTTATATACAAATTTGACAAAAAATTTCGGAACGACATAGGATATAGAAATTTTAAGAAAGTTAATACTGCTCTTCATAAATATTTGTCATTGAATTTACTGAAAGATATTGAGAATTTTGATTCTTTACTTCCTAAAAACAATGAAGATAATTATTTACCAACCAAACAAATGTTACAGTATATATTAATACGAATAATGACATTTGCAATGATAATGAAGAGGATTTGCATTTGTTCAAAGCAAGCAGCAGTATATTACATGGACAGATTGAAAAGAGGGGAGAGTTATTGGATGTCTCTTATGCCATTTGCACTTCTTAGCAGAATTTGGTCATTGAGTTTAATCTTACTGCAACATTGTTGTTCATGGTATTTAAATCTATACAACTATCTTGATAAATTACAACTAAAAGGTGTAGAATTTCTGCCTGCTGGATATTCATTACCTAAGGATTTGGGTCTGTGGCTAGATATTAAAAATATAGATGATGCTGGACGTTTTCAATGGTTTTGTAAGAAAAAGATTCAAGTTAATTTCAATTTCAGTGAAGATGACAATGACGATGTGAACTTTGATAGTATTTTAGATTTTGTTAAAGAATTGAATCAAGATGAACAGCCACAACTTGAAAATCCAAATTCTTCAAATGATAAACTAAAACAAAATGATCTTTCAAATCTATCAATTGATATATCAACAAAAAATATAGATAAAGGACAATCAATATCAAGAGAATATTTCCAAACATTTTTTAATCAATCAAAAGAAAGGAACAGCCATTCTGCAGAGAAAGTGACAAATAAACCATCACTTGAAACATTTATTGCTAATGAAGAAAAGTATAGAAATCAAGAGAGTAATGAGTCATTAACCAAACATCTTAGTTTTATGCAGTGGCAGAGTTTAAAAAACAGTTTGATAAAGTTGAGTGAATCATTATCTAAAAATAGGAAAATAGAAATGAAATTTAAAAAAATATGGAAGGAAAAGTGCCTTGACTGTGTGTAAATAAATGACTTGAATACTATAAAGTTGTATTAAATACATACCATATTTATTATCTCTTTATTTAACATAAATATTTACAATGTAAATGTTAGAGCACCATTTTAGATACATATTGTAATAATCTTATGTAAATTTTAAAGATCAGGTACAATTAACAAACTATAACCACAATTATGTAATAATAATGATCGGGATGTTATTAAAGTAACACTTTTATAAACATACAAACGTTTTCTTGCAACAAAAAATATAATATTGAGTTTATACATAATAGTAAATTACTTTATTTGAAATAACCATTAACAAAAGAAATGCAGATCAATGTTTTAATTAGACTATGGAGCTTTTTACATCTACAATTAGAATAGTTGATAAGCAGATATTCAACAAGTTCTTTTTAATAAAGAATATATAACTTGTTATTCCAAAGCAACATTAATCAGAGTTGAATAGGTATTAATTCCCAGTCCTGCTTGATAAATACCACAGCAATTGAGACTCATGGTTGTGGTAAAGCAAAGCAATTTTTTTTTTACAAAACACTTGTAAATGTAGTTGCAGTTACATCACTATCACGCCATATATTCGACAGTGTTTCCTTATATTTAACCCAATCCCAGTAACATTTTTATATTTGGAATGTGTTTCAAATCTGTTGGAATGTGAATTAGAAAACACCAAAATAGACATCAAAACATATATAAGTAATGAGTAAATATTTAACATACATATATATATATATATATTTAATGGGCTCAGTTCTTGCTATATCCTATTTTAATGAAACAGTTCCGTTTCATTTTTGTACATACAGCTGCATGTCAGGATACCATAATATGTCAAATTTCTCCAGTTATTTAAACTATCCTCAAAACTTAACAGATTTGTACTACCTGGTGTGCTGTTGTCTGTACATGTACTGTATTGTATTGATCAAGTTATAATAAATATAATGGAATGGAGGAATTCCCATTTTTATGCATTTTATAGAGATCTGTCAGTTTTTTCAACTCCTTATACTTTTTGTCAGGGGTAGGAACAAGAAAATGTACTTAATGCTAAATTAAGGATCAATTCACACCATAGTGAGGTCGGTGGTTTCATTGTCAATCTGATCAATAGCATTACAAAAATCATTATTAGAGAAAAAGTTTTTAGGGGTTAAATGGATGATCGAAAGTGAAACAACCAACTGCTGGCATTTCTGTACGTTTAAACGTAACAAATTGGACCTTATGTGCGCTTTTTCATTTAAATGCATTGATTGAAAAACCCTAGATATAACCGACCCGTCATTAACGGCATACAACAAACTGCTATAATTGTGCGCTAGTGCGGTTCAATGAAATAGAACCTACTTTGAAAGGTAATAAAGCTTTTATTTCATTGAAATCCTATGACGAGACAGCACTTCGTACGACGAGTTCGAGGCTGTTTTTAACAGAAAATAGCTGATCAAAAAATGGTGTTAAAAATACATAAACTTTGTCTTAAAACAAAAAGGACAAAATAGTGTGTTATAGTTGCATATATGCTTAAACCCAAAAATTATCTGTTTTATTTCAATATTTATAATAATTATAATACTCATATTGAGATGTCAGGGCATCGCAATTGGTAGTGTTTATTATACTAAGTGTATTTATTTTATTTTATTAAGTTACAAGAATTCAGTCTTAATTAAATTATATTAAGTCGATTTCGGTTAAGCAGGGATATCAAAATTTTTATATGACTTGTTGCCTTCAAATTCGGCAATGTTGTATCTAGGATTTTTCTAAATGGCATTACAAAAAGTTAAGATATCACAAAGTTTGGAAACTGGGAACAATCAATGTTATCATTAATGGCAGAAATGACTACTACATTCAAATATAAAAATTGTCAAACGGACAATGTTTAGAATATGGTTGTGTTATAAATTTAAATACTTAGTGGTTGTTATATATGTCATAAGAGGCTTCAGAAGTAGACTTATTTTCTGGAATTGGATAACTTCTGTAACCGAGCTTTTAGGCCTCCTTCTTTCTTAGGCTGTGTGAGAGATTTTCGTTCATCTTGAATTTTTTTAGCTTCTTTTAACCTGTAAAGTAAAAAAAAATATTGTTAGTAAAGCCACCTCTTATTTTTTTTTATTTAATAGGAATCATATAAATTTTACATATTTCACACTTTTAAGTCTGTTTTTATATTTGCTTCATAATTTCTCCACTCCTAAGGTCTTCCCTATGGATAGAATCGAATCAAATCGAATAAAGAATGAGAAAGTATTTAAAAAAAAAAATAGTTCCCGAAATCAAACTGGATGTCGCTACGGTACGTTCTTGATTGCTCCATGACAACCCTTCCGGTTTCCTTTCATGTTTAAAAGTAAATTAGTTTTCAAAACTCAATAAACAATACATATACTATTGGTACTTTTTCATATATCAAAGTTTCGAATTTTTCAAGTTTTATAATATGTTAGTCAAAAGGAACAGAAATGACTATCTTAGGTCCATTCGTTTCCAGCAAAAATCAACTTTTGCTAGAGTCGCCATCTAGTGGAGGTGCTTTTTGAGTGCTTTCGTTTTTTTTTAATACTTCCTCATTGGCTATTACCCACCACGCGGGTCCAATGTAGAATGGTGGGTGTGTTAATACCCAAAAATATACTATCCCCTACCTACTTAGATCTATCTCATATCAGCACTTCGAATATTACAAATATATAATAATGGTTATTATTAAAACTTACTTTTCTTTAATGGCTGTTTGTTCCTCTTTTTTATAAATATCTTTAAAGTCACTACAAAACGTTGTCCAGAGAGAAAAAAACTCTTTAGGCTCACAGTCTTCCAATTTGCCACATTTAGGAGTGTATTGATAAAACTTAATAGTTGCTATAAATTTATTACGACAATCTTCTAAGTTCTCATTTTCAGTCTTTAATTTTTCTTCAGCTGCATTTAGGAATGTTGACATTTTATCTTTGAACACGTCCAGTCTCTTTTTAGTTTCCCCGGTCGCAGATTCATCGACCAGACTCAGAGTTTGAGCGTCTGTGTCCATCACTTTTTGCGTTTTATCCTTACATGCTGAAAAAAAAAATACATCGATTTACTTTTGATTTTGTGCTTACTAATCAAGAATCGTAAGGTGAAAGCACATTTTTTTCTGAAAAATGTGTACAATGACGGATTTAGGGAAGATAGTTTCTTATACAAGCGCTTCAGCCCTTCCTACTAAAACCTAATCGCGAATCGACTTATATCTTTTGTAAACACCGCCTCTAGGAACGCATTTAGTTTGCCTAAAATATAATTCATCATTGTGTGTGCTATACCTATTAAAAAACTTATCTATAAGAAAAGTTGTACTCTATCTGGCAGGGTGAAGTGGGCTGATAATTTAAAAATACAATTAATTCTTAGCATCTTTTCATCTGGATGCCAGGGAAATTCGTGATATTTGTAAAAAAAGGTTATAACAGCTGTCAAAACTCAAGGTAATTGTGAAGCTACTTTACAAATTAATGCATGAAATCGAAGCTTTTTAAAGTTTGACTCATAGATATGAAAATAAATCTAAATGTAATTATTATATTTGATCAATTTTGGATTCACAATGCTATACTAAAGAAGGGAAAATGTAACAAGTGCTTGAAGAACTAATATTTTTTCGTATTACATGAAACGAAATGTAACAAATCATAATTGCGCCCTAATCGCATTGAGGTAGTGTAGCAAACCGTCATTTCTAGGTCCAGATCACATTCGGGTAGTTAACATAGTACTATTTAAAAATAAGTAAACTCCTTGCAATTATATCCTGACTTTATTTGAAGATTTAATTTACTGATATAAAAAGGTAAAAGATAAGGTACATTTTGAGATATATCATCACTAGACGCGTTTTTAGGACATGATTTGACATGATTCTTTGTGATTTAAGAAATATGTAGGTACATTTAATTAGTTAAAACAAGACTCAATATACGCTGCATTTAATTTAATCTTATAGTTTGTGACAGTAATAAATAAAATTTATAGTTGAATTTTGATAATAATCGACTATTTTATATTCTGAATGTAATTTACTGGTAACCCATATATTTTAATTTACAATCGCATTCAAAATGCTACTAAAAATGTCTCCAAGAAATTTTAAGCCTTAACCTATTTACAGTACAGTTCCTAATAGCGTATTTCTACTCTGTAATAATACTTGTAACTGTTTGTTCTTTATTTATTAAGAATATTTCTGTTTACTCTTATTAAAAAAAAAAAATCATAAAACAATTACTTCGGTAAAAAAAAAACACGTTTTCTTGCCTTAATAATAAATCAAAATAAAAAATAAAAATATGTATACCCGCGAAAACGTTGCCCATCACATTCATGACGTCATTATGTACACAACAGATGCATAAAGAAAAGGATTAAAAGATGTTAATAAAACAAGAAAGATGCCATCTAAGGACCGATTACAAAATAAAAAATAAATAAATAAGCTAAGAACAGCTCCATCTAGGAATTTGATTTTTAATTATTAAGCATATCTTTACGACTAATCTAACAGCCGGTGCAAGTGACATTACACAATGGCGGGTCGAGTTTCAAGTCGAGTGACACATAGACAATAAATATCAACTTTTAATTTTAAGATAATTACATAATCATTTTAAGATTCAAAATCAGAACGTCTACATAGAAAATAAACATTATGATGTGAATTTTAGTTTTTGTGCAATATCGTGACTTATTTTTTACTAAACTACCCTATTGATGTACAAAACATACCTTTTAACTGGTTGGTGAGGGCGGTGAGGTTATTTGCGACGTCGGCGAAGTCTATGGCAGCAGCTCGCGCCACGTCGCCAGGCTCGGGCACTGGCAACGCGCACTCGTCCGATAGTGCGCCGCCACACGACCGCATGTACGTGCGCACGATGAAGTGTAGCAACGTCACGTTGGACTGCTTCGACTGAATCACGTGCGAACGTATCTTTCTTACTACTAGAATATGACATCTAAGGACCTTATTCTATTTGTTCGAATGAAAATTTGAAAATTTTCTAATGTCTTCAATCGTTTTTATTAAAATCTTATCTATGCATCAGAGGCAGCGTCAGGTCCTATCTCCGTTGCTTCATAATTAACGAAAAACGGGTTTCTTTTTTAGTTTTCGAAGAAATAGAATAGGTCTTTAGAGTGGCAAGTGTGTGTTTAAGAATTCTTGGTAGTTATCGCTAGGGACGATGTTCCGGATTCCATACTAATATCTTAAAGCTCACAATCGACAGTTAACGTAAACGTCAAAAAACCAACACTTAACACTCTGGCGTACAGTTGATGAATACGACTACGTGTCCGTGTCTTCTTTTCATATATGAAATGAAATGAAATGAAAATATCTTTATTCAAATAAGCTATTACAAGCACTTTTGAATCGTCCAAAAAACTTTTTTCCCCTACCACATGTTCAGGACGTCTTTTAGCTGACAAGAAGAACAAGCGAAAGAAACTTACCAGCTTTTTATCATAAGTTATGAAATGACATTTACATAAATCATGTCATTACCAAAATAATATGTATTATCACAATAGTTAATACAACTTTCAAAGTCTCAATAGTTAATACAACTTTCAACACTCTGGCGTACAGGCGTACGACTACGTGTCCGTGTCTTCTTTTCATATAGATTTGCACGGGTTGTACACTTGGAAATGGCCTAGTCGTTACACATAGACTAGTTAACTGTTTGTCAAAGCGAATGTACTCAGAGCCGACGAAAGAGCACGCAAAGACCAGGATCGTTTTCTACAGATTTTCGATCGACATAACAAATTCGCAATTTCTAATTCGCTCGACTGAAATGTGTCGTTTAGCGAACGCTGTATACGAATGATAGAATAAACGTCAAAACGTGTGATGAATATGATGATGAAATTAATGCATAGATGACATTTATGAGCGTTTTGTTTACATTCACACTTTTTTGTATATTTAAATAAGGCAAAAATATTTTGCATACATTAATAACTAAGTTTAATATTTCGGTTCATGTTGGCGACCCTGCATTCGAACGATTCAGAAATACTAAACTACAGGGTACGACTTAGAAGTCAAGCGGTACTTAAGTCGTATACGGCAAGGAGATTTTAAACGAGTTAATCATAAATAGAGCTCTTTATTGCATCCTATTCTCTTACACTATACGTGTGAATACTTGACAACGTTGAATATCATATCTATGCTCTGTTCAAAACTAAGCTTTATAAAGTCGGACAAGTACAATCCAGTAGGAAATACACTCAAGATGACTAACTGGGCGAATATAGTCGAGAGAGAAATTATAGAATAAAAAAAATTACAATTCATTTATATTTACAACTTCTTGACATTACCTTCACATCCTTTAATTTGGATAGGATTTCCAGGCCGAATCCATCTGCTTGTCCTCTTTGGCCATTACCGCCGTTCATATAATTACCGAGAGTTAAGATTATTGCAAAAAGTTTTTTTAGACTATCATTTGTCATCAGAAACTAAAAAAAAAGTTTTATTTTAAATTATTGAAAACAAAGATACATTAGTGTAATAATAGATAATTTACCTCACAAGTGTGTTTTAAATTATCCAGTTTGTGCATAGTTGTGCTAATGGCGTCCTCAAACTCAGCTTGAAACATGAAACAAGTAATGCGTTCGGCAAAATTTGGTATTCCAGATAAATCGTGTAAGAACGCCTCTGGTTTGTCCAAGGGTACATTGGGCTTTGTTTTTAAATGTTCTTTAATCATCGCATGTTCTTCTTCGGTGGCGCGCTGTAATATTATACGTCATTATTAGACACAAATTTGAAACTGTAAATTATTGAAAAAAAATAAAATGTCTTTGACATTAATAAAAAATTCAAAACTTTACCAATTCATAGATTTGTTGTAAAGCTTCTAAACTGACGACAGATGTATCAAAATTATAAATAGCATTCTCTATTTCGGAAAACTCTACATGTAAGCTCTGAGCCAATATACCGACATTTTGAGACCTTTTGCTATCTAATATTTTCACTGGTTTTATTTTTGTTTTCACTTCTACTTTTTTCTTTACTGGAGCCTTGACCACTTGCCGCGAGAAAAGGTCAGTAAATTCTTCTATATTATCTAACTTAGCTTCATCGATTTCTAGCCAAAGTGGTTTTAAAACGTTACTATCAGATTCTCTCTGAATAGTTTGCACTGCAGAATTTGCTAATATCCTCGTCCAATATAGTGGTTTCATAGGTGCAGCTGGTTTTACTGGAGTTTTTCTTAAGGCTGGAAGTAATAATAATAAAGAGTCACGTTTTTGCTAAGAATAATTGTATAAAATCAAATTATTTTTTATTAAATAGAGATACACTTACTTGCTCGTTGCATACCCCAACCCCCAACTGGGGGTGCAGGAAATGGGACAGGTCCTGAGATAGGCGGCGGAGGAGGAACAGAATTTGGTACGTTAAGAGAAGGAGGAAATGGGACAGATCCTGGTATAGGTGGTGGTGGAGGGCCCATTCCTGGCATTGGAGGTGGGGGAGGACCCATGCCAGGCATCGGAGGTGGGGGAGGACCCATGCCAGGCATCGGAGGTGGGGCAGGACCCATGCCAGGCAAAGGAGGTGGGGGAGGACCTATGCCTGGCATAGGAGGAGGGGGAGGACCCATGCCTATCATAGGAGGCGGGGGAGGACCCATGCCTGGCATAGGAGGTGAGGGAGGACCCATGCCTGGCATAGGAGGTGGGGGAGGACCCATGCCTGGCATAGGAGGTGGGGGAGGACCCATGCCAGGCATAGGAGGTGGGGGAGGGCCCATGCTAGGCATAGGAAGTGGGGGAGGATCCATACCAGGCATAGGAGGCGGGGGAGGACCCATTTCTGGCATCGGAGGTGCAGGTGGGGCTGTTTCCGGTACGAGAGGTGGTAGTGGGTCAGTTTCCGATACAGATGATTTTGAAGGTTGGGCAATTTCTGCTTCTATATTCAATGATGGACACAGTACAGGTGTTAACGAGGAAACTATGTCGGGTAATGGTGGCGGTGGAGGAGTTACTGAAATTGTAGATGCTACTGCTTTCGTCGAAACAGAGAGTTGCTCTGTTTTAGTGATAAGTAATGGTATACTATCCGTTCCTGGCATAGGAGGCGGTGGTGGTTCCATTCCTGGTGAGGGAGGTGGCGGAGAAGGCGATGGTTGACTTGGTGATGTAATAGGAGGTAAGAGAGTAGATTCTTTTGTAGGAACTTCTGCTGGTGGGTCTATTAGACTAGATTTTTGGGTTTCATCCAACAAATTTGTACTTTCATATGGCGACTCTACGTCTGATAAGCCAATAGTAGGTTGACTAAGTTCCGACAGAATTTTATTCCCACTTGAATATAATACTTGTGTTATGGGAACTGTTGAGTTCTCTGTTAATTTTAACATTGCATTGCTGTTATTTGTCTCATCTTTAAGGCTAGTCATTAGTTCTGTTGATGTAAGTGTACTTAGAAATGATCCTTCAGAAGAACTGTCACATGGTACACAAATGCTTGTGAGCTCTGAATCATTTGAAATCTTGTCTTTTCGATCATTAGATATGCTCGAGTCTCTTGAAATACATTCATTACCTTGAAGAATATCTTCTTTATTTACGACTGAATTATAATCTCTACTTTTGTTTAACTTACAATAATTCTCAACTTTTTCAGATCTATTTTCAAATTTACTTTCTAAATCATTTATACTACTTAGAGCTAAGGTATTTTCAATATTTACATTCGTTTTTAAATGAGGGTCAGGTTTATTTATCACAGGTCTATAGGATAATTTATAAACTTCATTGCTAAAATTTGATGTTTGAACTTCTTTGTTTACCAATTCAGTTTTATTCTTAGATACCAAGTGTTGTTCAGGTATATCAAAACTTATTTCTAAATTTTTATTTAGAGCATCTATCTGAGTGCTCAGTTTGTATTTTTCTAATTGATATTCTAAATCTTGAAGCTTTCTTTTTAATTGAGATATGGCAAGTCTGGCTTCATTAATATCAGTTATTTCTTCATTATTATTTTGATTAAATTTGTTATTTTCTAACATACAATGGTTTGTTATATGTTCCTGGGATATTTGATTAATGTAATCCTTATCAGGGGGCCATGCTGTCATATGAAGCCGACCGGGTGTTACTGGCTGTGATGCAGGTACCTCCATGTGGGCCCAGTAATACATTAGATTAGGCTAAAATAAATCAAAACAATTTTAATGAACTAAAACCTTTATTACTTCTGAAGTAGTTTTTTTTAATTGAGCAACTATCTATGCTACAACCGTGTTGTTCGAATTTGAGTTTGAGGCTGTTATTAGATATTATTGCTGTATTTTAACACTGCATGTTTCTCAAGCTTTTCCTAATTATTTTTTATTACTAAATTACTTATATATAGTGGACTTGTGTTAATCTGTCAAACATTTTGCAGGGTAATATTTAATTAATCAGATTACAAAGTATTGCTAAGACTAAAATAATATCTCTATTAAAACATAATCATCACTTCTACTATGAAACTTGTAAATTATTAATGTTAGGGATTTATTGCAATCAACCAAATGTACTTGTGTACTAAAAAATTCATGTAAATATGAAAATTACAAAACTTGTTATGTACAATGAACATATTAGTGATAGGCATGTTGGATTTCAGGCAGTCCCAGTTCAGTCAGGGTCCATTTGTTTGCTTCTTGTGTTTAATTAACAAAAAAAAAGGCTACTATTTAAAACTATTATTTTAGGCCTCTTTTTGTTTTAATTAGGTTTTTTAAAGATGTGTTGCCTTTTGACTTATGAAGCATGAATTTTTCAAACAATAAATTCACATGAAATTATTTTTATAAAACATTTTCACTATTTTTATAATGACACAAAAAAGATGTCCATTAAAAAAAAACATGGTTATTACGAAGTTTTATATATAACAAAAAAAATATAATTGGTTTATGATATTAAATGCTATGAATGTAATTAAAAAAAGAATGCATTTTTCAGGGAAAATTAAATTTTTTCAAAGTGCTGAAAACACCTTAATTTTGGTTTTTAATTTCTCTAAAGTCTTGCATCAAAATTAAATCAAATATGATTGCTGACAATAGCTTTGCCTGCAGCCTCTTTAGATAAGTATATTCTATAATTTGAATTTTATATGATTTTTTTTACTAATTTATCCCTTTTATTTGATATTTATTAATTAACTAGTCTACATTCTTGCTGTTGATATCAATGATAATGAAAACAATGTTCACTCTAATTTATAACTCCTTAACCAAACACATTTCAACTTTTTTAAGGTTGTTGTCTGATCATCTATAGTCAAGATTTAAAATAAAATTAATTCTTATTCATTGAAGATGTCACAGGTCATGCATGAGAGTCATGAATTGCATGTAACATTAAAATCACACAACTAGTGATTCCAAATGAGTTCAGTAAGTTAAGAGGTTTGTACATCTTTCTGTAAATGGATTAGTGATTTGAGAAATTATATTTAGTACCTTTTATTATCAGTACTGATATAGGCATATAATAGCAAAAATAACCTAACCTACAATGTAAAGTTAAATATGTGTCGTTGTGGTTATAACCATAGGCTATGTACTTATTGGCTCACCTTGAATATGTTTTCTGAAGGTGCATCTCTATCAACTATTTGTCGTAAAACACCAGCTGCCAGCAGATGTGTGCAATACTGTATTCCGAAGTTTTTGAGATCAGACACACTTAGTATATTCTTCAAGTGATTGTTTTCAGAGATCGATGATATAAACCAGTTGAGAAGCATCTGCCCTGAAATGAGAAATTAAAAATGATTTTGATGTTTTCAGTTTTCGTAATAATAGTTACATTAATCTGTACCCTGGAATGTAAAAGTATTTTGAACTACAAACAATAGAACACATCAGGAAGGTAAAAGTTTCAAAACAAAACAACAAAAGAAAAAAGAGACTACAAAACAGTGTTGCTAAAGCAATGTCACTGTCATTTGGTCATTTGTCAAAATCAAGGGGGGGAGTAAAATTTTGAATCAAAGACCGGTTAATTATACAGCCTCAACTTATCTTTATACTTTAAATAAATAATGGATAATGTATTATTATACACTTGGGTCTTTGGATGAAGGAGTTCTGTAAATAATAAGAGCGCAGAAGAGATTGGCATACTTTTCATAACCCATAGATCATAAAATATCTAAAAACTAAGAAACTTGCGAAAATCAATAAACATTAAATTAATCCCAATACTTAAATATTGAGGGTTGAATAGTCGTTTATCTGACATTCTTAGAACGTATAAATATTTAAATGATTGCAAAACAGTACATAACAATATTTTAAATTTAGAAACCGGCCAAGTGCGAGTCGGTCTCGCCACGAAGGGTTCCGTACTGGAAATGAGGTAAACTCACGTTTATTATATGGGCTTCCATATTATTAAATATATCCCTTAAATATTTTTTGAATTTTAATATAATTATTTATTTTTTAAGTTACTATATAAATACATATTCTGTAAATATTTAAAGCTTCTACCTGTTGTCGCTATCAATATCGAGAAAAAAAAACACTTTTTTCTGTATGGGAACCCCCTTAAATATTTATTTTATTCTGATTTTTAGTATTTGAAGTTTAAGCGGCACCAGAAGTACATCATTTGTGAAAATTTCAACTGCCTAACTGTCAAGGTTCATATAATATACACCCCATGACAGTCAGACAGACAACGAGGTCTTAGTAACAGGGTTCCCGTCATACCCTTTGGGTACAGAACCCTAAAAATTAGCCTTATTATATTTGGAATAAATACTTTCTTTTTAAAATTTTAAAGTTTAAATTGTGAGGAAAAAATATATAATAAGCATTAATATTTTTTTACGAAAAAGTGACTTCCAAATTATGAACAAATGATATACCTAATAGCTTTAATTCTAAAAATTCCCGGTGTGATCTAGGGGGCGAAAATGGACGCACTTACTATAAATGGCAGTGTTAGGGGGCGCTAAATGATCATCGTACGGTACAAAATAACAGTTTTATAAAAAAATATTCAAGGTTAGACGTAAATTCGTCTTATTGACTCCCAAGTAACATTATATTTTATAACTTAGGCGTTTAGTATAGTAGCGATTGTGACTGAGTGTACTTTTACGGTTTTCAACAAAGCAATTTGATTCTATAATATTAAAGAGCATTTCAGTTGCATAATTTAACTCTTAAAACATTTGTAGGACTATACTTAAAAGTCTTCAAAGTGTTGCACTGTAGTAGATGTAACAAAAATAGTTATAGTACTATTTAGTACAAAAGACGATTTTAATGATTTTTTTTATAAATTTATTTTGCATTAATAGTGCGTCAAAATTATTTTTATAGTACCAGGACTTGGCAGCATTAAAAAATCTTATTTAGGATCAATTTGCGCCGTAAAAGTATCTTGTACAACTTTTATGCAATTCTTTAGTTTTTAAGAAACTCGCCACATTTCTATTAGGATTAGTTTTGTAAACATCATAGAATCACTTCTATAGAGCTGGTCCCATAGAGATTATTTATGTATTTGCTAAATCATTTTAATTTTAATTGCTCTATAACTGCGTTTGTTAATACTGTTTCAAGACTAAAGAGTGAAATAAAAGTACTTTAATTAATAATTACCAATTACACCTATAGTTAACCTTTTAGCACAGTAAAGTTTTTACTAAGATCTCTAAAAATCAACAAAACAATAACCCATCAAATGCCAAACTACTTGGACAAATAAAATAAAACTAAAGACCAGTTTTTGTTTAAGAACAGAAAATACATGCAAAAAAGAAAAAAAAGTGTTTCCCAGGTCCATCCCAGGCCCACCAGTAAAAATGTATGATATCTAGCTGTACTGGTGTTACCCAAAACCATATGCGAAAAATGTAACGCATATCCCTTATTACATTAAACAAAATAAGTAATCGTTTTAGAGAATATCATAATAAAAAAATTAAACATATAATTTTATTGTCTTAAATTTTGAATGTAACCATATTATTACTCGGTTATATTTCAATTTGAAAAAAAGAAATATAATTAATATTAGCATATACACCTACTTACATCACACTTTTTACTTTTAGTGCATAATGTAGGGGAGACCGAGGAGATTTGAAACAAAGGTGAGTTGAAACAGTACCAATTTCTCGGAACTTAAAACCGTTAGCGGGTTAGCAACTTCGCCTTATAACTATTTTTCTCCGCCCGTCGTGCTGGGAGCTCACGTCGGAGGTGTGCCTCGCGCGGTTGTGGAGTTCTGTCAGCCGTATGTCAAAAATCGTGAAAAGTAAGTTTTTTAGGCTTTGTTATGATGTTTATATTTTTATATAGGTTTTGTATTTTGATTTAAGTTATATGTGTTTCGAAAGCTCTTTAACTAAAGATTCATTGTATATGTTTGGTACAGTTGATTTCTATGTATTTGCTTCTTCATTGTAGATTAAATAAAAATGAGAGGTTTTATTTCTACTGAGGAGATTTGAAACAGACTGTTTCAACTCTCCTCGGTCTCCTCTACATAGATAACATGAGATATTGGAAATTGGCTGCAAAGCAGACAAATGCCACAGCATACACTTCACGAATGTTGCACACAGCATGACGGGTAGTAACGCTCCTAATGAATGTCTATGATAACTTAATTTATTTATTTTGTTTTAGAATGCCAACTTATTATAAGAGAAAGACTGACAGGGGTATGGCAAGTCGCGAAATATATGATCTCGCAGCAGAAGAAGTAATTATGCGCCAGAAAAGTCTCCGTGACGCGGTTTCGAGTTATAATCTGAACCATACATCTCTCTGCAGGTATATTAAAAAAAAATCTTATGAAGGCAACAAAACGGCAACTGCTCTTAAAGTTGGATATCCTGAAAAGACTGTTTTTATTGCTTCAGAGGAGAAGGCAATCTTTTAAACTGCGCTGCTGTTAACTTTCGCCTAAGAACTAAAGAAGCCAGAACTTTTGCCTATAAATTGGCTGTAAATATAATATATAAAAAATATAATAAAAAAACCCCTTCTGCTTGGACTGCTCATGAAATGGCTGGAAAGGTTTGGCTTCGATCATTTATGAAACGGCATCCTGTTCTTTCACTTAGACTACCTCAATCTACAACTATCGCTCGAGCTACAAGTTTAGCAGATCAAATGAACAACTTTTTTTCCAAAATTATACTACAGGGTTACAAGGGAAGGATATATGGTAAGTTGATGAATCAGGTATCACAACAGTTCAGAAACCAGACCGCATCATTGTAATACTTAAGAAATTACTGAAAATTAATAGCTATTGTATGTTAAAGATTGAGGAAGATCCTTTTTATTTAAGTTGAAGGTGTAATTAACTCATTTAAGAGTTAAATATATTTATGAGACCTGTAGTTACATACTTGACTGATATATCACTACAAAATCCTTATATTAAAAGTTGTTACATACTAAAAAAGTTTTATTTGAATAAATACCTTGAAATTATATAATAATTTTTATTTTACATCCCTTAATGCTTCTCAAAAATCATATGTTTCAACTCTCCTCGTCCCCTGTTTCATCTTACCTCGGTATGAGGAGAGTTGAAACAAATTGACTTGTTACGGTTAATTCGATGTCTACCACAATATTTAACGTTTACAACTACTTTACGTTAGTCATTCGCAAGTGTAAATAATTACCTTTCGTTTGGTACTAATATCATACGATTTCTGTATATAGTATTTGATGTATGAAATGAAATGTCAAAATTGTTTCAACTCTCCTCGGTCTCCCCTACGCTGTAAATAAAGAATTAAGTAGACTACATAATAATATATCGGGCTAATCAGATATATTATTTTTCTAGACAATACCGTACCTCATTATAAAAGGGTTAAACTATGGTAGCTGCTGTTTTGTGTCATCATAACACATTAAAAGGCACGGTAGTAATATAAATTTAATTAATATAAATTCGATATTGATGAGCGATATCGCAGCGCTCCCGGATAAAATGTATGAAGAATCGCACGTGTTTAGTCGTGACAGGACATAGGCAAAAAAGGACAGGACACGAAAGGAAAGGAAAGGACAGGAGAGGAGAAGAGATGAGTAAGTAGAGCACTCACCCAGATTAAGAAAGGTCGTGGGTTTGAGTCCCATCTCGGGGTACCTGGGACTGGTGGACTTTTTAAATATTTTTTATTGAGAATATTTTCCAGTATAGCATTGTGAAAGCAAAATATATTAAATATAATAATTACAACATGCAAGTTAAATGAGGAATGATTTGATATATTGAATTGTCACGAGCAAAGATTGAACCAACGTGGAGGCTATGGCTCATCCTGTTTAACCATCCATAAGGAAGAATTGTCCCTGCTCAATTATCTCTTCTCTCTTCAGTAAAGATGCTATCCAACTATGTATATTGCTTACCAAAATTTAAATATGCTCACTAATCAAACTAATCAACATATATATGAGCATTTTTGCTGCCCAATTGTATATAATCTTGCTGCCCAAATAATTATATTGCGGCGTGACTGTTTATTTTGCTGCTATCTACATATTAAAATATGCTGCCTATTTATGTTGAGATTTCTGACCATTATCATGATTGTTTTCAGAACGAGAATAGCAATCTGCTTTAATATTACTAGACGGCAACTCTAGCAAAAGTTGAATTTTGCAGGAAACGAATGGACCAGACAGTCATTTCCGTTACTTTTAACTAATATACTTATTAAAAAACTGAAATAAAAAAAAAATCGAAACATAGATATCAATACAAATACGAAAAAGTACAAATAGAATATGAGTTGTTTATTGAGTTTTGAAAACTAATTTACTTTTAAACTTGAAAAAAACCGGAAAAGTTGTCATGGAGAAATCAGGAACCTACGCGACGTCTAGTTTCATTTCGGGAACTATTTTTTTTTAATACTTCCTCAGACTGTTTCTTGTTTGTTTCTTTTAACGAACTAACCGAATTGATAAATGGCGTATGCCAATTAATTATGTACTTCTCTTTACGTAAGTTGCCAATCAATATTACTTATTCGTTACTTACGGCATTTGTAAGATATTATGGACATTTGTAAGATCTATATATGAACTGTGCTTCTATTGTGAATTGTGATCCATATCCTACAGCACTGATGACCTTGGTTACGCACGGCCGATCGACAGTAAGTTTACCTACTTAAACGGCGGAAAAAAAACATGTGTCTACAACTGCGCTAAGGGTTTATCTCTTTTTCTATAGGAATATTGAAGGTGATCGTAGCCCTTTGCCAATGGTGAGTCTATTCATTTCCTGAGCGTAAGGTTCTAAGGTCAATTATTTCTTTAAACCGTTTCTGTTTCTAGGTTTCTGTTAGGACTGTAATATTCGCTTTCATAATAGTTCCTTTCTTGAAACCTCTGCCCACTCTTCTGGTTTTATTGTCTAAACTTTATTTCTTACTGTTTTGACGACATGTCTTTCAACAGATTTGCAATTATCTTATAAATCAATAACTATGATATGACCAGAGAGTATGATTTCGTTTCTGCTACAGTATCGTTATCTACACTGCATTGTTACTGGTCGACTAGCAGATATTACCAAATGGCATTAAGTCCCACCCTATTTTCATCAAGATGCTAAGAGAAAATTACAGTATACATATATGTCTGCTTCCATAATCTCTCTGTTCACTATATAACTTTAACTTATATTACGAATGTTTTTATTTATTTTATGGAACTTTCTTGAAATCCGACGATATACTTGTACATAGTAAGGTACATAGTAAGGTAAGTAATCGACTAGCAGCCTAATATCAAATTCAACCAAAATAGGATAGAAGCTAATTTAAAAAGTCCAAGCATTGGTTAGAGTTGTATGGTCTAGTTATAAGTATTATCAGGTAGGTACAGCGTAAGATCTGCAATGTGACCAAGTGTGTGTCTCAATTATACAAGGCAAATTACTTACATTGATAAGAATTTTTTTTTATGGCTATGAGGTAATCCATCAAAGTAAATATATAAACACTTTTCACATTGTACTTCATTGTAACTATGCCGGTTCTTAGATCACATTCAACTTTAATCTTGCGACGTTCATCATTCACAATAACTATGACAGATTTCGACCACCGTACTGGTTTGTGTAACGTAAAATTTAATTTCCTTTGAGGCACGATCACTAAAGCGCGTCTCTTCAATCTTCTTGACGCGGAACGATGTCTCCGTGATGCTGACACCAGTCCAGTATTTATTGAAGTGATTTCGTCGCTGTGCAATCCTAATATCGTCACTATGTCTTGCACGCCTTTCTCAGGGCAACTATGTTGACCGAAGAATTTAACATAGTTAAAGTGTGCTATTGAAGAATTAGTAAAGTTAACACGACTCGTTGCGAATTGCATGTTTGTAACGTAACTAATTTAACCGAATTGTAAGTCACGTATACACCAGTCGTTAATGATGACTCCTATCTGATTAATGGTGATAAGAATTAGGGAGCTGTAATAGCTGATAGCAAACAAATGATAGGCATTCTTATCGCAATAATGTCTGTTGAAGTTTGAGGCGCCACGCGCGAAAAAAAAATTTTTTTAACAGATTTTTCATAGATACAGTGATAAGATATTCAAATTTGACCCAAAGATACTCTTGGGAGCATACCAAGCCATAGGGAAGCGTGGTCAGACAAAGCAGCTACCTAGTATAATATCCCAAATATCTATTATTGTATGAAGTCGAATCCGCATTGGGCCAGCGTGGAGGGTCGTGGCCCATCCTCCTTAACCATCCATAAGGAAGGAAGGCCTGAGCCCCTGTAGTGGGGACGTAAAAGGGCTGGTGATGATGATGAAGTCGAAGATAAAGATCAATTGAATCGATTTCTATAGTAGCTACATCGGAGAACTAGAGAACCATCACTTCGAAGGCTGAAAATTATGTCTACTCAATACCAACATAAATTATCTAATTTTACCATAAAAAAAAACATTATATATCGAGTCGTGTATCTAAAAAATATGGCACATTAAACGTTTTTTGGCTAGCCTTCCGATTCTATCGCAGATGCGGTATATATTTTGTACCAGCAAACCTTTCCTCATTGGCTTCTACATTTACATATTGTACATCAAAATTTTTACTGCATGTCAATGAGAAATATAAGACATTTTAGTAAACATTCTTCCTAAATTTACTAAAAGGGTTTAGCCGGATACGTATGACGAGTCGGCCCCCAAATGGGAATCGATATTGAAACTTATGTTTTAATATAGACTTGATGTTCAAACACGATTTATGTACTTTTCGCGACCGACTTCCGCTTTGACCTTGAGATAGAGAGCAAAATATCCGTATGCTTGACTATTACTAAATGTGATATATCTCTAAAGCTAATTAAGATAAAGAAGTGAAACTAACGCGAGGTGTTAGGTTACATTACAGAGTATATCACATTATTTTTTTATAATTTTTAGAATAAAAAATTACATTAAAAAAATAAAAAATAAAAAAATCATGTTTTTTTTTCTGAGTTCTCTGTGACTTACAATCACGAAATTAATATATGTTATGCTCCTTTGTGTGCTCTATCACCCATAAAATTGCGTGAAAAAAAAGTTGGTGCAACACAACGAAAAAAATTATATGTGATTCGCGCCTTGTAGTGTGAGTGTATAAACAAACAAGTTCGAACTTGTTATCGCGCTGTTTACTCCATCGTTTGTTTAGCTAAAGTCGCAGTCATTTGTATTACACAAGAAGGCAGTTTGGGACTCAAATTCTGTCATAGGTATTTTGTATCAGCATTTTGAAATTATTAACTATCGAACCAAATCATTATTAAGTAATAATGTCGAGAAAGTGTAAAAATTGTAACAAGTACCTGTGTAAGATTCCTGGTTATAAAAAAATTATAAAGAATGAAGAAGAAGCTAAAGTGTTTTGTGACTGTTTGAATAAAATCGTAATAGTTAATGATATTTTTGTAAGAAGTGTCGACTTATCCCATATATTAACAAAAAAGCGTCTACTTCTAAATGTGCAGTATTTAACTTGGCCGAAATAATGGACGATCAAAATAATCTCTCAGTACAATATGTGAAATCAGCACCTCATATCATCAAAGCAGAAGTAAACTCAAGACATATATATAGAAAAGTCTATCGAATTTACATTCACTATATTTCCGAAGGTAATGACTACAATAGTATTCTTCGTTATGCTGTGATTGCCCCAATGGCAAACGTACAGTGGGATGCTGTTCTCATGTAGCAGCTATTATTTATTATCTATCATATGGATGATATTTGTCCAAAATCGTACGTCCTGCTGAGGTCCTAACTAAGTTATTCGCGACTCAAAGTGTTCCGATTGTAATTAATTACAACAGTGACGATGATTAATATTTTGTTTCTTGTATTTTGATAGACACGAAAAAGTAATAATAATAAGTATTGAACACTGGCTGTTTTTTTTTTCATTTCTTTTTTAACTATTATCCCATCTCTTAAGACTATTTACTTATGTTTTAAACAAGCTGATGTGAAATTTCGAAAAAAAAACAATGATATAAGTGAAAACCTTAAAATACAGGGGTATACATAAGACAGAAATCACATATAATTTTTTTTCATTGTGTTGCACCAACTTTTTTTTCACGCAATTTTTATGGGTAATAGAGCACACAAAGGAGCATAACATATATTAATTTCGTGATTGTAAGTCACAGAGAACTCAGAAAAAAAACATGATTTTTTTATTTTTTATTTTTTTAATGTAATTTTTTATGCTAAAAATTTAAAAAAATATATGTGATATACTCTGTAATGTACCTAACACCTCGCGTTAGTTTCACTTCTTTATCTTAATTAGCTTTAGAGATATATCACATACAGTAATAGTCAAGCATACGGATATTTTGCTCTCTATCTCAAGGTCAAAGCGGAAGTCGGTCGCGAAAAGTACATAAATCGTGTTTGAACATCCAGTCGATGTTAAAACATAAGTTTCGATATCGATTCCCATTTGGGGCCGACTCGTCATACGTATCCGGCTAAACCCTTTTAGACCAGTATCATCACTTCGAAATATTATACTTATACATTGTTAAATATAATGTTCTAGTTTCCCTGTGTTATTCTTATTTTGGTCATAATTAAATTCTAAAGCTTTCAAGGAAGATTCCTTTATATAGTATTTTTTACCTTCAAACTTCTCGTAGAGTTGGAAGTCAAGTTTCTCAGGCACGAAGCGCGGTCGCACCACCTTGGCATCGGTATGTTTGTCCAGAGTAAGCGATGCTACCTTCCGTAACACGTTCGATTCGCCCATGGACGCTTCACTGGATATACTAGAGTGACGTCGATCTTTTTCTGAAACATAGGTTATGTGATTTTAAAGGTTGTAACAGACGGTTAAGATGCTATAATACGATATAAAATATAGCTTGCCATACATTCCAATGGCTCAACACACACGGCTGAGAAAATATAATATTTTCATATTAAGTATCTTAAGATACCAAGCGATACGGAAATGAATTATAGCATTTACATAAATTATCGCATATCTTAACCATGTGTGATAGCTTAAGATGTTAAAAAATAGAACCGTCTTTACATTTAAACAAGTGAAAAATAAAACTTAAATTGAAAGTCAGTACTATTTTTTTAAGCTTTTATTTCATTCTTTTTAGAGATATTGATATTTTTATATAACAGGTAACACTAAAATTACTTTTCTGAAAACTACGTCAAAATCGGTTCAGCCAAATGCGAGATAATCGCCCACAAACATTACATACATACATGTCAAACTAAGAACCTCCTTTTTTGAAGTCGGTTAATTAAACTAGGCATAAAATAGGTAGGTTCTTAACCGTGTTTGATGAATCTTTTTTATGAAAATTACATAAATACGAAAATCTCTAAAATTATGATGTCGACTATAATTATATTTTTGTATTTTATTTACGATTATTATTTATGCTATTTTAAGTCATGAATACTGAGATTATTGTTTGGACTATTATAAGAAATTAAGATTGAAATGTTAAAATACATAATTTTTATGATTTTGCTGACAGTGTGATAAGCAAATAAATATAGTTGTAATAATATGCAATTAACTGTAGCTTACTCGTATTTTGGCTAAAACCTTGAATTATCTAAATAAACATTACGCTAATGAGATAAAATAACAATCAACTGTATTATTCGTTAGTCAGTGTCAATTATACGTTTTTAGCTACCTACTATATACATATATTATACATAGACAGGACAGGACTAAATATAATTTTATATAGGGTAGTTTGTGTAACAGAAATGCTGTCATTGTCAAGTGAAACATAAGTATGCTATAAATATTTGTAAGACCTAAGTACATAAATCTGATACTTTATCTACGTTTACATTGTAGTGTTTTCAAATAAGTGGAAACGGTTTGATAACAGGCTTAGTTGATCTCTGATTTTGAAACTAGTTATAACTTTTTATTTAATTTTATTGATAGGTGCTTTCACTGTTTGTTTTGTTTTGGATCTAGATATCAAGTTACATTTATCTGCTGTCACCTAGTTGCACAAACGTCTTTTAAAATTGGCATTAAAGCGAGGTTACAAATTTTCAAATTTGGAACATTCATTAGAGCTCGTCGGAAGTCACCATTATGGCTCAATGGACGTATCAACTGAGTATCTTTTTTTGTTTGCATTAAATAAGTTTCGAAACGACTGAACCGTTTTCATTTTTTTTTCGTCTACGGTACGTAACGTAATACGCAGATGATCTAGCCTATAATTTACTTTGGCGAAATCGCGGGAAAACAGCTTGTAATATATAACGGTATTAGTTGTAATGTAACCTTTTTTACATTCAAATGAGTACTTATATATTAAACTAGTGGCTGCCAGCGACTTCGTCCGCGTTTTCCATTATTTCTTCGCTCTTAATAGTTGCAGCGTGATGTTATTATAGCCTAAAGCCTTCCTCGTTAAATGGTCTATTCAACACAAAAATAATTTTTCAATTCGAACCAGTAGTTCCTGAGATTAGCGCGTTCAAACAAACAAACAAACTCTTCAGCTTTATAATATTAGTATAGAGTAGATAATTAAGTATTTTTACAAGAAAGTATTTCTACAACGTTTAATGATTACATATGATTAAGTCTCATTAGATGATTTTGTTCTTGCAATAGCTTCGTCGTGACGTGTGATGAAATAAAACACTTCTAAACAAGTTTCGTCTCAAGTCCGTTCTTCAAAAGATTTTATTTCAAGGCAATAAGTTTCATTTTGAATAAAAAGTCTTATTATTGTGCGTGAAATGTAGAGTATGCATCAACAAACTGGTTTCGATACAATTGTGGTAGGTACCTAATTAAACAAGCAACAGGTACTTTTGCGCGAAAACTTAATACAACTGTAAATATGTAAGTGTGAAAACATATTAAATCTGTATGTTTATTTTTATGTATTTTTTATTTGAACTCTCTTTTGAATTATTTAGGATCTATTTTGATATGGAAATAATAGTTTAGTACAAGTAAAATAATACTAACCACTGTCAAGAATACTGAGAGAAGGTTCACATGCGACTGGCGTCAGTTCCACCTTCCGATGCTTAGATAGTGTGAACGACGTTTGACCAGGGCTGGACTTCAGCCGGTTTTCACGAAATTCATGGCTGCACTCGTGCGTATTCCGCTCTATTTGTTCAGCACGTAACCCGGAAATAAAAGCGCCCATAACCTTTTCATCACCTCTGTCACTGTCATCAAAAACGTCAACTTTTTCTTCTTTGTCCATGTGATTTGACAGCACAGAGGCTGCGTCGTCGTGCGGCATGTCCGGCGATGATAGTCCCGCCGGAGCATCGGATTGCGAGGGCGTGAGAGTGCGCGGGAGTTCCTCGTGCGCACTGTCGCTCTCCGCGGAGTAGTAGCACTGGTTGAGCTCGACGGCGAGCGGCGTGAGCGGGTCCGTGAACACTGATCCGGAGGTAGAATCGTTCGCCGGCGAAGCAGCGACGGGCGGCTGGTCGCGGGTCGGTGACCGCTTACACCTGCCCACCGTTAGCTCGGAGCGCGCGCTAGTCGACTCCTCTTCCCCTCTCGGCGATGTGAACGTGCACTCGACCGTATCGTTATCGGATGCTTCGATCGCTTCAGTGTTATCAGAATCTGGCGTTTTATCGAAGTCCCTATCGATAACGCCCTTTTTGATGTCATTCTTTTTTCTTCCTTGTTTTTTACTCTCGCGGCCTGGTGATTTTCTATTTAAGTTCCTAATAAAATGTTTACCCTTCGCGGGTGATTTGCCCGTTTTGGATTGTTTTTCATTTGTCTGTATATTACCCATTTTATAAGTTATTTAAAGATACACAAATATTTGGTACTGATTGTGACTACGGTATAATATTTATACAATAAACTTTATTAGAAGTAAAACACTTCACAGCCAGTTAGTCTACGCCTTATTCTTGACATGCGCATAAGAAGATATTTAATCGATATTTTCAGTGTTTCCATCCTTTCTAGTTTTCATAACAATAGGGCTAATTAAACGTAAAAAAACACATTAATATCTGTAATATGATTATAAAAACTAGGTCCCCATATAAATAATTTATAAACAAAGATTATTAAATCGTGCCTTAAAGAGAGCCATCTACCAACAAAGGGTGACCTTCTTACTTTAGTTTAACTGAGCTAAAGCATCTTTTCTGTTGTCTTAATATATAGCCGTCAGATGGCAGATTCAGGCATAAAATGTAGTTCAACCTAAATTAACTTCGACTATGTTTAAGTTGTACTAAGTTTAAGTTTATAAGCACCGCTAATAAAAGTAAATTGTTGTGAAAGGTATTCAAGTAATATACCTATATTCTAGGATTTCTTTGGAGAGTCTTATTCGAATGTTGATTTTGTATTATATAACTTCTAGTTTTGTAAATTTAACTTAGGTAGATAATTTGTTCTTTTTAAACGGATAGGTAAACCATGTTTCTTTTATTATAATGGGACACCTTAAATACATATCGGAAAAGGTTAAACTTATTGTAAAAATAACGTAAAAAATATTTTACACTTTCCACCATCCGGGCAGTTTAAAAAAGCGTTGACCTTTAAAACATAAAATAAATATAGCTAAAATGTCAGTCAGTATATTTTAGGATTTGAAATGTATTACATTAATCATAGCAGTTTACATCTATACTAATTATATAAAGGGAAGATTTGGATTGAATAGGCTCCGAAACTAATGAACCGAACTTGACGCTCTAGGCAAAATACGGGAACTTTTTTTAAGGTTTAAATAATTATAGAAAATGTTTGCCATGCCATGCCGCCCCCAAATACGAACGCTCTAGGACAGGTTCCTAATTTGCTTACATGGACGAGCCGGCCATGCATAGTATTCGAATCACGTGAGGCTTGAAAGGTGGGGGAGGGATTCGTCAAAATATCACAAGGGGGGTGGGGGGTGAGTAATATACATGTGTATTTATTTTTTCCTCGACGCGCGGTTATTAAACCGAAAAGCGACGTCAAAAATTAAGATTATTGGTTTTTTTAAATACACGTGATTTGGTTGAAGGGGTGAGGAGTAGTCTTAAACCTCACTATGTATCACCAAGGGGGAGGGGGTGTCAAAAAATGATGAAAAAAACATCACATGATTAATGGACAGCCCCTACGTCCCTAATGCAGGGCTCAGGCCTGTCCTTTATGGATGGTTAAGGAGGGTGGGCGGGTCATGGCAAATGCATTAGAAGGTGTATTAACGACTGCAAATGCTGCCGGGATTAACGGCTTAACGTGTCTTCCGTAGCACGGAATAGCTAGAGGTAAATATTTTGTTCACCCATTCCGTGACCGACCCTTGCAAAAGTTGCTTAACAACAACGATCACGCCACCGATCTACTTGAAATCTCCAGTAGACTTCAAATGAATTTACAAATAGGTATTTATTTCCTATTTCTTATACTTAGGTATGTCATTGAAAAAGATGAATATATTCCTAATGAAAAATGAAGATTTTAGCAGCTCTTGTAAAACATAATTACAATAGACCTTTTTAATCTTGTACTTGTTTAGCGGTTAAAATCACTTTATTTTGTTCTTAAGAAGTTGATTGCGGAAAGTGAAAACTCTGGGGGCTTCAAAATTAATTAAAATTGTTCCATCTACTTAGGGTGTCATTCAAAATAATACAAAGATTGTTATGTCGAAAGCACATATCAATCTACCAAATTTCCTTTAAATATACAGCATTGCTATATTAATACATGAATTTGAAATGAAATTATTTTTTTTTAATATTCAAAAAGTTTTCTGACTAAAGATATACATTGGGTAATTCAAGACTTTATCTTAGATCTAGCGTTTTTGAAAAAAACACTTACAGGCTCACTTCTTTACGTGTTCATATAAGACTTATGTGAACAAGGAACCTGTGAAGGGTCCGAAACGTCAATAAAACTAAATACGAACGCGATGAAACCGTTTAAAAAATTGTTTCATTTATGGATAGTTCTTGTGAAAATATAAGAAATAAACACATAATATGTTTCTACTTAACAAAGAAAAACAATACCATTTATATCATAAATTGGTAAAAGTACATACTACTCGTACGAATTAACATGACACCTGCATATATTCTAGTTCTACGAAAACGAAATTTCGTCAATTTTTAAATGCTAATACGACTCATAAATTCTCGAAAATTCGTTTCGAGAATTTATGAGGCAACGGAGGTAGGACCTGACAATGCTTCTGCTAAATAGATAATCGATTGTCAAAAGCGTTTCAAACTTTTTCAAATTTTCGTGCGAAGACAAATAGGATAGGCCCTCACTGTTATGTTAATTCGAACGAGTTTTAGATATTAGTAAGATCCTTTTTACATTTTACCTACATAAAATATTCGGTTTATCTAAAGTGTAGACTAATTGGTAATTTATTAGACGTCAAGACAAACGGAACCAAGTTCAATCAAGTGCCTATATACTTGATTGAATTTATACATCGAACGTGACACTAATATAAACCGCGATTCCGTCTGCGTAAAAGTAAATTGAATTAAAATTACAATCAAAGAATTATGAAGTCGGTCCATTAGTATCATCACCAAACTTTATTGTCTCCATTGTAGGGCCCAGTGTGGATTGGTGGGTATTAACGACAGCAGATGTAGCCGAGAATTTTAAAGGTAACTTTTATTATAAAAAGGATCACCTACAAAAAGCTACATCATACGCAGGTATAAAACAGCTCAGCACGTTACCATCCAATCGATATCCTCATTTTCAAAACAGCCTATTTGAATGACGTTTTTTTTGTAAAAAAAAAAAACAATTATAAGTTAGTGATTATACCATATTCATGTGTTTTTTGTATAAGAGATTCATCAAAATATAATAAAAATAGACATTAAATATAACTGCGTTTCCATCAAAAGCTATTTAATATTCGCTTAGTATTTGATTGTATTTAATGGTCACGGTCTAGTTAAAACTGAGAAGTTACCTTGTTATTTTTTCTGAAAGTTACCGTTACAAAGAATTAATGATGACTAAAAATAACAAGGGCACAACGTTAAAGTAATATTATACGCATCAAAATATAAAAGATCATTATTATTACGATACTAATAGCTGCGCAATTATGAAAGTTCGATTATACATAATTTATTAAAATTTTGCAACGGTGCCATAAGTAGCTTTCCGCTAGCGCCTTCACCCACGTGGTCCCGGATTTAGTATTTAGTGGGATAAAAAATAGCCTGTATATTCATTCCGTCTTACAATTATCCTTTACCAAATTTAATTAAAATCTGAGTAAATATATACATCCATCTTCACAAACTTTTGTATTTATAAATAGGAAAGTATGATGGAATATAATATATATTCAGTATTAAAATTCCTTCCTCGAGGTCACAAACTTGAGATTCAGGATAATATATTTTATTAAAATTACGCATAAGAATTACAAAAAATATAAACGGTTGACGGGGTTTAAGGGGTGGCTGTTTGAGGGTGTCACAACCCCCACGACCCTCTAGGGTTTTAGCTATGAATGGACTCATCGAGGAGATACCCTTTGGTCTTCTGTTGATTGGTTCATACAGAAGCGTTGCTGCTGCCCAGCGGCGAGGTATTAATGCATTTTGTCTACGGTAAAAAAAAGCTATCAGTAGAATGATTTTTCTTCGTAAATTTTATTACATAATTCAATACAGAGAGTCAAACACTGTTTTAAACGACATTTAAAGTGTTCTATTGCGTGTTTTATGATTTAGTTTCGTTCCTTCACTTGGTCTTCTTTCTTATAATTTTTGATTTTATAATATTAAATAAAATCGATCGATAATAGGCTAGTTGACCACTTATTTCATTTTATAAAAAAAAGTATGTGCATTTGGTCAACAGTTGTAATATTTTAGTTATTTGTGCGTTAATGTTTATAGTTGTAATAATGAAAGTTGTCACATTTAATGTAAATAATTTCATGCCCTATGTATTTTAGCAAAATTGTGTAATATAATTTCCTTTCCCCTTTTAAGCTTGTAAAACGTCATTTTTTTCCAAATTAATGTAATAAAAGTAATTTTGTTAAATAGTTATAAGTTAAAATGGTTAATTTTTTCGATCATATAACAGAAACCTGTATTTTCACTTGTAGGATACATACAGTCAACCCTATTCGCGGAAAAATATACATAAAAACAAACTCTTCCAACATAGAACCTCCCCTTTTCGCTTTAGAAGTCAGTTAATGTGAATTGAGTAATAACAACAGAGGTAAAATTATTATTATGTCCCAATTATTAAATCATTTTTTTTATAAAACTTACAGAGACACAATGGCCTAAATGGTACCTACACGGCAATGGTAATTCGCTTCTTTGTAGAGCTTCCTTGGGGGGCTATAAAAGAAAACAATTGAAACAATTCCACGTCCAAATAGCTTTTTCATTTCGAGGCGTAACGTATGAAACTCGCTACTCATATATATGTCATATAACAGTTGTTCACAACTGTATTTCTTTATAATATTGTTCCCATGAAAAATGTCCATATAAAGATATGCTTATTTATATAAATAACTTTATTTCCCTGTCTATCAGCGATCGATCTGTTTTATTATTTGGATATAATATAATGTGGCTGTTTCTACATATTATTATTAAAGAAATAGGGAGAGTTGACTATAAACACAGAATACAATATTTCTGTCAAAAGTGGGCAAAGTTAGTTCAAAAGTTTAAAATTATGCAAGTTAAAGTTCATTAACTATTTTATAAAATCTGGTTCTACTAGAGTTGCTGCAGCACCAGGTAACATCACATTCTGTGTGTACCGGGTAACATCACATAGATGTTGTATTTAGAATTTAACGAAGTTCTGATCAACTTCTACACTCCGTTTTTCAGAGACTTGTGGCCTCTGCTATTAATCCCACAGAAGAAAGTTTCTGTGTTTTCTGGCTATGATTCACCACTTGAGACTAATATGTTACCGCATGTTAATACATATATTTATTATTGTAACAAATCCTCGAATTATTGGACCTCATAATTAAGCATTAGAAACTATCACTAACGTTGCTCAGATCTAAAATTAAGACATTCCCCATTCGGGGCCGTCCATTAATTCACGTGAAGTTTTTTCAACATTTTTAACTCACCCCCCGCCCTTGGTGATACATGGCTAGATTCAAGATCCCCTCTCCACCCAAATCACGTGTATTTTTAGTACCTACAAGTCTTACTTTTTGATGTCGGTTTTTGTTTTGGTTATTGAAAAAATATACAGTTTGAAGAAAAAATAAATACACGTGGTATATTACTACACCCTCTTTCCCCATTGTGATATTTCGTGATTTTTTACGAACCCCCTCCCCCATGTCGAGCCTCACGTGGTTAATTGACGGCCCCTTATCCAAAAACATATTACAAAACAGTTAAGGTTTTCACTATGACCCAAAAATATAGCCAAGTTATTTTGCTACATTGCTTCAACCGGAAATCAAACCCGGGACTTCATAGATGGTGACATCTTGAAACCAATCAGTTATAAATTTTTAATTTCAAAACAATTTTTTTAAATTATTTTACTTACATTAAATATGATTTCAAGCGTAGCATAACACAATTTTATTTAAAAGTGCTACATGTAACAGAATTTTAATGAAAGCATAATCACTATAGCATCGCACTAAGCTGAATGACGAAGTTTAACGAGTTTTACAATGTTCGGGATATTTCAGTTATGACAGCAGTGCTATTCTTTAATAAAACTCATAAAATTAGCCTAGAACTAGACCGTAGAGAAAAATTTCCGACGTAGAGCACAACGCAGTTATCTGTCACTACATATAGGTTCAATAAGGTATTTGCTAAAAAATCTATTAAGGGTCGTTGTTAGTCTAGAACTAGGTAATTGGCGGTATGCAGTGGCGGCACGACCAAAAAATATATTCACCAATATAGTAATAAACATTAGTGTATATATGAAAATGCTAATTGAAACACATTTACATGATCAATCGATTTTCTTTACTTTATTTCGTTTTATGAGAGATAAGGTGTACGGAGTATTTATTTAAAGTCACTACTAAAATCGCTAAAATAAAAATATGGATCTTATATAAATAAAATTTGTTAGGATGATTGCTCAAAGTAAACGCAGTTATCCAATTAGCGTTACATACTTCATACTTTGAAGATTTTTTCTACCGATACTTTTGAAAATTAAATACCTAATGGGAATCAGAGATTCCGTTTGCAGAAAAGACATAACTACATTTAATGTAACTACAATATTATTTTTCATTTATAACTTGTTCCTTCTTTTCAAGATTCAAGTGAAAAGTTTCCAAACTACAAAGTAATCAATCTATCAAAATCTGTTTTCAAAAAATCTTCCAAGACCAAAAAAGTTTGGGTACCACTGACTTACAGCAAGTCAAATTAAAATCATTTATTCAGTGTAGGCCTATGGTTACAAGCACTTGTGAAAATCGAAATTCCAATCCATCGGTTCGTAAATCTACGGCGGGAGACTATGTTAAAAATATGATACCTATATAGGTACCTACTTATGATTTTTTTAAGCTACAGGGAACCACGGTGACATATTCAGAATACGCTGTAATTAATCAATCAGTAAAAACTTTTTGAGTACTCAGGGCAACATGACTTTTTATTTTTCTCCGATGTTCAGAACACGAAACATACAAATATATTATAATTTATACAAGGCATATTATTAAACGGATTTTTTAATTTATTATAAACAATATATAATGGCCGTTTTTTCAACTGATCGTTAGTCTGTTCGTCCTCTTTGGTACATGTGGTATTACCAGTGAGAAAAGTCTATCCATATTTGCGTTATTCATATATGAAGGGTTCCGTATCATTATCTTGTACTTAGTTTGTTGTATGCGAGCTCCCTTATATCGGGTTGGCACAAAAGTAATGAGACACTTGGTTTAAGTTTTTACTTTTTTATTATTATTACAATAAAAAAAGTTTAGTCAATGATGTAATTACCATTAGTATCTAAGACTTCTTGCCAACGATCCGGCAAAGTTTGGATGCCTTTTGCCCAGAACTCTGATGGCTGTGCCTCGAAAAAGTTGTTCAACTCCGCCTCTACGTCAGAGAAATCATTAAATTGTTTACCCCGCAAATGCTGTTTCAGGGCTCTAAACAAATGATAGTCTGATGGGGCGAGGTCTGGGGAATAAGGTGGGTGGGGTATCGTCTCCCAGCCCAAGTTCTCCAACTGCCGGCGAACCACAGATGCGACGTGAGGTCGAGCGTTATCGTGCAGTAAAACTACATTGACTCGTCTTCGTCGTTTTTTCTTGATAGCGGCAGATAATTTGGTAAGCTGGGTTGAATATTTGTCAGCGTTTATAGTTTCATTGTGTAATAGCTCATAAAACAGTATGCCTTGCGCATCCCAGAAACAGCAAAGCAGAATTTTTCGGCGGTTCTTTTGACTCGGCTTCGGTTGAGTTGGTGGCGTTTCTTCTCGAGGCAGCCAAAAAGCACGACGTGTATCGTTCTCGTAATAAATCCATGATTCATCTCCAGTAACCAGATCTGACAAAAACTCTTTACGTCGGGGTCGCAGCAAAAGTGACTGACAGATAGCGACACGGACTGCACGACTGGCGTCTGTAAGGATGTGCGGTACCCACCGAGCCAAAACTTTTCGATAACCAAGCTCATGCAGATGGTGTTCCACGGCGTGGTGACTGCATTTAAGTGCTTCCGCTAATTCACGAGTGGTAGCATCCGGATTCAACTGCAGTTCGCGGCGCAAATCGTCATCATTCACTGCGGGTGAAGGCTCCTGTCTCCTGATTTAAAACGGTCAAACCATCGGGACACCGTCGCATGGCTTGTACTTCCAGCGCCTAATGCATTGTTGATATTGTCAGCCGCAGCTCGCACACTGTGGCCTAACAAGTACTCGTATAAGTATAGTGTTCGAACTTGTCGCTCGTCCATTTTTCTTCAAACTGACTAAACAAATCGCGAGCGCGGCTTTATATACCCTACACCAGAAGTACCTAGAATGTTCTACAACATTCTAGAATATTATCGAAAAAATTGATTTTAAAAAGGAAATGTTATAGATTTGTCTAGTGTGTCTCATTACTTTTGTGCCAACCCAATATTTATTTTGCAATAAAAATACATCATCTTTGAAAATTTTAACTATCTATCACGGTTCAAGAGATGGATAGACAGAGAGACGGACAACGGAGTCGTAGTAACAAAGTCTCGTATTACCTTTTAGTTATCGAACCCAATAAATGAGGGTTTTTAGTAAGTAAGGGACGACGAGAGAACAAAATAAATAAATAAATGAGGACATGTTCTTCTTCCGGATACTATCTGACAACTACATTTATATTTAGTTACGAAATAAGGCTATCTCAACCAATAACCATTGAATAACTGGTAATAATGATATAGCTAACACCTGAATTCAAAACATGTAACCAAATAAGCCATCAAATAAACCACCATCACTACAGCAAAAGCTGTCTTAATAAAAAAAGATAGAAATTTATTTTTACTCATTATCAAAGATTTGAAAAGGAAAACTATTCTTTAAAAGAAAAAGCTTTGTATTTCTACCCACAAAGAATCAGTCGGGCAATTCTACAAGGAAACACGAGGTCTTCTACCTATCTGCAAAGAAAAGTTTAATAAAACAACTCTTTAATGGGTTTGAGCTCGTTTACTTTAGTGTTTTCCTGCTTATTGGACGTTTCGCATCCTTTGTAAGTACCCCGGTCACTAAACTGAAATGTTTATAATTTAAAAATTATTAGAAAATAGTTCGGTATCTTCGAACAATACTTTTAGAAACTAATAGCGTCATTATTCCTTCATATTGGAAAAATTTTATGATAACAACACTTGTATCTATAGTCGAGAGAAGTAATTACTTGAGAAAATGTCGTAAGTAATATAAGTAAATATTTTTAACTAATAGACGCGAATTTCAATGAAGTACGAACTGGTAATACTTAGTCATAACAGTATTCTAACTATTAATAGTTCTTACTACGTTCACATTCTTGTTTATTTAGTAAAAATACCTTCTTAAGTTAAAACATATTCACAAGTTATTACATCTCTTAACTGTCTTTTTCCTATCCTATCCCTATTAGTGGTGCTGGCTTAGTAAATCCGGATTGAGTGCATGTAGTTAGTAGTAGTGTAGTTATGAATACTGGTTAAAAAACAAAACCTAATTTTCGAGCCTTTTATCATTTCAGCTATGAAAAGAATAATTTCAAAAACGAAAACCCGACTACAGCTTAATCAAGCTCTAAAAAGTTTGAAACAAGAAATTTATTTTATAACGATAGTAGCGATGATCAAAGGATAGAGTATTTATATATATATATATATATATATATATATATATATATATATATATATATAAATGCTTAAACATTTGATACTCTACACGGAATGATTGAATAATATTTTTTTTACTTTCTTACTTTATGATTATCTAGAGGGCGCTGTTGCCAATTTATTGTAATGTCACATAACCTATGACACGTAACACGGACAACTAAGGCGCTTCTAATGATATCTCATTTGTCCAGTTACGATGAGTAGTTTGGAGGTTATAAGAGAACAGATGAACATTCTTAAAAATTAATTCAAATCAAAATTATTTATTCAGTCTAGGCTGTTACAAGCACTTGTGAAAGTCGAGAGCCACGCCATCGGTTCGTAAATCTACGGCGGGAGATCTTGTACCGAGGGCTGCTTTTTTCTCCCTGTTTTATTTCATACATTGCGTCAGATTGAAAAATGACTTCATTAAAATATTAAGTCACTTTCCATTACAATATTAGAAAATATAAAAGTAAAACAGTATTTTCGTCAAATGTCAAACAAGCAACAAACATACATACATACTGGTCAAAATCATAACCCTCCTTTTCTCTTCGCCGTAATTTTATAAAAACGAACGAATAAAAAAGAAATCCTATCCGTAAGCAATATAAAACGGTAAATCCTTCAGACAGGTTTAAGCAGAAGCGCAAGCATTCTCTATAAACGGAAAAATTCTTTCTTTATTAAAAAATACACATATTTTTTATTTAAGTGCTTTTTAACAAAAAATATAACTATTAAAAGTACCTATAATCTATCAAAATCAAAGTACATATATCCATATAATCACATAGAAAACAATGTTAGTTGTGTTAAGGGGAGTTACCATAAGAAAATTGAGAAATGAGAAGGTGTATGTTTTTTCAAAATTATATTACGACGATAATTCCTCGATACATAGATTTAAATATATAATATATTTTCTTTAATAAGTAGTATATTCTCTAATGTGACTGGCGTCTCTCTAAAAGCCGTTGGGTTTTATTAGTTATACGATATACCTACTCTACCCTAAATATTAGAGATTATCGCAACTTACTTAACCCAAATCTAATTATATTTCTCCATTAGATTTAGACTTTAACACTACGAAGTAAGGTTAAAGCATAGAGGAATAAGTTCTTGAAGTATTCCGTAAAATAGTAAGAAATAATTTAAATCTTATATGTTTATTATTAGGATTCCCAATAAACTAGCGGCGTCTAGTCTGACAAATAGTAGATACGTTAAGTGTATTAGGTATTTAGATCAAGTTTTAGGAATAACTGTACGAAGTATCAAATTTTCATTTTTTAACCCAGAGAAATGAGTTACGTAACTCTCTCAACATCCGCACGGTCCTACCTCAAAGAGCTATTCAAAGAACGGAACTTTGAAACTTTATTAGGTAAAAAAGAACATGTAAATATAAACTCTAACAGTGCTATTAATAATTTACTCCAAGCTAAACCTTGTTAATTAATTATAACACTGTAATATTTTAGGGTAGGGAAATTCGTAGATTTTATAGAAATACTAGATGGATCGTGTATTTTTAGAAAATTTGTATAGCTACTGCCGAGTAAAAAATATCCGGTTTCTCTAATTTAATTTAATTCAATGTAGTTCTCGCGATCTTGTTTCTCTTAGAATGTTCAAAAATAGATTATTTCAGTTAAATTTTGAAGCTCAAAGAGTAAAAGCCAAAACGGTGGCAAAAAAAAAGTTAGCAAGCAGCACGTGTACGTCCACGCCAACGTCTAGCATTGCCAGACGTCCGGGTAAAGCCGGACATAGACAGGCTTTTTGATTGCGTATCCGGCCAAAATAAACGGTGGCTTGTCCTGCTTTTGTAAGGCTTTTTACATTTCGCAAACGAGTGAGCCCCGAGCGTGGCCGAGCGCAGGCGAGACGAAAGATTTATGGTAATAACAAAAAAAAAGGTTGACTTTTACATAAAAAATGTCGTACTTATTAATACTGAGACACAAAATTATCAATAACGTTGAGTGTCCGGCTACCCAAATGTCCGGCCAAACTGACCGGTATGTCCGGCTATTAAGTTTGGCGACCTGGAAACCCTTCGTAAGTCCGTCTGGCGCCGGCGCGCCGACTGATGTAGTGTAGAATTAGATCAGTGGAATTATAATACACAGTGCACCACACAGCACTCGGTCTCATTCTAAATTAGAGTCGCTCAAAGCATCCTTGATTAAAACAGCAGAAATCGAGCATCGTTATAGTCTGACGTGGGGTTGAAATAAATTGAGGAGTCACGATGGTTTTTTAGTTTTTAGCAACGTGCAGATAGACATTTCTTTTAACTCCAATATTACATTCTGTATTGTGCGTCTCTTTTTGTGCATATAAAAGTTTACGACGCAAATAGTATTTAGCTACTTATTTTTACCTGAGTATAGAACATATACCCACATATAGTAAGTTTATATAGTATATTAAATAATAGATAAATTTTTGAACAATTATAATAATAAAACATGATTGATAAATATTGACAGAAACAATATCAATCCTGCATTAATTTTTAAATACAACCTCCATCAGACTAGTTCGTAAATACGGAGTTTGCAATAGAAACATCTCATAAATATGTAAAAATAATGAAATAAACCTATTCAAGAGACGATTCATTAAAATAATGATGTGGACGAAAAAAGAAGATATAATAATGATATTGCTTGTAAATATTAAACTTATTTTAGTGCTGCTTTCAACCAAATAGATCCGCAGTCAAATATCGCTAAAATAAATATCAAACTTATCCACTAACAGTTATTAATAATTTATTTGTTATTTACACGGGCTCAACAGGTGATATCCACTAAATGGCGCTTAAAATTTTAATATTCATGATCCTTTCAACCAATGATTCTCTAATTTGGAAACCTTTCAATGAAAATAGGTATCAGATGGCGATAGAAAATTTAATTAAAGTATAGTACATTGTAAGACTAACGAATATTATAAAGAAGGATATTTGATTGATAATTTGCATCGAATAGACTCCGAAACAACTGGATCGCTTTTAAAAATTCTTTCACCGGCTGGAAGCTACATCCTACGCGGTTGACAGAGGCTACCTTTAATTTACGCTGCTGAAAATAATGTTTGAAAAACCCCTGTATTTTTTATACGGTTACGATTACGTATATTAGTTTTGGAAACATTAAAAAAAACTGATATTTGTTGTTTTTTAGAACTAATTTATTAAAATTAATTTTTGCTTTCGCAAAGTCCTTGATCATGTCCCATTTTGATAAAAAGTCTGCTAATATTAGCATATCGTTTGCATAAAACTTGTTCAAAGAGCAAGTTTAGTAAAACCCAGCATTAAAGCAGTAAGCTTATTTATCTTTTAACCCTGATGTACACAAGAATATTGCCTCGAAAAAAAAGGAGGATAATCCCTATGCCATTTTCGCCGATGATGCGGCGATGCTGATGTTTACATTTTATGAGATAAGACTTTTGCCCGGAACTCGTTGTTAATAGTCGTCCGTTATCCCATAGAGAAATATTTTTAAGCTGGATTATAAGTCAACGTTCCGAACCTAAATCCAGACTGAACTATGTGATTACCTAATGTTGTCGAAGTCTGTCAAGTTAATATTTCTATAATATATCTTAATACGTGTTTCAAAAAAATCTTTGAAATTTAAAACTGTTTAAGTAACAAGAGGCTATCGTGTAACTCTAATTATTTCGATTTGGTTAACATCGGATTCAATCAAAATGCATTCAATGATTAATAATGATAGATTCATTACTATGATTCATTAATAATGAAACGAAATATCGTCATAACATCGCTTGTATATAATTAGTGCTCCTATTTACTTCATCAGGCTCGGCCAAATAAGTCTAGCACTTGGAACACTATTTATACCCTATCCGTCTTAATAACTTAATAATTGTGTAATAATTTTGTTTAATATTGTTACGACTTAGGATTCGGTACAAAAATTAACGCCAATTAAATTCACAATACGATTTTATTTATTTAGTCAAATAACAAAATACACACTTAAAACTTCACTATTTCACGTCACTACTCTTAATTCACAACACTATTGAATCATCGGGATAGTTAGTTCACTTCATTAGTTTTCGCTTATAGATTCGCTCTTATTCGCTCTCGTATTCAGTTCGCTAATCACTGAAAGAATGCAGGGACGGGTAGTCCACCCCGTATTTATTGGGGCCGATACCACTTCTAGATTGTTTTAGGTTAGGACCTAGAACATTTTAGGTTGGCCGCGGCTCTAGCGGTGTGTTCGAGGCATTACCAAAAAATACTAGAATGGTTACCCGTTCCTTTCTTCCCCTGTTATTTTCCTTTCTCACCGACGTACAATGAAACACGAAGGTGTTAGCGCGGAGTGTCATATTGGGTCTAGTAAGCTATCCTAAAAAAAAGAATATACTACTGCGGACTCTTATTGTAAATCTATAAAAGAAGAATATCTCACCTTGCCTACGTTGCTAAAGAACTAGGGATTGATCACAAAACAGTTTCCACGCATTTCAAAAGCTGTGTACACAAGCTTATTGAAAGAAACCTAATGAATCGTGTACTCATTTGTGATTCTTTATTACGGCGTAATGAAATCGAACCATTTTTGAAGAAGCTGATAACTATGAGAAGTGGACGTATGATAAGAACGTGCGAAAAAAGGTCATAGTCAAAGGTCGGTCAGGCTTTACAAACTGTGGCGAAACCCAGGTTAACTCGCAACAAGGTGATGCTGTGTGTGTGGTGGGATTGGAAAGACAATTTCATTATGAGCTGTTACCGCTAGGCAGAACTATCGATTCTGAACACTACTGCAAACGACTGATGTGATTAAAGCAAGAAGTTGAAAGAAAGCGGCCAGAATTAATCAATAGAAGGGGTGTGGTTTTTCATCAGGATAACGCTAGAGCTCACACAACTTTTGCCGATCAGTAAAATTAAGAGAGTTAAGCTGCAATGGTTATGCATACGCGCTATAGTCCTGACCGTGTTGTGCATATGTAAATTTATGAAACAAGTAGTATCAAATGATTTACCAATGGCTTCATTATAAAATTTAACCTAATATCGAGGGCTTCATTATAAAACTTAATTCACACGATCGTATTTCATCAGTATAACCAATTTGTTATAAAAATATATTTTTTAATTACAATTATAGTCATTCTAGAAAAACAAAAATATAGACTTAATACCCTTTTCCACCAGTAAACTGAGCCTGTTGTATTCTTTTTAATTAAGAACCGTCAAGGGAATGAGTGAAGTTTTATAATAAAGCAGCAGGGAGGGTTTTATTGTTCATTAGCAAATTTTAATCTATACTTTGATCATACTTTTGTTTTAGATTATTAGGATTATTATTTTAAATATGAGATTACTTATTTAATTAAAATACCAAATAGGTTTCTAGCATTTAGATATCAGTTTTTATACCTTCGGCACCGAATCTAGAGGTTGAGCAAGTGGGTGTCACCATCACCATAGTATGTATAACACGATTAAAGAACAGAACAATCTTAAAAGGGCTACGGTAGGGGTCATGGTTTCAACATTGCGTCGTAGGATTTCGACATTCACAAGCGCTTGTAGCAAACTAGACTGAATAAATAATATTGAATTCAAATAACGTGTCTTCCGAAGCACAGAGAAGATCTAGATAATGATTTTTTTCGTCACCCATGCTATGACTGGGCTTCGCGAAATTATCTTAACAGCCGTATCGCAGACCTACGCCGCTGCACCATCGAGCTCCTGTATCGTACTCCTGTTAGTAAGTTTTTATTTTATTTATTATTTCACGATATTGTAATACTAATGACCTTTGTTCACACTAGATTAGAAGTGAGCAGAGCTCGTGGAAGGACGAGGACCGCAGAAAGAACAACACCAGCTTGGCTATTGGATGGTCATTTTTATCGTCCACAATAAAATATTACATTCATCAAAGATAAAAGACATGCCTCAGACAATAATAAATTTAGACGTACACACGTCAAGTCGTCCTTTTAGCGGAATGCCGGATGCAGTTGCATTGATAAGTGTCATTTGTCAGTGTGACATATACCTCGTGTGTTCATTTTGAAAGAAAACTTTTTACTGAAAAAAAAGTAATATATTACTCTCATTTTTTTTACCGAATTTGGATTGTTAAATTTTAGTTTATTTTTATCGCAAATTCATTTGTTTATATTTTCTCAGGATAGAGGGAAAGAAACAATTACGTGCAACTGCCACTTCGCTATTTAAGGCAGCGAAAAAACCGATGCAGATTTTCTGCGAGCTGAAAAGTTTTCCTGTAATTCGTAACTTCGTCTATTATACAATACAGCGATACAAAGAGACAAGTTCTCTGCAAGATCGCCAAACGAGTGGTCGGCCACGCTCTGTGAGAACGCCCGCGAACATCAAAATCATCTGAAAGCGACTTCGCCGAAACCCGTATAGAGCAGGGGTCGGCAACCTGCGGCTCGCGAGCCACATGCGGCTCTTTGGCTGGGAAGCTGCGGCTCTTAAGCTCCGAACAAAAATATTCGGCACCACTTCTATCTCTCAGCCACACAGTCTTTGCTTGTACCCGCTTTTCACCCGCTCAGTCTGGACGAGGCTATTGAAGTACAAATTAGTGTTGTAACTTTGTAACTAAATGTTTAATTGTTTTATTTTTTTACTTGAATTATAAATAATTATTAATACCATAATTATGTTTAATTTTTTTATGAAAAAAACTACTCATATATGAATAAATAAATATTTTTTTGTCTTATAAATAAACAGATTAAAATTACTTTATTTATGCAAGTACTATTTATTGTGATTGAATCACCATGATTGACCGAAAGTAGTTGATTCCGTGCATCGGGAGGCACGTTAAGCCGTTGGTCCTGCGCCTGATCTCTCACCGGTCGTGTCGGTCAACCGTCCCATCGGATATAGAGAGTAGAAGGAAGAGACAGTGAACTCTAAGAATGCGAAACCTAGTTGGTCACAATAAGCAAAGTCCTGCGCAGTAAGTCGATGTCAGTGAGAGTATGACTACATTACTCATTTATTGTAGACATAAAAACATTTTGTGGCTCTTTAAAAACTTAAAAATGTTATAAATTGTAACTTTTGGCTCTTTTGACTCAAAAGGTTGCCGACCCCTGGTATAGAGCTCAGAAGAAACTCGCTCTGCAGACTAATATTTCGCACGTTTCAGTGAACAGAATACTGAAATATGATCTAAAAGCCTATAGCCGTACAAAAGTTCACTTTTTAAACGATCGTCTTCGTGAGTTACGACGCGAACGTTGTCCATTGCTGCTGAGGGGACATGACGCCAGGAAGATACTCTTCACCGACGAGAAAAATTTTCCTGTCGAAGAAAACTTCAACCGACAAAACAATAAAGTGTACGCTAAAAGCAGCAAAGATGTCCCAGCTTCTGCACAGATTGTCTTGCGCACTCATCATCCGACTAATGGTATGGTGGGGAGTTTCGTATGAAGGTGTCACTCCGCTCCATTTCTGCCAACAAGGTGTCAAGGTGAAAGCCAAGAATTATCAGAGTGACATTTTAGACCCCGTGGTGAAACCCATGTCTGATACGTTTTTTCACAATAAGTATTGAGTTTTTCAGCAAGACTCGGCGCCATCCTATACGGCAAAAAGCACCCAAGCTTGGTTGAGGGAGAATGCGCCGGCCTTCATCGCGGCGGACGAGTGGTCCTCCTCTAGCTCCGACCTCAAGGATTATTCTTTATGGACTGAATTAGAGTTCAAGGCCTGCCGAAAGCCCCACCCAAACTTGGAGTCACTGAAGCGAACCCTTGTTCGAGAAGCAAAGCGAATTCCGCTAGAAAAGATTCGTGCCGCCATTGATAACTGGCAAAATCGTCTAAGGGCCTGTAATAAAAACAAGGGCGGTCATTTTGAATAAAATATATATTATTATCTATTTAATGGTTACTGAACATTTTAAAAAGAGAATTATTAAAAAAGTTATGCATCCTTTATTTCGTCTCAAAACTTATGAACACACGAGGTATGTTTAGGATTATAAATTATAATCATATTTATTTAAGAACTTTATCTTTGATTGATATTAACATCTGATTCATTAATATAACGCCCTTAACAGGAATGTAGACCTGCTTCCCTAACAGGTAATGAGATTAAGTATTTTAGCGGAACAGATAATTCTTAGAAGGCTCGATTTTAATAAAACTCACAAACATGAAAATATGTGAACAATTCGCAGAAAAATCGTTGAACATACATTAAAAGAATACATCGCCGTGGTACATAAAAAGCATCATGTTCTATTGTAATGGTTGATTTTAACCGACTTCGAAACAAAACTGTTTACATGTTATTGGAAAGATAAATGCTGATACATGATTTTTTTGTCTTATCTTCTTGCTTTGCTTTCTAGTTCTAGTTAACTTTACAAGGGTGGCGTGGGTGGTGTGGGCAACCATTCACGGCCTCGCAGGTAAAGGGCTACGTGCCTTTTTTTTCATAAAACCTAGCAAAAATTAGAGAAATCCATATTTAATATAATAAATAAGATACAATTAACTAGAAAAATATAATATTGTTTGATTTCTTTATAATAAAACCTTTTTTCTTTGGACCTATTTAAAGCCCTCGGAAAATGTCCCATATTAAATTTAGGTCTAGTGACGTCACTGTAACTATAACGACCTTCGTGGTTATAGGTGGGTCGCACGCCTGTTTCAAGGTCATCTCCATCTAGATCTATGAGGTCCCGGGTTCAATACCCGGTCGGGTGAAAGTAGAAAATGGACTTTTCTATGTTATCCCTGGTCTGGATGTTATGGTTTCTTCGTTTTCTCAGATAGGGTAAAAGCCGGATAGTTGTCTCGGAAGGAAACTTGCCTCAGTTTCGAATACACTATGTTAGGCTTGTTGATCGTAAGTGGACTTGTTTATAAACGGAAGTGCCCCCCATGTAGGTCTTGGTGTCGTATAAGCCGTTGAAAAAGACGCGCTTGGTTTGTCTGTGTGAACAAAAATCTTCGACGGCGATGCTTTGACAAGGCTCAGAATTATATTAGCAAGTAATCTCTGTTAAATATTTTTATTACTGATTACGATTTCAGTATTTTTTTTGTGTTTTTGCATAAATTTGGGTTTAAACTGCACTGTTTATTACTTAAATAAATAGAGCAAGTATCCGTATCAAAAAGGATAGTAGCCCTATTGACTTTTGCGAATAGTTGCCTTACGGCAAAAATCTGTAAGTATAATTTTTTTAACGAGCAAAGACAGTTTTTTTTCTTGGTGTTTTTGCATTTCGTTTTACTAATAAAAGACAACAGCAAAATGCCTCGTAAGTATAAACGAAAGCTAGGCGTGGTGCCGCGCCACATCAGCTGGACAGAAGACAGTTCAAAGAACTAGATAAAAACCCCGGCTTCTGGTGATAATAAATGCTAATGCCAAAATAGATTATTATATTTCTATATCTTTTAGATTAGTACTTACTAATTAATACTTTAATAATTTAATTAGTACCAATAAAAGGATCTCAGTAAATAATAAAGACTGAATTCTTAACTTAATCGTAGATAATGTTAAAGTTAATTGTCATATTGTTCTATCGTTTTGAACATAATTATATTTCATTAATATTTTGGATATCTTAATACCATTTTGGGGTCTATTTTTGTTGTAATTTAATAATAATAGTTTAACTTTAATAATGAATTAATAAAAGATTGTAGTAAATAATAAAAGCTAATTACTTTAATTAATATAAGTTAATTTTTTTTGGAAAATACATAGACAGGCAACTATCCTTACATAAGGCAAGTATCCCCTGAAACATTTTTAACGCTACTATCCGCCATAGTAGGCAACTATCCCCTTTTTTAGAGGTCAAATAAAATAGGATTTACTCAAAACTAATAATATTTATATTTAATAAAATTGGCTACGATAATAGATTAATAAACGATGTTCAAGAATACACTTTGAATAAAAATAACTAATATACATTTTTAATAAAAGATCTTTTTTTTAAAGTGTGGCAACTATCCGGCTTCTACCCTACTCCTTAATACGGATGTTCCAGCCAATTTTTTTTGGAACTTTTGCAATGTATGTGATGTTGTTTAATATATATTATTTTTATCATTAAAAATTCCCGAGTTCGAGTCCTGCACGTGTAGCATGACAAACTCGAGAAACGCTTTGTCCACACCCATATGTCACTTTCTCGGGGCGAGAGTGAGATGTTGTATGGGCGAGAGTGAGATGTTGTATGGGCGCACCCGAGAAAAGTGACATTTGAGTGAAGACAAAACGTTCTCGAGTTCGTCATGCTACGCGTGCAGTATTAACTTTTCTATATTATCTCGGGTTTTGGTGTTCCGTTGTTTCAGATACTCCGAAGATTAAGCTACATAACTAGGAATCTAAGCAATATATGATATTAAGTATAGGGACGTTATATATAATATTGTGTGGATGATGATGTAATATTATTTAATATCAAAAAAGTATTTCCCTAATATGCCAAAATGTTAATTTTATTAGTAAACATTTTAAACAACAAGGTCAATTTTTTTATTTTGATACTAAGAAGTGAAATAATGCTACACTGTTTTCATTTTAACTACAGAAAATGTAAACAATGATCCTAAAACTTTGTAAGCCGATTAATAACTAAGCTATTAAATTACGTAAGCAACATATAACAAAAACAAATAGTGAAAAGGGTTCACTGCACTTAACAATAATAAATGTAATTAATTTGGAAATAATAATCCAAGAAAAAAAATGGCTTTTGTGTAATAAAGTAGTGGAGCAGTGAGAGTTGTATTTTGTTTTGTTAATTCTTAAAACGTTAGTAATTCTTATTGCTCTCTCTTATTATCAATATGAGCGACCAATATGCTGTTTTAGGGGTCCGTAAAATAACAAAACGTCATATTTTGACGTTTTTTTTAATACTTGTCTCCTTATATTATCTAATATACACATCATCTCATATCATCATCATCTAATGCACAATTTCTCTTATTGAAATTTGGGATGGAGGTTGTTTGATTAAAGATTTTATTAAAAAAAAGGAAAAAATAAAAAAGAACATTAAAAAATAACGAAAGATGCAATCAATCGTCATAATTGAAAAAGGCTTTCTTTTAAACCTGTTAAGAGAAAATAGGAACCTATTGATATAATTACAAGCTCAAAAAATCTGTCGGGTTTCCCTTTAATATTCCCAGTCCCAATATCAATTACATCGCAGCAGTACTTATGAAAACCTGCTTTATACCTTCAGAATTTAATTAGTTACAAATATAAGAAGTGCTTAACTTCAAACATATCTACGTAGGTAAGGTAGGGCACTCAATTTTCACATAAGCCGTTCTTTGACTGTAACAAAATTTATTACATCCAGAATAAATATTGCTTGAAGATCGAAAACCTTTTTGCAAAAAAAAGCGGATGAATTAGCAGGCAAATATGTACTTGCTCTAAATGCAATTTATGTAAGTATACGACTAATATTGGAGATTTAACCTGGAATTTTGATATAACAACAAGCAAACTACGAACATAGTGAGTATTTTCGACAAATTAACATTTAGAACATTAAACGTATTTAATTTTCAACCGCACCCTTAACTGTAAATACAGATACAATATCGAAAACAACCGGCTCGATATATAAATGGGTATCACTACGTTACCTCTGTGTTAATAAAATGAATGATCATAAAAGTAGACGCCACATATTGGTGATAGATTACCCATATTGCACAAGTTTGGTAAAACGATCTATCTGTCCGTAGAAAAGTGCTTTCTCACGGCTGCCATAAACGATGACGGTCGTAAACAAAAGTAAAATCAAAGGTTAAATATTTATAGTATTGTTTTTGTAGACATGGGTCCGTGTCCGTAACCACGGCCGAGGGTAGGATATAAAGCAGTCGAGACGTCGTGAAAAGGGTATTTAAAACAAATGTGTTTAATCCCACTCATAAATATTAATTTGTAATTATTTGATCACATAACGCGCTCGTTTTACAGAAGGGTAAATATAGAATTTATCTCCACATGTTACGGTTCTGGCACACCTCTTTCGGATCCTTCAAATTCGTATATTGGCACGTACCTATTTACCGGTTAGGTCATTGAGCATTTTTCGTGGAAATATTTTCGCTCTATTTCCTTTCAAGTCTCCTAACAATGCCTTTGTATATAATTAGACTTCTAATTGTTTAAAGAGAATAAAAAGTGTTTTAAGCACTGCTAGGTGTATGTACTATGGTATAAAATATTAATTAATTGATACAGTTTAATCGTGAAAAAGAGCTAATGTGACAAAGGATTTATTCGACCAAAGCACGAAAAAGGCTTATTTTTTCAATAATCTAAAACTGCTTATTTGTAATAATAAACGAGGGGGGGTTGGGTTAATATACGAGTATATTAATATAAACGACTTAAACAGATAGTAGATTTGATTTCCATTTGTACTCAATAATTTTCTTGCTAAATTAGAAAGTTGCTTCTTCATATCTCGTTTAAAGGAATGGACATTGTCGTAAAATAGAACCACAGAATGTAATGTATATACCCACAAACCTAAATACCCAACTTTTTATGTTCTCTTTATAAAATCGGTTATATTATGAAAGTTTTTTATATTAACCTAACCATCTATTACTTTTATACCTATTCTATTTTGTGGAAAAATTGAGTTTTATTTCGATTATTACTTTCCGCTACATCTAGCCAGACCTAAAGAGTGGGCGGGAAGGCACTAGCAAATTTATATAGAATTGGCAACACTGGCGGTACTCGAAATTCGAATAAATTGCGTATAGAGCAATATAAATCATATCACATTGGATTATTATCGCCTATTTATTTAAATTAGTTTTCCATTTTTATATACGAACTTATACCATGTTTAAGAGCAAAATAAACGTATTTGTATTTGTATGAAACATATTTCTTTTTAATAATGCGTTATTAAGTTTTGCACTTGATTTAGTAATTAACTCTATCTGTAATGAATTAAGGTTTTAAATCATGTGAAAAACAATTTTTTATAAGCTGATATGCTACTAACTGAGCAAAGTTATAATATTTTTAATAGTGAAATTTTAATAAAAATTCAGTGGATATTTTAGCCGAGACCACTACGAGATTTTATAATAACCGTTGTAATTTAAGAGTAAATTAAATATATTTTAACACTTTCGCGCCACTGTCTTGTAAGTACCAATTCTCGTTGACGTGTCTACGATTTCGTCTGGTTTCTTAAGTTTCGTTTACTTACCAATATTCGATTTTATATACCTGTCAGTTTTCACAAATGGAAAAATGAGATTTAACTTGGGCCACGTTCATTTATTGAAAACGCAAACGGGCGAGAACGACATTTATTACACATGACGGGTATTTGATGAGGACCGCTCAAAATATTTTTCGTTTTTTTTATCATGCGTAAAGTGGACACGAAATTAGGGACTTCGTTGTGTTTGATTTCCATATGGGTTTTTGGGAATAAAATTGATCATTTTATTACGTTTTATGTCCGTCTGAATAAGTGGTTTACGTTTTCATTTTGTCCCTTACGGTAGAGGCTGAATCATATACTGTCACTACTTGGAACATGGCTGACAATTCAGTAGACACAAAATAGATTTAGTTTTAATCCTGTCTTGCTTTATTTTAAATTCTGTCAACTATCTAACATTATTAGTAGTAGATTACAGCGAATTTAATTTTCTAGTTATGATGAAGGGAGTTCAACTTCCATGCCTATCATATAAGCCATTTCTTGTTATATTAAAGCAAACAAATACGTATTTAATATTTTTCTATTACCTGACAGACGGATTAAATAGAATCTATTTTTTACCCAGGCATTATCCCTAATATGTTTGTAAGCATAGATTTCTTATATTTTTTTTTTTATAAGGGATAGGGGGCAGACGAGCAAACGGACATGAATTTTAAATTTATTTATGGGTAGGATTGCACAGATTAACCGCGCGGTGCATGGCCTCCGGGCCGATCCCGCGCATCGCCCACCATGAGAGGGACATCGCTGAGTTTTAGTGGGTAAACTTCTGTTTCTTGTCTAGCCCCTTCGGGGGTAGGGCCACAAGAGGAGTCCCACATCACCCGTGGAGCCCGCGCAGGGTGAAGCGGATATGCGTAACGCATTTCTCAGCGTAAAAAAAAAGGATTGCACAAATGCGCATCTCCGGTCTCGGTTCTCGAGTCAACACCAGCATCTTTTATTCTCTCTCAGTCTAGTAGATTCTGAGGATTTTGAGACGTGCATGTTCGGGACAATGTATGACGATGTTGATCAGCGGTCAGTCGCCCTTCTCATGCTTCGCTGGTTTCTAGAGACCGAAAAGTCGATGTTCGAATACGTTGAAGACTCGAGTGCGATAGTATTTTCGTGAACGTCTTCGCCTCTCGAGACAATCCGTGACAATCTACCTTAACTTTTTTATTGAATCCAAAATTGGAAGAAAGATTATCGTAATATGCGCGATGGCACTTGTTTTGAGATCCTGGATTGAGTTACTTGTCTTAATCTTGGCTTTCCTCTAGCTATTTTTATGATTCTAATTTATCTGAAGAGAACTTTGGGTGTATGACAGATTACTTCTACTTTTATTATTAATTAAACATGTAACGGACTGGTGTTCTTTTTTCTCTCATTTTCTGTTGTTGACCTCCGTGCCCGAGTAAATTGCACGTTAAATCGCATTTTTATATAAAATATTAAAGTAATAAACGCCGCTCTACGGTGTCTCAACTACTCGCATTTTGCCATTGTAGATAGTACAACCTGAAGTCCAATATTATTAGTACATCGTATTTTCACTAATCATCTGTGTGATCTTGTAAAAATAATGTTTTCAGAGCCCTAAAGGTCCTGGGTTGAATACCCGCTAAGTTAATGTCGAAAATAACCTTTTTTTGTTTCAGATACTCTACCTATGAGGAATCTAAGCAATAGGTAGGTATGATGACTGAGTAAAAAAATCTATTTAGTCCACCATTATCAGTAAAATATTAGATACGTATTTTTTTCCATTCGATTTATCATGTTATAGTTAAATATAATAAATCCCTTCAAGAGTTTCTGTCTGAGTATGAAGTGCAAATACTCTGCAGCAATTAGTAGGTTCAATTTTTAAGTACACACAATTTATCAAGGAAAGGAATTCTGTTAATTATTCGTCCGTTTCCTTTCGCAGGAATGCTGAAATGAAATACGAAGTACTTTTTCAAGAAATATAATGGAATGGAACTGATTTATTTACATTTCGTGGTTTCACTCTCAAGACAAATATTTCGTGTTGACATTAGAAGGTGACTTAAGGTTTTATTATTGAGGAAATTTCTCGATTTGTTACAGGAAATGCTGCGTTATCACAAGATATGACTTTAGCGATATTTCGAAGGAATCTTATCGTTGAGTTTATTATATTTACCAACAACTTTCGTTTAAAACCTAAATGTAAAACAATCTAGAAATTTGGCTAGGGCCCATTATTGCAGTATAACGCAGTGCCCCAGATGGGTAAGTCAAATAAAAAAATGTAAAACAGAACAGAAATAACTAAAATACTTTAATGTAATATTTCTGAATTCGTTTTCAACTAAATAATATCAATATGCGGTATAAACTGAAGTAATGCAAATTTATTCAAGATGAACATCTAGGAGCATGTCAAAACTGTATACAAACATTATAATAAGTAATGACAGAGATGGAGATATGTGCATTGTAACGGTGCCCCATGTCCCGTGTAACACTGAGCCCCATCTTACCTTATATACGTTTAATTAACGCAAGGATAAGGGTTCCTAAGTGTTGGCTGAGTAGTGCCCACTATAAATTACATCCCGTTAATGAGCTCGACTATTTTAACTAGGTATTTTTGAATAGAATGAATGAACCTTAATTAAGTTGTTTTATGTTTCTGGTTAACTTATTTATGATTATGTTGGAAGTAAGTCACGCTTATCCTCAGATAAACCTCACCTTACCTCAATGTGGGTATTTAAATAATGAACTATATAACTATTTCTTATAATTTGAATTAATAAATAAAATAAAAACAAAAACCCGCTTATGTGAAAAACAATGAACTTACGTAGGCGGGTTTTTGTTTTTTTTTTTTTAATTATAATTTTATTTATATCCTTTTTTAGACAAATTACCAGGTTGGTTCAGAAAGTAAATAACAAAATCCGTATTTAGAAACTTTTTTATTTTATTATTTTTATTAATATTACGGTAATTATAACCATGAATAACCTTTTTAAAATGATTGTATTGAGCCCTTTTTTGTCGTTTTTGTTATCACCTATCTAAGAACACTTGAGCTGCTAAGACGAATCTAACGATACCTCAATTATGTAAATTCGTTCAGCGGTTCTGAAAATGTGAGGAAATAAAGAATATTACATACATACATAAAAGACACGCGCGCAAAACATATCTCTCCATTTGCAGTCGGGTAAAAATAGACCTATAATCGATAACACTGATATTGTCTAGAATAGATGCGTAGGGGTAAGTAGCTATACCTAATTTCAGATATAGGTTAATAATATATTGTTTCCAACGTGACGTCATCTCTGAAGTCATGGAATCAATTCTCGATTTGTAAAATACAGAAAACTGAATTTTCAAAGTTATTTTCTAAATATTAAATAAATTTATTGATTTATATAATGATTAAGCTCAAAAAGCACTGGACCGCGTTTAAAACTTATTTCACCAATAGGTCATCGTCATCACGAGTAGGGCAATCCTGTAAAAATCCAAACCCGAATTTGAATTCATTCATGTGTCCAAATCCACATCATTTAGTGTAGAAGTTCTATTGATTTTTTGTATAAAAACAAAAAACAAAATTGATTACCTACATGTCTCAGATATTCTATTCCTATGTCATTTCGAAACTCACTTCACTTATGCCACGAAACGTTTTACTAATGCAAGATTGAGCGGATGCCGCTTTTTGAAGTGAATTGGACACCTGGGTAAATTCGAATTCAAGTTTGGTTTTTTCAGAATCGCAAGGCAGCTTATTAATGTCCTCAATACCAGACGTGACCCACAACACACGACCAGTGCAGATTGGTGGGTGTACCTTCCGAAGCACGAAGTTGCTCGAGATAGTGAATTTCATATCATCCATACTATAACGCGCCTTGCGAAAGGTTGCTTTACTTCGGCATCGTAGATTAAACGCACAAACCACTGTGCCATCGAGCTCCACTTCAATAGGTACTATAAAGCTACATTATGGTGACTAAAATAGGCTATATTTTATTATTGTATTACACCATTATACACTACATTAACTGTAGGTTATAATTTAGCAATTTGTTATTGGATAGTAGCTCCCATAGAAAGAATTAACAGAGTTGGTATACATTCGATTTCGCAACTTTTCTAGGCAGAAATACTGTATTGGAAGACTACTGTATTTTTGTAGATGTTTAATGTTTTTGATTCTATTTAATACTTTCGGCATATTATAGTCTAAGAGATTGTGACATAAACGTAACAGAGCTTTCAAAAGCTAGATATTTTCATCATCATCATTTAGAGGTCAGACGTTGGAACACCACCACATTTATTTTTTATTTTTCTAAATTCGAAATTCAGTTTTATTACTAAATAACTATTAATCTATAAAAATCTATAATGAAATTGTCGGCCGTTTACCAGACGCTGCCGCTGACAACTTCCCTTTCAGAAAAATAGTATAAGTTTCTTCGATTCGTGTCGCACATGTAATTAGATTGACAAAAAGTGGTCACGCTATTGATATTCACCAGATGAAATCGACATTCGATACCTCGAAATCACCGCGAAATTTCCTCGAATTTACCTCGAATTTAGACATCAAATTATCAAATTTCCGCAAAAACATTGTATTTGTTAATTATTGTTTAACGTTTAAAATAAGTTTTAGAAGCTACGTATATACCTCGTGTGTTCATAAGCTTTGAGACAAAATAAAAGTTGCATAACTTTTTTAATAATTAACTTACATTTCTAAAATTTTCAGTAATCATTAAATAGATAATAATCAACCATTAATATATATATATATATATATATATATATATATATATATATATACTTGTTTTTATTACAAGATTTGGCTAGTCATCAATGACGGCACAAATCTTTTCTAGCGTATTCGCTTTGCTTCTCGAATAAGGGTTCGCTTCAGTGACTCCAAGTTTGGGTGGGACTTTCGGCAGGCCCTGAGCTCTAATTCAGTCCGTTAAGAATAATCCAGCGGGTTGACGTCGGGACTAGAGGAGGGCCACTCGTCCGTCGCGATGAAGGTCGGCGCATTCTCCCTCAACCAAGCTTGGTGTTTTTTGACTTATGGGATGGCGCCGAGTCTTGCTGAAAAACCCATTCCTTATTGTGAAATAACGGCATTGTGGCCCTAAAATGTCACTCTGATAATTCTTGGATTTCACGTTGACACCTTGTTGGCAGAAATAGAGCGGAATGACATTTTCATACGAAACTACCCACCCTACCATCACACTAGCCGGATGATGAGTGCGCAAGATATTCCGTGCAGAATTTAATTAGACAGTAAAAGTTTTCTCGTCGGTGAAGAGTATCTTCCTGGCATCATGTCTCCTCAGCAACAATGGACAACGTTCGAGTCGTAACTTACGAAGACGATCGATTAAAAAGTAAACTTTTCTGCGGCTATAGGCCTTTACCTTAAGGTCATATTTCAGTATTCTGTTTACTGAAACGCGCAAAATATTACTATGCAGAGCGAGTTTCTTCTGAGTGTGACATGCATTTCGGCTAAGTCACTCTCGGATGATTTTGATGTTCGCAGGCGTCCTCAGAGAGCGTAACCGACCACTCCTTTGGCGATCTTGCAGAAAACTTATCTCTTTGTATTGTGTAATAGACGAAGTTACGGCTTACAGGAAAACTTTTGAGCTCGCGGAAAATCCGCATCGGTTTTTTCGCGCCTTAAATAGCGAAATGACAGTTGCACGTAATAGGGATGATGACTGGGTAAAAAAAATGCAATTCTATTGAGTCCGTCAGTCAGATAATAGAAAAATATTAGATACGTATTTTTTTTACTTCAATTTAACAAGAAATAGCTTAGATTTGAGTAGAAAACGTACTCTAACGTGACGTCATGCGAAATTTCAACTTAATGTAACGCCGTAATTTTATGATTACGAAAAAAATAATAAAATACGTGTTTAATATTTTTTAACACTCTACCTGACGGACAAACAAACAAAAATTAGTCATCATCCCTATTGTTTCGTTCCCTCCATCACGAGAAAATAGAAACAAATAAATTTGCGATACAAATAAAGTAAAAGTTAACATTTCAAATTCAAAATCGATAAAAAAATTAATAACAGACTGTAAATTTTTTTTTTTTCAGTATAAAGTTGGCTCAAAACTTATTAACACACAAGGTATAGACAATTCTTGTTACCCAATATACCTGCTTTTGACTGTATTAAGGTCTCCAAGCTTTTGTGTATTCGGTTTGGTGTGCGAAGTTTCATAACTTTAGTTGGACGGTTGGAAGCTTAAAAGTTCACGAAACTTAAGCCAACAACACTTTTGAAACGCGACCAGTGGGGATGATGATGAAAGTTTTATGTTATTTAGTGGATTGACGCGTAAATTTAGATGAGATGTGATTGGTTTCAACGTACCAATACGCACTGGACTGTAAAGAAAAATTAATTTAGTGTACAGATACAATATTTCAATGATTCGGAGAAAATGTATCATTTAAAATTTAGAATCTATCGCGACCGGTAAATGACGCACGAGAGCGACGTAGACAGAAAGCATTATCATTTCAATTCTCTATAACCATAAAGTTCATGATGCTATGCAAAGAATTGCATTCCAAAAAAATATAAATAAATTAGACAAGACAAAAAATCTTTCGCACGTTATATTATTATTAATATGTTTGTATTTAAATCGAAAGACTATTTGTATAAGCATGGATATTGACAGTTCTTTGTATGTAATTATCGTAGAAAACAATTTCGATTAAACTCGATGTATGTTGCATTTTGGTTACGGCGGTTGATGTTGAATTTGACGGTTTTAACAAATGCTTTGTTTTGTACACAAAGCGGCATATTAGGTTCCCATAAAATATCAAATTTACGTATTCATTTTGAATTGTGCTGGGAGAAATTGGACTGTATTGTATAACCTAACGAGCTGTACAAAAAATATTATAGCGATATGCTAATGTTTCCGGGAAAAAAATATTGATGTGTATAAATAAAATACAAATTAAAATAAAGTAATTTAATGAAAACTTACAAAAAGTATTTACAGGTTAATGTGAATATACTTAACACTAATAAGTACAATCAATATTATGGCATTCAGCTACCTTACGCGAAAGAGCAACTGAAAAAATGGGACGTTAATTGACTTTGCGCAGTTGTTACGTTTCATTTAGCTCTACGAATATAAAGTCTATTTTCCATTTTCTTACTTGACTTCAGGCACGTCATGTGGCTTTTTCTAAAATTAAAATGGATGGACAAGGTTCATTTCGGTTTGGTAAAATTGAATTAGCCCAGAATGACGGTTAGTCATATTAACTGCGTCTTTATTACTTCCTTTTATTCACTAAATCGAACTTCAGTGTTAGACGTTAAATAAATCTCTGCAGTCTTCCATATATTTTGTTGAAATATTAAATTTAAATGATTGTGATTTGTTTCCTATACACGACGTCATATCATATCTTAATTATTTCTTTATTAAAGAATGTGTTTTATTTGATAGCAATAAATCGTAAAGTCATTTGATATTTATGTTTGCTGCATTTAACTAGTAATTGAGTAAAATTACATGTCTAAGAAATAATATGAGTAATCTCTATAAATGTATATCTCATTAATTCATCGGTAATCTGCATATAAAGAGATCATTATTACATTTTGGGAAATAAAAACTAAGACGCAACTAAATTGTATAAAAAAAGAGTACATTATGATTCATTCACATTAATTTAGCTTAATCTTTTCACAAAATTGTGTGATTTTATGTACACATAATTATTTTGTAATTCATAAAATTTACATGTTTTTCTTATAATGATTTCGTAATCTTAAAAGTAATGTATTAACTACCTATTACAGTCTTTCGCTGTTAAAGGTATGAGTTAAAACGGAACAAGAGCCAACTGCAGTCATTCTTTTTGATGAAGGTTTTATTATAAGTAATTCGTACCTATCATATTATTGTTACAAAAAGCTTTGAATGCCGAAGGCCGCACTCTTTCAATTGTATAGTCGACAGCACGTCAGGTTTCTTGCCAATCCCCAATCAAATTTAGGTCTTAATCTGTTGCTACTTAAGTTCAAAATGGATTGCAGAAATTTGGCCTATTATAGTAATCTGATGTGCTGCTGTGTATACAAGTAACAGTATATATGTAAGGAAAATTATGCTATGATGATTATCATACAAAGATACATAATGACTCGTAAATCCATTATAATTAGCTACTAAATTACGAAAGGAAGAAACAAGAAAAAATTGTTACACGAAATTAAGTTTACAAAGAAATATGAGCTCCAATTCATGACTGAGTCTCATAACACATTTGTTAAGTTGTAAAACTAGGTCCTAATAGTCAGAACATAGTGGAACAAATCGATTTGTAATAATAAATACTGTTACATGTATACTTTAGATAAAAGATTGTCCGGATTTACTCATGCCGATTCTTAATAAATAAAAAGCCTTCAAGCTTTATTCAACCACTCCACTAAATTTATTATTTTCATTTCAAGGTTGTAATAACCTACTAAAATAATTAGAACATTGTGAGATTGAAGAGAGTGGCACTTTAAAAACTTATGATATAGCGTAGATCGGAGTATATAAAAGTTATAAATACACATAATACAGTTCAGTAATATAATAACAATAAAATATCATACTTTTCTTTAATAAACTAAAACGTTACATGTAAGCTTGTAACTGTATTTAGGCTGAGTACCTTGTCACATATTGAATGCTTATCGACTAATAACAGTGTATATTTACAATAATTATTATCTAAATATCATAAATTCAACACACGAACATTTTTCTCTGCCTCATACTTTTCCTATTTACTTTCATTTATAAACGATCAACATTGATTTTCGTAGCAATAAAAGGTTAAGTAGTTTGTAATATAGTTTTAAGTAGAAATTTTGAAATATAACAAATCAATGAGCAAGTAATATGTAGGTCTTACTTAAATATCGTATGCACAAGAATGTTATATATGCTTTTATGAGTTAGATAACGATATTTATGTTACGTCTAAAATATGAAAAAAAAATTTTTTTTAATTTATTTTCTTTTTATATTTAGGTACCTATATCGTTGCTTCGTTGTAAAATAAAATTCCTTTTTTGAGTTGTTTCAGCACATGTATCTTTGACGCCGCCAAGGATAAAGGCGCCCCTTCTTAAAATAACCATGAGAAGTTTATGCTATGCTACAAGGAATTTTTGGTCTTCAAAGGTTAAGTACAAGTACAAAAATGTAAAGAGCAACCTATAATTTATTTTTAAAACCGTACCGGTAAATGCCAGACTTTTGTATAAACCATGCCTTGTATTCTTAAAAGATATTTATTGCGATATAATTGATTACAACATTTCAAATACTTAACAGAAACAGTCATTTCATTCTTCTATAGTAAATTGCATTTCTCGATCTTTGTGTTTAATATCAATAATAAACAGATATTTAATCATACCACAGTGTAAATAGTTTGTTTAACTTAAATGATAGTGCCATTTAATTTATATGCATTCAATACATTAGATAAATGCTATTTACATGTAAAAATATTGATCTTGAATCTTGTGACGGTAGATATCCGCTAAATACTTGAAGTAATTTCTTAAGAACATTATTAAATTGTCGGCCGGTTTACTAGAATATAATACATGTCTAGTTTGGGCAGTGGTGGGTTATGTAGCTGGCGCATATGATAGAGATCGATGCCCATGCTTCATATCATTTATCACGATGTTCCCTTATTTATTACAATGTTGATTATAATTAATCAGTCATACAGATAAAATATGACTTGTCTGAACCGCAGACTTGTATTTTTCTTTTATATGTATTTAGGCACACGTTCCTCGTGTCAATTCTAATTTCTTTCTCGTTAGAAGTAAATAAATTAACAGCCATAGGTATATCTTTATACCCATAGTATTGAATGTTACCAGAAATTCAATGTGAACTTTTGGTAAAGTATTGAAAATCAATACGTTGAAATACAAATTCAGTTCCAATATTTAAAGTGAAGAAATTTGTTTTTAATTGACATTTAATGTACTATTCGTTTGTAATCGGAGATTATGAATTGGGATTTTCAGCAGATTCGCTTAAAAGATCAACGTAAGTAACATTTTAGAGCTGTAAAAACGTATATTAGTGGGACATCATTTATTTTAGCTGTCCATCCCCTAAAGCAAACTCAGATAATAAACTTAGCAAATGTGAAAGTACAAATACTTTTGAGTTGAGCTTAGAGTTGATTACGAACGTCACGTCTCGTAGTTATGCGACAAGTAAGTAAGGCATATGTTAGTTGAGTGTTCGTGAAACGGTGGGCGGTTGTACATTAGAGCTTAACTCTTTCGACAGGGCCTAGAGCAGCATTGGTGTAGCTAGTATGATTTTCGGGGATAGGGGCTAAGTAATGACTCTCAATGACAATTTCATAATTTTCTGGCATCGAGTTGGTTTTGTGCCCATGTCTATCCCCTTTAGCTACACCTATGCGGGTCTGTTCTCAGACAATAATCTCGCGGATAACCCGTCGCGAGCGTGTGTTCGGTGTGGAATAGCCGGATTCGAGCGACTCGTCGTAACTGAGCGAGAGGTGAGCGGGCTTGTCGTCCGCCGCGTCGCCGCTGGGGCCGCCGTCGTACGCCTCCGGCAGACCGCTTACCTCGTGGTAAGGCGATTCTGTGGAACAGTACATTTATATAATTGGCTATTCTTCTTAGAAAGATGATTCATAATAGATTTTAGAGCAGACTTGTTATTTCTTTGTTATAATAAATAATAGCCTTGTGAACTGAGATTTCAGGGCAAACCTAACCATAACCAAAATCGGAAAAAGCTAGATCGATTCGATTTTTTCAAATATTCGATCAATTCCAAGCAGGTTTCTAATGAAAAAAATAAAATGGTAAAATTGATAGAAAAAAAATAATCAGGTAAATAAAGCAAGTAAATAGGCTTAGAGTTTAAAAGATCATCAAAACTAAATAGACAAAAAAATTAGATAACTTACCCATATGTTGATCAATACGTTTCTTGGGTTTATGTACGGAAGCGTACGGGTCTGAGCAGTAGTCCTGGCGCGAGGGATTGTGTGCGGCGCGCATATAATCCGCCGTTGGCTGCGCGTGCGGCAGCCGCTGGTACGGCGCATACTCTTCCATAGTAGAGTACCCGCCGTGAGCGATCGGATCGTACTCGTAATTACTCTGTCGCTCCAACAACTGATGGCCTGGCATCCCAACCACCCCGTTTGCGGCCATCTTCATTTGCCACATCGAGTCCTGCGAGTTCACGCTGCCACCGTTGTTACTATTCGTATAACTGTCGACGTACGTCCCTGTAAAGAAAAACAGTGTCCACAAATTTCCACAAAACTAAAGCATTCATGCACTTGCACATGCAGGGTGACGCTAAAACGTTTACCTTCTATGCAGACTGTGGTTAGTCCTTGTGATTGCAAAAGAGAAAACATTCAAAATAAATCAACAAAATCTTTATGGTAATAATAGATAGAACAAAACTTCACGGTTATCGGCAAACACGTGAATCCAAGTCTATTTGGTTTCATTAGTACAACATATTTAAGTACTATACTACTTTTGACAGAGAAAAAATTATACTACGATGAGTCAAATAATAAAATGAAACGATGAGATATAAAGATTAGAGAAAATATGTATGAAAATAATATAAACTTACATTCTGAATTGGGTATATTTTGTCCAGGGTGTACCTGCGCGTGCGAGGGGCGGTAGGTGTAGCCCCCTTGCGTCGCGTACACTGTGTTTTTGGAATCATCGATGGACAATGGCAAGTCCATAGAATGTTCCAGTGCTTTATTCTCCATGCCAGTACTGGCATAAGTGTACGGTGGAGGCGCTTGGTTCTGTGACTTCATGGACTCCATCGCAGATTTCATAGAATCCAGCTCGTGATCTTTATTTCGCACTTTTTTAACTTCGTTTCGTTTCGAACGGCAGTACAGGAACAACAACCATACTACCACTACTAGTACTACGAAGACGATCATTGTCGTCAATAAGGTAACAAGCATATCCGGCTCTTTCTTCACATATGCTGGACCAACTGTTGAAGAGCAATATAATAAGATTTAATGTAATTAACAAATATCAAATGTCTATAAAAATGTCCAAAGAACTGAAATAGAAATCGAATTCCCAATTGGTATATTTTACTAATTTCTTTTGCAATCTTATTGCGTATGCGTATTAGCACCCATATTGTGTTGTATTTTGATAACTGTATTTTCTTATATTAATTAAATTACTTTCGTTGTGTTCGTTCTAATGTACATAATGTTAGAATTCACTTTTGTTTAAATTTTAATTACATCACTTAAGTTTTATATAATTTAAATTAATTAAAATCGAAACTTTGTTTTTCTAATTAATATCTAAATACTCATCAGACTGTAATAAATATCTTCATATAATAATACTAGTTTGGACCCGCGGCTTTACCCGCGTTAATTACATGATTTGGCAACGCCAAATTATCGCCTTAAGGAACTATTCTTTACAAAAATCCCTTCTTGGCGTACATTTAACCATAATAATTAATTAGCATGCCTAATTTCTGCTCGATCCATTAATTAGTTTGAGCCAATCTTTTACATATAGTATTTGCCAGGGTATAATGAACTGTGTGATAGAACTTATAAAAGTTACATATTTTAAAATTTAGATATCGGTCTACGTGAAATTACTTATTAACGCTTTCTGAGATACTTTTTGAGAACTATAGATGTGTAATCAACTCACTCTCAGCTTCCGTGTATTCGCTGCAGATCTCTTGGTTAACTTGTAAACACAGTTTGAGCCTGATGCGAGGGTTGAGGTCGTCTAACGGTTGGTCGCTGAGCACACGACTGGCCTTACGGCTCGGTTTATTGGGGATTTCGAGAACAGCTTCTTGCAACATGGACGTCGAACCAGACAGCTTGAGTGGCATTGTATCTACCACCTGTGGTTAAAAGCATTCAAATTAAAATAACACGAATATAAAGCAAAAACAAACAACAACATGAAAAGTATAATATGTTTATCTAAATACGCGCTTCATTATACTATGAGTTTGAAGCTGTTTATAACAGAGCATAGCAGCTGAAACTATGAAATAAAAACATATCTGACTTCAAACTATCTTGTTTTAAACGTAGGTAGAACCTAAGTATTCTTTACTTGGAATTGATTCGTCACAAATGTATTGTATTCTATCCCCCAAGAATAACGTTACAATAAAAGTGACAAATTGCATGTGAATCAGCGTCTGAGAAGTCAAGCCAAATGTTCTAATGCAAACTCATGCCAAAATACTAATTGGAAACGTAAAAATCACTATATGCGAAATGTATTTGTGAATAAGAAAATGGTTTAGTAATGAGGTGTCTTATATGATCATTAGAAAATTGGAAAGTCCATTATTATCGTATAAACTAAAACATTGTATATCATATAGAAAACTTGTAACCCACAAATACCATCTCGGGCACCTGGAGCTCGTGAATTTTTAAAAGATAAGTATCTGCATTTTTCAGACGCGATATTTTTAACACTTAAATTCAGTGGAGCGTTTCTTCTAATGTTATTGTAATTAAACTATGACCCTTTTGGTCAATTGCACAAATATCCATTAGGGTTTAGTGACTTTTCAAGCTCTAATAAATGTCAAATTTATATGGTGATGTCGCTTTAAATTAATAACAATTTTGAAACTGACTGTTTATGATATAATACTTACTTCTAGGTTACAAAATAATAAATATAGTTAAAATTATCAGAATGGAAGCACAGTTTTTGTATTATCAATTTGTACTAAAGGATACGTGATGTGGGAATCAAACGAATAGCAATATCGATAAGCAACTATTGTTTCTCGAATTTTGTATTTTAAAATTCGTTTTCAAAACCTTACTCACAAAAGAGTTTATCAATAAGACATATATATTATTTTAAATTCCCTAGAAATTCGCTTTAATCCTTCAAACAAACAGTGAATGCAAATTTGATGAAATATAATAATTATAACGTTCATTTCTTTTTTAATAAATAAACCATATTTGAAATTATAATTATAGATGAAGGTAATACAGGTGTTGATCTTACTGAAGTTATTTTAGTTCCTGTTTAATCCATGTTTTTGTACTTTCTAATTAATTCCTTGTTAGAGAATAACTTTTTGTCATTTACTCTAATATTTGTTGTATAAGCAATTAAAATAATATAAATGAGAAACAAGAATATAAAATTTTAAGTTACCTGCCATCCGCCGGAGCCAGCAATTCCTCCTAACCCTTCCGCAACTCCCATCAAGGCTAGGCATGTGGGACTGACGCTGAACGCCACCGTCTTCGTAGTCGGGTCATACGTCACTTGTTCGGGAGGTGGAATCTTATCTACTTTTGTCGTCACCGTAATCTCATTGGAGTAGTTACTTTGACCCTTTGTATTCACAGCTTTAACCTAAACAAACAAAAACTCGACTGCAGTAACAACATTATAATGAAAAACACGGCGGTGCGAATTCTAAAGCGTGTTCAAAACAACAGCAAACGGCACAAAACATGACAAAAACCCAAAGTAACCCGATTGATTTACCTTGAAAACAAGTGTCAGATGCTGTCGGTAGCAAAAAATGAAAGAAATAAATGTAAGTTAATATTTGGAGACTTGATAACCTTTCCTAAATAATTTCATATACATTTGTATTTTAGGACATTTTATATAGAAATTGGTGAAACAATTAATTTATTTGTTGCTTTATTATCTTTCGATAAGATAATTAATTTGCCTATTTTGTTTATTTGTCCTTTATGAAGTTACAGAATATTTATATAAAATGTAAACTAATGGAATACCTTGAAAGAGTAGGAATTGTGTTGTTCTAGGCGAGTGACGTTGCAAGGGTTAGCTCTGCCGCAATCATATTCCATCCATTCGAAATTTGATTTTTCTGCAGTACAATCGGAACTAACTGCGTTGTGTGCCGACCCGTCTGAGCGACGAGTCATCACTCTCCGATATCGAACAAAATATTTCGTGCTTGTTAATCCACCGTCGAACCCAGCTTCCCACTTCAGAGTGACGTATGAAGGACCTACTTTTTGGCTCGTTAAAGCTCGTGGCGACTCTGGTGCACCCTTCGGTTGTAATCGGATCTGTGGTCTAATACTACCGAGCATGTTTTTCACGTTACAGTAATAGTCCCCATAGTCCTGAGGTTTCACAACTTTAATTTTCAACACGCTGCGGTATGAGTCATTATTGTCTGTGGTCGTGTTTATTTCGTAATGACCGTCTGAGGACATCTGTAGCGGTGCTGTATGTGATCCATAAAACCATTGGAACTCGGGCTTAGGGAAGGCTTGAACTCGACATAATATTTCTGCAGTTTCCATTACATCATAGGCGACTTTAGTTTGAAGTTTGACTGGTATGGGTTCATCTGAAAGTAAAATAAGCAACATTGTTAGTTGTTATATCTTACACTACTTTTAACTTATTGTGCAGTGAATATATAGCCTAAATAGAAGCGTTCGTTAGTTTTACTTGTTTGCTGAAAGTCAAGAGAAACTCAGTTGCTAAGAAGTATCCTACTTATAACTTTTGAACTTACGCTCAACTCGAAGATGCATTGTAGACTCTACTTTCTTAACTTCGTTTTCAAAAGTACACGAATATATGCCCCTGTCTTCCGGAAGCAAGTCGTTAGTGTTAGGTCTAGCTTTCCCGTAAAATCTTAGCGTACTTTGCACGTTATAAACAGAGTTTCTGCCTTCTGTTGTATCTGTTTGAACTTCGTACAAGTTAGTATCCAATTTTATTTCAGTGTTATCTTTGAACCATTTGATGTTAGGACGGGGTTTACCAAGCGCACTACAAGATACTGAAAAGTCTTGTTCACCGGAACGTTTTGTCAAATGTGGTTGTAGTTTAACCTGAAATCGGGGCGGTTGATGGACTTCTAGAGTGACTGCAGCCAATTCTCCGTGGCCTAGTTCATTAGTGGCTTGACAGTGGTAAACTCCTTCGCTGCCGAGATGTGCACTCGGTATAGTGTACTTATTACCGGTTGCTAGAGCTTGTGCTGGTTTTGTATCTGAATTTTCTATATCACGGAACCACCTGTATTGTGGAGCAGGCCAGCCTGGTGGCTTGGCACTACATGTTAGGGTAACACCAGTACCTTCTTGTGCAACTGGACGATCGGGACTAATTCTAGCTCTACCGGGCTTATGTCGTACCAGAACAGCAACAGAAGCAGTACTTGAGCGTTCTACTCTTTTCCCATTAACAGATGATATGACGTTCACCGCTCGACAGTTGTAGGTTCCTGCCATATCAGCGTTAACTTTGGTGAGCAAGAGGGTGTTGCCTTTTTGATGAAACTCTGGCTTGCCTTCCATTGTCCATTCGACAGTTATAGGGTCAGGATTTGCAGTCACTTCACATTGTATCTCAACGGTGCCACCTTCTTCTGCTTCGTATGTTTTAGATTCAACAGTGACACTAGGAGGGAATAGCACATCTAGATAAATCTCTTTTTCTCCTGGATGACCTAGTCCATTGTCAGCAGAGCAGGTGTATTTACCCGCATCCTGGATAGTCACACCTTGGATGGTATGTGTGAATGAGTTTGAGATATATTTTCCATTTCTAGTCCATCGTACAGAGTTCACTTTGGGTTTGGCATCCACTTTGCACTCCATTGTCGCGCTGCCGTCGATTTCAACTCGCAGCGGATTTTCTGGTCCGACTTCAACTCGAGGAAAATCTAGAAGAAAAAACAACATTATTAGTATATAAGATTTAAGTACTTTTGAGAATTATTAAAAGATAGGACATGTCTGCCGTTTTTATAAGAAATATTGCATTCCTCATACCGTCATGCAACACTGTATCCATGGACATTTAAATCACCAAGCAATTGTGCTACCACGTATATGATTATATAATAGCTAATTTTGCTATAACCGTTTTGCTATAAATATTATAGCCTACCTAAACTAAATAAAAGCAGGCCAGAGGGGAGTCATAATTTATTTTCGTTTATCATAAGAAAATGGAAAATATAAAAGGAAACGGGATGCATAACAAAATAAACAAAGGAAGTTTGCTTGATGTAAAATAACCAACGGAACATGTTGTAATGACGAACTTTTGATAGATTAATAAACGCTGTAGATACGGAATAGAAACGATAATTATGTAAATGTTTATTTAACCTAATTTATATTTGAAAAAAAAAGTATTTTGACTTGTAAATGTACGTATAAATATTTATTTGATTCGCGTATGTTTATAACAGAGCGCTGATGTGCAAGAGTTTAATGGTGTGCAGGTCTGAAACAACATTAACATCGGTTATGTAAATAAAAGAATCTATAAAGGCAGATAACATTCGATCAGTTTCATACATAAGAGCCATGGTATACTTTGAGTATAATTTAACAATCTTAAGCAAGCTAAGGCGTCCCATTTTTATATATTCAAGCCTATCTCATTTGAATAACGTAGAAAGTAGTGTTACTTTTCTAGGGTTCCGTAGCCATACAATACCAACGGCATTCTAATATGCCTCCGCTTTCTGCAGAGTACATTTGTCATTGAAAATTTCATAGAATACGTGTAACTAAGGCTTAACGGTAATAGACAAATGTTAATATGGTACAGTAGTACAGAATCATTCATATTACAAGTCCGACTTGGAATCGGCCGATTTATTTTTTTAAAACCTGGCCCAAATGCAAGTAGATATCATCTGAATTATTGGAGTGGATTAAGTAATATATTAGATTGTAGTTAAAAAATATATTCGTTGTTTTTTGGCACTTCGGGTCTCATAAATAGTGAGCTAAAAGTCGAATGGGTTGGGGTAAGAGCAACATTTATCGATTAAAAGTTGATTTTGATCTTTACTACATGACGTAGTAGTTGGATTTTATCCGCAAGTCAATTGAAAATAAAACAGAATCAAAAACCGGGCACTTGAATATACATGATGGATATTGAGCACTCGTGTTAGTAAAATGTTTGTTTGAGTTGCGTACATCGGTACCGCTCATGGTTAGTGTCTGAAATTCAGGTCAATTGGATAGATGAAGAAATTGTTTCAAAAATATGAACCAGGTTTCTTCTTATGATCGATTGTTTATTTAGTCTTTATTTAAAATTGTAACCAGGAAGATAAGACGTAGAAATAACCAATACTTTATAAAAAAATATTTTCACGTCATTAGGCAAACATTTCTCGAGTTACCCTTCTAATACACGTGAAAAACCTTGGGAGAGGTTTATCTACATTCGTTATATAACATTTATTCTTAGTCTTGTTCGTTAAAAACTTTGTTAAGTTTCTATTAAACTATTAAATACAAAGCCACTATTATTAGTTTAGCTAGAAAAATAATATAATAATGAATAAATATGTAACTGAGGGAAAAAGATTATTTTTATAACTTGCTTTTATATTTTTTGCTAAAAGATTTCGTGTAATTCATAATATTTATAAATGTTACTATTAATATATATATTGACTAATAATTTTAATCTAATACATTTAAAATTACAAAAATATTTGATTATATTGTTAAGATAGCAAATCTACAATAGTAGTCAAATCTACGATATTATGAAATACCATAAAAATACTTTATTTTACTTTGTAAGCACTTAATTCGAATAAAAAAAATAGGAATATTCAACACACATTATCAATTGATCCGACCGTGCTCGAGGGATACGCGCACCTTCGAATTTGCATAGTATTTCATTTTAGACAATATGAAAAGATAAAATGGCTATCATCAGTACATTTAAAATTTATACTTCCATGTTTTAAATTCCTCAAGTCTTAAATTGTTCTTAAGTCTTTAAGTTATTAATTATTCTGTAACCATTTATACATTCTATTAAATGAGTAGCCAAGTTGATGACCAAATGTCATTATAGATGAAATATCTTGTGTGTCAGTAGCAAAGTATCAGTAGTGGATAAGGTTCGGTTTCTAACATATTGCCACACCCTCACTGGGTGTCAGATGAACTGTAGATAAATGTAACAACTTTATACTTTGTGACATGCAATACGTGTATAAACGAATATACGTATTAGTTTAGAATGTAATATAATGTGTTACCAATTCTTAAAAAAAAATACAAACGAGCTTTAAAATTCTTTAAATCAAATAGATTGTATAATATACTTGTTGTCTGCGACTCCGTCGGTGAAGAAAGTAGCCTTGTTGTATAAGCTATCTGCCAGTGAATCTCGTCAAAATAGGTCCAGTGGTTTCAGATATTAGCCGGAACAAACAGACCGATAAAATTGTAAAAACATTTTTTTTATATGTACCGTGTATACATACATATGCATTTAGTCAGCGGTTATTTAAATATTACAAACAGACACTCCCATTTTATTTGTTTGTATAATAGGTTTATGAAGTACATCCAAGAAGTAAACAAAACCAGTCTGCATCTGAAGCACTTAAAAATTGGCAAGGCAAAAACAATAACAATGGGAAACTTTTTTGTTTGTTTATTTATGATAAATATGATAAAGAGAAAGAAAACCTCCAAACAGGAAGTGGATGATTTTATCGAAGTTGTTGCCAAGTATTCATTTATTATAACCGATATGGAATCATAAACTTTTATTTTGTTATATGTTTCATATCGCTATTTGGATGTAAAGTTATATCAGACAATAGAATATGCATTTTATATCTATTCTACCTTCATGTGGTTCTAAAATAAACTTTATGAAGCACATGTAATGATTTTGAATGATCTAGCAAAAGGTTTTAACGATACCTACAACGTAAACAATATCGCCCTCTTTACTCACTTATCCTTTATCTATTCTTCCTACTCAACCTTTTTACTAGGCAATAAGCACATTTATGACGTATATGAAGATATACGCCCGGTTTCTGAATTGAGAATTTGAAGTTGAGCATGTCTCAAACCGTGCTTAAGCCACTTTAAATGTCATTAAAACATGTTTTCATTGCTGATTTATAAATTTTTAATTATCAGTTGATAGCAATTTGGTAAATCTAATACTTTTTGCCATATGAAACGTAAAAAAACTTAATTTATTAAGAATAATCAGTTGAGATTTTGTACTTTCTCAATTCAGAAACCGGCCGATAATGTCGCTATCGCGTAATTTAACAAACTTCGTAGGACTTAATAGTTATCTTTATAAAAACCAACGTTTTAAACACGAGTTTCATCATAAATTAATACATGGAACACAAAATGATTTCGTTAAGTTTTAATTGCACTGTTGTGATATTTATAAGACTATGTTATATAACACTATGCTAGGGCACTGTGTAAAGCATCCACACATTAAATACGAGTAAAGCGTAGTTGTTAACATTCAAGCGGTAATATAAAGTTAAAATTTTTGTTTTGAATGAAAATCAAACTTATCGAATTATCTTAATTATGAAAAGTCATTAAAGCAAAAGTGTTGTTATGATGTTACCATCTAGTCCTGTTCGTTTGTAAGTATTTTTTTTTGTCAATCTTGTTATGATATATTTACTGTTATTATCGTTCATCGGATCGTGATATACAAAAAAGTATTACGGTTCGTTGAAATTGGAGGCGACCTCTGCCAGTTTATTTCATTGATCGGTAAATCAATTACCGATCAATCAAAATGACCCATAACGCTACAAATCTAAACGTTTCAATTAAATGAAAATTATGTTCTTATAAAATTTAAGCCTTTCAGACGGCAGCAACAGCAGCTGATCACAGCTGCATCTGTGGCCATTAACACCTATCCATTCCCAATTCATCCTTGTGGTGATTTATTTCCGTTCTCCCTACATGTCCCTACTCACAGAAGGCCTGTGTACTATCATGGGATCCTTAATAAACTGATTATAATGATATCTGTCTGGGAAGTAGGCTTTGTTTTATTTATGTGTTTGCCAAATGCGCAGATATACAAATATTATTTCCAAAGTAATTTCATGGAAACAATCATAATTAATTATACGTAATAATAGTTTGTAAGAAAATGTAACCTTACAAAGTAGATACAAAAATAACTAGAGATTTATAAAATATGTCTAATTTCAAAAGACTCAAATAGTCAATACCTACAAATTTTGCAAAGAGTATAAAAATCATTCATCGAAAAAAAAATGTTATAAATAGGTGTAAAAAATGTATAAACAATACTGTAGAGGAAAAAAAATATCAATGCTATTTTTTCTGATGGTTTAATATCATTGATAGGGCATGATTACAAAGTTTTTTTTAATATTTCTTTATTCAATATTAAAATGGACTTTAATGTTTATTTAAAGTAGTAAACGTACTGTAGGTATTTTGACAAAAGTGGATATCTGCCTTCAGGTGCATATAATAATAAGCAAGATGTTTTGTTATAGACACCTTTTTTATGTTTATTCCATTTTTATCTCTGATGTTAGCAGTTTAAACAAAAGGGAAACAAAAATATGAAATAAAAAGTGAATATGATTTACCGAAGCGCATCCAAATTTTACACACTGACTACAAATTTTTCCTGTATACTTACAGCAGCTACACTTCAATGTGTTTATACATTTAAGCGGAAATTTTTGAAGCAAACGAGTTCAATATACTTAAACAAACTTTTCCATCATAACGTTTTGCCGTAGGGTACTGAAACCTGGTGCAGTTTCATAGTGTTTTAAAAGGATGTTGTGTGTTAAATGCTACTCAACGCTCCAGAATACTTCCCTGGCACAACCTACATCTGAGACGTTTGAGGTTGTTTGCAGAGACTCGCTTTATGGATAGCCTGTGGCATATTCAGGAATTCTTGTGTCTAGATGTTCACTGAGCAAGGAATTCAAATGAAACAGTCTGCAGAGAGAAGCGTTTTGTGTGTCTCGAAAAGTGACAGCCGCGAATAGTAAAAAGTGATTTCAAAGGAATCTCCTTAGAGTTTTTCCTTTGATAATTTCATATCAAAATAATAGTACAAGAAAAGGATACCTTCTCAAACATACATTGATAGAATTTACTAAATACAGTAAGTTTCTTTAAAATTAATTATATATATTTTTTGCAATCAATGTTGTGAATGCAGACGAATATTACTTAATATTATGTTCCTAATTAGCTATATGTATTTATATAAAAATGAATAGATACTTTTTTAAATGAATATATATTTTAACATTTTCTTAACTACATTATTTAGAAGAAGATGTAACGCTAAACAACCATCTCTGTCTATCTCATTGTGCCTGACAATAATATAGACATAATAAGAGAATAGATCTTGGCAAATTGCATGGTTAAAAAAGTTTATAATTAATTGCTCGCAAACTACCTAATACGATTATAGATTAAATATTTAAGTTTAATTTCAACAAGAAATTATAATAAATTGTAAAGGTACTTTTCGTTAATTCACGTTTTGACTCTGAGAGAACCTTAGAAATATCATGTTTTATATCTATTTCAATAGCAGCTTATTTGCATGTTAATTATTTACACAAAACGAATTTAGTAATTTTGAGTATATAGCCTTCAATAGCCTTCTAATAAAACTTGAAACATTATTTATCAATTGACAGAAGCTCGTTACTAATGATCAGAACGTAGAGTTTATTATGAATTTGGGACTGATCAATAGACATAAAAGTAGGTACCGACTCAAGAAACCCGACGGTTTACTTTCTATGCCAAGAGAGTGTTCACTCGGTTCAATGGGTCGACCTTTATTTCATACGAGTTCTCATTATATATTCAACATACGTTTTGATTGTTTAATTTTATTCGTGGTCCCGCCTATGTTGTTATTATTAATAATTCAAAATACTGATTTTTTTGGGGCACGTTTCAAAAATAACATCGCTGTGATTTCATACGAAACATTCTTAGAAATGAAATACATAATTAGAAGAAGAAGAATAAACATAATCGGTTATGTACGCAAAAATGGTATAAAATGTTGGTTCTATTAAGTACACTTCGTGTGTTCATAAGTTTTAAGAAAATCTTTTGAATTAAAAAATAAAATAAAATGTTTCTTGCTGTTATATATGTTTTTTAACTATTTTGAATTTGGACTGTTAACTTTTACTTTATTTGTATCGCAAATTCATTTGTTTATATTTTCTCGTGATGGAGGGAACGAAACAATTACGTGCAACTGTCATTCCACTACTTAAGAAGGGAAAAAAGATGCATATTTTCCGCGAGCTGAAAAGTTTTCGTGTAAGCCGTAACTTCGTGTTTTATACAATACAGCGGTACAAAGAGACAAGCTCTTTGCAAGATTGCCAAAGGACAGGTCAGCCACGCTCTGTGAGGACGCCTACGAATATCAAAATCATTCGAGAGCGACTTTGCCGAAATCCATGACGCACTTAGAAAGAACTTTCTCTGCAGATTAATTTTTCGCGCGTTTCAGTGAACAGAATACTGAAATATGATCTTAAGATAAAGGTAGAAAAAATACTTTTTAAACGATCGTCTTGGTAAGTTACGACGCGAACGTCTTCCATGGCTGCTGAGGAGATATGATGCCAGGAAGATACTCTTCACCGTCAGAACTGTTTATTGTCAAAGAAAAGTTCAGTCGACAGTACGCCAAAAGTAGCAAAGATGTCCTAGCTTCTGCACAGAATGTCTCGCGCACTCATCATCCGGCTAGTGTGATGGTATGGTGGGGAGATTCGTATAAAGGTGTCACTCCTCTCCAGTTATGCCAACAAGGTGTCAAGGGCCAATAATTATCAGAGTAACATTTTAGAGCCCGTAGTGAAACCCCTTTCTGATACGTTATTTCACAATAAGGATTCCAGTCCCATCTCAGAGTGCTAGGGACAAAGTGGTTTATTTAAGCATTTTTCATTAACAATACTTTTCAGTATAGCATTTTGAATGCAAAATTGATCAAAAATAATAGTTAGGATAAAATTCAGCAAGCCGGTACACCTAGTGGTTAAATTCTCTGTGGTAGGCACAGACAAAGTTCCAAGAACAGAAAAACAAATCAGTTACACATCACTATAAAATAAAATAAATTTTCTATTCCACATTTTTCGTATTATGTTACTAAGTGTAAATAAAAACATATCACGGCAAGGGCTTGATGCTTTACTGGGACCCAAATGATCACATTAAAACCAATGCCAAATGTGATACGCTAGCATAAAAAAAAATACAATAGACAGGCATACAACTCATAATTTATATTTTTTGTAGGAAGAGCTTCATTTCTATCATATCGTATCTGTAAGTAACACATAGGACGTTTTCCTCTGACATTTAGAGCGCTTTGACTCTTAGACTAATGCGCCTAAATGTCGGTCATTGTAACGTATTTTATTCTATTTTTTTAGTGAATATATTTAGATTTCTACGGTTATTTGTAGTATGAAAGCTTGAGAAACAAATTTGTCTACTAATTTAAAATAAAAGTTTGTGATTGTTTACATTTTAGATAACTCTTCACTTCACTAACACTTCACTTCTGTTTATAGAAAAAAATGGATTTTCCTTAAATCAATATCTTTTACTTCAGTAGATACAAATATAAATTATTGAAGTATAAATAAAATCACTTTGAAACGAGAGATTTTCTTTTAGTAGCATATTGAAACTAATAATACCTTTTATTATAAATTGTAAAAAATCTAACAAATAACCTATAAACTTTTATTTAGATAAGCTAGTTGGCTTAAAAAATCCATTTTATTCTAATTCAACTTGTAATTAAAATAAGATAATATTAGTATTTTAAATTCGACCACAAACAAATAACGGTTTGCCTAGACGTATTTTAGGTATACTCTAGATTTGTTTCTATGAATTTCTTGAAGCAATGGAAAATATTTGTCATTTGATAAAAACCGATAAAAAACAAATTAAATATTCAGAGTAGCTAACGTATTCTAAGTCTAATTTTAGATACCTTTAACATGAGCTTCGACGTGCTCTATCCCACTCTATGACTTTAAAACTACGCAAGTCAGAGTAAGCTAAACGGTGATATATTCAACTTTAAAAGAGAAAGCCAGACGTTGTGCTGGGATGTCAAGGTGTATTTGGTATTCATTCTTCTTTCAGCACACCCGAAAAGAAATTTTAGAAAAGAATAACCGTCCAAGCGTCAGATTATAGTTATAATACACAATTTTATAATTCAGTGTCGTCAATAGAGATACGTAGGACAATTTTTTTTAAATTTCATTTTAAAAATTGATTATTTTATTTTCATCAGCAGTAAGTATATTAACAAAAATCGGTCATCAACCTCCTGCACGCATAGCATGACGAACGCGAAAACGTTTTGTCTACACTTAAATGTCACTTTTCTCGGGTGCGCCCATACATGGCCCATACTATATCTCACTCTCGACCCGAGAAACTGACAAATGAGTGTAGACAAAGCGTTTCTCGAGTTTGTAATGCTACGCGTGCTGGTTCATAACGTATATCATAAGTAGCATGTCTATAGACATCTTTTTATAATATTTTAACAATTTTATATTCACAATGCTATACTGAAAAATATTCTTAATGGAAAATACGCTCTGTAATAAATTAGAGCAGTCGCCCGGATTGCGAAAGGTCATGGGTTCGAGTCCCATCTCAGAGTGCCAGGGATAAAGTGGATTATTTAAGGATTTTTCATTAAGAATATATTTTTTCTTATTTATCTTTGATGTTGGCATGTTTCAAAAAGATAAAGAAACGTGGATATTATTTACCGCAATGAATAGAATATTAAATTATTGTCTGTATTGTTTTCATAGGTATATATAAACGAAATCGTATAAAAGAATATTTTGGAATTAAAAAATCAGTTTGTTACAAAATTACGTATTCTTAAAATTTTACATATAATATATTCATATATATATATAAATACAGCATCGTGAATGTAATATTTATAAAATATAATCATAAAATTATTTGTCTAACTAAACAATATAACAAAACGTTCTACTCAAAAATTTGCAGTCTACGTGTATTTCGTTCGACATTTACGTAATAACCACTCACAAATAAGATTTGCATGCTATATGGGACTTTTATTGTTTCTAACAATTTGATACCGTACAAAGCTCGAACAAAAGTTATTTTTTAGTTTGTCCACTGGCGAATATGAAAACAGACGGTGTTCTTTTATACATATATCCTGCTCTGCTGGGTATGCTGAAAATAAAGTTTTTACTTACGGCACTGTGACAAGAATAATAAACAGGTACTATTCGTAAATACTGTTCGTTAGGAAACGTAACACCAATTTGGTATATATTAATAAAAAATCGCTTATATGTATAACTAGCCTTTCGCCAGCGGCTTTGTCCGCGTGATCTAGTTTTAAGTCCAGAAATTAGAAAATTCCATAAAAACTTTCATCCCCTAATGTACCTAATTCAATTTCGTAAAATCCCGTCTTAGTGAGTACCTACGTCCTAAAAAGAACCCGCATGCATAATTTTAAACTCCTAGCACATGTAGTTTCTAAGATTTTGTGATGAGTGAGTGAATGAGTAAGTGAGTGAGTGACTTTTCGCTTATATATATATATATAAGTATATATAGATTAAAAGATTTTAATTTACGGCTAGTTCGTACTCAAAACAATCGATCGCTAACTAAAATTATAGCATCAAATTAACTATCTGTCTATCTATCTTTAACTATCAATAATATCATTTGTAACTTGTACTGCTTTGTACTATGATAACAAATAATGAAAAGGTTATTTTAAAAAAAGGTATTTTTCTGTCTAATAATAGAACTCGGTTGGTAATTTAATTTCCTACCTAGAAATTGTAACTGTTTCTAATTGGTTGTTTCTATGGACACTATTGGGTAGCGGCACAGAAATTAAAAAATATATTTTTTGGTTAGATGTATAACCAAGCCAATAAGCAGCCAAGATTTTTATCAAGTCTCCGACATTCCTTTGGCAAATTTACTTTAAATAAATATATAAAATTAAATTAAATCTACAAAAAAATAAAGTAACATATAAATTGGGTCTCTGGGATAACAGGAATTAGAGGACGTCTGCAGCCATTTTGGGAACTTTAGCGTAATTTAAGTTGTTATTATTTGTGAATAAATGAAATATTCCTACTTATTTAGAATGTGAAACAGGCTGATGACTTTCGTTATCATCAGCCCTGTTACGTCCCCACTGCAGGGGCTCAGGCCTTCCTTGTGTATGGTTAAGGAGGTTGGGTCATAACCCTCCACGCTGGCCCAATGCTGAGATATTAACGACTGCAAATGCAGCCGGGACTAACAGCTTATCGTGCCTTCCGAAGCATGGAGTAACCTCCCGTGACCGACCCTAACGAAAGTTGCTTGACGACGACGATCGCGGGCCACGACCCTCATCCACTACGCCATCGATCCACACTTTCTATATAATAATAAATATTATGATTATTTTTTCGGCACTCTGATTCGCATGATTAATAGAGTAACTGAAAGGTATATAGTAGCAAACCCATAAATAACTATTATTCTAAGTTAAATATTAGTACAAAAAATTACAGTATTAAGGAAACAGATTTATCAAGAAAAATGGTGAAAATAATACTGTTAACAGAATGTATTCAACCTGATACAATAGGAGTTGGCCGGATTTACCCATATTTGGAGAGGATAACTTCCTTTCTACTAATAATAGCCACTAATAAGGACGTTACATATTTGGTAATAATAAAGCAAAAACCTGTCAAGAGCGAGTTGTACTCGCGCACGAATGGTTCCGTACCGAAAATAAGTAAAAAATCATGTCAGTTGTATGGGAGCGTACTTGATTATTCTCTTTTTTTTTGTTTTTGGTATTTGTTGATGAAGCGGCAGCATAAACAAGCAACGAAACAGATGAAGCTATGAATAACGGTCTGCTAAAGTTCAGTTGGTTTGTAGAAGATCTTGTAGTATAAAATTACTGATTTTAAATACAAAAATAACTAAAACAAATGCTTCTTAGCATCTGGGATGTGATCATCTCGGGTGGTCTTTCGAACACTGCGCCGACAATGACAGATTCGTGTTCAATAAACAATTCATTCATACATGTGATCCAAAGAATTTATAGTAGAATCTAACGTATCTCATTCGGACTAATCTCAGTTACTAATCTAATCTGTTTTGTATTTAAACGGCTTTATATTAACTATTAATAAATGTAATTACATAGTAATGCTAGTAAGTAAGTAGCTCGGTGGCGTAGAGGATAAGCGCCGCGGCCCGCGATCGTTGTCGTGAAGCAACTTTCACAAGGGTCGGTCACGGGATGGGTGACCAAAAAATTATTATCTCGAGCTACTCCGTGCTTCGGAAGGCACGTTAAGCCGTTGGTCCCAGCTGCATTTGTAGTCGTTAATACCCTTCGATCTGCATTGGGCCAGCGTGGTGGGTTATGGCCCATCCTTCTTAACCATAATAAGGAAGACTTGAGCCCCTGCAGTGGGTACGTAAAAGGGCTGATGATGATGATGATGACATAGTAATGCTAATAATTTTACTTTATACGCAAAGGAACGTTGAGTAAAAGCGCTGGGCATACTTTTAAATAAGTTTAGTGGAAATTGTGAATTATGATTGCCCTTGTTTTTTCTACAAACAGCTTTCGTGTTTTGAAATAATACAGTTCAATTAAATAAAATCTCTATTAGCTATTGAAATAGATTTTATTTGGTTAAAGTCTAACGCTGTGTACGAAAAGATATACCGCAGGGAAAATATCTAATGCGTTATTAGATTTCTGTATTAGATATTTACGCGACGCTCCGGCTCCGCTAAAGGAACTAAGATTTTCAATACAGAAACTTGAAATTTTTGCTCGATACGAATTTGATACGGCTTCGATCCATTTCCGTACTAATGGTCATCGATCATTACAAAAAAATGTCCTTACGAAATTATCTTGAATTAATAAGTAGATATTGCTTTGTAATTATGGTAAATATTGCTTTGTATATATAAAATATACAAATATCAGGCTAATGATTTTCAACAAATACCAAAGCGATAAATAAAAAATTGTTATCATTTTAAGATGACTATTTATCTCTACATTTTTGTTGGGCTCGGTTGCGGTTGGGGTTATCGTTTTGAACTGGCGCTCTTCCAGATATTACGCTTAATATTTGGCTCCTGAATACGCCCTATATACATATGTCATGAACATTTTGTTCCTTTGGTGTTTAAGTGAAACTGTGGAAAGCATTTTGAACAAGACAAATCTCAAAAGTTGTTTTATGAGAGAAATTAAATAAATTTAATATTAAAGTGGATTTGAATATGTTTCTTTTGGTATGCAGTAAAAAAGACAATGTATTAAGAAATTAATATTTGTCTATTACCTTGAGAAGGGTGATTATACTGACAAAAACTAGGTAAATTTAGGGGGGTAATACAAGGGCTAGGTATGAGTTGTCCATTCTGTGTCCCAAGCCCTTCCCCCAAAAGTTATGGTGTATTGGAGAGAATTTAGTGGGTTATTACCCACGTTTTGATTAGCTTCCAGGCTGGTCTGTGCTGATGGAAACCCCCCTCCTCCTGCCGCCCATCAAATGGTACGGACAGCGCATAATTCATTCCAAAAAAGGTTTAGTTAGGTACTCACAATTAACACTGAGCTCAACGGTAGCATCCAGTTGGTTGTTTTCTGGCATAGCGCGATTCCAGACCATGCAGCGGAAGGTAGCACCATCGTCTTCTCTGGTCGGTATCAGTGTGAGCGTAGCAGTCGACGCCTCCGCACGTGTTTTCCCGTGAACAACAGCCGCCTCTAACGGATAAGTCGCTCCATTTCTGTACCACCTGCACAGAAAATAATATATTTGATCAATTAGGTACATCATGAAAAAACAGAAAAAGTCATGCTTCATAAATAGTGAAGGTTTTTGTCTATAATCTGTATGAAACAGATCAATGATTCAAACAATCGATCACCATTATTTATTGTTGACAAATAATTTAAAAGGATATAATGGAAAAATGTGTGTTGAAATACGAAAATAAATATCAGCTAATTCTTTGTTGTTTTTGACAAATCACGTTCTAGGCTTCGCCAAAATCAGCTTACTCACGATCACAATTGAACGACAGGAACGATACATTATCGTGGACAGGAGCTGTCGGGACCAAACACTCTCGGTTTTGTAGACACCGTTTATCGCGACACTTTTCCACCAATTACTTGAAAGTCATTGGAAAACCGTCAACATTATAATTAATATAAATATAACGATCAACTATTCTGTTAATGTAACTAACAATTTATTACGAAGATAGTTAAGTGCTTTTTTGCAGTAAATATCTGCAACAGTTGCGGGGCAATTAAAATATCCTTTAGAATCACTTTGGAACAGTTCCAAATTGAAGTAAATTTTTTAACCATTATTCTGACAAATGTTGTTAGAACGAAGTATGATGTAATGAAGTTTATTGAAGCATTAATATATGATCGGTTATTTACTGGATATTTTTTTAATTTCTTTGAAATAAAATGTAATAAAGATAAATAAGAATTATAGAAGATATAATAGTCGTAATGTTTTACAATAATAGTAATATTTTGCAAACGGTTAATTTAAAATAGTTTTTACCTCGCAATATGGTAGTCTTTATCTATTTCATGAATGGATACCTCTTTTTTTAATTTTAATCGTATCAAGATAACTTAGTATTCATAAATTTTAATGGTTATATCAGTCATGGAATCCGATAAAACATACTATAAATTGCTAAATAAACACAAATAAAGTCCCTTATTCATATGTTTCTATTGATATGATTGTTGATTGGTAACTATTATATGGCTTGAGATGATTGAAACTGAAGTACGTTAATTTAGGGAAACCGGGCAAGATGAGGCTCCGGGCAAAACGGGAAGTATTATTGTGTGCGTGACTGGTAAGCAGAACAAAATCAAACGCGGTACTATTCTTTGAATGTTCAGTCGACTCACACGATTCCTATCTCAGCGATGTGATTACGTTTTAATGTTTGAAAGAGATTAAGAGAGTGTAAAAGAGAGAGACAGAGAAAAAAAGTTTTGCTTTATCGGTTCTATTATAATAACATAGTCATTACACGTTCCAGTAGTGTAGAACTTAATCATTTTAACTACAGTTCTTTATTAAAATTTTATAAGTTAGAACCCCATGGCGCTTAATCGTCTTTATGTCAAAATCGTCAGATATCTTTATTTGAGAAAAAAGGAAATCGATGCTTATTTGATCATGGTGTAAAGGACATTCGACATGCATGACAAAAATAATAAAAAAACGTGAAACTTATAATAAAAAAGTATATTATTTAACACCATATAAGACAGAATATGTTAAATAAAACAATAATTATAACATTAATTTTTAGCTATTCCATATAAACATTTTCAATCTCATATTATTAAAACGATTTTTCTCATCAGTATTCCAATTTAGCCCGTTTTCCCTGACTACATATTACATAAGCTCGATTTCATGTAATTAAAGTGAGTTTATATTGGAATTTGATATACCGCCACTTTCATAGAAAATGTATTTATTTATTTATTTTATTGGCTCGTTATATCGTAGATATTTAAACATCACATCAAAAAGACACAAATACTTCTTACAATAGAATGTATTATAAATAATAATATACACAGATGCTTATAATATAGCTATTTAGATTCTTCAAACAAATGGAAGAAAAATAAATACAACTCATTCACATTTCGGCATCCATTACAAAGATTGATAATATGTGTGTGTACAGTCAACATTACGTTAGGTAATACAAAACTGATATTGTTGGCTATGAAATGAAGAGATAATTTACAAAATCGCTTGTAGAAATATGATCTTTTTGATAATACGATTTGTTGTTTCATGTACATTCTTAGGTTACACGGCAGTCGATCCGTAGAGCAACGATGATGCGAATGTCGCAAGAAGTCATGATAATTTTTCCGAGGACGAATTACTGAAATAAATTCAGCCGTGACGTTGCATCAGGCTATTGTTTGACCTCAAAACTACGCCATAAAAATGTGAAATTTATGGACTTTTGCAACAGGAAAAGGAGAAACGAAACTGTATTTGGATCTTATTTAAATTTAGAACAAGGCGAAATCATTCTATTCAAAAATATCAATTATTACGGCTTACATACTTGTAACCTAACTTGTGGCATTTTATAGGAAAATAGGATTCGACACTATTATATTTTCATTTTACTACAATGTTATTTTTCAAAGCAAGGTTTTTTTTATTTATTTAAACACTTAGACATTTTTTACACATTGATTATTTTAATTATAGCATACTTATAAACCAAATACCTTTTTAACTTAATAACAAATAACTATGAAATTTTATACCTGGAAATAATTTAGACTGTACATAAAAGATTCGTGAATTTTGAATTTATTTTATGGTAAGCTAGATATATCTACTTTTATGATATATAATTGTACAAAACAGAAACTCTCTTTATAAAACCATCCCAAGAATAACATGTTTTACTGGGTTTAGTATCGAACAGTGTTTTATGGGTTCCATTCTCGGTTACCAGGAATGCGAAAATTAATTTGTTCTAATAAAAATGTTGCATCAATAGAAATATTATTAGTCTATTGTTTTCATTATCTAACTATTTATTAATTACTAGCAAGTCCCTAGGGAACTGCTTATTTGGATATCGATTCAATATCCAAATATAATTACAATGACAAATGGAATAGTAAAAAATTGTTTATTTCCCTATACAAACTTCCACTCCCATTTTCATCCCTTTATTTCTAGTTTTTCGGGATAAAATATTGTCTATATTCACAGCATATGATGTAGTTTTCCGTAGGTGCAAGAATTAAAAAAATCGGTCCAGTAGTTACAGGGCCCTATTCATTAAATAAATAAATAAACAAACAAACAATCAAAGCTTTCCTTTTTTTTAATATTAGTATAGATATAGATTATTCCCAAAATATTTTTATATTTATTTCTTCACGCGAATTCACCTACGTGACTTTCAAAATCTTTATCCCTCGGGAACCTTTCTGCGAGATTAAAAGGATTCTATATTATTGGACATTGGATAATATATTAACAAATCTATCAGTACCAAATCATCAATTTTTCTGTTTCAACGTTATCGTGTGACTTGATAACAAAATTTGTATTTAGTTATACAATACGAACGAACGATGAGTTCTATAGTGAGCCATACAAATCGTTTACTTTCAATAAAAGTAAAAGAGGTGACAAACGTAAAGAATATATTATAAAGATAAAAAGGAGGTCTATCGACAGCGATACATATCGTTTACTTTCAGTGCTCATATCATGCTTTGGGCGTTAAAAGTCAAGTTTGTATAATAGAAATGTATTATTAAAAATTGAAAGAGGTTCTCATTTCGCCGCGAAAATTATTTTTTGTATGGTAACTCGAATAATCAATAATATCAATTTTGAAGTTCTCTCTTTAATAAAAAGGGCTTATTGTGAGAGCGACAAAGAAAGAGTAAACTGCAATCTTAGATGATTTATTATCTAAAGCTGTAATGCGTGAATTCAGAACAGAGATATAAAGTTAATATTTATATACTTAAAATGCAAGCATGACGAAGCTGATTCTCGTTTAGATTTAAAAGAAAGTTGAATTTGGTGATAATTCTTTAAGTCATTATAAATAATTAATTTTGAAAATTTTTTGTTTTTATTTTTGAAAAAATAAAGTATGCATGTCTGATAATGATTCTTTAAATAATGTCTCTATTTTAAAAAATGACTGTAATTATTCCTTATTGATTAATTAACATCTTAGTCAACCAAGTTTGTTGACCAGAAGATTAATTTGTGAGCTTGGGTGGACTCTGATTAATTTTTAGTAATATATTTGAATATTCTTAGCTACGTATCCATTCAATCTTAATTTTTAATTCTAATGACTCGTCTCAGTATCGCATAGACGGGCATGTTTATACACTTAAATCGTCACGTGAATTTGCTCTTTAATTTTTGTTTATCTCTTTCAAATAGGGAGTCAAACACACGAGACTGGACTTTAATAACAGATAAGGAATTGTGCAAGAAAACTAATTATCATTATCATCAGCCCTGTTACATCGCTACTGCAGGGACTCAGCCCTTCTTTATGATATAAATTTTTTGTCACCCATCCCGTGGCCGACCCCTGCGAAAGTTGCTTAACAACAACGATCACGGGCCGCGGCGCTTATCCCCTACGCCACCAAGCATGAAAATAATATCTAGTTGTAAATCGATACGCACCTCTTTATCCGAATTTAACAATGATGCTGTGCTTATGTCGGTCAGTTCGCCCGACCGCCCGCGGGCACCGTATCCTTGCCTTCTCTCCCTAACTCTAATTGAATCCAACTCACTGCCTACCGTAAATTTATCACCACATTTATCAGCTTTTTATCTTTCTTGTAGGCCATTCTTAATATGTAATAATGGGAAGGTGGAGAACGTGACCATAGCTCGGTAATTCAAGATTATTGACGCGATACACTTTTAAGGCTATAGCGTGACTGTTTGATTTAGAAAGTGTTATTTTTTTCTTGGTCATAAACAAAACGTTAATTCTTACTTCATAGATTTATTCAAGCTTCAGCAGTAAATTTAGTTATGGTAAAATTACAATATTTCATTTATTTTACAATATTCGCTTAATCAATTAGTTTTGCTTTTAAGAAACTGCTGAATATAAAAATGTGTTTTATAATATATTTTAATTAAACTTTTAGATGTACGTCGATGCATCATAGCCTGCAATCTATTCTATTCGGGCGCACTGTTTGACACATACGTCGGTGCGAGGTGCCAATTTTAGCCTATGAAAGCTATCGCTCTATGTACCGTATTGCGACTAAAAGCTTTATACTGCCCCTTTCAGATAAAATCTAACTTTAAGTATGAACGTAATCTTCCTCATTAGCTCAAAATTAAAAAAAATACGAATTCCGTAGCCGACTGGTTCGCACGTTGGTTTCGTGATGTCGCCATCTTTGAGAACCCGGGTTCAATTTCCGATCGGGTCAATGTAGAAAGTGTATTTTTCTATATTGTCTAAGAGTCTGGGTCCATAATAAGAGAATCTCAACAACGTGATGTTGCGTATATAAAGGGACACGGGGAGAAAGTTAGTGTCAAAATAATTTATTCATTAAACATATTTAAATATTTTTGAATCATTCAGCACGCCAATTGTTCTGTTTACAGAATAATCTACCTAAAGGCCAATACATCTCTAATTGAATCCAACGTAATATTTAAATTTAATTGAATCTAATAGAAGTTCATCATTGATGTGTGAGGAAGACCTTGCACTAATAATATTGAACTAATGACAAATAGTTCAAACCTTACAATCTATAATAGAAGTAACATTTAAAAATACTATGTTACTAGCGAATTAATACTAACAATATGAATGTGAAGTAAAATCTGAATATAAAAATGAGAACGGCAAATCGATGGATGCTAACAGTTACGAATGCAGATGCAACCTAGACTAAGGAAGAAGCTCCAGATAACAAATATTGTCTGCCCGCTTGACAGCTGGTCATTGCGAAAGTTACACCTATAATATCCGCAATCGCAAATCGAAAACAATAAGGGGGGTATGTAAATCCAAAATATTGTCTATTTATCTCATTGCGCCTAGCAATGGCGAATAGCGTGTCAAAAACAATTCCATTTTTCGTTACTGGCAGAAAATTATGATTTATAATTATTCTATAAATGGTTCGCAAGTTCTTCAACTTCACAATAACTCACGTATTTATTAAATTTCTCTATAAAAAGAGGTAGGTATAGTTACAACAAGGAATCAATAATAGTGAATTTTAGGGGTAAATCTGTACTTTTTTCCATAGAGAAAATGTAATAATTCTTTTATTGGCTATTAAAGAAACAGGTTCTCATTTTAAATTACAGCTTAGATATACTTTATTCCTTTGTACAAGCCAGTTGGAAGATACTCATTTTTAAAGTACATCACTGCGTTATAAACCAACCTACTTCGATTTTAACAAATTACTTTAATACTGCGGGGAGTAAGGTTGCCAATACCATATGAACTAATGACATACGGTCAATTGAACAAACATCCATTAAGGTTTAATGACATCTTTAAGCTCTAATGAAAGTCAAATTTGTATGGGTAATGTCGCTTTAAACTAATGAAAATTTTAATGAACGTTTGTGCAACTGGCTGTTAGACGCACTAAACTTGAGTAAAAAGTGTTCACACCTCTTTAAGCTGTATAAGCTTTTTATATGTGTTGCTACTGATATTATTTTTGAAATGTAGACGGCGTTATGGCGAATAACATCGCGATAATAAAATATTGCTGTCATTTCATATGTATTAACAAAACTGATATAAAATTAATGTCTTCGTTCTGCGAGTGTGTATTTATTTCGTCTTCCCACAGTTTCTGAGATTTTGTACCGAAATTGTACAACATATATGAATATATGAATTGTAACTATAGTAGACTATAGAAATATTTATAGACCTTGACATTATAAACAAAGCCGTATGTCGTGTCCGCCCGAAATTGTTCCATCTTTCATCAATTTATTTAAACATCCATCTTCCATCTAAACAAATAAACGACTTCAAAACACTATTACAACAACTGATATCATAGATACATATATTATTAATAAGTTATATTTAAAGTACATTTGACAGACATACATAAAGAATGAGATCGATCCTTATAATGTCAACACAAAGAAATAACAGTCACATGAAGTATTTACCCGTAGTAATCGAAGATAATTTAAATATCTGAAATGATGGTGATCGTAGGTAGATATATCGAATAAATTCAATATCGCATTGAATTGAAAGGAACAAAAAGGTCAGAACTATTACATATATTTGTATATGCATTAGAGGTACATTTAGGTTTAAAATTTATCAAAGTATTATATTACATTTAAATAATATTGTTTATATATTGAATGATAAAGTTAGATTGTTCGAGATAGAAAATTTAAAAGAACAATTAATAAAACTAAATTACTTAATTTCGTTAATCTTTGCTTACTAATAATTAGATCTCGTTATAGCAGGTGCAATTTTATCTGCACGTTTTTAGAGATTGGTAAAAATAATTAATATTACGATATTGATATTTATTTAGGCACAAAAAATTATTTATTTTAATTGAGTATAATAATGATATATTTTAATTGGGGGGTTGGTTAAATTGTAAACAAATGAATTTAAACTTACTTGATCGAAGGTTCAGGCGAACCTCCCGAGCTAGAGCAGGATAGTTTGATCTCCCTTCCTTCTTGCGCTTGAGCGTGGGGCCCTGGCGACAGCACTGGTGCGCGAGGTTGTGTCAGTACCACCAGGGCGTGACCCTGCGAGTGAAGCGCGCGCCCTGACCCGCCAGCTTTCACACGGCACTCGAATTTCCCATTGTCGCGCTCGTACGAAACATTGGACACCATTAGGTCGTATCTGCCTTCATCCGGTGCATACGATATCCTGCAAAAAATACACAATCGATTAATAAAAAAAAAATCGATTAATAATTAATAAAAAATAAAGTCAATCACTCTTAACTTAATGGTTGATGGAACTTTTTATTAAGATGTAACGAGTGTATTTATAATATTTTATGGAGGTAAAGTTTCTCACTTTGTTTGTAACACAAACAAAATGAGAAAATTGGCCCCTGGTTATCATCAGACTTTTATGTCCCCACTGTAGCGGCTCAGACCTTCCTTATGGAAGGTTAAGGGGGATGGGCCACGGTCCTACACATTGATACAGATAATAGGGTAAATTATGATCACCCATCCCGTGATCGACCCTTGATCGAAAGTTGCTTAACAATAACTATCGCGGGCCGCGGCGCTTATCAACTACACATCGAGTCATGGAATTAATTTAACACCAGGCTCGAAATGAGTTTCTGATATATGTCGCACAACTTCCCGCCTTCGCTACACGAGTTCAGTAGCGATAATATAATTACTAACTATAAGGTGTCTTTGTGATTTAAACGGTCAGTTGTACAAACGTCCATTAAGGTTTAATGTCGCCTTTAAACTCTAATGAATGTCATATTTGTATGGTTAATGTTGCACAAACTTCCATTGCTGTTCGTTTCGGTTAATTGTTGAGTTTTTCTTATGATAATATAATTTTTGGGATCTTAGCAATAAATGTTGTCGAATGTTTATTAATACTACAAGAAAGTTAATAACTTTTTATAAAGGAAGCCCGGATTGCGAAAGGTCATGAGTTCGAATCCCATCTCAGGGTGCCAAGGACCGAGTGGATTTTTTAAGCATTTTTCATTAAGAATATGAACCTAGTACTTGAAGGCGTACACCAAAACAGGCATTACATAAGTTGTGTTTCTATTTTTGGTTTTATTGTGCAATCAATAGAAATTTTATGAAGCGAAACGGGCCGGAAGCTAGCGGCACTGAGACGCCAGTCCACAGTCTCACTTTTCCGCTCTTCACCACTGACTGCGAAATTATTTTTTCAAAAAAATATGATAAATGTCTTGTTGAGAGCATAAGCATAAATGTAGAAAAGTCATGGAAAATAAAAGGATTCAACTAGATAATTAATACACCGATCCGCTTCAATAAAGTGTCATCTTAAGACTTGATAGATTTTCATTCAGTAACAAATTCAGCTAGGTAAAATAATTTTCTTTTTTAAATAGTATTTAAATCTTCTCTAATATAAAAATTAATGTTACAGCTTTAAATTACACGTAATTTAACTTTTAACAGCCTAATATAAGCTGGTTTTATGGCGTTTAATTATAAAATGGGTTAAGAATATGATTCCCAGTCACGGTATAATTAGTTTTAGCCTCGTTTTAGTCGAAATATATTCATTTACACCTACTAAACAAGACATACCTATCTGTAATATATAAATAAAAAGTTTATGATTTTCTTACTACTAAAACTGCACGTCAGGAACTTTTAATGGCGTCACGCAATGATTTTTGAACCAGTCATATAATGACCTTGACATCCTTATCATTAATTAATCAAAAAAAAAACTAAAGAAAAGTAGCTGTTAAGATTTAAATGTATAATAATCTAAATGGGTCTCAGATTCTACATATAGTCACACAATCACGAAAGCATTATACGTATTCATTAATAGTTTTATAATAATATTGATTTCTCTGCAACCAATTAAAATCAAGAAATAGTTATTTAAGATACGAGTGCGGAAAGTAAGGTTTTACGAATAAGGGCCAAATTGGCACGAATCTTCTTACAATTTTCTTACAACATTTTTCAATGCTTTTTGCGAGGAAATAAAACAAATATATAGGTTAATAAAACTAAGTATGTATTAAAGGTAAAAATTATTTGTTAAAATTAAACGTGATATTTGAACATGTTTTCGTGTCATACATTCTTATTTGAAAATATTCGTTCTAGGCTCCTTGAAATACTTTTGCCTCTAAAGTGTGACATATTTTCATCATTTTTTTTTATTTCTTTGGTGATCGGCCAAAAAAAATAAAAAAAAATACTTTTAAGCACGTGTGCAGTAAAGGATTTCAGTACATTTTTATTTAACGCGTGTTTAAAGACTCACTTTCGGTGTTTACATTGGATTAAAAAAATAGCGCTTTATGAGCAACTGCATTAAAAAATATTTTTAGGGTACCTCCGCTACATGTAAAGTGGAGATGATTTTTTAATTTTTTCGATTTCCCTATATTGTGGGATATTGTTGGATAGGTCTTTCAAAAATATTAGAAGTGTGCGAAGACCGCTTTTAGAAATAGTGAGCCATTCCCAAATTAATAAGCTTTTAAGTGCCATGAACTAATTTAGACCGAGCAATGGTTGACTTCCCCAGGAAGTTCACGAATTTTTGCTCTAAGGTCAAGCATATGTAGCTTAGAGCCGAGTGAGGTCTCTAGAGGGACTAATAATCAGTAATTTAGATCACCGCAAGTTGTTTCATAATACTCATGATATAAACTTCCTCAATGAAATGACAAGGTTGCGAAATTTACCGTCGTATAGTTCTAATAACGAAGTCAATGAGAACTAACTAAAAAGTGTAAATTTTTTTTTTATTAGAAAGATAAAATACCAAAAATAGCAGTATCAACAGTCGGGATCTATTCAAATTATAGGGGGCTCCGTTGATTGGTCAAAATGGAATGAGTCCTGACTGATCCTTCTATTCTACTTTTGAATTTAAGATATGTTTTATGTGTGTATAGATTTTAAAACTACTCGTATTTCAATGGAGTAGTTATTCAGTAGTACCTACTTAATAACATTCCAAACTACTAGGCTTGTTTTTTTCATTTTTAGTGAAAGTAATTATTTATTGTTTCACTTATTTCTTTTGTTTTCTTTCTTTTCTTTTGTTTTTTATTACATTAAATAATCTTATATAAGTATATACTCGGTAATTTTTAGTCTTTACTGCTATCAATTAACGTAATAATGTGTTAGTGAGACAGTTTTAGATTTTATCACAGGGTTTCTGAATTGAGAATATATAGTTAAGAACATCTTAAACTCTACTTAAACAGGCGTTCGTTTCTGATTTTAGTTTTTTAATGATCAGTTTATGGTAGTTTGATAAAACAGGACTTTTAGGACTTGTCAAAAGTAAAAAAAAAACTGAAGGTATTGAGAATAATAAGTTGAAATTTTTTGAGAAACCGGCCGTATGAGCAATTAATTATACTTTAAAACATTAGAAACTAATGTTTTTTAAGAAACTAATAACATACTTTAGTGCAAATTTATAATTGACCATTTGCTTCTTAATAAACAATGTAGTATGGATTCTTTCTATCCTGTCGCTCTTAATCGAGGCTTGTGTACGTTAGATTGTAATGCAAAGATTATAATATTTGTAACATCATAAATTTATAAAATATATAACTTAATTCTCTTTTTTTTTTGCAACTTTTGATTTTTACAGGCTGACATATTTTTGATTTAAATATGCCAGCCTGTATCATAGTAACAAAGAATCGGTCAAGAGGTGCTATAAACGTAAGTAAAAAGAAAATCTTAGTTACCTTATACTGAAATAAAAAAAAAAAAATCTTTATTAACTTTAATTCTATCAGTTACAATTTTGAAATTATCCCCGTAAGTAATATAAAATTACTTGTATTGGGACTATTTCGCTCCAGTTTTGTGGCAAGTAGGTACATATTTTAATGTTAACAATAATCAACATCTTGGCATTCTTTTTTTTAAATTTCTTAATAACTAAACTAATAACAAATAAGAGAAAAAGCTACCGCACACTCGTGTGCTAGTTTGTGTGTGTGTATTGTGTTGTGAGTATATGTATTGTGTTGTGTGTTGTGCCTGTCGGTGTGTGTTGTAATCTACATATATAATATATATACATAGTATTTATTTATTTGATTCTTTTCAATATGTCCTCAGTTTCCTCATATGTAATAGTTTTTAAGAATTCTATTAATATGTCTTTACATTCGTACAACTGTTTATCATATATATTTAGTTTTCTATTTAATTTATTATATAAATGAGCTGATTGACTGTTATATTGACGTTCTGCGAAGGCTGTACGACTCCTAAATGATTTGACCACAACATTACTACGTCGCCTATTAAGTTTGTTTGTTTGATCAAAATCTAAAGTTTGTGTGTTTTCAAAATAATCTTTAAAATGAAATTTGAAATACATTGTCAATTAAAATTACACTGCAATTAAATTCTAGAATTTATGAACGAAATATCGAAATCGATAACTTCATACATTTCAAGTCTGTCTGTCAATAAATACTGATTGAGGAGTGAAGTGATTCAGGAAATATCATTAGTTACAAAATTCATAACCGCAGTTGCACAAGGTAAATGTCAAACGAAATGTGTCAATAATAATTTCGGAGAATTTTGCTAGCAAAAGCCTGCATACTGCGAAAATAGAACTCCGGGTGGAATTCAATAATCAAACAACGATGACGTAATTTTAGACCCTATATCTGTATAATAATACCACGAAATTGTAGGAACAAGCTCTTAGAAGTTGAAGAGAAATAAGATTATTTTCTTAGTTCTTAAACAATCATGAGAAAGCGCTGTTTATAAAGTAAAGGGCAACAAATCAATATTGGCCAAAATCACTTTTATTTAAAATAATGTGCCCAAAGTCATTTTCTAATTTCACAAAAACTCCGATCAAAATTGACCTTGTTATAGTATATTTTCTGGCTCTTTGGTTTACAAGCATTGATATTGAGATCATTAATATTAGGACAGAGGAGTGCTACCTAGGTACCTTATTCTGATTGGCATATCTGTACTAATATTATAAAGCTGAAGAGTTTGTTTGTTTGTTTGAACGCACTAATCTCAGGAACTGCTGATTCGAATTAAAAAATTATTTTAGTGTTGAATAGACCATTTATCGAGGAAGGTTTTAGGCTATATAACATCACGCTGCAGCTATAAGGAGCGAAAAAATAATGGAAAACACGGACGAAGTCGCTGGCGGCCACTAGTGTATAATACAAGACCACGCGGGCGAAGCCGCTGACGGAACGCTAGTATCCCATAAATAACTATTACTCTAATTAGATACGTTATGAATACGTGATGAATGAATTATTTACCTTATTAAAAAAGTTCCTAAGAAGAAAATGTAAAGTTGAAGTGACTGGATCTCTCTCTTTTATTCCCAGTAAAGCGTCTAACAACTCGTTTTGCGAGTCACTTATTAATAACCATGTCTTGCATAAATAAATGAGTTATTATATTAAAGGACTTCATTATAATTGAACAGAGCACATTTTTAATTCGTTCAAAGATAAACTATGAACTTAAATATTAAAAAGAAATTACGAATTGATTATTCTTACCAGCTGTGGATTAATAAAAACGAATCTTCTACTCTTAGAGTCAAATTACGTCACTCAATATTATAACAAAAAAGAATCTTTGATTTAGAAAAAAAAATCCTTGATTAAGTGTTCCAGTCACGATTCGCACCAAGCTCAATGTTTCATAACTCATTCAATGGTTCAAGAAATTCGCAACCCAATTATGGTTACGGATAATAAAGAAACGAAAATCTAACTGATAAATTTATAAATAAAAGTAGGCCGTTGTGGTTAAGTCATTCCACGGTTATTGTAAGATATCAATTGTATTACTTATATTAATTTCTTTCGTAAAAATATTTTTGCATGTTGCCTACAATAAAGAGTCAAGAAGAAAAAATCATAAATTATTATTATATCAACAATTACTTTCTTGAAAATTGTGAAAACTTGTGCTTTGAATAAAAAATTGTTGAAGTTTTCTCCAAGTTGATGAAAGTTTCAACCAGAGAAACAATACCTAAGTTTTACAACAGTTAAATATACAAAAAGTCTTAATAATTAATACATAATAATTAACAATCAATGTAACCTTCAGTATAAATGTGTAGAAAAATAGTCAAATATGGAAGGTTTTTTTTTTTTTTTTTTAAATACACACCCGTCGAACATAAAACCTTCTTATTTTAGATTTTCAATTCGGTTAAAAAGCTTTGCTTTTGTAAAAAAAAGTTTTATGAAAAGAAATTCAAATAAGTTTTTATACAATAATTTTGACAACAAAATTTAGAAATCATAGTTATTTTGAAATGTACTATAAATTAATTTAATATGGTTTTAACTTAAACGTCATAAAGAATTTATTCTCAAAATAATCGCTTTTGAGAACATGCATATTGCAAACATGTTTAGCGCCATTTTGATTCCGAAATAAACTCGGAAAGCTTTTATCAGAGAAAATGTTATAGATTATTTTCCTTGCATAGCTTTAACGGTAGACTGTTTTCCATTTATCCAAGTGCACATTAAATATCTGTTAGCAAAAAATATCTTCCATTTTTTTTTAGTAAAACAATGCTACTCAGCTATCCTAGTGTATGAATATTTTGCTAATAGTATTATTTTGCTAAAAACTATATTTATGAATTATTTCGATTAAAATTATATTATAGTCTGTTTCTGTGGCAAGCGAAAAAGTGGACAATGGCAAAAATTTTACCTATGTAAGCGTTAAAAGTAAACAATATGTATCTCTATCCACAGACATCAGTATTGTTCCAGCTTAGTACTGCCTATTATTTTCTAAGATGGGATAACGATCTATAGCGTCCCGAATAACAATGCAAATACAACAAATGAGGTACTACTTGGAATCCCTACAAACTTCTTTTGATAGCTTATGTATCGTTTTATTTTGATGCTCACAGGCATCTGTTTTTGCCTGTTCTAGGAAGATATTAAGAACATCAGAGACCCAGTTGTTCATGCAGATACAGCTCGATGACGACACTAATGGCTTAACAACACTTCAAAGCTAAGTTTCAAATAATAAATTTCTGATCATCCATATCCGGCCTTTGTGAAAGATGCTAAATCTTCACAATAGCAATCTGAACGCGCTTTCCTATCGCAGCATAGTGCTTCATATCTAATATTAATACTTTCACTAACAGCTCTCCTGTCTCCATACGGTTGCAATTTACTATATCTGTATACTTCAGCCAATTCGCCAAATCTTACTCACAAGTACTACATGAAAATCCGTTCAGTAATTTTGCACTAACTGTGTTCAGAGAAATAGTGATATAATCTATACTAATATAATAAAAAAGAAAGATTTGATTGTTTGTATGTGTGCATTGAATAGGCTCTGAAATACTTGACCGATTTTCAAAATTCTTTCACTTATGGGACGCTACATCATACGCAGGTCTAATTTACGCGGTGGTAAAGTCGCAGAAAACGGAACCTTCATCAGTCAATTTTCTATCCTATGTAAAGGCAGCATTAAAATCCGTAGCGAAATAAGGAAAAGTTAATAGCAACTATAATGTAAGGAACGACAAAGGCGATGCGAATGAACTTAAATTTATTAAGAACTATTGCTTTCTGTTGCTTTCTCTTTAAACATCTATAAAGATGGCCTGAGCAGGAGAGGACGTAAAAATGCTGCATAAGTCATAATAATTTTAGTAACATATAAAAAGTATAAGATATTGTGCAAATATGATTTTTATGTTTGTATTGTTTTAAAAAATTCTTTAGTATATTGTACAATCAAGTGTATATTAATAAAAATAAACAAATAAGTTTTATATATTCCCATCAACGTTGAAATCGGAGTCGAGCTTAGTGTTGTCACAGCATGGAGGTTTTATTGTCTTTTGAAAAAGATTTTTATTTGAATGAACCTCTTCAGACACAGAGCTATGCTGGACTCGAATAAGACTGCTGATCGTTGATCAATATGAAAATGAAGTAAAACTTACTGATAATTAGTCTCCAGTGGTATGTTACCAATGGCGACGTTGTCATGACCGCTGACTGTGCTTCTAACCCAGTAGTAAGTGAGGGACTCCCCCGCCATCGGCTCTAGCGAGAACCGGCACTGCATAGTAACGTCATCACCTTCTCTTGCATCATGTTGTTCATCTTCGGCTCGTGTGATGATTGCACCTGAAAAAAAACACGTTTTATACTACTTTATCGGAGATTGGAAAAGCCATATAAAATTCTATTTTAATTTTGAATAAGGCGTTAGATATGTCTCTTGATGTTTATTGTACTGGTTATACAGTGGTGTTCCTCTATTATTTCTTTGATATATCTAATTCAGCTTTTAAACAAAGCTTTCTAGCCACAACTTACGATGAATAGTATTCATTATTATAAATCTATCTAGTCGGAACACGTGAAAAGCATATGATAGTATGGACCAGTGTTCCCCAACCTTTTCTGGTCTATGGACCTCTAGAATATTAAACAAGAGATCAAAGGGCCCCGTAAATAACTTATTTGTAATATAAAAAAGGATCCTTAAATTATTATGTGTTGGTTTTTGAAATAATTAGTATTTTAAAAGTGGTGTTCATTTTTATGGATCTAAATCTGTGCGGGCATTACTTGCTGTAATTTTGATGCTGAACTGAAAATTAACAGTAAGGGGTGCATTGTTGCCTCAGATTGGGAAACGCATTTGCGGTTGAGCTGATTTGACTGTTTAAACAAGAAGATAAATTACAGACTTAAGTTTAGGAAAGAATTAAAATTCTTAAAATCTATTACTGTATGGAAACCTTTATAAGGGCATATTAAGAAGATCCATAGTGATTCAGCCGCTAATACACTTCAGGGTTGTACCTATTATAACTAAATTTATTGATCCACTGAGTTCAACTAAAGGATGTTAGTTACGTACAGTCGACAGTACATCAGCCCTCGTAGCTTGACGATCTGTAGAAGAGTAAAAGTAAAAGACTTTTCTCATGTAAATGTAGTTAAAATGTTTGTCGAGTTCAGCGGAGTACGCGCGATGGTGCTGATACTACAAAAGACTAAATTTCTTCAAATAATTTTAAGGCTGGGCGTGAAGGCGAAAGACTGTTTCTATCTATGTCATTGCGGCCAGCAATGACGTAAATATAGACAAAGAATGGCAAATAGGGATAATGACTAATTTATTATTTGTCCATCAAGTAGACTATTGAAAAATAATTAACACGTATCTTTTTTAGTTTTTTGCGTAATCAATAAATTATGACGAAACATTGCACTGAAATGTCACATAACGTTACACTTTTGTACATTTTCTACATAGTTGTGACCTAGTAAGCCTCCGCTGCTCAACTTTAATGCCTATTATCTAAGCCGATTATTGTGAAATTGAAGCAAAAAAATCTTGTCTAATATTAGATTTGCAAGGAATATATATATATATATTCGGCCATATGCCGAATACCGAATATTCGGCGAGCTTCCTGGCCTAACAACAGAATATTCGGCCATTATTCGGCGCCAAATAAAAGTTGTATAAAAAAAAAACTGTTTGTAATTAAGTTAAAATGGGAATAGGTATTGAACATTTTGTAGTATTCTCATGTGTCGATGTTTGTACATACAAGTTCACATGAGCGTCGCTAAGTTTGTTTCGAATGTTGAACATACAAGATATAACATCACATTAATCAATTATTATATGTGTCACAGACATATTCACCGAAATAAACCCTTATCTGTCCGAAGTGGCAGTACATGTCGGTAAACTTAATGTCAATAAACATTTTTTAAGCAACCTTATCCCATTGGTGCAAGGCTCCATATTGTAGCCAGGGAATTGAGTTGCTCATTAAAATTTACTTATGAGAGATGATGAGATATCACGACATAGTTACTCAGCATATCTATTTACGAAATATGTGAAATGAATAATTAAAAGCAGAGAATCGGCTGTCTCTTGCGAAGTCAATTGTACTTTTCAAATATATCGTGAAATATGAAATGAAAAGTTGACGAATTTATTAGTATGTTCTGCATATTTTATTTGTGATTTTTTACATGATGAACGTTGAAATAGGTCACAAACATAAACTTAAGATCCAAACAAAATCTTGCTATTAAATTAATAAATTAATCCAATCATTGATTAAATTCGTTGCTTTTAAAATTTCTTAATGCCGATTGATATAAAATGAGATAGGTTCTGGCACCTTTGTAATTTAATATCTTAGTAGTTAGAAACATTTTTAATCTTAAAATATTCAGTGTTAAGTGCCGTCGTCTGAACCCAGAAAGTTGATCGATCGTTTCGAAGAGCCTCTTGGAAGATGTGTTAAAAAAGTTAAAAGCGTTTTCGGGGATAGAAAAAGGTGCTTTTTATACAAGACGAATTTCGAGTACAACATTTTTGGGTTGTTCAAATATGTTGCAACTAAGAACGAGAAAAGTCAAAGGTTATCTTATTATGAGTTACTCGGATAAGTTTCTCGAAAATGAGACCAAGCGGCGATTACAGAAAGTAGATAAGAAATAATTATAGGTTTCAATATTATATGTACAATTGACAGGACGTCGGGTTATACGAAATGTCAAATTTCCTCATTGATTTTAAACCGTAACATGTTGAATAATTATGTAATTATGAATAATTATGTAAAGTAATTATGTAGCTTGACTACTCATGTGTGTAGGTAGTAAGAATATTACAATATAAAATTAATTTTAATAGTAATTTATTCAACTCCTATGAATGTAAATAAGTGTGTACCTATATTCTCTATCACAAAACAAAATAAATAAATAACAATTCGTATCTCTCGAAATTGTTGTACATATATTGTACCCATAATATGGACTTATTGCTAGCGAGGTTTCAATTTGCACAGATCAGCAATACAATAGAAAATCTGAATGCGCATTATAATAAAAGGACAAACAAATAAAATAATAAAACAAAGAGAAATAATAACAATAACAGTGACAATAACTAGTAAAGGAAATAGGTAGTACGACACAAATGTTCAAGCAAAAGCAACAAACAAAATGCGTGAAGAGCAAAATAATGAAAATGGAAAAGCAGAACTTCGAAAAATAAATGTATTATACTTGAAATTTTAAATTGAATTTTAAAGAGATCCACAATTTGTATCCTATAATGTACGAATATAATTGATTACGTGAGATTGAGAATAACGTATTAATAATTATCATTATTCAAATTATGTTGAAATTATAGCAATCTATTTCATTATTACTCGATTACTATTTGACAATTGATAAAATTTTGAAATACAATAATACGATACAACTGTAATTGTATTGTTGATCGAAGTTATTGACATAATAAAAGCCATAGCGTTAATAAAATCTCAACTAATAACGGAATGATTTGATTTTTTTATTTCTATATTTTGATCGAATAGACTCCGAGATCACAGTACCGATTTTAAGTATTTTCACTTAGATAAGAGAGAGTCTCTCGCAGTCTATTCCCAGTTCCGTGATAACTTCTTAATTGACAATTAAAATGAAATACAGATACATTACCGAACACTTGAAATTATGAAAACGTCGCCTAATTTTTTCACGGAAACAGTAAAATTGATTTATTGTATTGAGAGGGATTCGACGTGGCAGCTGTTTATTGGAAACGATCTCTCATTCCGCAACACAAACTCCGATCAGAAATTATTAATTTCATTTTATGTTTTATGGAATTGCCGCTGTATCCTAAGGAAAATTTGCCGAAACATTATTGAAAACATGACATCCATACTATAATGTCAGAAATATGCTAATTGATTGAAATTAGATATTATTGTAACGTTCGTTTGACTGAGATCATTGATGGTTTTTTTTAAACCAAAGTTCAATTGTAATTTTTATTAAAACAACATTTTCTTTCTTTTAATGATAATACCAGATAAAACATACATATGATATTTAAGTTGTTCCAGAAATCTATGTTTTTTATTTATGTTCTTCCCACTTTGTAGCAGTTTTTGGTTATGTCATATTTTTTGAGCATATCTTAGTCTATATCTATATGGTTGATTAATTACCAGAATATTTCAGATTTTAATTATCTACATAATAGCTTCTTTTGCTGCGTAAGGGTGACCTGCAGTATTATTCTGTATTAAAAACAGTCACGAACTCGACGTTGAGCACAACGCTGTCTAGCTGTTCCTCTTTCTTATTTGACATATTTTGACCAACAATGGATTGAAGTTAACATATCTTTATAGTGATAAAAATTAACTTTACATATAAAAACATTTCTGTAACTGACAACGTAATGTGCCTGAAATTATTCTATTGTTCTTTTTATAAACTGTATCAACATTGTCTGATTCTAAATTGAATTAAACTATAATTATCTAAATTGAACTATATTGAATATATTGAACTACATTATCTAAATTGAAGTTTATGAAAGAAATTATTGTTCAATAATTTTACTTAGTTTTGAACAACATTTTAAAATGCAAATTTTAAAGGGAAAACTACCTCTATTTATTTGCCAGTAAATATTTCAAAACATTAAAATTCAGATTCAAATGATAACAATAAATAATAACAACGACATAACTTAAAGTCTGAAAAGGAGGTCTAAGTTGTAGTGATGTTCAGTATTAAGTATTAAAGTTATAATTACCAGCAGATTAACATCCCCAATGCTGGGGCTCATGCCTTCCCTAAGGATGGAATCTAATTAAATAAGCCATAATCCATCTAGCGAGCTCAGTGCGGATAGTTAAGTGGTAACTACTGTAGATGCAGCCGGTAACGTGCATTCTGAAGGATTTTTTTTATTACCCATCCTATGATCGACCCTTAACTATTCTATCTAAAACCAAACTCAATAACCTCAGCGTCATCAAGGTCCTTGAATTTATGTAGTTATTACCAGCGTATTGGAAACGTTAGTTATTTTATACTTGAATGAAACATTTTTTACACCGTTTCATCGCGTTTGCATTTAGTTTTATTGACGTTTCGGACCCTTTACAGGTTACTCAGGTGTACCTTAATCTTATGTGAACACGGACCTGTAAGATACATCTTAGTCTTAAAAATATAAGAAATCAATATAATTTTATACTTAATTAAATACTTCTACATGGGTACTCAAAGTTGTATATTATTTCGTTTCAAAATAATGAAGGACATTAAGAACCTAAAGATTTATCGTAACATACGTCCCTGAGGTGGCATTAAAATAGACCGAGAAAGAAGAGGAAATAGAACGTTATCTGAACTAGATGTAGCCAAAAGTTTTGCTAAACTATTTGCCAGAACTTTTAACTTTTCAAACGAGTTTTCGGCTGCGAGGGTCAAGACTTCATTATACGATTATACATAATCCTATACAAAGCCAGTCATCATAAAAAGGTTAACTTAAGTTAATTATATTTAACCAGAATTTACATTTATGAATTTAATATGTTAAAGCAGTAATTATTGAGAAAACCGGAATCGGCATAAAAGATTAAGATATTTTTCAAAAATAATTATTCAGAATATTTTTTTTAAGGATTCCTTATATGTGCTTTGCGCATCTATTCATACTATATCGTTTATTATATTAATATGATATAAGTGCCTCTTCTTTTGTATATCACCCATTAAAAATCTAATATTAATTTGGGTCTCTTTGAAATTGTTCCATAGTAACATGTAATTAAAGAAATATAATTTACTTCTTTATACTACAGTATAATAAGTAAATTTCCTTTATATTAGTAATTTACTGAGTTGGAGACGAAGTTTGCCAGGAATCAAACTAAAGGAGTTTAATTTTTGCAATAGAATTGCTACCATTATACATCTAAAAAGATCTTATTATTTACAGAACAGAATTGTAAAGGTTCACGTGAATTAGTACAATTACAAATTCCGTGATCAAATCAAAACCAAAGTATGTCACCTACTTTGACTTCATTATAGTGAAAAACCGGACAATAATAACCAAGATTGCCTTATTCTCACATGAGTTTCAACCTACGCAACTGGATTTGATACTATCTCTCTCGGACTCATCACGAATCTGGAAGGCTGTCCTCTTTACACGTCAACATCTGATGTCAGGGCTGGTTAACCATGGATGATGGTATTATTATATTAACTCATTATAAAATAAGAATTAAAAAAATTTCAAACGAAATTTATACGATAAACTATGAAATTGAAAGTCATAAGTATAAGGTTTGCGAACAGTTAAAAATAAGAAAGATGTATAATACAATAGGTCATTGAATTGTATTAATATTAATTAATAACTATCGATTAGGTATACATGGCAACTAGCAACTAACGTTCATTCTAAGATAAAAATTTTACCTACCTTGCCTCAAAATATTAGTATCTATACACAGTTTCATTGCTTATCAAATATCATAAAAATATAGACAAAAAGTTATTATGTAATTATGTACCAAGTCATAATCTTAATTGCCGAAACCGGGACATCTGCCATATGTATATTTAATTCCAAATTAATATTTTATTGGAACTGGTATAGCAACCCTATCACCGTGACACCCATTTGAAAAAGCAGCAACGGAAAACGGGCGCTGCGCTGACGCAGCCGCGTGGCCGCGGTCAATGACACCGGGGTCGCGTGCGCAGCCTGCGCTACCGACCCCAACGTTAACCGTCCACACCCACACCTCAATTCTCTAATATTCAAACAACTCTATACCAAGCGACGACAGTCAATGACGATAATAACATAGCGCTATCCCAGCAGTGAGTAATACATGCCACTTCAGAATTGGAACATGTTAAGTATATGGTAAGGACAAAGAAATGATAATCCAGAAGTGCTAATATGTGACAAGAATATTATTGACAATGAATCGAGTAAAATAAGTAGTTTGTAGTAAACCTAACAGTAATCGTTAAAGAGCTGGTAATCTTGTTTCACAACTTTCTACGTGTATGTGTGAATCTCAAAGCATATTCAGATATACCATGGCAGACTCGCATTTTCTGTGAGTTGTAGTAAGAATCTTAAAAGTATTTTATATATCTATTAATATAGTAAGACGGAAAGCTCTTAATTTAACTCTTTTCAATTTCAATACTATCAATTTCAAGGCAAACAAGTTAAGAATTCCAATTTTGAACAAATGAAAAACAAAATTTATATAGAAGCTAGTCTAGAAACTTAACTATTCTTAGTTCAGTATAACAGACTAAATGATCATTAAACAAGCGTATGAAACAATTACCTCCATCTCTTTTGACTTGGTAATAGTAGACCATGAACATTGAAAATTCTATACTTCAATGCTTGGGTACAGAACAATAGTGCCTTTGAACACAAAGCACCATCGACCGTCGCGAAACTCAATACTGTTGTCCAATTCTAAAATCTATTGCAATCCCATACAAAAGTATCGCGATACTGATAGCGAATTATGGAATAATATTACTTTTATAGTTTAAATAATCTTTAAAACTTTCGCGTTGCATTATATTAGATTGTATAAGACAGGTATTAACGCGAGATAGACTTTGATAGTTAGGTTTTTCACCTACCTATATTTCCCGACGATTCGACCAGGTTACACCGGCCGTAGTCACAGGCATACAATCTTTTATAGTTTAACTTTTGTATTTTGAAAGGAATGATCAAAAACATGGGTACTTATGTTTCAGGTAAAGATTGCAGTTACCATTCAATTCTTTTCTTTGGTAATTCACAATAGCTTTCAAAGATGTTTTCGTCTAACGCTTAGATAATCCCAGTTAACGTCAAATTGACGATGTCGGTCATCTTAAAAACAATCCTAATCCTTATCACATGTCAAATAATTGTAACGTGAAGTCCGTAAATATCTTTCAAATGCCAAATTAAAAGAGATTGCAATAAATTTTGAAACTAGACAATTAGCTCCCCGACTTTTGAATGTTGCGTCTGATGTTTGTTAAGAAATATTATATGTACGCCTCTTGTGATATGTTTCAATAACTAATAACCTTATACTAGAAGTGACGTGCATACTTATACTAGAACAGATCCCCGTACCAAGTATTTTACACTACTAGGCGACATCTATTCTTATTTTTTAAATATTTGGTCTACAGCTATTTCTGATCTCATATATATTTACTTTATAATATTGTTCGAATACGTTCTGTAACTGTGGGAGGTGATATAATAAAATTACTTTAATATACTTATCGGTAGCACTACTACAAATATGTTTTCTTGAAATGAAAAAGCTAGACAACAATTCCAAATATAGTTCTATGGTAGCAGGCATTAAAGTTATACAAAAGGTTATAACAAAAAATAAAGGTTTTCAATATATCGACACATTTTCACTGACAAAAGAAAAGTGAAAACTGACAGGTATGATTTGATTACTATGGGGACGTGTATAGACTGATGATGTTAAATCAGTTATTATAATATATCTTACTGATAATTTATATACGGTATGATTTCTGTTCTTTTTTTTTTCTTATGATTATTTTAAATCATACAGAAATTAGTTACTTTAAAATTGTGTTAAAAACATTTTCGACACACACTCTATGTTTGTATACTATATATAAAACCCCGTTCATATTTACTTTAAAATAAAAATACCTTCTGCTCCGAATTTTTTAACAAAACTTTGGTATTTTAAAAATGTCGCTAGGAAAAAAATTCGAACTCCTTAGTCTGAATATTGTTCTGGCCGAAAGTCCTACCTATATTTTCCAAGTGACGATTCTGTATAAAAATAAATAATACTTCATCAGCACCATTTAAGATATCGCAAATAGGCCATAGACTCAAAGTACCAGTTAAAAAAAAATAGAAAATCGATTAGCACTTCATTGTATTTGAAAATCAAACAATCACGGGATTGCTTAGCTAAAGTTTCTTTATTACGAAGATAAGATAAACTAAATACAAAATTTATAGGAAGAAGGCGAGTCCCTTTCTTGTTTTAAAATAATTATTTTGTGAGCTTTTCCATTAAATTTGTATATCGGTATATTCACAGAAATTATTACTTAGTGGGCGATATTAATGGTATTTGAGGACAGAAAATAAAGCTTATTAATGTGCACGTTAGGACTTGTATGAGTAATATTAATCTGTTTTAAAATATTATTGTATTACGTCAATTGTAATACCAGTTGACGCATTATCCGTAATATGCACAAAAGTTAAAGGCATGCTAGTTAGTGACTGAATTTATTCTGTTATATAATAAGATAGTGACATACTATGCCTGCTCTTATTTATAAGAAGTAGAACGTTCTTGAGTTTTCTATCCAACAGTGAAAATCCGATGACTAGTCCGACAACTACCTTGTAACCATATTTTCGCAAATAAATAAATATTATTATTATTATTATAGTCTAGAAGATTAAAACCTAAGGAATTACAGGGACAAGGTAAGAGTCGTCCAGATTGCGAAAGGTCATGGCTTTTAGTCCCATCTCAGAGTGCCACAAAGAAAGTGCATTTTTCATTAAGAATATTTTTAAGCATTATAAATAAAATATTGATCAAAAATAATAATATACTTTTTTCGTTCATTTATCAATCAACAGAGTTTTCTAAAGCCGTAGCAAATATTCATATACACTGTGGCACAGTGTATAAGAAATTATAGAAACAATGCTATGATGTGCGTTTGCCCAATCTAATGGAATATGTAAGGATCGACCTTACTTGTTTCATTAGATTGGGCTCGTGATTGGAAAGCGTCGTATATCGTACCTACATTTACCTACCTACAGTAGACAGAGTGTATTAAAGAGAAGAGCTATTCCTAGGCCCTTTCAACAATATGAATAGGTTTCATACGAGTCCACGTGTAACAATTGCGGGAAAGAAAAATTACGCTTAAATATTGTGTTATCTTTAAATTAGACAGTATATCAGACGAACGTGGTTTACTCATAAAAAGACTAACATAAGTCCATATTATAAACGTAAAATTTTTAGTCGCGCGACATAAGGGAATGATTAATTCTTTGTCTTATTCTTTTCAATTTTATTTTCACCCATATAGAAAGCAAAGAAAAATATTTCTGAAATAAAGCTTTTCTAAGAATTTCTTGCGTCGCCTTTCACTTGATTGACTTGAGTACTTATTCTTTTTTTAAATAATGACTTTTTTTGCGAGCGAAGCAAGACATTTTGTGTTCGTCAAAATGTAATTGAGCACAGTAATTACCGTACTTCGAATTTTAAAAGGTATTGCCAGATCGTTATTCTAATCGCAATTTTTAAGATTTATTCTCAGTGAAATATCACAATTCGTTAAATTAATGCGGTATTTCGAACGAATATTTTTAAATATATTTTTGAGGATCTTATGAATTCAGCCAGTAACATAGTGATCAATCCATCTGACAAAACTCTTGTATCAATTTCCTCACAAATCGAAGATACGGCAATACTGAAATTCCTCAACGAAATACCTACATCTCACCTTTTATGTCTTTGTCAATGTACGAGATGATTTAGAAGGGTCACGCAGCCGAAACAAATCCGCCTTTGTCAACAAAGGCTGAAACTTTGCCAGTATTTGTCAGATTTCGGTATATGGCGGCCAATGAAAATATTAAACGGTTTCAACCCAAAATTTAATTGATCTGAGGGCGAGGTAATCTGTTTTCTGATTAACACGCAAGTAATTTAATTTATTTTAAATTGCGGTTGTTGTCTTTATTCATTAACCAATGGAAAGTTTTAATGAAAATAAACAAGCAAATTAATTAAAAAATGTATATTATTTAAAAAAAGGAATACTAAAAATGAGAGTGTTCACTTAATAGAAAAAGCTTTAAGGGATAAATATTTTTTATTAAGATAAAATATAGTAATATGTCAGGTATTACCTGTTAAGCTTGCTGAGATGACTTGGTTTGTAAACGGATCTTTGATGGTACGAAACAATATTATTTGTATGACATCATTACTTACTTCGTTAAGGCTGGGCGTAAAGAGAATATAGACTGTTCCTTTCATGGCAGACTATGGCGAATTGTGCGTAAAAATATTATGAATATTGTAAAAGTATTGAATGCAATCCTCCGTTATACAAGTGACTCATGTTTACAAATTTCCCCTTTATAAAAAGTAAAATAAAGTCATAAAATTATAGGAAGAAATCGAAAAATAACGTATTTTTGGGGTAACTTCGTGATTTTTTTCCCATTAAAACTCACATTTTGAAATGTTAAATAATTAATCTTTTGTATCTAACTTCAAAATCAATTCAAGTTCTATATAATACGGGGATGTTTATTTTTTATGTATGTTCATTGATTTTTCTGCAAATTATTTCCAATATTCAAAAGTCTCTTTTTATTAGACAGCTTGTAACAGCTTTATTTGGAATCGGATTGCCATATTTGTTTTAATACCATATTTATTAAAATAACTGATATAAATCATAATTTTTTTCTGCGTATTCTTGACCGGTATTGAAAATTACTTTTTGTTGGATAGCCTAAAGCCCAAGGTGATCCTATATCAATTTTATCTAAATCGAGTAAGTAGTTTTGTTTTTATAATAAAATGCAGGGTTTCGCCAAATACCCTAATATTACCTAATTATTAAGATGACACAGTTATATAATCGAAGAAAACAAAATATAGCGTATTATGCATTACTTTAATTTCAAAATTTAATAACTCCTCTTCGATTTTGAGATCGGTTAAAAAGGAGAATTGTTTATGTTCGACAGTATATGTTTATTTATATTTTGTATGTACGTTCACCGAATTCTCTGCAAATGGTGAATCACTTTTATATCAAATATGAAAATATACCTATATATATAAGTAAAAATAATGAAATAAAAAAAAATCTTCAAAAAATAGAAGCGATTTGAAATTAAATACGAAAGGAAAAAGAGAGAGAGAGAGAGGGACATCTGAAAATATTTATTTTTTAAAACCAGTACGGACGGGACATAGGTCACGTAAAATGGTACTAAATTACAAACACAACACTTTCTCAGGATCACAGTAATAATACGACAGACCGACGATAGTGTGTCGGTACACAAATAGAATCTATATTTGTACAAATGGCCAAGAAATAAATTCAATCGACGACATTGATGATTAAACGAAGGTTTTCTATATTTTTCCACGAATTTTCGGTAAAGCGTGGTTTTGACTATGTTATAATGAAATACTAAATCGGTTTTTTATTCCTATCATGTAATTTAAGAAGGAAGTTTGGCTTTCACACCAAACTATGTCAATGAAAAGACTACACAGATTGTCCTTTTGTTAAAATTATCAATGTAAGTTTCAATATAAGCATTTAAAATATTTGTTGTTAATTTCGTTCCTAATATTACCGCGTATTTATAACTATGTTACAATAATTCCTCTTTTCTTCATAAGAATCGATGTATTCAAAGTACTATGTTCCCTTTATGATAACGTTTCTCAAATAAATTGATCAAGCAGAAAAAGTACAGCTAATCTTTTAATGTTTAACTTTTTGAGTCTTTGTTTATTTCAGGGAAAGGTTTTGAAGTATATTTATCTCAGTTTTCTTAACTTTCTGACAAAAATTTCTTTGAAATAATATTTTTATTAACGTGGTCGCTTGGTGAATGATTTCCATTTTAATGTATTCATTCAAAATTACATTTCTTTTAAAAATATTTACCAATAAGGTTCGGTTAAGTTACCTCTAAATAGATTTAATTAGTCGTACGGATTGCGAAAGTTCGTGGGTTCGAGTCCCATCTAAGAGTGCCAGGGACAAAGATGACTTTTATGCATTTTTCGTTAAGAATATTTTTTAGTATAGCATTGTGAATGAAAAATTTATTATTTTTTTTTTTGGTCGAACCTCTATGCTTTGTCAATGCTGATTTTTTGACAGAATAACATTATCATCATTATCGCCTGCCGGGATCAACGGCTTAAGTTTCCGTGCGAAACACGGAGGAGCTGATATATTAATTTTTGAATACCAATTCTGTGAATGGCCATTGCGAAAGTTTTTTAACAACCAAATCACAGACCGAGCGCGCTATCTACGCCTTCGAGTTCCTCCAGAATAATACTGTTATCCAATAGAAGCGCCACGCAGTTTCGTTTTGTTTTTTCGACAATTTTATTTTCAATGGGGGTGTAGACAACTTCTTTTTTATATTTGTATATTATTAGATGTACTAGAATATATCTAAAAAAGGTTTATAAAAATATCATTCATATAATTAGTTAAAATCTAAAATAAATTTTATTTTCAAAATTTCCCGCAGAAACGCTCCTTGTTATAGTGTCGCTATGACATCACGGCACTCTAAAACGAATATAGTTCTAAGTATGCATAAGATAGAATTCTCTAAGTTCTGATATGAGTAAGAAAGTCCTGACGTCACGCGCTATTTGTGGTCACGTGACAATGAGCATAAATATTTGTATTATAAACAGAAAGTGTGATTATTGGTAATAGGATATTAAACGCTACCACAAAATATATAACATGTATTTATTTTAGTTTAAGACACTCGTATTTATGAGCACAGCAAAAAATTTACGTATTTTGTAGCTAGTAGTGAATTTTTAAATTACTACTCAGTAGTTTTAAGCAATAAAATATATCTCTAGTGTAGATTTGTATCATACTTTATACATAACCACCAGCGAAGTTTGAATTGTAATTTGAATAGACAATATATTGAAACTTGATGAATCAAAGTGTAATACGTTTAAGTTTCTTTACGGTACATATGTCCCCTCCTTATCGATAGTACACAGACAAACTTTTAAAGAAACCAACGTAACATGAAATAACATGTGGTTGATGTGGGTCGACATTAGAAATTGAAAGGAATTGATCACTCAACCCTAAGGGAGGCGAAGCATTATGCCGAATAATATATAAAATAAAGTATTAAAGTAGGTCGTCAAATACATCCACTGCGACTGTCCACGCCCCGCGGGCTGATCAAACCATCTTTTAAATAAGAAATTTGTTTTACCCACTTTATTATTTTTTATACTAGTATAAATTAATTAGTATATATATTTTTTTAATGTACAATTTTATACTAGTATATTTTTTATGATATACTGCTTGCTCTACAAACGTCCATTAAAAAAGAGATGAGAACTATTTTTTTTGTTTGTCCGTCAGGTAGATTGTTGAAAAATATTAAACACGTATTTCTTATTTTTTAATGCGTAATCATGAAATTCCGGCGATACATTGAGTTAAAATGTGACATGACGTCACGGTTATGTACATTTTCCACAAAACTGTGTCGTGGCGAGCCCCCACTCCTCAACTTTAACGCCTCTTATCTATTTATTGTAAATTTGAAATAAAAAAATACGATTCTAATACGTTTCTATTATATGACTGACGGACTAAATACACTATCTTTTTTTTACCCTGTCGATAATTATAATTATCATTAGTTTAAAGCGACATTACCGATACAAATTTAACATCCATTAGAGTTTAAAAGCGTGATTAAACCTTAATGGACATTTGTGCAACTTACCGATAGACAGGTCATCGTTTATCATTTTTAAAAGTAGTCAGAGAGATTAACATCATACTTATTGCCTTTGATACTATCAAATCTACTAAGATTTAGGTCTTTTTATCTGAAAATAGAACCTTTTATTTACTTATTTATTTATTGAACTTTATTGACCTTTTATTTATTTTTTTACCTTTTACCAATTTTATTTATTGAATAAATATGGTACAAAAGCGGACTTTATGCTAATAGCATTCTCTGCCAGTCAACCTTTGGGAAAACATACAAACGCGATGGCGGTACTGAGCAATAAAAATAAAAAACTACAACAACAAATACTAAAGTAATCATAAACATACATAATATACTAAAAATATAAATAACATTACACATAATTACATATACGTATACAGCGAATATATACGTACATACACACATATATAAATACATACACACACATCAATACACAGATGATGATGACTATCTTCACAAATGATGACAAAATTTGGTCATTTTATATATCCTATAAGAATGAAGAAAATAAAAAGTAGGAAGAAAATAAATTTGCTTTTAACGAAACCATTATACCAAAAATCCATACGAATGCCCAAATGTGCGATCATTACCATTATAAGTTAAAATATTAATCCACTTATGTTTTGTTACGGTATCGTTTTTTCCATCGGAGTCGATCAGAGCTTTAGGCAAATTACGGTAACACAAACACCTAACTTTAAATTTTGTGGAATATATTTTTAAGATTCAGTGAAAACATAATAAAATGGTACACTAACATTTAACTGCTTTAAATAACGGATACAGCGTAGTATCTAGTAGACAACATGCAGATTCGTATTATCTATACTAATATTATAAAGCTGAAGAATTTGTTTGTTTGTTTGAACGCGCTAATCTCAGGAACTACTGGTTCGAATTGAAAAAATATTTTTGTGTTGAATAAACCATTTATCGAGGAAGGCTTTAGGCTATATAACATCACGCTGCAACTATTAGGAGCGAAGAAATAATGGAAAACGCGGACGAAGTCGCTGGCGGCCACTGGTGAAACATATTTATCATTTACGATTTTTTTTATTCATGATAAAAACACATTAGTGAGCGCAGCTCAAACCATTTCTTATTGTAAATTAGTTAATAAAATCGTCTTTATATTTTCCTTAAATCAATATTGGTTTTAAGTTATTACTTCAATTTAATTATAATGTTTATTTTAGAAATTACGTGCTCTGCACATTGTTAATTTTGAGCTCAGATTTCTTGTTTCAATCAAGTGCGGAATCCATATGCTGGGCGTCGACGCCTTATTAACTATCACATAGATTAACCTAAAACTACAATAGTTTATAATCTAACGTAATGGATTATATTACTTTTTGTATATTGTGACAGGTGCAGGTACCTGTAGGTTATACATATATACATAATTATCATCATCATCATCATCATCACCAGCCCTTTTACGTCCCCACTGCAGGGGCTGAGGGGACCATACGATACAATTCCAGTTCTATTTTAGCTGGAATTGTATCGTATGTCACTTTAGTAGAATAGAAAAACCATTAAAAACTGTAGTTTCGTTCGGTTTCGATCCGTTTTCGATTCGAATTAAACAAAATTTATTTAGTAGAGTTGGCCCCCAGGCCTACCTTATGGATGGTTAAGGAGGATGGGCCATTAACCTCCACGCTGGCCCGATGCGGATTGGAGGGTATTAACGACTGCAAATGCAGCCGGGCACAACGGCTTAACGTGTCTTCCGAAGCACGGAGTAGCTCGATATAATAATTTTTTGGTCACCCATCCCGTGACCGACCCTTGCGAAAGTTGCTAAACGACTACGATCGCGGGCCGCGGCGCTTATCCACTACGCCACCGAGCTACTCCACTACCGCCACCGAGCTATATACCGGCAAATGTTTACAATTCTACATCGACATATACATATCGTACCTATATTGAATGGCTGCATAATATTATTATTTTAACTATTATCTTTACTGATTGTTATGAATTGAATAGTAATATTATGCACCCTGTGATGCACCCCATAATGATGATTAACAAATTGATTAAGAGTAATTTATTAAAAACCTAAAGTCATGATAATATCATATCTCTGAATTAAATTTCTAAAACCGATCTCTAAGCTCAATGATATACAATAACTTCTCGTTATAAATCTTATAATGTATGATAAATACACAATTCACTTGGAATCAAGGTCTAATAAAAAATATCCTTAAAGCCTTCAAATAATAATTTCAGACGTTTCTGTCTGATTTTGTTTGTCGTTTTTCGTCGATGTCCCATTTTTGCTCATTATTTATTTTTATACAAAGTTTAATGTAAAAGTTCCATATCAAATAAAAGAAAGATTTAAGGGATGCCTCTCATTCTAACTTTTCAATAGACATATCTTCTGAAAGCTACACGGTCGCACCTTATTATTTACGTTTATATTATTAGAACGCAAGTGATTCAGAATAAATTATTACCAAGAAAAAGTTAAAATCAATACCTATCAATTTATTTTTATCATGAGATAAAGCAGTAGATAATTGTTTCTATTGCTAGGAAAACATTGCACTAATTTAGAAATATTGTTTCAAATAAACGCTAATAAGCATAACGGTGAATTTTTCAAAATTTCTAATTATGAATCTTGTCATAATGTTAAATAATTATAAAGAAAATTCACTGTCGGATGGAACAAAGAATTGAAATATTAGAATACGGTTTTACAAAATGTGTATTCTGTGTTAGCACTTGGGAACACTTAGCTACACATCTGTGCTTGAGTGTTAGAACGAAAACTGAGACCGTGGGAGTATGCGGGCGGTTGACAATCGCGTACCCACAGCCTAACATATTCACAAGTTTCAGCCCTCACATCTGTTCGATAGCATAATAATTAACGTATGTTGCTGTGTATATGTTCGAATCTTCTAATACTTATATTTAGATTTCACAGAGCACGCTATTCCAAACTTTTAAATCACGAACACGGATCCTATTTAATATTTAAGAAACATCTTTGAAAACTTTTCGTTATAACCCTTATAACGAAAATAGAAACAAGTGTCTAACTGAAGGCTAAGCGCAAATATCCCTATTTATATAACTTAAACCGTTATAACGAAAATAGAAACAAGTGTCTAACTGAAGGCTAAGCGCAAATATCCCTATTTATAAATAACGAACAGAGTTACACGTAAAAATAAATTTACTATTTCAACTATGACAAAACCCTTGGAAACGTGACGAAGTATCCTTTTTAATAACGTTATTTCATAGTACAGAACCAATTGAAAAATTGAAATTTTTGATGTAGAACGAAATTTTCCCTCAAAACCGTTACAGATTAAAAAGTTGTTGAGCTAACAATCATTGTTTTACCAACAGCATCATTGATATAATATAAAGCCAATCTAAATTGTGACACCACCTCGTAGAAAAAGTTTCTTTGTTCAATGGATTCAAGCCCAACGCTCATTTAACGCCGATGTTTTTTATATTTTCAGTATTTAAAAAGCAATCAATCGCTTATGAACAACCAGTAAAAAGTTTTCAATTTTGCCTATTTGATTGTCTTTGGTTTTCATAGAAACTACGATACGCTGTGTTTGAGATTAAAAGAACTGATACTATTTCTTTTGCTTAATTGTTTTGTCTGAGAAGATTTATTTTCTTTATAATTGATTATTTTATCTGAAATACTACTAACATCTAACGTATTATAAGGAGATTAAAAACAACAAGCTATCTATTAAAATAAATCTCATTTGATAGCTTTACTATCAATTCTTAATCAGAAATTCGATGACATAAAAATAGACAATATAATGTAATCATTATATTTGATAAATTTTTGTATTCACAATGCTATATTGGAGAATATTCTTAATGAAAAATGCTTAAAAACTCCACTTATCCCGATGTACTCTGAGATGGAAGATGGGTTCGAGTTCAATGTTAGTGTACATCTTCATTCAGTACATAATGTAATTTTCATACCTTTACACGTAACATAATAAAAAACTGACTTTGGATCGAAAAGTATTATTGTTTTCAAAATTTAATATTTTTTGCAACAATTTAATAGAAATATAACTATTTTAAACTAGTTTAGTTTCAAGATTTTTTTTTTTAATTTTTCCTCAAAGAATATTAAATAAAACGTTTCAAAACGTTACCACGTAAACTGCCAAACTGTATATCGTACTGTCAATACCATAATTTTTAATTATTGCATATCGTATGTTATTCACGCACTGGTTGAAATAACAGACCAATTTTCTATTTATTACCGTTTTTAACATTGATTTATGAACCGCCGAAAATTATTCCAACCTCCCGTTTATTTGAAGTCTGATATTTAAAAAAAGCTGTTGTAAAAATTATTCCCTGAGATTTTAGAATTTTCGTTACCTACGGAATACTTAGGCAATTTTCGGAAACTACGACACTGTTGAACGCACCGTACAAAACACGAATTATCATCAACACAGTTGGTGAAAAAATAGAAGGTGCGAAACGTTCGTATCACACACATTTAAGGTCAAAACTGTGGAACCTATAACTTTATAACCAAAAAAGGTCTTATTCATAAAAAACTTTTTACTAAAATATTAGTATACATAGTTAAAGGATGTTAATTTTAAATAATGATAGTAATGAAAATGATTTTCTATCCCTTATTACTCAAATAAAAAGGAGAGAAAGCAAGCTTAAGCGGCATTTTAACTAAAATAAATATATAATGCGATAAGATAATCTCCCATTAGAATGTTGGTTCTATTTAAATCCACTACCTACTCTATGGATCGAACGACACTAAATGCTGTATGTTATAGACAAAAGCATCAAAAGTAATCAATTAACGATGAAAGGGACTTTGTTTCTGTCAGTGAATCGTTGGACTTTTCCTCAAGGATATAATGGATATATATGATTAATTATATTATAGGAATTACGAGGTTATCTTTGCTTTATTAGTTATGTATCTCGTATATCATATGTTTGATTAAGTTTATTTTGTTATTCGGTGCTAATATGATGTATACTGAATAGGCTTTTAGCGCTTTTTTGCTTGTATCTATAAATAAAACGCTAAATTTCTTGCTGAGAATGGCTGGATTTATTTAATATGCGTTTAAGATTAAATGAGATTCTCATTTAGACAGAAATTGAGAGGGTTCCCATACAAACAAAGTCATTGTAACATTAAGTTTTGTTAAATTTATCTGTTGCTGATTGATTATGCTGTCTTCGCAATTGGTAAAATGAAGCTTTTGCAATTGCACAATTTTTGTCCTTGATTATTGAGTGTAAAATCCATTTACATTATTCATTTATAAAATACATTTATATTTAGACTTCGGCATGTTATAAATAAGTAACTTGATATTTTTTATGTACATTAACTTCTTTAAATAAATAATACTAATCATCTAGTGACATTTTGAAAATATGTTTTTATTTTGATTATTGACAATACTGCAATTGGTTTGTAATTATAATAAACTATATCTACCTGGAATAAATAATAACATCGTTCTCTACTTCAACGAAATTTACAAATATCAATTCCTAGATTTCTCCTTGTGTAATTTTCAATGCACATTCTTAGTATTCCATTTAACACATATAGGTATTTCAACTATTACCTATCATCATCATTAGTTCTTTAATGTTTTTGATAGTTGAGGAGGATGGGCCATGCATGACCCTCCCCGCTGGTCCAATGCAGATTTGAGGGTATTAACGACTGCAATTGCAGCGGGGACCAACGGCCTTCTGAAGCACGAAGTAGCTTGATAGAAACTATCATTTCTGTCAAGTAACGGTGCTTACCCACTAGGCCACCGAGCTACTTGTGCTGGTACATCCATATGTGTACAGCTGGAAACCGGCTTAGGTCCGTAGTGAGCTCTCAGCCACGTTTATGAATTATTACAAAACGCTCAAGTAGGTTTCCGTTTATTCCATTCATTGATGAAAATCGCATGAAAGTTTATTGAATTTATTGTGACAGATAGACAGACAGATGGGCAGCCTCAAATGGTTTCCGATCAATTTGAATAAAATACCTATAACTTGGCATAAATAAAAAAAATGGTGAGTCATTATTAGAATGACGTCATGTCTTTAAGTTGAGTTGTCAAGTTTTCAACGTCACCATCTCTGAGATCCCAGCTTCAATTCCCGATACGGTAAATATAGAATATGAACTTTTCTACGTCGTTTCGGGTCTGGGTGATGTGTTAACCTCGTTGTCTTAAATTTCCATAAAAATGCTAAAAAAGCACATAATTTGAGGTCTCAGCAGTGTCTAATATTTATTTATCTATGTATACTAATTAACTATTTTAAAGCAGAGTGTTTCGATTATTTGCATTGAATAAGTTCCGAAATCACTGGACCGATTTCAAAAATCTTCCATCTACCTACGGTAAGATACACTATACGCGGGTGTAAACGCCTAGTTGCACAAACCTTCATTAAAGTTTAATAATTAATTTAACGTTCCAAATTTGATAATATATCGATAATGTCGCGTTTAAACTAATGACAATTTTAATTAATTAAATACGTGCGGGCGAAGTTAAACAGCTTACGTTTATAATAATTAGACTACTTAAATAAAATAAAAGATGGGTTCATTAATCAAACATTCAAAACTACCCCTGGTCCTAACTGCTCCCTCTCCAAAAGAAATTTCTTACTAATGACTAATCTAATTACTGTTTATATTGTTTCCATAAAGCTGCCACTTTATTATAGGAATGCAATTTCAAATTAACTATTTTACTTCCAAACAAAAATTAATGAGTTTTGTTAGTCTTAATGGGAGTTTGAACAATTGAAAAACAAGTCACTGTTACTTTATTAGGTCATAAGTCGCTAAATTGGCACTTGTGTTAATATTTAAATGAGAAAAATCGATAAAACTCTAGGAAGAAGTTCCTGAATTGTTAATATTAGCATACCTCTATATATTAATAACCCTGGATCGTGTTTATTTAACAGTATTTTTAAAAACGATATTAAATTACATTTAAACGCGAATAGATCAAACATATACATAGTTTTTCTCAGTACATAGTTTCCCGTTGTAGATTTACGAATCCATGTCATAGGGTTTCGACTTTCACAAGTGCTTATGATTTGATTCATACAAGAAGCTATCCAATTATTTCAGAAATCCATACCGATATTATAGCATATCTGTGCCGATGTCTATATCCTCAGTTATTAGATATTGTCAATTCTTTTATCCCATATATTGCTTATATAAATACAGCCGATAGTGAGTAATTTTGAATAAAAGTAATAGGGATTTCTCCAGTATACACCTAACTGTGACTTTCACGACAAATCCTTCCATTTCATATGTTAAATGATAGTCTGCCAAACTTTTTCAATTATTGAGTTTGCAATTGTATTGTATTCTTATTTATGCCGCAATTGTTCATTTGCATAGTGCACATGAACCGCACATCGCCAATAGCGTGGTAGGTCGCGAGGGACCAACGGTATCGGTCAATAACGGTCGTCACAAATTGACAAGTGTACACATCAGGGGGCCAATTCTACTACATAAATTTTGTTTAAATCGAATCGAAAACGGATCGAAACCGAACGAAACTACAGTTTTTAATGGTTTTCCTATTCTACAAAGTGACATACGATACAATTCCAGTTCTATTTTAGCTGGAATTATAACGTATGTTACTTAGCAGAATAGAAAAACCATTAAAAACTGTAGTTTCGTTCGGTTTCGATCCGTTTTCGATTCGATTTAAACAAAATTTATGTAGTAGAATTGGCCCCCAGGTTACCGACAAAATTAATATTTTTACAATCGAATCCGAACTCTAGGTTAAATGCAATAACGATTAAAATTGATTAAATATTCAACAGTTTATCTGGAAACAATTTTATATAAACATAATTCTTAAGTTACTGCCAATTTTAGGGGACGAGATCAAAATAAATGTAATTAATATCGCGGTTGATATGTTGGAACAAGTTAATATCTTAGATGTGCTTTTAAAGGTGCATTGCTGACATAGAAAAACTTCTTGGCAGCAAACCTTGATTAAGCTCAGCTCGTTATACACATTGCTGTGATTATATTAACGCCAATGTTTGGAAGCGAGGGTTAGAATACAGAGAGAACATGCAAGTAGACTAAACGTAGTTGTAATTAAGATGCAATTGTTACGCATAATTCGTGGAGAAACGCGTAAATTACGCGTTATGAAGAATAAGAAACTCCGTTAATTCGGACATGTAGAAAGAGTGCGGTAACAAAACTGATAACAACGCGAAAGGGGAAAAACGTTCAATCCGCGAAAGCAAATATAATCTTCAATGAAATAAAGTTGATGATTATTTTAAAGATCGCAATGCATGGAATTAATAGCCTTCGCTTTCTATTACGACTATTTATATGTACAATCTATGTCCTACAGACTTTGAAAGTTGTATTTATTATTGTGATAATACATATTTTTAGTAATGACATGATTTATGTAAATGTCATTACTTAATAAAGAGCTGGTAAGTTTCTTTCGCTTGTTCTTCTTGTCAGCTAAAAGACGTCCTGAACAAGTGATAGGGGAAAAAACAATTTTTTGGACGATGCAAAAGTGCTTGTAAAGATATTTTCATTTCAATCGAACAAATATCATGATCGAAGACGATGTCAGAAGTCATAATAACCAGCGTGCAATTGAGAGATCATAAAAAAACGTAAAAATAAAAAAAAAAATAAACGAATAATAAACGTTCAGGAAGCAAAATAAGCATGTAGGGTCCCCGTTCCTTGTAGTTCCCACATGGTCCATCAAGGCAGCCAGTGTAAAATTAAGATAGCTAGATGGGTAATTTTAATTTTATCCACCTTTCCATTTATAAATTCCTTTTTTCAATCTTTAATTGTAATGAGATTCTGCGAATGGTATTAATTCTGAATATATTAATTAAAAGAATTACCATAAAAACTTTGTTGAATAATGAAAAGAAAGTAAATACAGAGTATAAAGAAATTAATAAAGGACAAGAATTATTTTTGACGAGAAAACAGGTTAACAAATCTATACAATAGAGAATTTCTGTATGTAGTATCTGTTCATAAAAGTAATGAATGTTTTCTCATAATTCTTGGATTTATATTCATTGAGTTTTCTTTAGATATTATATGCTAATATCGCAAAAGTTATGGAGGAGTTTGAGTCAAGAAATATATTTATCAAGTTTAATTTTCTTTTATTTGATAACAATGGGGCTGTTTTACTTGTTTATAATAAATTATAAAATTTTGGAATGCAATTAGGCCTATGACATAACATATAAATGTTTTTGTTTTTCTTTTCAAAAGTCACTATCCGCTGTCTGTACACTGAGATCTTTAAAACTTCATTAGGAAGAGGAAATAAACCTTCTTCTTGAATTGTTTCCTAATGTGAAACTGACCAAATATTTGGTCCGACTTGAAAATCGGATTGTTTTTATTTCAATTATTTATTTTTACTGAGCCACAACAATGCGTGGTTGGGTCAGCTTGTAATATATATATTATATTATGGTTGGAAAATATGGTTATAATGTGTTACAAATGCAATTTATTATTTTAATTTACATAAAAATATCAATTTCATCTAAAAGCATGTAATAAAAAGGTTTTGGAAAAAGTAGAACAGACTAGAACAGGCTTTAAAAAAGTGATAAATACACTGGACCGCAAAGAAAACGGGTCGGTTAGAAAATCTTCAATAACTTGAAAACTACCTCACCTAGCTTTATGAAATAAAAACTCAATTAAAGAATATTTAATGTTATTTAACATAGTATATAAAACCTTTTTATTTACTTTAGATAATTGTGTAAGAAAACTGGCAATGAAGATAATGGTTGTTTTTCAATTTAGTTCTAAAAAAATCAAAGCATTTGTTTCGCATTTGTTTTAGTTTTGACATAAAAACTACAATAAATATCGTGTGTTTGTCATACAAAAATTGTATTCTGAAGTCATCATGTCGTTAACCCCTGAAGAATGCACCAGGATCCTGACAATGCTTGAAGATGGGCGCAGTCAGCGCAATACAGCGAGAACTGTTGGTGTGAGTCTTTCCACAGTTCAGCGGGTACTCCAGCGTTTCCATGAAACTGGATCCAACCTAAGAAGACCAGGAACAGGCCGAACGAGGTGCACGACTGCGCGGGAGGATCGCTATATGGTGTCAACAATTTTGAGAAATCGATTTCTTACGGCCGTTGAGGTAAAAAATCACCATTTACGAGCTGGAGGAAACTATCTGAGTACAGATACAGTAAGGCGACGTCTGGCTGAAGCAAATTTGAGACCATTAAGGCCTGCAAATGGCCCAAAATTAGAAAGACACCACTTAAACTCAAGGCTGAGTTATAGCAGAGAATACGAAACTTGGACTCTGGATGACTGGTCAAGAGTTATGTTTTCAGACGAGTCTAGATTCTGTTTATACAAGCACGATGGGAGGAAAAGAGTGTACCGAAGACCGGGAGAGCGCTATAACCAAGCTTGTATAGAAGAAAAAGTACCATATGGCGGTGGCTCTATACACGTGTGGGCTGGGATTTCTTCCGAAAGCCGTACTGAGCTAGTAGTGATAGAAAATGGCAGTTTAACAGCAGAATGAAATTCTGCTGTTAAACTGCCATTAATATATGAATGAAATTCTTAATGACTATGTTGGTCCATTTTTAGTAGATATGGGCGAAAATGCTGTTTTTATGCAAGACAACGCCCGCCCGCATACAGCTCAGATAGTGTTCGACTAGTTTCACGAAGTAGGTATCACATGCATGGAGTGGCCAGCACGAAGCCCCGACTTAAACCCCATCGAACATGCATGGGACGAACTGGGACGACGTGTACATCAACGGAATCCGCCGCCAATCACGCTGCGTGAATAAGAAAAATAAGTTAAGTAGTTTTCAAGATATTGACGATTTTCTAACCGACCCGTTTTCTTTGCGGTCCATTGTAATACTTATCTCAAAACTGACTTATTCAAGAAAATGCTATTAAAATAAATTATATTTATAGCCCTATAAATATTCTTTACTCGATGATACCTACTATCTATGACTTTCATAAAAAATATACATCAAAGAGTAAAGTATACATCCTCGTTGAACATTAGAAAATCTTCCTTTCATATTTTGAATGAATTCTAAATACGCAACCTTTTTTTAACTGAAATGGGCCATGTCATAACAAATCATCTTAATATTTAAGTGATATATATTGAAAATTGTATTTTGTTTTGTTATATAAAGAAAACTTCTTAATTGATTCCGATAAAATTTAAATTTTATGGGACCACCTCGATCTATCAAGCTGTCAATTAAAAAAGAATTTTGAATATCGGTCAACGATTAACGAAAATATCAATGACCACCTCCGTATAACCTCCTCCTTTTCGATTTTGAAGTCGAATAAAAATATGTATCTATGTTAGTAAAAATTTAAAAAGTTCCCGCTATACAGTTTGAATTGAATATTAAAAAGATTATTTCCAACATAAAAAAAAACAAACTAAATCTTCTTTTAGCAGGCGTAATCACGACTGAGCCAGAGATATATATGGTTATATTTTTCAACGCCAGGGAGTGTATAAGCTTTTGTCGTATTAATCATAATAGAATGAAGATATTTTAACAAAAGCATGCATAAAACATGGGATGTTTTTTTTATTATTAAAGAATACGCTAAAGTCACAAATCTCTCCATAAAATATTTCATTTGATTTATAAGACAGATGAATTATAAAGGTTTTGCTTTGTCTCTTAAGATTTGTACATGTCAACGTACAATTTTAAGCATCGTCTTATTCATAATCTTACCAAATTTTTGCATTACTATCAATATAATAAATGCGAAAGTTTGTATATATTTATGCAAAAGATAAAAGCTGATGATTTCACATAAAAACTACAGAATAGATTTTTATAAAATTCGGTATACACATGATACTCAACCTAGATTAAGACTACTTTTTATCTAAATAATTATTATTACACTTTCGTATTTCAAACAAAACTGCGACTATACCTAAATGTTACTAATTATACTCTTTTTATAACGTTCTTTAATTTGGCTACGAATAGGTGAATGGCACTTTCGCAGTTTAAAATGGAAATAGTGTGATCTGTAAAAAATGCAAGGTGTGAAACTGCTAAATCTAATTGTTAGCCACTTTACTCCAGTAATAAATAGAATTAAACGGACTATCGATTCCAATAAGACATTCTTCACTCATAAAAGATGAACTTCAAATAACTACCCAGATAATTCTCACTCAAATAGATTAATTATTTGCTTGTAAAGTATTCAGGGTTCATTCCTCCTTAAGACGTGTCGTGTGACCGTTTCTCAGATTGACGTGTGAAAAGACGCACAAAATCAAACAATGGCCACATGATTTTAAAGTAAAATAAAGCGACTGCATTTTAATGAACGTATATACCATAGAGTAGCTCGGTGGCGTAGTAAATAAGCGCCGCGGCCTGCAATCATTGTTGTTAAGCAACTTTCACAAGGATCGGTCACGGAATTAAATAATTATCTAAAGCTACTCCGTGCTTCGAAAGGCACTGCATTTGCAATAGTTAATACCCTTCAATCCGCATTTGGCCAGCGTGAGGGGTCATTCTACTTCACCATCCTTAAGGAAGATCTGATCCCCTGCAGTTGGAGGACGTTAAAAGGCTGATGATGATGATGATGATGATATACCATATAAGTACATCAAAAATTAATTGACTAGAAAAATACCTACATCCATGGTCGTTTTGCAAAACTAAATTATTGTGCCGCCTTGACTGGCTTTGATTATACATTAGCATTTCAAATACGCTATTACATCATTTACGAATTTCCATATCATTCAATTACATAGTTAAAACTGTATTTTAAATACATTAATGATTTATTGTAACAAATGACAAAAGAATGAAAAATAAATGAACAAAACCAAAAATAAATAATTACATTTGCCTTCACTCAAAGACGTTTGTGTGCTAGACTTTGCGATTTTAGTTTTAAACATAGCATATACAGCATAATTCTGCTCTTATTGATGGCGTATTAATGGTACTTCAGTTATTTTGTTATGTCGATTCTGTAAAAAAAAAATTGCTTTAATAATTTTGAGCTCAGAAGTGGTAACATGCATGCTGATTGAAACGCAATTATAACGGTAATATTAATAATTTACTATATGCCTAGCAGCATAAAAAGATACACTATAATACCTAGTATCGATATTCGACATATCGTGGGCTGTTTAATCATTTTTCCTGCTCTAACTTACTTATTTTCAATGTCATAAAGTAGGAGATGAAAGATGAAATCGATGATAAATCGAAAACTGAATTTTTAAGAATACAACCACTGTTTCATTATATCACCATCTGATGTGAAGTCTTCATTATTTCTATTTCGTTATCAAAATCTGATTAAGTGATATTTGTTGAAAAAAGGAGGAAGTAAGTCTTGAAAATATGTGTTTAAAATAATAACATAATTGCATGGAGCCCGCGTACATAACATTCCAATCTTAATTTAATCCAATTTCCGATAGGGATGGGGCGAAATTCGTTTTAGAATCAGTTTATCAGAAATTCGGTGGATCGATTTAAACATTGGCATCCAGCCGGAATCCGGTTTAAATATCGAACATTTAGTACAAGAAAATACTGTGCATAGTTATTGGAACTAAAATATTAAGAACTAAACTGTTGAAATAAGTTTTATTATTTTATAATTAAGCATTTCTCAGTTGCTAATTACCTCTCAATTAACGATAAGAAATCTTTATTTTTATAGAATCTTTCACAATATGAAATTTTTAACTTGAAATAATTATCTCAAAAATAATAAAAAAATACTGGTAGAGAATAACGTCTTTTTGGCATTAAGTCCGCAATTTGCTGTTTTATAAGTAAACATCCTCCTTAACCATCCATAAGGAAGGCCTGAGCCCCTGCAGTGGGGACATAAAAGGGCTGGTGATGAAATAAAAATATGAAATAAATAAATATATTTGCTTAAAAATTCACCAGTGCCAAGAATCTCGGGATATCTGTGATTGATGAATGTCAATTATCTTTAAAAATGATAGGGCGGCACATTTCATGAAGCATTATGAATGCTGAACTGATCAAATATAACAAGACACATTTTTTTTAATGTATAATATAACACCCCATTATTATTTACTTGAACTTATACGTTCCAAAGACATGGTACAGAAACAAGAATTCTGCGTTACATCACTTTTAAAAAGCGTAATGTAAATAACCGTAAGCCAAGCTTTCTATTGTCACCAAAGTTTCGGTCGTATTTGAGTAATATTCGAACCACATTTGTCTACAACTTTTTACTGAACCACGTATTAATACTTTTGTTAAAACGATTTATGCAGATCATATATGCTTGGCTACAGCGTGCTGTATTTCATGCGGCATCTATTTGAAATTATCTGTGGATGTGACTTTACTAACTTTTCAATGTGATGGGATTGCGGCGGTATATACGGAATGGTTGGAACATGCAACGTAATGGCCGCTGTTAAAAACAACAAGAATGAATATACTCGTTTATCCCATACCTACAATCCCGCGATGTGGTGAACAATGCATACGTACGTAGTACTTTTAAACGTATTATATATACGTTTAATATATATATATATATATATATATTGTAAAAACTATATCCCAATATTCCACAGGTGAAGTTTATTTTTATTATTTTATAACTTTATTTTTTTTTATTTGTAGACAGGTAATCTTCGAATATACAGATGAAAATTCTGTACAATAGTGTGTACTTTAAGAGCAGACTTAAACGAAAAGTCACTAACTTTCAATTCACATAAAGAAATCGTTTAAATAAGCTGTAGTTAAAAAAACTATATATGTAAGGGCTATTTGAATAAGAAGAAAAAATAAATACGTTAAATAGCAAATTGTAAAGTTAACTTACAATTTGCTATTTAATTAATTTCTTCTTGTAATACTCGTTCATTATAGGATAAAATGATAAATATCACTTCGCAGCTGAGGGTAAAAGTTGAGAACGTCAACAATAAGCATAAACATTTTGCGTATAATTTATTTACAAAAAATGACGCTCAAATTCACGCAATACACTGTCCCCATTTCATTGACAGACACGTTGGTTTCGTATTGTTTCTCTTTACCTTTGGGTGTTACCTTAACAACGGCAACGCATTTAAAATAAATAGCGAGAGGAAAAACCACCGTAAGAACGTTTACTTGTATTGATTCCATCGGATATTATATTGTCCCATCCCAGAAATGTGGTTATTTTTTTTATCTTTTCGATAGTATTGGGCAAATGTTGTTTCATCACCAGCCTATTAATTTCTCCACTACTGGGGACCAAGTCTTCCCTATGGATGGGACCCAATTAAATTGATTAGGGAGAATGGGTGATGACCCATCACGCGGGCCAAAGATGATTGATAGGTGTTTATGAATGCAGATGCACCCGGCAAAAAAGGCTTAACGTGCCTTCCGAAGTCCGGAAAACCTCGAATAGAACAAAATCTATAAATGGAATTTCAATAACATAAGTTACTGTAAACAAATTCAAGAAATAACTTAGAAATAGGGCACTAAAAATGAAAGTATAACGAAGTTTAGAAACTGCGCTCGACTTGAAAAGAACTTTTAGGTAGGTATTTGTTTAACAGTCTTTCAGGTTATTTAAGTATTATTTTTCAATATCTGTAAATTAAGTTTAAGTTTTTGTTTTGTCATTTAAATATTGAATTCTCACAGTTTCCATCAATGCCGGATAATACTTATACTTTATTTGAAACAATATTACTCTGAAAGCAAACCAAATTACAATATATACTTATTTCATATATGAATTAATTACGAAATCTGGCTTCCAGTAAAGCTGGACCACATTATTGATTTCCTAAACTACAGTATATTTGTGAGTATAAGTTACATCAAGCATATCTTAGCTTTGAGTTAAATATCGTATTACAAGATGTGTAAGATACATATATTTTTTTAATTAAAATCTCGGTTGCAATTGAAAGTTTGTTACACATACTCGACGTAATATTAAAAAATCTAACTATGTACCTATTGTTATTTAAAACAGCGGTACTTTTAATAATACAGCGTCAACACATCAAGTAAAAACTTACTCCAAAAAGTTATAAACGTTTTGGAAGCGCAGTGTTAAATGCTGCGTTCTTTTACAGAATAATAATAAGCTATAATTTCGACTTGGAAAGTTGATACAGCCGTAACGATGATTGACAATGCCTTTTCGCTGCAATTTTAAAAATAATCAATAGTCTTCATTAATTACCTCACAAGACTTGAGTGATATATCCTTCTGTTAGCTATTTATGTAGGGTTGACAAAACAAATGGATGTTGACTAAAATAAATTAGTAAAGAAAAATTAATCTTTAGATAATTTAAGTAAATAATATATTCTGGCAATAACAAAAATATTTGTAATCCATTATTTCAAGAAATATCTATCACAATCAGTATTTTTTTTTATATTATTCTCTTTGCTTTATGGACACTTTCTGTTATCCTAAATTATTATTGGTTGTATGTTTTGTTTTCAGATTTACTCTCGTCGATCTCTATGGGTTATTAGGAGTTGAAATATCTATAGCTTAATAAAAAAGTCGGTCATATCAAAATCGATAAGCAATTAATGACAATGTCGCGAGATAAACGTCTATAAAAACATTTAGTCGAAAATCTGTCCTGTATATTTATTCGCAAAAATGATATAAATATAAAATCTGTCCTGTATATTAATTTGAAAATGTGTACACCTACGGCGAAAGAGATTGTACTGGAGCCGTACTCTTGATACGAATTTTTAATATATCGCTAACTTCACCATGCTTTGTCCCACTCCAATGCATTAAAAATACATATACGTACATCGATGACGAAACAATCCACGATACATCGAAGGTCGATTTCAAGATTGCTAGCTTTGGATAATAACCTGCGATTAACTCAACACCTGCTCTTTGTTTTACCTTATTACTTTTAAAGAAGAAATCTCAAGCTTTTATTGCGTGTTTGAAATGTTTACTTCTAGTAATAAGCATCTACAATAAAAAAAATAGACAGCAAAATGTCAAATCCAAATTACGTTCCATACGTCACTCTTCATTACAGCACACATGTTAACATAATCCCAGTAAAGTCATGTAAATGTCACTTTGCTGGTAGTAGACACTCTTAAATTAATTGCAGTATAAACTTGGAATATTTTTTAGAATTCAACATTGAAATGTGAAGTACATTCATTTTTACAAGCTTTTATTTAACTTGCCTTCTTAGTATATTAGTTATTGTGCAAATCTGAACCACTTACCAATGTCCGATAGATTTGAAATTTTACACAGACAAGTGAGTCAGATGACAATGCAATATTATGGTGTCAGTGAGCTGATATGATGACGAAATTGGAAGGTGGTCACAGGAACTTAGCAATTAAATAACGCAACTGCATCGCGTTTTTTCTCATTAGATCCGTCTTTAACAACAACGTATTGAAACAGAAGTAGAAAATAAAAAAAAAACAAGTTTTTAAAAACAAGCTCTTATTTGTGCGCACTAAAAGTAAATAAATAAATTCAAAAAATTTAAAGTAGGTACTTATAATCAAAATTTTCTCTAACAGTAATTGGCATACACCTGGTTTCTGAATTGGGAATTTGAAGTTGAGTACGTCTCAAACCATGCTAAAGCCATTTTAAACATCAATTAAACAGGTTTTCATTACTGATTTCTAATTTTTTAATGATCAGTGGACAGTAATTGATAAAACTAGGACTTTTTGCTCTATAAAACGTAAAAACCTTAAGTTATTCAGAATAATCAGTTGAGATTTGTGCTTTTCTCGATTCAGAAAGCGGCCATTAAAAAGCTTGAAGCGCGTAAAAATGTGTGTATTAAATGATCAATAGATATAATTCTGTTATTTGAGTGTGATTTCGATAACTAGTTGGACTGTTTTATTAAATTTTCGTACATCTTTCTGTTATATTATATTATATATTGCTTATTAACCTCCTACAGTTAACCGTTCAACCGTGCAATTTTGTGTTATTTCTATTTACTATATTTGATAAATTTACATTCACAATGCTATAGTAAAAAATAATCTTAATGAAAATTGCTTAAAATATCAGAGTAGGGACTCGAACCGATAACTTTTGTCAGGGATAAAGTGGATTATTTAAGTATTTTTCATTAAATATATATTATTTGTATAGCATTGTGTATACAAATTGATAAAATATAATAGTTAGAACAAATTTGCATCTTTATTAAAAATTTCAATATTTGTAAAAATACTTCTTTCGACTGTTTGCGTGGAATGCCTGAACATTAATGAAAATACGCTTTACGTATGTAGTAGTACGTAAGTAGCGAAAAAATAACAAGTGCTTGAAAAGTTCACCAGTTAGGTCGTGGGTAGCTCAGTGGTTAGAGCAGTTGCCCGGACTGGGAAAGTTATGGGTTCGGCCCCATCTCAGAATACCAGGGATTAAGTGGATTTTTTTAAGCATTTCTCATAAATTATTTCTTTTATCAAACCTGTTCAATCTATGGCCAGCCTATTTCTTTTAATTGGAATACACTACTTTAAACTATCGCAATTTAACTTTTAATGTTAAAAAATAAAGAAGTTGACAAATCGAATGCGTGTCAATGTTGATAATAAACTTGTCCTTAACCAGCTTAAACGAAAGCCTTAACTCAGAGTAATAAATTCCACTGCACCGAAAAGGCAGTAAAACACAATAATATCTGCAAAGCAGAGAAATAGTGCAGTTAAGTTGAAATACCATGAAGTACAGATAAGACAAGTACAATTCAGATGTTAAGCAACTTTTACAAATGTAGGTTGACCAAAAACTTATTCAAGCTCCTGTGTGCTTCAGAAAGCACGTTTAAGAAGTTGAACCCTACTAAGCAGTCGTTAACACCCACCAAACCGCCCATGGCTCATTATTCCTATTCGATTGGATTCTCGTATCATGTACCCCAGCATCAGAGACATTAATAGGCTGACGGTGATGATGAAGATGATTGAGATAGCATAAAACATGGACTCAACAACGACTAGTAATTTCTAGGTAATTTTTCAGTAACTTGTGAATAAATAAAATATTGAGTATTTCCTAATTTTATAAGAATTTTCTTATCCGTACTTCCATAGTAATATTATAATGAGGAAAATACATATATTTATTTATTCTTCTTTCACGTGGTGTCGTCGTCAACAGGGCATCGTTATAGTGATTTTCGTGTGGATAAAGTTAGAAGGCTATAAAGGACATGTTGGATAACTTTTAGCGCGAATAAACTTTCAGTTATTTCCGTTCGACCACGCGAAGAATAAATAGCAATGTTAAACTCAGTACTCTGTCATTTATATTTACAAACAATAATAAAAAGGAATTGAAATGAAACATTTTGTCTTTATCGATTTTCAGAGATAGTTATATCTATATAGATTAAAAAAAGGATTACCTAATGAATCATTAGTGAATACTAGACTAGATGTTCAAATTTTGGTAACTAATCAACACAGGTATGGTTGTATGTGTAAAACATTTATTATCTACTGAAACTATAGGCATATAACGGTTTTAATACTATAGGTGTCCTATTCTTTATTCGCTAAAGCATGAAAAGATTTTTTTAAGATACTAACTATTTTTATAAAATATAGGCAAACTACCTCTACATTAAAGCGTAAGTTGTAAGAACATCAATGAGAATAATGTAAAATTATATTTAAAAGAAGTTGATAATGTTTCAAGCTGTTTGTTTCTATTTAAAATTTATATAGCGGGAAACTTATTTTAAGTACCCACTTTGATTTAAAAGTGTAGCAACCCTTGTTGAATTTAGTGTTGTTTTTTGCGTCTGCGCCTATCCCGGCAAACATGTGCGCGAGAAGGGAGTATAAAAAAATGAACATGTGGCGTGCCACATAGCCCCGCGTTCGCCGATGCGCCCATTTCAACGATGTCGCATCCGCACGCATCCGGGTTAAAATCCGCTTACTCATCCGTGACAAACTCCATTTAATTGAGGTTACATTTAATAACGAATTTATAATTTATACTACCAATTATAATGCCAATGTTTTAGCTTTCAGGGAAAATGTTTTACTAAAATTACGAGTAAATCCCCCATCCACATTTCTCTAGAAATGAAATTAATAATAAAGAAACCGCGTTGACACAAAAGGCATGTTTCACGCGGATTTTGCAAGCTTCTTTATATCATACTTATTAAGTGGAACTGGATTTTTGGCGTAGTTGAGAATGATCCCCTTGTACTATGTTTTATAGGATTATGGGCACCATTTAAGAGAAGGTTACCACTAGCATTGCAGTGGAACAAAACAAAGAGTGATGAATATTAATAATAATATGGAACTTAGCGCTAGCCACAGGGACTGCTTTACCATTTTCGTTTTATCCTATTAATATTATAAAGGCGAAAGTTTGTAAGTATGGATGTATGGATGTTTGTTACTCTTTCACGAAAAAACTACTGGACGGATTTGGATAAAACTTTACAGCAATATAGGTTATACATCAGAATAACACATAGGGTACTTTTTACTGGGAAAACTTCTCACTCCCACGGGATACCGACTTCCACGCGGACGAAGTCGCGGGCGTCCACTAGTTTAATTATAAAACTCTTAAAGGCGGTCTCCTTTAATTACGAAACATAATGTCATGAGAATGAAACTAATTATCTATTCATTTTTAAATCTTTCGTCACATTGTGGCGCTGTGTAATTTCATTATGATACTTGCGGAAATCTAAGCAGTGTAACTATTGTGCTGGTTTTTAAATAAAACCGGCAATTTATTCGAACTCGAACGAGAATTTTACTTTCTTCTAGTAAATCCATAGTTCAGATACGATATTTGTCTTCGATACGATGTTAGAAAACGTATCTCTACTACATATTGTATAACACACAGGCTCGGTTCAGGTAAAACGATCACGTTTCGTTGCGGCTACGACTGCGCTAGCGCAGCGTGAGGGGGATGGAGCGCGTAAAATGTTAGGTGTGAGAGAGTGACAGGTGAATAGACATTGTGGAGCGGGGACCGGGGCACGGGGCGAAGACCGGCTGAGCAGGTAAGCGGTGCGGGTCGAGGGGGGAAGGGGCGGCTGCGTGCATCGAAATCACGAAGCCAGATGCATCGGCAGTACAGTTTGTTAAACTAAGGGTTGCCTTGTCTGTTGTAACAGACGAGTAAGCAACTTGGCGTTATTATAGCGATATAAAAATAAGGACCATCGCATTTATTAATTTGATATCAAACTACAGAACTTTTGGATTGATAGAACTGACAAAGAGTTGATCACTAGGCTCTTATCAAACTCCATGATATATTAGTTCTTCGTAATGCAACTAATGTTATTAGCAAATATGCTGACGCCGTATCCTTTGAGGGGTATAGACAGAGAGATCCTTATTACATACATCTTTCACTTCTTCCACTTTCATTACTCTTGTCATATAGGTATACTCGCCGGTTTTTATGGCTTCGGACATCACGTTCTGAAAGCACGCGATTGGTTTGATCGTGAAAGGTGTGTCGTGGCCTTCCTCGACTTCTGCATCCTTCAACTTTCGCGTTGTATATCAGTTTTGTCATTCAAATACAATATATTACCATACCAAATCCGGATCCGGAAGGGATAGTAGCTTCAATTTACCTGTAAAATAAAAAAAAGGTTAATTCAAATATAAGAAGATCAAAATTTCAATTAATTTTATACCTACACAAATAATAAGAAATTAATTTATCATTAGCTCCCTGCATCGGTGATTATTACCAAGCAACTTAGATATCAATAAATTAACGTCTATCTATAACATTGATTTGTATCCATGATGTGTTAAAACAATTTAATGGCTTAATTACAGTATACATACAATATCCCGAGGATATAATCAAACATATAACAAACTTCATTCAAATCTGTTCCGGACGTTTGAAGAATAAACAACACAGGGTTTTCTCGTACATTATTAAAAAGATAGTTAACTTTATTGAAATTATTTATGTCGTCAGTTTCACAGTGGAAATGACGTATATATTTTTTTACTTAAAATTTTACTAAATCATTATAAATAACTTAAATGACTTAGTTTAAGTTATGTAAGTCATGAATTGTTTAAAGGAATTTTGTCGTGAAAAGTGTTTCTAGTTGAAATATTATAAGTTGGTGCAGAGACGGAAGTCTAAAATTAGTTAACGTGAGAATAAATGCGGCTGAATGTGAACAACTATTGCATCCAAACTTAAAGCCAACTAACTATATAGGTACTTGTGTGTACAGTTGTGAAGTTCATATGAGCCTTATTTGTTAGAATTACTAAATATAAGAAAAAAAATGTATATAGCCTTATGTTTTAAATTTTCATAAGTATATTTATGTATAATCAGAATTTTCTTTGAAATAAAAAATCAGCTTACAACTTGGAAATATTTCTTGTGAATTGTACAATAACTTGCATGAATTGAGCTAAGTAAATTTATTTTGAATTAAAAATATTCTTAATTAAAAATTCTTGTTCCTGGCACTCTGAGATGGGACTCAGCCCATGACCTATCGTAATCCAGGCGATTGCTCTAACTCAAACTGCTGAGCTAACCAGGACCTAACAAGACTGACAAATTTTCAAGCAATTTTTTTTTCTTGCAACAAAGCGTATTTTCATACAGAGCGTATTTTTCAAAAACAAAGGCGACTTACAACTGTTAAAAGTAAAATCATCAAAAAACCACATAAAAAACCACAAAAAAAACTTCAAAACTTCAAAAAAAATAGATTAACTTAGGCGAATAAAATATCCAAGAGATTTCTGTTTGAAGTAGAACCGGTGATATTAGATAATAAACTTTCTTAAAATACTGAACTTTGTATTTCAAAAGACGATTTCTAAACGAAGATTAGGTATCTATGTAGGTACATACTATAATAATTTTCTTTTTAACTTTTTTATTTATGACATTAGTTTTTTATAATAGTGTACTAAGAAGAGCTTGATCATTGAACTCCCAGAGCCACATTTTATTCATAACGCTTTCACAGTTGAAAAATCAGAAATTCACCATCGTACGCTTATTCGTTTATTTATTTGGTTCTATTTCACGCTTCCATCTATATATATAAAAATGAATCGCAAAATGTGTTGGTAAGCGCATAACTCAACAACGCCTCGACCAATTTGGCCAAATCTTTTTTTAAAATGTTCGTTGAAGTTCAAGGATGGTTTTTACGGCGAGAAAAATTAGAATTATTGCTGGAAAAACCCTAAAAATAGCCCTTTTCTTTTTCCCATACAAATGATTTGTAACTAAAACGTAGTCAATTTGAGCTTTATTGCTATGGTATAAAGTTCATATTAAATTACAAGCACTCACTGTTGTCTAAGCAATGTAGGTGTGTTCCTAACGTCAAAGATCATATCTATCAAAACAATGTGCGTGTGTGCGTTGGAGCACAGAATACATAGTTGGAGGAGTTTAATGTCGCGTTCCGAAACTCGCGTTTCTTTTGTATTAGTTTCGGCACGCGAGATAAAATGCATCAGTTTCCACGTCATTACATGTATTGCCGGAACATTGATGAAAATACGCTCTGTAGTAGCAAAGCTGTTGGGTCCTAGATAGCTCATTGGTTAGAGCAGTCCCTGGATCGCGAATGGGTTCGAGTCCCATTCCGGGGTACAGGTAGATGGATTCTTCCAGCATTTTTCCTTGAGAATGTTTATATATTTTTTTAATTCGAATAGTTTACTTTTATAATGCTGTTGTGTGTAATGTGTTTTTATGATCATAAAAATCTCTTTTTTCTATATTTAATACTATTACTATTAATACATTGCAATAATAATTATGATTCACATGATTAACAATAAAGCGATTACTTACTTTTAAATCCTTATATATGTTTTATTTAATTATTTTTTATTCACAACGCCCTATCACCAGGGTGACGGTTCTGTTCAGGAGAATTTTTTTAAATACGTAGGCAAAAAAACTGCCACATTACAAATCTTTTTGACAGGACGAAGTCTGTCGGGTCAGCTAGTCAGATATAAAAAGGTTTACAACCTCAAGTAGCGATCGGCGTGTGTTTAGGGCCAAAATTCGATAAGTACGTATTTATCACGAATTTAGTATTTTTAATATGTCGGTCGGTCACGGGATGGGTGACCAAAATTTATTATCCCGAACTGCTCCGTGCTTCGGAAGGCACATTAAGCTGTTGGTCCCGGCTGTATTTGCAGTTATCTAATCTAATAAGAAACTGTTAATAAGACAATACATAGATGCAAAAATAATGTATATGATTATAATAATAGAAATAACAATATAATAATAATAAATATGTACTTTACTTAGATATTTATTATTTAAGTAAAATTTGTAAATGGTCCATAATCACAAAGATTAGTAATATGAGATACCTTGGAATCATCATAGATGAATATTTGTCATGGTATAATCAAATTGAACAAATTTAAGCTATCAATTATATATTATATTATAATTATATATTATATTATATGAGACTTAACTATCAATATATCGCGTTAATACCCGTTTCAAATAATCTAAAATTTCAAGTAGGGGAAGTTTGGCACCATTCGTACACGGGGAACCTTCATACAGTCACTACTACATCTTATAGAAAAGGCCTATTTATTACGACTTTGTGTTAGTGGATAGGCGCCGGCGACTGCCAGTTGTCCAAGAAGTTAGCCACACATGCAGCCACTGCGAGCGAAACTAGAGAACTTAAAGTGTTTTGGCATGCTCATAGTAAATATTTTGTTAATGTTTTTGGATCTTCCGTGCTTTAATCATAGGTCAAATTTTATTGAATTATTGCTTAATCGTAAGTGAATATGACTAAGATAATAATATATATCTATATTGTGTATTTTTCTACGTGGGTTTTGTGTTAGAAAAAATAATTTTATTATTGATCTTCGGGGCACGTTCGTACATTTCCAGAAAGGGCACATTCGTACGCGTATGTGTGTACCTCCCCTAACAATTTTTATTATTATATCAGAAAATTTAGAAAAAATTATCGGAATTTTAAGAAGAAAAGGCAGACACGTTCCCAATATTAATTAAATGAGTTTTTTTGCGTCCGTAAAAGATGTTTTTAAATAGTAAAAAACAAATTGTTTTACTGAAAAGATTAACCAATTGAAAAAGTTCATAAACACATTTCGGACTCACGATATTGGAAGTCACAACACTATAAAATGATTATGATAAAGTTTTGAAATATAAATGTTTGCAAAATTGTTATGAAACTGGCTTCGCTGATATAGAATAGATGCACGGTTTTCGTAAAAAGATAGTTAGATTCTAAGCTTATATGTTGTTTAGTTTATCACTTCGTTGATAAGTTTATGATCAATGAAAACGATTTTTTTAATTCATTTGTTGTTTTACTTAATATATATGCAGTTACCACACTGTCTGAATGTTCCCCGGCCCATGTACGATTGTACCCCTTTATAGGGGTAGATTCGGACATTTCATTAGCTTTTAGTAAAATTCAATCCTTTGATATATTATACAAGATATCGACTTTGAACTTTTTAAATAAGGAGTACAAAGTATGCTTTATGTTTTAATAAGAAATTGAGTAATTTATCTTTGATTATCAATATTTTAAAAATCATTGACTAAAAAGTGTACGAATGGTCCCAATCTTCCCCTATGGTTAGAAAAATTTTATGGATTTTATAAGCCTAAGGGATGTGGTTTCTACTTCTGGATGTCTCCTCTTATTTTTTTTTCACAAGACGAGTGTGCTATGTAATAAATGAAAAATGAAAACAATTGTAATAAAGGCATTATTATATGTACCATGGAAGAACGGATTATTTCTGGTACAGATATTAATCATATCTAAAAGAATAGACCATTGCAAATGTTAACAACATTCTGGTTTTGAAATTAAATATTTTTATTTTTTTATTATTATAAGACAGTAGTAAATTTTCTCGATTTTCTTTCTTTGATCAGTTTGTTAGCCTTTGATGTTCGTAATTGCAGAAACCTAAACAACATTTAACTTAACAGTGCATCAGATTATCCAAAACTGTCAATTTAATTTCCAATATTGATCTTTAATGTCTAGAAGTTGAAGTTGGAAATGTTTTTGTAAATTACATACTGTTACTAAAAATGTTAGGAGAGACAAAAGTATTTTTTTTTTTAATAAGAATAACAGAAACTAATTCCTTTATCTAATTATCTTAGACGATTTTGAGGATAAGTATGTCATTAGTGAAATATTCACCTTACAAGAAATGTAATTTACGCATAGAGACTTGAGTCGTGAATTTAATTCTTTCTGAAACGTTAGTTTCAGAATTAGAGTTATTAAACAAACGTCTGAAAATAAAAATATTAAGAAAATTACTTTTATTCAATGCAAGGTCAATTTCCCCGAAATTAACATAGAGAAAGCGAAATTAGTACAACGCTAATTACGGTAAGCGAACTTGTTAATTGCTATGAAATTGAGCATTTCATATTGGGTAATGAAAAGTAAGGTAAACAGTTTGTTTTATGAAACTTTTAATGAAAACGGAGGGAGTGATGAATGAATTGTTGACACCTCAAACCGGAGATATACAAATCATACGAAAATATTATTCATCTGAATAAGCTTTATTTTACACATTTATGGCTAACAAAAAGATAATATACAACTATTTCTTAATAAGAGTAATGATTTTAAATTTAAAAAAGTAATCTTGATATCAATGATATTGTTAAAAATTAAGAATAAACGTAATGGTTTTCAAGATATTTATCTTCATTTGTATTATGTATAGGTATCTTTTTTCTCATTCTATGAATAACAATAGCAACTCAATAAAAATATATATGAAGGTACGAAGAGCTATTAAAAGGCTCTTACAAAGTTCTACATTTGCTAATGAGCCCAAATTTCAGCTTGCCCAGTTTAGTAATTCTGGCTTTGTACTCTTAAAATAGGGCTTCAATATATTGTGGATTATTTCGTTTTGTTACTTTGTTATTAATACCACAGAGATAGAACAGAACATGAAGTTCAGAACAGAACAGAAGTTCATATAATTTCGTATTGAGAAAAATTTTAAATTAGTAACGTGTATGAATAGAATTCAATAGGAAACTGATCCAAAATTCAAAAGTTGGTATCATCGATTGCCAATGTTGATAACTGCCGGCGACAGTTAATTTGCATTTTTGTTTTCAGCATGACCCTTTTTCTAATATTAATTGACCTAATTTGATTAGGTCATTCATCGCCATCAAATAATGGTCTAATCAAAATGGTAATTTACCTATAATGTTCTAACATTTTAACTGATTAAACAACCAGCTAGTACAAAGGGTTTAATTCGTTCTATTAAAGTACTTTCTGTATGTCTGTGCAGACAACTATCCTTTATTATTACAATAGAAAGTAGTTCAGCAGATTTAGTTTGTTTCATTCGCACGCGAACAGAGATCAAATCAATCTTGAGAAGATTCTTCTTAAAGTCCCCTTTGATAATATTGTAAGCAGAAGTCAAAACTATCCGTAAACATCCAATACTCCTATTTGAATGAAACGATGATGATACCCCCTCTAGGAATACGATATCTGGACGATTTTAGAGTTACTTATGATCTTGATAATTAGTTTCATATAGTAGTTGAACTTCGGTTACCAAATTGCGCTTCCGATAACAGGGTCTAATTATTAGTTCTTGATAATTGTAAGAAATAAGTAGTAGTAAACCAAATTATACTTTTAAAATAGCTAGGTTCGAAATTATTGAGATGTCAAATGTTTCTTAGATATTGTAGCTCGGTGTTTTACTAGCACTTGGAAATTATGGGTAAAAACAATATTGTCAAGCTAACGTTTTCACTATCCGCCCGGCAACTGTCGACGAGTACTCACGTTCTTTTGACTAACCCCAAAACTTGTTTATATAAATAGGTTAACTTAATAAATCACAGCGTAATCATAAATATGAAGGATATTTATTACGACGCTAGCAGTGACCCGAGTAAGGACTACTCACGTGTTACTTCAGGTCACGCATAGCTTCAGACACATCATAATCGCGACTATAGTATACGTGTGAAAATGATATATACACATCAGTAAAAATGTTATTTATTAACATTGTCTACAGCGTACATATTTAATAATAATGTTACGGATAATAAATGAAAATACAAGAACTAATAGAGTTGCAAACGCTAGGAACATTAGAATTATGGTTATAAAAAAATAATTAAATTATCTCTCCATATTCAATAGCACGCGTAGTAACAAAAGGCAAAAAACGCCTCGTCTATTATATAGGTTTTGTATTTGTTATTAAATCGACAATAGAAATATCACATCTGTGAAAATTTTAACTCTCTAACTATCATGATACAGCCTGGTGACAGACAGACAGCGAAGTAGTAATGGAGCTCCCATTTTACCCTTTGGGTACGGACACCTAAAAATATAGCCTGGAATGGGTAAATTATATAAATCATATGAAAATACGAATTAGCAGTGTATGCAGTGCGCATCATCTTCGCCCATTCCATACATGCCTAACTAACATAAGCGTAGACACCAAATTTTTTTGCGAAAATCGAAGATCATTATATCTACTGTTAGTAAAGCTTATAAGTTTTTCGTCGTACACAGTTGTGTAATTAATTGCAGTTCAACATTAAAAGAAAAAAATTAATAAAAAAAAAAAACAAACTTTTAATAACCATCCTCCCCCACTCCCACGCCCATGTTACTATTATTTCAAATTTCAATTCCATTTGAATTTCAATTCTATATTTGCGCATTGTGTGATAAATCACTACGTAGTGTAATTTAAATTCGCTCTCCGGTTCTGTCATTCCCTGTGTCTATTAGGCTTTTAACTCCTCCTAAGCCACATAATGGATTCGATGCGGTTCTAACTATTATATAGGAAATTTCTTGAGGGAGGTTAATCGTCAAGACTGGATCGATTTTAGTTGGACTTTGGAATTTAAATTCCATTACATAAATCATTGTACATATTTTAATAAATGTGCCTAATTTTATTTGTTTTTTTTTTTCTTTCACCTAAGGTAGCTACATCATACGCAATGCTATAGAATGATATAATTCACGAGGGCGAAACTACTAATAGTTTAATAAGTTTCTATTCATCATTATTCATGTGACTATTCAATAAACTTACAAAGTTTTCTCATCTTCTCTTCACATATTATATTATGCTGGCTTCTTAAAAGTTTCTACGTCCTATGATAATATTTGATAGACAAGCATATTAAGATTTTGCATCAGCCATGAGTGGCTGCTATTCCAATAGGGATGGCGACTGGGTAAAAAAAAGACATCAGATAATAGAAAAATATTAGATACGTGTTTTTTTCTTTTTGTTTACATTTAAACAAGAAATGGAACTCATTACGCAGTTTTGTAGAGTTTTATAGAAAATGTACAAAAGCTTGACCTCATGCGACATTTCAACTCAATATACCGCCGTAATTTATTCCGATTCCGCAAATAATACGTATTTAATATAATATTCATCATCAATATATATCATAATCATCAATGATCTACCTGACGGACAAACAAAGAAAAAATTAGTCGTCACCTCTATTGTTTGCGTTTTAGCTTAAGTGATATTGAATAAAAAATAATTTCTTCAAAAATATTGAAATATTATTCTGCATTTTAAGATCCATTTTATTAAAATAAAAACTAAAGCAACCTCAAACAATTTATTTTTAATTTTAAAAACTTTATTGAGAATTTCAAAAAACAATTAGATAAATAATTGCGATGGTTGTTAGATGACGAGCTTATCGATATAAATGTGAATGAATTGGGTAATTCATTAACATTTATATCGATAAGCTAGGTTAGGGTTAACCTTACTATGAATTACCAAACGTATATTTTATTTATTACGTTTTTCTTTGTATTTGTACATGTATTATTGTACCAGCATTTGCTGGTAGCATTTACTGTATTTACAGTCTAGAGACGCAGAGGTTGCTAACTACTCTATTTCAGAGAATATAATTAAGAATATATTTCAAGTAAAAAAATATATGGTAAAATAATGCACTAAATATTATTTATAATAAATATATATTTCTACAATATTCCTGTTATTGAATTTGTTTGTCAAAGTAATGCAACTCACTATTACAAATCGTCACAAAATATAAGTGTTCACATAATAAATTGAAAGAATTTATTTGTAACATTAATTATGGAAAAACTCGTTAATTAGAGAAAACGCCGACTCATTTTGATGAACGTCTCTAAGATAATTCAAATCCTTAAATTATATGTTTAACGTAATGAGATTCTCTTCATTTGTAAACATATTGCAGTCAAGAGATTACTGACAACCTCATTCATATTTTAAAATTAATTTTCTAAATAGGGTAGGACTTTAGAAAGCCTATTTACAATAAAGGATGGAAGTTTAACTGGGGAAATTGTCTACAGCTACCACTTGATCGGATGAAAATATAGATACAATAGAATTGAGTCTTAACAAATTACATTTAAGGGTTATCAATATCGATATTACGAAAGATTTTACGACATCTGGATTTTTGACTTAGTGAAAAAAATCTGTAGATTTTTTGAGAATTGCACAAAACGCACTGAATATATTTTTATTTTTTTACTTAGATTGATCCTCCGTGAATAAAATAAGGTTTAGTTGGCTTAGAATACTTCATGACTAACTTCCGAGATTCTCGTCTCGATTCCGAGAAAGTAAAAGAGCGTCGAGAGTTTTAAACACTTAGAGATTACAGATTATTTTCTACGGTTACCAATCTACCTGAAAGCTGGGTCTTAAATAAGAAAAGTCATAATATAAAATTTTCTTCATTTTATGATTTGCTATAACATTTTTAACAGCTACTCATGGATATCTCTTATAAATTAAGAATTTTAACAGGAAAGTAGAAAGAAATACGAGTAGTAACAACGAGACAACACAACTTTTCTCTACTTTTTTAAACTGAGAATACGTCACAAAAAAAACTTCAATAGATAGATATTTTACAAATACATGATATAAAAAGTAAATATCTGTGTAAAGAGGATCTATTTATCAGTGGCAATGCCATCGATTGATTATATACACAAACATAATTTAATGTTTCTCATAACAGCAAAGTTTTTGTCATAACATTTAATTAAAAAGCTGACGTTACAAACCCCTTTCCGCTTAACGCTTTGAAGCCTGTTATTTTCGTGTAATTTCACATACCAAATTACACAGAGTGCCATATAAATAATCAATGAGTATACAGGCTCAATGCGTGACATTACTTAAAGGGAATTGTATCACAACCGTTAGTACTTAGTCAACAAAACGGATCAACACTGTGAGTGCCTTTATACATAAGTTAAAAATATAATATGTGACTTTGCGTGCTGAAAACAGTGTTTGTATTTTAAATGTACATGACTTAAAAATATTAACTTAGTATATAATTTACAGCAGTCTGAAAAAAAGCAGAGTAAGAGAAATGCGTGGCAAATATCCTCATTCCGTTTGCAAACGCTAAGTACCATTTCCCTGTAGTGATTTAGTTAGCAGTGTAGGTACGTTCTGCATTCATTATCTCTGTGAGCATTCCACGTTTCCTATTTTGATATAGTTATATTGCAGTACGCTTGCCCCAGAAAACCCTTCAAAAAACATCGAGCCCGACAAAACTACAAAACTAATTTCGATCGCACCAGAATTTAAACAGGAATGTCGCACGTTCTTTCCGTAAAACCAATTTGAAGTTTCACCAATTGACATGTTATTAAATGTACGTAGAAATTTCTTTGGCATACCAATATGAGTAACCTATCGCGCAACGTCAACAGAATTTTGATATTTATAATAAGCATAATATGGGATTACAGTAATGCGAATTAGGGGTTTGAATTTGTGGATTTTGCATTCTACGCGCGCGTGCATTGCGGACGTGTCTTTGAAATGTGTCTCGCAGTGTCAGTAAACACGGTTGTGTTTGGATGTACATATTGTACATACGTGCCTATCGAGTAGATGAAATGTGTCCAAGTTTACATAGCATAATTTTATGTCATTCATCAATTTGTAACAAACATTTCTATTCGTAGTTTCTAATTCGGAAGTACTTATCCTAGATACTTAACATTCGTAAGCTGATCTATTTATATATAAATATTTTCAGACACATCAGATAAGTAACTATGACAAAACGTAAATATTCTTTGTTCAAATAAGGTTATTAACTTTTGAATCTTCCTACACTTTCCTACCATTGATTTAAGTCATATTTTAGTTTACAAGAAAAATAAGCGCAAGAAACTTACAAACTCTTTTCAGTACAAGCTGTTTTCCCGTGACTTCGCCCGTATAGATTATTAAATCAGTCCAGTAGTTTTGAAGACTATTCAATGCCAACAAACAATCAAATCTTTCTTTTTTATAATATTACAATATCTTTAAGATTTGAATATAAATTATGAAATAAGGCACTTCATACTAATTTTTTAATGGTTAAAAAAGCTAAATCTTACTAATTTGTTAATTTTCCAATCACAACCACAGGAAATTATTAAATAGCGTTTTAACAAACATTGACACGTTTTATTCATTTGTTTTTATTCTACGTCTCCTTTCTTCCCCTCAACCTCGTTAGGGTTAAAACCCTCATATTTCATTTCATTTTTTTCATCACAACACTTAAGCTATCTTTAAAAGCGCGGACCTAAACGCGATGAAATGCTTGTGATACAGTCTTGTAATGAGTAATTTTACCTTTTTAATATCCTCGTTTTTTTTAAATAAAATACAAAATTTCTGCAATATATTTTTCCGTGGTCCACATATCAACTTGTTGAATATTAATACAGGCAGTACTTCAAGTTTTAATGGCGTGGATGAGATAAAGTAGGTAACAGGAAACAAGTGATATTTTATTCCTTTATAGGCGCATCTAGCTTAAATTCAAAGTCAGCACAAAAAAGCTGTTTCAATAATACGCACACTATGAATTTATTATTTAACTTGTCAATAATGTTATATTTTAATGCTTTTATGTATTAGTTATATTATATATTTTTATACCTATAAAATTATTTAATGGTAATTGGACAATTACGTTTAACTTGCAGATTAAATATGCGAGACTTTGAAAAAATAAAATTATCATTAGTTTAATGTCGCTTTAAACTAATGACAATTTTAAAGGATATTACTTCTATGTTATAAACTAAATATTCTTTAACCTGGCTCTGGAAAGGAGGACGGGCAGACATTTCAAAATCGTTTCTCTTTTGTATTTTATGGATTGAGTTACATAAATAAGTAGGTACTGCAACATTTTTATATACAGCAAAAAATATCATCAGTGCGCATTTTTTTTTATGGTGGTATTGAAATATATACAAACAAACTTCCTAGAGTTTGTATGCCTATTGACAAAAACCGGACATCAACTTTTGTATAGGATGCGTTTATAGACATGTTTTTCTATTTATCTCTAATGTCAGTAGATGCATACCCGTACATTGTACGCCGATTACTAATTTTGCCTGTACACAGTAAATTCAAATAATCATAACCTGATACTTCTGCTTAAAAGTAATATTAATTTCCACACGTGATAACCGTAAAATTATTACAATCACAAAACTGTTTAATTTTAATCTAGCATTTTGTTTTGTTTAATTAAACAAAGATGAGATCAAAGGGAATATCAAATTATAATATTCTTCCTAGTATAAACATAACTGCCGCTTCTTTAAACAAATCCGCTTATAAAGGATAAAGTTTGTTTAACTTTATATTCGGTATTAAAAGCTTAACGAATTTTACAAATTCACATTAGACATACCTATATGGACAATTGACATAAAAATTTTCATAAAAGTTTTCAGCCATCTAAAGCGATTTCTAAAAAACCGGAAAGTAATTCTTAAATGACAATAAAAGCATTAACCTAATTCAAAAAGTTCTGTTGAAATTGAGTGAGAATATGTTCGCTATAGTTTTAACCATCCGACTTCAAATGAAGTTGTTGTTTGTTAACCTTTATTTTATAAATGCTCTAGTTGTTTCTGTGTCTGTTGTAGTCTGTTTTTTTTTTGTTATTCTTCAAGATAATTGGCTTTTTTGTAAACTTGCAAAATTAAAGTTAATTCTTTTGTAAAAAAAAATCTGCCTGAGCCTCCAATTCCATTTCAACAACCTATGGCAATCAGGGCAACTACTCTGACTATTCAGCTCGGGCTGTAATAACCGTAAATAAAAATCAATAACCTAGGACATAATAAACAGTGTGATACGATGCACCGTTACATCTATAACGACGTTTTATGGAAGTAACTATAGGAAAAAAATGCAAAATAAAAATCGTTAATAAAAAGTCGTAACGTACTAAAAAAAATATTTTCAAGTTCATACTGATTTATTACATTTTCACGCGCACTATTCATTCAATGAAATAACTTTCATCTTCTTTCGCGCTGAAACCGTTTAAAGTTGTTTCATTATTTATCATACTCATTAAGTAAACAAACTATAAGTACATTAACAAAACTCGGTCATTAACCAGGTACAATAAATATTAAAAAGAAGACGATTCTCTCTTTTTCTAATCTCGCATGTTGGCGATTAGAAGACCTGGAGTGCGACCGCCAAACTCTCTAGTCATGTCTCTAACCGAACGATGCGATATCTTAGCGATGCTATGACGCATATTTCATTACTTACTTACATTACATGTAAGTTTAATAACAACTTACGAATAATAGAAAATGATTATTATGGATTTCACAGCAATGTTAACAACTTAGTGAGTTATCCCAAATTTGACAAAAGACATGTGGTAATACGAAACGAAATATCGCCAACATATCGCTATGATGTCGCATCCCATGACTATAGAGTTAGGCGGGCGCACTCCTGAATGCTCTGTAATGAACACCATATTGAATGCTCAGCACTGATTATTTTTTTTCCTGTATAGGTGTAAGTGTTATTTGAAAGCATGTCGTATAAGTTCTCGCATCAGATAATGGCACCGCACCACAAGAGTCACCATTAAACTACATTATCCCTATTGTTCAAAGCAACCAGATGCGAATAATTCCCCATTTATCGCTGTTATTGAAGAAATTCGAGCCATTCCTGAAGCTCCCCCAACTTCGCGGCGAACAATTGAAAATTTTCAATTCACTTGATTATTAGAACTTTGTTTTAACGATAAAATTAAGGTCTGGCGTTTTATCATCTGTTGTAATTTATAGCTGTTGCGTTAGGGACATATTTGTGAATAAATTAATTTCAGAACTAATTTTACGACAAAGCAGCGCTATAAATACTTACTTTATAATCCTTGGTCGAGATTAATGAATCTGTGGCGTAAATAATTATAAAACGTCGACGCAATTTAAGCCACGTTTTTATTTAAAAACTGTAGCTATTTGTTACTTTTTTGAATTCAGAATTACTTTTGGAAAGAATCGAATGACATCTAACGAGTATTTAATAAAAAAACTTTTAATGGATTTAGAAAAGCAACATAAACTAAAAAACATGTTTTAATTTTAAAAACGGGATGTTTTACTCTGCTATTATTGCACAAATACAAAATTCTAGTTTGCGGAAAAAAATAGGAATTACTTCACATTGTCTCAAAGGAAACTCATTAGCAACACAAAGACATGTCCCGTTGCAAATCGGTCGTGACCTGTGCCTCCGTTACGTGGTCGCAAACAATCCAGCTTTGCTATGCCATGCTTAGTTTTAGTTGGTAGTACTTTCACCTCAGCTTATAAATACAATGTTTGTACAACAAAAGCGACTTTACAATGCCCCTGAAAATTACGTAAGCAAAAAGTTGAGGAGCCCAATAGCGTTAGCTCTTGGAAGTTGAGCAACTTTCACAAAGGTCAGCATCCCCCAATCGTCACCCTATCCAATATGATCAGTTCTCCTATTTTTCCTCCATGGAGAAGACCTCTGATGTCGGTGGGACTGGACCGGGCGGACTTCTCCCCATACCCTGGTCCGGCCTCCGCTCAGGAAGGTACTCGCAGCGGGTTTTAGACCAGAAGGACGGGCTCACTTAAGCATATCCTTTTCAAGATGGATGGGGGTCAAAGAGCCTTGTTTTAAGGTTTAATGTGCATTTCCCCTGTGTTATAAAAAAAGGCCTCTGATATCTAAGAAAAAGTTTAATTGGTGGGGAATATAATATATTGTTTTTATATCTATATCATTTAGTCTATAAGACACCATCATAACTATGTATTTTCTGCATGTCTCACATCGAGTATGTAGTATATTTCGAGAGCATTAATGATGAAAAAATTGTATTCACCTGCCTTGTAACCAGTTTTGTAACCTCAATGATAAGAAATATAATAAGCTGCAGATTTAATTCAAAAACAAAAACAATGCAAGATTATTTGGGCATTTGCCTATCATTTCAATCAACGTACATTCTTAAATTTAATTAGCTATCTTACAAAAGCATTCAAATTAATGTCAAGTATTTAAGAAGCTTTGGATATCGACTTGTCTGTTGATTTTGTAAGCAATTAATTAATCTATTCAAAACCTAGGTTTTCTTATTCTCCGATAATAAGATTACGTAATTAAAATGTTTTTCAAGCGATATATTAAGCTTAATGGGGAACTTGTTAGTGGAAATTAATAATGATTGTAGAATGTTGTATGTAAAAACTTAGTTTATTTTTTGCAACGCAAATGAGCACTTAGTAAACTTTTTGGGTCACAGCTGCCGTAATTGCCTTCGCAATGTAGACATAACCTCAGAAAAATGTTATTATCACAAGAGACAATTCGGTCCGCTGTGTCGACACCGAGACCGACACATCGACGTCGCGGGCGCAATTCGACTCTCACTTTTTGAATTTACAATGTCTGGCGAGGTCCATGAAATCACGACTGCGGCTAGTGGTTCAGTAAAAAAAAACTAATCCACTTTAGTTTTAGAATACTGTAGTCGGCAAGTTAGCGATTCCGGATTTGATGATGATAGATATTTGATAGCCTTATAAAATAAAATATTTATCGATATAGGAATATACACCTATATTGGAAAACGTCCTCTCCTATCGGAAGGTAAATAGAGGGGATTGTCTCAGAACTGGGTCTTTGTGATGCCATAATTGTTTCCCGAACATGGCATTATAGCATTTGTCATATTTAATGTTTTGGGAATTTGATTATATACCATCTGCGAATTATTAGTTTATCTTGCTAAACTAAAAATGTTAGGTAAGCTATAAACAAGATCACAATGAATTTAAATAAGTTACCCATATGACAGAACAATTGATTTTTTATATTAATATTGAATATTTCATATTCATACTATAACTATACTACAGTTAAAGTATTTGTGTTGCTGTGACTGGACTTGATTTAGATTAAGTACTGTCAAACTGCGCTTTCAATTGTCTATTAACAGAATTAAACTAATTATATTTTAGCATACAGGATATAATTCTTTGATTACAATAATGTTAAAATAAACCCAAATTAAAGTTAGATTTTTTTAGTTTAGTGTAGAGATTGGTACAGCAGAATTGGCACCAATATCTGTGCTATAAACTAAAAAGTAATATCTATCGTCCTTAGCGTTTTAAAACAAAATGGACGCCAACTTTAGAATTTGAACAGCTTAATAAAAATTAATGTACCTTTGTGATAATATCCCACGGGAATTAAGTATATACCTATTGCTGTCCGACTTACAAAGTGTGGAATGCTGTGTTTTGTCAACAAACTAAAATCCTTATCTGTTATTGACCGTTCCTTGGAAGCTGTACTTAAATCTAATGCTATCAATAATGGGAGCGGTCTGCCGGAATTGTAATTCTCCCCCGTTTATCTTTTCAATTGGGTACTCCTGATTCTATTATTCGACTGTTTTAAAGTATTGTATACGTCGCACTCAATTGGTTAAAATAGATATTCAATACAGTCCTTTTATTGAATACCATCCAAGCACAAGTCTTGTTACGTTACAATATTACGAAAGCTTTTATGTCAGAAATAATGTAAAATACTATGACAAACTATGTGTAGTGTTCAATGAAAATGCTGTTTTAACTAGTTCACTTTTATTATGATAGACAATATAGAAAGTCTTAAAAAATTTGTTTCGTTAACGATATTAAAGATATTTTTCCTGTATATCTGCTACATAAAGATAAATCTACACGACTACATATTGATTTAAGTATGTAACAAGACATCTTTTGATTACTCGTCGAATAAATTGATGTCTCCGTATATGAAAGAAGTAAGCTTCGACTATTTCTTTCGTCTAAGGTAATAAGGAAAAATCTTTGGCTATTTTTTTTCATTTGGTACGATTTAAAATCATTTTTGCTTTTGTAACGGCGAATTAACAGCCGGAAATACAGTGATAATTTTTACGTTGCAAATTTCAATTTGTATACTTTTTAAATATTTATTTTTATTTATTCATATATCTATTAAAATGACGACTAAAGTATGTAGTGATGAATAGTTAATTCGTATTATTATAAAGCAAGGACTAATTTTAATATGAGGTTTAAACCATTATTTTACCAAAATATGTCAACAGTTTTTAATTTTAATGTTTTCTCTTCTGTCATTGTCAATTTGCTTTTGGTGGCCAATAGTTTAAAACCAGTTTTATAATAAGTTCTAGTTTTATAATAAGACGGAAAAGGTGGACCTAACTAATTTCACCTAAAAATAACTTGCGAATATCAGCGCTATACTCATCAACGTGGATCAGATCAGCAAACTAATTAAATTCTGTGCAATCTACGTCACATCTGAGCTTAACGCACACATACATGATCTTGTCTTCTAACTAATGACCTTACGTCTAATCACATAGTTTCATTCTAATATTGGTTAATGAAGCAAACGTTGATAATGAACGTATACGTCTTTCATGTCATACTCTTCAGATGGTATATAATAGATACGAATATGACGCCTGTCCTCCTGATATTCCCATTTTCACTATATTATCAAAAGGAAATATTTTGTTGTTTGGTTGTTTGGTGGCAGGTAGTTTCAGAGTCTATTTAGACTCTGAAACTACCGTACCAATTAAAAAAATTCTTTCACCAATTGCAAGCTACATCATACGCCACCCGCGTATGATGTACTTAGGCTATAATTTACGCGGGTGAAGTCGGAGACAAAATAAAATAGCATACATTTATACTCCACATTTAGAAATGATATATATATAAATATGTCAAGCAAAAACTTTGGACCCCTTTTGTTACGAAAATTGCGTAGACAAAGAGTTTCAGAAATGTCACATTTAAAATGTATAGAGAAGAGGTGCAGAATGCTAATATTTTTTATTATAAAAATATTTATTGAGTGTTTATATATAAAATAATGAAAACGGCTTTCAATTCATGAATTAATCACCATCATAATTCGCCTTGAAGACAGTAAAATTACGTACGCCAACAATCGGGTTAACAGTCAGTAAATCGCTGTAATATGTAGGGGGCGTTCTTTGAACTACTAAGTACAACAATTGTACGTCTATTCATGGTAAAATTATTTGAATTTTTAACATGTGAACTTTAGAATAATTAATTATCGTGGGATTGCTACCATATACTTTGTTTTTGTTGAGTTCCCGATATAGTGAACAGCGGTACGGGTATCAAACGAAAAAGGAATAGAAAGGAGGTAAGTAAACAGATTTATCTGCCTATGATACCCACCAGCAAAAACTTCAGTTACCCCGTGATCATGGCGCTTGTAACAGCGGCGCCGAAATATCCGGAACCCAACAAAAACATAATACATGGTATCAATCCTATGAAAGCTTAAAAGAATATAAAGTGAAGTGCATATTAAAACCCTTTTCAAAGTACCCAATGTATGCGGTTATATAAAAAAAAGTGTTTGGGTTTTGTCTAGGGTATATAGGTAGAGCCCTAGAAAGTGAAAATCGTATTAGTATCAATCATATTAATATAATCAATATGTATTTATTTTAACAAGAAGGATTTACAATTATCAATTGCTATATTATGTGACGGCATCTAACTATTTGTAATGAAGAGATAAGAAAGAGAGTTGACCTGAAAGATAACGTCGGTGTAAAAATCAACAGAATCATGCTCCGTTGGTTCCGATATGTTGAAAGAATGCTGGATGAAAGAATGACAAGAACGCGAAAGTGGAAGGATGCAGAGGCCGAGGAAAGCAAATTTCTCGATCAAATCACTCGCATGCTGTTAGAATATGATGTAAAAAGCTATAAAAACTGACGGATATGTAGTAGGTTTTTTTTTATCACATGTAATCAAATAAATCTTTGGAAAATTTTACGTGCCACCTCTTGTAAGCCAGTTTGTTTTGATAGTGACGTGGTGAACGGTTTTGGTGTACAATTAAATCTCATGTGTTTAATTTTGTAATATTAATGTAAATTGTAAATGTTATAATAAAGCTTTTCCCTTGACACCAATACTAGAATTCAAAAAAATACTTTTCCGAAAACCGAGTCAAAATGCGAACCTCCATTTAGTCGGTTAACATACCTAAAACCTTCATCTAAATTTGACGAATACTATGCTGAAAACCGCGTCAAAATCGGTTCAGCCAAACGCGAGATAATAGCGCACAAACCTACATACATGCATACTTACATACATAGGTACAGGTCAAAATGAGACCCTTCTTTTTTAAATTCATTTAAAAATAGTCTTTAATACATTAAAACATATAATAGTTGTAGTGTAGCACCACTTACCAGTTAATTAACTGAAACTAAAGAAATGGTTACATAGCAATGGCGCTTCGCCAGTAGTCTTTGACTGGTTTTTTATTATGACCAAATAACAAGATGTAACAAAATGTTTCACCCATTTCTGTCTCGTTCATTTGACCATGACCTTCGCTTGCTGATCTACTTTTTAAGTATCTCACACGATGTTTTTATGTTCGTCCAGCACCACTATTACTTTTTAATATTTCACATACAAAGGGTGTAAGTGGGACCTTATTTGCCTTCGATGTTTACCTACAAGGGTATCTGTTACAGTGGTTGGTAATTTTAAACCGTAGTAGGTAGACATATGAAATTTCACAATTTATGTTTCATTGGCCGTGATCACAGCAGTTAATATTATGTATTGTGATACGTAACTCCTCGTATTAAACTCGTAATTGAACTATTTCTAAAAGTTGAAACGATTTTAGAAAATTTTAAATCAGTACAAAATATTAAGACACGATTATGAGTAGCGAAACAAATATATTGTTTGACTCATCGTAATTCTTATAAAGCTTTTTTACTTTGGTCGTTAAGAGTTCGTAAGAAATTTAATAAAAATCTGATAATGATGATATCTGATATTCACCGAAGCCTACACGTTTAAAAATAAACTTTATTTCGAAATTCGATCGTTACCGAATATCATAAAAGATTAACCACTGACACTGTGCATATAATAAAAATAGCAAAATATCGATTTAATATTTGACCTTACTTATAAATAAACACGTTGTTAAAAATATTGATCCATACTGACTTTCCATGGTTGCAAATTACGTGTAGAAATATTCCAGTTGCCTTGTTTTAAGCGTTTAAAACATTCGCCATAGTTTTATCGATTTACACAGAATCCTAATTAATTATACATTAAAATCTCACTGAAAGCCGCATAAAATGTAGTAGCTTTTGAGTTTATCGTCTCCAAACAGACGCGGCGAAAATACTTTTAATTTGTACCTACAGAAAGAAAACCGTGTCTGTTGTAGGTATAAGCTTTCCATTTTATAAATTCTAGTACTTTATAAAACAAAGTGAAAAGGACAGCTACTTTTACACCTTTAATAGCTCCGCAGCTTCAAATATGAAAGTGTCCTGTTTTAATTTTAAAGAAGTTTGGCGTCCTAATACATCCGAGCGGCGAAATTAAGCTCCACTCCTCTAGAACGGCATAACATTTTGTTTACTTGGTCCGAGGTTTACGACAGCAAAACTTTTCTCAAAACAATAATTTTCTTCGTTTTCTACGAATGCTTTATATTACGTAATGTTTCTATGAAAAAAGGTTGAATGTCTAGAAAAATAAGCGTTTGAGACTAGTTGAAGCAAGTTAAATTATCATATTACATATAAAACGGTGAAATAACATTGAGTTGTGTTTTGTAATGTCCATTATAGATGACTTTGGTTGCCGTTTATAAATGTAGACGACAAACAGAAAAATGAAACGTATTGTTGTTAACAAACTGAAAACCAAACCCTCTAGGAAGCCGCATTGCTAATGGTAACAAATAATGAGCATCTTTAATCTTCACTGATTAAAAGTTCATCATTCAAACTCGTTTATTCAGCCTATTTCGTAAACAAGTACCCTTAATATTTAGGGTAAAGCTCTCCACCGATTTGCAAATGTATTGAGAAGAGCCGCCAAGAAATTGAACAAGTGTTGTTTTTCTTTCAGCTTTATTTCATGAAATGGCCAAAGCATTCATGATGCTTTCATGGCAAAGTGAATCAGTCGGGTAAATATAATTGCATCACATTGTTTGCACTCACAAAGTTTTACACTAAATTAAAAATTTGATTGTATAACGCATCCCGCGCAAATTAAAAATACCCTTTGTTTACTGCTTGCTCGACGTATGATCGTAGGAGTGGAAAATTAAATTTCCACTTCGTTATTTGATATATCTGAAATATTGTGTATGTATCATATATATGTTATTATATTAGAGTAGTCCCACTTACAATTTTGAATTTATCAATTTTTCGTAAGACGATGTCATGTCACGATTCGCAGACAATAAATCCCGCCTTTATTTGACAGACGCTGTCATTGTTTTGTTCGTTTAGGGTACCGTTGCGTGTATAATGGTGGATTTTAATGCTAGTTTTATTATTTATACTCAATAGAATATTTTTATTTTTAATCGACTTTTTTTTTTAATTTTATTTGGGTTAGATACATTATAACTTACACGTATTTCAAATAATTAAAAAAGTAACGATAAGTTTACCTACCTACTTAAAACATATAAATTAATATAGTTCTAATATATATATTTATATATATGTTTAAGAACATAAATAATTTCGATAATTTGTTCAATGCATATACATATAACTTTTATGTTGTAAAAACCCCTAACAACGAACCCAAACAGGGGGCAATATAAAAATATAGAAAACGAACCCGCTACCTCAACAAAACCATGACTATCATAAATAAGAGATAAAGTTAATCATACGGCCTAATTACAGTATAAATGAATAAACTTTTCATTACAGGGCCTTTGTGAACGAATCCAACTCATACTTTTCCGATCTTCCTATACACAAAGGGAAAAGGGTAGACAGTCAGCCATCAAACGGTTCGGATCTTTAATAAAATCGGGCGCGTCATTCACGAAATCCTCCCTGTATAATAATAAATGTGATTGTTAAATAAAACGGGATGTTAGTTCAGCGTTAAACGTACATACATCCGTTAAGGTGTTAACGTGGATCGTCACTTAACGACTTCCCTCCTGCTTTCCGAAGCGTTGCCCTCTTAATGCACACCTATCTACATAACACGATCGATACAACGCCGATAAGTCGAGCACTCTAAGTTAAAGCTATCACTTAGAGATATCTTCGAACTCATTACCTTCGTAGCCGTCTATATGCTCTTACTTAATGAAAACTAGTGTTATGATTGAAAAATTGCTGATTCTAACGGTCATAAACATCGATAAAGGTTTAATGACGGATTAATCTCTAATAAATGTTCTAAATTTGAAATTTTTTATCGATAATGTCGCTTTGAACTAATGTAAAATTTAAATGGACATATGTGCAACTGGTTATTAAATACTTAGAAACAAATTTGTGAAATTTCACCAAATTTTCGATTAAATTATTTAAATTATGACAAAAAGAATATCTGTTTTTCAAATTTTAATGGATAACAAATTTACGTATATTTTAAGATTGACTATGCATGAATTAATAATTAATTTATTGAACATAATAGAAATAAGAAATTATCTTGACTATCATGTTGGCCTCCTCGGTAATTCACAGTCAATAACGGTGCATAAGAAAATGACTGTTGTACATCGTTCCGAAACTGGCTATTAAAGTTAATAATAACAAAGCTTTTAAGAATTCACCTTATTCCTTACGTTTTTTACCACTTAAGAAATCGGGGGAAAATGAGGTCTAATATTGAACAAATAAGTACTACAAAGGAATAACAAGCCTCTGTGATTTGACCTTAATTTGTCACATTATATTTGGTTATAAAACTTTGTTGAAGATTTTGAAACTCAATTGTCAATCAATTCGAGATTGGTCCAAGATAACTTCAATGACGAAATGTTAATGAGGATTGCCATTGAGTGCGATATTTGAGAAAGGTTTGACGGACTTACTTATTTACTTTTAATATAGCTAAACAGTCAAAATAGGATTTAACTGGTAAATATAAATAAAAGAGATTTTCAGATAATTGGGAAAATTGAAATCTTTACTTACTTTTTTCTATGGGCTGTGAAATTTTTTCGATATATTAGGGTTATAAGCTTGATGAAAAGCCTGGGGTATTTCATCGGACACCTGGTCAGACCATCGTTTGCGACAGCGTCCAGTTGGTCGTTAGCTATCCTCATTGCCGATTAGTTTAAGCCCTTTTAAAATCTGGCCATATATTTACGAGTAAAGTTAGACGAGTCACAATACAATTATTAATTCAAAAGTAGTTGAAGCCTCGTGCGTGCTTAATTTTCATCGACCCTTGAATCGTAAAAGTTTAAATCTCTCCATTAACTAAGAGTACCCACGATTGGTGTTGTTAACAAATTATTAATCCGGTCATTTTGAGATTTTGACATAAATTCGATGAGAGTTTTCTTCATCGTACCGGAAGTAATTCCAGAAAAAGCTTAAGGAAAAAGTGTGATCTTTCGTTGTTGTTAAGCTTGACAATCACTTGTTGCGGGTTTTCTCACCCTTAATATTACAGATAAGTACAGACAACAGCACGTAAGACTTTACTGATTCTCCACGCAATTTAAAAATCCATTGAGGAAATTTGGCATATTGTGGTAACCTGACATGCAGCCGTGTGATAATATTAGTTAAACTCTAAAAGTACTTGTGTTTTAATATAATAATATTTTACTACTATCTATATTAGCGTTAACCTCTATTCCTAAGCTAAGCCATACCAATGCAGTCTGAACCATCGTTAGATAAAAATAGCATTGCAAATAAATGCATATCCATTTCCTGTTTCGATTAGCAGTTCCAAATATATTTATTGTTGGTTCGTTCACATGCATACGAGATCTTGTCGCGGAGATTTTCATCGACGACTGACTTTTTCACAGTGTCAGCAGTACGGACCACTATAAAGTTGTTTCAAACTTGCCGAGTTAACGCACCGACCCCTTTTTCGCCGTAAAAAGTGTGATGAGAAAATTTTATGCGAATGGTGTAGTGGGAACTCGATAAGACACAAACATCCATTGTATCAACATGAATAGTGTGCAACTGAGTGGCTGCCATTGTCTCCCAGACCGTACGCACGATTATATGTAATATAAACACAAAACTCGACATGTTGGCACGTTTATCTTCATAAGTTTAAGTCTGTCTGCTTTCGCTAGCCTGTACTTTTTCTCTTATCTCGGAAATACGCGCCACAAACTTTTAGTTCAAAAGGTGGTTTTGTCAACGCTAAATAAAAAGAACGATTTTTTTTCCATATTAAAACTGACACGACAAAAATTAAATGTAATTAAATATAACTGCCGTTCAAAATGGTTTGTCGATAAAGAAAAACCATCGCATGCGAGTAATTATTACATTTAAAAATTACCGACTTAGACAATCAAGTGACGAATAATATTGAACTAAATGAAAAATCTTCATTCTAGAACATGCACGCGAAATAAATCGAATCCTTTCAAATAGCATTTTACTTTAATAAAATTTCCACAATTGTTCCATACGTAGGTACTAATATAAATTCAACGTGAACTCGGTACTTTATCATACAGTATATTTTAAATGAAAATTGAACTGAAAATAGACGTATAGACAGATTGATGGATGAGTGATTGGTTAGATACATTAAATAGGTAAACTATCGTTAAAAATATAAGATCAGTTGATCAGCATTAATGTTATTAGATAGAGCAACTAACAGAAGCCGAATTATTCCTAAGAAACTCATATAAAAATTTACATATTATCATTTGGTCCATAAGAATCTTGGCCGTACAGACACTTTGCGACACGGCTGAAATAATGAATAGTCAACAACAAATTTGCAGGTATATAAATAGTGTAATATTAACAGCATTGAATTAAAATTCAGTGACAAATATATAACTTTTAATTAGTTACGCGGTCGAAATATACAAAAAAGTAATTTTCTGTCGATCTGATGATTGTAAGATAGATAAGATACGCTTCCCACATAATAGTCTATGAGAGTTATTGTTTTTTATAGAATGCCTATCTCCCATAAATCAAAATAATAGGAATTACCTTTTTGTTCATTTAACAGTAACAGAATCGGGTTGTAACGAGATTCATTGTCGAGTACAATAACCATAGTGACTTTGCAATTAGGAGAGAAAGGAGTTTCAGTGAATATTTACGTCCAAAGTTATTAATTGATGTTCTGATAAAGGTTAGTTACCGTTTAGGAATTAGGCCTTAATTTATTTTTTATACCACTTGTATTACTTTGGTCTTTTAAATTGCTGACTTGGCTATTAATATTATTACTAACTCCGTACTAAGAAGTTTGTATTGTATTGACTCCGAACTTTTCCTTTTCTCTCTCCTTGAAATCTTCGGGCTTCAACGAACATTTATTTTTTGTTGGCTGAATATCCAGTCGCCTTAGCTTAGCGACATATTTAGCGATTCATTCAGATTTTATACATTAGTTAAAAATAGTTTCATACAAAGCAATATATTTTTACACAGTAGATATTTTATTTATTTAATTTCGTCCTTTTACTAAATTATATAGAAATGAAGATATGTGAATTTCTTTTCAAATTACTGATTTTACTTAATCTCACACCGGTTTCGAATTTCAATATTAGATGACACGGGTTCGATTCCCAGTCGAAATAAACTTTTTTTATATTGTCTCTGATCTGGGTGTTGTGGTATCTTCGTTGCTTCAGATTTCCATAACACAATTGCCACTCAAATTGAGATCTGATCGATGCATGCGGTGTCATATAAAAGTAGTAGAATAATTGCTTTACATATTATAATTTAAATGTCAAATGATTAAACGACTGGCCTGTATAGTACTCAGGAACTTTAATTAAGTACTCGATATTTGACAGGTAGGTTACCCTTAATACAGGTATGAAGCTAAAACGTTTACCAGAATTTCACTCCGGAAATTTAATACCACGCGGATGAGTTCACGGGTAATAACTAGTTCAGCACGCTACCTGTCCACACCATCTACAAAATCAACGTGTATATGTATATAGAAATATGTAATAATAAATACCCAACGCCCAACGTTTGCAGAACATTTGTATACCACGTGCTAAAATTACATTTTATCGCGAATAACTTTGATGTTTTACAAGTTTTTGAGAACATTTGGGTCGCAAATTTCACCGAGCATACGCAAACTAGAAGTTACTTTTGATGGAGGCCTAAATGCGACGGTAATTGCGTATGTACACACACCAACACGTAACCAAAATATGTCAAATTTTGTTAATTAATTTTCAACTCTGCCATCAGTGCATTAAGATTTCAAATAAAGTTACATTTGTCAGATTTGTATACGCTGACTCTCTATTGACTATACCTAAGTTACATGTTTGTATACGAGTTGAATTCATATTTGAATAGAGAGTCGACTAAAATTAAAGATTTTAAAAAAGATTTGAAAGGTGTTTAGCAGATAATGTTTATATGACACTATTTTCAAATTTATCAATATTTCTACGTGTTTCTTTCATTTTATGATATTTATCCATCAAAAACATACTTGCATCGATGAAATTATAAAATATTAGACAAAAGCTTATTAACCATCACATTATCGAGATATAAGCTATCAAAGTTGCAGTAACTTTAATAACTTAACGTCATATAAGGCAACCATCTCGAACACGAAAACTGCAATATAGCATTCTGAATGGAAAATTCATCGCATTATCAAATAATGTCTCAAAAATCTAACACTATAGATTCTTATCTAATAATATATTTTAATATTTTGTTTAATGTACGTTACTAATTTGAATAACTTTTTACAAACCGCTATTTAGAAAAAAAAGGCAAGATGGCGGTCCTTGGAATGGCCAACCAAAATGTTCAAAACACTTTTGTTTGTAACGAATTATACAAGCGTGAACGAAACAATCATTATAAATCCTAAAGCAAATTGGTAAAGTTCCTACTATATATTTCTTTCAGTAGTGTCGTGATAATAATCTCCTTTGCCACTAAATAAATGGCACGAAATAAACTGTTACATTCAAGAAAATTTATATCTACCGAAGTTTACACCTGCAATATCGAGACTTAAGGCGGGCACCGTGCTCCTCTTTTATAGCCAAGGCTAACGGTTTTAAAAGTAGGTAGTACCTCTTACCTTTAAGAATCATTTCTAAAGAATGTTTACAGCTTCATACCCCTTTTTTATTGATTACGAAAAACTTCCCCGGGTGGAACTACGTCGTTACTCCGGCACTAATAAGCCGCTTTCAATTCGATAATGATTTTCTCTTTACGACATTGAATTGACGTTGTTATATAATGCGTGCGTTCGTTCCACATTAATAGGAAAATTGATTAGCGATGGAAAGACAAATTCTCTCATTTGTTTTAATGATAAGCTTTTCCATAAATTTACGTATTTTGATCTGATCTGAAACTTTAATTATTTTTTATTAACATCTTGTGGTCAAAAGTTTCATGGTTTTTAATTCGGACACCACTATCTCTCAGTTCATTACTGGGAGCTCGCCACACTAATTGTATTAGAGAGAGACACGTAGTAGATCAATTGTATAGCAATTTTTCAAACCTGATATGTTATTGAAGAAATTATATGTTAGTAATGTTCTAATTTAAAAAAGTGATTAAAGTATCTTAGTATTCATATGGCAATTGTTTTAATTTAGTTTAATTATTTTCATTAAAAATACATATGTTCGTAGTAATGTTATTAATGTGAAAGTAACTCTGTCTGTCTGTTACGCTTTCATGGCGAAACTGTCGTGAAATTTGATATATACATAGTTAGACCTGGCGACATGGTTGTATGCAAAACATACACTAGGTTTTTTTTTATAAAAATACTTAATATTTACGGACAATAGTCATGAAAAAGTCCATAATATATAAAGACAAATGATCATTGATAACTTCTTAATTTCACTTGATCAAACTCATTTTGAATCATCCTTTATCGCTTTATCCAAATAAAAGTGAAGAGCTCTTCGCTGATTTCTCGTAAAGTATCTTGCTTTGACAGCACAAAATTTTGTTTGATCAACTGAATTATCGTTCGCTTTACCCGATAAAGTTAATAAATATATATAGTTAATAAAGATGTCGATAAATGCATTTAAGTGATGTCCAGATTATTACAGTTTGTTCTATTAGAACCTGACGATTTGCGTCTACTTTATTTTATATTTTAATTTTATAATAGAAAGAAATATGTTATTCTGTAAAAATTAAAGAACTATTCATTTACTATAAATTTAAACTCAAAAAAACGGTTATGCTTTATTACAAAATACTGAATTAATCGAATTATACCAATGGAAAACGAAACAAAGTTTTGTTTATAAATTGAATGCAAGCAAAATGAAGTTTGCACACAATAGAAATGTGCAGATTTTTAGTATTCCATTGTATTTTACCTATTGGGATGTCAAATAAAATAAAAATTGCACACGAAACTTCGTTGAACTAAAAGAATATACAATTTTAAAATGAACAGGTATGACTCGAAAAATTTACCAATGTTCGCAGCAAAAAATAAATAAAATACGTAACTTATAATAAAAATTTGATTTTATAAAAAGTAACGAGCTTTTTTAATTACTGATATCAGACAAACCATTTTTTTATATTCAAACTACCTTAGACGAGAATTTTTGGAAATTATATGGTATCAACAAGTCACATGACCCAATTTAGAAAACCAGTAGCGCCTACAGCAATTACCTCCGAAGTACTCTGACTTAACAGCTTAACCTAATATTAAATGCCTTTATGTTGTATTATTATATAGATATATAATTTAACATAGTATGGATGGTTATATACATATATATATATATATATGTATATATATATTAACTGACCCGGCTAACGTTGTTTTGCCATATAAATTATTTCTAAGTAATTTCTAGTGTAGACAAAAAATGTTAAGGGTGGATAACCCTTATCACTACTCAATATGCTCACAAAATTGCATGATAATCGGTCAAGCCGTTTCGTAGGAGTACGTAAGCGAATATTGTGACACGGGAATTTTATATGTATAGAGATATATACGAAAATAAGGCCGAAAAGCCATTACTTAGTAAGTTTCTTACCGGTTCTTCTCCGTAAAAGATCTCCTATTACGATTTACCAATATAATTATCAAATAAATACGGACTGATGTAGGCACACTAGTATTATTCACACCCACAGGAGTAATTCAGTAAGCATTTATTTAAAGTGAGTTCTATTCACTATTATATCATCTAGATAGCTAATCTACACAATTTATCGAGTGAACTTAGTGAAAAATAATCTCTTTATACTGCCTATAATTCTGAGCGTAGTCTCTGGATAGTACCGATTCACATAATACCAATAAGAACATTTAACTACCTATGCCAGGCAGTCCGATCCGATTATACTAACCTTAATGTTAATGAACGCATCTGACTCAAGATCTGAAGCTCCGAAATATAATTAAACGTGATCGGAATACCGTTCCCGTGTTTTGTTGATGTATGCTCATAATATCAGGATTCCTTATCAAGAATAACCTATTTGGAATACCTACAATGTATACATACCAAATATGAGTTGTTCAGTAAATGGATACAATAGACTTAACTTTTCATCGATAGCAACATCTGATTATCCAAATCACTGCACACTATAAAACAAAGTCGCTTTCTCTGTCCCTATATAACTATGGGTGCTTAATTCTTTAAAACTACGCAACGGATTTTGATGCGGTTTTTCATAGATAAGGTGATTCAAAAGGAAGATTTATATGTATTATTATACAAGACCATGCGAGTGAAGCCGCTGGCGGAAAGCTAGTATATAATAAGACTTCTTAAATTTTTTTGACATTTGACATGTTTTAATGTTTCCTTCAGAAATATAAAAGAGTCATTAAAACAAAGCAATGGTAAAAAAATTGTCCATAATATTAGTATAATAACAGTCCATTGAATTTAAACTCAACATTTTCTGAATAGAAACTCGGGGAAATTATAATTGTATCTATTTGAAAATCTGCACTGGCTCATACCTATAGAGCAGGGGTGGGCAGACTTTCACTAATGGCGATCTATATCAATAAATTGAGACGACAAGCGATCGACTTGCAATAAGACAATATTTTTTTATGTTAAATCGTTTATTGTAGGTATTGCGCACATATCACTATTTAAATATACTTTAATTTACAATTAAAGAAGTACAGTTTCTTATTATACAAGTTAATAACTAATAACTACTAAAAATAAGTATGAAGCCAATCACATGAACTAAGAGTGTTTTTATCAGTTTTCGGGCCTCTCTGGACTGATTTACTTAGAGGTCGATGCATGGCACTGCGTATTTTCTGCTAATTTCTCATAGGAAGGCACGTATTTAGTAAGTGCCAAACGTAAACAGGAAGACAAATGTTCGTCGGTAAGTCGATTGCGGTATTTGGATTTAATTATTTTCATTTCAGAAAACGCAGATTCGCACAAATACGTCGACCCAAACAAAGCAGTTAATTGCTGTGCGATTTGTTGGAGACTTGGGTATTTTTCTTGGGTCAAAAGAGACCAAAAACTGATATCTGTTGCTTTGGCTTTTAGGTGAACATCTGAAATGATCTGTATCATCTCGTTTTCGAGAGAAGACAAATCCATGTCAAAAGTGTTCGATATTTCAGAAGCAGTAATTTCAACATCCACACAAGAAAAAGGATAAATCATGAAAGTAACAACGTTCGTCAATTTTTGTAAGTCAGAAAAACGTCTTTCAAACTCGCTGAGAATATTTCCAAGTTCTGTTTCGTATTTATTATAATTTATTACGGCGCTTGTTTTTGCTTTCAAACACGCAAAATTTTTCAAGTCCTTTTTTTTCAGTTGGTTGATCAGAAGCTGCAATTTACTTTTAAATGAGTTAATTGTGCTAATCATGTCCATAATAGTTTTATCTTTCCCTTGTAGCTCCAGGTTTATAGAATTCAAATGACCAGTCACATCAGTAAGGAAAGCCAAATCACACAGCCAACTTTCACTTTTAAGAATCTCCGTGTCATCACCCCTTTGATCCAGAAAAGAAATGATTTCAGGTAGTAATTCTTGAAACCGTTCTAAGAACTTTCCCCGGTTCAGCCACCTTACGTCTGTATGGAGCAATAAATCTGTGTGCTCAGATTCGCTGGCCTCCAATTGCACTTTGAAGAGGCGTCGTTGCAAGCTTCTGGCTCGTATAGAATTTACGATCTTCATAGTGATGCTCATCACATCTGCCATGTTCAGTACTTTCGAACACAACACCTGCTGATGAATGACGCAATGAAAAGAAAAAAAAGATGGGAAGTCTTCATTAGCTCTGCACAGTGCCACAAATCCATTAGTCTTTCCAGTCATTGATGGTGCTCCATCTGTTGTTATGCACACTAGTTTATACAGAGGCAGCTCGTAGTTTTTCGCAAAACTTAGAAAAGCATCGTATATGTCTGAACCGCGAGTGGTTTCTTTCAAAGGTATGATTGTTAAGAACTCTTCTTTAGACGACGTATCTGGAAATGCCATCCGAATAAACACACATAGCTGGGCAGTGTCAATCATATCAGTGGATTCATCAAATTGTAAAGAAAAGAATGAACATCTCATAATATCACTTTTTAGCTTTTGCTCGATATCACTGTTCATGAGCTCAACACGTCTAGTTACAGTCCGACGAGACAACTGGAGCTCTTTTATGGCAGACATGATTTCAGTTTTATTTTTAAAGTCGCCAAATAATGAATTTGCGCCTTCGAGAAATGCTTTTTTCAATACCTCGCCATCTTCAAAGGGTTTTTTGTGTTTTGCCAATATATGAGATATTTTGAAGGACGCAACTGTCGCAGCTTCCGATTGTTTACTTGGCCTGGTAAACATAGCTTGCTCGGCCTTCAAGCTACCTTTCAGATCTTGAACTTTCTGACGTCTTATTTCACTTTTGAGAGGAAAATCACTTTCGTAAATTTTATGCAAGGATTTATGATGCCTTTCTAAGTTGCCGCGTTTAGGCAAAGCTACTGAAGCTCGACAAACAAGACAAATACACTTGTCTTTCACCATGGTAAATAAGAATTCTTCTTCCCATTCATCGTTGAAATGATAAGTTTTACTTTTTTTTGGCGCACTCATTTTAAATAATAGTTACCAACTTCACTCTCTCCTTTAGTTACCCTCAGTACAAAATATATTCATGAGCAGCACGAAGTCACACGATCACGAAAGTTATTGGGAAACATAAACAAGTACAGAATCCAGAATCACGACATGACGTCTCACCGAAACCAAAATCTGTGCGAGACTGGCGAACACGTGCCGGCCGTCGGCAATTGTCAAAGCAAAGTAAATCGGGCGGCAAGCATAAAGCTAATTCGCCGCCCGCACAGGTCAAAGGACGCCGCCGCGCCGTTTAACGAGCCGACACCGGCACACGTGCACAGTACAGCCGCAAATAAATCTGGTGCCTTCTTATTTCATATCGACATTTTCGCAGTGAAAGGTTGTTTGTTGACAAGTATTTTCTTCTTAAAGTTACGCGCGTGTAAAATAAAATGTTTTTTATGAACGCACTTTAGATACTGGTATTTTGACTGGTGAAAAGACCACTGTTATTGGAATTAGCCCAACACGTCAGTACATTTTTAGGAATGCGATCGACCATAGATTCCCTTGCGATCGACCGGTCGATCGCGATCGACCGTTTGCCCACCCCTGCTATAGAGCATCGTGATTTTGACTTCAAAGGGCCTACTGGACATGTCTATCAACACGTTGGAAAGTACACATTTTATCAAAACAAGAACAGTTTGAGGTTTGTTGATATTTTCTTGAACCTATTTAAAAATTACCAATTTCTAAAGTTAGACATTTTTTTAAACAACATAGTGCAAAGAAACTTTAAAACAATTCAGTAAAAATATTCTAGGTATACATATTTCAGAATTATTCATCGCAATTTAACATAAAGCTATGAATTTTGTTACCCGTAATATGAAAAATAAGAAAAAATGTGTGTTTCAATAGGATTTACATATTATAATTTGTAACAAGATAACGTCTGTTAGTTGACTAATTTAGAATACTAAATGCTTACAGTCTCGAATTTTCGAGTTTGAATTCATTTACTATTGTATAACATGCTCAGAAATCTTTCATCTTTAAAAACTGAACTAATTGAGTTTGTTACATTTTCTTATAATTCATACGCAACTGATTGTATCTCTTTCTATTCCTCCTCCTACGTAGCCGAGCGGTTTGTACTCCGTTTACAAGGTGTCGCCATCTGTGAGATCCCGAGTTCGATTCCCGGTCTTGTCAATGTAGATAATGGAGGTTCCGGGTCTAGGTGTTGGAGTACCTTCGTTATCTCAGATATTCCATAATACGGGGGGCTTTAGCTACTGATTTTGGTGCCTAAACAATATATGTGATGTATACTTATTTACTTACACTGTCCCATTTGAACGTAAATGTCAATAAAATTATTCTTATTCTTATAATTTTACTTTATTAAGGAGTCGTACTAATGAGACAGTATCACTCAAACATTACGAATACTGTAAAATCCCGTGTGTTCATTTCTAACTAACAAGTGTCTTCCAAATTCAAGAACTTTCATTACATTAAATTTGATAAATGTTGTATTCACAATACTATATTGATAATTACCTTATAGAAAAATAATATATAATTCAGCAATCTTTGTAATTCCTCGAATAACTCAATTTAATATGAAAATATTAAACAACATCACAGATTCATTGCTCAGATTCCAAGATGTTAAGCCTCTTGTATTATGGAGTATCTGAAGTTACATTTTTTTTTAAATATGAAACAATTTTCATATATTTGTAATAAACAAGAAATTTGAAAGTTCAAAACTAACTAAATCGTGATTTTAGAGGAAACTCTGCAATTTAATTCAATAGATATAGTAAATTTACAAATTACTTCATGATTTGACGGTATGTGTACGGTATATTACCTATCTCTTTTAATTAAATATTATTTGGCCCTATATTTCTTTGTTTGAATCGATTAAGAGTGACTGATCTTTGGTTTAGACGCCCTAGAAAACGTATGAATAAAAAAGAATATGAGATTGTAACCTGGTTTTCCTGTAAAATAAAATCGCTCTCGCAAATACTTTACTTTGAAAATTGTTATTTAAGATAAATCTAGTGGACTGTTTCCTCGTCTATTCTGCTTTAACTTATGTATTTTGAATATCAAATACTAGAACGGAACACGATAAAGTTACGATATAGCAAAAATTAGTAGAGTATTTACTACCCGAAATCGTTGTGAAATAATTACAAAAAAGCTGTATCGATTATTTTCTTGGAAATTGCGATAGACAGACTATTTTTCTTCTAATATTTAACAATTATCCTTTCTATTTATTTTGCTTTAAATATAATTTAACATTGTTCTCAGATTTAAATTGGATTATGTGCTGACCTCTATTCACTCTGTTTATCTTTATTTATGCAAAAGAAAAACTAATGAAAGATTTTGATTTATTTATTTTTTAATTTGTAATTCAATCATTCTGGTCGATTTAGTTTGGTAAAAATGTATAAATATGTATAACAATACAGCTAACTGCATATTAATCGAATTTATGTTTATTTTGTCAAATATCACCATAAATTTCGCATTATCCACTTAAAAATTCTAAATTAATTAAAAGTAACAATTTCATTAAAACTATACTGAAAAATATTCTTAACGAAAAATACCTAAAAAAAACACTTTGTCCCTAGTACTCTATCTACCCAGGCTCTTGGGTAGCTCAGTGGTTAGAGCAGTCGCACGGATTGTAAAGTCATGGTTTCGAATCCCATCTCAGAGTACCTGGGACGAAGTCGATTTTTAAGCATTTTTCTTTAAGAAAATTCAATAAAAACTTTTAAGTGTATTTATTTATAAGTCAAAAACAAATTTAAAAACTTGTAATTCTCAACGTTACATATTTTTTGTCAAATAATTTCATAGTCAATATTAAAAACCTAAAAAAAAAAATTTAAATGCTTTATCTATATAAATAATACAAAAATATTGCGATCCAAATCTAGGGACTCATATTATATTTATATGCAGCGTGTTAAATATCGATTTAATATTATTTCATGTCTCGGGACTGTTACGAAATGAGTTGTCGTGTATCATGCGATTGAATCATATTTTTTTGAGTTAACATAGACACGACACAATGTGAATAGTCATGAACTGTGTACCACTTAAAACTTTTTGTTTGAATATATAATTATATTAGAGACATATGGAGTGACCATTAGTACATTTGATTGATTAACTCGATGATTTATATACTATCTACTTATCTGTATATTAATAACACTCACTACTCTATAATAATAAAAAGAACGTTAAGTTTATAACTGTGCTATTTGGCTAATGACGGGAGTATAGACGAGATATTCACATAAACATTATTTGAAATAACTACATCGTGTTCTTTTGGCCTTACTTATACTTACAAATTATATTTTCATAAAAGAAGAGTAAAAATAACATAAAAGCTTTGAAAAATTCAATAAAATTCTTTCGAAGTCAAGCAGTCTGATCTTCAAGCAGAGTTAATCAGATAGTGTAAAAAACATATTAAATCAGCATCTCAGATAAAAAAGCCATTTATTTCATAAATATACTTATTATATTTTGATTAATTTTGCATTCACAATGCTATACTGAAAAATGTAATTAATGAAATATGCTTAAATAATCCACTCATCCCATCTCAGAGTACCTGGACTATTTAAGAATTTTTCATTAAGAATATAAAAACACTTATAAATTTAGTGTACGAATTCATCCAACCTTTCAAGAATTGTTATTCGAAAAGAAAATGTTTTCTTCTTTACTAGTTAATTTGTTCTTTTTGTGTTTGGCTAAAAAGAACCTTTAAATCTACAGCACTTATCATTATCAATCTCCACACGAGAGAAGTTACATTATTATTCCATTTTATTACAATTACTTGCAAAAATGGGAGACGTCATTATAAAACAAGATTCCCCCGACACGCCTGTCTATCTGTCTGAAAGAAACTTTTGTTTTTTATTGTTTTTGTGGTTTTCATCAGCGGACGTAATAATACTCGAAGAATGCTTTAGTATATAATTCAATAAGGTTTTGAATGTTTACTGAAAATATGATTATCGCTAAAGATGCCGGTAACATCACGCCAAGTGACAACTTACTGTGTAATGTAAATTTACTCGTAAACAGTAACTTTTGCATAATTCATATCAATTACCAAAAAAGTAAGTAAAATATAAAACAAAAGAGCACCGATTGCCATTGACACGAACATCTAACAAATGTCATATGTAAAACAAGACATATTATAAAATCAATCATAATAAGCCTAAAATAATAGTAGGTGTAATTAAAGTAAAATTATTATGGTAATATGTAATTCGATATTATTAATTAGGATATGATCTAGACTGGAACATTTATATCGCTCGCTCGCCCACAATATCCACTAGATATACTAAACCACGGGGGGGACACTCCCTTAGTAGCCATAATTTTGCAAAGATAGTAGCGACATCCATTTTATTTCCCCAAAACTATTATGAGTACTACCAGGTGTGCATAAACAATACTAGATGACGCTACACGCACTCTCGAAAAGACGAAATTTTTTACTTATTTGGATCATTTTCATTCAATCTGTCAAATCAATTTGTCAAAATCAATATGGCGATTACTGTGCTCTTGCGTTCATATATTTGTATTTTGTCTTCGTCATTTTGTTCTAGTGGCTACAAAACCTCAAGTTAAGTGTGTCGAGTTGAGATTTATTCTTCTCCACCTTACCGTGTATTTGTGCTGTGGATTTCTGTAGTTTCAGAACTTTATCGCGACAGGACGCTTATTTAAGTTTGTTTTGTGTTAAGATTATTATTGTCGTAATGCCCCGACTTTTTTCTTTCGGACGACACCTAGTGGTAAGCATAATAATAATCTATTAAACTTCAATGCAGCTAACTCACATCATGTTTTTAATTGTCTTTAACAATGAGGTTATCAATTATTTATTTTCCTTCTTATCAACACACTAACGAAACAAAAATAACCAATAAGTTTCTATAACACACCGTATAAAGTGGAAAGAATGAGATAATAACTATATAATCGCTATATAATAATTGATTTCGTTCTCAAATACTAGTTGAAGACATAGATTATTTTTTGGTATTAATAATATAGATATATCTTTAATTTTCAGTTGACTCTCAGTACATCCCTTATGTAGAAGATATCATCAGGGAACATAACTATAGTTCGTGTAGCAGATCTAAAAGAACGCACCACCACAAGGTATTTAATTTAAACAGTTATAGTAAATAATTTTAAAAACTATTATCATGGACCTTCATTATAAACAGTACACAAAAGGTTTCTTTTTTATTTTACAGTTGCTGATTATATTACCAAAAAGTTTATGCGGCAGATAAATGCTATGGAGAATTAAGATTATTAAATAAACTAACGGAGGAACACATTGATCCTGAAAAAAATAATAAAATGAGAGTGAAATTAGCAACACAAGTATTCAGTCACAGTATTGCTGTAGTTGCTGAGCACCTTACGGCGCGAGGAGATTTGCAAGAAGAGTGTCGTCAACTGGTGAACATAACATTATTAATTGATGATTTATTTGACAGTCTAAATATCAACACGCTAAACATTCCCAATGGAAAAATTTATAAAGGTCCGGTAAAGCGAATCTCACCCATCACGAGTTATGGACTAGAGCAAAAAAAATTTTGCATAGTGTAAAACTCATAAAAAAAAAAACAAAATATTGCTGGTCAAGTCATTGCAACAGAAAGTGTAATTCCTTCATCCAAAAATTTTATAAAAACAATTGAAAACATGGAGGCAATTTGGAAGGTTTTGTATCAAAACTATAGGTTAGATTGTTTGTTGACTAACAATTTAAATCAAGACCCCATTGAAAACTTCTTTGGGAATATCAGGAGTTAGAAACATAGCTCCTAACACTGTTGGATTTGAAGGAGCGTATAAATCATTGCTATTAAATATTTCAACACGCCTCATTCACTCAAAATAAACTGTGAGGCAGATTATAATCAATGTCTACAAAACATAATTTTTTTAACAGGAAATTTAAAAAACTACTGATATTCCCAAAAATGAAAGTGAAATATTTATTAATTAAAATATTATAATGGGCTCTAATGAGAATAGTGACGCCGGTCAAATTAACTATGTATGTGGATGGGCATTAAGAAAATATTTGAAAAAGGCGAAATGCAATGCATGCAGCAATATATCGCAAGATAAAAATGGAGAGAACCTACATAATACATTTATAAAATCAAAAGAATATAAAAATTGGTTATGTTATCCAAGTACTCTACTAGAAAATTGCTTCCGTGATATGCAAAATATTACTCACATAACGTTAAATTTTTTTTTTACCAAAAGTAATATATCAGGAAATATACTTTGTTGTAAAATTATTTGTAACTGCCTCTTGTGTGTTCTTGTTCTTATCACACTGATTGTTTTTATTAACATTTTGTTAAAACAACTGTACATTTAATTATTTATAATTGGTGCAAGTCAGTAAATAGAATTTTGAGTGGAAGAATTAATTACCAGGGTGATGACGAGACCAAATTGACAGCGCAAGTATATTATAATAAGAGGAAACAATACAAAAACAGAAAATAATAAAATGTATACTTGTATTTTTTATGAATGACTATGCTGATCATGTGCTGTATGCATTTGTTTAACTTATCGAAATAAACAACTTATAATAAGTGAACAATGTCGTTTCTTTTTCAAGTTTTTGTCCTCTTTTTGTTATCGTCGCTCGAAAAATACAAACTGTAAAAACCATAGTAAAACTTTTAAAAGAAAGTTGTTCATTATGCTCAATTTTCTTTTAAAAGTTTTACTACAGTCTTTACAGTTTGTATTTTTCTAGTGGCGCGAAGAAAGAATCCTATAACTATAATACATACCTACTATAGGTATACCTATATAGCAATAGTTTTTGGGGAAGTAATGCAGATGGCGCTTCAATTCTGATTGGCACTAAATACACGCGAGAGGGCACTCTTTTTCCGTATTATTACTGTACTCTTTGTACTAAACTCATGTTAAACTTTTACTGTTACTAGTACTCATTCGTTTTAATACCGCATTGCAGATTCTTAGGTTCAACAATACCGTATCATTTGTCAATTTCTATATAAAATATTATGATCGGCTTTCTTTCTTCGAAAATACGTCATAAGGTAATTAACTATACAATAAGTTAATATTCCTTAGGGTATATGAAAAGACCTAACAACGACCTTTGTGTGGACTTTGGAGAATGAAACCAAAGTGTACAGGGAATGACAGAGAGCAAAATTTTAATATAAATACGTTCATATGATGTTGTAATTGTTTGTCGACATCCCATTATAATTAAGTTCCTAGAAATTGTGTAAATTAGTCTTGAGACCGAATCGCTGTGAGATTCGAGTTTTCATGTAATGGTCTTGAATTTAGACTTCTAGTCTTTTCTGTAAATGGAGAGAATCTAGCGAACTAGAATCAAAAGTATTCATAAAAAAATATTTGTTTAATTATAAATACAGAAAAATTACGAAAATCTATTCAACTTTAGCCTTTGTCATTATTACTGCATGTGACAATGATAACTAATTTTATTGAGCTAAACTATTGTTAACATAGAAAGTCGGTTAACCCAAAATTTATTAAAAAGACGCAACACAACACTTACCACATAATAACAACCAAAACTACTAGTAACTTTAAAGCCAACTTACTAAAACAAATAATGTCTAAATAAATTCATAGCTTTCACACAGTAAAAACGGTGAAAGTTATTTATTGTATTTCAATTGATTACCGTCTACGTTAACTAGTGCGGCAACAAGACAAAAGCGGAGGGAATCGACGGATTGTCGATTGCGAAGGTTTCGTCGGAGAACGTGGCTGAGCATGAAATTCATGTGTCGGGTTTGATCGCACATTTTTGGCGTGCGAATTACTATGAATGGTCGATAATAGTTTTGCCTCGAAATCGAATCAACTCGGCGCATCGAGTTGATTCTCTTGCCACAAGATGTCACTTCGCTATTCTAATTTATTAATCTATGCCGCTTATTTTATTTTATTTTCTTAATTAATGTTCTTAATTAATCTTAATTATATGTAGCAAAACTCTTTTAAATTGTGTATTTTATTTATATTACGTATGTATTTGTTTAAAATTACTAAGAGACATCTCACTCGAGTAGAACGTTTGTAATTTTTTACTAGAGTATGACTCGAGGTGGTTAATTGGCTCGAGTGACTCGAGTAACAAAAACCTACTCGAGTCACATCACTAATATGGCGTCATAATATGTCATATCTAAGATCGCTGAGATGTAATATCCTATAGCTAACCATAGGATATGATATCTAGATATTCTAGAATCATGGCTAGCTTATTGATCTTATAGCAATATTTTCATACTTCATTCCTTCATTCTTTGACTAATTTGGATGCTATCAAATCCATAATCCTCATTCTTTTTCGTTCGTCGTTAATAAAATACATGTTAAAGTGCTAAAATGAAACGAAAAATCGTTACAACATCGCATCCTATGGCTAGAGAGTTAGGAGGTCGCTCTCCTGATCGTTGAGTATAATGGTTCAATGGAGTTAAACTTACTTCAAAATATAATAAAGTTTTTTATTTCATTACTCTCTTCTTCAGATAATTCTAACTCTATAACGTCACAGCGCTGGATTTGACTATGTCTCTTACATAATAGCGTTACTGGTAAAGAAGAAAAGGATACTAAACTTAAATAAAAATAACTAGTCAATGAAAGACTCCACACAGAAACCATCCACAAATATTGACAACCACGTTTGCATCGTATTCATAGACTTCGACCATTGCCGTAGCGTCTCGCTTAAGTATTTCAATTAACGCATTTACTAAAAGGGGATCGCTGCTACTAATAACACCGTTATACAACTTTCGTCGATAAACTTACTGTAATTCGGCTAATTTGAAAGTTCTTACGGGAACTTTGTATAAGATAATTTCGGAGTACATTTGTTAATTTAGTAATAAGCCGCTCATCGTATCCCAAAATGAAAATAAGTATATAGATTAGTAACATTTTCAATTCAAATTAATTATGGATGGAATAATAGTAAGTTGCATAGGTAAATAATGAAGATATATATATATATAAAAAAATATTCAATTAAAAAAATATAATGACCTTGTTCTACCATTTTGATGAGCACCATAGATCGTAGCTGACCTCTAGTAAATATATTATTAAAATATCGATCAGTGATATAATATGTGATGCCATTGAAATAATATATTACTGCAGAAATATACCTATTATAAAAATATATCTGTTTATAAATATATCGTTCAGTTTATTTTATGCCACATCGGTCAAATTGAATTGATATATTTTAATGATTTTTTAATTACTACGAAATTCTCAACAGCAACTTATGTTTAATATAAAAATAGAATTTTTCAAGACGTTAATCACTGATGTTCTACACGCATCCTCATAACTCAAAAACCTTATATGAAAATGCATGAAAAATATTTCAGACAATATTTACCGCAAATTTAATTCCAATATACAATAATATTATAGAATGATAGAAACCGGGATAATTGCGAACAAAAGATTATTATCGTGTCCTTTGACCTTGAATAACTTAACTAAATTCCATCACCCTTCTGCCATGCCTGCATCTTGTTCAGATAACAAACTATTTAGAAGAACTAGTTTATATAATGCCTTAAACATTTCTCATTGTGTACCAGCTCTCCGACCATATAAGCAAATCATTTTGCTATTCAAAACGAAATAATTTCATTTAAAGCGAAAGAACTTCGGTTAAATGTACACATGTAACCGTAGACTCCAAATGCACAGATTTCCAGGCAAACCATTATTATTACAAAAAAAATACAGGTAATATTTATTCATTTCCGAGCAGGTAAGCGAAAACTAAATCGTCCTATCACAAAGACGTTCTTTGAAATAGAGTCTACAAGTGCTTTCGGCCACATTTAATTAAATGTTACAACTACATTGTAAATTGAACCTTGTCCTTTACGAAATAAAGGTGGATAGGAAATCTAACTTTCGATTTGGGTTTATTGTACACAAAATCTTCGACATGAACAATCCAGATTATTATTATCATTGCCACATTGAAATGTTTTTGGGACATGACACCTTTCTATAAATTATAGAACGAAATTTCATATAGTGTTGCATGAAATATTAGAATTGAATGGTCGACATTATTAAGAGATTACCCATTCAATAGATATTTCTAAAACACAATCATATTTTGATCAAATCTCTTATAAACTTGCATTCCATCAGTCTTATTTAAATCAATTTCGCGCACAACATGACACAATAGTATTTTTTTAATAAAAACTTTAAAAAATATATATTTTTAATCCAATGCCCAATGTACTGCGTACACAAAAAAAGTCAGGTTCTGCAAACAAAGAAGCAAAATTGCTTTTTAGCAATTGTACTGTCTGTTACATTATTATGTTTGTTCATTTGCTTATGGTGTGTACAATGAAGTCTGTCATTCATTCATTCGATTTTAAATTTAACAATCAAGAGGTTAGGGTTTAAAATCGAATGGAGAAAGACCTTTTGTTTTAAGCTATCGTACTGTCTACTGTACATCAGGAATTATTACAAAGTTATAATCGTTTTACTTTCACACAGAGCAATTTATCGTATGATGTGTTACAACAAAGTTAGATGTATCCGGAAATTAGGCAATGTTAGCAACAACCTAAAGACTCGTCCGAGTCTAAACGGAGGCGGCACATTATATGAAACAAAGTCCTAAAATAATATAAGTTACATAATTTCTAACTCAAGTCATCTGGACGATAATTTGTATACGGATTAATAAATTATTATAATAGAAGCAAATTCAAAATTAACACTATCGTTCGACTAATTCGAAGAATATCTGCGTAATTTTCATCGTTCTAATTTTCAAGAGAGCGATATGTCGTTGGAATTACATAAAATTATCTGTCATTTTGCCTTTAATTAGGTAATTAAGAAGGTAATTCTACAGAATCAATTAGTCATTTTCGATAATTATTACAGTTAAATATACACCCGTGTAAGAACTTTAAAAAAAAAGAAATATAACATTTATATTTGATTAATTTTGTATTTACAATGCTATACTGAAAAGTATTCTTAATGAAAAATGCCTTTTTTTAATGCAAATATAACTTTGTTCGACGTATACGTCGATTTAGTTATTAGTTCTACGGCAGAATGCCAAATAAATACGGAGCTGGTTATATATTTGTCACAATAATAGTTTTCATATAATTTTAATAGTAGATCATAATTAACAAGATGTTCTGTTGTGTTAAAGTAAACATAAACTTAAAAAAAACAGAAGGTCATCCTTAATAATGTCATACTAAACCAATGAACTTTTGTGTAGAATTTTTCTCTATTCTGATACAAAATTTTACCAGTTTTTATAATAAAAGTAAATTTATATTCAATATTTTCATTTTAAAAAAACGTAAATAAAATATCAAATAATGTACATGTAATAACAGATTTTAATGAACGTTTTGCCGACAGACAAACAAAGAAATATTTTATTGAAAAAACGTGTTACGAGTATTTGTGAGAAAATAACGACAGAGTTTTGATAAGATCTTGAATGTTGAACATCGACAGTATAGACCTACTGTTTATATCTTAACTTTGTACTGTTATTTATTTTAGACGCTGTACATACAACATGAGATTTTTTTTTCTTGAAATAAATAAAAATAAAACGTTTTAAGAAAGGGATTGGAAACTATTTTAAGCACTATTTGTTTCCAGTCTTCCAATATCAGTATTTGTATATTAATACCTATATTTGATAAAAAAAAACAGGACAATAAAAACAAAATAGCTTAGATACCCGCTGCAACAATTGTTTTATAGAACGATATTTTTATACTATGGATTGCTACTATTTACCTTAGATTGATCGAATCCCCGATATTTTCATATAATTTCATCATTCTTCAAGCAATTGATCAGAGCAGACGTTTAGATAAAATGGGTTCGAACGCCATGTCGGGCACGTCAAACATTTTTATTTTTAAACATTTTTTTTTAAGTTTATTTGTTAGAACTAGACAATATTTAATTTAATTTTTGATGTTATTCTTCAATTTTACTACCGTACCGTAGAAGTACAATAGTCCAATAACGTAAATAATAAAAAGATAATCAAAATCATATAAACCGTGTGTATGTTATCACAATTTGATAGTCCATTGAACGAATAAAGGTTAATGATATAACCTATTTAGGTTACCTACCTTCGAAAGTTTGCCGTTACAATATAAATTTTCGTATGTATGGAAAAAGAAAATATAAAAAAGGAAGTTTTGTTGACAACCTTCGTGGTTCAGTTCACAAGGTGGTTATAAAGAGTCACCTTTGAGATCTCTTGCTCTATTCCCGGCCGGGTAAATTTACCCAGAGGAAATGAATTTTCCTACATACTTAGTAATAAACCTAAAGCAGCGTTCGGAGCCCATTTATCCACCAAAAGATGTACTGAACGAGTGGTAGTTAAAAATGTTATACTATTCGGTACGTACTTTTAATAAGTTTATTTTAATTAATACTATTAATTTTTAATAAGTTTAAAATTTCAATTAATACTTTGGACTTTCATATATTAAGGTGTGTATAATTAAAGTGAGAAATTTGATTATATTTGTAAATATACTATATGTTCATTCTATCAACATTAAAAGGACGTCAATTTCAGAATCAAAATCCGTTTCGAACTTCGTGAACGTTCCCAACTCCTGCGTTAGGGAAGTAATTCAAGGCGAGCGGAAACATTGTCACAGATGTGACCATGATCGTGTGGTTCTGTGTAATAAATTTATGAAAACGACTAAAACGTCTTCTGAGCAAAAAATATACCCATAAAGCCACCATTTTATATGCTATATTTAATCCTGTACTTAATAAGTTATTCGCGTAAATCACCAAAGTAAGTATAATTCACCTTATGATCGCTTTGGTGGAGTTTTAAATAGTTATTATAAGAGTAATGGTATATTGCACACTTTCTTTCAAGAGAGCGTCGAAAGGTAAAAAAATGAGATGACATCACTAGGCTATTCAATGACACAAAGACAAAGGATTTCTAACGTACGAGCTCAATGGCGCATTGGTTAGCGCGTTCAGTCTGTGATGATACGCAAAGGCCGGTCACAGGATGGGTGACTAAAAATTTATTATCTCGAGCTGCATTCCGAAATACGGAAGGCACGCTAAGCTTGGGCCCGCGTCGGGGGTCATGCATGGTCTATTCGCCTTATTCGATTCAATTGCATCCATAGGGGAGGCCTGCGTCCCAGCAATGGGATCATTAACGGACTAATGACTTACGAAATACAGCGTCAAAATTATTAATAATTAAGCAAAACAATCATTGTAAAAAATATCTGTATTCTTCTTTTACATATACAGTGACTCACATATTTATCGATGTTCACAAAAAAAATATCTACTCAAGTTAATAATGAGAAAAAAAATGAAATAACTTTTTATTTTGTTTATAAACTAAACATAGTTTATTTAGAATGTCCCTGTTTATAATACATTCAATCATTCACATTAATTTTTATCTATCAAGCAAATGAAAATGACAATCTAAAAATTTTAGTTCCATGCCATCTTAAACAACTGTACATAGCGACGCATCGATACATGTGTATTGGTACTTTTATAAGAAAGTGTCACAGCGACGAATATAAATGATTTTAAGTAGGTTTACAACACTTTGATAAACGAGCCGGGAGATTTACATCGCCGGGGGCAACCCGAATGTTTGGAACCCAACTGTCTTGATAACATTAAAAGTATTTGAACACAGATAATCAATCGCGTTGAAGTTAATTACACTTTAATTGGAGAATCTCTTGGGAGACTTTGATTAATTTTTCATTATGTGACCCTTGATTCTATTTAAAAAATGCCTCGTGTAAATTACTTTCTTTCACCAAATTATATAACTTTAACTGCTTATTAATCACTTATTTTCAAATTGCTTAGTTATTAATATTGTAATGTAACCGCATACCTAGTTAGTAGCAATTTGGTGATGATGCTCAATAATTAATGTAATGACGCAAATAGGTAGAAGAAGCTACTCATACATGTCGTAAAGGTATATATAGTACATTAAATAGTATGTGTATATACCTTCACAGAAACTATTATTAATTTATACAAGGAGGGCGGAAGGGAGAATATGTCAGTATCTTGGCAAGCATAATCTTCGAAGTATCAACCAATCCTAAGGGATAACGGTAGTAGATTACAATTAAATTAGCAAATTTATTATATTAGGAGGTGATACGTAAGGGCATAGATATACATTGTACAATATACTAGATAAATAGTAAACATTATCCTTAAACATTATAATTTTACAACACAATATAGTGTGAAATACAGAAAAAGAAAAAAAGCTACAATTTAAGATCATAGTATTAGTTTTCAGATTTATTATTTCATAATTTTATATACTACATATATACAACTTCACATTTAACAGTGTGAAGTATGCATAGATGGGACCTTTATAATAGGTGTTTTTGCCATAAACAGAGCCATAAACTATTGACTCTTTCCGCAATTTTTATATTCCCTATATCTTAAAACTATAAAAAAAAAATTGAGGTCTATGAAACCTCTTATATGTATATGTGTAAGAGGAAAATCGGAGTCTTTTTATTTTTTGAAGAAGAAAAAAGTGTAATAATGTTGGCAGCGGGCTTGTCATTTACGAATGACCAAGCAAGGAGATAGGGCCAGCGTTTACTAATGCCAATCTCGACAAAGCCTTTTGAATAATTTAACGGCAACGGCTACAACTGAGATTATTCCCTTCTAATATGCCTATTCCTTCGAATATCAGCACTTGTTGAAAGATTGGCAAAGGGAAATATCCAAATATGGTTTCGTTTTGCAATATAATGACTATTAAGTACGCAAACAAAATTAAATAATGGTAGCAATCCCGTTTTAGCAATTATTATGATGACTGTAAATAATTCTCTATTTCTATATATAAATAGGCACACATTATACGACAAATTAGTCTGTTCGTTATATTTATATATTCCATAACAAACAGACTAATTTGTGGTTCAACTAAAGTAACATGGTTAATAAGATGCTATGCTATGCGGATAAGCTCAGTAGCTTTTGCATTACTTTAGAGGTGTTTTCTTTAGAGAAACCATTATATTGTTTATACTTTATCTACTAATGGCTCTAGGAGAACTTCGTATTAAAATTTACGGGGATGCACTAAATAAATTGCCGAGCAAAGTAATTATTTAATTTAATTGTACCTTAAATTTTATAGTAAACACTGCTATAAGGGTTCGTTTAGTACTAAAGTATTTTGAGACCGCTGTGATTTTTTATAGTTTTTTTGGTATTTGTGTAGCTTTTGTACTAAACTAAAAATATATTAAGTGATTTTTAAAAATATTCAGAACAACTCTTATGTTTTATTTTAAACAAAATTTTACTAACGTTACATTAACTCTATTTACGGAAAATATTTTTATTGCAAATGTTTATCCCTTACTGAATTTTCGAAGGTGTACGTTTACGTGATCTGAATAATCACCTTTTGAGGAAGGTACATAATATAACCTAAATATATTATGTTACCGTTTACCTTTAACCGTGTGACCGACTAAATACAGCTCAAAGGAATTTCCCACTCAATGGCATGGGTCTTACCAATATAATCAAGAATTTATATTTACTTTAAGACCGCTTTTATTGAAACCACTTACACGAGCAAGACTGCTTCATCAAGCGTGACTCGGGTTGCCAAGCAAAAGCGCTCGACCTATACTCCGAATGGTAAAAGCCTCTTATATATCAAGGTACCTGCTGCTTTCATATTTATATGTAATTAAAATTGCCTTGCTGTGTTTTAATTTACCTGAAAAAGTGTCATACTTGATATAGCATATAAGTTAATTCGACTTTTACGACGCACCAGAATATTCACTGATGTGATTTTTCGTGTGAAGATAGTTGTGATACTGAATAGTGGCAAATGCTATATTTTGAAAAGATCTATCACTCACTTTAATAACGACCTTCGTAGCCGAGTGTACGCCGGTTTCAAAGTGTCGCCATCTCTATGGTCCCGGATTCGATTCCCGGGCAGGCCAACGTTGAAAATAGGCATATCTATCGTACGAATGCTTTAATAACTCACCTTGGAATCTTAGCAATATATGTTATGTTGTCTTATCTCAATAACAGCTAGTAAAAATAATTAGCTATTAATTTATACCGCAACTCACACAAAAGTTTAACTTGAAAGCTTATGAAATGATAACTTCGATGCAAAGAGTACTCGTTATAGCTAATAAGGAGGGCTAAATGCAGGCAAACGGAAGCTCCCTACGTGCCAGTTATAAAAGACAACGACCATCTTGTGAACTCAACCACGACGTATCCATGAACGTTGGGAAACAAATTGAACAACTAGAAAGCGGACCTCGAAAGGGTTGATTTATATTTTTGTCGCGCTTTGTACAATTTAAAAGCAAACATAAAATATTAGGGATAAACTATTCAATGATTGGTCCAACAAAAATATTTATTTGCCTTAGTAAAAATTCACAAAGAAACTTGACGTAAGAGATTTATATTGAGGTACGAATGATTAAGTAAAAGAAAAGGAATGAAAAAGTCTGAATATTTAAGTATGTGGAGAAAAAAAAATTAATATGTCAAAAAGTGTCACCATTTGATTTTAAACCTTAAAACAATGAGAGAGAGAGCTCAAAATCAATTATGAAATCGTTGATGACATATTTTTTGTAATTTGATGCGCTGCTGTATCATTATATAGAAATTTGTTTGATTTACTATGCGATATTTCGTAATATGAATTTGTATTCAAATTAAATAATAAATGTACTGATCCAACAAAGCCAACAATACTTTACTACTTACTTACTTACTATACTTTGCTCACAACTAAAAAAAAAACTACAGTAACTAATTTAATCAAACCCAATCACTTAATCGTAAAACCTTTTTAAAAATTTATCAAACAATTTTCATTACAGATGTGTACATAAAACTTTTACATACATTAATGAAGCTTTTATCTCCTAACGGTTGTGCTAAGCTCAGTTCAATGTTTGATTAAAATTTAAAAATTCATTAAAAACCGTCAATATGTAGGTATATTTTTACAGTTAAAGAAAAATATATAACGTGATGTAGCTAATAAGATGTTTTAACCAGTGCTCAAAACAGAAACTAGACTCCCTGTCATGTTAGTGCAAGTAATATTCAGACGTAATAACATAGGAGTTACAGTAATAGGTTTTATGAATAATTCTTTAATGAACAACCTTCTCACCGTATTGCAGACTTGGTACAATTTAGTTTTCATCTACATCTACTACTTTTAATAAGTGTCTAGACTAATCTCGAGCACATATCGTTGTTACAAATGTTCCAATTTCTTAATATCCTCAGGACGCAAACCGCAATATAAAGCTTTACAATCAGGGCAACAACAACTCGGATATATAATAATATGTATAACTACATAGAGACAGTTGCACACCGTTTCAATACCTCACAGAGAACATTTGTGCTATAGGTCCCTTACAAGGTAAAATGACCAGTTGTGTTCACACCTGTGTCAACAATGGTCCCTAATAAAAAAGTTTCCCTTATTTTGTGGAATCTAAAACTATATGGTCGGTGGCATTTGGTGAAGGAAGGAGTAAATAGTGACGTATAGAACATATTCAAAGAGTTATTCATATAAACGATTGACAATTTATCCACGTACTAATCATAAAATTTTTATGTAAAATGTTCCTTATAGAAACATACAATAACTCAATCCTCAGAGCAAATATCACATTAGTATAGAAATAAACGAATGAATATTGTAGATGGAAAGATTTTACACAAACACACAAAAAAGCGGCCAAGTGTGAGTCGGACAGAAACGAGCAAAAAAATCATGATTGTTGTATAGGAGCACCCTTAAATATTTGTATAATTTAATTTTATTATATATTTTTAAAGTTAAATATAAGTTCTGTGAATATTTCAAGTCGTTATCAATATCGAGCAAAAACAAGCAAAAAAATATCACATTTGTTGTTAGCCCTCTTAGATATTTATTTTATTCTGATTTTTATTATTTGTTTTTGAAGCAGCAACAGAAATCTATGAATATTTCAACTGTCTTACTTTCACGGTTTACGAGTTACAGCCTAGTGATAGACAGACAGCGAAGTATTAGTAACAGGGTTCCCATTTTACCCTTTAGGTACGGAACCCTGAAAAGGATAGCTTAAAATTAATACCACACTAATATAAGTATGTAACAACATTACAAAGTGTGCATAAAATCGCATATTTGAAAGAGTTACAGTCAGTTGCACAAACGTCCATTAAGGTTTAATGACGCCTTTAACCTCTAATGAATGTCAAATTTGTCTAAGTTATGTCGCTTTAAACTAATGAAAAATTTAATGGACGTTAGTGTAACTAGCCGTAAATCATGTTGTGGAATCATTATCATTTTAGTTTTCGAAATACTTTGCTAAAGAAAATGCATAACCAATAAAGTTCATTGAGATACATAAACTAAAGATATTATTATTTATCAATCCATTACTATCGAACTGATGATATGAAGTCTGATAAAACTATAATTATGGCAATGGTTCGGAATAGAAAAACCGACATAACCGCTTAGTCGATATTAAAACACAGTCCCTTTTATACCCTGTGTAGTTAAACAATTTTATAAAGTTTTATTTTATCTAAAATATTCTTCAACATAATTCTTCGTTAAAATATGAAATGTTTGAAATTTCGCTTCGTTCTGATTTATAATATTAAATCGACATGTGCTTGGTGAAATTATAGTATAAAGCTTTTGGGTATGTCATTGAATTGAATTTGAGTTGACAGCCACAACCTAGAATGCTTTAATTCAATATATATATTGTGTAATAGTGAAAAAAAATTACACACAACTTTTATTGATAAAACTTTTTATGATATCTGTTAGTTAGCTTATTCAAATTCAGTATTAAAAAGTGGGCTAATATGGACTCATCTACGCGATCAAACTGCAATGTACGACTTTTCTACATTGTAATAGATACAAGGAGGTTGTGAGATGGCTTCACCGCCGTTCATCGCACACCTGCATCGGAACCGGTTTTAGGAAACATGATTTCACTCTCTCAGCACCACTGGCGTTGCCTAAATTACGAATTCAAGCTTCTGTCTTGTGTATTTTTAAACTGACGTCCAGTCCACTTACTCCTTACATACGTGTAGATGTTAACTTCAAACAAAGCGCTGCCATTTAACGCAAATGAGTCTTAAATAAAAGATGTTGTTTGTTAACCTTCTTGGAGATTTAATGTTACTATGAATAGTAATAGAATTTTAAGAAACTAGGTAAAAATTACCATCCACACTACGGTAAAAAGTATTTCATTCATTTTATTTACACCGATAATATTTTTTTAATAAACGACTACAAACGCTAATAGCGACTACGACTACATCATTCCAGTTGATAAAATCTAATTGTCTATAAAATTATGACATAGTAATAGACCTTATAGTTTGAATCTACATAAGTTCGTTATTGTTCTATAGATACATCAATACCACAATACGGAAAAGTATTCTGTTAATACAGAATAAAAAATATCGGGGTAACTAAATCGATTATCTTATGTTTATATCATATACCTGATCTACTGTACAGTTTTGGTATCATATGTGCGTAATGTAAGCATTGAATTGGCAAACTGTTCAGTAGTCAGCCTATATATAAATAGCCTACCCATTTAAAATGTTTCTCGAGTAGATAAGTATGTTCAACGTTCAGAATAAGTACCAACTTACTCGAGAAACATTTTAAATACATTATTTCGAAGCTGATCACATCGACTCGTCGAAATGTGCTTTGCGATTCTGTTCGTGGTATTAAAATGCAGTGAATGTCCAATTCGTAGAATAAGTGTTGTGACGAATACCACTTAAAGTTGAATTGTCAATTGACCTTTAATAGCAACGGAAACAAATATAATGTTACAAATATCTGCGTAACGTTTTTCTGATTTTGAAATTCATTAAAATACTACCTTTATCATTTCGAAATCACTAGAATGTTAAGGTTAAGAACATATATTTGTATTCTTCACAAGAAATAAGTTTTCCTGTATTATATTGCAGACTTTGAGTAGAAGTGCACGTGTTCTTTTTAGGTCCATATGATTTTATATTGGTTATAATAATGTTAAAACATAAAGGAGAAAGTTTTAGTGCCTAACTCATCGACTTCGAAAATTTATTTTTTTCTAATTACAAAATAAGGTAAATAGGCTTATGTTTGTAATATGTGATTTATTTACTTTCAAGTAAAATATGTGAACTAAATTAGCAACTCGGTAGCTTGTTAATTATTTTATTTGAAAAAAAAATTTATAGAATTCTGATAATTTTATATTAGATACAACTTTTTTTACATTATTTATAATAAAAAATAATTAATCTGAAAGCTTTATTTAAAACAATGTGCTAGCTTTACTTAAACTAGCCATTCGGCATAAAAAATTGACAATTAAACATTCACAATGGATTCCGATATTACACATTGTGATTTTAAACCAGTCCAAGGCATTAACATTCTCCAGCTGTACAATATTTAAGTGTCAGTTGTCGGTACATATTTACTTAGTTACAACTTGTGTACAACTGTAATAGTTTCAAGGATTTCTGGACAACAAAATAAAATACCATTAATCAAACCAATTCTTAATTTAGTACATCATTATACTTTCTTCTACAATGCAATATTATGTGTCATTCAAATTTGTAATCAATTTCATTATGTTTAAATCGATTCTTATATTAAGCTTAATGATTCTGCATTTCCAAGACATTAATAATTTTTAACGGATGTAATTTATACAAAAAGTTGTATAATGCGTTTATCTCATTTGCCGCATAACTAAAGGGGTTTATAGCGTTAACGTAACGTATGTTTGTTGTGTAATATAATAAACACAAAGCTTTAATAGCAACAAAACGGTATAATATAATTTCGTGTGCATACAGATTGCTAACAACCTCGCGAGCAGCGAGCGACAACCGCGTCGTGCCGCGCGGTTAGAGCTGAGGTAGGTAAGTTGAGTCAGAAAGTAAGTAGGTAGCACGCTTACCTGTACAAATCAGCAGCAAAGTAAACGGTGAAAGCACCCGGTTGGTCCCCATGTCTACTGCGTACACTCAGACAACTTTCTATACAAAAAAAAGTCGCACTATCAAGCAAATCCTAAGCGCCCATTCCGTAGGTGGTTCATTATTTTTTAACAAAACTTAATTCCAACATAACTGTCTTTTCCAATTTTTTAACACACAGCAACAGATCACACACTTATTTGTAATTCACTTTTATTGTTTTTTTCAATTATGTCACTTTACTTAGTTCACTTTATGAAACAACAATCACACATTTTCAATCCTCAGAGTAAACTTTGGCGCGAGATTCGTCGATACGAGCAACGAACACGTCACATTCGAGCAACGGTCGGCCCAAGGCTGACGATAAAAGCCGCTAGGTGCGAAAGGGAGAGCAACAAACAAGGAGCAAAGAAGTTTTCGCTGTCCGATCCGGTTATTATGGAGTGGCAACCTAGCAACGAACGCGGAGACGCCATTTACCTGAGCGCGTCGCGAGTTTGTCTCTAGATGGCGGCACCGTATATGTAAATTTAAAATTCTATGCAGGTTTTGTTCGAGTGTCGAGTGTTGACCGTGAATAAAGAAGGCTAAAGAGCTGGCGGGCGTAGCAGTAAGAAAGCAGATAGCAACTTATGCAAAGACATAACACAAGTTATGTATACCTATTAATAAACACATGTAAGTACTTATTTAAATTTGATCCTTTATATGTTGTCTCTAATTTAATATCAAAACCATATTAATTATAGCCCAAAAAATTGTATAAATAAAAATTGGGCAAAAAGGGCAAGTGGGAACACTTGTCCCGGTCGTCACTTTCAGGAAATCGCCAAAATCATCATAATATAATACAAAAAATGAGAGTTACACACATACGGATGTTATCAAAACCCTATTGAATTTTAATATCAATTTTCTGAACCAGGAAAATAACATAAATCCGAGTCTGATATCCATTACTGACTTGACCGTACCTAATTCTTTTACCCTATTTCTTAACGATTACGTGTTCAATATAAAATTTGGCACAATAACATACCAAGCAATCTAATAAATATATATTTGAACGACCAACTACATAAATACATGATCAATATTTGTATTTTCATATGGACACAAAAATACGAAAGACAGAAAATTTGATAAGATAAGAATAAACTTTGTTGTATAACCACCACCAGGCCTTTTACGTCCCCACTGCATGGGGCTCAGGCCTTCCTTATGGATGGTTAAGGAGGATGGGCCATGACCCTCCACGCTGGCCCAATGCGGATTGGAAGGTATTAACGACTGCAAATGCAGCCGGGACCAACGGCTTAACGTGCCTTCCGAAGCACGGAGTAGCTCGAGATAATAATTTTTGGTCACCCATCCCGTGACCGACCCTTACGAAAGTTGCTTAACGATTACGATCGCGGGCCGCGGCGCTTATCCACTACGCCACCGAGCTACAGTTGTATAAAAAAATAACAAAACATATAAAATTATTATAACAACGAAAAAAAGCCAAGTGCGAGTCGGACTGCAACATGAAGGGTTCCGTACCTTGGGTTTGGATAACAATCCAATAAAAAAAAATCACGTTTGTTGTTTTCTATGGAGTTGTTCGAAATTTTCGAATTAAATACAATTAGTCGAATATTACTCGTTAACTTGTAAAGCCAACTTAAATGTGATGGTTTTCCTTTACTTCGTTATATATAGGTACTACTGCCGTAATGTTTGAATTTTTACTAACGACTATTTAGTTGATAGAGTGGGAGGACACTTGGCTCTAACTAAAATTAGCTCTTAAAACTTAATAAGTAACTTAATGTTTCATCATCATCATCATCATCAATTCAGCCGAGAGACGCCCACTGCTGGGCATAGGCCTCCCCCAAAGATCTTAACGTTTACTAAATAAAAACGGCCTTCCCAAACCCCCATTTTTTATTAGAGATGTGTCAACACGATGTACTAACTCGATTTAACTCGAATTGGGCTTAGTTCGACTTAACTCGAGTTGAATTCACTCTAACTCGAATTTGCATACTCCCGCCTTAGTGCATCAGCCGAATGACACTGCTATAGCGCGAAGTTTGCTGATCATTTATGACTATATTCATTAGCTATGTCACAACAACACAACATCGTTACAGATTTGAGGTTATATACATAGGTATATTTGGAGTGCCGGTTGTTATTGTTGTTAGTTTTTAAAATCATTAAGTACTGTATAGAAAAATGCCGGGAATTAATAAGAACTAGTTTTGTTGATAATAAATATAGCTACATACTTCATTTATGTCACAGATTTAATATAAAATACATAAATACATGATAAATAAAGTCCCTTTTTAATTCAATTCTACCTACTTTCATTAATTATAAAGGTCCACGTATATATATTTATGCCTGTTCTAATTTTTTAAATATTGTTACGAAGCTGAATTAAATTGCTAAAAACAAACTGAATCATTTACTCAGTTTCATCCTGTTAACTCAATTTATTTAACTCGAGTTGAACTCGAGTAACGTGAATTTTAACACGAGTTGTGTTTTTTCCGAGTTGGCACATCATTAGTTTTTATCTATCCAACAATGCCCCACACTATGAAGAAGAAAAAAATTTGTCATCCCCACTTTACATGAGAGGTGCGGCGTAATTAACGTGCACACTGATGTAAATTTACAACTTTCTAGTACCAATATTTTTAGAGCTAAACCGCAGTCGGACAGACGGACATGGCGAAACTATAAGGGTGTCTTATTTACTACGGAACCCTAGAAAACAATCTAATCTAATCAAAAACAATCGGCCAAATTCTAAATTTCCAGTATAAAGGTCTTATGATCTCATGCCAACAATGATCATTTTTCTAGATTGTCATCTCCTCTTCGTTTCAGATCAAATTCAGTATAGCAGAACAGTAAATTACGATTGATTGATGGGTGTCGATGGCGCAGTGGTTGGCGCACTCAGCCTGCGATACGGTTGTTAAGCTACTATCGCAAGGGCCGGTCATGGGATGGGTGACCAAAGTTTTTTATCTCGTCCTCCTCCGTATTTCGGAAGGCACGTAAAGGCCTGTGTCCCGGCTGCATCTGCAGTCATTAACAACCTCCAATCTAAATCAATTTTTTTTTAATTACCTTTCTCTACTCGTAGTGATATAAATCACAAAAAAGGGAAGTTATCATCTCTTTTATTAAATTATGTCAACCAAGTGAAGTGGAAAGATAGCTATTATAATTTCGTAGAACAAAGATGTGACATACGTACCTAATTTATCCTATTTTCCTCGCCGTGTTGGCAGTCAAACTCGAAAAACTTTATTACAAAGCTAGTCCAAAAGTTTTATACGTTTCTTTGATGTTGAAGCTACACCTAATATTATGCCCTAAAATGTTTAAAACTAACTACAAAATCCATACTAACATGTATTATAAATGCAAAAGTAGCTGTGTGCGTGTGACTGTCACGAGTTCACGCCTTACTATTGAACCAATTTTAATGAAATTTGGTACACAGATAAGGTAGAATTTAAGAAGGAACACAGGAAAGCTTTTATCACTAAAAAGAGGCTCTAAGGAGTTCTACGAATTCCGCTAATAACCGAATTTCATTCGGGTGAAGCCGCGGGCGAAGCAGCTAGTAATCAAATAGATTCTTACGCTAATCATTAAAAACATTTGCAAAGACACAGTTTCTTACGTTTCGGTTGTGAAAAGATGGCTTTAGTATTTTAATTTGACTCTATTTACTCAACATGTCAAATAATGAGTATTTCCTTTTTGATTTCTTAAGAGCTTATATACGTTGTCCAACTGTGAAAATTCGATCACAAAGTTTGAACGTAAAGGTTTTTTTTTCATTATAAAGGTGTCAAACGCATCGTAGTGTCTATGTTATATGCCTTATATAATGAAACAATTATCATTCTGCATTTAAACTTAGTGTGTTAACAGCCATATGTATAATATTGTATTTAATTTTACATTCCATGTTACATAATTCTTTGTAGAACCGATAATTTTCTACGAACTGACAAAAAGTTCTGTTCTTTTAAAAAAATTATTTGAATAATATTGTGTCTCCAATGTACTTAATAAAGCTTCCTGCACTTGAACATTTTGAGTGTCAAATTTACGACATCTCCAAAAGAGTGCTTCTACATTGTTTCACGGGGAACGCATATTTTCGTTCACACTCGATATTTTTACGTTTTCAAGTGGTAGGTCAGAATTCATTCCATTGAATTTAAGAAAGGTTAAGGAGCAGCCACAGCACTTTAAATTACTCTTGTCGACTCGCTCTTAGTCTGTTTTGATTATACATATATATATACGAATAAAATAAAAAATAAAGTAACAATTTTTAGTTTTTAATAATATTTTTTTTTGGTTATTATCTCGGACCAAAGTCCAAGCACTTTGTATAAAGAGAGATCGAACTAGCTTAAAGTAGATTGTTACTTGCACCATCACACCCTGGATGTTGACACTCAAAGAGTTGGCTACGTGTTTAATTACAGAGATCCTATGCCTACCTTCCTTCTTAATAATCAGGTCAGCTCCATACCATATTAATAATAAATTGTCATGTAAGTTATAAATATGTATATAATTGCATGCTCATTTCGAAACTAAGAAGTGGATTTTCGCATACAAAATTTGACACACTCATTTTGAAATTTGGAGTTGTTTGTTTGTAATTGTATATACATATTAATTAATTCCGCGAAATTTTACTTTATCAGTCACATTTTTGATTCATCAAGACACTATTGCACTAATAAATATTTGGTGTTAGATGGTTAAAGGCATCGGAAATATACAATGATTGAAACGCCATTGAAGTGCCATTATTATTTTAACATAAGCAAAATCGAAATATCGTACAGTGTTATTTTTTTGTAAATTTTCTTGCGTTATATTTTTTATAAGACACTAAATTTGTGTGATATTAAAGTTTTACATATAAAAACAATTATAAGAAAAAAATAGATGACATTAAAGACCAGATATTTTATAGAGAATCTATCGAAATCTAAAGATATCTATGTATAAGTTTAACACTAAAGTTTATCTAACGGTAACATAGTAACGGACTCTAAATATTTTAGGATATTTTCCCATAATATTTTCCCATTGAATGAACAATCCTACATTTACACGACAAAATAAGACCTTTCAGCTTTATCTATAAGATTCGACAAACTGCTTCAATGTCTATGGTACAGACGGGCAATATGGATTGTCGGGTAAAAGAAATGATGGAATGTGACTGGAAAGGGATAGTTCAAGAACTTTTAACTTCGTTTTCCAAATATTGTGTTGAGGACTTCGGACCTCTATAACGAGACTGAAAAGATTCAACCGTGAGGCTTGAACGTTCTTATACATTTATCGAAGAAGAAAAAAGTTGCATTTGAGAATAAAACTGGACCACCGAATATAAAAAGAGAAGAACCCATGGCTACACATAAAACAAAAAAAAAGGAAACCCGACCTCAGTACTACAACACAGTATTTAAAGAAGAATATTCTCACCCACCCAGAGAAGACTGGCTTCAGTGTGATACTTGCAGGGAATGGACATACAAGACGTGCTCTTCATATGGGCCTTGGATCATATTTTTGCGATAATTGTGATGATTAATTTGTTTTTACCACTTTTGCCCGCCTACTGAAATCATTTTGCCCGCTTTAGACGGGCATAACGAATAATGTGGATATTAAAAAAAATACAAATTATTACCGACTAGAAGACATAAGTTTAGTTGATATTTTTTAATGAATATAAACCTATGTTGCGTTTAATATAAAAGCTGATTGCCAAATTTAATAAACAATACCTTTTTTAAAGCAAACATTAGTATAACCGTCCTATCCATCCGTCTACTTAGACTATACCCCTCAATCAAAACCAAATTGTTATCAAAACATAAGGGGTTTAATGGACCTTTAACGGACATTCTCCTTGGCTACACTATGTTCTATCTCATGTAGTAACATCCTTTCGGGAAATTTCCTTCCATCTCCATTCTCTATAATCGTTTAACATATTTGATCCTTTGTATTTTCACGAGGGGATTTTATCTAACTATTAGATTTAAGCTATACATAACTACCAAGAGAATCCAGTTAGGGTCGGTGGATATTTACGGATACAGTTGAAATAAAACCTTTATTAACTTATGAAGTATGACATCATAGCGCGGCATTTGAGGAGGTGTTTGTGGCTGCTTTTTAACAGTATAGCGTACCACCAAATAAAAATATAAAAATGGCAGCTCTATTGCGATTGGTTAAGACCAGTCGCCCGAATCATATCTCACTATTTTCCTTTTTTCAAATGAATATCAACTCTATGATGAGCATATTTCATTTAAAAACTTATTTGAAACTGTAACATATTAGAAAAAGAAATTTTGTTTAACATTTGAAGTTTTAAAGAACTTTAATTGCTAAAAGTAATTAAACACGTTTGAGAGATAATAATGAAATCATTAAACACATTTATTAACATCAACAAAACAGAATGCTTCATGTACGAGACGAGTCGTATAACGCAAAATTCCTTTGTGGAACTCCAAGTATCTAACTAATTTAGCAGCATCTCCTTTGAGCTCATAAAGTTAACAACATTTGTGCATATTTTGTTTATCTGTTCTTCCATATAAAAATGTAGGTATAATTACACATAGATGTAATTATCATCTTTTATCATGAATCCTCTTAAGCTTAAGCTCTTACAGAAGCTTGTGGGGTGTGATTCATGTCTTAGGTGTACTATAATTATATAATAGTAATGAATACCTTTATAATATTCTCTTTTTAACTAATTTAACATACATTACTTAATTCACTGAATCAGAATCAATGATTATTGCAGGCGAGTGCTTCAGTATCAAACACTTATTTTGACGCACAAACTGATTAAACAAACTTGGGGAATTGTATTGTTTTTACCCTTCTGTTTAACTTCTTGGCATTTCCACAGACTGTTGACGTAGGGTAACGTAGGTAACTCCGTTTGTTTTATTTCCCTGTGGTCGGAACTTGAACAAGAAATAAACGAAAGCACTTAAGAAAGTGTGCCCGATTGTTGGCAGCTAAGTAGAGGGTTTCTGCCGTATATTAGGAGTCCATAACTTTTGCTACACGACATCAGGAACTGGCTTCTCTGATTCAGATTTGATTTCCTCTTTAGAAACTACTTTCAGAACGTGCAAAAACATTATTAATACACGTGGAAAATACAGCTGTTTTATATGTTTTATTAGCGAATATAACTATTTATTACTTTTTTAATTAGGTATATTGTATCCGCTTCCATCTACTTCCACGTAACTTCTAAACTACTTATCAAACCTAATTTAATTAATGATGTATCCAAGAAAGGGGAAGTGAATCTAGCACCAATATAGATAGGTACTCTCCCGTAAAATGTCTAATATAATTTAAAAATAAAAAGACGATTTCCAAAATAACATACGACTCCGGAAAATGTGCTCTCCTAAAATAATAAAAAAAGGGAAAGGAAATTGTCTTTAAAATTTCCATATTTACGAATTGAATCAATATTTATGAATTTTGTTTCATATTTTTTAAAAGGCAATGTTTTCTGAATACTATAATATTTTCATCTTTCGTGTAAAAAAAATATAGATTTGTTGTCTATTTGCATTAACGATCTTTAAAGTTTAATGACAAGTATAAGCTCTTATAAATGTTTTAAATTAGAAAATTAGCATCCGTAACATCGCTAAAGCTAATGGCAATTTTAATGCAACTGGGTGGTAAAAATGAATGACCGCTTAGCTTATTCAAAAGAAGTTTATAGAAGAACGCGTTATAAATACTTACATTATTATTTATTACTGATACCACATATACTATAAACGGCATTAATGTTCAAATGAAACACTAAATACTCAAAAACTACAGCACGGATTTCCGTATAGTTATCAGATATGGATAAAATAATTCATTAAGTTGGCACAGTTGTATATTCAGGGATGTATTTACTTATCCTAAGGTCAAACGAGCAAAGGTCACGGGGCAGCAGGCTGAAAGGGGGTCATAATCGGCCTTTTTTTTGCTCGTTCATTATTTGATGATATGATAATCGGAAAATGATCTTCTCGGCTAACACAAACACGCCGCGACGCTGTTGGATTTTATTTTACTTATACCCAAAAATATGTTTTTTTTCGTATTTATGAGATAGCCGACAGGTGGCAAGACCGTATCAAAACTAGAGCCTAAGCGTGATAATCGCTTAGGCTCTAGTTTATACATTGAGCCATTATGTTTATACATTGAACCAATAATAATAGTTTAAGATTTCGAAATGCCTTAAACAAAATTATACCTTCATGGTAATAGGTATATTAATTTTGTCAAACCTAAATAACTTAGAAACTTTAAATTATAAAAAAAAATCTATTTCTATTAACCAAACTATATAAATATTAATAAACATATTCGTTGATAAATATAATAATAAAAGTTTTACAGCTCGTAATGAGCAGAAACGGGAAGCTAAAGCTCGCGCGCTGAGCATTAAAATACGCTATTGTGTACACGGGTTTTGTGTAAATGAACTTAAACAGTTAAAGTAAAAAAACTTATAATATAGTCATAAAACTTGTTACATACGAACTCGATGGCTATGATCATTATTATATCAACCTGTTGCAGTCCATTGGCAGTGCCGGAACAGCCCATAAAGCAATTGCTTAGAACATCACGATTCCCCTAAGACGTGAACGCTTCTAAACAGAAAAAGCAGAAAAAAAACGCTAAGGTAAGGCACAAAGTTAAGATTTTTTAAAAATCCGTGATTTATTCGACGAATCGCTTTATATTAAATATGTATTTTTTAAACATTCTATCTATATTTTCACCCCGTATCCCTAGTAACCCGTAGAGAGTTTTTTTTAACGCACTGATAATAAGGATTTCTTAAACATCAAGTAGTAATTCGACTCTGACTACTAGACCAAGCAATAAAGCTCCTATTTCTTTCAAGTCACTGCTGGCTAGCTTTCTGAGGTCATTAGTCCATCTAGAGGGCAATCTATGCTACGTTTGCTGAAACATGGCCTCCATTCGAGAACTCATCTACTCTACCTCTCGTCAGTTCTGCGAAAAATGTTACTGGTGCACTGTTACTTCAGCTTATTGCATTTGCGAATACTTTGTGAATTTTCAGCACATTGGTCGTCAACTGGATTAATTCATTTCGGTTTTTATTATCTACTCTAATCTCCTTCCTTCCTATAGCTGAGCAAAATGTAATTGACAGGCTAGCTTCACTGTTTCATTCTACGTTACGATTCCTTTTGTGGATATACTGATTAAATAATCGGATTTTTAGGCCTTGTGTTAACGAGAACGAGAGTATATGTATTTTAAAATATTTTTAACTAACATAGTCATTAATATCGTACTGATTGCTTAAGAACGGGATTCCTACCATGAGCCTTGTTTTTATTGAGTTATTGAGTATATGATCACGGATTATTTTATTTACACCTTGCACCAATAATTCAATACATTTATTATTAGCCTGATACAAATACGAGAAAAACGGAAATAATTCGATATAAGCCTGGAATATTTTTAATCGTGTTTGTGAGCCAATTACAAGAGACTATATTTAAGAATCCATCTCATTTTAGCTACGGAAGGTATAAAAAAAAACATCAGGTCAAAAAACCTTCATTTATTCACGCAAAATTACTAACACGATTTTTTTCACAAATTTTGGTTTTATTTATCATAGCGACAATGAAAATTACTGAAATCCAACTAAAAAAATTACAGGAAATAGTGATTTTTATTAAACTTTATTTTTTACTTAATTTTTTTTGTTGTTGTAGTTTAATATAATAAAACTTTTATTTAAATATTTATGAGTGGTTTTTAATGATATTTAGTAGAATATGTGTTTCACTCAAAAGTCTGCTGCATATATTGCGTGTTATATACCAATATTCCACGGAAATATTGGTATGCAATATTCCCATGGAAATTTTCATTGGATTCAAAACAAAATATACTTAACGCAATTTAGTAATATCGATTGAAGTCGTATTTCATTGTTAATATTATTGATATTTTTACAAATATTTTTTAAATATTTATTGTCCGTGTTATATAAAAATATGAGTTTCCAAATATAATATTAGGAAGATTTATGTATTTAATGGAAGTAACATAAGTAACAGCGTGAAAATACGTAGAAGTCACTTTATATGTATTTTGCTTATCCTGCCATTGAGAAATTAAAGGAATTTTATTTTTTTTTACTAATAATCCGAAAGAAAATATCGTTGGATTAATTCATATATTAAAAAAGAAATATATGATACCCTCATAATAATAAAAAAACAGCTGTTATGTTTTAATGTTTGATCTCCATACTGAAAGTTGGTATTTGTATCAGGCTATATCTTCAAATTCCTAGATTAAAAACCTAATCCTAGATTTAACCTATACATACTTATGAATATTAACATTCTAATAGCAATTTCAGGATATGATAATAATTAAAATCGTCAATGTATTTGAAAACACTAACGCAATTTTTTCGCATACCTTATTATTTACTTATTCTCATTATTTGTGAAAAACATAAAAACAATGGAATATATAATAACTCATCATTAGCTAAGCACTATACTAGAAATTTAATACCTACTTACTTTTCATTAGGTTTTACAGTATGGAATTATGATTACATTAAGAGGGCTATTATTACATGCATACAAGTACGAAATTCATAAAAAGTTATTTTCTTTTAAAATCAAGTTTCTGAGGTTGTTATATACCATCACATTATAACGGTATGTTTCTATATTATATTATTTCACATTAAGATGAATCAACAATTTGGGTAGTTTCAATCTTACTTCCAAATTTTTTAGCCTACTATTTTGTGGTATTGACGTTTATGTTTTTTTTTTGAACGCCCGGCCTACATTTTTGCCGTGCCCTACGCTGCACCCCACTATTGTCAGCAGGTCTTTTTAATAGCTATCTTCTCTTTCATTCTAGTTCTATCACTTTTACTTTCCTTTCATTATTCATTCCTTATCTTTCTTTTATTCTATTCCTCGAGCGACCAGGACCGTCGCATCTATTTCTATTCCTATTCTATCTTATTCTATCATTTTGTTATTAGTAAGTTGAACTCCTTTTTTTTATTTCATATTACATTCTTATCCTTATTTCTATTTAATCCTATTTATTCTATGTTTCTTATAAACTTATCTATTTATTATTCATGATCGTGTTTTACATTTGTTCTTATCTTGTTACATTGCTTCTTATTTTTTGTTACATTTTTTCTCATTCTATTATATTTTTTTATATTACATTACTGCGTTTTATACATTTCTAACTTGATTCTATTTGTTTTAATTACAATGCACTTCTTATTCTATTTTACATCCTTTTTACATTATCCTAATTACAGTATTGGTCTAGTTATTATTTTATTACACTTAGTTTACTTCTGACTTACTTCTATGTGTTCTATTACAATGTTTTCTTTTTCTAATACTATTTTTCTTTTCCCCTTTTTATATTAGTCTTGTTTTGTTTTTATTTTCTATTTTAGTTTTCTTTTCCTATGTCTAAACTTGTCCTAGCCTTGTTTTATTATTTTATTTCTTAAAGACGTTTATGTTATGTTAGGTTACGTAGTTAATTAATTTATGTCTACTATATCTGATATTTTTTAGCGATGGCCATCTTGAATTTATAAGGAGCCTAATTAACCGTGTCAAAAGATTCGACCCACCAAGTCAAGCTAAATAAAATTAACTTATTTATTTAGTTTTAAACAGAATAAATAAATAATAATAGAGAAGATAAATAGACCGTCTGTTGATGTCATTTTGTAAACAAAGCTAAAATAGTAGCAGAATACAACGTTAAAGCAGTTTGTAAATCAGGCATCCTATATTATTAGTAGCCATGCGATTGAATGACACCATTCAATGAAAAGGCTAGCCGTTCAATTATACAGCTGCTTTCGTTATGAAGTACGTGAAAAGGAATGATCCATTTTATAAAGTTCCATTATTCTGCAATACTTAAATGGTATGTTTTCAAATATAATTATGAGTACTTTAATACTAAATTATACACGATATTAGCATAGATGTTTATTGTTGTACTATTTAGAACAACTACAACTTTGAAATTCTTTTCTTAATCCGTGACTCGCCGTTGAAATTTCGTGTTGCCAAGAAATGTTAAATTTTCTTAGCTTTGAAAGCTTTTAATACCTCGCTGACTTATAAAGCTCAATAATTATATATGTCGTTAACGCCACATCTGTAGATTTAATCCAGTGCGTGTTTTCTGAAGTTTTGTAGTCCAGGGATCTTATCGTGAATCATGTAAATGTAACTCAATAGCTATTCACGAAATTAAGCTTGAATGGATGAAATTGTAAGCGAAAGAAGTGTACGAAAGTCCATTTTTATGAGAACGAAAGTACTGAAACCGTTAAACAAGAAAATCTTTCAAATGCAGGGGTGCATCTGCTTAACTGCCATGACTAGAGCCGCCATGACTAGAACCACGTCTAGCCATGACTAGAGCCACAGCAAAGAGCTTCAATGTCGTATAGACTTCCGAGTCTGCCACAGCAAAGAGCTTTTAATGAAATAAAACCTTCATTATCTTTTGAAGTAGGTTTTGTTCGATTGAACCTTTATATTATTACAGCGCTGTGCCGGACGTCAAAAACACTGCTGGACTGTCAGGTTCAAAGATTTAGTTACACCACAAGTTACCACAAAATCTAACCTTTGGGTACACGAGCATCAAAGTAAGCTAGTGAATCCATAAAGAGTGCGGCAAGGCACAACTGCAATGCAGTGGTTAGCGTGTTTGATTTGCGAACGCAAAGGTTAAGCAACGATCGCAAAGGCCGGTAAACGAATTGGTGATCAAATTTATATTTGGCGAAGTGACTTAGGATGTTCAATCTGGCCCTGTACAGATTACCGGGTAGATAGGTTCCATCCATTAAGAATACCTGTGCTTTAGTGCCACCAATCCACATTGGGATCTATCTACACTAGTGCCCAGTTCGGAATCTTGGGTCGATTAATTATTCCAATACGAATACCTGTGCTATAACATTACCAATCCCCATTGGGACACGCGAGCCCAGATAGGAATGCTCGGTGGTTTGGTTTGATATATTAAAATATTCGTACTTTAGCGCCACCAATCATTGGGACCTTCACGCGGACTCAGTTAGGAATACTGAGTGGATTTATTTTAGCACGACACACGACATGGATGTGAAACTGGATGCTTGACTGATATCTTTTCAGCATATATACAGTCTATATAAAAAAAATGAGTAGCTCGGTGGCGGAGTGGATAAGCGCCGTGGCCCGCGATCGTAGTCGTTAACAACGGTCGGCCATGGGATGGGTGACCAAAAAATTATTATCTCGAGCTACTCCGTTCTTCGGAAGGCACGTTAAGCCGTTGGTTCCGACTGCATTTGCAGTCGTTAATACCCTCCAATTGAGTCAACGTGGAGGGTGATGGCCCATCCTCTTTAACCATCCATAAAGAAGGCCTGAGCCCCTGCAGTGGGGACGTAAAAGGGCTGGTGATGATGATGATGATCAATCAAATCAATCGAATCGATCAAATCAATCAAATCAAAATCATTTATTCAGTCTTCTAGGCTGTTACAAAGCACTTGTGAATATCGCAGCTCTATGCCATCATTTCGTAAGTCTATGGCGGGAGACCTTGTACCACGAAGAACCGGCAAGAAACTTGGCAAGGGCTGCTTTTTTCTGTGTTCAATTTTAATAAAGTACCCAATATTGTAAAAGAGGTATTAAAAAAAAGCAAGGATGACTGACTGATTCATCAACAAAGAGCACAAACAACAGGATGGATCGTTATTATAACGTAGATTATAACGGTTATTATGATGTAAAGGTTCATTAAGAAAAGATATTGAGAAACTCAGTCTATAAGAGGGTGCAATACGGGTTTGAAATTTATATAAAAGTCCTTTTAAACTAAAATTGGTTTTTTAAGCATTTTTCGTTAAGAATATTTTTCAGTATAGCATTGTGAATACGAATTTTATGAAATATAATAATAATTAGAAAGAAAAATCATCTTTATCACAGTTTCAATATTTGTATAAATATTTCTTTCAGCTTTTTGGATGGATTGCCTCAACATTGGTGAGAATACGCTCTGTACTAGCCGAAAAAGTAACAAACGCTTGAAAGATTCGTCAGTGCTATTAGGTCCTGGATAGCTCAGTGGTTAGAGCAGTCGCCCGGATAACGAAAGATTCACCCTAAGATAGGGTTCGAATCCTATCTCAGGCTGCCATAGACCAAGTTGATTTTTAAGCATTTTTTATTAAGAATATTTTTTATTATACCATTGTGAATGCGTAATTGATCAAATATAATAAAAATTCCGAGTCATTTCCTTCCACGCTCGTGTTCCAACAATCTATAATATCCTTAAAACTGTATTAAGTGGATCTTAATATCTTCACCAAATACATACCTCTAAAGCATCCACATGATACAAATCAGACTCGCACTTAGCCAAATTATATTATTAAGCCCACTCAGCGATTAGTCGCAGCAATGTACGTAATATTGTTTGAAGACAACTTAATTTATCAAGTTATTATTGCCCGATTATACGTAACACAACTGCACACACTTATACACACAACAAATGCAATACCAAATGCAATTTTAAAATATTTTTTATGTTATAAAATTCGAATGAAATGGACTACTAAGTATTCACGTAGAAACATCAACCAAACTATACAGTTAAATTAATTTAAGGCTTTATTAATATGATTTGATTTAGGTCTAAGTGGCATTTGTAGTTTACCAGTTGAGATGTCCCAAATCACTGGAAACTACAAGATGAATATGGATTAGTTCTTAAATTAACTTTAGTCCAGTTTATTTGACTCCTGTCAAACATAAACGGTTAATTTATAACTTCTAGATTAGAATTTGATATATTTTTTATAATATAATACTATACACATTACATAACAAAAAAGTACACAAAGCTTTTATTACTACGCAGCGATTCCTTCTAATAAAACTGTGATAGAAATACATTAATATAGGAACTAAATAAATAAAGAAATTTTACAGTGTTAGGAGCTTCAATGCAAGATTAGAAAATGACTCATCACTTGAGCAACAAAGCAACACAGAGTGCGAGCTTTTCTTATGTATTCAGGCAATGACTTCTAAAAGCGAACAGTGTGCACGGAAAATTAGTAGGGGCAAAAGTCTGCAGCATAACGAAGAATTCAAGGGTTAAATTAAAAAAAAATTGAAGAAATGGTTCTCAAGATGCTTTTGTTCAATACTGAGGAATTATACCGAATTCGTAGGTGGCATTCTGTAGAATAAACTAAGCTTGAACAGCATTTACTTTAATTTAGATTTACCTACTTTGAAATTATTGTGATACCATACGTGGGTCTGGATAATGTTGTAACGCTCATTTGTACTATGATAGTGGAATTACTTCTGTCATATTGGTTTGCAGAATAGAAACCGTAGTTTGACGGAATTACAGCTAAATTTATTCTGGTTTGTGCCGACGGAATTGCCACCTGTATTCTTTTTTTTAATGCTGTGTGTGTGTAGTACTGGCATATAGATTTATAACTCGAATGATGGTATATATAATGTACTGTTTAATTTCCATTATAATACATCAAACAATTAAAAAATATTGCCCATCTTCTTCCGTCGATGTTTTAATATTACTTCGTACTTCATATAAAATGTTTTTTACAAAGTGTCACACTTACTAAGTCATTAATTTCTACTTGGAACGTAAGTTCCAACAAAACCATCGACCATTCTTTAAAGCTGAAGCCTATGTTGGCTAACTTTTCTCGGGTAACTTGTCCTATTGTCAAGAGGTTATTCATTCACACCTTTTGGGATACGATCTATGAAGAAAAAAAAAGAAATCTAATAATTCCTTAAAATGAATTTTCCTCTGACAGCTGTCAAATGAAGAGAAATGGGTGAAACTTATTTTCGAATAATATTAAGGGTCGCCTTTTACTGAAGGTGACCATTTTTTGAATATACTACCGATATATGGTACGTCGTTATAGCGAGTCATGTCGATTTTATCCAATAATCATTCTTGAAACAAAAAAGAGAAATGCTGAAAATTTTTAATTATATTATAAAAAATGTGATATTGAATACAGAAGTTAGAAGGTTCTTTCGATAATTATATTCTTTCAACTATATTCAAAGATTATCTATTACTAGAGGACCTGAAATTAAATTTTACATAGAAATTAATTTGGTTCACTGCTAGGGATGAGTACTTAATACCTAAATATGTATTAATAAACTAGAAAGTGGTGAAGTTTCTAACTTTGCTTCTTTGTAGAGGTAATGCTGATAATGAATATTCTTTCACCTACCGAAAGCTACATCGTGCGCGGGTGAGTTCGACTACATCGCGTAAATTATAGTCTATCACCCGGTTTCTAAATTGAATATCTATTTAAAGTTAAGCACGTCTCAAACTGCACTTAAACGTCACTTAAGCAGGTTTCGTCTCTGATTTTAAGTTTTTTTAATGATCAGTTGTTAGCAGTTTGATTAAAACTAGGACTCGTTGCCGTGTAAAATAAAAAACTTAAGTTATTAAGAATATCAGTTGAGATTATGTATTTTTCTCAATTCAGAAACCGGCTGTATATCACCCACGTTTGATGTAACTTTCCGTAGGTGAAAGAGTTTTCATGATCAAATCAGTTTATCAGAGTTAGAACTATACCTTTTTATAATATTAGTATGAATATGAACACTCACATATGAGTCGAATTCGCGCATTTCGTCCGCCTCCTTCGGCTGGATAGATAAGCTCACATAAGGTTACGATCATAATCATATTTAAAAAAAGAACTGTTTATCGACCGAAGCAATTTCAAATAACATTTTCACATTTGCTACAATATTTTAGTACGGAAGTGTAAGACGTATGTATCTAGATAACGTCAGCTATTTGTGTCAGTGAAAATGAACAGTCTACTGAGAGAAATGTTTTAGTATTGCTCTTTGATTTTCGGAAAACACATCAGTAGAACACGATATTGTAGCACAAATGAATGGACAAATTTTTTATAACAGTAAAGGTTGTATATTTTTGTGCAAAATAGAAAAACAAATAAATTTAATATTCGCTAACGTTCCAAAATACAGGAACTTCCTCAATTTTCAATAGTTACAGTGACATAATCAATATCTTTTCTGAATTCAATTAGCTTTAGTTATTTACTTACTACGGCTTCCAGGAAAATATATTAAACGCCTACGAAGAAAAAGCTTTTGTATAGAAAATTATTAAGGCGTTATATAATGTCTATTTATGTATATTATCTTGTTCATGTTATTTGGTAGAAACTATTAAATAATGTTTTTATCATAGAATAAAACAGATCTCGCAGAATTGAAAAATATAATATGAAAACAATACTTAAGAAACTACATCTACAACTGACCGTATAGGTGGCCAAATATTGTTAATTTTATATAATTGTTTACTTCGATGACATGAATATACGCGTACAAAAGAAACCGCGTATTTTGCATTCTTAAGTCTTTTTAATGTTAATATAAATTTTTGTCTATTTTAAGTTAATTGGCTTTTATATTTTCCGTTTTATGCGCTCTCTCGAGGTCATGTAATTTTATTTCAAATTTTACCGAATGCTAGGTTTCGACATAGAATTTTTAAATTATTAATCTACAGCTATAATGATCTACTAAATAATTATGCGTCTGATAATATATTGAAGTGAAACGATATAACGACGCAATAAAACCCAAGCACAAGTCATGCCACTTCAATTTCGTTTTTTTCGTATTATCCCATACTTTTCATATATTAAAGAATAAGGGTTTAGCCTTCGGATATAGTATTATTAGACTAAATTTCCACTTGGAGCCCCTAAGTGGAATATTAAGATATTCCTAAATGTTTCGTTATCAAATTGCCGCTCTGAATGGTAAATTTGTTAGAAATTGTGGGGATAAATGATTTCAATGAAATTATACACCGTACAGACAGACCGGAGTCCTGGCAATCATAAAGATCTACCAATCCAGATGTGTTCTGCGTGGTGGGTTCTCCATATTCGATTCTAATCATAGGGACAGCCGGTAGCCCTCTAGGGTACATTAATAGGCTTATAATGACGCTCATTATTACAAGCTTTTATTTAACTTGCCTTGTTAGTATGTTAGTTAGTGCGCAAATCTTGGAACTCAAATCTGACAAATTTCCCAATGTCTGAATGATTTGAAATTTTTCATATACATGGAAGTCAGCTGACAATGCAATATTATGGCGTCAGTAAGCTGACGTGATGATGAAGTCGGAAGGTGCTCGTAGGAACTTAGTGATTAAATGACGCAACTGCATCGTGTTTGGACTCGTTTGATCCGTCTTTATAAGGGCTTTGGTACCGGATGCTTTTCAGACCAAGGATGATGGACCTGGAAGGTGGTAATAGGAACTTTACAATGAAATAACGCAACTGCTTCGTGTTTGGGCTCTTTCGATACGTCTTCATGAGAACAACCTCAGTAGTTCTTACGCCGGTTTCAAGATGTCGCCATCTCTGAGTTCCATCGGATCAATGTAGAAAATGAACTTTTCTATAATGCCTCGGGTTCATAATACGGGGGCTTTAGCTACTCTTCTTGGAATCTGAGCAATGTATGTGATGTTGTTTAATATTTATTTATATAAAATTAACAGGTAGAACACCTTGCAATACAGATGATGTCAGAAATTAATAGAATGAGAGAATACAAGCTTTTACATTATCGTTATGGACTTGTCTTGTAAAAAAATATTATTTAAGTTTTAGTGCCCACAAATAAAAGCTTTATTTTTTGTGTGTTTAGTTTATTCCTTCAATACATTACCTGCTACGGAAATTATTAATGAATAATAATAATAATATTTTAATCTAGTGCTTTTCTTTATAAATGTGTTCTATTACTATAGGTATACTAAACTCTACTTAAAATTGTACATGATTAGAAGCTCAGCTAGAATAAACTTATATACCTATAGGGTGTTAATATATTAGATATAGACATCTTTACAGTCGATAGAACTCAGCTCTCGGAGTATATAAGGATGAAATATAATATAATTAATGATTTGTTTCTGCATTCGAAACGAAGTGATAAAAATAAGAGTTGACTTGAATGATAGCGTAGGTGTAAAAATCGTCGTCGGTTCGGATATGTAGAAAGAATTCCGGATGAAAGAATGGTAGAACTGATATACAACGCGAAAGTGGAAATATGCAGAAGCCGAGGAAGACCATGACACACCTTTTACGGTAAAATCAACCGCGGGCTTTTGGAAGGTGATGTCAGAAGCCAAAAAAAACCTATGTATAAAAACAATAATGAAAGTGAATGCGCCTTACTAATAAGTTCGATTTTTAGTTAAAAGAGGTGTTTGACAAAGAGATACACTTTCCCCGAAGCTATTCACACTTGTTTTGAAAGATGTCTTTAAGAAACTTTCATGGGATCAACGTGGGATAATTATAGCAGGAACTAGATTGAGTAACCTTAGGTTCGCGGATGATATAGTTCTTCTCACAGATAACCCAGAAGAATTACAAATTATGATCCAGGAGCTGAGTGACGCCTCTCTACAAATTGGTTTGAAAATGAACTTGGATAAAACCAAGATAATGACAAATGAAAATAGTAACACTATTACCATAACCATTAACCAAACTACTAGAGAACAAGTGGAGAGGTATGTATACTTAGGGCAGGAGATCAGAATGGGCAAGGACAACTGATCGAACGAGCTTCACAGGCGGATAAGGATTATGTGGGCAGCCTACTCGAAACTGGGCTTTGCTTTCAAAATTAAAATTTCTGCGGAACAAAAAGCCAGGATATACAACCAGTGCATCTTACCAGTACTCACTCATGGCGCTGAAACCTGGGTCTTCACCAAAGACACCATCAATAGATTGGAAGTGGCCCAGAGGGGAATAGAGAGAAAGGAGTGACACTATTGGACCGCAAAACAAATAAATGGCTGCGAGAGCAAAGCAAAGTCGCAGATGATACAAAGCGGGTAGCGCACCATAAGTGGAAGTGGGCAGGACATGTGGCCCGTATCGAAAACTCTTGGTGCAAGAGGCTCCTCGAATGGAGGCCCTGGGGAAATAAGCGTCCGCGAGGTAGACCACAAATGCGCTGGAAAGACGACATCAAGTTGCAGGTTCCAAATAGTTGGAAAGAGCTCAATGCCGAGATGAATGGAAAATGCTGAAGGAGACCTACACTTATACTGTAGAGACAGGCTGAAGAAGAAGAAGAAGAAAGCGAATGAGACGAAAGATGTATGTAAGGATCTTACATTGTGGCGTTCGGTCTCTCTGCTTACCTCACCAGAGATACGGCGTATAGACATAGATAAATAGATGATAATGTCTTTGGAGGAAACGAGTAAACAAATTCGCAATGTAAAACACCCTGGGAATGATATGATTCAATGATACTACTTTGAACAGATTCTAGAACCTCTTTTGCAATCTCAAGTAATTACTTCACCATGATAAATTAATTACTTGGATGTCAGTGTCTCACACTATGAGAATACCATTGACAGACAACTAAAACGGTAGTTTCTTACTTACTCTATGCAGACAACTGGTGGAATGACAGAAATTGCTAAGCATCCTTGTCGTTTAATTTAACAGGAGGATTATATTTAGACAGAATTATATTGTTTAGCTAAATTAAATAAAATAAATGTTATGAAAGTTTTCTTAAATTATATTTAAACTTAATTGTTTTATTGAATGATTACAAAAATAAAGAGCTGAGATAACCTTGTAGCAGTGTTCAATCGATTTTTTATTCGATTATTTAGACACTAACTGTTTTGTGTGATGAAGCTTTCCGTTGATGAAAAAAAAAATTAGGTCCAGTTGTTTCGGACCCTTTTCAACAAATTAGTTTTTAATAATCATAACTAGTTAATAGGGCAACAAACAACTAATATACTTCATATTTCTACTTTAAATATCATAAAACCCATTACCAATTTCAAAATTACCTCATTGATTTTAAGTTGAACTGTCAGAAACGCATACTCTCTACGAGCTCAATATAACAGCTTCATTGGAATAATTTGCAATGGAAATTCTATGAAATGTTCCTTTCATATCTAGGTATAATGTAAGTTTTAACTCATAATATTGATTGACTATTATTCATCTACCAGTAAAGTCTTCTTAGCTAAGGAAAGTTTTCTTCCAACTTCATTATATTACGTTACTGCTTTGAAAGTTATCATATATCCGAAAATAACCGTTTAAAGTACAGACGTGAGACATTTGAGTCTAACAAGTATGAGGATTTTAAAGTTTAATACTTCGCAGAACCTATGAATCGACAACTTATATTCATATTAAGGCTATATTTAAAGTTTCTTTCTCAAACCATACCCCTTGTAACTTTTTGAGTTTAACTGTTTTTACCTGTATTTCAAGTGACGATCCCGTCATACAAAAGTTATAATAAAAACACAAATATAAAAAATAACTAAAACACTATAAAAAATATTTTCAAGGCACAACTCAAGTTTTATAGCTTAAACTCGCTCGTTTCCTTATCATCGCTTAATAAAATACATTTTTGGAAGCAACGCTTCTATCTGTGAGCTTCTGTCGCCCAGAGCGAATAAATTTTTATAATTGTGCAAGCTGCTTTCTCGCGACTTCGTACGCGTAAATTATAGCCTATGACAAGCGCGTATGATGTAACTACCGATAGGTGAAAGGACTTTTAAGATCGGCCCAATAGTTCCGGAGCCTACTCGATGCAAACAAATAATGAAATCTTTCCACTTTATAATATTTGTATAGTTAAATTTATTAAAGTTATTTAACTTCTGCCATATATGATGCTTGGGTAAAATTACCTTTCTTTACCCAAGCATCATATATGGTACATATTTTTTGCTTCAATTTAAAAAAAAGACGTGAATACTCATATAACAACATCGGATACATTGCTCAGACTCCAAGATGAATAAGCTAAAGCCCCCATATTATGGAGTATCTGAGACAACGAAGGTACGACAACACCCAGACCCGAGACAATATAGAAAAGTTCATTCTCTACATTGACCCGACCGAGAATCGAACCCTGGACCACAAAGATGGTAACACCTTGAAACCGGCGTGCGAACCACTCGGCTACGGAGTCATCATCATCCCTAAAATGTCATCATCCCTACTCCAGACCGCTACCATTGTATCGTCTAACTTACAATTCTTAAAATTTTCTGCTATTCTACTAAAAATAAACAGCCTAGAAAATGACACCGAGCACGTAATTGTGACAGTATAAAGCTTCAATGAAATAAAACTTTGATTACATTTTGAAGTAGGTTTTACTTGCTCCAACCTCTGTGTTATGATAGCGCTGCGCTCGTCAACGAATTGGAAGCTGTTTCTATAACAAAATAGCAACACTGTATCTAGCTCTTCTTATCTCGTTGTGTTTAGAACGGACCAGTGCCAGTCTTGAAAATGTCAGACAGTATTTATAAGAAAAAATAGAAGGCACAATTGAACGGCTATTTTTATTAGTTGTCTGCAACATAAACATGTATGTTCTTATCTAACGTTAACACCTATAAATTGTAGCAAAGCTTATGAAAAAATATAGAATACGAAAACCTAAACAAACATCCATAAAATAACTTAGTAAATTCGAAAAGATAGAAAAAACCTACGAAATATACGAATTTGTCAACGAAATCTGCGATAAAAAGAAAATTAACTTGTTTTACATTATTCCACCTAAATATCGGTGTTTTGACAAGTTAAACGAAAGACCAAAATGATAGCGGTTTGTTTTCTAGCAAATAGTCCCCAACGCACGCAAATCTCTTAAAAGGGATCGCGAGATTTACTCGGGCTCCTCCTGTGGGACCATTTATGTTTACTTTGTATTGTTAACGCCACCATAAAAGTTGATAAATAAGTTTAGACAGATGTGCCAAAATTCCATCAAAGAATTCAAGTTAGGAAGTTTTAATATGTCTACGAGGACTTTTTTTATTGCTTAAAATAACTTAGTTACTGAAGTTTTATAATTTGAATGAAAATAACTAAAATTATTTAAGTTATACAGAACGAGATATAAAGTATACGGTTTTATACCAGTACATTTATTTTATGATATTCTTGTTCAACAGCAAAGTTTTTGACGTTTTTGCATATTATTTAATATTGAAATTAAAAATATTTACATTTCTATTGTTAGTTTTAAAATTTTACCAAACTTTTACATGATACTTGCAGAATAATTTTCTTATCTTTTGTCCTTTGTCTACGCAAAAATAACTTTCAAAGCAATTAAAAAAATATAAAGAAATTGTGTAAGTTGGCAAAACTAGTCAATATTAATATTAGAAAGGGAAAAGATTTGATTTGAGCCTATCCAAAACAAACAAGGCTCTGAAACTACAGGACCGATTTGAAAACTCCTGCAAGAAGCAACATCATACACGGGTAACATAGGCTATATCATGCGGAAGCTCAGCAACATTCGCGAAGGCTGATCATAGAATAGGTAATTTTTTTTTACACTTGGTCCGCGTGGTGGACCATAGCCAATTCTCTATAAATATTCGATTTGAATCCGTCGGTAGAGAAGATCAGTAGAACAATTCGTATTAACTTTTACAATTACCAATTAAAAACAGCATACAAAACCACAAGTTTGAGTAATTAAAAAAATAATTTCAAACAGTACTATGTTGAACTGTAAATTAAACTGACATGTCATATCACAGAGACAAAGCCTTAATTTCGGGACAACTACATTAACTGTAACATTATAACAATGGCTTTACCCATAATTAATTATACCTATAACTGCAATATTAACTCAACATTCAAATAATTGAAGTTATTATAGTAATTGATATTAAATATGATTGAAATTGAACTACGAACTGTGCCAAATAATGAATTTAATTAATCTTTAATAATAATTGTGATATGATAGCCTAAGTTTGAGAAATAAAATATATACATAAAACTCTTTTACAGAAATTAAAATATATGTATACCAACTTTCCACTAGCTTCATCGCCCATGTGCTCCTTCTTCTTAACGGCAGATTCTATCCGCAACTCGACACCAAGTGCCTATTTTGAGTACAACAGTAGTAGCCTCAGTCCTATCATCCCAGTTCCTCCAAGAAGAATTGTAGTCTTATGGTGTCCTTACATGCTCCAGTAGTATTCTTGGACTACGCATGTGCGCATTCCGCTGTGTCGTCACTCCTCTACAGTGTAGCAAAACATGAGCGCTCATCTCCTTCTCCTTCAGGCAGGCCCTGCACAGTGGACTGTCAAACATGCCTAGATTGTAAAGATGTTTATTAAAATGTCCATGTCCCGTGAGTATACCCACAATTAGTCTGGATAGTTTGCATAATTTGTTTGATAATCGCGTGTCTACCTTAGAGTTTGCTACCCTGGCTTGGCCGCAGTCGATGAGGCTAGTCCATTCTTCGTCATGTCTGCGTTGGTGACGTTCCCGTATCCAAACTCTCTGTAGGCTGTATGGGATTGGTACCAACGATTCCGGTCCGTAGATTGCGATATCTGAGTCCCTCCTGGGCAGGCAGTCTGCCGCATCATTTCCTCTGGATCCACTATGACCCTTTATCCATCGTAGTGTCAAGTTATTGTCCCTACTTACCTCTATTATTTTACAGTGGTATTCGTACGCTAAGCCCGATGTCACTATGTTATTTTCGAATGCCTGGAGAATTGACGCACTGTCCGAGAGTATATGGATACTTCTACCTTTGACAGCACTACTGAGTATAGTTTCGTCCGCCCTGATGATACCCACGCACTCCACTAGGAATACTATATTTTGAGACATTAATGTTTAGGTCCTCAGAGAATGCCCCTGCTCCCATTTCTATCTTGCTTTTCAAGCTATCGATAAAAACCCTTAGCTCTTTGTTTAGAATTTTGTCTGGAATATCCCCATGAAGTTGTATTCTATATTTTTTGTCAAATACGTACTTTTTGAGAATAAGGTCATTTATTGCTGTGAAGAACGAGTACTTATCATCGATGTTATTTAATATGTCCGTGTGTGGTGTATGTGCCCTTTCCTCCAACCATCTTCTGATTTGAACCATTGCGGTGTCATTGTATTAGAGGCCGACCTGTAGTACGTTAATTATCGGACGAGGCGCCATCAGGTGACAGCAACACCTCAACATCAATCTCCTGACTTATGACTATCCCCCTGAGTCTGTCTGCTTATTCGTCAACTACTTCTGACATTCTACTTTCCCCCATTATGGGTTCGACGGCTGTCGGAGTTTCGTCTGTGGTGGTCTTTTGTGTTGACGTCGTCGCTTGAAATACCGGTTCTCTCTGTGCCGGAGCAAGTGTTATTGACTCTAGAAGTGGCAGGCTCTCCAAGTACTTACGCTCTTGGTTCCTAAACCTCACATCAACAGAGCCCAGCAAGTTGTTTAGTTGCCTAGACCTTTTAGCCACCAGTCTCTCCGCCATGTCCCTGGTCGCGCTGAAGACAAAGAAGGTACTCTGGTCTACAGTTACTAACTTATGTAGAAGCCATCTATCCACTTCCGCGTACAAGTTCTGGTACCTTAGAACCCTCGCTTTAGTGTGTGGCTCTCTCGTGTCCCAAATTAGAAGCTCGCAGATTACACGGCTCGATCAGTCGACTTGGCGCTGAATAGGGATAATGACTAATTTTTGTTTGTTTGTCCGTCAGGTAGAGTGTTAAAAAATATTAAACACGTATTTTTTTATTCTTTTCGTAATCATAAAATTACGGCGCTACATGGAGTTGAAATTTCGCATGACGTCATGTTCTGGTACGTTTTCTACTCAACTGTGACGTAGCGAGCCCCCACTCCTCAACTTTAATGCCTGTTATCTAAGCTATTTCTTGTTAAATTGAAGTAAAAAAAAAATACGCATCTAATATTTTTCTATTATCTGACTGACGGACTCAATAGAATTGCATTTTTTTTACCCAGTCGTCATCCCTATTGTTGGGTCCTCCGCTCCTGTCACTTTAAAGGTCTTGGTGGCCTTTTTCAACCATGTAACAGTCTCAGGTGACTTGCACAAAAAGCTCAGGACGTTACGTCTGTGATAGGTCCCTTTGAGTGTTGGTCCTTTGACTGTCGGGTGTCCTGCCTTCAGCGTCTCCTCCACGATAGCTTCTTCAAGAGCCTTGAGTACTTGCCCCACTAAGGTTAAACTGATATATCCGGCCTTCTGGCTGGTCATGACAACCAAAAGATTAGCCTTTGCTACGTCCACAATAAATTTACTGAGATTTTTGAAATGTATAGTGTAACCGTAGTGTAAGTTGTAAATGCATGGTAAAAATGGAATTTCTTCGTCATAAATAAGAGAAAAAATATCAAGGTAAGTCAATATGGTTTTCTAATTATTAGGTAGATAACAATCATTATCATCGTCAGCCTAGTTCGAATCCTGGGTTGGTAAACAAATTTATGTATATAAGTACTTATTTGTTTATGAGAGAGTCATGATTGTTTATTTGTTTATAATTACAAAAAATACAAATTCTTAATATTAGTAATTGATACAAACTTACTACTTTATTTAGAACTAGTGGCCGCCAGCGACTTCATTCGCATTTTCCACTATTTCTTCGCTCCTAATAGTTGCAGCGTGATATTATATAGCCTAAAACCTTCCTCGATAAATGGTTTATTCAACACAAAAAGAATTTTACAATTCGAACCAGTAGTTCCTGAAATTAGCGTGTTCAAACAAACAAAGAAACAAACTCTTCAGCTTTATAATATTAGTATAGATAAACCGTAATATGCGAATGTACCAGTCTTAACGGCTCTTTTGGCTAGAGAGTTGCAGCCTCGTTAGGTGCGCCAACCGATCGTCTTCCGTTTTCCCAACATTTCCCTTCACTGCTCTGCTCCTATTGATTGTACCGTTGACTATAACCAGCTCAGGAGTATGAAAAATAATTGTACCAAGTTTCATTAAAATCCGTCGAGTAGTTTTTGTTTCTATAACGGTTATACAGACAGACAGACAGACAAAAAATTTTCTGATTTCATTTTTAGCATCAGTATCGATCCCTAATCACCCCCTGATAGTTATTTTGGAAATATATTTCATGTACAGAATTGACCTCTCTACAGATTTATTATAAGTATAGATAAAAGAAAAATAAATATTAAATTAAATTTGTTTTTATTGTAGATATCTATTATGATATTATGATGATTTTATTGCAATGGTTAGTAATGAAATAATTTTATGATGAAGTAATGAATTATTCAAGTAGGCTTATTACAAGCACTTTTGAATCGTCCAAAAATTTTTTTTCCCCTGATACTGACTCTCGTTCCGAAGATCTCGGGTTCGAATCCCGGCCAATGCAAATACACTGGACCGCAAAGAAAACGGGTCGGTTAGAAAATCGTCAATATCTTGAAAACTACTTAACTTATTTTTATGAAATAAAAACTAAATTAAAGATTATTTAATTGTAATTTATTGAATATAAAAAAATACAAATTAAAAGTTGTCTGTTTTCAATAAATGTCAAACGAATGAAAAAGGTAGTTTTTCTGACATTTTCGTAAATATGAATTGAATAAAGATGTGACGTTTTTACGCATGTTAGTATTTCGTGTTGCCTCCACGAGCTTGCAAAACTGCGGCTATGCGATTCGGCATACCTTCCACAAGGTTTTTAAGGCGATGCTACGGAATGTTCTGCCATTCCTCGATCAAAGCTCCTTTCAATTCACGCAGCGTGATTGGCGGCGGATTCCGTTGACGTACACGTCGTCCCAGTTCGTCCCATGCATGTTCGATGGGGTTTAAGTCGGGGCTTCGTGCTGGCCACTCCATGCATGTGATACCTACTTCGTGAAAATAGTCGAACACTATCTGAGCTGTATGCGGGCGGGCGTTGTCTTGCATAAAAACAGCATTTTCGCCCATATCTACTAAAAATGGACCAACATAGTCATTAAGAATTTCATTCACATATCGTTCTGCTGTTAAACTGCCATTTTCTATCACTACTAGCTCAGTACGGCTTTCGGAAGAAATCCCAGCCCACACGTGTATAGAGCCACCGCCATATGGTACTTTTTCTTCTATACAAGCTTGGTTATAGCGCTCTCCCGGTCTTCGGTACACTCTTTTCCTCCCATCGTGCTTGTATAAACAGAATCTAGACTCGTCTGAAAACATAACTCTTGACCAGTCATCCAGAGTCCAAGTTTCGTGTTCTCTGCTATAACTCAGCCTTGAGTTTAAGTGGTGTCTTTCTAATTTTGGGCCATTTGCAGCCCTAATGGTCTCAAATTTGCTTCAGCCAGACGTCGCCTTACTGTATCTGTACTCAGATAGTTTCCTCCAGCTCGTAAATGGTGATTTTTTACCTCAACGGCCGTAAGAAATCGATTTCTCAAAATTGTTGACACCATATAGCGATCCTCCCGCGCAGTCGTGCACCTCGTTCGGCCTGTTCCTGGTCTTCTTAGGTTGGATCCAGTTTCATGGAAACGCTGGAGTACCCGCTGAACTGTGGAAAGACTCACACCAACAGTTCTCGCTGTATTGCGCTGACTGTGCCCATCTTCAAGCATTGTCAGGATCCTGGTGCATTCTTCAGGGGTTAACGACATGATGACTTCAGAATACAATTTTTGTATGACAAACATACGATATTTATTGTAGTTTTTATGTCAAAACTAAAACAAATGCGAAACAAATGCTTTGATTTTTTTAGAACTAAATTGAAAAACAACCATTATCTTCATTGCCAGTTTTCTTACACAATTATCTAAAGTAAATAAAAAGGTTTTATATACTATGTTAAATAACATTAAATATTCTTTAATTGAGTTTTTATTTCATAAAGCTAGGTGAGGTAGTTTTCAAGTTATTGAAGATTTTCTAACCGACCCGTTTTCTTTGCGGTCCAGTGTATTATGGCGTGAGCCTGTTACCACTTGGTTACACAAACTGTTTGAATATCTTATATTTTTTTAGGTACATCTTCGTCAATATCAGCTCGACAGTCAGAAGAGACAGTCAACGTGGACAAGAGAACTTATACGGGTATTATTCCAGCTTACACTAGTTCCTGTTGTTAACCAACCAGATGTACGATTTTGTGCTAATGTCGCGAGTGACCCTGCTCTCTGGCCGCAATTAATACCCAATAATTTAAGATTGTTTTTAATAGAACACATAAAAATTTTGATTAAAAAAAAAACTATCCTTCAGATAGTAACATGAGGTCGTTTTCAGATTCATATTACAGTAAAAAATTACAAAACAACGAAATTGTTCATCGACTTTTTCTTGTATATACCACATCTACTGATTCTGTATTTTGTTTTCATTGTAAGCTCTTTAATATTAATATCACTGCATTTAATGGCCGCACTGGTTACAAAGACTGGGGCCATTTATCAAGAAATATAGATCGACATGAGAAAAGTTGAGGGCACATATGTGCTTTTAAAAATATTTAGATCTTAAAAATGACTTATTGAAAGGGCAAACAGTGGACTCGGTAAATTAAACTGAAATTAACCGCGACAAAAAAAGGTGGACGGCAATTTTGGAAATTATAATCAAAATTATAAAAAAATTGGCAGGTCAAAATATAGCTTTTAGGGGCACAGCTGAGAAGTTTTATGACCCAAATAATGATATTTTTTTTTTAAGTTTGTGGAGATAATATCTAACTTTGATAGTACACTATCAGAACACATTGCTCGAATTCAAAGAGTTAAGCATCGCATGCCATTTTATCTTGGTCATAACATTCAAAATGAACTGATTAGTATAATTGCTGAAAACATTTGAAACTACTATAATTAGTCTTGTGCAACAATGTAAATACTAGTCTGTAATTCTAGATTACACACCTGATATTTCACACCAAGAACAACTCACTGTCATCGTGAGGTTTATTTATTTAAATCCATCGACAAAACGCGCTGAAGTACGAGAACATTTTTTAGGTTTTTTACCTGTAACTGATATTACCGGACAAGAGTTGGCGAGTTATTTATTCGATTTATTAAAATCATGCAATATTAAATTAGATGATTTGCGAGGATATGATAATGGGGCCAATATGAAGGGGAACATATAGGCCTTCAAAAAAAATATATTGGACTTGAATTCTCGTGCTTTTTACGTACCAAGTTCTGCTCATTCCTCAATTTAGTAGTAAATGACGCCGCTAAAAGCTCATTAGAAATTACAAACTATTTATGTATTTTCCAAGAAATCTATGCATTTTTTCAGCGTCTACATCACGCTGGGATGAAATTATGAAACAGATACCTAAAGCTCTTTCAAATACGAGTTGGGAAAGTAGATTTGATGCTCTTAGAGCATTATGTTTTAATATGGATAAAATTTACGATGCAGTATACTCTATTTTTACAAATAACACGTATGATAGCGACACAAAAACATAGGGAGTTCATTAATAGCAAAATAAAAAATTTATAGATTCATATGTTCAAAAGTAAGGTGTATGGAACATTATTTCACTAATTTGGTTAAAAATGATTTGGAGCAATATCACACTGATGGCGCGTTTGAACAATTGTCTGATGCAATAATAATTGCTGAAGAATTAGAATGTGAAATACAATTTAAAGAAACTACTTCCCCACGTCCCCGAAAAAGACATTTTGATAAAGAGACTTCAGACGAGCCCATTTTAGACCCAACCAACAAATTTAAAGTATGTTTTTATTTTTTCTACTGGACTGCTATTTCGAAATTAAATGATAGATTCAATTTGCTAACGGAACACAATTAAGCTTTTTCGCTCTTCCAAAACATTGAATGCTAGAGTAAATTAAAAATGCATGAAAAAATCTCAGTATTCCCGGTTCCAAGGAAAACTAACATTTAAAAATAGATTTGATATTGACGGGTAGGATTTATATAATGAATTAGAATTGTTACCAATATTTTTACCCATTGCATCAATAAGTACTCCTATTGATATTTTGAGCTATATATAGGTATTCTAATAATTTAATCTCCTCATTTCCTAATATCTCAACATCTCTACGTATATATTTTACACTGCCTGTTACAGTAGCTGTAGGTGAACGATCATTTTCAAAATTAAAATTAATAAAAAAATATTTTCGGTCAACCGTGACCCAAAACAGACTGACAAACTTAGCTATTATAAGTATAGAATCCAAAATTGATATAAAAACAAATGATTTAATTAAAATCTTCGCCAACTCAAAAGCAATAAAAATTGAGTTGTTTGATGTATCAATATATTTGTACAACAAATAGATATTTAGCAATTATATAATAATTTAAAAATTAAAGTTGAAGTGCTGGTGTTGTTCGCCATTACAATCACTGTTAATTTTAAATACCTCATAATTCTATTGATTTCTCAACTTAAGTTCCTTCTTTTCTTTGTTCTTGAATCATGTTCTTTTTCATATTAAAATAAAAGTAAAATATTTTAGAAGGTTTATCGAAAAATCTACACTTTTTAAAGAAGTAGGTATATTTTCTAGTGTTTATTTCTGTAAATAGACATAATGTCTCGAATGGGACAAGTTAAAAACAAAACATGTCTTTGTATAATTGGGTTTAGTTTGTATAATTTAAGTTAAATTTTACTTTTGTATTTTAGAGAAATAAAATTAAGTGCGTTGTGTTTTCATGGTTAATTTTCAAATCAAGAGTGAATCGGTTCCTTCTAGGCAAGCACGCTCCATCTTAGACCACAGCGTTGTTTACCATCACGTGATCTGTGGTCAAGTGCTTGCCTATCTAGAATAAAAAAAAATGGTTGACTATGATCCCATTCGTACTGCAGTGTGTTGTCGGACGCGTGCAACGTGTAAAAGAAAAAAACGAAATCGCAAGCTGAGCCCCGCATTCCGGCGCCGAATAGATTTAAGACGGCACTGAATCAATGTTACTATGAGACATGAGGTCCAAATGAATAAATTGCATTATTTTAATCACATCATATCTTTTTATTTAGTTTAGTACCTAGGTGTTCGAAATGACAACCAATACAACACTCAACTCGTTTATGTGTTTGTAAAAATTGTCTCTAGCGTTGCTAGTTTCATTTAAGACATCATTTCTCATAGCTTAATATTAACTGCTTAAGACTTACACGATCGGTATCTAAGTAAAGATTATGAGTGTACCAGAGTTTTATTTTGCAAAAAGTCCGAGTTTGATTCCCGAATCAAGAAATAGTTTAATAATATAGCCTGTATACTTTACTCACCGACTTGACTTGACGCCACCTTCAATACGCATCAAGTCTTCCATCAAGTAAAATCATCAATAAAATAAGACTTTTCAAGTCGACTCATCATTTCCGCGATCCATTAGTCAGTGCAGAATGAACATAAAAATTCCTTTGCCTAACCAATCCAGCTTTCAAGTCGGGGAGAGTTTGGTTAAAATTAATGAAACCTAAATCTTAGTAACTTTTTTCACTGTAACAAACTCTCTGCGTGCAAAACAAGTAACGGGACAAATAAGTATCCTCTTTATTTGTTATTTATAGAACTAGATCAACCTTATTGAGTAATGAAGAGTATTGACGCGTTGCTCGTAAATAATAAAGGTTTTGTGGCGTTCATTCACGCGGAGTAGAAGGGAACCGTCTTAAGTTCATCTTCCGTTTCGGCATACTATCTAAATGTAAATCAGAAAGCGGCTTACAAACGAACCATAAAAACAAACGCCTCTCCCATTTAATATTTCATAAAACGAACTTGGTAATAGCTCCGCTTATTTACGATTTTCTTTGAAACTCATGAACGATTTTCCTTTTAGATATAAATATTGAATTATTAAAACAATTGTTAATAGTGTCAGTTCGGAGAAGGACTGCTTTAGGTTATGCTACGTCATATCTAATAGTTCTCCCGATATTACTGCTTTAATACAAGTATTGTTGTAACTAACCATTCGTATGTTTATCATTCCTTGGTAGCATATCTTGGATAATTATCTTTTTAGTTTTATTCCATTTATATTCTTCACTTTGTCCATTCTGTGACTTTGGACCTTCAATTTTATACTTGTAATCATTAAAATTCTGTAATACAAACTGATCCAAATCTCTACGAACTTTTATCCTATGTTTTTGCCTACTTACGCTATTGTAAACCGTTACCTGTAGCTTTCTTAGTTTTTCGTTTCACATTTTACTATTTCTAATTATATTTAAACACTTATCGTCGTGGGAGAGCCACGCTTCAGCATGAATGGGCCGGCTCGACCGGAGTGATACCACGGCCTCACAGAAAACCGACGTGAAGAAACGCTTGCATTGTGTTTCGTCGTGTGAGTAAGGGTACCGGAGGCCCAACCATTCCCTATTATAAAGGCCTATTCCTTCTACCCCTCAACCCTTCCCTCCTTATGATCATATTCGTCCCTCACTGTTTTTCATTTTTAGGTATTGAAACTCTGTAGCTTTCTAAATTGAAATCATTTGCTTCTAAATTTGAGCTTGACCTCAAATATATAAGCCTTGTCTCTGTAGTTCTTGATCACTTCAATGGCAACAGTTGCCTAAGTTAGCTTTTTGAGCTCGTACTGAGCTACCTAAATTCTTAAAAGGCCTATTTCCCGGGACCGACTGCCCCATTTTGGCTTTAATTAGACGTCATTAAATCAATACTCTACTAAACTTCCTTCGCTACTCTACCACCTACAATCTTGGACTAAAATATCCTCTCCTGGAGGCTGTCTACAAATCTACACCTTGAGGTCCGAGCTGCTGTTCAGTTCTGGGCTGCCTGAAAATCACTCGTTCGACGCACCGAGAAACTACACTTCGCCGAGCCGAGTAACACATCAACATCATCAACGGAACTTTGTCGCTGACCCACTCCCCTTCACCGGACCACCTACACCATTCACACCTATCACTCTTCACTTCACCACCCACCTCATACCCCTTTTTTGTGTAAATAAATTATTTAATTTTAAATTTCCATCTTTGACTTTATTAAGTTACCCCTGTTTCATAACAGTATAAAACATCTAGTTTTTAAACTTGTTACCTAATATTGAAGTTAACAGGATAATATCGAAGCCCGAAAGGAAAGACGTAGGATGTCGTCAAAAAATTTTTTATAACATCATTGTGATCAGAAAAAAAAAATCTGCGTCGAATGCACTATTCCAAGTATTGATAATATTAATAATGACGAAAATAATAGGATTTTTGAAATTTATAAGGATTTTTTCTTTTTTATTCTACAAAATACTGTCTTATTTTATTACTTAACATGAGTACGTTACCTACAACAATTTCGTTTTCTGTCTAAAATTTAATCTGTAACTTTTCATTTTTCATGTTCACATTTTTCTGTTCGTAAATTTCAAATGCACTCATTTATACCATTTAGTCTGTATTTTTTTCTGAAATGGAAATAGTTGCCACGTTTTAAACGATATTTAGTTTCAATAGTGACGGTCTTCACATCTTTTACAAGGATCCAAAAAAAGAGTTTAATTCGAATTACAGTACCATTGAAGATTTTAGTTTCGAAACATCATTGATTAACGTCTTTTTATCGAGAACGCCGCTGGTATTAGTTCCCTGTACTGAAAGTGTTTAGTATTGAGCTTTCAATTTGTTGATTGATCTTTCCTATATTTCTTGATACGTTACGACTCCCACTTCTCTATTTTATAAATGGGAATTATTTTCGTTCTCATTCTTCTTCTTATTCATTTTATTTATCCTTTCATAATAGTTTCATAATAGTGAAATAACCGTGAAAAAAAAAATAGTGTTATAGAAGTCGTCGTAATGTATTAAGTACCTCGAAGTTTTCCCGGTCTGCTTTACACAGTTTCCAGTAGTCACTTCTCTTTGGTGATAATCCTAGTAGCTTATAATTCCTTTTCCATCTTGTCTTATAAGTATAATAATTTTACATATAAGTACTGTTGGGATGTATGATGGCAATATTCTAGACACAAAAATTCACTAACGAGGAATTTGGGGTCGATGGACCCCCGAGTTACCTATGTGTGATATTTGATACAAAAATTAACACTTATACCTCAATATGAAGATGTTACGAGTCGAGCCGCTATAATGTTGGGATTTCTTTTGCGAAATATAAAGATATTGCGCACAATTCAAACTAAGACTCTTTTGTATTGCTGTTTGATGAAAAGTATCTTAGAATGTGGTGTTGTAATATGGAAACCTCACTATGCTACGCATTAATTGAGACTTGAGCGGGTGCAGAAGAGATTTGTTACCCATTTAGCTTACGCAGCTGGCTTTAGAAATTATAAGAAGCGGAAAACGTATAAGGAAAATTTTTCATTCTTTAAAATTGACTCTTTGGAGAATCGTAGGCTTGTCATAGATTTATACTTTGCATTCAAGATTTTTAACAACTCAAAATTCTACGTAAACTGAGATTACGAGTTGCTAGAAAATACTCTAAAAATAAGATAACCCCTTTTGTTGTACCTTTCCGCAGAACGGTATTCGGCTCTAATTCACCTATCTGCAGAATGTGTAAAGTAGTAAACAAATTTAGTGATACTATTGATATTTACCATGAATCACCTAACAAGCTCCGCTGCATCATTAATGAAATTGTTCGTAGACAGGAATAAGTGTTCTTTTATATTGTTGCGCTCTTTTTGTCTATACTATATATTATATTTGCTTATTATTACATTATATAAATTTTTTCGCTATCATTAATTCAATATAAATGAAAAGTGGGAGATATTATATTTAAAAATGACTAATCAGAGTGAGTTTTTGAGATTGTTGTGGAGAAGCTGTTTGTTTGATGTGTAGGTTAAGTAAGTTTATTCGATATCATCACCATTGTTAATAGTAAGCAATTAAATTAATTTTGTTAGTACTCGTATTTAGTAATGGAACTGTCAGGTCTATTAGTTACTAAGTTGTGTTTGTATATCAATTGTAAACGACTGTTTGTTTCCTAAATAAATAAAATAAAAAAATAAAATAAAATTATTGTTATTTGATGTTGTTATATTTGGTTATTATTGATATTTTATTTGATATGCATGTTGTATTTACCTTTAAATGTTACATCAAATTGCATTTAACTCTCTTTTATAGTATACCTATAGAAGAAATAATGTTAACGAACGATGGTAGATCTAATAAATAAAATAAAAAATAGCATTGTGGATTTAAAACTGATCAAATTTAATAATAATAAGTTTTTCTATTATGTGAACAATATTGGTTTTGCGGGTTACTGCGTGTTTGCTTTCTAACGTTGATATATTATCCAGTTACATCGACTATGATAGATAGGAGTTGTTGTAAACTCTCACTTACTGCCGCTTTGGAGTCCCTTTAATAGTTACGACAACATTTACGCGACACTCGAATGGTAACAACAAGTTCAAGATATAATAAATAATATGATTGCATGCTATTTGACGAACGTTAGTGGGAGAAAATCAGTGAATCTTGTTTTAATAAACTTATTAATAGTGATTATTATAATATCGACGCTAGAAAGCAAACACGTAGTAACCCGCAAAACCAAAATTGTTCTTCAGAGCAAAGAAGCAAACTCTATTTTTTTCGATAAATAATTCCTATAAGCGCCCATGGTAACAAATAAGGTGTTCCTTGGTCAAAGTATACAGAAATAAGTTTTTTTTAAATATGTAAAGATTTCCACTCTAAATATTCATTTTGGTATTGCAGGTTACTACGTGTTTGTTTTCCAGTGTCGATATGTAGTTGTGACATCCACTCTTACTTGAGTAAGGGTAAGCAATAAAAATTAGTTTTGTATTTGTTTGACACATTAATTCCATCGTATAGGGGGCACCGAAGTACTCCCGCCAAGTCGAGCAAAAAAGTAAGAAGGGCACAGTGGTACCATCCTTTTCGGGCATTTCGGGCCATTTTGACCCCCCGTAAAATTTTCAGTGACCAAGAGGGCATCACAAATTTTACAAATCACATTAAATTTGAACGAGTACTATAAGAATTATTGTAATTCTAAATACCGCAATTTTGTCACTGACTCATAAAGCATCAAAATTCTAAGATACTTCTAACAGACGCACGTGCTTCAAATTTTGAACGCTGCCTTAATTTTTATACAAAGTAAGAAAAACTCTAACATTATGAAATATTTGTACTGTTTTTTTTTTAATTTTTATATTATTTCTAAATGTAGAGCTAAATGTATTTTGAAAACATCCGTCAATATGTTTACCAAAAAGTAAATAAAATATACATATTTAAAATCTATGATAAAGAAACTCGAATTATCATAGGAGAAGCTTTGGAAAAGCTATTTACATTTGGACATAATAATGCATACCATGGTTATATAAATCTATGTGGTGTATAGAGTGGACCAACAATCGGAAACAAATGGGCTTCGTTAATATATAAGTATATGGTCGATAAGTAGTTCCATAAGTGTAATGGTCGATACATAAGAGATTCTTCACTATTTACATATGCTTAATATGTAGAATAGCTCAGTGGCGTAGTGGATAAGCGCCACGGCCCGCGATCGTTGTTATTAAACAAGTTTCTCAAGGGTACCGACTGGATGGGTGACCAAAAATGATTATCTCGAGCTACTCCGTACTTCGAAAGACACGTTAAGCCGTTGTTCCTGGCTGCATTGACAGTGGTTAATAGCCTCCAATCCTCATTGGGCCAGCATGGAGGGTCATGGCCCATCCTCCTTCACCATCCATAAGGAAGGTCTGAACCCCTGCAGTGCGGATGTAAAGGGCAGATGATGATGATGAAGCGTATGTGGCACTTTCGCAAACGACATCCCCAACCTGTTTATACCTAATCAATGTCAGCTTTGGTTTTATTCTGAATATAATAGACTTATTGAAGATGCATTCAACAAGTACATTTATCATATAATTTATCGAAAACAAATACATTAACGTATTTTTAAAAATTTTATAGGAACAGAGATCTTTGATGCCGTAACTGGCGCTCAAGGTTTAATACCCGAAAAGAAAAAAGTACTACTTACCAACGAAAATAAAATGAGATCCATCCATCCCATTAAATATATAACATGTACAAATAATGCACAAGTTTGCTAAGTATTCTTAATTCTATGACAAGGTTTCTTTTTTTTTTTTTCATTGCCCAGCCAACATTTCTGGCCGGGCCCTACTACTGCACCCCACTTTTGAGCAGGCCTTTATTATTTCTATTTTCCACATTCATTCCAGTTCTATCTGTTTTACTATCCTTTCATTCTGCATTCCTTTTCTTTCTTTTATTCTTTTCCTCATTTATACTTCGAGCGACCGGGTTCGCCGCATCTATCACTATTTCCATTCTATGTATTTTTATTTATTTCTATTATTAATTAACATACTCAACGCTTTCTTTTATTTGTCCTATTCTTATCCTATTACATATACTTCTTGTTCACTTACTCTATTACATTTTATTTTTCTATATTTATTCTATTACATTTGTTGCTTTTATGTTTATTCTATTGTTATTACAATTTTTGTTTCAGATTTTTACACTTTTTTCCTTATTTCTACTTTAACATTTTTCTTTACTTATATCTAAATGTTTTACATTTCTTAATTCTAATTACATTACTTAATCTTCTGATTCACTTATCCTTTACATATTTATTTTTCTATAATTGTTCTATTACATTTTGATGTTTTATATTTATACTATTGTTATTACAATTTTTATTTCAGTTTTAGACCTTTTCTGTTTTATTCTTTACTTATATCTATGACAAGGTTGGTAAGCTATGACAAGCTGCTCTCACAGAAACATAGGTTGGTTTACTATCCTAAAAAGTTATGAAATCAAACTTTTTAGGGAGAGAAGAATTGCGTTGTGAGATTTGTACATTATATTAATTTTTATTTACATTTACACCAAAGTAAAATTATATTAATTTTTATTTACACTTACACCCAACACCCACCCCACCAAACTTACTATTAGGTCCTGAAAATGGATTATATATCATTATGTAAGAATAATGATTACAGTTAAACATTATTAAATAGAATTATATAGAAATTTTAAATTTAAATAGAAATTTTCGAATTCAGAACATTCATTAGAGCTCAAGCGTTTAAATTAAACGTTTGTGCTTACTGGGTGTAAATTCCAATAGTGTAATCGTTACTACAAATCGCTTACTTAATAGTACAATGGCACAACTCAAAAACCATAATTTCGAGAAACGCTCTCCGAAGTTATGAAAATGTAATATATTTATAATTATGAAAATCAAATTTTTTAGCATAACAGTTCAATCGTTTGTATTATATTATTACTGTTAAGTTTTTTATTCTTTTCTTTAAATTTTATCTATGGGATGCTATCACAATGTTGTGGCGTTTTCTCGAAATAATGGTTTTTGAGTTGTGCCACTGTACTATTCAGTGAGCGAAAAAAGTGAATGCATACCAGTCAATTTGTGCCAGAAACGAATCGCTTTTTTGATGGTAACATTTGGTTTATAATGTTTAAAAGATTATCGTGTAAGGCTGACTATAAGCAATCCAGCCCGCGCAGTTACCATTTTAATTTCAGATTTGTTTTCGATGGACTTGACAATTTGGGAGATTTATAGCGTGTATATATGGACGATTTGTGTAGGTATCTTTACCCACACTTTCACATAGGTAAGTATGGAGAAAAAAAAAACAATTTTTTACACGATTATTAATACTTAAAATATATTTCTCCATACTTTTAGATTACTGAGAAAATATGTTCTTTTGTTATTAAACTAAAGGTGTTCTACATTGGTATGAGGTTGAATTTGACATTAATTTATTTAGTGTATTATTGAAGGGTTTCACTGGGGGCAATATCTGCTCGATCCTTTTTCATACTAAATATTAACTTACTATTGAACAAGGATAAGAGAATAACACTACAAATAGGTCTTCACAAAATTTATTTCAAGTTTTGCTTGCATTTTTAGACTGAAAATTTCTTTTTATATTGCGTGTAAACTGGCAACCCTTTTTTATGTATGATGCTTAGTGTACTTAAAGATCTTTCATTTGAAGATAGAACTTACTAACTTTTTCTAGGGAATTTTATACTGTAAACCCAACATAAAAGAGGCGGACTTAAAACCCCAATATCTGTATTAACTGAATATTAACTTACTATTGAATAAGAATAAAAGACTACAAGCCGATCTATACAAATTTTATTTTAAGTTTTGCTTGCGTTTTTCGACTGAATATATATTTTTCTATTGCGTGCAAACTGGCAACCCTTTTTCTTTAATATAGATGTTCACCTTTCATGTGAAGATAAAACTTACTAACCAAATTGTAAAAGTCAAATTATTTTCTTATAAGTATACAGATTCCATTGCAATTTAAAGGCCGCTAAATTCTATAATTATATTAATACAATACCATACAAACTAGGTGATGTCAATAAAAGATCTAGCTATAAATAAAAATAATACCTCCTACTCTGTTATATGCACTGACTATTGCTATCTTCCGTGATTCTATCATAAAATCTAGGTAATGGACGAAGCCCTTCAAGTAAAATTGAATTATGCGATTCTAGTTCGTACCAGGGAAACGAAAGGTACTAAAAACATTTTACATAAAATATGCACGCATATTGTTTAATATAGTAAGTAAGTAATATAGTAAAATAAAAACTATTCATTGATAAGTAGTAAACATGGAAACCAAATAGGCATTTTCTTTTTTTTTACCATTTTTATATATATTTTAATAGCTGTTTAAAAAAATAGCGCGTACTTTTTTTATCAAACAAAGCTGTCCAATATTTGTAAAAAATTAAAAGGTTTTTTCAAAGAAGCTTTTATTTGGTTTGTTACATTCTAAAAGTTAAACCATTTCATTTGATGCACACATTTTGTTACGACGGCCATTTTAGATAAATAATAATACTGATTATATATCAGATCATCAGATCACTATCACATCAGAGCACTATCATCAGATATAAGTGCGGTATCACAAACTGAGACTGGGAAGTGGGTGAAAATTATCTTGTAAGATTTGATTTAAGAAAGACAAACATCGGGACAGGTGAAACCAAATAAAAGCTTGAAAAAATGCGCGACTGTAACTGAATACTTAAAATGTACGATAATAGACAAGTACAACAAAGTAATATATATAAATACATATTATAGTATTATGAGGAAAACTAATTTTTTTTTTGTAATGTAACCTCAAAAATACTTTGAACACATCATGAAGGAGTCATCACCGGTCAACTAGCAATAAATAGAGTTAATAAACTATTTACTACAAACACTGAAAATAATGTATGTACATAAGGATAGGAATGTTCCAATAAAATTCCACAGTATTGGGTTATAAAAACCTACTAAACCTAATACAATTTGCTTAGTGAAATTAGGTTTATTGCAGACCAATGTATCTCCGTCGAGATCGGTCTGGATTAATATACGACAGGCTCTATTATCTACTATAACTGGCACAAATTGTCAAGGCTTCCTTGCAATAAATGCTTCCTATGTCTTGACATAAATCGGAAGGCAATGAAAGAACGTTGACCTACAAAATCTGAATGGAAACAAAGCTAGAGAAAGCCATTTTTCTAACCAATATGTATTTTGTTATTGGTGTAATAAGTTAAATGTAGCACAAATAAGCAAATGCTTATTGTTTCAAATAAATGTTTTGTCTTCTTTGAAATTTGGTATTTTCTTAGTTCAGTAAAACTACTGTGGATTATAAATTATACCTATACAAAATATATTTGATAAGTGAAATTATTTGTTTTTTTTTAATAATAAATTGAAAAATTTCCACAATGTCACACATCCCTAAGATTCCTAGATAAGCAGATAACTACTTCTGATAATACAATATCTGAAATAATGAAGGTACTATGATACTCAACCCCGACAGAATAATAGAAAAGTACATTTTCCACATTGACCCAACTAGAAATCGAACCAGGTTCTCGGAGATGACGATAATAAAACCGACATAAGAGCCACTCGGCCACGGAGATCGTGTTGACAAATACAAAAAATGCTTTATTAATTTGTTGACTCACCTCCCTCTCTGTAGGCTTATCCCGTTTCATTTGCAGTCGGCTTTCCATGTCATTCTTCGCATTATTCTACATCATGTCACGTGTGGGTCGTCATGTTACCTAGAAGCGACACGAAGAAAAGACATGGAAATAAACAGTTATATTGGTTAATTAAAAAGCCACTCAACTTCAATCGGGTGACACTCTTCATAATAATTTATTTGCGAAAAAATAAGCATATCTATGACTTTGTAACTATTGAGCTCTAGTACTGCTAACTTATTATTATAAGCTGCTAACTTAATTTAAAATATAAATATTAATCGATAACTAACGCAATAAAAACAATAGGTAAGGTAAATTTTATACGTTTGGCTGTTTGTAACATATAAGTACGAGTATATTGCCAAAATTGATCGATTACTATACAAGATTCTAATAAAAGATTGCATGCATAAAATGGAATAATATGACCGAATATAGAGATGAATTAAGTAATAAAACGTCATCATTGCGGTCATCTACTTAATATTTTATTAAAAAAAGCTTATTACAATCCACTTATGTAATTGTAGCCAATCCTATGAACTCTAGAAGATATAACCCAAAATAAGGACTACATTAAAATTATCTTGTATTAATATTCAATATATTAAATTCGAAAAAAATATAATATGTAAAGATGACATTAATAATAAACTTATGTTTTGTATTCCTCCGGGCATGCTTTATGCTTAACAACTGGTAAACTTTTACATCCTTGATTTTCTTTTTACAGAAGATTTTTTTTGTTGGGCTTTCCGCAACAAATAAATCCTTACCGAGGCTTCGACAACGCGATACATTTCTCTATAGAAATTATAATCATAATTCTTCCATACTCCATTACACACGAAGACTTAGGTCGGTATTTTGGTACGTATCCCTCTTTTGTGTAGAGCTCTTGAAGAATCGAATCGTATTCCCTGTGGAAATCTATAGAAAAGTGTGAGAAGGTTGATAGATATTCACTTAATCGGTAATATTGAATAGATGTCAATATACATTGGCTCAGACAACAAGAACTGTTAACGTTATTTGAAACTACCGCCACGCAACTGGCACGTTATTTATTTACATTCACATACATTAGATATGAAAAGTTAAGAAGCCATATTTACTTAATTTGAAGACTTTGAGAAGTTAGAATCCACATAAAGGTAGTTTGATTGATTAATTATTACTTTATTGCACTAAAAACAAACACATAAAACAAAAAGAAATAAACATATATGCAAAAGGCGGCCTTATTGCTAGGGTAGCAATTTCCACCGGCAATCTTTGGCTAACAGGAACCATACCAACCAAGAACAAATATAGCGGGTTAGTGCATTAAATGAATAAACATACTTAACGAAAAAAAGGGAGGAAAAAAAAGGATCAGATTAACGGAGAGACAAAGTACTAAAATGAAGAAAGATCTAGCTTGAGGAAATATTCCTTAAATTGTTTCACGAACGAGCCCCGAGACTGCGCACGTCTAATAACCACAGGCAATGAGTTCCACAATATAATGTTTTTGACGAAAAATACATAATTTATTTTCTCACACGTCAACGATTTAAACAAGTATATTATAGAAAACCGGCAAAATGCGTGTCGGAATCGCACATGAAGGGTTCCATGTCGGATTCGAGCAAAAATGCGTGTTTATTATATGGGAGCCCCCTTAAATATTTGTTTTATTTTTATTTAATTACTTGTTTTTGACGAAAAATACATAATTTATTTTCTCACACGTCAACGATGAGCACTTTAAACAAGTATATTATAGAAAACCGGCAAAATACGTGTCGGAATCGCACATAAAGGGTTCCATGTCGGATTCGAGCAAAAATGCGTGTTTATTATATGGGAGCCCCCTTAAATATTTGTTTTATTTTTATTTAATTACTTGTTTTTGACGAAAAATACATAATTTATTTTCTCACACGTCAACGATAAGCACTTTAAACAAGTATATTATAGAAAACCGGCAAAATGCGTGTCGGAATCGCACATGAAGGGTTCCATGTCGAATTCGAGCAAAAATGCGTGTTTATTATATGGGAGCCCCCTTAAATATTTGTTTTATTTTTATTTAATTACTTATTTTTAAAGTTACTATTTAAATACATAATCTGTGAATATTTCAAGCGTCTACCTATTAACAAGCAAAAATCCAATTTGTTGTATGCGAGCCTTAAATATTTATCTTATTCTGCTTTTTAGTATTTGTTGTTGAAACGGCAAATGTCTAACTTTCACGGTTCATGAGATACGGCCTGGTGACATACACTCAGACAGCGATGTCTACTCAGACATATATTTATGTAAAACTTTTTTTCAGCCTATATATAGTATAGGATAACACACATAATAACTTCCATTTATTCTTGTTTTGCTTGTACTAAACCTATTATATTAATAAACATAACTCAGTCTGATAATATGGGCTTGTAACTTTCAAAAAGAACATTCAAGCTATCATCAACATGATAATTATTTTAACCGATTTCAAAAAAGAAGTTATCAGTTTGACCTGTTTGCAACTTACTTGGAATAGCACAATATTCATTATGTTACTTTTTTAAATGGACTTCTGAACACGTGTGCTAATATTTGACAGTGTATGTGTATGTATATCTGTGTTTATACATGTTATGTATTTCTCTTGCTCATTAGACATCTGATCGTATTTTTTTTTGTGTTATTAATGGGGAAGTATTAAAAAAAACATTAGTTCCCGAAATCAAACTCGATGTCACTACGGTACGTTCTTGATTTTCCATGACAACCCTACGGTTTTCTTTTATGTTTAAAAGTAAATTAGTTTTCAAACTCAACAAACAACTCATATTCTATTTGTACTTCATTAGCTTTCATAGCTTTTAACTTACAAAAAAACAGGTAATGTTGATAATATGAAAATTTTACGACTATAAAGAAGGAACATATAAAAATATCTTTGAAGAAAAACTTAACTGTTTTCAAAAGATCTTAATAAAAGTGAAATATATATCGAGAAAGCCGGGCGGAAGGTTTTTGTGGGTTATTATTATTAACCACCCAATATCAATAGAAATATTCCAAATTTTTCATAATACTTTTTCACGAGACTTTTGTTTTTGATTGTATCATAGGATGCTATGAGTAAACCTGCCCTCTCAAACTTCTGAAATCCAACGATTCGGGTAAATACATTAGGTGGGGTCCCGAGCTACGAAGAATAAGAAGAAAAGTGAGGAAGAAAGTTAACCGAGCCATGAATACCCGCAGTGAATCTGACTGGGACAACTATAAACTAATCAAAGCTAATTATATAAAACGTATTAGATACTGGAAAACAGCCTCCTAGCGTAGCTTCCAGGAGCTTCCAGGAGTAACATTCCATAAAACAGGTAAATAGAGTAAGAAAAATGTTGGCGAAGCAAGGTCCTGGCAAGTTAGGAACTCTCCGGAAACCTAACGGCACGATGTCCCAAAACTAGAATGAAACCAATCATATCCTACCACAGACCTATTTCCCAAACTGTCAATCAATCGAAAAGTATTGCGTGACATCACGCCATCATCGACGGAAAGATGCTGGCGCCTGGCCAAAGAAATTGGAACGTCCGAAAAGATGAGATGGGCCATTAACCGCTTCTCGCCTTTCAAGGTGGCAGGAAGCGACAGCATCGTCCCAACACTACTACAATGGGGCGGCGAAATCATTGTCACAGCACTCACCTTTATACTACAAGCGTGTCTTGGTCACTGATACACGCCATACAGAAGAAGAGAAGTGAAGGTAGTAGTTATACTCAAACCGTGAAAATTCGAAAATTTATACTAACCCCAAATCTTTCCGGCACATCATTTTAACATCTTTGCTACTAAAAACTTCTAAAAAGGATTGTTTGTAACTTACAAACAATCCTTTTTATTCGATCTCCTGATTAAAACAAGCGGGAAGATTGATTGATAATGATTAGTGGACGTTATATCTTTGAAATTAAGCTCATTTTGCAATATTAATGCATTTTGAACCATAATTATTGTCAATTTTGAATTCAATTCAACGTTACGCCTGTTCTTATGAATTAATATAGTTCGATCGTGCATCGAGTATATTGAAATTTCATTTATGTGCCAAATTCCTTTTTTAAATAAAAAGTCGTAAAAGCTTAGATATATGGATGTAAATAGATGTTAATAAATGTAGATAAAAGATGAATCATGTATGAAAATGTAAATATTATTGAATGTAATTATCACAGCAATATATAAAAAATATTTCTATGATAATTATTATATATCAGCAGTAATTCACTCAGATTTAGTTTCAATGTTGATTATTGGACTATTATATGTAAATAATTATTAGGCAAATAATTGCCACGCTGGTATAACCTGCAACACAATGCAAGTTGCCTCGAAACAAATCGAACGCTGGTAAGAAAAGTATAACCAGCCCCCTGATTGTCTAATTTTAAATCTATTGCAATCGCTTTCAGTTTGAAGGTGTAGCACAACCATTGCTGCATAATACAAATACTTTTTTTAAACTGTCTTCAGAAACAAGCAATGGTTATACAACATCTTTCAAACCGAAAGATTTTAAAGTTAGACAATTAGGCCCCTGGCCGTGAACCCTGAAAAAAACGGAACCGATAATGCTTACAACAAAACACAACGTAGGCACGTTTCACCCACCGAAGATATTTGGTAAACACTACGACTGTCCAAGGAGGTAAAGTAGGAGGAGGCATAATTCTTGACTGTACATTAATTTAACTGGAGCAGTCACATAGAACATAAAATTAAAACAGCGAGCGTTATCCTCTGGCAATGCCGCAAAATGATCAGGATCAACTCTGGGGACTTGCGTCAAAATTGTTCTTGTGGCTCTATAATACAGTAATACGACCGTGAGTAGGTATGGCCAATGCATGGTGGTTGAAAACTATTCTGGTAATGTTAAATATTACACCACTACACAGCGTTGAGATTAAAAAATCAGAAAGTGGTAAGGTAAACGAGACCGTTAAACATTTCAATAGCTTACTAAATAAAAGAAAGACTTAACACCGCTTGTTGAAGCGGTGTGTGACAGAACCGAACCCGCCTTCATCTTTGACAAAAAATACAAGATACATCTAATGGACAATGACGATCCAAAGGTAACACACAAGGCCTTCGCGGTCTTTACGGACGGCTTCAAAACCTCACAGGAACAGGCGCTGGTGTATTCTCTGAGGACCTCAACACACATCTATTCTTGTCCCTCAGCCCATACAATACAGTCTTTCACCAGGTTCTAAACATGGTAGAGACACAAAATATAATTACCATCCAATGGATAAAAGGATACAGTGGATCACGTGGAAATGATGCAGCCGATGAACTGGCTGTTCCATATTGTTAATTATATTTTGTAAGTTGGCAACCCCAATACTACTACTAGAGGAGGATTGTTCTGTGTGACACTCGAAATAAAGTACACGATAAAACAGAAGACATTTTTTATTTATTAGAATCTTCATATAGAACATGGTGTCAGGTGAAATATTTATATAAAATTATTAAACTTAAAGTGAGAAACCTAGTACACCGCAAGAGAAGAAAAAACTTTGTGAAATTCAAGAGATTACACTTGATAGTAAAACAAAATGTCGGTCACAGATAAAAATGTGAAAACGTGTCCCTCAATAAAACTCACAGTGGATGGATTGAGACCTCCCAAAGGCTTAAAACTAAGTGGTGAAGGGGCAAACTGGAAGAACTATAGACAGTACTTTGAAATATACATGGAAGCAGCTGAAATCGGACATGTCCCAGAGAGCAGAAAAATCGCTATTTTTCTCAACGTGGGTGGTGAAGAAGCAGTAGAGGTCTATAACGCATAAACAATTGAAGAAAAAACTACTTTGAAGGATTTGTTCATTGCACTTGATAAATATTCGGATAAATATTCCAAGAAAAAGTCTTGTATTAAGTACATATGAGCTGCTTAATTACAGACAAGAAGACTATGAAACAATAGATCATTTCTGTACTAGGTTAAAAAATCAAGCAAAGAAGTGCGAACTAGGTGACATGGAAAGTCGAATAGTGGCTTTAATGCTAGTAATAGGAATAAACAATAAAGCTACAAAAGAAAGATTGTTGAGAGAAGAAAAACTTGATTTAGAACATGCAATTACCATATGTAGGGCTGCAGAAATAAGTAAAAAACAACTACAAGGCTTAACAAATAAAAGAAGAAAAAGTTGCATTTAGAAAAACAAAACTTAGTGAAAAAATACAATTGCAATAAATGTAGTCGGTTACATGAACCTAGAAAGTGCCCAGCTTATGGTCGGAAATGTGCATTGTGTGGAAAATATAATCATTATGCAATGGCTTGTAGACAAAAGAAACGAGAGGGAAAGAAATATATACAAGAGAAAGTCCATACAGTTGAAGATAAAAGTGACAGTGAATTTGATTTTTCAAGCATTATGACAAATAATAGTCTGAAACAACAGTGTCTTATTAAAATACTAATAGGGAAAAAAGAAATAGAGTTTAAAATAGATACAGGAGCAGACTGCAACACGTTATTGTTAAATACATATAATGAGATAAAGAACAGTAAATCTGTGTTAAGAAAAACTAAAAATGTACTAGTAGTGTATAATGGAGACAAAATTAACACTATAGGACAAGCAGAGATAGAATGCTGTTATAAAAATATGAGAAAAATTATAAAATTTAATATCATAGATTTGCCAGTGCAACCAGTGATTGGATTACCGGATTGTATCAATTTAGATTTAGTACGAAGGGTAGATCAAGTTGATCAACATAATAACAGTGAAAAAGAAATCTTTGTAAAACAAAATAATGATATTTTTACAGGTCTAGGCAACATAGGAATATATAAGATACAAGTTAAGAAAGAAGCTGTTCCCGTCATCAAACCAATAAAGAGAGTTCCTCATGCAATAGTCGACAGGTTGAAGCAAACTTTAGAAAGGTATGAAAATAAAGGTGTCATAGAAAAAGTAGAGGGTCCAACTGATTGGTGTAATAACTTAGTGATAGTAGAAAAGCCAGATAAAACATTAAGGTTATGCTTAGATCCCCAAGAATTAAATAATAATATTTTAAGAGAAAGATATTTAATCCCATCTCCCGAAGAAATATGTAACAATTTATCGGGTAATGAATATTTTACTGTGTTAGACTTAAAAGATAGATTTTTCCAAGTTTTGTTAGATGATGAACAGAAAATATGTACTTTTGGCACTCCCTTTGGTAGATATAGGTTTCTTAGGTTACCTTTTGGTATTTCTTCAGCGCCAGAGGTAATGCAGAAAATAAATAATAAAATCTTTAGTGATATAAAAGGCTTATATGTTTACTATGATGATTTAATTATAGCGGGAAAAACTGAAATAGAACATAATAATATTTTGAAACAGGTAGTTGATAGAGCTAGGAAGTATAATGTAAAGTTTAATGAAAAGAAAATACAATATAAGTCAAAACAAGTAAAATATGTAGGTTTAATAGTATCAAAAGAGGGAATTAGAATTGATCCCGAACATGTTTAACCAATTACAGAATTACAAGAGCCAAAAAATGTAAAAGAATTGCAAAAGTTCTTAGGCATGTGTAACTATTTGAGTAAATTCACTGAACCATTGAGACAGTTACTAAAAAAAGATGTACCATGGTCATAGGGTGTACCACAAAAACAAGCATTTAGTGATTTAAAAAAGAAACTAATTTGTGCACCTACATTATCAATGTTGAGTAGTCAAAGTGAAATAACATTGCAAACAGATAGCTCTAAAAATGGGATGGGTGCTTGTTTATTACAAGGGGGGAAACCAATTTCGTTTTACTCTAGATCATATACAGAATGTCAAACTATGTGGGCTCCAATAGAAAAAGAATTATTTGCAATATGCATAGCAATAGAAAAGTATCATCAGTTTGTCTATGGGCGAAAAATACGCATAGAAACTGACCATAAACCATTGGTGGCTATATTAAAAAAAAAATATTAATAAAATTTTAACTTTTAAAATATAATTTTGAGGTTAAATATATACCTGGCTCGCAGATGTTTATTGCTGATTACTTGTCTAGAAATTTTAATAATAATAATAAAAAAGAAGAGCCCACTGCAAGAAATTGTACATGTTATTGATACAGAAATAGTGTTTGGTTTAGAAAGCGAGTTGCCTATTTCTGAAGAAAAAATACAAAAGTTAAAAAATGAGACAATTAAAGATCAAAACTTGTAAAATGTGCTCTCTTGGTATAATACAGGATGGCCAAGTAGGGATAAAAATATTTATAATAAAGACTTAAAAGTTTACTATAAATTGAGAAATGAACTTCATGTAAAAGAGAATATAATATATTATAGAAATAGAATTGTTATACCAGAATGTTTGAGGCAAGAAATGATTAAAATAGCTCATATAGGACATGCTGGTGTTGTGAAATGTAAGAAACGACATAGAAAAGTTTTATTTTGGCCAGGAATGTCTGTAGATATAGAGAAGTTTGTTTTGAGTTGTAAACCTTGTGAGAGATTTAGATCATCAAATGTAAAAGAACCTTTAATGTCACATGACATACCAGATATTCCATTTTATAAAGTTGGTGTTGATATTTGTAGTTTTAATGGGAAAGATTGTTTAGTTTTAATTGATTATTACTCTAAATGGATAGAAGTTAAATATTTGAAAGAAAAGAATTCTAGTAATGTTATTAAACAGTTTAAAGTTATTATTAGTACACATGGAATCCCTAAAATATGTGTAAGTGATAATATGCCATTTGCCAGTTTTGAATTTAAAAAAATTTGCTAAAGAATTGGATATTGAATTAGTACACTCTAGCCCTAGATATCCAAAATCAAATGGTTTGTCAGAAAAAGCAGTAGGAATTGTCAAACAGCTAATGAAAAAATGTAAACAAGATAATTCAGATTTTACTATGGGTTTGTTAGCATACAGAACAACACCTGTTGCTGGATTAGAATATTCTCCATCAGAGTTGCTTATGTCAAGACTTCTAAGAACTACTTTGCCTTGTGTTAAAGAAGAGTTAAAGTCAAAATTGCCTATTAATATTAAAGAAAAAATGAGAATAATTAGAGAAAAATACACAAAAAATTATAATAAAACAGCAAAAAGTAGGGTAGATTTTAAAGAAAGGGATAATGTAATGATACAAAATTTGCCAAATAAAACATGGGTACCGGGGAAGATTATAAATAAAGTTGAGCCAAGATCGTTTAACGTTTTAAATGAAGAAGGCAATGTAGTTCGTAGAAATAAAAATCATTTGAATAACAGGAAAAATGAGTTAGTTTTAAAAGAAGAGTGTCTGGATATAGATATACCAGTTACAAACAATAGGGATGTACCTGTTATAGATCCCATAGGTAAAGAACAGGAGATTGTAGACATCCCTATTAGAACTAGATCAGGTAGGGTTATAAAAGCTCCACAAGGGTTAAAAAATTATTACCTGTATTAGATTTTAAGTTTATATATTTAGTAATTTGTGGTGTATAATAGTTGCTAATGTACCTACATTATATATACATGGTTTTAGTAAGGGAAACGTCATGTAAAGGGGGGATGTTCCATATTGTTAATTATATTTTGTAAGTTGGCAACCCCAACAATACTACTAGACGTAGATAATTGTTCTGTGTGACACTCTCGAAATAAAGTACACGATAAAACAGAAGACATTTTTTATTTATTAGAATCTTCGGCGTGAGAGGCGAGGCAATCGTTCCTACATCGGTAATCTAGATAATTGGCACAATACGTGAACACTTGAGTAAAAAAGCGCTGAGACCGTTTCTGGCAGAGCTGGGATGGCTGAAATAACCCCCGGACACACATCCTCCGTACCCAAAATAGGCGCGATTTTTGACGTTGACTTTCTGACACGCCCGTAGAAAGAAGAAGAAAAAGACTTTTTCACGTCTTTTTCTAATTAAATATATTTTCAGTTTTTTTTGTGTAAAATTAACACTCTTTCCTATACGGCAATATTTCAAGTGGTAACAGCTACCTGTCTCCTTTCTGGTAAAACATTATCAAAAGTACCCTAGTTACGAGGCCTTTTTCATTGCTCCGACACAGGCAATATATTTTTCACGGTACAACCGGCAACGTTGATCTGTCGAGCAAGGAATAAGTTATATGATGTTACGTCTTATAATACAAGAGCTCGAGACAAAAATCTGCAAGAGTTTATTAAATCTTGCAATTTCGGTATGTGCACTTGCACATACAAGGTCACGCCTGACCTTGAGTACTTACTCAAGGTCAGGCGAAAGTCCTGGTGGCATGGGCGCAAAAAAATTTTTTGCTATTTAAAAAATAAAATTGAGTGCTCAGTTTACAAGATCATGAGATCGGTTTAAAAATGAGCTCACAAAAAAGTTGAGCTAATACTAAATTGATGGTAGTTGTGAAAAAAATACTCACACTTTCATTTAGTGGAAGAAATATATTTAGCAATCGCTAGAAGTTCGTTTCACGGCGCTGCCATCAGGTGTTCCACCAGTGAGTATTGAGTGATATATAACTCTGAATACTTACACATACTAAAGTTTCTATACTTATAATATACAAATAGGAAAGATTTGATCGTTTCTTTGTTTACATCGAACAGGTTCCAAAATTAGTGGATCGATTTTAAAAATTCTTTCACCTACGGGTAGCTACGAGTACACCATACTCGGTTACATAGGCTATAATTAACGCATGCGAAGTTGCGGGGAAACAACTAGTCCTTTATCAAACTATTGCACATTTTTGTCACGAGCTCTCAGTCTTTTGTATTTTCAGACCGGAAATTATTTACATTATAGCTTCGGTATAACATTTTCTACCATAATATTACAAATGTTGTTAAGTGCTACATATTGCCATTTAATATACTTTTTCATAATATAATAAGTGGCGTATGTGTTATTTTATTTTGATAAACAAAAAAAAATTAAAGTAGTCTTACCTAATAAATGAACATATATTATATAACGTCTCCGGCATTTTTACAACTATTAAAATGAACCCTAATTGAGGGTCGCAATTTGAATGCTCTTTCGAACAAATCTCCTTCGTAAATCATACTTTGATTTCGGATGACTAGTTCACATTCCGATGCGATTCTATTGAAATCCGAACAAGAACGTAATAAACTTCTCAAAAGCTTGGTATGTATGTGAAGGAGAAAAAAAAATATAATTAGAAAAATGTACGATGTTATGAGTTGGAAAATATTTAAAAAGAATAATAAAAACTCCTTATTTCACAAAAAAAAAAGAAATTGACATAGACACATAAATATTTACACAAATTCAAAAAGTGGCAATCGCTAGCCAGTGTTTTCTTCCAAGCAAGCATTGGATGGAAAAAAAAGTTACTTTAACAGATTATACATACAACAAATAACGATTTAAATCAAACAAAACAGAAAACAACAGTTCGCTGTCACAGCGAAACATCGCAAAAAAATATTTCGAAATCAAACAAAATGCTCAAAACATAAGTGACAACCAGAACGCGGGAAGTGAGAAAAGAAAATAGAAAAGCTGGCTGGCTAAACTTTTGACAGGAAATAGAATTTTAATTGTGAAGTTATGGAGTTATATTTTGTAACGTTGCGTTTTTTTATAATTACACAACGTTAATACTTTTTATTTATTTAAAACATTATTTTATAGTACTTCTTAAAAGAGAAATTTTGACTACCTTTCATTCACAATTCTATCAGTGCTACAAACCGATATTACTTTCATATTAATACTTTTTAGTATATTTATTTTGTTCTTATGTATTGTTTCGCAGTTTATTGAAATCATAAATTATTATTAATATATTAATCTTATTCTATTATATCTATTAATATATGTTTATAAAGGTCATGATTGATAGATAAAATCACAGTTTCATTAAAAAAACATTTCTATTTACAGGACATCCAACTTTTATACATAAATATTTTAATTGGTCTTTGACTACAGCGGCAAGCTTCAATAACCATATTATTTGCATATGTTTTCTATATTTGGGTATGTATTAGATTATTATTCCAACACATTTATTAGTTATTATCTTATTATATATATTGTATTTGTATTCACTCTTTATTTATTATACTTAACGTTTTTTTTTCAGGAGGAAAAAGGAGATATATACTTATTAAAAGACATTTAACATATACACATTGTGAACATTTAAAATTTATCTCCAGCAACTTAGATTACAATTACGGATATTGTCTATTTCGTAAGACTTTTCCTGTGTTGCCCATCTACAACCAGTTATCTTCATCCGCGACAAATAAAGGCGTTACATTTGGTACCTATATATTAGTTAAACTGAAGATCTGTGAATAGAATTTTTTTAATAGTAGGTATTAATCCAATTGCGAGTACAAGCATTTACCATAATACCTGACTACTTTATACATCTACTTTCATATTTATAGAGAGCAAAAGAAAAGGTTTTCCACACCTATAGTTTTACATCGAGCATATTTTATTTAATTAAAAATAAGGGAATTTAAATATGAGCTCTATATTTTTTATGTCTAATTGATTTTCTGACGTGTAACTTTTTCGAATTATAATATTTTTAAACATATAATTTTATATTCAATTTCTATTAAAAATTTGATCACACGTTCCGAGTCTTAGCTGGTCCAGAAAGCAATGTGACATAAATTAGGCGTTTTGGGCTGCGTCATCCGTGGTCTTGAAAGCTGTAATATCTATATTATAATATAATACAATAAAGGAATAGATGGGAATTCACAAAAAAATAATGTATTTCGCATCCTTGCCATTCATCTTGTTGTTTACCAAATTATTAAACTATCCATCCTCGTATCGTCTTTTTGAGCAAATTTTCATTTTACATTCTATCGATTTCTATTAATTGAACTTATGATCCGCAGCTCAGCTTCTCTCTGACACTATTTTGAGAAAGTATAAAATAGATTCCTTATATTTTACACAAATATTATACAAATAAACATTCCTCTTAAATGTAGATAAAACAGTTGAATAGTTTAAAAATCTCAGCGCACAGACAGCGCGAAGCGACTTGTTTTATATTGTGTATAGATAGCTTGATCTCGCTCGGTTTCCGATACGTTGTGAAGCAACTTTCGCAAAGGCCTGTCATAGAATGTGTTTCCAAAAATTATCTCGAGCTCCGTATTTCCGAAGGCACTTGAAGACGTTGCTCCCGGCATCTGCAGTCGTTAAAAACCAACCCGCGTGGTGGGTCACGGTCCAATCTCCGTCTTCAATTTGATTCGATTTAATTCATAGGGAAGGCCTGATTCCCAACAGTGGGACATTAATAGGTTCGTGATGATGACGTATATATATTTAAGCTTTTCTGTAGTTACCCAGATATAAAAGTAAAGGTTGACAAACACTGCCATCAATGTGCAAAATAAGCCTAATCCAATCTATTTCCTTCCAGACAAATTGTTATTTGCGGAAATCGTCAAGCTTTCATTTCATATATACCTACGTATATCTTCATTCCGAAAGATTTTCGGAGTAGACAGAAAGAACCGAGTACTTAATGACAATTACGACACAGTCTTTGCACATGTCTTTCGTTTCATTTTTCATTAATATCATAATAATTCATTAATATCATATTCCTATCTGAACGTAGAAGATCCGATTTGACCACTGGCTCATTATTGACTATTAGGGACTTCAAGCAAACAAATTAACGCATAACAAAATACATAACCGTGTTGAGTCTTCAACGTGTTGAATTATGGCAAAACACTTCCTCGTAATTTATGAAATGACCAAAATCAGGGCATAATATTGAAAAAACCAAAACCGGGTCGTCCATAGGCCTACTGAAAATTTATTACCTCGGACTCCTCTGTTAGTCTCGTCTGCTACTGCAATAGTTAACACCACCAATCCGCAATACTTACGTAGGATAGTATGCCCTGACCTTAAGGCTTTTCTCTATTGTAAAGGCCTATGACCTAGCATTGTGGACATAATAGGCACTTTCCAATTCGGTCCTGAAAGGTGAGTCATAACTTCTCTAGATTTTTTCATCATCGACTTAGGCATTATACTCCAAAGATTGAACTTACTCTTAAATCCATCCAATTTTCGTTATATCCTTGACTTCATCGTACTCTTTCATTAAAAATACGTAAGTTAGAGAAAGTCTGACGCAAAGAAGCAATCCATGAATGTCGATTTTAAGTGTACAGAGTCAATTATGTCATATACAAACGTCTATCGAGATTTAATGACGACTTCAAACTCTAATGAACGTCATAAATTTGAAAATTTGTTAATGAGGTTATGAGGTATAAAACAAATGGCAACTTTAATAGACATTTGTTCAACTGGCTGATATTGTTTTAAACGTTTTTAATCATTAACATTAGAATAATAGATATTTACGGGATTGCCACCATTTACCTCATTTTTATCAAGTTGCCGATATTTTCGGCACTATTGTAGGCGACATGATCACATGATAAATCTTATTATAGTTTCATTTAGCATTTCCCTCATCGACTATCGTAATGTGATCAGATTTATAAGTAAAGAAAAAGTATTTCAGCTGTGTTTTCATTAAAAACATTATTGAATTGAAATCTAACCAGAGATTCTAAAGAAACGAATATTAGAGCGCCCTTGGCGAATTAATTTTCCGTGTTAGGGAAAATAGGAGCTTTTCATTCACCCTACGAGGAAAATAAATATAAGTACAATTACGGCAATCATATACAAAAATACTTAACATTTATAAGTAATATTTTATACCTATGCATAACATATTCGTATGCTTTGAAATGTATAGCATCTGTAACTAATAACAATCTATTCAATGAGCACTTCGGCTTTTGTGGGAAACCAATTATTCACAACATCTAGACATTATTTATGAGCACATTAATCTCTATTTAGGTATGGAGAGCTTATAAATTGAAAAGGTGTTTGCAACTAATACATATGTTACTCCCTACTAAATAAAGCAACTCGTAATAAACAAGGCGGACAATCCGAACACGTACACCGTAGAGGTATTATTTCACTTTTCTACCCAGCCAAAAATATTTATCATCTTCCTATCTCGTTATATCTTTCCCGGGCGTATGTACATTGACCATGTTAAAAATTCCTCGGACGGGCTTACATATTTTCGCAGACCTCCAGGGAACAGCTGACCACAAGTTGGTGAACATAGCGCTAGAAGATAAAACGAACTTATTATAATATCAATTTCACGAATCAAATGAGGACATTATTTATAACGCCCAGGCATTATGAATAATGACAAGCTGTTTCGGGCTTAATAAAAATTTTTGATTTAAATTCGTTATTTATCACATATAGCAAGATTAGAGGTCGACCGTTGAACAAAAACCGTGACATTGTGGGAGGGCCCAAAAAGAAAACGAAAACGTGGTAGACCTTAATACAGACTTTGGGCCGATGACATATCGGCGCAGGCAGGAACTTGGTGGTACACCAGGGCGAAGGACAGAAAGGAATGATTGGGGATGGAGGAGGCCTTTACCCTAGCTAGGTATTCTCAATAATAAAAGTAATAATGGATAATGATCAAAATTGGATAATGAATAATTATGAAATACAAGCAAATTTAATTTAATAATATACAAATATAACTCTTTTTTCTTAATAAAATTACAAATATTATTATAAATGTCAATAAATAATGTATTAGAACTGAATAATTAATAAATTTAATCCACATTGCCCGGGTATTGTAAATAATCTCATATGGTTTTCAGGTAATGTGATAAAAATATGATATTTTATAATACATAGGTACTTTATACACAGGGTATAGAGAGGAGAACAAATGGAAAGACAGCAATTGATTATAAGTCAACCATTTTACCGGTCATATGATTGACAAGTATACGTTAATTTCCACTTTTCATTTAAGTATGATGTTAAATATACCCCTTTCATGTATTTGTCTATAAAAAGACCAAGGGTTACTTATTCTAACGCTGACCTAATTGAACTTCATATTACAGTAAATATAAGTGCCGTTATAAAACCTGGTTTTAATTACTCTGTCTGATAGGTAACGGGTATTATAAATAATGACCAGGCAATTTGATAATTTTTTTATAGTATTTATCACATTGCCCTCTCATATTGGACATTTTTCATACTGCTCGGGCCTCATTTATAATGCCCGATTAATAACTTTCCCCGTAACATATATAGTGACTTGGTATTAATATTTGACGTAATCTGCCAAACATTCCTTTGCATACGCTTTTTTGAAAAGTATGAAAGAAAATAAACAAAAAAATATGTTTTAAATATTAATCGTATAATTGTGGTCACCAATTGGATTTATTTGAATCCAATTCCGGCAGATTTTCTTTTTATCATATTGTATAGCTCAGTCCGAGCTGCAGTTATCAAGAAGCTAAAGCCATTCCATTATACTATGGAAATCCGGAACAACAACAAGCCGACGTGAGAACCATTCAATAAGCTTTTGAACTTCTCCCTTTCATTTAGGTTATCGAAGACAAGAGGTGTAGGTACTCAATAACTAAATGTTTACTAGAATACCTGACTGTATTCCGTAAATTTAGACCAACTAGGACTTACAGAATTTAATGTCGAAAAAAATTAATTACGTTTTGATTTAAATAATAATTACCAAAAACAAGAAAACGTAGCTGTAAAAACATAAAAATTTCCACAAAATGAATCTGAACTGTATTATATGTTAATCTATTCTCAGATTCCTTTAAGATATCATGAAGGTAACGTGAATGCAGTGGCGGGCTAACCTCATCGTAGGCAGCATAGGTCCAGGTTGACAACTTTTCCAACTTGATATTGCGATTTTAACTTTAGGCTATTATTATTTTGGTTGATTTGGATAGTCCATTTGTTGGCCCCAGGACTGGAGGCCCGCCAAGGCGGACACTGCGTGAATGTTTCTAAGAGATATCTGCACTAGGAAAGACAATGGTATTTCACTGTCCATACTTTTCCATGCCTCCTCTTTCTCCTGAGATAATGGTATAGGTATAAACAAATAAACAGCCAGTTGCATATACGTTCATTAAAATTGTCATTAGTTTAAAACGAAATTACCCATACACATTTGACATTCAATAGAACGTTTGTGCAACTGAACAAAAGACATATCAATCAACATCAAAAAATTTGAAATCTTACCTTACATTTTCATAAATTGCTTGAAGAAGAAAGTGCTATGTTATTTTCAAAAATAATAATCTCTCTTTAAAGTTTCTATTCCCTAACTTTTCTCAAAATTTCTTAGAATTTCACTACAAAGTCGTTAAAAAGAGCTATGCTGAAGCTTATACAGAAAAGGAGCAAACAATTTAGATAAAATTACTCCCAGGTCGAGACTGTTGGTGAATTTTTACTATGTTAAGTGCACATAAGGAACGATACTAATTACAAAGTAATATTTAAATATTTAACACCTCACAACTTAGGTTATAAACATAAAATAAATGAGATATTATTGAATGAGAAATATTATTTAAGTTATGAACGAGTTAACTTTATTTAGATCAACACCATTGGGCTGAAACTCAAAGGTATAAATCTACATAATTCCAAAACCTTCTTCCAAACATGAAGTCCAATTCCAAATCACTTTTAACTTATTAATAATAGGCAAAAAGAGAAGCAAATATCCTCTTCTATTTTACTTCTAATAAACATTGTGTTAATTGATACAGAAACAAAGTTATGTTATTGTTATCATAATTGTCTTGGGACATTTGTCCTCATAATGAGTATGGACACAAATGTGTCAGAACATCTGTCCCCAGCGACTTCGCTTGATATTGCCGGGGGTAATCTTCTTTCTGATATTTTCCGCCAAATTATACAATCGATTCGAATATTACCAAATTACGTGAAAAGAAGTAGGGTAGGAAACCACATTGTAGGTGGAAACTTGAAACCAACACTGAGTCAAACAAATTTATAGAACTTACGTAAATATTAATGTCGCAGCCAAGTGGTTTAACTACTTGGCTAATCGATGTTTTTAAATCAAAGTAGTCTTATTGAATAGTAATATGAATCAGTTAACTTCAACATAATATTGAAATACTAAAGATTACCATGTAGACCACCAAATCATTAAATTATTAGACTATTTACCCGACTGCGCGACGCAAAGGAGGGTAATGTGTTTATCAGTCTATGTATGTATGTACGTTTGTTTGTTTCTATGTGGCGTTCTAGAGACCAAATACGTAGGCCGATTTTGACGATTCTTACGTCAATCGATTCGTCTTAATCTTATGAGTGTCACTAAAGATATGACAGTAATCAAAATTCACCACAGCGACAACCAGACGCCATATTGTCAAAATGAAAAAAAAAATCGATGAACTATGTCAAGCGGGGTGTCGTTGAATAGGTATTTTAAAATTATCTTCGTTCAGGTTCCTTTTATCATTTTTCATTTTAAATAATAGTTTAGGATATATACAGATTTAAAGTTGTTTAACAAAACATTCTCGCTAATTTTCTTACTTATTGATCTAGGTTTTTATTTTAAGTATAAACGATATATAAACACAAAAAAAAGCATGAAGAACAAATATTTTTGGTATAAAAATGAAGATATGTAGCTTTGAGCCGAGTCAGGTCTCTAGAAGGACTAATCATCAGTAGTTTAGACCACCGCAAGTTACTTAATAAACCCCACGATATTAAACTCCCACAATGAAATATCTTGATTGCGAAATTTACCATCTTATAATGAAGTCAACGAATCGTAACTAAAAAGTATTAAATAAAAATAAATAATTTAAAGAAAAACAAGTCGGGGCTCATTCAAATTTTACCAATCAAATCTTCCCAAGGGGCTCCGACTATGAGTCGTTCTGTTCTGTATTACTTAACAGAATTCTAAACTACTGAGCTTGTTTCTTTCTTTTTAGTTTTTATTTAAGTTAATTTTTTCATGTATTTTTTAAAATTCGTTTTTACGCAGTCGGGTTTTTTGTTTTTCTTTTTTTATCATTTTGTAACATTTTTTTGTAATATTATATAATTTACAATTATATCAGAGTCCTTATTAGGGCATTTATTGCTGACTGCAGTGTCATCGGCTTGTGTAAAGCGGAATTTATAATTTGGTACGTAAAAACAAGACGATCTCTTTCTATTTATATTAATGTATTTTTTTAATACTCAATATCTTAATACGTGTGCGCCTATGAACACCATATTTTGCCAAAAATAGCAATAATAAATTTTTACAGAACTAAATTACTGCTTAATATACGTTTACCATTTGTATTCAATATATTTTCCAATTCTGTTCAACACAACTTAGAAAGCAAATCATTAAGTATAAAGTACGAGTTCGGATAAAAGGCAAAATGAGAGCATAAGTCCAAATGTTTATAGGCAACATTTTCCCCGGGAATTGAGCTCCCGCGGGGCGAACTAACAACTGGATGGATTTGAAAATTTCTTAAAGTTAAATTGGCTTAGCTAAGAGTTCTAGCGAATACTGGAAAGAATAAAAGCTGAACATATTTATTTAATAAAAATAATAGTTATGTTCGACAACTGGTCTAACATTTTACAAATAATTCACTCAATTCATGGTGTTCAGTAATTTTATCAATTTCACAAAAGAAAGTAAGTATTACATATGATTAAGATATATTAATGTAGGTATACCCTGTCGATTAATTGTCGAAATCATACAATACGCACATAATTACGATTTTATGATGAAAGGCTACAACTCAGTATTTCTTTATTATTTGACATTGATTTAGTAAACACTAGCTTTCGCCAGCGGCTTCGCCCGCGTGGACCCTAGGGAAATGTTTAGTGGGATAAAAAGTATCCTATTATCAAAGTCAGCTAACACCCTATCTGTACACCAAATTTCATCAAAATCCGTTCAGTAGTTTCGGCGTGATTGACGTACAAACATCCAAACATCCAAACAAAGAAATTTTCACATTTATAATATTAATAGGATAAGTGTCAAACGCATTGTGTATAATATTTTTAACAGTAGTATTTATAATATTTTATTATTAACCTAATTTATTTTTAAGCACTATATAAATGATAATTTTCTGCATCTCTCAATTTCATTAATAGTGGCAAAAAATGTTTGTTCAAAGTATTTATAAAACTATTAAGAGGTGGCGTTAAGTCAATAAGCTGTGCCTGTCTAGCGCATGCACCCAGCAATAAGACGCAAACTATTATATCGATTCAAAAGTACCGAAAAAAAAATTCATAACTTTTGTTTTTTCTCTCAATAAAATAACACACGTTTTAATTATAACAGAACAGTATTAAATTATTTTGAAGTTAAATTTTTCAGACACTATTTCTTTGTACATAACCATAAAAATTTATGATTTAGGTTTACGCGCACCCTTAAGATACCTGAAGTACATTTTAAAGTGAAGACTTTCAGCGTGTATAGAACCACTTCGACAAAACAACTATTAGTTTAGGTATAATCTATTTAAATGATAGATGAAAACTATCGTAGGTTAAGTTACAATAAGTAATTCTAGATAATTGAATTTTCACAATTTAACATAAAAAATGCCTTTAAATTAAGAAAAGCCGTCGAGTATTTCAAACGTCATACAACATATGGAATGCTAGACTCGTGGGTTGTACTTATACAATTTATGTCAGTAAATAAACAAAATATACAGCTTCTACGTGGGTTAATAAAAACTAGAGCTGTATTCCACCTGCAAAATGAAATAAGAAAATTAAACTATATTTCTTCTTTATGTATGAAAACACTTAAGATAAAGTGTAACTTTTTCTTTTGAAACTTATGGCGGTGGTGGAGTAGACTGTCTAACAATTTATATATGAACGTAGCTTTGTTCATTTTATAAATAGATATTATTTTAAAACAATAACTTTTCCCCTTTTTCCCGAGGCTTTAACCTAACGAATTACTAACAATTACACAACATCATGTGTTATCATAATCTAGATATCTAAAAGGTAAACCTGATGACTATTTCAACATACAGACAAACTTAATAAAAATATAGGTCTTTTTAGGATTCCGTAGTAAACAAGGATCCCTTATAGTTCGCCATGTCAGTCTGTCCGTCCGTCCGTCCGTAGTTCAGCTCAAAAACTATTGGTGCAAGATAATTGTAATTTGACATGAGTATACAAGTTAAGTAAAATTTTGAAAACAAAACATTTTAAGGTACCACACCTACGTGTAACAAGGGAATAAGAATTTTTTTAAGGTCCCCATAATGTAGAGCATCGTCGGATAGGTCTTTTAAAATATTAGGGGCCCGTCGTTTTTCGATTTAATCAACCATTTATAACTGATTAAACTTTAAACAGTTAATTTTCGTTACAATGAAGTGTCCCCACTCCCTACTAACTAAGCGGTCGTTGGTAAAAGTTCAAACATTACGGCAGTAGTAGCACAAAGTAAAAAGGAAAGCACAGTTAAGTTTACGATTAATAATCAAGCAATTGTATTTAACTCTTAAATTTCGAACCACACCATAGAAAACAATAAAGGTAATTTTTTCACTTTTTTATGGATAATGGTACAGAACCTTTCACCTCCTGACTCGCACCTGGCCGGTTTTATTATCTTGTGTGGTTTAGTGTGCTCGTAGTAAAATGTAGTAGGTTCGAAATTATACCAAATAACACAATTTTTATTATTATTTCGAAAGTAACTTTTACATGTTTCTAAACATATTTTTAAATATACATAAATTAATGTGGTGGAGTCATCTAGGGGCACGGAAGTGTCTCCGCCAAGTCAAGCAAAAAAGTAAAAGGGCCCGCGGCCTTACGGCCTTACCATCCTTTTCTAGAAGCCATTCGGGCCATTTTTGAACCCCAATTAATTCGTTGTAGAGTACACTCGAAGCCTAAATTTTCAGTTCACAAGAAGGTATCACATAACAAGACACATTTCCAAATCGCATTAAATTTTAACTAGTACCACTGACTGACTCTCATAAAGCATCAAAAATCTAAGGTACTTCTAACAGACCCACGTGCTTCAAAATTTGAACATTGTTATAATTTTGCCTACAAAGTAAGGAAAAAATTTACAGTATGAAATTTTTGTGCCCTCTTTATATTTTTGTTTTCTTTCTTCTATTATAAATGGCTTATCTGCGCGTTTCGCACAATTCTGTCAATGTCAAGTGGATAAATTAATTTCTACGAACTAAAATGAAATTAATTAATGATGGCGATGAATCTTATCGAATGAGAATTTTACAAACATTTAGGAATAGGAGAAGCTTTGGAAAAGCTATTTATATTTAGACATAATCATGCATACCATATTTTTATAAATCTATGTGGTATACAAATAGACCAACGAACGGCCAACATAGGTATAATGATCGATACATAAGGCAAGGGCTAAGTCGATTTTCCAGTATTTGGTCCACATTGTAAAGTAGTTCGGTGGCGTAGTGGAAAAGCGCCACAGCCTGCGATCGTTGTTGTTAAGCAACTTTCGCAAAGGTCAGTCACGGGATGGGCGACCAAAAAATTATTATCTTGAGCTACTCCGTCCTTCGGAAGGCACGTTAAACCATTGGTCCCGGCTGCATTTGCAGTCGTTAATAACCTCCAATCTGCATTTGCCAGCGTGGAGAGTCATGTGCCATCCTCCTTAACCATAAGGATGGCCTGAGCCCCTGCAGTAGAGATGTAAGGAACTAATGATGATGATGAAGCATTTTCACTTTCCAAAACGACATCTCTAACCTGTCTAATCATTAAGTATTCCCAAATCTATGACAACTTTGGATCGTTGCTCTCAGAGAAAGATAGTTACAGAATTAATCGACTTGGTTTACATTGATTTTGTAACTTTTTACGGCAAAAGAATTGCGTTGTGAGACTTGTGCATTTTTGTACATGTTATGTTTTTGATGGCATATAATATTCAGCACGATAACGTTCAGCAATAGTAAATTCTATTAGCCTAAAAAATAAGCAAAACGTAACTTCGGTGTGTAACTTGCTGTTACAAAAACTCCGCTCAGCCTCTTTGAATGATTGCGCACTTTGTATTTACCAATATGAAATGGCATTCCATATTTTTTCATGGAACGTTTGTTAGTCGTTCATAACACTTGAAATCGTTCAGAAATCGACATTCAAAATGCGACAAAGTCATCCTAGCTACTGAGAGTGTTATTCGACTTATAATGTAAGAGGCAAACTTTGACAGCCTCGCATTTGAATGTTTACACACATCTACGGAAGGCGAATAAGATTGAGAGAAAAAGCTTCTAAAATATTTTTTTGTGTAAAATCGATATTTGTTTTTAATGAAACATGACATAAAAATTACGATATTGCCGATACCCTTATCTTCACTCAGAATTTTTTAAAACAATATTGATGTCAAAAATTATAAATTAATATTATATTAACTTAACAAAAATCATAGAAAAACAAAATGCGCGATCTTTTGTTTTCTTCTATGATATAATCATGTCGTCTGAGTAATTATTTATTTGCCAGAATGCTTCCAGTTAGTTTGTTATAAACAAAACTGCTAATCGATTTAAATTAAATAGTATTAAAATAAACATAGAATAGGATATAGACAAAAAACCTGAATATCGCTCTATAGAAGTCCTGTAATGTATGGATATAGGATGACTAGTTAGGAAGATCTTCTTTGCTTATGTAAATTTACCCTTTGAAGTTTTATATTTTTGATTGACATATTCCTATTTTAAATTTATATTCAAAAGTTTCCTTTACCACTTACTTATCACTGGAGGGCTGCAATAAAATTCCTGCACCGTTTTCTCGCTAAAGCTTAATTGGTTTGGATTCCCCTCATCTTCACTTAAAACTCCCATAAAATATCTTATCTGTAACTTAATTTATAAATAGTTTTACAAATTTCAGAAAAAGAAGTACCGACTAAGTTTGAGCCGGACAAAGGGTTCCGCACAATTATCTATGAAAAACGCTTTTAAAAAAAATATTGCGTTTGTTCTCTGAGATCCCGAGGGAAACATTTTTGTAGCGGCAACGGCGAATACATCATCTGTGAAAATTTCAACTGGCTAACTGAAGCGGTTTATGAGATCCAGCCTGGTGACAGACGGATGGACTACGAAGTCATAGGCTCCCGTTTTGCCCTTTAGATACGGGATCTTAAAATGAACTAATAATAACGGGTAATGTGATTAATATGTGTATCGATAAAACTGTGATATCTGGAGCTGTTATCATTTTAACAGACATTGCAGAACTTGTTACGTCGACGATGGTCCCAAACGTTGTTCAATAAACCAGACAATACACGTACTTACGTTACAACAATTGTGACGTTTCATTATAAATGTATTGTATCATTGTAAATACTTACTTATAATACACTTACAGAGCCTGGTTGGGATCTTGCTTGTGTAAGAGAAAATTAAATTGTTATAATGTAATATTTACATTGGCTCCTTTTAGAGGAAGTATATTACAAAAAATTACCAGACAGGAGCGAATCCCCACAAATAGTCAATTTTAAAAACCATATAATACCTACTTATAATTAATTTCCCTTTACTAGTAAAGACTTTACTAGTGATCCTTTAGTGTAAACTACTTTTTGATTTTTTCATAAATTTAAGCTTAATGACTTCGCATATCAAGGAAATTACTTTTTGTCTATTTTAATAACTTCAAAACAATTCATCTTAGAATTATAAAAATAAAACTAGCTTTCAGCTAACGTCTTCGCCCACATGGTCTTGTAAACATACTATCTGACATAGTGATATAACCCATATTGATCTATCCTATAGAATCTGTTTTTTCATTTTAATATGTAGAACCCTAAAAACCAACCTATGTTAAATTACAAACTGTGACATTAGGGTATGTAATATACTTAAGTAAATTGTCGAAGTAAATACAAATAATAATTTATTATAAAAAAAATAGTCAACTTTCGAAATATTAAGATATTCTTATTATTAACATTATCAAAATGGTTTCCAACGCCAGATCGAATGCTAAATTATCAAATATAAAATAATCGACTACTTTATATCGAAAAGTCATGTCAAAATTGGTGAACACTTAAAATACCGAATATACAAATAAAATACCCTTAATGAAATCGAATAATATTCACAAAAACTTGCCCACGAAATTGAACCATTCGTGTAGCAATTCAGTTTTACATTAGTACAATAACGCATTAGACTGATTGCAATATCGCACAATCCATATTACTTTTATGAAAATGACACAAGCACATATATATTTCAAACAATCACTTACATAAAGTCGCAGTTATTATGTGTCAATATAACATAATACTCTTAATAACTATATTGTAACTACACATATATAATTTTCCAGGAATAAATTAATGCTGTAATCAATATATTAATGCTGTAAACATTAATTTATCCAAGAAGCTTAATACATAAGCTTGGATTTAACGTCTTATTGAACCTCAGATTATATATTCAGTGACTTCTTCATACATATGTAAATCAAAGAAGTTCATCTTCTCCTTAAACTGTTGTCTTTTAACTGAGTTGCCAACCGCCCTGTTTTATCTGGACATGTACTAGTTTTACGAAATTATCAATTTTATTATAAGGCTTTATGCTAATTAAACATATGATCAATTGTTTGAAAAAAAAATGAAACAAAAAATTCATTATTTGTCTGGATAGAAAAAATCACAAAGATAAATTAAACTCTAAATAGGTTTTTTGGATCCCGTTTTCGGCTAGTATATTTTATCATAACTATATAAAAATATATCCAAAAAAATAAGCTCACATTCTATAATCTAACTATAGCTAAATCACACTCTAAAAAGTTTGAAACTAGAAATTTATTTTATAGCTAACCGCTATTAAATATTTTTTTTTGTTTGAAAATATAGAACGCGATTTAGCTGTAGTAGGGATTTAATTTTTGAACTTAATTTTTTATTTAATTAGTTATTTTTAAATTAAACCTTTCATTTTATACCTACACGGAATGATTGAATGATATATTTGTTAAATATAATTCTACTTTATGATCTCTAGAGAGCGCTGTTGCAAATTTAATATAACGTCACATAGCCGACAACTAAGACGCTTCTAGTGATACCTCATTTATCCAGTTACGATGAGTAGTTTCGAAGTTATAAGGGAACAGATGAACATTCTTACATACATAAATACTGGCGAAAATCATAATCCTCTTTTCCGCTTCGACGTAGTTGATATAATCTAAAATTATGAAAAGAATTTTATTATTATTGATATTATTAATCAATTTTGCATTCAAATGCAATACTAAAAATATTCTTAATGAAAAATACTTAAATAATCCACTCTGTCCCTGGCACTCTGAGATTGGACTCGAACCCATGACCGAAAAATAAGTTTGTTATTGGACAAGGCTAATATAGTGTTAACGAATTCTTAAATGACAAATTTAAATGATAAATCTTATTGTATTTTTTAATAATTTTATATATTTCAATCGACATATAAACATAATAATATTTTTTACTGATTAATTGTAATTGACATTTTTTTTATTGTAATAATTTTGCACACCAAGTGGTGAAATACGGAATAAGTTTGACATTAATTGTGTATCATTTGCAAATAAATGATTTGATTTGATTTGACCTTTCGTAATCCGGGCGATGCTCTAACTTTGCACTTCTTACTTTTTCACTACTACAGAGCGTATTTCCATCAATGTTCAGGAAATCCACCCAAGCAGCTCAAAACAAATTTTGAAAGAGATAAAAATTTTGTTTTAATTATTATAATTGATCAAATTTTTTTTTTAAATGCTATAGTGAAAAATATTCTTGATGAAATAAGTAGAGGTACAAGAGGGCCTGAAGCAGCGTCCTGGGTTTCAAGTAGAGTCGTGGTTTTTAAGGCGATAAAGTATAAAGATCACACGGTGCTTTTAAAGCTCAGGAGTTATTTATTAACCGACTTCAAAGGCAAAAAGGAGGAGGTTAAATATTCGACGGTTTTGTTTTTTTTATGTATGTTCACCGAGATTTTCCGTGAATCGCTGAATTATTTCCAAAATTATTTTTTTATTCAACAGCTCAATGACCCGTTTTTATAAATTTATCGAAATTATATAAGTAGTTTTCCTTACATAACGAAACAAAATATGCTTTCCAACAGATATCACCTAAATATTTAGATGATATGTGAAAAAAAAAAAAGATTGCATATTTTGCATTTATTTAAAACCCGAAAGGAAGATTTTCTATGTTCAACGGGTATGTACATTTTTATGTAGTAGGTATGTTCACCGATTTCTTCTTGAATTCTCAACCGAAAGAATTTTATAATCGGTACAATAGTTTCGAAGTTCGGACCCTATCCAATGCATCAATTAGATCTTTCCTCTTTATAAAATAAATAAACAAAATATCCATTCCTAAGACTTTATTTTTAGTGTTACGTATTATATGAAAAATATCAATATCAGTAAATAGCATGACACATTTTTTCGTAGCTTTTCTATAAGTTATTAATTAGATGATAGCCGCTTAACTTCAATAGCAGTTTCTTAATAAGTCGCTCTTGAGATAAGCATTATTTATCACATTTTTAAAATTTCAAGTCGGATGTATTTAAAAGAACCTTGTTTTAAATACTAAATTACCTGTATTATTACTGCGTCCTGTTTTCAAACTTAACTTAAAATCTTAGTTTCCTGTTTTTAAACTGAACTCAACTTAAAATCTTAGTTTATTTTTCTTTCCTCTTATACAACACAAAAATAGCTTTACACGTATTTGGTTAAATCTTCATTACGACAGATGTCGCGGAGCTCAGTGTCTTAGAAAATAATTGTCTTCGAGGAGACTTAGCTCTGCGACAAAATTTATCAATATGTGGGCCCCCGCTGAAGCGTAGAATCTTTTATTGTACCTAAAACCTTGAAATACTGTGGTATCAATGATTTTTTGTTGATAAACAGGAAACTATTTCTAGATTATTATTATTCCTAACACTTACATAAGAGTACTGTAATTTCGTTATATTTTTGAAGCATTTTTCATTAAGAAGTCTAGCATTGTGAATGCGAAATTAACCAAATATAATAGTTAGAACAAATTTTCATCTATATCGTAAGTTTCAATATTTGTAAAAATATTTCTTTCGGCTGTTTGGGTGGATGCCTGAACATTGATAAGAATACGCTCTGTACTAGCAAAAAGTAACAAGTGCTCGAAAAAATTGTCAGTCTTGTTAGGTCCTGGGTAGCTCAATGGTTAGAGCCGTCACCCGGACTGCGAAAGGTCATGGGTTCGAATCCAATCCCGGGCTGTCAGGGACCAAGTGGATTTTTTAAGCATTTTACATTAAGAATATCTGAGATGTCACTAAATTGAAATGTTATTACCGTAGTCCGGCCAAAGTTATTTACTTAGTACGCATACGTAAATTTCGTTGATCATGTTGAATATTACTATCGAATGTCAGTCATCAAAGGAGGCATTCGATCTAAAGATATGTATATATCGAATGTCAAGAGACTCATGTGAACTCGACTGAACTATTTGGAAACATCACTAAAGATAAATAACGACGGGTTAATAACGAGTTAAACTTAGGAACGACATATATCTGGCAAAATGCAGTAGAATATATTGTAGAGTAAACAAAGAAAACGCAAATTTTTCCCATACACAAGAATACCTAAGAAAAATAATACACTAGACATGAGAGCTTATTCTGTGCGTCAGCGAATGACAATTCAAAAATGTCAAATCATTCTTATAACTCCGTAAAAACCATAATCGTGAAGACTCTATGTATCAGAGGCAGCGTCGGGTTCTAACTCAGAGAAAGGCTTTTCCATGGAATACTATTAAGTTTCGAAAGCAGAAAAAAATTCATTTTCGAAGAAGCAGAGAAGGCCTACGGGGTCGTCAACCCTAGACGGAAGAGTCGAGAGTCAAAAAGCCACTCAAAGATTTCGTTTTAATGTTATTTTAATTCCTATTTGCAAATTTTATTAATTAACGATTTCAAAATCTATCATCATAGTTAATAAATATATCTCAATAGTATTACACTATAGAAACTTAACTATGGATCACGATTCGAAGGGTTTTCCCAGTAAAATATTTATATATCGAAATGGCTGCAAGTGTAAGATACACTAGACTGCACGTTATTTTTTTATTAATATGTCATTACCAAACCATGTTTTTAATTTAGCTGAAATACTTAACTATTGCTAAAATTTGTTATAACGATCATTAATCATTTAACTTTAATAAAATTATTCCGCGTAATTCGAAACTGTGGTTATTAAATATAAAGTTAGCAAGGTTTTGAAACCTCAGGAATGCTATCCTTATCTATACGTAAGAAATACAGTTATAGCAATTCAGATATGCGTACCCACGTTGTTACATATAATATAAAGGCAACATACTGTAAACAACCGGCGGTTCACGAACAAAAAAAAAATCGCATTCATTGTATCATTTAAAATTCATGAGCTACGTTATGAATAATGATGAAGTTAAATCCGCGTTATATCGTGGTGTAATTAGGTCGGTTCAGCAGTTTGTTTCCTGATAAAATTAGAGTAATTACCGCACGATGACAAAAGGTATGGCTTATACAATAAATCCCTGGACGGTAGCGAATACGAAAGGTAGTGGAACAATATTGAAAGGGAAACGGTTATTGTGTGCCGTCCAGAGGGTCCCGGGGAGCTGTATTATCTCCAATAACGATACCCGCTACCGACTCCAGCTGGAACTCTCCAATGGGAATATTCAAAACAACATTCTGATACTTTTCCGTATAAAATTTTGGTCTGTTATATCTAAATTTGGCATAACAAAAATTAATACGTTATACCTTAATGAAACTACGTTTATGACTTTTTACTGACGGTGCGCGAAATATTTTCAACTGAAAACGTACGATGAATAATAATCGAAAAAAAACTAGATGGAGTAAAAATTTGTAGTCAGGGTACAAAATTTATCATTGTGTATGTGTTGATGAGACTTTCACGTTTTTCTCTCATGTTTTAACCTGCTAACATCAGATAAAAAAGTATGTTCATAAACTCGTTGCTATTTATGATATACCCACATTAACCCCTATACACGGAGGTCGATAACCGTTTTTCGTTAATATACCGACAGTTTATTCTGTACATTAAATAAACATGAGAATGTTAATTAATAATAAAATAAAAATTAAATCATTGATTTTACAATGTAAATATGAAATTGAAAAAAACTTTTTATTCCTAAATGATGTTCTATTACCGATACTAAGCCGTAGAAAAAATATCGTGCACTGAAAACAAATTTTCCTATGAAGACTATAATCAATGAATAGTAGTTAAAAATTCCATTTTAAAAGAACAGCAGCGTAATAGTAATCTGTAGCGACAGCTAAATGTATCATTTAATCTTTTCACCCTAATAATAAATAAAACCCCATTTAATTATATTATTGGAATAACAGCAAATTTGAATAAGAAAACTACTTTGTTTGATGAAAATCTGAAAAAAATAAAGACTCCAAGGTAATAAAATTTTAAATAACGTTTTAAAAGTATAGAAGTGTCATCTAGTGATCAGTAGCTGAACTAAATGTAACATTTTCGTATACTTAACAAATATAATAGGTTTAAGAATATTTTGTATAATAATTTCAGCCCTGAACTACTTCTGTACTAAACATCATCTAATGGTTATGTTTCCTTTGTTTATTTGCTATAGGTACATGTTATAACAACCTGTAATTAAAGCAGCACTATTGTAAGTTACTGATGTAAGCTTTACTGTTACACGATTGTGGTGTATGTCTTGTTAGTTGTTCTTAAATAAATAAATATAACATTTCCATTAAATATTAGCGACAACGATTGTACCGTCTTTAATTAATTATAGCATTATTTAATGTAGCGAATACATGTTGAATCGTTAAATAATAGATTTAAAAATGGAATATAATTACAATGACAAATTGAAACTGTACCTAAATAATAAAAAAAAGTATACCTATATGAATGAATGTACTATGTTTAAGGTTTATAAATTAAGTAAATACGATAAATAAAATATTTATTCAATTAATCAATAAATGAATGTATTTTAAACTTATTAATCGTGCTTAAAGTATATTGGATATATAAATAAAATAGCAATTGAATGTAATAATAATAATTAAATAGACCAATTATATTTATAAGTAAAAATGGCAATAGTTGCCCCTCAGTATTGCTGTGCACTTACAGGGCGTCACACAAAATTTATTTATAACATCTATATGACATGTTACTTCCATTGAATAAATTAAAAAAAATGAATTGTATACTAGGGTTTCTATAGTAACGATTTAATGCACCATACGAACTTCCACTCCCATTTTGATCCCTTTATGTGCTTTTTTTCGGGATACGATATAAGATAGACATTTTTTTTTTATAAGATAGACTTAATAAGATAGACTTTTTTTAGAACATTAGATATAAGATAGACTTTTTTTTAGAACAATAAAAGGAGATCAATTTATAAAATTATAATACATGATTTTTACATAACTTTCACCGTTTACACAGCGCACGCAATGAAAGCTTTAAAAAAGTAAAATTTCTCACGTTTTTTCAACATTTTTCATTGCTGCTCCACTCCTATAAGCCATAGCGTGATATAGACTATAGCCTTTCTCGATAAAGGACTATTCAACACAAAAAAACAATTCCATACGTTCCAGTAGTTCCTGAGATGATAGAATTCCATCAAACAAAATCTTCAGATAAATAGTTATATTGTTAATTAAATATATAAATAACAATATACGACATTAATTTATGCACAAATGATTAGTACTCAAGATTCTAAAATATACAAATGCTAAAGACTCGCCCGGTTATATTATTATATTTGATCAATTTTACATTCAGAATGCTATACTGGAAAATATTTTTAATTAAAAATACTTCAAATCCCATCTCATAGTACCGGGGACAAAGTGGATTTTTTAAGTTTCTTTCATTAAGAATACACACCCGGTCTTTACTGTAAATAACTTTGTAACCTTTTTCCACATGAGAGTCCTTTTCGACAGAAAAGCTGTTCGCGTTGGGAATTTTCACACTCCTGTATTACTTCTTATAAATATTAATATGGCAGTTAGTTTACACTCGAAGAAATCTAGGTGAAACATAAAAAAAAACTGTAACTATAATAAGGTTCAGTTTCGAATTGTATCGTCTATATATAAATTAATTTAATAATTAATTTGCGGTGAAAACCATCGACACATTATGATCATCGCAGCCAACTGGTTAAAACAGACATTTAATAGCTGTTTTCGAGTTAATAATTTTGACTAGCAAAACGCTGAATAAGTCCTCGTATTATATGTCGATGATTTTGGAAAAAAATATCTATTATATTTAATTATTTTGTTATGTATCAAATTTTTAATAATAACTCCCTATTCAATTAAAAAAAAATCCTTTATTATGTGCTATTATTCTAATTTTTCCTGAAGTAAAAATTAGTAAAATAAAACTTTCTTAAGGTAACTAACAGTTCCTGAATATAGGCGTATTCAAATTGATAATAAATCAAAAATTATTTCGACTCGTCTTATTCTAAGTAACATACGGTATCATTATTAGTCTTATTGTTAAATAAGATGCAAGACGCGACAGGAAAATATGAATACTATCCAGCTTTAAGCTCACTAATGTTAGCAACTCTAGCCTCCTGACTATTTGTGGTGACAAAGCTAATAATAATTCCAGCTCAACTGCAGCCTGTGACCGCAGTTTGTGCAATATTGGTAAAACGTCAATGCTCTTCTCAGAGTATCACCAAACATCTATATTCTCTGACCTAGCACTATCAAATTGACACACTTTCCGAGTTAGTGAATTTTGTTTCTATTTTGCGAAAGGTTTGTCGTGACTTTTTCTGCAGATCTGCTAGAATGAATTTACTTATTCAGCATTTTTGTATAGCAAATTTAAATATAAGTGAATGAAAAAGAAACTTTGCTATTTAGAAAACAAATGTTATTTCGCAGCATTCGTTATTTATATTAATAATAAATATTAAAACTGATATCTTAAAAGTTACGCAGCTCTTTATATTTAATGATATTTTATATGCGAACACAAAAACTACTGAATGGATTTTGATGTTTGATAAACTGATAATTATAAACCCGAATTATCATATAGGCTACTTTTTGTCCTACTACATATTTGGTTCCCTAGAGATACCTAAATATTAAATGAACTAAGTATTATAAAACAACGCAACAATACTATCAAACACATTAAAATAACATAAACGTTAATACATAGTTTACAGGTTCCGTGTCCACATAAGACCACGGTGTTGATTGTTTTTTTTGTTAATTAAAAATTTATGGATAGTGCGCGTCAAAATATTATGTAATAAATCCAAACAAATGATTTCCTTACAATTATTAAAATCAGTCCCGTACTTTCTTAACGAATCCGAAGTTGTCAATCTGACTTCTTATGCAAACCAACGTTTCGATTAAGCCAGAGAAGCAATTTCCTACAACTTGAAATAACTTATTTTGGGGCATGTAATTAAATTATGAGTATCCCTTTGGCGGGTTTGGTAAGCTTAATAAAAGCGTAATAGTTATATTTTAGGGGTGTGCTTGGTTGCGTAATTACGGCGACTGCGGCCCCTTTATTTGCGCTACAACGCAGAAAACGGAATTATTTAACCTCTAACTCGTGAGCATGTGACCCTTGGAAAATTTACGAAATATCCGAAAACATTCGACGTCGTGCATCTTTAAACAGTAACAAGGAATTATAGGAAGGAGTAATTATAACACGATCACCCTAAAAGCACCCGGCATAATTCAACAATCATGTGTATATGTCGCAGCCAGCTGGTTAAACCAGCCGAATTATTGTATAGCTGTTTTCACTTGTGATTTTCTATAAAGGCTAAATACACGTACTTCTATAATCGGACTATATAGTTGATGTGTGCTATGTATAAAATATTTTCTTTTGAAATGGTCGTTCATATAGGTCTGTGAGGTTATTTTTAATTGTCGTACTGTTAAGTGCAAACATCAAATAATATTTGAACAATGAGGAGCTCGTTGGCGCAGTAATACGATTGTGAAGCAACTTTCGCAATGATCGATCATGGGATGGATGACCAAAAGTTTTCAGTTCATATTTGTATTAGAAACGGCAGTAGAAATAAATCACCTATGAAAATTTCAAGAGTCTAAGATTTACGGTTCATGCGATGAAAGACAGACAAACCGACGTCGAAGTGTTAGTAAAAGAGTTCCGTTATATGGGTATGATATGAAATCCTAAAAAAGAAAGATTATAATTTATACTTTAAAACGCTATTGCACTAATAAATATTCGGAGTAGATAAAAATGCGATGAGGAAATGCAATTAATTGAATAGCCATTGACTTATTTCCCGCAAAATAATGTAGTAAAGTGTGATTTAATAGCATTCCATTACAACTGAATGCATATAAAAACCTAAAAACAGAAGTGGTCGCAAAAAATATTATGCTCAAATATCCTCAAATTATGTCGCTTAGATTATTAGATTTTCAAACTTCGATATGAAACTTTATCGAATACACTTTGGATTTGATGAATAAACTTGTCCAATTAACAAAATGGTAACAGCAAAGTCCATGTCCAATTCAAAACCCCCGAATTGGCAGTATCAATATCGCACAGTATGATGCCCCAATGGCCTTATGTTAAACTTATTTCTATGTAGCATTTGTAGTGGATGTTACATCCAAAAAAAGGGACGTCAAAAAATGAATTGTTATCCTCCATAAATATTATTCTTCCTATAAATACAAAGGGGTATCGAAGCGTTTCGCCCTCCGACCGATATTACTTCCCTCCCGGAGGACACCGCTCCGTGTCAAATTGACTAAATTTATGCAACTGCCAACATCTCAGACCCCACCACATCAAATGTCATAATTTGGAGGGGTGCTCCCATTTGAATAATAGATTAAAGTGCACATAAGGATACTTACAAAATTGAAATCGTGTCATCATAATTCGTAGCCCCTGGTGACTTGCAATTATAGATTCCAACGACGATAGTCATTATTATAGGTTTATGATTCCCTAAGGATGAAGCCCTTAACTCAGCAATATATAAGTATATATAATGATTGAATATTTGTTCCGTGAAGCGAAACAATGAAACAATATTGGAAACAATGATCAAAATACTCATACTACGTATGTTACTAATTGGCCCTCAACAACAATTATTCGTGTATCTTTCAATAGAGCTGTTTGTTATCCTAAAATTATGAAATGTATTTTTATTTTTTAAAGCACAATGCTAAAGGACTGCAACCATATAACTACGCTAATTAGGATCAAACCATTGTTGAAATCATACCCAATTCAGCCAACCACAAAACAGCTTTAAAACACAATCAATTTATCTAAATATTAAATCTAAACGATGCAACTTTCGGATTTTTTAGATGCAAAAGCTCATCAGTTCAAACTATTCCCGCTAGCGAGATTCGTGTCTGTGACTAGTTATTAAGTTATTACTGCAACTGTAATAGACGATGACTGTTTACATAATAAAACAGTAGACTCATCATTTAAGAGCGTAAATGAATGCTTTAACGACTCCGTCACAGAGTAGCCTTTAACCAAGCGAACGAATGACCAGTACGACATAATAATATTACGCAATGCGACACCCAAACTCGGCGCTACTACGCCAACGCTAAAGACCGCCAGTAATAATCCTCATAGCTATACTATCTAGCGTGGCTAAATGATCAATCAAATTACCATTTCTTACTAATAGCCAGCGATAAAGTTGAAGGAAGCCGCCGTGACTCGCCAATGTGACGCTAGTGTCGGATTATGGTAAAAGAAAAATGGAGAGGAGATAAATTATTTGCCAACTGACCTGGCAGTTCTATTTGATAAGAAAACTAACTTAATGAATTCCTCAGAGCTGGAAACATTACATTATCATAAATATCATAAACAACCATTTTAAAATATACACTTATTATTCTATAAAGTTTATTGTAAATGGGAAATGTAATGGTCTAACATTTTGTTATAGATTTGACCTCGACGTTTCATGAGAAACTTTTGCCTAGTACAAGTTATTTGGGTAGCTGTTAAAGGGACAGCGGGCGTAAGGGTCTCATCCCCCTTATATGGAATGTGTCCAAAGTATTCACAGAGTGAGCTTTAATTAATCCTGCACAACATCTTAACTTCAATGTTTAATTTAAACACATGGTCTAATAAACACTGGAGTACATTATTACTTAACTTGTTACCTACCCATATGGAACGAGAGTTATTAAATTTTCACTCGATGAAAGTTTTAGAGAAACATGAAGGTACTATCACTTAATAAATTGTATAAAAGGTTGTTATTCAACAGTAGTTCTGGACGGGAAATATTATTACGGACACCTAAATAATGCTAAATGTGTATCTAGTACTCGTACGAATTACTCCTGAATATCTATTCTACTTCTCCAAATATTAAATTTCGTAAATTTCCGAAAAGTTAATAAAACGCCAAAGAAACGCATTTATCGGTATTTTATGGTGGTAGGACCTGACACTACCTCTGATGCACAGATAATCTTAACAGATATGATTTAAAAATAAATATAAGAACGATTCAAAGTTTTCCGAATTGTTGTTCGACGAAACGAGTCCGATAGAAAATAAGTCCACAGATATATTTAATTCATACGACTTATACTAAAAAATATAAATGTACATGGAAATCCATAAAACTGTGCACAATGAGTAATATGCAAAAGTAGCTTAGGTTAAATTAGTTTTAATTCCATATTGAACGACACGACATTCATTACCAAGACCGGCTTATTTGAAAGACGGTAAATTTAACATTCAGGAAAGTTCTTTTAAAGTGTGGCGATTTTTGAGCCACAAATTGCGTTTATTTCAATTTATAAATTCTATTGCTACACGGTTTTCAAAAAAACCAATTCCCTTTTTAAAGAATTACCTAGTGAATAATCAACGCAAATATTCATCGAAATCCATCCTCAAATAATGGAAATATGGCAGATCGCCTTCTTTGAATTCACTTACCGTAAATTAAATTTGAAACTATACTGAAGATTCATTTTACGCTGGATATAAACTGATAGTAGATAAATTTCTCATGACATTGTGGAATCTTTATATTGTAATCTGGATGCTGTGTCAGTCACCGTCAAAACTACCCGTATTCTGCTATTGAAATCTTTGAGAGACATTGGATACTCACTCTTTTTTAACATCATGCTCATCTAATATAAATACTTCATATATAAGGAGAAGGAAATCTAGACATAAGATAGATAGACAAATACTTGATTGCACACAATAATAACAATTAACAAAGCATAATGTGTCAGAATTGCACGTCATTAAATTTGAAACTTTGGATTTCAAGTAGATAAAACGCACAAAGTATTTTATAATTAAATTGTTATACCGATCATCCGTTATCCACTTGCGACCAAACGTATATTCAATCACTCGTACCCTAAAAACTGTTGAACGGCATGTCTGGTGGAGTGTATTGTTTATGCAAAGGGTGAGGGATAAAATTTCGGCTGCTCATCTCGTTGGGATGCTACTCCCTCAAGTTTTTTCTCCCTAATTGCTCCAGGGTGTGTTCACCCCATTATTTGTTTTGGAACGTTTTAGAAGACAGAAATCTATTGTCTCTCAAGATTGTTTATTTAAACAGACAATAATATATATGACTGACTGCATAAACGATTTATCATTGACTGGCAGAACAGAATAATTTGGTATAAAACTATTAATTATAAAGGTATAATTGATAGTGTCAATTAGATCGATACCTATAATAGTTGTGGGTAGAGATTGTGAGCGAAATAAAAGAGGCTGATAAAACATTTATAAGTCTGTAGGTATACTCATCAGCTCTTCAGGTTATACAAATCAGTCAAATTTCTCCACTTCATTTTAAACCTCAAAGTATTAAGGTCATAAAAAGCTAATCCCATAAGAACAACATGTACAAAAAAGCACAAGTCTCACAACGCAATTCTGCTGCCGAAAAAAGTTATGAAATCAACCTAAAACCAAGTTGATTAATTCTGTGAGAGCAGCTATCCAACTTTGTCATAGATTTAGGAATACTTGGCTTTAAATCAAATACTAAAATATAGAATAAAATAAACATTTTAGGGGACTCTCATACAACGAACGTAATTTTTATGCCATTTTTAGATACGGAGTCCTTCGTATGCGAGTCTGTCTCACACTTGGCCTGTTTTTATATAATACTCGTACCATCATCATATTACAATTGTGCCTATTGAAACATAGTCATTTCGTACGTAGTTATCTTGCTTTCTAGACTTCTCATTATAGTAGCAAAGTTTTCCCGGTTTGAGTTGCATGCTCGGGTATGAAATATAAGACACAATTGTTACGAACACTCAAAATTTTCATGTTAAAAACTAATAGAGAACAAGACGAAATTCAATTCATACTTATACGAAGTATATGTAACTTTTGTAATAAGCATGCTATTTAATATATAGAAAAATAATCGAATAAAAAAATATGGATATACCTCGGAACAAATCCGTGTTGGTACATTTGTTGTCTCAGATACTCATCCTCTTATAGTAGTCATATATTACAGTGACTTATCCATATTGGTTTTGATTAAATATTAATCATGTGAATCAATACTGTATTTGATTTTTGATTCAGTTACGGTTACGCTTAGGTATATGTAGTTGGTTACGTTTAAGTAAGGAAGTAAAACTCAAAAATGAAACTACAAAACTATTTTCTATAATGTAACAGTCAGATCTAACAGTGTATTAGGACTGTCATTTGGCCCTATAATCCAGACTTTATGACATAAACTCCACTTATTCACCCTAAAAGCGTTCCGCATCGTGTAGAACGAAAAACCTATAGAAAGCTACATCGACCAAATACAACTGCATAAACCAAACATATAAAGGAAATCAGATTAACACGTGAATAGATGGCTTGCATTGAGCACTTCATTTACTTAATCACTTTGATTTAATCACATAAACACAATCACTCCATTTCTTTTATCACTTTTTAGACTTTCAGCCGACTTCAAAAGTGAAAAGTGCAAAATCTTAACAGAATATTCTCAATAAATTATTTTTTGTGTGTTTCATAAGTCAAATTTAAGTAAGTGTTAACAACTGGTAATTTAAAAAAAAAGGAAAACCTGTATAAGTGAAGTTTGAGTACAGTTTGAGATGTACTTAACTAAATTCTGAATTCAGAAACTGGGTGTTAGTATCTCTGACCTCGTATATAAAAAAATCTTCAAAAAATAAAACAGATTTTTTCTTTTTTTCTAAAACTCATTCGGATTAAAAGTTAAAGTCAGTCTATAAATATAAAAATCGCCGAAATGTACGCGTATATCTTCAGAATTGGGTATTGCATTAAGTGACATAATTCTTATATAGTATTTGTCATTGTCAGAAGGTTTGTTTAGAGATCATATCAAGACCATTTTCTAAAAAAACGGTTACATTTCGGCGAGTGTGCATCGGAATTACACGACTTAATTCCGTCATCCCCTTTCCACTATCGTACAACCAGGAGTACTGGGAATCGTCATCGCTTTACTGTGGAGATTCCACAAACTCGCACCAAGCGATACGCCTCTACATTCACTTTCGGCTCGCTGTTTCCGGACAAATACAATCTAGGACTCTTCAAGTCAAGAGTGAGATCTATGGTCAAGTGCTTGCCTATCTAAAATAATAAAAAAAAGTATGAAGTCGAGGCAGCTAGGTTATAGTCAAGCCCAAGATGTCCAAGTATCAAGCTATTAATGTTTAATGACAATCTAATGGCTCGCATACCGTGTTCAAGATGTCGTCGTCTCTGAGATCCTAGATTCGATTTCAATGTACCTATATGTATTCTATATTGTCTCGCTCAGGTCTGGCTCTTATGGTACCATCATTGTTTCGGATTTTCATAACACAATTGCTAAAAGCTACTTAATATGAAATCTAAGCAACTTACGTATATGATGAGTCAAACACTTTTCATAAGTAAAATAGAATAGGTACATTATTTGTCGTATAACTATATCATATAAAATATTTTCGCTTTCTGGTTTAAGTTGAGAATCTCAAGTAGGTATAGAATAAAACAACTATTTTGTCTCCTGTCTGCAAATAAGGTTTATGTTCGCACCAATTGCTAGTCGGTATTTTATAGACCTCTTGAGAAAATCCGTTTGTGCAGACGACTCTGGGCAACGGCAGACAGCAGAAATCGGCTTTTTCGATTCCCTAATATTTATATCATATTTTACGCTATTCTATTTATGTTATTAAATAATGAAATTTACATTTTAAATCATGTTGAATCTTCACAAGACGATCGTGTCCTCTTAGTATTAAATTTAAATGCTTTTTGAATTTTTCGGTGTTAACACTTTATAAATAAAATATTGTATTTTTTACACGGAAATCTGCTTCCGAAGACATAAAATTATATTTAAATCTCATGATTTCGTTCAGTTCACTGTGTTATATTTTCGGCGACTCTATAACGATCTTTTATAGCATCAAAAGGAAATTTATAATGAAGAATAATAAATACGAAGGTTTTGATCACAGATACACATAAACTATGTTATGATTTTTTTTTTAAGTAACCAATATTTACAATGTAAATTGTTTAATTTATTTATTTATTTATTTATTTATTCAACAAAGTTTCAACAGCAGTTATTTCTATACAAAAATAAGTATGCAGCATTGACGCCAATTATAGAAACTTATTATGTTTACAAAGCTTAATAATTATATAATCATAATGAGGGCAGTTGACAAAGAAAATATATGTATTAGACAAAAATATACATATTTATAAATTATATCGCACGACAAATATGGTGTATGTATGTATGTGTGTGTGCATGTGTGTGTATGGATGAGTATGTGTTTAAATAAAGTATGCGTAACTAGAACTTCAATTCATAATTACATAATTACGTAATTAACTCTAAAGACGGGGCCGAGTTGAACACACGGCGACCGCGTGTCGAGTGGGTAAGGCAGGCAAAGATACCTACGGTACAGAGGCACATTCAACTGTCTGGCTTACATGGCGCAAATAACAACAACTCAAACAGACAATGGCTCGTTAAGAATTATTAATTAAATCAACTCGATTAGGTATAAATAATAATAATCATAACAATAATAATAACAATCATAATAACAAAAAACAATAATAGTAATAGAATTAATTATCATCTCAATTAATGACGATCCACACTGATAGACTTGACCAAAGCAGCCCTAAATGCATTTCTGGACATAGAGAAAAGGTCAATTCCGGAAAAGCATTTATTGTAAGTTCTAGGTAACCTGACTGTCACGTCATTAGCCTCATAGTTTGTTCTTACAATGGGTATATGTCATAGTTCCGTGTGTTGCGACCGTTTCGTTGGTGCATTCAAAGACACCATTCTGTTAATTAACCCGATGCAATCTAATTGTCCCGAATAGATATCGTAAAGAGTAAGCATATCTCTTATACGACGCCTGTCCCTAAGACTAACGAGACTGTGCTTACTACAGGACTCCTCGTAACTACTTGAGATATAGTTGAGTCTGAAATTCAAGTATTTAACGAACTTCATTTGTAGTCTTTCAAGAGCGTGTTCGTGCGTGACATATTTTGGATTCCAGACAACACTACAATATTCAAGGATAGACTGGACTTACGCATAATATAATTGATGATTAAACGAACTTACACTATGTGAAGTTCAATCACAATTATGCGAAGTCTTCGTCCGAAGAGATTAGCATATAACAACACGTAGTATCGCCCAGTGGATCGCCAAACACGCACTATATTGAGAATATTTTCATATTTAATTTTAATTTTTTTTTCGGGTAGTCACAACCTCGTCCCCGCGCCATATCTGCTTTTGAATCATTTGTTTAGAGAGTATATTTTACTTTACGACACTTAATGGGTCTTTTTGGGAGGGAGGGATGCTAATCTCTTCGGACGAAGACTTCGCATAATTGTGATTGAACTTCACATAGTGTAAGTTCGTTTAATCATCAATTATACTTGTCTTCGTCCTCGAGATTAGCATATAACAACACGTAGATTTTTAGAGCAGTGTCGGAAAGTATATAACACTTGTTGATAATATTTTAAAATAAAATTATTGAAGCAATATAATCATAAATTTTATTTAAATATTACAAAAGAAAATGGAAGATACTCTTATCATTAATTTATGATTTTACATAACTAATCATTTGTATCTCATGTTAATGAATTATTTATTATTGCTTTCGTAAAACAATCATTTGTATCCTTATTATTGTCAATAGTGGATCTATTATAATATTTAAAAAAAGTATTGGAGGAACCACTCCAACCCGCTGTGTTCCTTATGGTATCTATAGTAAGGCCTAGTCTAAACGCTGCAGACGTAGCTGCATGTCGAGTGCTGTGTGCACTAAATATTGAGGTATCAATCCCACTTTCAAATAAAACATTTTTAATCCATTTACTCTGAGTCTGTGTAGAAGTAGCTTTATAAGGTTTTTTGCAAGAAATAAACAGATTTTTAACATTGTTTCGAAGATTTTTAGTTTTATTAATGTAAGTTAACAGCGTTTTCACTGGACAAATTTGTACTTTTTCACTGAAAAACGGTAAACATAGCAATGGTTGCAGGGAGCCCCTTTTAGAAGTTTTGATTTGGTCAGGAATTTTAATATATACTTTATCGTGAAAAATTTCGATATTTTCGATCAGTATTTTAGAAAAGGTTTGAACCCGGTGTGCTGTTGTTAATGCCAACAAGGTAATTAACTTTTTTGAGACTATATCTAAAGGCATATCTTCATTGGGATACCAATTTCCTAAGAAATCCAGTACGATAGACGTATCCCATGTGATATTGTACCGAGGCAATGGAGGGCGAAGACGATATACTCCTTTCAGGAATCTTTTGATTCTGTCATCGTTACTCATAGTATGACCTACAATCAAAGCCAGTGCTGATCTGCAACTATTAACAGTGCTATAATTGGCACCATCGTTAAATAATTTTGTTAAAAAATAAATAATGATTGGGATTGATGCCTCATAGATATCTATATTATTGGTTTGGCAAAATTCATACCATTTTCTAAGGTAAACGTCGTATTGCTTGAATGAATTATTAGAAATAGATGCCAACATTACATCAATAGATGACGGAGGGATACTTCTTTTCACCCACGCTGCCCTGATAAGACTCCGGCCACCAGGGTAAGTTTGGTGTGAATGCTGCGGTATCTGGAATTACATATAATTAAATTATCCGAAGGCTTTAGTATAATCGGCTCTGATAATAAAAGGCTTAGAAACATGGGGTACCATGGTTGCGTAGGCCACATGGGAACTACCATGATACCTTTAGCTTTATCAGAAATTATCTTTTTTAAACATTTCAATATCATAGAAAATGGGGGGAATGCGTAAAAATAAAAGTTGAACCAAGGGACAGTAAACGCGTTAACTGCATAACAATCTGGATCACGATTCCATGATATATATGTGTTACATTTCTTATTAATTCTGCTAGCAAAAAGGTCAATGTTTGGCATACCAAACTTTGAGATAATATTTTGAAAAGCTGTATCTGAAAGTTCCCATTCTATATCTGGGTGTAAGCGTCTCGATTCATAGTCCGCCTTTTTGTTATCAGCCGATTTAATATAAGAGGCAAATACATGTAACCCACGGCATTCACACCATTGCCAGATTTGTCTTGTGATATCTGACAAATGTGGAAACTGTATCCCTCCCATACGATTAATATAGGAGATGGCAGACGTATTATCGATACGTAATAGGATTTCACAATTCCTTAAATCTTTCGCAAATGTCTTTAAACCTATGAATGCTGCCAACAATTCAAGGTAGTTAATATGGTTAATTACTTCATCTTTACTCCATAACCCGCTTGCCGTCTCTTCTCCGCAAGCTGCTCCCCACCCCGTTGTTGAGGCATCAGAAAAAATTTCTAGACTGTAGTCTTTATCTTATAAACGGAAAATTGAATAGCGTTTTTCCACCATAAAAGATCTGATAATAATGATAAAGGTAAATGCATATATCTGTTATAGTTATAATTATTTTTGTGTAAATTTAAATATTTAATACGTTCAAAGTTTTTTGTATAAACCCAGCCATAGTCAATAGCGGGGCACGATGAAACTAGAAGACCGATAAACCGTGCAAATTCTTGTATTTTACATTTAGTTTTATTCATATTTATAAATTTATTTATTTCAGTATATACTTTATTGATCTTTTCCGAAGGCAAACTGACCTGGAAATTTTTGGAATCTATTTGGTAACCCAGAAAAATACATTTTTGACTAGGCGTTAAACAACTTTTCTTCTCATTGAGTATAAAACCTAAAGATACTAGTAACTTTTTGGTTATGTTTACATTCATAAGACACTCGATATAAGATTTTCCAATCAGAAAATAATCGTCTAAATATATGGTAGACTCTGATTGTGCCATGCGTAATAGTCGTGCCACAGGTTTCATAATTTTTGTAAATATAAACGGTGCTGTATTAAGACCAAACGGTAAGACGTTAAACTCATATAATTTATTATTAAATTGAAAGCGTAAATACTTTCTTGAATCTGGATGTAATTTTACTAAAAAATATGCATCTTTTAAATCTAACTTTGCCATGTAACAATTATTACTAATTAATTTTAGAGCTGTACGAAAGTCTTCTAATTTAAAATGTTGTGTGTTAATAAATTTATTTAATTTTTTTAAATTAAGTATAAGTCTCGCTTTACCATTTGGTTTAGGTATTAAAAATATGTTAGATAAAAATTGACCATCAGATTGTGTACACTGAGAAATTGCACCAATCGATAAAAGCTTATTTATAGCATCATTCAAATGTTGTTTCTCCCAATTTGAGTAGATTGGGATTTTTGGTAGGCAATTCTGATAAACAGGACTTGAAAAAGAAATTTTGTAACCTTTTATATATGACAAAACTGTCTGGTCTTGAGAAATCATTAACCATTGTTCATAAAATAAAGATAATCTACCAGCATATATATTTACCGATTCTATCGGCGATTGTAGTACTGTCGATTGTACGCTGTCTGCGACTGCTTGTATGAGCTGGAAGGCCGACTCCTTTGAGGCGGTGCTGGAAGCGTTGGCTCCTTCGTTTTCTGACCTCCAACTATTGGCGGTGGCTTGGATGGGAACGGTCTTTTCCCGTTTTTTGAAGGTCCAGGAACCGGTTTCCTATTATGTATTGGTTTCGGTGGTGGCAAAGCTGCCTTTAGATCGGCACCAGACTTGTTGATTGCTTTCGCAGCTTTTATTGTTTCCAATAGATTATTACCAAAAAGATATTTTGTTATTTTTGTGTCTTTGAGTTGTTCTTTCATGTCTTTTTCAGGGTAGAAATAATAAATTGACGTCTCGTCATTGAATCGGTATATTGGCAGTCACAAAGATTGCGACTTGCGTCCATAACTAGTTTTATTAAGTGGGTATTTTTGTTTTCGGCAGAAAAAAGATGTGATAACACCTCTGTTAGACAAGACAATGCGGTAGCTATTTGTTTTTGTCTATTTTCAATATATTTATCGCGTTTAGCTAAAATATCTGTTAATGTCACTTTAACCTCTGCATTTATTTCTGGAGCATCAATCAATTGACAATTATTAGGTATAAGATATTTTTCATTTAATATCTTCCGCTCTTCTTTAGTTATACCGGATGTAGAATAATGTTGCAGACGAATAGCCAATTCACCATGAATGTCTTTGCCGTATTTTGTATCTGTTTTGGGATTGCTACCAAGGATCTCTAAGATATCTTGGTCCAGTTCAGGTACTGGGTCGGTAGGTACCGACACTTCTGCGGCAGAACAATTGTCTGCTTGAATATTTTGCGTTAAGCTTTCGTTCATTTTCGTCAAGTCACGTGACTCCTCGACTATTATATCTGATGCTTCTATGTCCATTGTGTCAATCGGCAAGTCGTCTTGTAGTGACGTATCTAAAATTGAGGGTTACGTCGAATTGATTACCATATTAGTTAATAAACAGTCCTAATATACTGTTTGAAAAACTATTTTATGGATGGTGTCAACTCCAAAGAGAAGCACGCAAACCAAAGGTGATTCAAGCTAATGAACAAATCATAAAAATACATATCTTTTACCTGCGGGTAAAAATTAAAAGTAAAGAAATAATCCGGTGACTATTTGCTATACTTTTCAATGGTACGAAACAGCCCCTCAAACTGTTCGCGATACCAATATTTATTATTGCCAATTCAATTTAAATCGTAATTATACTAAGTAAAAAGTTACCAGCGGAACCTCATATTAAATGAAGACACAATTTTGATGTAATTGTAATGTTTGTTATAGTTTATAAATCGTTGATAATTATTTGATTTTATAACCATCAAACCTAAATTGATTTCATTTAAAAAGATACAATAATAATAACCATCATCATAATTTTTCTCACCACAGTAATATTTTTTTAAAATAGTACTAACCTTCATTCTCTGATGTCAATGGCGAATTTTCTAATGAAAATGTCGATGACCTTCGTGATTTACGATGAATTTTCTTTTCTAATTTGCGTAACTTTTTCGCTAAATACTCATAATCGTCTTTAGTCTTACGTTTAGACATTATGACGATAAAATTGATGTAGACCTGAAAGTTTATTTTTAGTGGACAAGGTAGGTACGTGCCGGCGATGCACTAAAACGCGAATGATTCAAAAGCAGATATGGCGCGGGGACGAGGTTGTGACTACCCGAAAAAAAAATTAAAATTAAATATGAAAATATTCTCAATATAGTGCGTGTTTGGCGATCCACTGGGCGATACTACGTGTTGTTATATGCTAATCTCGAGGACGAAGACAAGTATAATACTTTCATACAAGTGGCGTCTTTAAACGCCTTAGTTACTCTAAAAATAAATCCGAGATTTTTGTATGCCCTGTTAATTATGTTTTCAAAGTGATTGGCAAATGTTAATTTTGAATCCACAATCACTCCTAGATCCCTTACCGTAATAACCCTTTTCAGCGGTTCATTATTTAATTTATAATCATATTCTATAGGTTGTTTACGTCTTGTGAATTTAATATGCATGCATTTTCCAGTGTTAACTGTGATCTTGTTGTTAATGTAATATTGTGTAAGGCGATCAAGGTCCTCTTGTAGTTTTAATCAGTCCTCATGTGTACTTGTTTTCATATAAATTTTAGTGTCATCTGCATAGAGTAAAATCTTAGCATGCCTGAGACAGGCGGTATTAAAATAACTAAAGAACACAAATAATTTACCCACAGACAAACAATAAAATAATTCTGTGAAATCCTACTTAAACTAATAATAATAGAATTTATTCGATATATAATAATAATAGAATAATACACTCTAGAATGCATGAACATCGCGAGTCTCGGGTTGTCCGATGATTTCAAGAGACGGGATTGGGTGTAAGAAAAAAAATTAGAAAAGCTTTTTTTATGAAAAGCAGGAGGAGTAGGATTGTATAAAACATTATATAAAATAGAAACTGTGTGAGCGCTCCGACAAAGCCGAATAGGCAACCATTTGAGCTATTGACGATAGTTCTGAAATCGCTCAAGTTTATTTAATTGCTCTTCACTGAGATCAAGATAGCTGACGTCGGCATAATCTTAAATTGGTAAGAACAGGGACGGCGCTAGCGCGATTTTAGTATCAACAGGTAAAAAATACCTATCTCATTTAAATGGCTAACAGTTGACAATTTAAAAAAATATTTTCTCAAATTTCTCTAACTAATTAGTGTTAACACAAAATAACAATAAATTAAACAATTAATATTCTAGTTGAATCTTAAGCCATTTTCCCTTTCAATCATCAGTCAGTCATCAATTAAGCTTACTAATTTTACTTAAATGTCTTATAAGTGAAACATTTGTAAAATATTATACTGACACTTCTTGAACCCCGGCGAGAAAATTCCATATGCACGTAGAAAATATTAAATTTGAATTCGACTCGACAAGCATCGCGTCTCATTAGCTTGGCTATTCTGTAATCATATCAGCGTCGGACTCAGCGTCGAGCTACCGCTACGACAGCATAAAGATTTAATTAAATAAAAATGTTATTAATACCGTTGAAGTTTATTTATTTATTTAAACAGGCACACAAAACAGATTACAGTCGTAAATACATATTTGACAATATAATTAGGTCTGAACTACAATCTAGAACTATGTGTACACAACATGGTAATAATAGTTGTCCCATAAATTAATTAAAAATGTTAATATATATATTTTACAAACTATAGAAAAGAAAAGAAAATTAGTCTCAACATTGATAAGTCCCTATTTTACTTATTGTTTTATTCCTTATTTAGGTGCAAAGCTCTCTCACGTTTCTTTTAAATTTCATAAATGAAGTTGGTTGGTATTTGATTGAACCTCCATGATGTAACAGCGCTGCGATGTTTATTACAGTATAGCAGTTACAGATTAAAATACTACATTAAATACAAAAACAATTAAACAAGCTATTCATAACTAAAATTGCGACACAATACATAGCAATATTTACTAAATCTAGATGGACAATAGGGCAGAAGACTCGATTTTAATAATATGACTGGTTTTGGCCATTTCAAGTTTTAAGGTAATGAATGTGCTAAAACATCGCAGTTGTCAACGGTATTAGTTTTGTCATAAAACAACATTTTAAAAATATTTCTCAGTAAAGTAATTATTTTGCCTATGCGATAGTTAGAAGGTTTTAAGTGCCAAATGCTTGTAGAAAATATTGTTGTGAACTATAAAAAAACAGGTTAATCCGAAATAACTCTTAAAATCACCTTAACAATGGTCTATGGATAAAACAACTTCTGTTTATCGGTCACATTAAGTCACACCAAGTGGTAGTTTGTCGATTACAGCCCTCACGACGCGGCACGTCATCAAGTGAGACGACGGAGTCGTGGCACACCGGTTTGTCGCTCCGGCTGTCACTTCGTATCCACCTAATAAACGACCTCACGGCCGGTTTCTGAATTGAAAAAAGTAGCAAAACTCTACTAATTATTGACAATAGCTTATGTCTTTTTACGTTTCACAAAACAAATAGTCCTAGTTTTATCAACTGATCATTAAAAAAAAATATTTTAAAATTAAGTAAGTCTCAAACTTTACTTAAAACGTTTAAGTATAGTTTGAGATGTACTTAACTTTAAAATATTTTTTTCTTTATATTTATATATTATTATTATACTCAATTCAGAAACTAGGTGCTAGTTTTTTTCAGTACCCCACATGTTCCTTTGTAACATACTACTCGACTACTACGGGCAGCTCTATTTGTCGATTGCTCTACGGCAGTGTTTTTCAATCTATGGGTCGTGAAGCCTTACTTGGGAGGTCGCCGGTAAAAGAAAAAAGTAAAAGTCCTATATGGTTCACTATAACAAAACACAATTTTTTGTGAGAAGTCTGGACCTGTTTATTTTTCAATGAAATATCACATCGTAATGCTATTTTTGAATACCTATATGAAAAAGTTATTAAAGTAGTATTTTAATTATATTTAATTATTTTAAGGTTTCTATAGCCCAAAGGGTCGCCAAAATTTTTCATCGTAAATGTATTCATTAGTTTTGAAAAACACTGCTTTACAGCCGTTTGATCATTTTCGCGCCAATGTAGATACTTCCGGTTAATTTTTTTATACAATTATTGGAATCGATATTGTGTTTTTAAATATGCCTATAGAATATTAAAAAAATATTTATAAAGATCTATTCGGGCTATTAATTAATAGACTAGGTCCAGACGAGGCGTATCGTAGTCGTAGTATGTTGGCTTTCACTTGTCAACTGCTGAGCGGGATCAATCAGGACTAACTTGATTGTTATGAATTTTAACTTTTCTCTCAACTGGTATCATCAACTATCTTAATCTACAGTTGACAGCACCTCAAGTTACAAAAATCTGACAAAGTTCTCCACTTGATTTTAAACCTTAATGTTTTGAGATTAGAATACAAAATCAACCGGAGTAATTTGTGGTAACCTCACGTGCAACCATGTGTACATATTCACTGTCACAGCCCTAATCTTATAATAAACTAACTACGTAAAAAAATACACACAGATATAATAGTTTTCTTGCATAGTAAATAAAAATTCTATATTTACAAATAGAATAAGAGTCCCATCAATAAGAAAGCCATAAAGAACAATGTGAGACTTTTTTGATAAATCACTGAGGCAGACGACAATAGGATCCCACAAACCATGAGCAAATTTCAACATCCCCCTGCCCTGGGGATCGCACACCATCCACTGTAAAACACCGCAACATCTAAATTGCCTCTAGCGACGCGTGAAAAGCAATGAAAGCATTTTCACATGACCAGCTCCCATCTCATCCGCCGACGCCGCCCTCATACTCCCATAGGAATTCTAAACAGTATCTGCATTCCCCAATAGCCCGAGGGGCGATCGACCCCTGCATTTCCCTTCATCTGTTATTTCAAAGAACTCGTGCAATTCAATATTATAGCGATATTGCGAGCTAATCGTAAGGAAAATAATAGTTTGGAAAAGGCTTTGATGTGTAGTAACGAAGCTGATATGAATAAGAACCCTTGCTGTAATAATTTCTACGATCTAGAAGCATTAATCGAATTTATATGTTAGTAACAACACTATCGGCCCAGAAAATGAGAAACTAACTTGTAAACAAAATGCGTTTACTTAAAAAACATATATTTTAGTCTCTCGTTGTCTCTTTTATTTATTTTAAAGATAAATTTATATTTATCTAAAAATTAATACAAACTTATATTTGATCTATTTTACAGTCACAATGCTATACTGCAAAATTTTCTTAATGAAAAATTTTTTTCGGCTGTTTTGGTGGATTGCCTTATTGAAAATACGCTCATTGACTCATTGTTTTGCCGACTAGTAATAGCTCATTTACATTAGCCGAAAGTGCCTGCATGCAGAGCGCGGACGATCACTGTGCTTATTTTAAGTAGACTATCATTGCTTGTCATTGGTTTATCCATAACTGTAAACTTATTTACATTGGTCGTTAGGGCCCGCATGCGGAGTGCAGACGACTTCTATGCTTATTTAGGTAAAGGAATAACAGTATTGAGTCTCATTGTATTAACGACTAGCACAAGCTCATTTACATTGGTCGATAGTGTCCGATTCTTGTACTTATTTTCATTAGACGGTCATTGACTGTCATTGGTTTCCTAAATAGTGCACCTCTAATTTTAAAAATTAAAGAGTGAAGAATGGAAAAAGACTATAGACCTCAATGAACATTTACAACGGAAACTTGTTTGAACGGGATATAGCAACTTTTTATGTTATAGCACATTTAAAATAACTGCAAATATTTTTTTATACTGATTGGTATCTAAACAAGTATAATACACATTAAAAGTAATATCTTTACCTATTATATAATATAGGTAGGTTAGAAAATATTTATTTTCTTCTTATTATTATAGTAATTGGTATAAAAAACCATATATATATATATATATATATATATATATATATATATATATTACAAATTAAAAAAATAAGTTATTATCCATTAATTACTGAAAACTATGCCAGAACAACCAATAAGTAGAAAATATTAAGTAATTTGCAAAGACTTCTATTTAAATGAGAGTTTGTGTTTGTGTGTACCAAGTTTCATAAAAATATCAATATATTGAGTTCTATACAAATATCGGTTACCTTTGTAATCAATATATCGCTTCACAAAGCCGGTATATCGGTAATTATCGATATATTTTTTTGAGTCAAATAATACGATATCTCACTTTTGACCCGAGGAACGTGACGTTTGGTTAGAACAAAGTACACCTCAATCTTGTTATTCTTTGCGAGCTACTTTTAAAGAAAGGCGTCCAGAAGATATGCTTCTAATCCCGTTAGGAAAATCCCTTATTGCCACTTTAAAGACGGCGATTAGATTAGGAATAACACTTTATTTTGTAATTATATTAGGTACAATGATAATAAAAACTATTACTAATTTCAAAACAAAAAATCAGAGTTACAAAATATTATCACACACGAAAATACCGTTGGATGTTAATATTTGGGCATTTGGTATACATTTTACTCTTTGCATTTCATTCAATATAAGTGTTGTGAATTAGTACAAAACTTTTTAAAGGATTATAGAAAAATAAATTTCTGACGTTTTCTTCTTCTTTGATGTCAGTTCGAAAGAAATGGTGGTTTTTTTTCTAATATTTCAACATTCAGCGTCCCTTTAAATTTAACATTGTGGCGATCGTAGGCATTTATTAGTAATAAAAATGGATTTGCAAAATAAGAAAAAGGAACGAACTGTGTTGAGAAGACTTTTTACCAATACCACAAATAGTTTCGAAACATTGCTAGACCAGAAGGTAACCGTAGATTTAGACGTGTGCTATACAAAGCTAAGCGATCATACGGAAAATCTTTTTAAATTAGACAATGAAATAAAAAACTTGATTTTAAGTAAAGAATTTGACGAAAACGATTTAGAGGAAGAACTTATATCAGTTGACACCTATAAAGAAAAATGGCTGCGTATTAAGAAAAAATTTAACGATATATCTAAAGTTGCGGAAAAAGCAGATATTATAGATAAAGAATTAAATCAACAAGCCAGAAATCTAAAACTGCCAAGATTACAATTACATATTTTTGATGGCGAGTTAAAAAACTGGTTGCCTTTTTGGGGTCAATTTAGTAAAATTGATAGTGACCCAATAATGGACAAAATTGATAAATACCAATATTTGGTACAGTCAGCAAAAGAAAACTCGGAGGTTCGTGAATTGATCGAGAGTTTTTCTCCAACAACTTATGACGAATGTTTAGAACAGTTAAAGGCGAGATACGCGAGAACTGACTTACTCACACTTATATACGTAAGAGAAATTTTGGGAATCATTCTAGTAGACAAGAAAGATTCAATAACTCATTTGTACGATAAGTTAAACGCTCAACTGCGTGCGCTTGAAACTCTAGGTCTTACTATTAAAAATTATGCCGCGATCTTATTACCATTGGTAGAATCTGCTATACCCCAAGAGCTTCTTAGAACATGGGAAAGAAACAAGCAGAAGACAAAAGACTTGTCCGAAGAATTAACAGATTTGTTAGAGTTTTTGAAGAAAGAAGTTGCAAGTGAGCAAAGAATTCTTATGTCAAGGGAAACATTTAATAATAAGGAACAAAAAGATTTGTCAATTGGAAAACCAAGTACTGCAGAATGTCTCATATCAAACATAAAACAAAAACAACTCGTATGTTTATGGTGCGACAAAAGCACACATGGAAGCCTCGAATGTTATAAAATACAAAAAATGTCATTGGAACAGCGACGCCAGATGCTAAAAGACAAAAAAGCATGCGCCATTTGTCTTAGAAAGGGTCATCATCCTAAAGCATGCAGAGCGATCGTCAAGTGTTTCATTTGTGCGAAACGCCACTCTACGGTCTTATGTACAGATCAGAGGACTGAGAGAAACCCAGTAATTTCAGGAAAGTCAGATGAGGCCGCTGCGCTTTCTTCCAGCATTTTTACAAAGGGACAGACTCTGTTACAAACTATTATAGTTGAAGTAGAATGTGGTGGTAAGAAATTACGAGTACGTACTTTGCTTGATTCGGGTTCTCAGCGCACATATATACGAGAAGATATTGTAAAGAAATTAGGTATGATACCTTTAACGAAGGAAAAGTTAGCTTTTTCATTATTTGGTGGACATGAAACTGAATCGCAAGACCGTAACGTATATAATATTAAGTTGAATTCCTTAGAGAATACATTTAGTATAATTGTATCTGTTATAAGCTTAAATACTATTTGTAATAACATACCAAAAATTAATTTTAGAGATGTGAATATTAAAAATATGCTTGTCAGACATAATATCTCCCTGACAGACAAGGGTGACATCTCAGACATTGGGTTGTTGATAGGTGCGGACTATTTAGGATTTCTGTTAACAGGTACTATAGTTCAGCTGGAGGATGGTCTAGTCGCAATTAAAACCAACTTGGGTTGGGCGTTACAGGGCAAACCGGTGAGTATAAATAATTCATTTGATAAGGTTTTATCTGTTCTTTATTGCTCATGTGATAATAATAATTTGACAGAATTTTGGTCTTTGGAGACACTTGGGATTAGAGACCCAGCGGAGGTAAAGTCAAAAACGGAAATTGTCGCTGATACTTTAATGACTTTCCGAGAGAATATAAAAACATTGGACGATGGAAGGTATGAAGTTAATTTACCATTTAAGACGAATTTTGATGATTTAACTCCGAATTTTGAGAAAGCCAATAAACGGTTAGAGTCAATGACTAGACGGTTGATTGCAAGCGGAAAATATCAGTTATATGACGATGTTTTTAAAATGTGGTTGCAGTTAGGAATTATTGAAACAGCGAAAAATACTACTATCAACTGTGGACATTACCTACCACATAGGCCGGTGATAAAAGAGCAAAGTCTCACGACGAGTATTCGACCCGTTTTTGATGCTTCAGCTATCGATAAAAACGGTCTTAGTCTTAATAAGTGTCTAGAAAAGGGTAATAACTTAATTGATAAAATACCCAATTTAATCAATAATTTTAGAGTCGGAGTCATAGGGATGACAGCCGACATTGAGAAGGCTTTTCTTCAAATAAGTCTGGCAGAGCCTGATCGAGAATATTTGAAGTTTCTTTGGTTTGAAGATGATACAATGACGAAATTAGTCACATATAGACACTGTAGAGTCGTATTTGGGCTCACATCTAGTCCATTTTTATTATCAGCTACATTACAATATCACCTTAATTATATGGAGAATGGACCATTAGGTGGTACAGCGAAACTATTAAATAAATCATTTTATGTTGATAACTGTTTGATTAGTGTCGATACAAAAGATGAGGCTGTTAAGGTAGTTTCTGAAGCCAAAAGGATTATGCAAGTTGGTAAGTTTAATCTTAGAATGTGGGTATCTTCTGAAGGGCTAAATGAGGTTGGTAAGAGTGTGATTTCTATTTTGGGTTTGAATTGGAATGTAGTGACGGATGAGTTATGTTGCAATTGTAGTAGTCTTCCTACATTCAGCGAAATTGAAGGAATCACAAAGCGTAAACTTTTGTCTGTGGCTCAAAAGATATTTGATCCGATTGGTTACACATCCCCAGTTGTTTTGACGCCTAAACTTCTTCTGCAAGAGGCGTGGCAACGACAGATACCATGGGATGAAAAATTACCCTCAGATTTGTTTATGAAGTTTCAAGACTGGTATCAATATATAAATTTTATAGGTGAATGTTCTATACCGAGACGGTTGTCGGTGGATATTTTGAGTGAATGTAGTGTTAGTTTTCATTTATTTTGTGACGCTAGTAAAAGAGGATATGGTGCTTGTGTCTTATTAAGGTCTGAGAAGGATAAGAAGGTGTCAGTTCAGTTAGTGGCCGCTAAATCGAGGGTAACCCCGTCACAAAATATGACTATACCTCGATTGGAGCTCACTGCTGTATTGATAGGATCTCGACTACTGGCTAATGTCAGAGATAGTTTACAACTGTCTAACTGTTCCGAATATTGCTGGACAGACTCTGAAGTTGCTTTGTGTTGGGTAAAACGCGAGCTTTCTCTAAACACATTTGTAGGCAACAGAGTGAAAGAAATCCGGCGAAACACAAATATTTGTGACTGGTACCATGTTCCAGGAGAACTAAATTGGGCTGACCTGGCATCTAGGGGATGTAACGCGAAAAAGTTATTTGAATGTCGCTGGTGGGAAGGACCGTCATGGTTACGATTAACACCAGCAGACTGGCCCCACTCGGAGTTAGTCGTAAACGAAAGAGAGGTACTTGCTGAAACAAAAAAGACAGTTTGTAATATAAATGTAAACACGGATGAGAATTTTATTTGTAGATTGCAGAAATATTTTTCAATATATTCAAAGACTATTAGAATGACTGCTTGGGTACTAAGATTTGCATATAATATTAAAAATATTGATAATAAACGGAAAGGAGAATTAACATCAAAAGAATTCGAAAAGGCCGAAGAGTTTATTATAAAACTTATACAATTGGTAAACAAGGAGTACTTAGATAAATGTTCAGGAAATTTAGTAACATTTAAAGACAGTGACGGAGTGGTTCGAATTAAAACGAAATTGTTATTATCAGATTTTCCCGAGTCTATGAAATCTCCATATTTATTACCAGCGAGAGATCCAGTTGTACTTATGTTAGTGAGACAACGTCACCTTCATTTACAACATGCTGGTGCAAATCAACTTATTGCAGATATTCGGTCTAGATTTTGGATCATTGGCATACGAAGGCTCGTGCGACAGGTTATCATGTCCTGTGTTGTTTGCAAGAGACACAAAGCGAAGCCAACTATAGCTCCTGTTGCACCATTGCCTCTGGAGCGCGTGACATGCTCAGCTCCATTTCAGACGACTGGTGTCGATTTAGCAGGTCCATTATTTTTACGAAATGGCAAAAAGTGCTGGATTGTCTTATTCACATGTGCCGTTTATCGTGCTGTTCATTTGGAGATCGCGATATCACTGTCGACAGAAGATTTTATAATGGCTCTGCGAAGATTCATAGCGCGACGTGGGCGAATTAATATGCTTAACTCCGACCAAGGAACAAATTTTCACGGCACGAAGAATTTAATGGCTAAATTAGACTGGAATGACATACAAAAATATTCTACTGTGAAACGTATCACGTGGAAAATGAACGCACCCGCAGCTCCATGGTGGGGCGGTTATTGGGAGCGATTAATTAGGATAATGAAAGACTTACTTCGTCGAGTCTTAGGTAATGCAGCAGTTTCACATGAAGAGTTACATACCATTATATGTGACTGCGAGGCTACTATGAATGGACGACCACTTACTTTTATAAACGATGACAAGGCTGAATATTTGGAACCTTTAACACCTGCTTATTTTATACAGCCAATTTCAAGTTCTAATGTTGTGGATCTTGATGAGATCGATAGAACGAACCTAAATAAGCGCTTGAAATATTTGCAGGAACTGCGTGATCAATTTCGTCAGAGGTTTAAGGCGGACTATCTTGCTTTTCTGGTGCAGAAAGGTAATGAGAAAAAAGATAGGATTGAAAAGGGAGATATCGTTTTAGTCGAAGCAGATGGAAAACGGATTAAATGGCCTCTAGCAATAGTGGAAGATTTACTTCCAGGTATTGATGGGGTTGTGAGGACGGCGAGAATCAAAACAGCATCTGGGGTGAAAGTAAGAGCCATTCAGAGACTTTATAAGTTGGAAATATCAGGTGAGGATCGAACCTTATTAAATTCAGTCGACCCTGCAGGCGAAAAAGAATCAGATCACACAGCAGACTCTACTAGACGTGGGGTGACAGTCCATTCAACGAAGACTACGCGTCTCGGCAGGAAGGTAAGACTCCCAAGTAGGTTCGATGTATACGTTTAAGTTATTGTTTTATTTTATTCCATAAGTAAGATTATCACTATTTATTAATTGTAAAATGAAGTTGTTTTCTTTTAATTTATTTTCAATAAGAATAAAGGTTGTGTTTTAAGTTTGTCTGTCAAGGAAGTATTAAGTTATAAAACTTATATTGATGAAATGTAGGTACTTGCAGAGTTATGTATTTAATGAAATTGTTATATTTTAAAGTCTGTATGTTACCTTAATAAATATTATATATTATTTTTATAATTAAATGACGTTAGCAACGCCCTTTGTAACTCGAATTTCAAAAGAAGGTATTGTAGTCATAGAGATGTTATTCATTGCGTTGTTATATTATTCTGAGATTCATTTGGTGATTTATTTGTTCTTTAAGGTTTTTTTGCCGCTCAGAGGATGTTGTGAATTAGTACAAAACTTTTTAAAGGATTATAGAAAAATAAATTTCTGACGTTTTCTTCTTCTTTGATGTCAGTTCGAAAGAAATGGTGTTTTTTTTCTAATATTTCAACATTCAGCGTCCCTTTAAATTTAACAATAAGGTTTCGTTATCGATATTCATATCCATGCATCCCTAGTCGGACGCAACAGACGTCCGCGCGAAAACATGCAGTTTTAAATAGTCTATGACTGGGTCATTTATTAACGAATTTTAATTATGTTTTCTGGTTTAGTTTTGACCTATATGTTATAATATTGTGTTAAATATTACAATGTAGACATCATGAAACTTCCTCAAGGTTTTTCTACACTAATTGTCCACGAACGAAATTTCTGTAAATTTCAAATGTTTAAGATCATATCCACGATGTTATACTTCCGTTGCGTTATAAATTATTGAAAAATTATTTTTCGGAGACACAGACTATATCCTCTGAGATAATCGAGTTCTTTTACCAAAACATCAGGTGAGCTTGTTAAATGTTTAATACGAATTGTTGTGAAACAATCTACAAACGTAGATATGTATGTGAATATAATACTAATGTGAAATGTAAAAATAATAATAGTTGATAAAATAATTCATGTTATAATGGAATTTATACAGCAGCGTCTGGATGGTTCGTAATGTATGATTATATTTGTATGTTTGTTACTATTCAAAGTCAAAATAAAAAAGTATGGATAGAAATAATATAAACTTGATCTAAACTTAAAATTGCAAAGTTTTACAAGAATATTAATAGGACAGGCAACCCGGCCAAGGCCATTTTTTAATTTCATCATTTTAAAAACCGTTCACTTTAAAGTAATATAAGTGCGTTAGTTGGTTCCAAATTACCAAAAAAGGAGCAGTAGCCAAAACCGGTTCTTCTTCCCTGTAGAGTTTCATTCGCTTGTTTCTCGAATAACAAACAAAATTCATCATCATCAGCCCTTTAACGTCCCTACTGCGGGGGCTCAGGCCTTTCTTATATTCGAGGTTAAGGAGGATGGGCCATGATTGGAGGGTATAAACGACTGCAAATGCAGCCGGGACGTCTTAACGTGCCTTCCGAAGCACGGAGTAGCTCGAGATAATAATTTTTTGGTATCCCATCCCGTAACCGACCCTTGTGAAAGTTGCTCAACGACAACGATCGCGGGCCGCGTCGCTTATCCACTATGCCACCGAGCTACAAACAAAATTATTTTTGATCAAACCAAAAATTCTAGCGTCTTTGTACATACGGCTACACTACCTACTCTCTAACTACCACAATATGTTACATTTCCTCAAATGTTTTTGAACTCTACCTATAACGCATTGAGATTTAAAATCAAGTAGAGAAATATAACAGTTTTGTATTGCCTGATGTGCTTTTGACTGTACCGTTAGAAGTTATTTTTTAAAGAAAAAGTAAAAATTCCTAATTCCTATTTTACAGCAGTCTTTCAATTCCCAAACTATTTTCAACATACATTGTTAGAGTTCTTGTTTGTTTATTACAAGGTACCTATTAAGTTTATACCACAACAATCTGTCAACTGTCCAGCAATTAACATTGTCATTGTGCCACTCCCATATCATTTGCAAGTGGTGTGAATTACCCCATTACGACCAGTGTAATTGGATATATTTTAGTCGTACTATCTTCTTAATAATAGAGCGTTTTAGACTCTGTCTAGACTTGTTGTTTCTTAGTGATTTTTTATTCTATTTAGGAACTTTTTATTTGTTAAACAGTAATTATTGCTTTTTTCACATCCGCACTTGTCAACTTATTAATCAATATCAATACATATCAAAAAATATTTTATTATAAAAAGCAAATGATTATGTCTCAGTGCGGACGCGAACGATTGCAGTTGCATTTCATGAGCAAACGAGTATCACGTTATTTGATATTTAAATAGCATTGTTTCCTGAGGTAATGATAAAATACTGTATGGAATTCGTTTTAAAAAACTAACAATAAATATATCACATTGATTGTTTTAAGTTCAAACATGGTGCAAACAAAAATAAAAACTTTTCCATTTTTCATCATTCATTCACTGTAATAGGAATGACGATCAATTTTTGTTTGTTTGTTCGTCAGGTGTGTAGAAAAATATTAAACACGAATTTATTTATATTTATCGTAATCATTAAATTATGGCGATACATTGAGTTAAAATGTCTCATGACGTCACGCTTTACTACATTTTCTGAAAAATTGTGACGTAGCGGACTCTCGCTCCTCAACTTTAATGCCTTTTATCTAAGCTCATCACCAGCCCTTTTACGTCCCCACTGCAGGGGCTCAGGCCTTCCTTATGGATGGTTAAGGAGGATGGGCCATGACCCTCCACGCTGGCCCAATTGGATTGGAGGGTATTAACGAATGCAAATGCAGCCGGGACCAACGGCTTAACGTGCCTTCCGAAGCACGGAGTAGCTCGAGATAATAATTTTTGGTCACCCATCCCGTGACCGACTCTTGCGAAAGTTGCTTAACGATTACTATCGCGGGCCGCGGCGCTTATCCACTACGCCACCGAGCTACTCTAAGCTATCTCTGATCTAAGCTATTTCTTGTTAAAATGAAGTAATAAAAAATCGGTATCTAATAAATATCAATATAGCATTGTAAATGCATAATTAATGAAATATAATAGTCATTACGACGGTAACCCGCTTTATAACTAGAAACTAAAGAGGAATCTGTGATGCGATTGTTAAGCAACTTTCGCAAAAGCCGGTTATAGGATGGGTGACCAAAATTTTATTGTCTCCTCCACTTAAACCGGCTATATCGGCTGTAGTGGTTAACACCAACCAATCCGCACAGGACTCACTTGGTCGGTAGCCCGTTCGCCCTATTCGTGTGATTCGATTCCATTGATAGGGAGGCCTAAACCCCAGCAGTGGTGACATTAATAGCCTAGCGGTGACGATGAATGACATTGTATATATTGCCCCCTAAGGTTTAGTGTAGTCAGATAATCACAACTAAAATCACTGATCGACGGCGGTAAATTTCGTGATTAAATATTTTTGTATCACCAATGACGTTTCATTATTAGACAGGTCATATCCGTACATTATTGCGTTTTAAAATGGCGTAAACTTTATTGTGGTAGCGTTACATTACAACTACAGAGGGCGCGACAATATCAATAGCATACCTCTTGTTAGAACGAGATAAACATACTTGCTTTAGACGTAGAACAGGAAGCACGAAATAAAAAAGAATATGTGCAATACTTACGCATGAAAGTATATATTTTTTACTTTTCTCATTGTCAATGTATAATTTTTGCATTGTTTAAGTACGCAGGAAGGCGTTTTTTCTACAACTTTTCATAGAAAATTACAAGTGAAAACGACATTAGACTAAAGTGAAACTCTACCTGAGTCTGCCTGAGAGGCTTTGCTTTTTGTTATCAATTTTGTGCGCAGATAACCCATCTTAACTTTTTAATACAATAAAGAATTATTCTTAAAATATTTTTTGTGTTTTTTTTTATTTCTTCTGGGGGAATAAACACAAATCCGTATAAAATTAGATTGCAAAATTACACGGTTAACCTAAACAAGCCGGAGATTACACAACGGAGACAATTTGCTGAATTATTATAACATTGCTCTCTGCTCCGGCACTGCCTTAAGTAATTACTTGGTCATTCTTTAACGCAGCTTCCCTTAGAAGTTGTGAAGCACTTTCCCTACCTCCTTTCTATCCGGTCGCGTGAAAAAATGAAAAATTAATGAGGTTAAAGTAGGACGTCTTGCGAATAAAACAGCACACGTACAATATCACTGGAAGTTACTTTAATTTTTTTTTTTACTTGAAATAATATGTATCAAAAATAATTGACACATTTTTATATCATTACATTTGATCAATTTTGCAATAATGCTATATTGGAAAATATTCGTAATGGAAAATGCTTAAAAATCCATTTTCTTTTATAATATAGCATTATTAAAGAAAATGAATATAGAATTGTGAGTTGAAAATTGATGAAATACAATGATTATATCTATACTAATATTATAAAGCTGAAGAGTTTGTTTGTTTGAACGCGCTAATCTCAGGAACTACTCGTTCGAATTGAAAAATTCTTTTTGTGTTGAATATACCATTTATCGAGGAAGGCTTTAGACTATATAACATCACGCTGCAAATATTAGGAGCGAAGAAATAATGGAAAATGCGGACGAAGTCGCTGGCGGCCACTATAACAAATATTCATCTTAATCGAAAGTTTAAAACCCAGGATTGCCTGAACATGAATAAAATACACTCGTTAGTAGCGAAAAAGAAATAAGTGCCCGAAAAATTCGTCAGTCCTGTCAAGTACTTAGAAGCTCAGTGGTTGATTATTAAGTACATTATTACTTTAACACAAAAAAAGTAAGACGCAGTATAGCTTTATATATATATATATATATACATTGGATCTATTGATTTCTAAATAATCTATATATATTATATAAATTGAATCGCCAAAATCTATGTTTAATGATTTTTTTTATGTGTTACTTATTGTTAAGACAAGGTTTGTATATGAGAAAATTTATAAAAATATTTCATTTATTAAGAACAGGTATATGGCGGTACGAAGTTGGCCGGGTCAGCTAGTCAATTATATATTATTGCTATATTATAAAAAAGGAGAACTTATTGTGTTCCATGAGAATGCACATTGTCCTAAAGCTTTTATTTCTAGAGTTGAATAATAATAAACATAAGCATCGGCTTACATAAGACTGAAGAATTTTATAGTATGCAACAACATTAAACAAGAAAGAGCAAACAATAAAGTTACGAGCTTATAAAAACACCGATGTTATTATTATACTGAAAAGTCGGCTCGCACCACGACCCGCGCCGCTCCAATCTCTTTCGCCATAAACCAAAGACTTCTATGTATACTTAGAAATCCTTTCCATAAACGAACCATTAAATAACTTCAATAAAACAATGTGCGATTAGATTTTAATGTCTCTTCTTTAAGTTGTAGTTCTTGGTAGAAAAGTTAGGAGCCGCCTGTAGGTGTCCCAGGGGTAGAATCAGCAACATTTGAGGGTGGCGATATGCAATACGTGGTCGCCACCCCTCTACATAATGTATGCATTATCCTGCCTATACAATATACATATATACGGCGTGACAATGTATTTTTTATTTCGATTTTTTTATTTTATTCGTTTGATGATATAATTTATTCTGCGTAATCCAATATCTTTATAAATGTCAGTTCATGAATATTCGTCGAGTTAGAAACATTATATATACTTAATTTTATTCAATAACAATGTATTGTAAAAAGTATTAAAATTTATTTATTATTTTATTATGCTCACGAGTTTGAACTCAAGAAAAATCTAATAAAGTTAATTAACTCATCAAACCTGAATAAAAGGGCTATGTAATTGTTCTATTTAACAATTTTGACATATTATTTTGGTAATCATACGAATTGTTTTTATATCCCTTTTTTGTTTGTTACAGTTTTTTTTTTATAAACTTTAGATTCATACACGTTTATTAAACAACCAGCTCGGTTTACATTACAAAAACATGCACCGATTACTTTATTGAAGAGTCGACTCGGCCAAAAACATCGAAAACATGAACCAAAATGTATTATTATAGATGCGTTTTGAACAAATATTATTCCACAATTTATAATTTAACCGTGCTGTATTAACACCGCGACAATTTTTTATTTTTATATAGGTTTATTTGCTACCATCATTACATTATCATTATCATCATCAGCCCTTTTACGTGCAGGGGCTCAGGCCTTGCTTATGGATGGTTAACGAGGATGGGCCATGACCCTCCACGTTGGTCCAATGCGGATTGGAGGGTATTAATGACTGCAAATGCAGCCGGCACCAACGGCTTAGAAGGCGCTTAGATTTAGTAGATTTTTGGTCACCCATCCCGTGACCGACCCTTGCGAAAGTTGCTTAACAACAACGATCGTGGGCCGCGGCGCTTATCCTCTACGCCACCGAGCTACCTTCATTTCCATCATAAATCAGAATTCCTCATTACATAATAAAGCAGAATTCATAGACAAAAAGAAAACAAAAACAATTAAAACCAAAAAACGGGCTTCAAAAAATCGTCATAAAATGAAAAGACTGAATGGCGAAAAATAATACCACAAATTTTAATCTTCAATAAAATCGAAACACAAAAATTGCATACCAACAATTTTTTCGAGATCGGTGCCAGCCTTGACCATTAGTAACAAGTAAAATACTCGAAGACAAAAATTCGTGGCATCATTTTTCTCTTTTCAATCGTTTCCCGTTATTACGAGTTTTTAGAAGTTATCACCGATCCGTATTATTTTTCTGATAACTTATAATAATAAATGGATACCTTCGTCTGTATTGAAACATGCTTATATTTACTGAACAAACACAGATATGTGAAGATAGCAGTTCTAACTTAACCTAACCCGCTATTCTTAAAGCAATTCGTTTTTATATATTTTTTATATAATCTGAAATTAATTTATGTTAACGAAATTATAACATGTCAATGAATTTTCAAACAAAGAATCTGTCATCCATCAACTTGTAATAACATTTGACGTTAGATCAATAAGCATTGGGAATAAACTATTATTGAAATGCATTTGTAATGCTTTTATTTAGTCAACGGAATCGAGGCTCTGTAAAAAGATGTCCTTCTTTTCACTTTTTTATTTCTGTAAAAGGTATCCCTGAGATTGACGAACCAGTGATATTGCTTTTCTATTTTCACAAGTGCTTATCGACAGCCTAAACCGATATATAAACAATATTCAATTGAATTTAGCGGTAAAATGTGAACTTCCATTGAATCTAAACTAATATTATCAAGAAGAAAGATTTAATTGTTTGTTTGTATTGAATTGTGTAGCTCGGTGGCGTAGTGGATAAGCGCCGCGGCCCGCGATCGTAGTCGTTAAGCAACTTTCGCAAGGGTCGGTCACGGGATGGGTGACCAAAAATTTATTATCTCGAGCTACTCCGTGGTTCGGAAGGTACGTTAAGCCGTTGGTCCCGGCTGCATTTGCATTCGTCAATACCCTCCAATCCGCATTGGGCCAGCGTGGAGGGTCATGGCCCATCCTCCTTAACCATCCATAAGGAAGGCCTGAGCCCCTGCAGTGGGGACGTAAAAGGGCTGGTGATTCTGATTGAATAATCCCGGTACTATTGGCCGATTTTAGAAATTCTTTCACCTACAGACAGCTATATCATACGCGGATGACATGAACCATAAAAAGACTGTAATTTTAGGAATTGTTTTTATAAAGAATAGTAGATAAAATTAATTATCATCAATAAGTAAAAAAAAAATGTTAAGCCTCAAGACTATAATGAAAATACCACCAGAAATTAATAATAATCCATGTGCACTAGTTAAAGCTGACTTATAGGTGCCATAGGTAAAGAGGTCAATGAAAAAATACGGATGGATTATTTCTATAATACAGGAAGTCTTAGTCATGTTATTTTATGCAAATAGCCTTGTAAATATGTATGTAAATTCTTCGTTAAGTTACGGTTTGTGTATAGTAGTAATATTAACGAACGTAAATTAACTATGATAAGCGGAAAATATTACACAGTTTTTTTTAAACATACTAAAATTTCTTTCCTATTTAATGGTATAAATAAATAGGTAAACAGTCCTGTGTCTACGATTTTTCGAACAGAGGCAATTTGTTATTTATTTACTAGGACTTAGTTTGTGGCCTAACCTACTCTCATAAAAAGTGATGCTATTTTTCGATATAAATACTTTAAGCCTTTAATAAATATGTAAATAGACAAGAAATACTAATTAGTTTTCCTTCATAAACGGACTAAGTTATTTTTTTTTACTATCTATACATTATTATTTCTGATATTATAGATGTAAAATTTTAAATTTATATGTATTTTTAAATGGGTAATCTTCGGAAATACTGATCAGTTCTTGAAAATTCTTTCATCATACACGGGTGACATAAACTATAATTTACGCGGGCGAAGTCGCGGGAAACCAGCTACTTATTGATATTCTTGTCTAGCACGACACGAACTTTTTTGCAGATACACTTCCAACGTTCTTACAGATGGGTTACCCGGAGGTTTCCAAACATTCTTTTCTAGTATACCACTTCAATTGTTTTCTGGTTTTCATGGACCCTGTTATTACATTTCTACCATGATAAAACATATACCAGAGTAGAAAAGATATTTATATTTATTTATACTAAGGCTTAGTATTCTTGTGCAATAGTGAAAACACGTCGACTACAAAATGTTTTTTAATGACGACGAGGTAGACTTATTGAGAAAATCGATCCCAGAGAGTCCGCATACAGGCTCTGATGACAAACTTGTAAGAATCCATACGAAGCGTGCTTGTTCTCTTTTTATTTTATTATTAATGGATTATCTGCGCATTTCACACAATTCTGCCAATGTCAATGTGAATAAATTAGTTCTACATGTAAAATGAAAATAGAAAAAGAAATCCAAAGCACAAATTCAATGAAATAAATGAAATGAAATTGCGAGGCCTGTCAATAAAACAGATGACGTCATATTTTTTATTACTGAAAAAAGTCGTGCGTAAATCTTAGCTACAATGTAGACGTTATCTTAATTTGTCATTCGTTACGAACATTAGATCGAATTTAATACTTAGGAGTTTTTTACATATCGCTGCTAATATAATACATAGTTATAATACTAGTATACCGGGAGCCACAAAATGACCGACACAGCCGAAAGTTTCAAGTCAGGTTACATGCAAACATCATTTTATTTAACAAATATTTCAAAATAAAGAAGGTGTAAAAATGGAATAAAAAATTTTTAATTTCTATGTGTTGAGAGCCCTATAACACGCATGCGCAATATCGATTGTGCGCAGATAACAATGGACCGCGAAAAACATTAATTTAATTTAATTATTTACCGATATCTTGATGATAGTCGATGCTGAAAATGTCCATTTCCTCTCTGAAGACTGAGCTAAGCACGCTCTTTTGTATGCCAGTACATGCATGCGCAAAACATATCACATTTCACACAAAACTAAACACAATCTTTACTAAACTACACTTAACACTCAATACGAACACTGTAGTATCTTATTAACAAAAATTCAATTAAAAATACACTAGAACAAAACAAAAATTGACAAAAAAGACGCTTCGCAGCGGTGCGTCGGCGGCGATGCGCAACAACACTCCAGCGCAAAAGGTCGGCGGCGACTGACCGGCCGGAAAATACTGACAGGATAATGAAGCCGCCTGGCGGGTGGGGCTTTAATATTGAGGGACAAACTCGGTTCACATTTTTATTCGTCTTTTGATATCACGCATTTTTTAATATTCTTTTTAAATGCTATTTTAATAACAAATTCCTCAATGTTTTTAAAACAAAGTTGATTTGTGTTAATGATGAATCACTGGAAGATTTGTGAGTTTATCGAGTTTAATTAACAATCCCGTTTTAAAGGAGTATTACCCCATTCAAACAATTTTTTTTTGAGAACTGCTCTTTTAAAATAACATAGGTTAATGTTAGACTGATCTCTCTACAATAATTTAGAAAATTTTACATTCGGTTTCTGAATTGAGAATTTAAAGTTAAACGTCTAAAACTAACATCACTTAGTTTTCGTTTCCGATTTTAGTTTTTTGATGATCAGTTGATAGCAGTTTGATAAAACTAGTACGACTTGACTTGTGAAATTAAAAAAAACTTAGGTTATTTAGAATACCTAAGCAGTAGAGATTATCTACTTTTTTCAAATCAAAAGCTGGCTGTTAGTCTGTAAATCGATTTAAGCATTTTGACTGTTTTGTTTATTGATTGTCTGGTATTATTTGCATGAAACAGTCTTATAAATCACAAACTAGTTTATTTCGTTTTTAGAAATGAAGAAGTCAATGACCGATTAAAAACTTTTCCTTAGTACGTCTCAAGAACAGCTGACTCAGGGTTGAAAACACTCATTTTTTTCCAAGAACTTTGAAATTTAATATCTCCGAAACTATTTGACCTAGGCATATAATTTTTTTTACATCATATTAATGACAAATAGTACTCTCCAGGAACCTCTGGAGTGTCGGTCGTTCTGTTCCACCGAGTATTTAGAATATTTAGGTGCTTGAGACGGCATTAAACTCTTGATCTTTTTTACGAGATGAAAGAATGTTGAAGAAGTATTTCCTTTTAGATAAATATCAATCTTAGAAAAATATTTGAAGAAATCTACTATAATAAACAAAAATCTGACCCTATGTAGAGTCCTCATATTGGGTCAGTCTTTTCTTTTATAACACCAATCACGGTTAAGAATTGGGAAACTTCTTATTGTGATATCTTCAAAATCAGGTGTTTTATGTGTATACTATGAACAAGCATAATTTAGTTATTTTTAATGACTATGTATAAATAAAATATTTCTACTACCAAGCAGAGAAGGAAATTGTTAAATTTCATAATAGTTTACAAACTACTATTTTTAATGTTTTGCAATATTTGTTTTTTTTTTACGAAAATTCTTTTCAAATATTCAAACTGTAGCAATGCATACACGCCTTCATTACAATGAGAGTAGACATGTTTTTTGAAGAAAATTCTCTTTAATTAACAGTACACATTTCTTTTTACAGTATATTTTCAGTTGATACACACATAATCGTGCGACAATAAATACATTGTTATTGCTCAGCTTAACTGCTAATTGAAATTGGTATTTGTTTTAATTTAAATGCTAAGTGAGCTGGTTTATATTTGAGAACCATTACAACCCGATAAGTAGTCCTAGACCTAATTAGACTGCTCATTAACTGTGGGCTAATTTTACAATTTAGAAATCTCTCACTTTCAAAGGCATAGTGATTGTGCTCGCGACTTATGTAATTATATTATTGAACTATGGAATACTTTTAAAATCACAATCGCTTTTGGAACAAATGATAGCGAAACAATAAAAACTAAGTTAAGATTGCAGAGTATTCAACTTTCAAAGATATTTACACCTTGAAAATTACAATTAAAAATGTTTAAAAAAACGTCGCAATCCTATTACATGACAAAATTCGTTAAAGTCTTTCAAATTGAAAGGGATTGTGGTAGATTTTAAGATTTGACAATTAGCCCCCAGGTTAGCTCTCCATTAGCTCAGTTGGAGAAGTACTCGCTCGCTTAGGAAAATTTTACTTATTATTCTTTTTTCTCCAAATGATATGATATCGAAGTTTGATTATTAAATATTCATTATTTAATAATTTCACAGCGATAATTACGTACAAAATTTTAACGTAACTAAATGATAAAGTTTGGGATTTCCAAAATATGTAATAACACAGTTCACTTTGCAAATATTCACAAAAGCCTTATGATACAACGCGTATGCGTTCATATATGTAGTCGATAGCATATCAGGTTATATGAGGTTATACAAATCTGTAAAAAATCACTTGATTTTAAACCTTAATTGTTTTAAGTTTTGAATTGAAAATTGTGGTAACCTGACGTGCAGCCGTGTGTATGCAAACAAAAATATAGCATGTGGGGAAAAAAAGTATTGTCTATTTCGTTTCTCAATTACTTTGATTACTAGTCTTACCGTAAAAATATTCCAGCTCCTAATAGACAAATAGTCAGTTGACAATTCAAGAAAATAAAAATCTTAACTTTTTGATTCAAGCATTAACAAATAAATCATGAAACATTTGACGAAATAAAAGATGTACACCTGCTACCTACTTTCGTTTTATTCCTAAAAAACGTATCTAAACGAAAACAAGATGATATTCATTCGCTCTCGAACTAGATTTGTTAGTTTAGCGAGTGACATCTCGAAAGTTGAAAAGTTTATATTTATTTTTCGCTTTTCACTTCTCATTTTTCATTTATAATACTCCGCTAAGCAAGCTATCGACAATAGAACTTTCATATTAAAGATATCGCATCGTCAAGTTTAAAGTAGTATCTATTTTATATCATAGTAAGGACATATTTTCGAAAATTATACTCAATTTAAGGCTATTATAATATTGTCCTATTACCTTTAATATTTGCTCACACTAAACTAAACTGGCATAGAGTACGTTTCACGGGGAGCTTACTTTATAGAGTTTTAGGTATTCTTTAATTTTTAAAAGAAGATATTCATACTTACATAATAAAAAGGCTACCAATAAAAATAGTAGAAAACATCTTAACCTTTTATATGTAACACATAGTAAAAAAAGAAAAAAGACAAGGGAAAAAAAGCAATCCCAAAGACTAAGGGTAATCAAATACCCGAAAATATAAAACAAAAGAAACTGGTAAAAAACATATATAGTGGGGAAATCCATTAAAAACAAAAAAAAATAAAATATACGTTTTGTATTATTCGGCTCATTAGTACCGTTACAGAGAGAATTTTAAACAAGACTATGTTTTAGACTTTCTTTTGACATAACCGAGTTGAAGTTATTATGACTTTGAACAGTACAATTTACGTTATGTGACATACAGTTATGGTACATATTTTTAATTAACTTTTGTTTAAAAGGCTTGTTATACAAACTTCTTCAACCGCACTAATTTAAGCTATGTAATCCGTTAAAAAAAATATTTTGCTTCTGAACCATACTATTTCGTCGAGTTAGAGTAGTCCCAAATTTGCCAAAGATGGCGAGTACTCAATATCACATGAATATTCAACCAAGACCGGGCCCGTCTCTAATTCTTATTGCTTAATTGAGCGATGACGGCCTGCAGCTGAATGGCTATCAATAAATACGTAAATACCAAGACCGATGGGGTCAATATAGAATACATTTTTTCTTTTCTTGTTTGTACTATATGTGTTTGTGGTAGTATCATTGTTCCGGACTCATTTATTCTTCAGAATAAATAGGATCAGCGCAATTATTGTTGTTTTTGTATGTTATAATCTTATAATATATGGTATTTAATTATTTGTCTACTTACTTCTACTGCTGTTCTACGAACGCGTAAATCAAAACCTATATATAATATAGTATAATATAATAATATAAGCATAATAATGTAGTAATCCATAGGTGGATGAATTCATTGAATAGGTCCAGTAGTATCGGAGTCTGTCAGTCAAAGAGGTATTTATAGAGGTAGAGGTATTTATAATATTAGTAGAATTATACTCGTAGTAACATAAATAATATATTTATTACTGGTTTCTGCCTATGCTTCTGCACATCTCTTGCTGAATTTTAATCCTAGAGGTAATTTTTAACAAAATAAAACTATCCACCAATATTTGTCGCAACTGTCTAATATAAAAACTAAGGTCTATCGTTCTAAAGATAGTACTGTGATACAGTAGCTCACTCCAATGGATTTTAAGCCTTGTAATGATGATAGTTAAGTTCAGAATTGATTACAGAGACTTTGTAGTAACCTGATGTTATACGTATTATAACAAGTGTCATTGCTTTATAAGCTAAGAATTGAGAAAATAATATTTATATAAACTATATGTCATGTCGTACCCTAATCATTATTATATAATAATAATGCACAAACAAACAAGAAAAAAGTCAGGGTTGTTTAGCATAGAACAAAGCAAAGCAAGCTTTTAAGTCCTTACCATAATTAGCAACTTGATAACTTATATTTAGTGAACTTCTGCAAATAGCACATTTTAGACAGTCATATTAAAGATCAAGGTGTACCTAATTCTATATATATTCTTCTGATACCATAGTATTTGAAAGTCAATGTGAGGGACTCGTGTTTTTTAATGATCGATATGTCTATGTAATTTATCTACACGTTTAACTGCAGTGCTATTCCATAATAAAAAGAGCCTCGAGTCAACGTCGAGTACACCACAATCATTAGAATAAAGGTTCAATCAAAAAAGGTTTTATTTCTTCAAAAGGTAATCAAAGTTTTATTTCAATGAAGCTCTATACTATGCTGTCACAGCGCACTCGGCTCGACGTCAACCCAGAAGCAGTCTTTAACAGAATAACATAGCTGTTTTCATTGTGGAATCTTAGATAATAAGAGTCATTAGTCAGCTTAAAAAGATTTAATATTAAATTTTACAATTCAGTTAACGTAGCCTTTTGAGTTCGGCCTCAGTTAATTTAAGGGTAAACTGAAACAATGGATATGGAAGTCTCTTATTAATTATGACTTATTAATCATCAACTTCTTTATTGCCCAAAATGAAATGAAATGAAAATATCTGTATTCATGTAGGCTTATTACAAGCACTTTTGAATCGTCCAAAAAAAACTTCAGGACGTCTTTTAGCTGACACAACAAAGAACAAGCGAAATAAACTTACCAGCTCTTTATCATAAGTAATGACATTTACATAAATCATGTCATTACCAAAATAGTATGTATTATTACAATAATAAATACGACTTTCAAAGTCTGTAGGTCATAGGTTGAACATATAATTAGTCGTCATAGAACAAAGAGAAGGCAATTAATTCCATGCATTGCGATCCTTAAAATAATCATCAACTTTATAATAGCCTTTACTCATAAGTATATTTATGGGTAGGCCAATTAAATTTTATGGAAATTTATTGAACATAGCAATGCATTTACCCAGAAATGATCCTCTGGTTTTCTTAGGTCTGAAGCTTGGAACGGCAAGTTTATTTTTATTTGTTGAGTTAAGATTATGAACACTACTTTTTTTTGGGAAGGAATCGTAATGTTTTCTTGTGTACATAGATGTCTTGAGAGGCAACAGTCAAAATATTTATTTCTTTAAATATTTCTCTGTGAGATTCTCTAGACCGTAAATTATATATAGCGCGCCTATTATATTTAAACATACCTACACTTTAACTGTCCTTTAAAACAAAACGAATATGGATGTCGAATGGGTAAAAATAATCTATTTAGTCCGTCAGTAAAATAACAGAAAAATATTAGATACGTTTTTTTATACTAGTTTTTTAAATAGCTTAGGTAACAAACAGGTATTAAAGTTGAGGAGTGCAAAATGTACAAAAGCGTGACGTCATGCGACATATTAACTAATTTAAACATTTGAAAAAATTCGCGTTTTATATTTTTCCACAATCTACCTGACGAAAAAACAAACAAAAATTAGTCGTCATACCTATTGAAAGCATCGTTAGCTTATAATTTCTAAGATTTTTATGATCTAATTAATTAATGATACATTTTTAAAAGCTTAATAATTTCAGACACATTAAAAAAGTGTTAAGTTATCTTAACACTTTTTTAATGTAGACGCATCAAAAAAGTGTTAAGATAAACTGCGAATAATAATAATAGTTGGGTACTAATAATTTTTCACAAAATAAAAACAAATAACCGAAAATATTTTTTTATTATTAAGACAAGGTATTTTATCCGATAAACCCATGCAACCCGAGCAATCCGGTCGATGGAGCAACTATACTCCATTCATTATAACATAAGAAATAATAGGGTCATAGAAGCAGCAGTGCAGAACATTTTATTTTCAAGATAAATTTAAAAAATATATATTATAGTTTTGTGCAAACTTTGAAATTTAGGTAGTCTGAAAGAGTAAAGCAATTTTCCATTTTTTACGATATCTCGGGGTTGAGATAAGGCCAGCATTTTCTTAATTATCTTTAACTCCCAAGCCAACATGGATGAACATGAACAATGTAAGTGTATATAATTAGAATAGAATTTATTGGGTTGGCACAAAAGTAATGAGACACACTAGAAAAATCTATAACATTTCCTTTTTAAAATCAATTTTTTCGATAATATTCTAGAATGTTGTAGAACATTCTAGGTACTTCTGGTGTAGGGTATATAAAGCCGCGCTCGCGATGTGTTTAGTCAGTTTGAAGAAAAATGGACGAGCGACAAGTTCGAATACTATACTTATACGAGTACTTGTTAGGCCACAGTGCGCGGGCTGCGGCTGACAATATCAACAATGCATTAGGCGCTGGAAGTACAAGCCATGCGACGGTGTCCCGATGGTTTGACCTATTTAAATCAGGAGACAGGACCCTTGAAAGTCAGCCACGCTCAGGGCGACCACCCGCAGTGAATGATGACGATTTGCGCCGCGAACTGCAGTTGAATCCGGATGCTACCACTCGTGAATTAGCGGAAGCACTTAAATGTAGTCACCACGCCGTGGAACACCATCTGCATGAGCTTGGTTCTTGAAAAGTTTTGGCTCGGTGGGTACCGCACATCCTTACAGACGCCAGTCGTGCAGTCCGTGTCGCTATCTGTCAGTCACTTTTGCTGCGACCCCCGACGTAAAGAGTTTTTGTCAGATCTGGTTACTGGAGATAAATCATGGATTTATTACGAGAACGATACACGTCGTGCTTTTTGGCTACCTCGAGAAGAAACGCCACCAACTCAACCGAAGCCGAGTCAATAGAATCGCCGAAAAATTCTGCTTTGCTGTTTCTGGGATGCGCAAGGCATACTGTTTTATGAGCTATTACACAATGAAACTATAAACGCTGACAAATATTCAACCCAGCTTACCAAATTATCTGCCGCTATCAAGAAAAAACGACGAAGACGAGTCAATGTAGTTTTACTGCACGATAACGCTCGACCTCACGTCGCATCTGTGGTTCGCCGGCAGTTGGAGAACTTGGGCTGGGAGACGATACCTCACCCACCTTATTCCCCAGACCTCGCCCCATCAGACTATCATTTGTTTAGAGCCCTGAAACAGCATTTGCGGGGTAAACAATTTAATGATTTCTCTGACGTAGAGGCGGAGTTGAACAACTTTTTCGAGGCACAGCCATCAGAGTTCTGGACAAAAGGTATCCAAACTTTGCCGGATCGTTGGCAAGAAGTCTTAGATACTAATGGTAATTACATCATTGACTAAACTTTTTTTATTGTAATAATAATAAAAAAGTAAAAACTTAAACCAAGTGTCTCATTACTTTTGTGCCAACCCGATAGTTATATCTATGCCCAGAAAAGAAGGTAAACAAAATGAAATTTTTATTATTACTTTACTGCTGTACTGCCGACACGTTTGAGGGGGTTTTATATTTGGTAGAGTTTAATTACCTTCAGGGTAATTTTAAATGAATCGGTGCACTAGATCTTACATAAGGTTAACCCAGACAAAAATTAAAAACAAAATTTCTTATTTATCATAAATATCGATAAAGACTTTCAAAATTTTTAATTAGTATGCCTATAAAGATTCATGTTAGTAAATATTAATTTGTAATAATATAAATATTTTAATGTAAATATTCTATTTTCATTTTCGTGTTTCATCTAAGGCTTGTTATTTTGTTTTTCATAAAATTTACCATGTAACAATACTTTTGTTATGATTTAATGACTTAGTAACATTGAATTTAACTTTCTTCTCTAATATTTTGATCGACTGAATACAGAAGGTTATCATCTTATAGCAAGTGTTCCATGGGGCCCAATTCTTGGTCCTTTTTTATTTTTAAATTGACATCAATGACCTTCATTTTATAGAGCCCTATTAATACTACAAATTTGGATAAAGATAATTTTAATTTGAATATGACTTTGAATATAGATTATATTACATATCTATAGTTAAATCATCACTTATCGCACTTATTGGGCGTTATCAAATAATTTTATATTTAAAGTTTGAATCAGACTTCTCAGTGTGGTTTTGTCTTTAAATAACGCAGTGCATTTTATGCTTAGTCATGCTTATATTACAATAGAATTATCATATTGTTTTGATGAAAATATTATAGGGTTTTACAATTATTCCAAATCATCATTATTATCAAGTCACAAAAAAAAATATTTTCCAACCAATACTTCGTCTGTGTAGAATTAATTTTTCCAATAGCAAATTAGCGGTGGATGCTATCATCTGCATACGCAGCCGGAACCGCCGGTTTGACGTGCCATCTGAAGCACTGAGCTCGAGATAATAAATTATTGGTCACCCATCTTATCGCCGGCCTTTGCAAAAGTAGCTTAACTTCCGAATCGCAGATTACGCTAACCGTTACGCCATCGTGCTCCTAATTTTTTAATAAAACTTAAAAAATTTAATCACTTATTAAAAAAGGTAAACAATCATTATAAGTGTAAAAGAGAAAGTCCATAATAGAAATGCTTGATCTGATCAAGAGACTGATAAAGTTTCCCCTAGATAGTCTTTCATACGAATTAAAGCAATCACTGTCATTAGTACAAAACAAACGTCTGGAAAGAGATAAAATATTATCTCTGTTACACCGTGATAAAGCAATTTCAAGTTTATTAGTCTCATTGTTGATACCGATCGTGAAAAGAACACTATAGTTTTATTGTTTCACGTAATCCATAAGAATTGTGCTTTGTGCATTTAAAACATGAAGTTTACTTTTTTACCTTGTTGTGACTCATCTCACACACAGTCGACTAAGAGAAGGTGAGTGCCTGTTTCCGTACTAAAACTACTTCTAACTTTTATTGTATAACATGTACAACAAAATGTTCCATATTTTATAGGGATATCTATAAAATTTAAGTTCTAAATATTTGTATACATAAATATTATCATCGTTCTAATTTCTAATAGAGTAATTAAACTTGGTGTTGTGTATTAACCACTAGGCTACGATGTTCCATATGGCATATAAAATACATAAAATAGAGTAAAACTTATATATACTTATATTCCCGTAATTAAATTTGCAACAAGGAAGTGCTCAATATAATAAGTATTACTTCATCATTATCTTAGAATATGTGTCCAAAGACTTAAAATAAGTCTTGAGAAAATAAACATATTAATTTTAACAATGAAATCACTTTTTTAATAACATTTAGGTTGCCAGTACATAGCCCCCGATACATTTTGGATATATTTGTTATTTCCGATTAATATTACTCGTGATATTTTGAGTGTCTGTTTTACTTGGACAAATCAAAAAAGAGAGTTTGGTGTAAACTATAAACAATAATCACATTGTAATTAAGCAAGTGCTCAAGTTCAATAAACTCCAACGATAGAGTCTCGATTTGGTCCACTGAATTTTAAATTATCGATTTTTTACAACATGGCGTCATTAAATAGCGGGAAAATGTTTATAATTATTGGCATATGGTAACAGAGTGATAGCTTATTATATAGTTTTAATTATAGCACCGAAAAAGATCTCATTTTGTTATTCTGTTACAATCACACTCTAACTTTACGTCGAACACAGCGCTACGAGCTTCAATTAATTATGACATTTATTAACTTTTGAAGTAAGTTTAATTTGAACCTCTATGCTTTGCACTGGGCTGCGCTCGAATGGCTCGACTTCGAATTCATGGTTGTTTTATAACGGAATACCACTGCAGCGCAAGACAAAGTGTAGCACGACAATGCGCCAACCAACATGATAGAACGTTAAATTTTGTAGGGCACGTAGAGCTCATGAATACAAAAAAACCGGTCAAGTGGCAGCCTGACTCGCGCACGAAAGATTCCGTACTATTGTCTATTAAGCGACAAACAAAAATTCTTGTTTGTGTGCCTATTTAAAATTTCAACCTGTTTCGATTAACTTTCACGGTTCATAATGGTGACAGGTAGACAGCGGAGTCTATGAAATAGAGTTCCATTTTTACCCTACAAAATCTTAAAAATTACCGAATCAAAAATAAACATGGTATGACTTGCTACGTTACCTCTAGAGATGGGTCGTTGAGAGATTTTCGGTCGACGAAACGAAGCCGTTCATGGACCTTGATCGACTAGTCGATCAACTAGTTAATTTTAACTATAGTTGACATATGGAACTACGTCAAGGGGTATGAACTTTGGACGAAAATTAATGGTTTAATTGAACCGTATATCAATATTGAAAAGTAGGAGATACAGCCTAGTGATTAATAATAATTAATCACTAGGCTGTATCTTATGAACCTTGATAGATAGATAGTTAAAATTTTCAAATAATATGCATTTCTGTTGCCAAAAATGAACAAATACTAAAAACAGAATTAAATATTTGCCTTTATTTAATTAAATAATGTTTTTGCTCGATATCGATACTTGCAGCGGGTAAACAGACCCTTGAAGTACTTACCGAGGATTTGTCTATATAGGTATTCACTTTAAAAATAAACAGTTAAATTAAAATAAAATAAATACTCAAGTTGGCTCCCGTACAAATAAAACAGATTTATTTTTTTTGCAGTTTTATAATGGTATGTACGGATCTCTTCGTGTGAGAGTCTAACTCGCACTTAGCCGTTTTTTAAACATACAGTTAAAAAAAAATGTTTTCTTATGTAATAGGATAATTAATTTAAATTAAAATAATAAATAAATTAATGAATCACAGTAAAATTCGGATGCAAAAGAAGAGAAAATTTTCATATAAGAAAAAGTTAACTTATACTAAGTAGTAAAATTCTTAACACCGCCATGTCAAAAATCGTATAACACCATCTATCGGGGACTAACGTAAACAAACAAAGTCTAACATGTATTTAAACAAGGCCTATGTATTAGATACGCGTGTTCAAATATTTACTTAATTACTTTGACTTTAGAGTTTAAATTATTTCAGCTGCCAAAGTTACATGAAATTTTAATAATGGAAACAACCGAATTCCATTGTATTATACAGATAAAGTTATGCGTTGCAGTTTCGTAACATGTTTATAGAAGAACGGTGCGTTCTTCTTTTAGCCGTCGACTTTTTAACTGGTTGTATTATACGACAAAACAAAGCTTTGTAGTCTAGGTGTACGTTGATCAACGAACGTAACGCTCTTCATCTGATCATTGAAAATTCGACTAGTTGAATTATCAACTATAGTTAACGTATGCAGCTACGTCGACAGGATGGACGTCGACGGATGGGAGTGTGCGTTTATTTAGGAACTACAACCAACGTACAAATATTAACCTTATTGGATGGACTATATAGACCACAGAGTACATTATTATAATATAGACTTTCGTAGTTGGCCGAACTACTTCACGTTAATGGATAATTATTATAATATTTATTTTGTGTAAGATCGTAGTTACCTAGGTGTAGGTATAATAGAAGAAATTTACGGTTTCATATTTTTTATTAATTTAATTAGAAATCTTTAATAAATATTTTATTAGATTTTGTCAATAAATATTATTTTTCGTTTATAGTGATATGTTTTACTATTTTAACATAATATTATAGATATACTGAACTTTAGATTTTGTTTGTTTTGGTTCAAAATAAAATTATGAATCTTAATATTCAAAATTATTCATATAACAGTTGCCCAGAGTGAATTAAATTCTCTAAAATAAAAAAAACATCTATAAAATAAACGTGCTTTCAGAGAAAGAAAGGTTAGAAAGATTATTCAGACAAAAAAAAATCCCAAGGAAACCCTAATAAAACACGTAATTAAATTAGACGAGTGTATGCAAAACTAAAAAAGAAAGTATTATATTCCAACAATAGTTGACCTATACCAACTAGTAAAATTCTTAACACCGCCGTCTATATAAATACAAGAACTGTATAACACCATCTATTAGAAACAAATGTAAACAACAATCACATCTGACATTCATATATACAAGGCCTATGTATTAGACACGCGTATTGTAATATTTACTTACTGCCATTGACTTTAGAGTTTAAATTATTTCAGCGATCAAAGTTACATCGAATCTTTATGAATGGAAAATGATGCGTTGCAGTTTCATAACATGTTGTTAGATGAACGGTGGGTTCTTCGTTAAGGCGTCGATTTTTCAACTAGTTAACCAAAGAACTGTCAACCGTCGACGCGTTGATTCTACGTTAACGGTTGATTTAACTAGTCCGTTGATTCAACGCCCATCGCTAGTTACCTCACTTATTTAAAGCATCTACATGAAAGAAAAATAGCCATAATAGTTCTAATCCAAAAGCTCGTAAAATTTGTCTTACGAGATTTTCGATTAGAACTATTATTATTATTATACTAGCTGTGCCCGCGACTTCGTCTGCGTAGGAAGTATTTTGGTAGAATTCTTTTTTTCCTATGAATGCAGACGAATCGAATAAGATCAATAGGCCATAACCCACTACGCGGGCTTAATGCGTATCGGTGGGTGTTAACGTTGCTGATGCAGCCAGGACTAACGCCTTAACGTGCATTATGCACAGTGCTCAAGATAATAATGTTTGGTCATCCATCCTGTAAACGGTCCTTACGAATGTTATTTTTCAATTTTTTTCTCGTTTCTCGCGCTCTGGTTGTTGCTTGTGTCTGAGCATTTTATTCGTACCTTTAAACGGTCCTTCTTTTGTGTCGATCTTTTTAAATTATTATTATTTGTCTAGTTGTATGCACAATCGGTTATTTATTGTTCTATTTTTCATGTAATGCTAGTTTGCCTGGAAGAAATCGCCGGCTAGCGATGAGTTTGTCGTTTGTACTTATTTATGTAAAATACGTATTCATGTATGTCCTTGTTGTGCAGTATTTACTTACTTATTTAATTGCAATTTAAACCGAATGCGCTAACCCACTACGCCATCGGACCCCTTATGCCTAAGCTATACTAATATTATAAAGAGGATAGATTTGGTTGTTTGTTTGTTTGCATCGAATTTGCCTCACAATGGGCAGTTAAATACGCTTCGCGTTTATCAGGTGTCTCCCGAGAGCGAGCGCCTTCTGTCTGATCTCTTTCTTTATCTATAAAAGTCGGCCAGTACATGTCTGACGGAAGATACGTGGAGTTTTATTTATTGATATAAAAAAAATATATACATATTTTAATTTCGACTTTCCACACTCGAAGGAAATCGTCTACTAACATACTTCCGTGAGGTGCTTAACTGAGCTTCTGTCAGATTTGAACGGCCCTCATCATCATCATCATCAGCCCTTTTACGTCACCAACTGCAGGAGCTAAGGCCTTCCTTATAGATGGTTAAAGAGGATGGGCGCGACTCTCCATGCTGGCCCAATGTGGATTGGAGGATATTAACGACAGCAAATACAACCGGGACCAATCGCTTTACGTGCTTTCCGAAGCTTGAAGTTGCTTGAGATAATATTTTTTGGTCATCCATCCTGTGCCCGACCTTTGCGAAAGTTGCTTAACAACTAAAATCGCGGGCCATGGCGCTAATTCACTACGCCACCGAGCTACTCTGAACCGACCCACAGACTCGCGTAATATTATATGAGTGTTGTGACCTATGAATAAGGCATTGTGTCCAGCGAAGACTGAAAATGCCAACTTTGAAGTACGTATCTACAGCAATTTGTATGTTAAAAAAAAGAGAAAAAATATATATATAACTCGAGTTGCCTTTACGACCAAAACCCGTACTCTACACCTTCTCATGGGAAATGAAAACCGGCAAGCTATGGCCGAGTCACCAGGACACTCAAGTATTGGACCATTGGTCCCCTTGCAGATGGAAAATTGGAGAGACTCGGGTAAATCGAGTGCCTCTCCCAGACAGACGAAACCGTGCAATGCGGGAGCGGCTGCCAATCACCTCCGCTGGCCCCGACGACGACGTGAACCTAATCTGATAAAAATATGCGTTCACTGTAAACTACTCGAGGCTTAATTGCATCATCGGAAGTCTCTTTCGCGCTTGTTCTCCTACTTGCGTGATCGTATACCACATGTCCATTATAAGCTGAACCCTATTTAATATGATTGGCCATATATATATAAATGAGGTCAACTCACTTCGGAGATTCAAAATTTTGGAATCTTATTTTTTTATTTGTCATGATACGAATTATCATTTAATAGACAATATTAATTCGTAACTCGGTGGCGCTACGGATATGCGCCGCTGCGCACGATCGCTATTGCTAAGCAATTTTCGCAAGAGTTGTTCACGGGATGGGTGACCAAAAATTATTAAACAAATGCCTGAGGCCCTGCAGTTTGGCTGTGAAAGAGTTAATGATGATTATCAATATATCAAAGACGAAAATTTAATAAAACAGTAAATATTTTGATAGCAATTTTGGCGACCACGTCACTTCAAATTGACATAACTTTTGTATTTGTGAACCGATTGAAATAAATCTTACACTAAATGTTAACGGAAGAATACCGCAATATAATAGTAAAAACTGCATTTAAATTGGTTCAGCCGTTTCTGAGATTATCGTGCACAAACGCACAGACAAACAGACAAACCGACAAACAGACAAAAAATTTAAAAATCATTTTTTTGTGTTCTATTACTCTTATAAATGTCCCTCATAACAGTTTTTTTCATATATCTTCAATGTACAGACATCGATCAGTTACGTTTTTATTATAGTATAGATAGATAACGATATTCAAAAAAAATTAAATTCCTACAAATACCAACTGAAATAAAAAAGTATTAGAATACTATATGATTCAGCTTTCTATTCTAGGTATTTGAATTGCTAGAATGCAGCCTGCAACTGAAATTAAATCATATTATGATAAGACATGAAAAATGTAACTAAAGAGTTAACCACTGCCAGAGTGACCACTACAATAAAATATATTATCCATAGATTTCTCAACCATTAAAATATAGATTATAATAATTCTCGCCAGTTAAATAAAACTAAAACAAAGCCGAATGAAAGGTTATGGTCCCATAAATAAATTATCGAAATCAGACTGGCAATTTTGTTTTATAACGAAAAAACTGGAAATGTTATACCAAATAATATGTACTCTGACGACATATTTTTGACATCGAAGAAAATAAAACATCACGTTTTTGCTATATACATATATTTATTCTCATTTTTTTAATTTATAATGGGCTCACTCTTGACCTCAAGAACATAAACGGGTGTACGGGGGGGGGGGGGGGGGGGGGGGGTAGCAGCACGGTAAGGTTATTTCGCCAGTGACGGTGAGACAAACTTGCACAGAAGGAACCTACAATACGAGGCACGATTCGCCTACGCATTACTAGATGGCGTGATGCGCTAATGAATCGCGCTAACACTGGTGGGAAGAAGGGGACGTGTCACAGTTCTACAACTTTTTGGTCTAGGTGTGATATCGGCGCGCATCGCCTTCCATGAGAGGGGCATCGCTGAGTTTTAGTGGGTAAACTTCTGTGTCTTGTCTAGCCCCTACGGGGGTGGGGCCACAGGAGGAGTCCCACATCACCCGTGGAGCCCGCGCAGGGTGAAGCGGGTATGCGTAACGCATTTCTCAGCGTCAAAAAAAAAAAAAAAAAAAAAAAAAAAAAGGTGTGATATCGGCCCACCCTATAAATGCACGGCGGACTACCCGTCCCGGCATTCTACAGTGAACAAGCGGTAACTAGAACGGTAAACGTCAAACGATCTAATAATTTTGTGAACTGTTATTGGTGACGTGAAATAGTGAAGTTGAAATGTGAATTTTGTACTTGGTTTATTTTTATAATTTTATAGCGGATTGTGAACTAAATTGGCGTTAATTTTTATCCCAAACCCTAAGTCGTAACAATATTATGTATATAACTAGCTGTGCCCGCGACTTTGTCTGCGTGGGAAAGTATACCAGGAGAATTGTTTCTTTCCTATGGTTGGGATCGAATTGAGTAGGATCAATGGTCCATAACGCACAACGCGGGCCGCGGGCATTTTTCTTTTTCTCACTTCTCTTTCTGCTCTTGTGTCTAGTCATTTTTATCGTACATTAGGTATACTCGTATTAATGATACTTACGCTGTTTCAACTGTTCTTCTTTTGATTTTGATATTTTTAAATGTTATTTGTTTATCTGTCTAGTTGTATGCGCAATCTATTATTTTTTGTTACGTTTTTCTATCTAATGCTAGGTTGCCTGAAAGAAATCGCTGGCTAGCTCTAATTTTGTCTTTAGTACATAGTTATGAATGTTATGTATGAAAAATATATATGTATGTTCATGTCATTTTCTTATTGTGCAATAAAGACTTTACTTACTTACTTAACCGCATCGTAAATAGACTACGCTAACTTCTAATCTTAAAAAGAGGAAAAATTTAATTGTTTTTTTCCATCGAATTGGTTCCGAAACCACTAAACCGATTTTAAAAATTATTTCACTTGCGGTAAGCAACGTCATACTCGGGTGACATGGATTATAATTTACGCGGCTAGTTAACAGTTAATTATATAGGTACGCTTGTGGGGTACAGGCAGGTTGAAGGCAACACCGATTGGCGGTAATCGAAACTATTTGTCGCACTGTATACTGCAAAGTCCAAGCTCTTTAAGAGCTCGACCGCATTTCTCTATCAAAGGAGGTTTCAGACTCAAACAGTACTGCATATGTGTGTAGCTATAATAGCTTACCATATATAAAAGACTTTCATAAATTGGTACTATAGTTTAGGAGCCTATCCAATGCAAACAAACAAGCAAACAAATCTTTCCTCTTTAAAAATTATGCCGAGCAAATAAAAAAAAAACTTCTTTTCTAAGACTATGTTGCATATTTTCTCTTATATAAATATTTAATGTTTTTAGTGTTATCTATTAACTTTAAAAATATCAATATTACTAAAAACCTTGAAATAAAAACTTAAAAAACATTGAACGTAATCATTAAGTTCGTGGGGCATCTATTTGTTAGGTATGTTTTACTTGGCGTTTGAAGCAAATGGGACATTTTTGATGCTAACTTCGAAATTTGATGCCAGTTCAATTGTCTTTTTAGTACCATCAGCTTCTACAAGTGTCTTTAATTCGTCTTGTCATCCAGAGTTTTTGGATGATGATGGGGTTGTTGTTCACCAATAACAGGTGGTGTGTTCGTTCGTTCTTACTGAGACTTGGCTGTCTGTTTGTCACCGGACTCTATCACATGAACCGTGAAAATAAGTAAGTTGATTTTTTTTACACATGATGTACTTCTGTTGCCACTGCAACAACAGAATAAAATGAATATTTAACGGGTCTCCCATACAACAAACGTGATTTTTTACTGTTTTTGTGTGCGACGCTCGATGTTAAATATCTATAGGTCGTTTCTTTTTTTCGATTCACTGTAGTAATTATTAAATAAAAGCACCGCACTTTTCACCAATACAGGAAAATTTATTTTTACACAGTTGCGTACCACTAATTTGTTTATTTATGTCTACAGCAGTTCGACGTGCTAAGTTATCTTCAGGAGTTTTCTGAGATCATACGCTTGTTGTATGAGTTCTCTGAGAGCTCAAGATATTTTCCCTGACAATGAATGCTCCAGATTCAACTTGCTAGTATATGAGCGTCGCGATGGGCATTTAAAAACGCTTTGCTTCCTGTCCGAACTCTTTGAGAGCTCAAGCGACTTTGTTTGCCATCAAAAGTCTTAGGGTTGACAGACATGTCGCCACGTATCTTTCATCAGACATGCGCGTCTTGTTTGTACGTCAGAGAACTAAAAAAATAAATAATATTAAATTCGACCTTGCACACTCGACGGAAATCGTGTACAAATATATATTTCCATGAGGTGTTTGATTGAGCTCCGTCAATTTTGCACCGATGCTCAAACTCATGTAATATTGCATGAGCCTCATTATGACCGGTAAATAAACCTGTATTTCCAGTGAAGACTGCAAATACCAACTTTAAAGTAAAGCGATAGTAATGTAAAAAAAACGAAAAGATACAGGAAAATAATTGATATAACTTGAGTTATCTTCCCTCATTCGAGAACGGTGTAAACCCAGTTTGGATTCATGCTGAGCCAAAGTTTCTGTAGGGCGCACCCTGGCCTAAAAATTTCCTACGTCTCGCTACAGGATCTTCTTAAGAATACCATCCTTTTAGCAGTTTTGTACGATTGACCTCTATTCGAGGCATTCTTAAAATTTATGTACCTTTTTGGCGAAAATATTTGCTGCGACGTGAATTTAATACTTCTGACTCTGTTTCTGTTACCCGGCAAGCAACAAGGAGTAGGACTCGTTTCGAAACTCAAGCATTAGACCATTGGTCCCATCGCCGACCTTAATTGCAGCAGCGCAACGCTCTTTTCGCTTTATCTCCTACTCGCGTAATCGGAGCGCAACGGATAAGCGCCGCTACTCGCAATTGTTTGTTGTTCACGGGATGGGTGACCAAAACAATATTAAATAAATGCCTGAGCCCCAGAGCATGGGGATGTTAAAGAGCTGATGATGATTACGATTGACGATTAGAGATTAAATTTTAATAATGCAATTAATTTCATAGCAATTTTGGCGAACACAATACTTCAAATTGATATAACTTTTTTTTTTATTTATGAACCGATTTAAATAAAACTTACACTAAATATTAACGGTAGGTTACCACAATACAATAGTGAAAACTGCATTAAAATCGGTTCAGTCTTTTCTGAGATTGGCGTGCACAAACGTACAAACAAACAGACGAACCGATAAATAGACAAACGGACAAAAGCATTAAAAATCGTTGTTTTGTGTTCTGTTCCGTTTATAAATGCGTAAAATTATGGTTTTTTTCATATATCTTCAATATACAGACAAAGTTTGCTGGTGTCACTATAATGTGTTTTTGATAGCATCGTCGTGTGGTTGTATTCTTAAAACTAATTTTCGATATTTCGTCGATTACACATGTCGCTTCTCCGTAAGCGGTCCCATTCTATGACGTTAAAAATACGTAAGTTAGAGCAAGACAGGCGACGAAATTGTCCATGATTGTATTTAGTGTTGACTTTAAAAGTACAGGGCCTGGAAACGTGTTACAGAAACAGACATCGATCGGTTACGTTTTTATTATAGTATAGAAGATGTCATAAAAATAGTGACAGCAAATAACATTTTTTCTTTCTATAAATTTTAATTATTTTTACACAATTTACGTACTGAGCTAAGAAGACTTTATGTATCAAATTACTTTGGTATGAAATAAAATTTCAAACTTAGTTTTCATTTCATATCTAATAATATTGTAATTTTAAAGTAGAAGAAAACACTCGAGATAATAAACACAAACTACACATATTACACGTATTCTTTGTGAGCAACAATATAATTATGCTATCTTTTATAGAGTAACTTGTGAGATAAAAACGAATGTAACGAAGATTATCTCGGGCGGAGATTACCTTTCGGCATAGTCCGTATAGAGCCTGCCACCAGACGTGCTGATAAATTGCCCACGGACAGGGATTTACAAAACATTAACATAATTTCACGCTGTACTAGTTAATTTAGTTAGCGATTCATTTTGACGTTATATATTACTCTCTAAAGCTCTACTTGACTTTTATATAAATGCATTGGGTGACCCAGAAAAATCTCATGAATAATTCAAATAATATACTTACGAAAAGTTAAATATCGCCTTTAGGTCTTTTCATGTTAATCCAAAGGATTACCTTTGACGTAACAAAATTAAATAATTTATATCCGAACATTTAGCGGAATCAAACTTAATATTCCGAAGTGTCCCGACATTAGCGAGTCACACATGGACCACTTGTTAAAGACAGAAAATTGATCCCCATACTTTTATCTTCGAAGCAACTGGGGGTCAGATTTAATTAAAAATACATAAAATAGTCTTTTACAATAAAAAAATATTTCGAAAAGAACTTGTCTGAATCAATTTTTGAAATCGTCTAAACCACAAATCGTTATTAGACAAAATCTTCTAGAGACACGTTTCCAGGCCCTGTACTCTTAAAGTCAACATTAAATACGATACAATCATGGACAATTTCGTCGCCTGTCTTGCTCTAACTTACGTATTTTTAACGTCATAGAATGGGACCGCTTACGGTGAAGTCACATGTGTAATCGACGAAATATCGAAAATTAGTTTTAAGAATACAACCACACGACGATGCTATCAAAATCACATTATAGTGACACCAGCGAACTTTGATAACATCTTGAAAAGTTGATTTCAACCGCGTTCTCGTCCGTATTCATTCAGATAGATATTTTGAATTGTATGTGTATCGAACTTTTGTTCGTTAAATTTGTTGCTTTTCACTAATGAAAATAAATTGTCATTTAGTAATATCTGGGCTAAGGGAAGGAAACAGGAACTGATGGACTCACTTGATGTGCTGGCAACGGTCGCCTCAGGTTCCAGGTCTGCGGGTGATGACTCCTCGCGCACTTATTGATTTTGTTATCACTTAGATTTCTGTATGTAATTTGAACCGGCTCACACGTTTCCTTTTAATGGAATTATAGTTTTCTTTATATAATTTAGATAGTGTCACTCGCGCGCGATCGAACGTCGGATTGTTATTATTTATTTTGTGTCACACATCTTCTCTTTTCTTCCTTGAGATGGCGCTAGGTCGCTTCGCACGTCGACATAGTTTCCACAGTGCTTCAGAGATGGCACTACGAATCTTCAGGATGGATAGGAAGGAAACGGAAACAAGGGCAAGCCAGAACATAATCCCCCCACTTGAAATCTCTTACGATTTCAAAGTATAAATAGCTTTATGAAACACTATATATATTACTACTACATAGCTACTACATACCAAAAAAAATTTATTTTTTAACTTTATCTTAATATTATAATAGATCCTATAAACTAAACAAAAAACTCTTAGCTAGGTACCTAATGGGTTTTCGGTAAAGGGCAAAGCTTTGTCACTGGTCTCCGAAGTTGACCACGTGAGGTATGGATTGTAACGACACGCACTACACCGTCACTGCCGGGATGCAAAGTTACGACTTGGCCCAAACGCCATTCTAAAGGTGGCACATTATTTTCAACGATTAGTACTACATCTCCACACTGTAAGTTAGTTTGATTCTGGAACCATTTTGCACGTTGTTGTAAAGTATGCAGGTAATCGCGATGCCAGACACGCCAAAAGGACTGGGTAAGTTTTTGTAACATCTGCCAGCGCTCTCGAGGAGCAATGTACTGATCGACTAAGTCTGGCTCAGGTAGTGATATTAAGGGACCCTGAACCAAGAAGTGACCTGGTGTCAAAACGTCTACTTCACTGGGATCCGAAGATATATTACATAAAGGCCGCGAATTTAGAACTGCTTCAACTTTGGTAAGCACTGTTATCAGTTCCTCCAGCGTCAGAACCTGAGTCCCTATTACTCGTTTTAAGTGGTATTTCATGGATTTAACGCCACTTTCAAAGATGCCTCCGAAATGACTTCCAGTCGGAGGATTCAACTGCCACATAATTTGACGGGAGGCCGAATTAGATACAATGGTGTTATAATTTTGTAGTATAAATTTGTGTAACTCATTTAAATAACGTTTTGCGCCGATAAAATTGGTGCCGTTGTCAGTGACTATTATTGTACAGAGACCACGTCGTGAGACAAAACGATCTAACGCTGCGATAAAGGCTTGAGTAGACAATTCGGTGACAACTTCAATATGAATAGCCTTCACAGCGAGGCACACGAAAACGCATGCATAAGCCTTATATAACCTGGACTTACGTCTTTGACTTTCTTTTACAACAAAAGGTCCTGCGAAATCTATACCTACTTTCTGAAAAACACGAGTTTGTTGTACTCTGAACGGCGGCAAGTTCCCCATGAGGGGTTGACACGCAATTGGTTTTGCCTTAAAACATTGAATACACTTTGAAAGTCGTGTACGAATTAGGTTACGAATACCGAGTATCCAAAACTTACGCTGAATAATAGATTGTAAGGTACGTGGACCGCAATGCAGATAAATTATATGATAATAATCGACGATCAACAATGACAATTGAGAGGATTTTGGCAATAATAAAGGATGCTTGGAAGAAACTGGTAATTCGGAATGTTGGAGTCGTCCCCCCACTCGAAGAAGATTAGCTTTATCTAAGAATGGACGAAGTCTAGTGACGGCTCGTGAGGATTGAATATCGTTAGAAAAGTAACATTGTTGTTCATGTTTAACCAAGTGAAACAGTGCATTATCCAAGTCTTCGACGGTAAGAGATTTGTTCAATTTGCGCTGACCTTTACACGCCGCTACAAAACGCAAACACCAAGCCAGAAGTCTTTGAACTCGTGATAAAGATGAATAGCGTTCTAAAAACTGTGATACGAAGTTTGTATCAGTTGATGATGATGGGGAAGTTATATTCTGAGTTAAATAATTATTTCGAATCTCGGGAATACTGAATGACGAATCAAAATTTCGACTTTCTGGCCAGCAAGAAAGGTCCATTACAAGCCATTCTGGACCCGACCACCACATTGCACAATTTGTCAACTGATCCGCACCTAAACCTCGACTACTATAATCAGCAGGATTATCGTGTGTGGAGACATGTCGCCAGTGTTCAAGAGATATTTCGTCGGTAACTTTAACTACGCGATGAGCAACGAAGGTCTTTAACCGGTGTGGTTCGGTATGTAACCAAGCCAGTACTGTACTGCTATCGGTAAAAGCAATGATTTGACTGATATTGAGTTTGCCATTTAATAAATCGAACATGTGTTTTAGAACTCGTGCTAGTAACACAGCTCCACAAAGCTCAAGACGATTTACAGTTAAAGGTTTGATGGGGGCAAGTTTTGATTTTGCAACTAGTAAATGCGCTCGATATCCGATACGAGTGACACTTCGCAAATAGATACAACAACCGTAACCCTTTGTAGAACCATCACAAAATCCAATGAGTTCATAGCATGAAGCGTTATTAGCAGTGATTCTGCGAGGTACTCTTATATTTTGTAAGCATTGAATATCCTTGACGAAAACTTTCCATTTATGAGCGATTTCTGCTGGAACAGTCTCAACCCAACCTACATTTAAACGCCAAAGTTCTTGTAAAATTAATTTTGCCACTAATACGACTGGTGCCAGCCAACCAACAGGATCATAAATGCGAGCAATACAAGACAGTATTGCACGTTTGGTAAAGGTTAACTTAAGGTTTGATATCGAATATGTAAAGAAATCTTCGTGGGGATTCCACTGGACACCTAAGATTTTAATAATGTGTTGATGGTTTTCATCACAAAATGTTTTTGGCACCTGACAATGTTCTTCAGGGATACTGGCATTAAATTCTGGAGAGTTGCTACTCCATTTACGAAGCTCAAATTGTGCACATTTCAGAAGACTAACTAACTCTTCTTTCAGTTGGATAGCTTGAGTGAAGGTGGCAGCACCTGCAGTTATATCATCCATAAACGTATCTTCACGGATAATCTTTGCAGCTTTAGGGTATTCAGAATTATGGTCGTCCGCGAGTTGATGTAATGTCCTAATGGCTAGGAAGGGAGAACTGGTCACGCCATAAGTCACGGTATTTAATTCGTACTCACACATCTGATCAGAAGGTGACGATCTCCATAGCACGTGTTGCCACTCTCGATCCTGTGGACGCAGCTCAATGTTTCGATACATTTTGGTAATATCAGCTGTGAATACTATAGCCTGTAACCGGAACTTCGTTATAATATCAACAATGTCATTCTGGAGCTTGGGGCCCGTCAAAACGATATCATTTAACGATTTACCATTTGTAGATTTTGAACTGGCATCGAATACAACACGCAACCTTGTAGTAGTACTATTGGGACGGATTACACAATGATGAGGTATGACAAATTTTCCTGAACCCAGGCTTGAAGGTTGCATGTGACCTAAGCTCTGGTACTCCGACATGAAAGCGCTATATTCTTTACCCAACTCGGAATCTCGCTCAAATCGTTTCTCTAACTTGTTTAATCGAGACTTAGCGTTTGTTAGTGAGTCGCCGAGACAAATTTGTGACTCCTTTAATAACAATGGTACAACATACCGACCGTCAGGCTTACGAGAAACTAAGCTTGTATATAAATTTTCACATGCTTCGTCTTCAGGATCACATAAGGCAATTTTAGGTGGCTCCTCTACCTCCCAAAATTTTCTTACTATATTTTCCAAAGAATAAGTAGAAGCCACGAGAGAAGAGATTGTTGCTGGAGGACAAACTGGCTGTACCTTGCCAGTGACAACCCATCCGAAGATACTATGCAAAGCTACCGGTAAGCCATTACCTAAATGCAGTCGTTGACCATCATAAATAGAATGAAACTGTTCAGCGCCCAATAATAAATCAATGTCTGCTGGTTTGTCGAACTGTGGATCAGCTAATATTAAGTGTTTTAAATTCTTACGTACTGTAGACGGTATTTCGACCAGCGGCATTTTGCTTGTGATTTTGTCCATGACTATTGCATTAATATGAAACTGAGGATCATCAGAATCTCGGGTCAAAATTGTGCACGCGGCCTCTCCCTTCACTTGATGTACTACGTTAGTACCTAATCCCGCCACAGTCAAATTACAACGACGAAGCGGTAAACGCATACGTTGAGCAAATGACGATGTCATGAAACAATCTTGAGCTCCGCTATCAATAAGTGCGCGAGCAAATATCGGCTCGGCAGGACTTGTATCACCGTCACGGCAAACGCGCACTACACACGTGCCAAGTAGAACGCAAGCACGACTATGTCCCACATGTGTACTAGTCGTTGTTGACGAAGTTTCGTTCATCAGTGGTGGTTCCATTTCACTAACTTCTTCGGAGTTGTCAAATACTTCACCGACCGTGGGGATCGCTACAGTGGAACCATCACTGTGTAACAGACTATGATGACGTTGACCACAGACAGAACAAGATGACTTTGAAAAACATTGATCAACATTATGATTTGGGCGTAAACAATTACAGCATAAGTTACGTGTAGACACGGTTTTATATTTGTCAGGAATGCTAAGTTGTTGAAACTTAGAGCATTTGAAAATAGTGTGTGTCTCGCCACAGTAAATACAACTCATTGAACGCTGATTTGACATCGAAACATTCATTGACCTACTGGCAGGCAAGGAAGCAGATTTATAGTTATTATCATAAATCCTAGGGCGCCCTTCCGCGCGCACAAAAGATTTGTTTGTTAGTTTCATTTGAATGCCAGAACCGTTTCCTGATTGACTGACTTCCAATACTTTTATGTACCCTTGCAGAAAAGTCAATAACTCCGAAAATGTAGGTATTGGTTCCCGATTTTGAATCTCAAATCGTTTACGTGTATCGCTGTCTAGAATTCGTGAAGCTAAATAAAATAAAATGAATTCGTCCAACTGTTTTATTTTCATAGCTTTAAGGGCATTTACCGTTTCATTTAAAATATTAGTTAAATTTCTAAGCTCTGCGAAGTTACTAGTTTTTATCTGAGGGCAATTGCTAATTTTATCTAGATAGTTACAAGCTAAAATACGTTTATTTTCAAATCTTTCAATAAGCGCATCGAAAACAATTTGATAATTATCTGCCGTCACAGGCACTCCTTTTGCTATTGATAAAGCCGGCCCTGAAAGACATGATAACAAGTAATGAAACTTTTCGATCAAACTTATACTCCGATTTTCATGTACGAGTGACGAGAACGTATCAAAAAATGTTTGCCATTGTTCAATCTCACCACCGAACTTTGGTAGCTCAAGACTGGGTAAACGCACCTGCGAAAATGGTTTCGCGCTATTTTGTAACGAATCGGCGCTATAGCGCGCGCTTGCGTCGTCGAAAACGCGAGAAGTTTCGGCCCGGTCGCGCTCATCCGCTAGGACGCTATCTGCGGTACCTACTACAGTGTAGTACAAATCATCAAATGCATGAACCACCTTTAAATCAATCGTATCACTCGGATTAATGATTAATTTTAATTCGTTTATCTGTGAATTGTATTCTAAAAATTCGTTTCGTAATTGCTCAATTCGTTTGAATCTAGCTTTAAATTTAGTTAATGCTGACTTATCGGAAAAAATATCTTTAGATAAATCAATTAAAATTTGCATATCGCGAAATCCATATTCTCGCTTTGTTTGAAGCAAAACAAGTTTTCGGGTCGTTTCATTATGCATTATCGCTTTCGGATTTTCTTTACTAGTCGATTGAGACTGTTGTGCCATTATTGTTACTTAAGCTTTAAATAAAATAAAATTAAGTTGCAATTTCCTACAATGAAGGTGTTGCTTGTGTCGGTCAATACCACATAAATAACTAATCGTTTCTAATTTTAAACATTAACTAGGTACTTAGATAGTACCTCTAGATGTAAGTTACTATATAGTTATGTTGTGAATTTTGACTACTTTTAACTTTTTTTTTAAAGGTCAATTTAATATGTATATTAAATGTATACTTTCAATTATATGGAATAATAAATATTTTATATGTATAAAGGTATGAACTATTATTAAACAGAGTGTATGATTTTGTTTTATTATAGTAGTTAGTAGGTACTTAGATAAGTATCAAAAATGGCGGCCGCGCCGCGCTTGTGTATGAATATGTTGCGTTTTGAAACCGTAAAAATACAAACAATTTGTGAATAGGTATGTAGTAGCACAGCATAAAATGAAATTATTGTTAATGTCTTCTATTTACAACAGCAAATTATGATTAACAAACTAAAGACTGTAAACTGGAGTTTCAAACTAGTTAAAACCAGTACCATGTACCATAGGCATTTGTGCTCGTATGGACCACTATATGTATCGAACTTTTGTTCGTTAAATTTGTTGCTTTTCACTAATGAAAATAAATTGTCATTTAGTAATATCTGGGCTAAGGGAAGGAAACAGGAACTGATGGACTCACTTGATGTGCTGGCAACGGTCGCCTCAGGTTCCAGGTCTGCGGGTGATGACTCCTCGCGCACTTATTGATTTTGTTATCACTTAGATTTCTTTATGTAATTTGAACCGGCTCACACGTTTCCTTTTAATGGAATTATAGTTTTCTTTATATAATTTAGATAGTGTCACTCGCGCGCGATCGAACGTCGGATTGTTATTATTTATTTTGTGTCACACATCTTCTCTTTTCTTCCTTGAGATGGCGCTAGGTCGCTTCGCACGTCGACATAGTTTCCACAGTGCTTCAGAGATGGCACTACGAATCTTCAGGATGGATAGGAAGGAAACGGAAACAAGGGCAAGCCAGAACAGTATGAGTATATCCCATATCCTTTCTCAGCCCTTAAACTAGGTATATCTGAACACATCAATTAGAATCAATCGAGCATTTTGACCGAGAAATCGTTACAGACAGAAAAAAAGTTAGTTTGGGCCATCCATGATACAGGGAATTACAGATTTGTTTTATCTTATTCGGCATGTTTTTATTATAATAATAGATGTTTATATTCACTCAGCTACGATTTAAGAGCTGTTTGTGAATAAAAATAGCAATCCGGAAGGGCTACAAAGTCCATATTCGCGTGTAAGAAACTTGTCTCTGATCGCCATTTTAAAATGAGAAATATCATTAAATTAACATCGCTCTATTTAAAAGAAAGAAATATTGGAAACGCTCGGCCCCTGCCTTTATCTCGATCCAATATCACGGACATGTCTCAGCTACTAACGAATATTTATACAAGTTCGCTCCGAGTTTCCGATTATAACCTGTATCATAGGTACTACTTATTCGGAAGACTCTTCACGCGTAAGTCGCTACATTACGTTACTTAATATATATATTTATGGTTATGTTATGGTATAACCACTTCTTACCCAGTTTTTTTTTCTAGGTACTTAATAATAAAAAGTTTTAGAAGACAGGATTCGGAAATAATAAAAAAAATTACAACTAGACAACATATAACAATTAACACGAGATAACAGTCGATAACATTTGTTAGGTAATATTAATGCTGTACTGTATAATCATTCGCCGTTCGTTTGTGTGAGGTTTGCGTCATTGCCAGTCGGAAAATAACAACGAACATGTCCTCTTAAAGGTTAAAAGAAATAACGTAGGTTACTTCAACTTGTATTTTCTTTTATTCTTGCAGTTTATTATTGAAATAAGGATATAATTTATAAGAATTTGAAATATATAATAATTATCAAGTGTCTTCCTTGAATAAGTGCTGGGTACGCCCATGAGCACACTACTCATTAAATAATATAAACGGTATATTTTCTAAAAATGATTACATTTTTCAGGCATTTCGGAACCTTGACAGGGTCCGCGTTCACTAGACTGATGGCCTACTCTTAACATGTCACCCTAGTGAACTCGGAACCTCTGAAAATCTGAAACGTCTGAAAAGCGTAATCATCATCATATCGCACCTCGCACCTGGTAAAAATATGGAATTAAAGTTTGTTATAGTCAAAGACAACACCATGAAACTTTATTTCAAGTATTTTACATGATATAATGATTGGATATTCGTTTTAGGACTGCTGCCCAAAGTAACTATACCACGCGGACGAAGTCGTGGGCAAAAGCTAGTTCTTTAATATGGAAAGTCTCCCACGTTAAAATGATACCAAAACCGGGCAAAGACCATTTCTTGCTCTCATCGTATCGCCCTGTAAGCTTGCTGCCGGTGCTTCAAAGGTTCATAGTTAAAGAACATTCACTTTTGCCTGGTCACCAATTTGGATTTAAAGAAGAACAGTCCACAATAGAACAGGTGCATAGAGTGGTTAAATATATACGGCAAACAATAGAAAGTAAGCATTATTGGCCTGCAGCATTATAATGTTTAGCAAGCCTCTGATAAGTTTTGGCACAAGGGGTTGCTGTTTAAGATAAATAAGAGTTTACCGCACACAAACTTCACGTTGCTGGATTCATACCTGCAGGAAAGAATCTTTAAAATCGTGAACGAAAGCCGATCTAAATTCTACAACATCAGAGCTGGGGAACCACAAGGATCTGTTCTGGGACCGATACTGTATACATTATTTACAGCAGACTTGCCAGATAACCCTCGCATTTTATGTGCTACATTTGCGGATGATACAGTAGTCTTGAGTAGTGATTGAGATCTGGATAAAGCGTCCATCCAGCTACAGAAACACTTATATGAAATATACAACTGGATGCAGAAATGGAGGATAAAGGCTAGTGCTTCGAAATCATTCCATGATACTTTCACAATGAAGACAGGAAACTGCACACCTGTCAGACTTGGTTGTGAATTACTAGCACACATCGACTACGTAAGATATTTGGGCATACATCTGGATAGACGGCAGACATGGCAGAAACATATAAAAAAGAAACGTGATGAACTAAACTTACGATTCAGGTTCCCTGCTTTGGTTGCTCGGTCGTTAATCCCGGCTCTCATTTAATAACAAAGTACAGATCTATAGCAGTGTTCTTAAGCCAGTTTGGACTTAACTCTAACCTTGAAATACTACTGCGCTTTCAAAATTACGTGTTTCGTACGATTCTTAACGTTCCCTGGTTCATAAAAGTCCAGGAAATGCATGAGTACTTGGAAATACCCACAGTTAAAGCGGAAATAAAACTATGCTCAAAACGTTACAGAAATAGACTGGTGCACCACACTAACACACTTTCAACTGCACTCATTGATACGACGAGTAATGTAAAGAGACTAAAACGAATACCATTGAGGATCTGGAACAGAGAGATTAGTCTCTTATAAATCTTTGGAAGTGTGCTCCGATGGGAGTGCCGCCTTACAAACCCAATTTTCTTTAACAAAACTGTTTATAGTTTTTGTACTGATTACAGTTGGCAGTGGAAAATAACAAAAAAAATCATCATATCGGCCTGTTGCAGTCCACTGCCGAATATAGGCCACTATCAGAGAGCGCCACAAAACACGATGTCCTGCTGTTTTCATACAGCCTCTACCGGCCACTTTTCTAACATCGTCAGTCCATCTTGCTGGGGGGCATCCGACACTTCCGTTTACCGATGCGTGGTTTTCATTCGAGAACCCGTCTATTCCACCTCTTGTCGGTTCTGCAACAGATGAGGCCAGCCCACTTCCACTTTACGTTTCTGAATGACATCAATCACGTAAGTCTTCTACTGAATGACCTAATTCCGGACTTTATCCCTTAGAGAGACTCCGAGCATAGACCTTTCCATAGATTGCTATACGAAATGTTGTCGGTGGGCCAACTTCACTGTCATATTCCACATTTCGGCTCCATTAGTCATGACTGGTAGGACGCATTGATTGAATACCTGGGTCTACAGGCATTCTGTCAATGTGGACGAAAAGATATTACGCAACTTCCCAAATGCTGTCCAACCCAGCTGCACTCTTCTGCTGATTTTTTGCATGGAGTTGCGTCTAACTAACCGCAGTATTTGGCCAAGGTATATGTATTCCTGGACAACCCCGAGTGATACACCATCGAAAAAAACAGAATGACATGTATTTTGAAAATGATTTTAGTTTTGCCCAAATTCATTGCGAGTAGTTCTTCAAGAGACATTTATCTCTTTTCTTGAAAAACAGAGACATTACACCTCTGCTCCACGCCTCCGGAGTAGTCCCATTGGTTATGACAAAATTAAGTAGGTTCTTTAGTCCAAGCACAAATACCTCTGCTATCTTAAAGAGCTCGGATGTGATTCCGTCTTCAACGGGAGCCTTCCTATTTCAAAGACGTTACAATTTCGTCTTCGTCAATGTCTGAAAAATCTTCATTGAAATGACGCGTAAGTGTAGCTGGGATGATTTACATTGGATAAAGGCTTTGGGGCACGCGAAGCATAAAGTAGCTCATAGAAGTCTTCAATTTCAGCGAGAATCTCTGGAACCAATTTACACCGTCTGTTATGAGCTATTGACGTTACAATGTTCCACCAAAAACTATACTTCGCCGTCGAACATATACCTAACCTCCTTTTTTGGATTTTGCAGTCGTTTAAAAAGTAGACGTTGTATGATTTTCAACTTATAAAAATATACGCCGTAACCATAGAGTAGGTTTTTGTTTTATGCATTTCTGATAAAAACTCCTTGTTTGACATTCTTTTTGGCATATGCCATAAAGAAAAAAAAATTATTTTTAAAGAAAGCATAGATTTATTATTTCATCTCAGAATGAAAGCTTAAGCCAATGAGTATCCACTAAATAACCTTTAGGAACAAGAACCGTTTCTATTTCGTTTTTGTAATAACAATAACCTAAAGAAGTTCCTAGTCTATCAGAAGCACAGAAAATTTAAACACTACGATTGTCAGAAGCATAAAGAGGTGGCCAATACGTTTGCATCGCAGTTAAAATGTCATGGTATAGAGTCCCAATTAATTTACCTCTTACAACTATTATTGACTCAACTCAAATATATATTTATTATAAAAAAAAATCGTGGGTAAACACTAAAAAGACCAGATAAGAACATCGGCTCCACCTCACCCTTCGAATACAAAAAAGCTATTCCGAAAAAAAATTGTACACAGCCCCGCGGCGAAGTGAGATCTAAAATGTTTGTTTCCCCTTCGTTAAAAAGTACAATAATATTAGATATTATATTTACCTACATCACAGATAATGAGGTTTTATTGTGTACTTCATTAATATGTATTCATGTTTATTTGTTATTAATTATTGTGGTATTACAAATGGTAATAATTAAACCACTGTTACTATTGTCATATGTCGTATTATATATGGAAACAATAAACTTATTGAGTATTGAGTATTAAACAAAAAATCTTATTAAAATTAACGGACAAGATTGCCAGTTTAAAAAAGAAACAGATGACGCGAAATTAAGCGTCAAACATTATTTTTAGTTAAACTCCCAAACCGTTACAATACTTGTATCATATTTATATTATCGTAATATTGTTTCACTGTGTACGATGGCCCCACCATGATACACACATTTTTTATTTTTACTATATATTTGAAATTATTGAACGCACTCTTTAGAAAATCCCATCAAGATACGTCCACAGTATGTATACAGTAAACAGTACGCCAAGTTATAAAAATCTCTGAGAAATTTTCTACTTGATTTAAAATATTTAATTCACCAAGAGTAGAGTTGAACATGAACTAAAAATATATATATATTAACCTGACGTAGTGTAGAATGTGCAATATGATTAAATGTATATCATTTAAAATATATACAAAGTATCTCTTCATCGTCAGCCCTTTTACGTCCCCACACGGCTCAGGCCTTCCTTATGGATGGTTAAGGAGGATGGGCTATGACCCTCCACGCTGGCCCAATGCGGATTGGATGATATTAACGACATATGTAGCCAGAACTAACGGCTTAATGTGCCTTCCGAAGCACGGAGTACGTAGCTAAAGATAATAATTTTTTGGTCAATCATAACGTAATAGGAATCTCAGAGATTGTCACACCTTCAAACCGACAGGCAATGTGCGTACCATCAATTTATTTATAAATTAGGTGTTATTATATATCTCAGATAATATGACTTTAACATTGGTGTTGTACATGCCAATACTTAAAAAATTATAAAATGTAGAACTTAAGTTTTTTGACGTACATACCTACACGTAGCTACCTTTTTTTAGCTAGAACAAATGTAAAACGTAATATCGTAACATCGATTCAAATCTGCGCAATTCTCCTTTCTGGATCGTTTTTGTTGAAAATTCAATTTAGTTTTATTAAGAAAATCCAACAGGATGAGCACGTTTTCAAACTGCTCAGCAAAAGATGACAAGAGTCGCAACATTTACGAAATATATTGATAGTTATACCTTATGAGTTTTAACAAATTTATAATTTTGTTTTTATTAAAAAAACAAATAAGGACACTAGAGTAACAAATTAAACCAACTCTTACTTTTAGAAACTTAAACAAAACCAAATTTATTAATTAAAACTGTTACTTAGGTAAGTAAACCGGGACCTCAGAGATAGAGACAACTTGAAAACGGCGTACAAACCACTCGGCTACGGAAATCGAATGACAATTTTATTTATCCAGTAAAAGACATGTCAAAATAGTAAATTATAAAAAAATTACGACATAACATCGCCACGTTGTATCCTATGGCTAGAATCAAGGATAGGTTTGGCGATCGCACTCCAAATGAGCAGAAGGCGTATTCTGTTTCGTTGAACACGAGTTTCGAAATATGTTTCTTTGCAGTCGTATTAATGTAGCATTTTTTGATAATTATTATGCAATGGATGTAGGATTTGACACTGATAAGCAGATAATCTTCACGGGTATGATTTTTCGAAAATTATTTGTTTTGCCAAACCACACCACAACTTGTTTCTTTTATTTTTAGTTTGGTATTGGCAGTCGTTGTTTATTTAATTTCTCAATTATTTATTTGTTACTATTTGTATTACCGATTTACTTCTATATCTGCAGTTGTATAAATACTTCTCCATATCAAATTATGATATCGACGACAGTTACAGAGAGCAAGGTTAAATAGTAGGAAGTGCCAACTCGTTGGCATCGGCCCAACGTACCTACATATATACAAAAATATAAGCAACCATTATAATCTATATGTACTCCCCTCTCCGATGCAATACAAAAGTATAATTTTTAATTTACAGTTGCAGTTGTAACGAAGATATGCCCTGTGTACAGACTGCACAAGGGTTACTGAAAGGAGTTACATCTAAATTCGAAAATGAAACTTACTACTCATTCAAAGGTATCCCATACGCAAAGCCGCCTATTGGGGATTTGAGATTTAAGGTAAGTGGGTCAGACAACTGACATTATTTCCTTATATGTACATTACTTACTCGTACGATATAACAACATAACAACTGAAAACAACCTGTTTCTCCGAAAACTTTTGCTCCATTTTTTAAATAATAATTTTCTAAACAAATTTTTTCAATCATTATGCTGCAACAATTTTCATTCGAGGACAAATAGAATTGGCTCTCAGGTTTTATATTTATAAACAAACTAGCTGTCTTCCCGCGACTTTGTAAATTGTAACCAATGTCACAAAAATATAAAGTAGCTTTCCGTAGGTGAAAGAATTTTTAAAATCTGTCTAGTAGTTTAAAAGACACTACAGACTAAAATAATTGTCTTTTAATGAAATATGTCAAAAAAATTACCGATATTTTTAGTTATTTGTACGGAACCGTCTGAGCGAGAATTCAAGTCGCTCTTAACCGGTTTTTCAGGTTTCCGCACTCAAGAGTAATGAAAGGAACCCTATTATTAAAAGTCCGCTGATCGTCAATCCATCTGTCACCAGGCTGTATCTCAAGAATCGTTATTTCAGTTGTCTGTAAAACAACAAATAATGAAAAAGTAAATATTTAAGGGGGCTCCCCTCCTTTTTTTCGTTATTCATAGATAATGGTACGGAACCCTTCACGCGCAAATCAGCTTCAGGATACTGTTCCGCCGTATTTGTATTAGTTTTATTACACAGTGTTATTTCCCACTTGGGATATGGAAGTCA